>CM064338.1:47218859-48484069 GCA_032595735.1 Pelochelys cantorii | reverse complement strand
CCCAGCAGGAAGCTCTCCGCCTCAGAAGAAACCTACTGCCAGGACGGTGGAAGATTTCAAAGCACGCATCTCTTACTCACACAGAGCCACGGGAAGGCCGAACGCTGAGGACCCTTCAGGTGTCCCGAGAATCACGGCCGGGCAGCTCAAGTCCATCTCGGAGGGTTTCTTCCCTGGCCACGGCCCCGCACTGATTCCTCTGCAAGCGCGGCACAAAAAGCCCAGCGTCAGCTCTCACTCGCTAAGGTCCGTGGCTGCGGGAATGCTATCCTTTAGCCCTTTCCCCCTCTCCCCTCTCTATCGGGCCCGCTACAAGAACGCTGAGTCAGTCAGCCGTGACACACCACCGCTCTCCCTCGCTCTACCTTGCGCGACCGGCGTACCTGCAGAATTCCCGTTGGCTCCTGAGACCTTAACCCGTGGACGCGCTCACCTGGAATGCCTGCCAGCGTCCTGTCGAAGGACACGGCAGAAGCAGAGCGAGGACAAAGACACAGACAGAAACAGACGGACAGAACGTATTGGCCAATACGAGAGAGCAACGAGAGAGAAACACAGCCAGAAACCCTACCGCCCTGCGTCTAACTCCTCCATCCAAGCGTCTGCTCAGAAGGACACCGTGGTCCAGAGAAACCAGCACCCCTGACAAACGGGAGCCCTGTTTCTCCCACAACCGAGGCAGCACCTCGGGAACCTCCGCTCGGACTCGCTCTCCGAGCACACGCCGCTTCCCTTCCTAGCACCGAGTGGGCCGTAAGCCGAGCGAGTTCCAGACCCGACACTTATCTCCGTGACAGCGATGGCCGCTCCGCTCCCAGACGGACGGTTCTCGCCTCGCTTCCAGCAAGCTCCTGAGCTCCCTGTTCTCCTTTTCGTTCCATCCCCGGACGGCAGGACACCGGGACGGCTGTCTTCTTATCGCTTGCTACCGCACCCAGCCAAGGGGGAAAAACAAACAAACAACTTAGCGTTTCAGTCCGCAAGGACGGGGCATCGCTCCTTCTCCCCTACGACGCCCCGCAGCCTCCCACCATCGGCCACCCCCCTCCCGCCGCCACTGCAGGAACACGGAGAGAAAGGAGGCCTTGAATCTGTATCCACGCCCTCTTGAACCGCCTACTGCCCCTGCACCAGTCCCCAAGCCACCAGGCTCCGTGCCCCAGCAGGAAGCTCTCCGCCTCAGAAGAAACCTACTGCCAGGACGGTGGAAGATTTCAAAGCACGCATCTCTTACTCACACAGAGCCACGGGAAGGCCGAACGCTGAGGACCCTTCAGGTGTCCCGAGAATCACGGCCGGGCAGCTCAAGTCCATCTCGGAGGGTTTCTTCCCTGGCCACGGCCCCGCACTCATTCCTCTGCAAGCGCGGCACAAAAAGCCCAGCGTCAGCTCTCACTCGCTAAGGTCCGTGGCTGCGGGAATGCTATCCTTTAGCCCTTTCCCCCTCTCCCCTCTCTATCGGGCCCGCTACAAGAACGCTGAGTCAGTCAGCCGTGACACACCACCGCTCTCCCTCGCTCTACCTTGCGCGACCGGCGTACCTGCAGAATTCCCGTTGGCTCCTGAGACCTTAACCCGTGGACGCGCTCACCTGGAATGCCTGCCAGCGTCCTGTCGAAGGACACGGCAGAAGCAGAGCGAGGACAAAGACACAGACAGAAACAGACGGACAGAACGTATTGGCCAATACGAGAGAGCAACGAGAGAGAAACACAGCCAGAAACCCTACCGCCCTGCGTCTAACTCCTCCATCCAAGCGTCTGCTCAGAAGGACACCGTGGTCCAGAGAAACCAGCACCCCTGACAAACGGGAGCCCTGTTTCTCCCACAACCGAGGCAGCACCTCGGGAACCTCCGCTCGGACTCGCTCTCCGAGCACACGCCGCTTCCCTTCCTAGCACCGAGTGGGCCGTAAGCCGAGCGAGTTCCAGACCCGACACTTATCTCCGTGACAGCGATGGCCGCTCCGCTCCCAGACGGACGGTTCTCGCCTCGCTTCCAGCAAGCTCCTGAGCTCCCTGTTCTCCTTTTCGTTCCATCCCCGGACGGCAGGACACCGGGACGGCTGTCTTCTTATCGCTTGCTACCGCACCCAGCCAAGGGGGAAAAACAAACAAACAACTTAGCGTTTCAGTCCGCAAGGACGGGGCATCGCTCCTTCTCCCCTACGACGCCCCGCAGCCTCCCACCATCGGCCACCCCCCTCCCGCTGCCACTGCAGGAACACGGAGAGAAAGGAGGCCTTGAATCTGTATCCACGCCCTCTTGAACCGCCTACTGCCCCTGCACCAGTCCCCAAGCCACCAGGCTCCGTGCCCCAGCAGGAAGCTCTCCGCCTCAGAAGAAACCTACTGCCAGGACGGTGGAAGATTTCAAAGCACGCATCTCTTACTCACACAGAGCCACGGGAAGGCCGAACGCTGAGGACCCTTCAGGTGTCCCGAGAATCACGGCCGGGCAGCTCAAGTCCATCTCGGAGGGTTTCTTCCCTGGCCACGGCCCCGCACTGATTCCTCTGCAAGCGCGGCACAAAAAGCCCAGCGTCAGCTCTCACTCGCTAAGGTCCGTGGCTGCGGGAATGCTATCCTTTAGCCCTTTCCCCCTCTCCCCTCTCTATCGGGCCCGCTACAAGAACGCTGAGTCAGTCAGCCGTGACACACCACCGCTCTCCCTCGCTCTACCTTGCGCGACCGGCGTACCTGCAGAATTCCCGTTGGCTCCTGAGACCTTAACCCGTGGACGTGCTCACCTGGAATGCCTGCCAGCGTCCTGTCGAAGGACACGGCAGAAGCAGAGCGAGGACAAAGACACAGACAGAAACAGACGGACAGAACGTATTGGCCAATACGAGAGAGCAACGAGAGAGAAACACAGCCAGAAACCCTACCGCCCTGCGTCTAACTCCTCCATCCAAGCGTCTGCTCAGAAGGACACCGTGGTCCAGAGAAACCAGCACCCCTGACAAACGGGAGCCCTGTTTCTCCCACAACCGAGGCAGCACCTCGGGAACCTCCGCTCGGACTCGCTCTCCGAGCACACGCCGCTTCCCTTCCTAGCACCGAGTGGGCCGTAAGCCGAGCGAGTTCCAGACCCGACACTTATCTCCGTGACAGCGATGGCCGCTCCGCTCCCAGACGGACGGTTCTCGCCTCGCTTCCAGCAAGCTCCTGAGCTCCCTGTTCTCCTTTTCGTTCCATCCCCGGACGGCAGGACACCGGGACGGCTGTCTTCTTATCGCTTGCTACCGCACCCAGCCAAGGGGGAAAAACAAACAAACAACTTAGCGTTTCAGTCCGCAAGGACGGGGCATCGCTCCTTCTCCCCTACGACGCCCCGCAGCCTCCCACCATCGGCCACCCCCCTCCCGCTGCCACTGCAGGAACACGGAGAGAAAGGAGGCCTTGAATCTGTATCCACGCCCTCTTGAACCGCCTACTGCCCCTGCACCAGTCCCCAAGCCACCAGGCTCCGTGCCCCAGCAGGAAGCTCTCCGCCTCAGAAGAAACCTACTGCCAGGACGGTGGAAGATTTCAAAGCACGCATCTCTTACTCACACAGAGCCACGGGAAGGCCGAACGCTGAGGACCCTTCAGGTGTCCCGAGAATCACGGCCGGGCAGCTCAAGTCCATCTCGGAGGGTTTCTTCCCTGGCCACGGCCCCGCACTGATTCCTCTGCAAGCGCGGCACAAAAAGCCCAGCGTCAGCTCTCACTCGCTAAGGTCCGTGGCTGCGGGAATGCTATCCTTTAGCCCTTTCCCCCTCTCCCCTCTCTATCGGGCCCGCTACAAGAACGCTGAGTCAGTCAGCCGTGACACACCACCGCTCTCCCTCGCTCTACCTTGCGCGACCGGCGTACCTGCAGAATTCCCGTTGGCTCCTGAGACCTTAACCCGTGGACGTGCTCACCTGGAATGCCTGCCAGCGTCCTGTCGAAGGACACGGCAGAAGCAGAGCGAGGACAAAGACACAGACAGAAACAGACGGACAGAACGTATTGGCCAATACGAGAGAGCAACGAGAGAGAAACACAGCCAGAAACCCTACCGCCCTGCGTCTAACTCCTCCATCCAAGCGTCTGCTCAGAAGGACACCGTGGTCCAGAGAAACCAGCACCCCTGACAAACGGGAGCCCTGTTTCTCCCACAACCGAGGCAGCACCTCGGGAACCTCCGCTCGGACTCGCTCTCCGAGCACACGCCGCTTCCCTTCCTAGCACCGAGTGGGCCGTAAGCCGAGCGAGTTCCAGACCCGACACTTATCTCCGAGACAGCGATGGCCGCTCTGCTCCCAGACGGACGGTTCTCGCCTCGCTTCCAGCAAGCTCCTGAGCTCCCTGTTCTCCTTTTCGTTCCATCCCCGGACGGCAGGACACCGGGACGGCTGTCTTCTTATCGCTTGCTACCGCACCCAGCCAAGGGGGAAAAACAAACAAACAACTTAGCGTTTCAGTCCGCAAGGACGGGGCATCGCTCCTTCTCCCCTACGACGCCCCGCAGCCTCCCACCATCGGCCACCCCCCTCCCGCTGCCACTGCAGGAACACGGAGAGAAAGGAGGCCTTGAATCTGTATCCACGCCCTCTTGAACCGCCTACTGCCCCTGCACCAGTCCCCAAGCCACCAGGCTCCGTGCCCCAGCAGGAAGCTCTCCGCCTCAGAAGAAACCTACTGCCAGGAAGGTGGAAGATTTCAAAGCACGCATCTCTTACTCACACAGAGCCACGGGAAGGCCGAACGCTGAGGACCCTTCAGGTGTCCCGAGAATCACGGCCGGGCAGCTCAAGTCCATCTCGGAGGGTTTCTTCCCTGGCCACGGCCCCGCACTGATTCCTCTGCAAGCGCGGCACAAAAAGCCCAGCGTCAGCTCTCACTCGCTAAGGTCCGTGGCTGCGGGAATGCTATCCTTTAGCCCTTTCCCCCTCTCCCCTCTCTATCGGGCCCGCTACAAGAACGCTGAGTCAGTCAGCCGTGACACACCACCGCTCTCCCTCGCTCTACCTTGCGCGACCGGCGTACCTGCAGAATTCCCGTTGGCTCCTGAGACCTTAACCCGTGGACGTGCTCACCTGGAATGCCTGCCAGCGTCCTGTCGAAGGACACGGCAGAAGCAGAGCGAGGACAAAGACACAGACAGAAACAGACGGACAGAACGTATTGGCCAATACGAGAGAGCAACGAGAGAGAAACACAGCCAGAAACCCTTGAAGGATAAACTTAATTTGTTGTCAGTATGACCTCTGTGACACCTGGATGTTAAGTCTGGTCTTTGTAAAGAGGTACGTGCTTGAACTCAGGTGAGCAAAGGGGGGGGGAGTAGGTAAAACTGGTTTGAACCTGTTGTAAGGCCTGCAAAGGGACTGAGGGGGGACAGATAATGATTGGAGGGAATTTGGTGCAAAGGGGCATGACCTGTATATGCATGCAATTGTAAGTGGTCAGTGAGAAAAAGGTAATTACCATGTAAGGTGGTACAAAAGACCTTGCCTTTTGTTTGGGAAGTTGCAGAAACTTTTCCTGAGAGTATCCTGGAGATTTTTGCCCTGGAATGCATTCCTGAATAAAGCTGGTTGCTTAAGAAGGGTGTCTGGAACTGATTTGGTAGGGGTTTTGGGCCCCCATCCGAACCCTCGGATTTAAAATTCTCCGTCATTTATGGTGTCAGAAGTGGGATGGATCGGGACACCAGGTGATTGAGACGGGCCGGACCGGAGAGACTGAACAGAAAGGCGCCATACAAATCGGTAAGAGATCCGTGTTACAAAATCTCACTGTTCCGTTCCTCTCTCCTTGTCCTGAACGGCTGCTTTCACTGGCGGTAAGCGTCCACCCTACGTTAAGAACATCCTTCCCAAGCAACTGTAAGTCTTTTTCCCTTCTCTTTTTATTTTTATTTTTTTTTGAATAAGTTTGTTAAGAGGGGACAGTGGGAAGACACTGAAACAGGGTCAGCTCAGGCTTGAAGCTGAGAGGAAGGCAGGTTAGTGCCGGATTGGAACTGTCTTATAGGTAATAGGGCAGGGATTATGGGGAATAAGGGATCTAAGATAGATCCAAAAACCCCATTGGGTAAAATGCTGCAGATTTATAGTCAGCCAGGGAAATTGCCAGCAGGTCTTAAACTCAGGAGGCTGGTAAAGCTCACACACGCGTGGAATGAATATACTTATGTAGAATCAGAATTACAATTCCCAGTTCAAGGTACCTTTCAATTAGACAAATTAAATTATTTAAAGGGTGTCTTAGAGTCCAGTCACCCCTCCCAGATGAATTATTGGCACCTCTGGGATGATCAGGCCTCAAAATTAAGAGATAAATCCATAATGGCTAGCCTAAAGGACTCAAATGAAAAACTGAAAAAACAATTGGCAGAAATAAAGGAGA
Source organism: Pelochelys cantorii (assembly GCA_032595735.1). Classification (NCBI taxonomy): domain Eukaryota; kingdom Metazoa; phylum Chordata; order Testudines; family Trionychidae; genus Pelochelys; species Pelochelys cantorii. The sequence goes on along the minus strand of CM064338.1, from coordinate 48,477,689 downwards.
AATCTGACTCCTCTAAAGTTTGTCCCCCTCCGTACAACCACGTTCCTACACCAAGCGCGCCCAGCGGAATCTACCCATCCATCTTGAAACCACCAACTCCGCTGCCAGACCCATCTGAAGATTTATTGGATCTATGGGTCCCCAATTTCCCAGCTCCCCTTCCCACCAACCTGCCCCAGCATCAGCAAATATTGCTTACCGATCATTCAGCTGCACCAGCCCAATTTGAATCCCCCGCACATACTCACAGTTCTGCAGGGGCGGTAGGGAATGCCAACCTGGCCAATAAAACTTCGGATTCTGAGCATACTCAGAGTCCAGTAATTCTAAAGCTGTCAGAAGTCCCCACACAAATGTTGCAGCGAACATTGGCTAAAGACTTAAAGGACCTGGGGTTTGTTATAACTAAAATAGATCCCGAAAATAACTCGGTGACTATAGGTAATGACGTAAACAAGGATGTGATTATTGAAGTTGGACCTAAAAGTTTTCCTGGACTGTTTAAAGAGCATATTAAACTTCTCCCACTAAGACAATTTCCTAATCCAGCAGGGGGCGCCCCAGCACTTGTCCACGTCCCCTGGACACCTAATGACATCATGAATTTCAGACTTACTCTCCCCAAAATAAGAGAGGATCCTGTGGGCTTGCAAAGGGAGTTGTGTCAGATTTTTGAAGTTTATCAGCCTGCCCACAGAGACATTGACATGCTACTCTCGGGAATAATGGAACCCCATGAGAAGCAAGTTCTTTACACCCAAGCAAGGTGAGGTCCTGGGGATACTCCTGCCCACCTGGGTGAGCAATGGCCCCAAGATTTGCCAGGAATTCCTACTACTGCTGCAGAACGTACCGAGCTAGCAAATGACCGTACAGGTCTCCTGAATGCAATTACCGAAATGGTTCCAGTGCAAACCGATTGGTCTAAAGTATATAACTGCAAACAGAAGCCAGATGAAAGCCCTATTGATTTTCAGGCAAGGCTCTTTGCAGCCATACGGAAGTATAGCACCTTTAACCCAAATGATGCCAATATGCGCACTATGGTAGTAACCCCCTTTGTGCAGAATTTAAGACCAGAAATTGGGGACAAGATTATTAATAATATGATTGGATGGAAAATGGAAACTACTGAGAAAATTTTGGAAGCTGCAACTCAGTTTTTTGAAAACCTGCAAGTAGAAAAACAAAAGAAAAAGGAACTAAAAAATACCCTAATGGCACTCCAAATACAGGATTTACAAGGCCACGGGCAACCAAAAGGTCAGAGGGAAGGTCCAAACAGACCCCGGCGGGGCCCCCAACCTAATGATGTGTGTAATTACTGTGGTGGGTTTGGCCATTGGAAAATTGAATGTCGCAAAAGACAATGACAAAATAGATTTAACCAGGGCCCCAACAGACAGTCCGGACCATCGTCACAAGGACAGAGGTGGCCCAATACTAACCCCTTTTCAGCAGGTGCACCCAACAGAGGCTACCCTCCAGAAGACCGACAAAGGAGTAATCCTTACTGACTATGCCAAGAGGTTATTGATAAACCATTGCAATGCTCTCTGTTACCTTCTGTCTCTCTTTCTGCTACACCTGATGCCTTAGTTTCATTTTCTGTTAATGGAAACAAACATGAATTTCTAATTGATACTGGTGCCTCTCTTTCCACAATACGAGAGGATGAAGCTCCCAATCTGGCCAGAACTGGAGAAATAGTAAATGCTGTAGGGGTGGGGGGAGTAACTATACCCCATGCAATGAGTGAACCATGTTCCTTAACCATTGGGCCTTTGACAGAGGAATATGCCTTTTGTTATCCCCCAGTACACCTGTAAACTTGATGGGTAGAGATCTGCTGTGTAAATTGAATGCTACAATTTATTGTTCCTCTGAAGGGGTCTTTGTTGATATACCCCATAATCAGGCAACAAATTTCCTCATGATGTTAACAACAGACGGACAAGGTATAGACTCAGACTCCAAATTGGAGAGTGTGGAGCTGGATCAGGTACCAACGTCTTTGTGGGCTTCTCACTCCAATGAAGTTGGGAAACTGTTAACAGCAGAGCCTGTAAAGATCAGGTATAAACACAGCCGACCTTACCCTCGAGTGTCTCAGTACCCCTTGTCCCAGGAAGCGGAGGAGGGCATAGCGCCTGTAATCTCCTCCCTGTTGGAACAAGGAGTGCTCATAAGAACACAGTCTGTGTGTAATACCCCAATACTTCCGGTCAAAAAGGAGGGGAAATTTGATGATCAAGGGAGACAGATATATAGATTTGTGCAGGACCTAAGCGCTGTAAATCAGTTTGTTATCCCCAGATTTCCTGTGGTTCCTAATCCAGCAACAATATTGTCCTCTATCCCTGCAGGTGCTAAATGTTTTTCTGTCATAGATTTATGTTCAGCTTTCTTCTCCATTCCCATTGATAAGGATTCACAGTTTTTGTTTGCTTTTTCCTATAAAGGGGAGCAGCTGACTTGGACCAGACTTCCTCAAGGATATACTGAAAGTCCTACCCTTTTCTCACAATTGTTAAAAAGGGACCTTGATTCAATTTCTTTGCCCAAGGAGTCTATCCTTGTTCAGTATGTTGATGATTTATTGATAGCCTCACCTAATCATGAAGCATGTAAAACGGATACTGTTCATTTGCTGTGTGAATTAGCAAAGAGAGGTCACAAAGCCTCCAAGGCAAAGCTCCAGTTCTGTAAAGCAGAGGTTGAATATTTGGGTCACCTCATATCTCAAGAAGGGCGAAAGCTCACTGATAAACGCATAACCTCTGTTCTTTCTCTCCCTCGCCCAGTAACTAAGAAACAGGTTCGGTCTCTCTTAGGCGCTGCTGGCTATTGCAGACAATGGATTCCTAATTTCTCTGGTCTTGTAAAACCCCTTGTATCTCTGACATCTGACATGGTGAAGGATCCCGTCCCGTGGACAGAGGAGGAAGAAGAATCCTTTCAGAAAGTGAAAGCTGCTTTGGCCTCTCCACCCTCTCTTGGGCTCCCTGATTATGATAAACCCTTTACTCTTTTTTGCCATGAACAGGATCAGGTCGCTTCAGGAGTATTATGCCAGCCATTTGGAAATCGCCCTCGTCCTGTAGCTTATTTTAGTGCTCAGCTTGACCCAGTAGCAAAGGGTTTTCCCCCGTGTCTCAGAGCTGTGGCCGCAGCTGCTGTGCTATTAGAGAAAAGTCAATGTCTGGTATTAGGTCACAACCTAACACTTGCTGTACCCCATGCAGTGCAAGCTTTGGTGAATAAGACTAAGACCCAGCATTTGTCAATGCAAAGATTGACTAACTATGAGAAAGCCCTTTTAGGAGCCCAGAATGTCTCCATAGTACGCTGTTCTACTTTAAATCCCGCCACCCTTTTTCCTAACCCTACTGATGGAGAGCCCCATGAGATGGAACCCCACGATTGTTTAGCATTGGTGGACCTCACTTGTACCCCGCGATCCGATCTAAGGGACGTTCCTTTGTCAAATCCTGATTTAGTGTATTACACTGATGGGTCATGTAAAAGGGATGAAAGGGGAAACCTTATAAGCGGGTATGCTGTTGTTTCTGATCATGCAATAATTGAAACTCATTCTCTTCCAGGAATAAAAAGTGCTCAAGCAGCTGAACTAATTGCTCTCACTCGTGCCTGTATTTTAGCTATTGATCAATCTGTTAACATTTATACTGACTCAATGTATGCTTTTAATATCTGTCATTCTGTAGGTCAGATTTGGAAACATCGAGGATTCTTAACGTCCTCGGGAAGTGCCATTTCTAATGGATCCCTTGTTAATGACGTCTTGCTTGCTATTCAATTACCTTTTGCTATTTCTGTTATGCATTGTAGTGCTCATACTGATAAAACTGATACTGTATCAGTAGGAAACAGACGGGCAGATTTTGCAGCCAGGAATGCAGCTGCCTGTGGACCTCCAGCTCCATTTCAAATCCTGGTCGCTGTTTCTGTTCCCCTGACTCTAAATGATTTATCCCTGTTGCAATCTAGGGCACCTGAGAAGGAACAACACAATTGGTACAAAGCTGGGTGTCGTATTCAAGATAATAACATTTGGCTTTCACCAGATGGACGACCTGTGGCTCCTTCTACTTTGGTGTCCCAATTGGCTACCATTACCCATGGATTAGGACATATGAACAAAAGGGGGGTAGCGGACCAGATTCTAAAGCATTGGTATGCGCCTAGGATTCACCAAGCTGCTGCTAAAATCACCAGCAATTGTGCTACTTGCCAAAAGTTCTCTACCCAGGGTGGAGAAAAGACTACTCCGAGTGCTCATACTTGGGCCTATGGACCCTTCCAATATTTGCAGATCGATTTTATAGAGTTAACCCTTTCCTGTGGGTTTAAGTATTGTCTGGTTATTGTATGTGTGTTCAGTGGTTGGGTGGAAGCTTTCCCTTGCCGTCGAGCAGACGCCACTACTGTGGTAAAGAAATTAGTTACTGAGGTGGTTCCCAGATTTGGAATCCCTTTAAAAATTGACTCAGATAAAGGAACCCATTTCACGGCCAAAATCCTGCAAGATCTGTGTAGAGCCCTTCACATAGAACAACGGTTCCATACCCCATATCATCCCCAAAGTTCAGGGCATGTTGAAAGAAAAAACCTCGATATCAAAAGGAAGTTGAGCAAGATTATCTCTGACACTGGATTAAAGTGGCCGCAGGCATTGCCCCTTGCCCTCATGCATATCCGAAATACCCCGAACCGCAAACATGGTCTCACCCCTCATGAAATTCTATTTGGGAGACCAATTTTACTTGGATTTGAACCTCCTGAAAAAATTAATCCTTCCCACTTATCTGAATGTTATGACGAACTACTTCAATACTGTATACATCTGTCTAAAATTGCTTTCAGTCTCTCCTCTCAGGTTGCAGAAGCCTTACCTGTCCCAACTGATGTGCCTTGCCATGACGTGCAGCCAGGAAATTGGGTCCTGATAAAAGAATTCCGGAGGAAAGACTGCCTATCTCCAAGGTGGAATGGTCCCTTCCAGGTCCTGCTGACTACCAACACGGCTGTGAAGGTAGCCGAGCGAGATTCTTGGATACACGCAAGCCACGTGCGCCGCACCATTGACCCTCATAAGTTGTGTGAACTTGCCTCTCCCGACATATCGCCTCCTACTGAACCTGTCAGCCCAGAGCCAGAAGAAAACGACTTTCTACCGCTTTCTGAGAGAGAAATTGAATCACTTCTCCTGGACAAGGGATATACATCATCGGAAATCAGAGACCGGGACCTCGTTCACTACGCTCTCACTACAGGCCAGATCCCTTCTGGTCCTACTAGTCACGTTGACGTTTCACACGAATCTACACCCAACCTTGCCATTGACCCTACCGGCACTTTGTCAGAGGACGGTGGGTTTTCTGAAAGCTGTTTTCCTTCCTCCACACTTCCTTATAACCTCCGTCCGCACAAGTGCTGAAAGGATTACAATCTCTGCACAACGGCTAAACTCTTGTTCCTCCTTTGTACAGGCCTTATTTGGCTCCAAAGGGGGAATGGTATTGGGACTAATACCTTTCTGCAGCTGGCAGAAGGTATGGCACGAGCCGCAAACAAAACTAACTGTTGGGTGTGTGCCTGGGCACCACAAAGCGCGCACAGTGGATACCCAATAGGTGCCCTTCCGTTAAACAAAACTGGACTAGTAAGTGATGCATTACTGGAACAAAATGACCAAACTGTGTGGTTCAGCCAGACTGGGTACATCCAATTATCATTTAGTGGTACAAGTCCCCTATGTAGGAATCTTACAGGTACCACCTTTGTAGGGAAATCAAGCTGTACACACATTATAACAAAGGTGGATGGGACACATGTATGGCATAATGGTTCCACTATGTCTTCCACAAACCTTTGGAGTACTCTATTCAAACCAGAAATAACAGCCATATGGGGAGGGACCACTAGTACAGACCTTTGCAAGGAAGGTAACATCACCTTTGCAAACCGAGCCATGATGATATATCAGTCTGACTCGTGGAACATGTACAATTATTGGTGGATATGCGGTAAATTTGCCTATAAAAGGCTTCCGCAAAATGCATCAGGGTTTTGTTACCTTGGTCTCGTGGCACCAGCTATGAGGATTGTTGACACTTTGCCACCAGGGCATATCAGGAACAAGCGGGATGGGTCTTGGGAAAAGGCATGGAACTGGATAGAACAAACTGCCCTTGCAGTAGCTGAAACTACCATTCCATGGGTAGGGCAAGCAAAAACCAATCATGATTTGAAAACAATGTCCCTGCTTATGGAGAAATTCATGAATACCACAGAGGGGGCATTAGGTGTGGTACAAGGAAATTTAAATGAATTGCGAATCTTTACCCAGCAAAACAGACTGGCTCTTGACTATCTACTAGCAGCTCAGGGAGGGGTATGTGGATTAATAGGCCCAGAGTGTTGTGTTAAAGTTTCTGATGTGAGTTCAAACCTAACCATAAGGATAAAAGAAATCCAAACATTGTCTATCCAGACAAAAACATTTAGAGAGCAGTTGCAAGACTGGAATCCTTTAAATTGGTTGGGAATAGGGTTAAGCGAACTCATGAAGAAGGTGGTGGCAGGAATATTGATGTTCCTTGTCTTAATATGCTCTATATACATAATGATACAGCTAGCCTTATGCTGTATTAAAGGGTGCTTACAAAAGATAGAGAATATAGCAGAAAACAAGGTACAACAGATGCTTCTGCTAAATGTACAGAACCCTCCCGAGAAAGACTACAAAGACACTTGCACATTTGAGGATGAATGGGAAAGGATGCTTAAGATTAATTGTGATCCACAAGTGGATCAAAGGGGGGAATGAAGGATAAACTTAATTTCTTGTCAGTATGACCTCTGTGACACCTGGATGTTAAGTCTGGTCTTTGTAAAGAGGTACGTGCTTGAACTCAGGTGAGCAAAGGGGGGGGAGTAGGTAAAACTGGTTTGAACCTGTTGTAAGGCCTGCAAAGGGACTGAGGGGGGACAGATAATGATTGGAGGGAATTTGGTGCAAAGGGGCATGACCTGTATATGCATGCAATTGTAAGTGGTCAGTGAGAAAAAGGTAATTACCATGTAAGGTGGTACAAAAGACCTTGCCTTTTGTTTGGGAAGTTGCAGAAACTTTTCCTGAGAGTATCCTGGAGATTTTTGCCCTGGAATGCATTCCTGAATAAAGCTGGTTGCTTAAGAAGGGTGTCTGGAACTGATTTGGTCGGGGGTTTTGGGCCCCCATCCGAACCCTCGGATTTAAAATTCTCCGTCACCCTACCGCCCTGCGTCTAACTCCTCCATCCAAGCGTCTGCTCAGAAGGACACCGTGGTCCAGAGAAACCAGCACCCCTGACAAACGGGAGCCCTGTTTCTCCCACAACCGAGGGAGCACCTCGGGAACCTCCGCTCGGACTCGCTCTCCGAGCACACGCCGCTTCCCTTCCTAGCACCAAGTGGGCCGTAAGCCGAGCGAGTTCCAGACCCGACACTTATCTCCGTGACAGCGATGGCCGCTCCGCTCCCAGACGGACGGTTCTCGCCTCGCTTCCAGCAAGCTCCTGAGCTCCCTGTTCTCCTTTTCGTTCCATCCCCGGACGGCAGGACACCGGGACGGCTGTCTTCTTATCGCTTGCGACCGCACCCAGCCAAGGGGGAAAAACAAACAAACAACTTAGCGTTTCAGTCCGCAAGGACGGGGCATCGCTCCTTCTCCCCTACGACGCCCCGCAGCCTCCCACCATCGGCCACCCCCCTCCCGCCGCCACTGCAGGAACACGGAGAGAAAGGAGGCCTTGAATCTGTATCCACGCCCTCTTGAACCGCCTACTGCCCCTGCACCAGTCACCAAGCCACCAGGCTCCGTGCCCCAGCAGGAAGCTCTCCGCCTCAGAAGAAACCTACTGCCAGGACGGTGGAAGATTTCAAAGCACGCATCTCTTACTCACACAGAGCCACGGGAAGGCCGAACGCTGAGGACCCTTCAGGAGTCCCGAGAATCACGGCCGGGCAGCTCAAGTCCATCTCGGAGGGTTTCTTCCCTGGCCACGGCCCCGCACTGATTCCTCTGCAAGCGCGGCACAAAAAGCCCAGCGTCAGCTCTCACTCGCTAAGGTCCGTGGCTGCGGGAATGCTATCCTTTAGCCCTTTCCCCCTCTCCCCTCTCTATCGGGCCCGCTACAAGAACGCTGAGTCAGTCAGCCGTGACACACCACCGCTCTCCCTCGCTCTACCTTGCGCGACCGGCGTACCTGCAGAATTCCCGTTGGCTCCTGAGACCTTAACCCGTGGACGTGCTCACCTGGAATGCCTGCCAGCGTCCTGTCGAAGGACACGGCAGAAGCAGAGCGAGGACAAAGACACAGACAGAAACAGACGGACAGAACTTATTGGCCAATACGAGAGAGCAACGAGAGAGAAACACAGCCAGAAACCCTACCGCCCTGCGTCTAACTCCTCCATCCAAGCGTCTGCTCAGAAGGACACCGTGGTCCAGAGAAACCAGCACCCCTGACAAACGGGAGCCCTGTTTCTCCCACAACCGAGGCAGCACCTCGGGAACCTCCGCTCGGACTCGCTCTCCGAGCACACGCCGCTTCCCTTCCTAGCACCGAGTGGGCCGTAAGCCGAGCGAGTTCCAGACCCGACACTTATCTCCGTGACAGCGATGGCCGCTCCGCTCCCAGACGGACGGTTCTCGCCTCGCTTCCAGCAAGCTCCTGAGCTCCCTGTTCTCCTTTTCGTTCCATCCCCGGACGGCAGGACACCGGGACGGCTGTCTTCTTATCGCTTGCTACCGCACCCAGCCAAGGGGGAAAAACAAACAAACAACTTAGCGTTTCAGTCCGCAAGGACGGGGCATCGCTCCTTCTCCCCTACGACGCCCCGCAGCCTCCCACCATCGGCCACCCCCCTCCCGCTGCCACTGCAGGAACACGGAGAGAAAGGAGGCCTTGAATCTGTATCCACGCCCTCTTGAACCGCTTACTGCCCCTGCACCAGTCCCCAAGCCACCAGGCTCCGTGCCCCAGCAGGAAGCTCTCCGCCTCAGAAGAAACCTACTGCCAGGACGGTGGAAGATTTCAAAGCACGCATCTCTTACTCACACAGAGCCACGGGAAGGCCGAACGCTGAGGACCCTTCAGGTGTCCCGAGAATCACGGCCGGGCAGCTCAAGTCCATCTCGGAGGGTTTCTTCCCTGGCCACGGCCCCGCACTGATTCCTCTGCAAGCGCGGCACAAAAAGCCCAGCGTCAGCTCTCACTCGCTAAGGTCCGTGGCTGCGGGAATGCTATCCTTTAGCCCTTTCCCCCTCTCCCCTCTCTATCGGGCCCGCTACAAGAACGCTGAGTCAGTCAGCCGTGACACACCACCGCTCTCCCTCGCTCTACCTTGCGCGACCGGCGTACCTGCAGAATTCCCGTTGGCTCCTGAGACCTTAACCCGTGGACGCGCTCACCTGGAATGCCTGCCAGCGTCCTGTCGAAGGACACGGCAGAAGCAGAGCGAGGACAAAGACACAGACAGAAACAGACGGACAGAACGTATTGGCCAATACGAGAGAGCAACGAGAGAGAAACACAGCCAGAAACCCTACCGCCCTGCGTCTAACTCCTCCATCCAAGCGTCTGCTCAGAAGGACACCGTGGTCCAGAGAAACCAGCACCCCTGACAAACGGGAGCCCTGTTTCTCCCACAACCGAGGCAGCACCTCGGGAACCTCCGCTCGGACTCGCTCTCCGAGCACACGCCGCTTCCCTTCCTAGCACCGAGTGGGCCGTAAGCCGAGCGAGTTCCAGACCCGACACTTATCTCCGTGACAGCGATGGCCGCTCCGCTCCCAGACGGACGGTTCTCGCCTCGCTTCCAGCAAGCTCCTGAGCTCCCTGTTCTCCTTTTCGTTCCATCCCCGGACGGCAGGACACCGGGACGGCTGTCTTCTTATCGCTTGCTACCGCACCCAGCCAAGGGGGAAAAACAAACAAACAACTTAGCGTTTCAGTCCGCAAGGACGGGGCATCGCTCCTTCTCCCCTACGACGCCCCGCAGCCTCCCACCATCGGCCACCCCCCTCCCGCTGCCACTGCAGGAACACGGAGAGAAAGGAGGCCTTGAATCTGTATCCACGCCCTCTTGAACCGCCTACTGCCCCTGCACCAGTCCCCAAGCCACCAGGCTCCGTGCCCCAGCAGGAAGCTCTCCGCCTCAGAAGAAACCTACTGCCAGGACGGTGGAAGATTTCAAAGCACGCATCTCTTACTCACACAGAGCCACGGGAAGGCCGAACGCTGAGGACCCTTCAGGGTCCCGAGAATCACGGCCGGGCAGCTCAAGTCCATCTCGGAGGGTTTCTTCCCTGGCCACGGCCCCGCACTGATTCCTCTGCAAGCGCGGCACAAAAAGCCCAGCGTCAGCTCTCACTCGCTAAGGTCCGTGGCTGCGGGAATGCTATCCTTTAGCCCTTTCCCCCCTCTCCCCTCTCTATCGGGCCCGCTACAAGAACGCTGAGTCAGTCAGCCGTGACACACCACCGCTCTCCCTCGCTCTACCTTGCGCGACCGGCGTACCTGCAGAATTCCCGTTGGCTCCTGAGACCTTAACCCGTGGACGTGCTCACCTGGAATGCCTGCCAGCGTCCTGTCGAAGGACACGGCAGAAGCAGAGCGAGGACAAAGACACAGACAGAAACAGACGGACAGAACGTATTGGCCAATACGAGAGAGCAACGAGAGAGAAACACAGCCAGAAACCCTACCGCCCTGCGTCTAACTCCTCCATCCAAGCGTCTGCTCAGAAGGACACCGTGGTCCAGAGAAACCAGCACCCCTGACAAACGGGAGCCCTGTTTCTCCCACAACCGAGGCAGCACCTCGGGAACCTCCGCTCGGACTCGCTCTCCGAGCACACGCCGCTTCCCTTCCTAGCACCGAGTGGGCCGTAAGCCGAGCGAGTTCCAGACCCGACACTTATCTCCGTGACAGCGATGGCCGCTCCGCTCCCAGACGGACGGTTCTCGCCTCGCTTCCAGCAAGCTCCTGAGCTCCCTGTTCTCCTTTTCGTTCCATCCCCGGACGGCAGGACACCGGGACGGCTGTCTTCTTATCGCTTGCTACCGCACCCAGCCAAGGGGGAAAAACAAACAAACAACTTAGCGTTTCAGTCCGCAAGGACGGGGCATCGCTCCTTCTCCCCTACGACGCCCCGCAGCCTCCCACCATCGGCCACTCCCCTCCCGCTGCCACTGCAGGAACACGGAGAGAAAGGAGGCCTTGAATCTGTATCCACGCCCTATTGAACCGCCTACTGCCCCTGCACCAGTCCCCAAGCCACCAGGCTCCGTGCCCCAGCAGGAAGCTCTCCGCCTCAGAAGAAACCTACTGCCAGGACGGTGGAAGATTTCAAAGCACGCATCTCTTACTCACACAGAGCCACGGGAAGGCCGAACACCGAGGACCCTTCAGGTGTCCCGAGAATCACGGCCGGGCAGCTCAAGTCCATCTCGGAGGGTTTCTTCCCTGGCCACGGCCCCGCACTGATTCCTCTGCAAGCGCGGCACAAAAAGCCCAGCGTCAGCTCTCACTCGCTAAGGTCCGTGGCTGCGGGAATGCTATCCTTTAGCCCTTTCCCCCTCTCCCCTCTCTATCGGGCCCGCTACAAGAACACTGAGTCAGTCAGCCGTGACACACCACCGCTCTCCTTCGCTCTACCTTGCGCGACCGGCGTACCTGCAGAATTCCCGTTGGCTCCTGAGACCTTAACCCGTGGACATGCTCACCTGGAATCCTTGCCAGCGTCCTGTCGAAGGACACGGCAGAAGCAGAGCGAGGACAAAGACACAGACAGAAACAGACGGACAGAACGTATTGGCCAATACGAGAGAGCAACGAGAGAGAAACACAGCCAGAAACCCTACCGCCCTGCGTCTAACTCCTCCGTCCAAGCGTCTGCTCAGAAGGACACCGTGGTCCAGAGAATCCAGCACCCCTGACAAATGGGAAAGCTTTTTCTCTCACAGCCATGCTGCTCGTTGGGATCCTCAGCTTGGGCTTTCACTCTCTTAGCAAACAGTGCAAACCTTTGTGGATCCAGGTCATCAGAGGCTCATCTAACTCAAATACTTATCTCAGTGGTGTTCACTCTGCTCTCAGCTGGATGGCTCTTGCCTTGCATCAGTTTTGCTCATAGTCTCATTTTCTCACTCTCTTCATCACAGAACTGGAGGAGACTCCAGCAATTGACTTTTTGCCCTGGTTCTGAATCCAGCACTTTAGTAAAAGTGAACACGTTGGCATCTCAGTCATTAATGTCACATACCCTCTTCTCACATATAAAGTATGCCACTGGCTTCTACCCTCCCCCTCCGCCTCTCACTGCCACTGCAGAAATACCAGTAGAGAAGAGCGAGCGCCTTGAGCCGCCATCTAAATAGTCTCTTTACAGAGCAGACCCAGGAGAATTCTTCGTACCCAAAAAGAAGCTCATGGCCTCTGAAGAAACCGACTGCCAGTTGTCCCCTACTTTTTTGAAGGCTCCCAAGACCATGTCTGTGGAGATGCTCACCCAGCAGACCTGCCCATGTCCTGTGGCGGGAGACAGCAGGACTGCAAAGATTAGATTCTCAAAGGGGCTGATCAGTGGAGAAGTTCATTTCCTGTTTTGGGTCTCTACATAAGTATGACTGTCTTAAATATATGGTATTGGGGGCTGCACTGTGGAGGGGAGAGGTCTAAGGATCCCAGGGGCACTGAGAGTTTGGGGGATTTAGAGGCCCCAGAGATGAAGGACAGCATGGAGGAGTGTTTGATGGCCCCAGGTTGGCAGGCAAAACCAACTCAGCAAGTTCATGGGGAACAATAATTGGAATTGGGTAGAGCTGGGGGTTAAGAGATCCCATGAATGGAGGGATAACCAGTGGGGGGAGGAGATTAGGGAAGGATATGGCAGGCTAGCAGTGTTGGGAAGGAGGAGGACTGAGGGGGTAGGAGTATAACTTGAGGGTGCAATGGAAGGAAGGAAGGAATAAGAGAAGCTGACAGGTCCCAGGCCTGGCAAGATAGGGGTGTGTGAGGAGGGTGTGTGGATTAGGAAGGAAGGAAGGAATAAGGGAGGCTGGTAGGTCGCAGACCTGGTGAGATAGGGGTGTGCGGCTTGAGAAGGAAGGAAGGAAAAAGGGAGGCTGAAAAGTCGCAGGCCTGGCGAGATAGGGGTGTGCGAGGAGGGTGTGTGGGTTGGGAAGAAAGCCAACAGGGAGCTGAGAGGTCCCATGTATGAGGGATGAGTAGGAATAGGGCGCAGGTCGGGGTGAGCTGGGGGGTGTTGTAGGGAGCAAAATGGGGAACTGATCGATCCCATGAATGGAGAAATGGGCTAGGGGGTACATGGGTGTTGTGGAGAAGAAGGAAACTGAGGGACCCAAAGGGTAAAAGTATGGTTGGGGCAAGGAAGGGCACTCATGGAGGATAAGGTTGGCCTGGGGATGTTGTAATGGACTGGGGAAGTGGGGGGGAAGGGAGGTGCAGGTTCGGCTGCAGTGCAGATAATGGGGGTGCGGGTTGGGCTGGGGGTGTTGAATGGACTGGGGGCGTAGGTTGGGCTGAGGTAGAGGGTGTTGGGGTGCTGTTGGACTGGGGGTGTGATGGAGTGGGGGGTGGGGTGAAAGGGGGTGTGGATTGGGCTGAGGGTGTTGAATGGACTGGGGGCAGAGGAAGGGGGTGCAGATTGGGTGGGGAAATGTGCGTGCAGATTGGGCTAGGGGTGCAGGTTGGACTGGGCACTGGGGGAATGGGGGTGTACGTTGGACTAGGGGTGTTGGGTGGACTGGAGAGTGAGAAGAATGGGGGTGCAGGTTGGGTTGAGGTGTTGAATGCACAGGGGGTAGGAGGGGGTGCAGGTTGAGCTGGGGGTGTTGAATGGACTGGGGGTGAGGAAAGGGGGGTGCAGGTTGGGTGGGGGGTGTTGAATGGACGGGGAAAGGGATGCAGGTTGGTTTGAGGTGTTGAATGGACTGGGAGTGGGAGGGGGGTGCAGGTTGGGCTGGGGGTGTTGAATGGACTAAGGTTTGGGGGAAGGGGGGGTGCAGGTTGGGCGGGGGTGTTGAATGGACTGGGAGTGGGAGGGGGGTGCAGGTTGGGCTGGGGGTGTTGAATGGACTTGGGTGTGGGGGAAGGGGGGGTGTAGGTTGGGTGGGGGGGTGTTGAATGGACGGGGAAAGGGGTGCAGGTTGGTTTGAGGTGTTGAATGGACTGGGGGTGGGAGGGGGTGCAGGTTGGATGGGGTGTTGAATGGACTGAGGGGTGCAGGTTGGGTGGGGAGGGTGTTGAATGGACTGGGAGTGGGGGAAGGGGGTGCAGGTCGGGTGGGGGGTGTTGAATGGACTGGGAGTGGGGGAAGGGGGTGCAGGTTGGGCAGGGGGTGGGAGAAGGGGGTGCAGGTTGGATGGGGGTGTTGAATGGATTGAGGGGTGCAGGTCGGGCGGGGGGTGTTGAATGGACTGGGGGGTGCAGAGGAGGGGGGGGGGGCCCTGAGGACCGCGGCACGGGGCGGGGTCAGACATGAGCAGGGCCTGAGTAGCGCTGCGGGGACAGCCTGGGATGCAGTTGGGGGCGGGGAGAGGGTGGAACACGCTGGGCGGGGCTATGATGGGGGCAGGGCGGACTGAGACGTGCCCCGGGAGGCCGCACTCTGAGAACTACAACTCCCAGGATGCATCGCTCACACTGGACGTGACACGCGCGCGAGACCAAACCCCGTCGCCCCCGGGTCAGTGGTCAGACTGTGATGTCACTTCCGCTGAACCCGCCCAACCGAACAGCGCCGGGCCCGTCCTGGCCCTGCAATGGCCGATCGGAGCTTCGGACTGGGGCACGCAACGTTTCCCACAAGCCACTGCGGCTATTTTCCCTACTCCCCCTGAGCCCCCCCCCCCCCCCCGCGGTAGCTGGGTAGGGCTCCTGCCTCCCAGACGGCAGCGTCCGCCGCTGATGCCCCGCCCCCACTCGGGAAAGGAGACCGCGCGCCGACCCCTCCCCCTTCACACGCCTGCAGTCTGCTCCTCCCCCCCGCCAAACCCCCCCACTCTGCTCCCCCCCCCACATCCCCAGCCGGCTTGCGCTGGGACAGGCAGGGGCCGGGCTGGTGCTGCCGTTGGCCTTATCAAGTGCAGAGGGGCAGCGTGAGGCGGGGGGGGGGGAGGGCGGCTGCCTCTGCTGCGTCCCGTTTTCCTGAGACCCGGAGGCGTTTTCTGCTGCTCACTTCTGGGTCCCAGCTGAGTTCCTGCGAGTCAGTGGCCCCGCCCCCAGACCAGGCCCCGCCCCTGCCATTAATGACGGAGCCTGGGACCCGTTTGTGTGCGACACAAACCCACGTGTCACTCGCTGGACGGACCATTCAGTGCCACAGCCTGACGGGAGCCAATAGAACGTGCCCCGCGTTCCATCATTTGCATGCACCGCGCCGGAGCAATGACGTCACTAGCAGCGCGCTGCTGTTCGTAGCTGGCAGCGGCAGCGTCACACCGCGCCGGGCCACGAGGCAGCGGGGACAGCGCTGGGGGCGGAGCTACAGGGGAGCGGCCCGGCTGGGCAGGGTGCACACTCTGGCATCCAAGCGCTGAGATCCGGGTGGGGCAGCATCACTCTCTGACCTCGCTGCCCCCTCCCAGCGCAACTCCCTTGGGGCCGGCTAACGCAGTCCAGAAGACGCCACCATGGTGCCACGGGGGCCGCAGTGGCCTGTGGAGGCTGTTGGCCCTGGGGAAACACAACATCTCACATCTCCCGGCATGCACTGCGTCGCTTCTCCTCCGCCCGCCTAGGGTGGGATTTCCTGGCAAACCCGCTCCCTGTGATGTCAGGACCTGCCACAGAGGCAGAGCGCCACGCAAGGAGCAGAGCTAGGGTTGCCAGATGGTTTCAACAAAAATATCGGACACACCTGACATTACATCACGATCTACATTAATCTGGTTTAGAAAATACCAAACATTTATATTTTCTCAATTTGTTTCCCAAAGAAAAAGCTGAAATACTGGACCATCCACTTCAAAACCGGACACCTGGCAACCCTAAGCAGAGTGGTGCCTTGTTGGAGCCGTTCCAGCCTCCATAGCCGCTCGGTCACAGTCTCTGGTGTCCCTCCTCTGCCCCCCGTACCATGGGAAGTGGTGGGCTACACTGGCTGCGCCGCCGCAGGAAACCTCCGACCCCAGTCCCTGTCCCAGCCAGGTGCCCCGAGTCTGAACCCGTCCCGCCTGGCCCCGTGTCTCCCTCTGCCTACCACTCGCAGACCTGGCACCAGCTGAGCGCTCCCCAGAGCGAATTGACTCGGCCCTGTTCCCAGGGGGACGCGATTGGAGCACGTACCTGGGCACCTTCCAGTCACGGCTCCCAGTCGGTTGTTGTCAGGCCACGGACCGAGCAAACATCACTTCCGCTCCGTGGGACGGTGCGCGGGCGTCCACCGCACCACACGTGCCGGCATGACGCTACACTGTGAGAGCTCACAGCGCTCATGTGACTGCTGTTTGTTGCCCCGCGAGGGTTGCAAGATGCACAGCTCCTGCCTCATGCCAGAATGCACCATGGGAGTTACAATCCCCCCTGCCCGCATCAGTGCATCATGGGAGCCGGAGTGGAGTTCCCATGTGTGAGCTGTCAAACAAGAAGCCCCCCTGAGAGGGCGCGTGTCTGTCTCACTGTCTGCCAGCTCCCGCTGCAGTCATGGGTGGGGCCCTGAGCCCGAGTCCCTGTTGTCACGTTATTGGATTCTGAGGGGAGCAGCCAGGTCACTGCTGCACCCATGGGGGGGGGGGTTCACCCCAAAAGTCGGTACAAAGGGAGCCATGTCAGGTGTCAAACAAAAGCTTACTTTCAACTGGTTCTCTATACGCTCTTCATATATCTGTATAATGTCTGCGTGTGGAGTTATGAATATGTACTCTGTATGGAGACTGGAAGTTTCTCTGTATGTGGCTGAGTAATGGGCCAGGAATGTTTGCCTGTGGACATGCTAATGAGCAAGTCTCCAGGGAACAATGGATCTCTGGAGGCCAAAGACATGCCTGGCCACTGGCCATGTGACTCTAGCCAGCTTAGGAGAAACCTGGAAGGAGGTATAAATATGCCATGTGGCCAACTTCATAGAGGTCTCCAGATCTGCTCCTGACCCCAGATGCAGCCTCGCAGGGATTCACGAGCCGGGAAGAACTGTGGACCCATCCTGGCATAGGATGTGCACCAAGGACTTTTAAGCCAGCAGCTATAACATCTCTGCTGCGAGCCTGCATTGAGAACTGGGAGATTCGATGCATGTAATGTATGATACTTTAACAGCCTTACTCTCATGCTTTTCTTTCTTGTAGTAATAAACCTTTAGATTGTAGATTCTAAAGGATTGGCTCAGCGTGATTTGTGGGTAAGATCCAGAGTGTATATTGACCTGCGATCTGTGCCTGGTTTCTTGGAACCGGACAGAACTTGTTCGGGGTAAGTGAGATCGGGTTTTAAGATCCCTCACCTGTGTATGTGGCCCGGGGCCATCTGGGGCACAGATATTGCTGGGGTGTCAGAGGGGTTTTGCTCATGAGCTGAAGCACTCTGTGTGAATGGTTTATGGCCTGTTTGGAAAGGTCTCCAGTCGAGGGGCTGTAAGGAGCCCCGAATTTGAGCAATTCGCCCTGAGCGGACGCCCTCAGCTGTGCCCAGACCCGGCCCAGTCAGTCACAGTGGCCTAGTTGGCAGGATTCACAGATCTTGGTCAATTGCGCTTTGGGTCAGGACCCCACGCTGTCTAAATTTCATTTTTGGTTTTGAGAGTTGGGTTGGTTAAGGAGCAGCTGAAATGAGTCAGTGACAATATGAGAGTCAGGGCAAAGAGCCCCTGAAGGAGTTATGCTCAGAGAGAGACACTGACTTTAGGAAAAGAGCTACCAAGCAGCAGCTGATATCTTTGCTAGTGCAGAAGGCCAGAGAGCAGTCCCCGCCCGAGGCTATAGATACTGTTGCAGAAGAAGTTAGAAAGCAGCAGGCATTGAAGAACATGGAGGTAGAAAAGGAGAGGGCCCTGGCCGAGATATGTCAAAAGGAGGAGGTGGAGGCTGAAAGGGAGCTAAAGATGAAGGAGGCAGACCACGCATGTCGAATGAAAGAGAAGGAGGCAGACCGTGCACGTCGAATGGAAGAGCTGGAGGCCCAAATCTGATTAGCAGATCAGCAACACAGGAGACCGCAACCTGAGAGCCAAACCCCACTTGCCAACAGGGTTTGGGAAAAGATCTGTCCCATCTTCAATGATAAAGATGATATCGAGGAGTTTTTAGTCACCTTCGGGCGCATTTGCAATGTGAACCAGATCCCAGATGAGCAGCGCATGCCTGTCCTGATGACCAAACTGACTGGCAAGGCCAGGGAGGTATTCAATGACATGGGGGAGGAAGAAGTTTTAGACTACTGGCGGTTTAACGACTATGCACTGAAGCGGTTCAGGGTTACCCCAGAATCTCACCGGGTTAAGTTCAGGAGTTTTAAGATGTCTAGCGATGGTTCTTATATGGAATGTGCTCATAAGCTGATGGGCTTTGTTAAAAGGTGGGTGATGAGGGAAAAGTAAATGGGAGTTATGAGAAGCTGCTGGATTTGATCACCCTGGAGCAGTTTCTGAATGTTGTGCCTGACCAGGTCAGGGCGGCTGTGTGTGATCGGGAGCCCGAGTTGGTCCTACGGGCTGCAGAGATTGCAGATGCCCATACCCAAAACAGGGCGCGGGACGGGCACAGACCCCTTGGGAAGAGTCAGCACCTTTCCCCCCAGTCTAGATGGAGGAAGGGGTTTAGGAGCAGACCCAGCCCTGAATCCATCGAGGGGACTCAGAGAAGCCCCGAAAGCAGGGGTGCCCTCCCCAAGGATAAGCAGGCCAAGTGCTATCACTGTGGCAGATCCGGCCATATCAGGCCTGACTGTCCAGACCTAAAGAGCAGCACGAGGCCGGCTGCTCCTGGCCGCTCCGCAAGCACCGATTCAGTTACAGTGTGCACACAAGCAGGGCTCACGGACCCCAGCGAGGCCTCTGACGCCCCCCTGAGTCCAGGTGTGAGCACTGCAGTGGCTAATGTTAACACTGTAACCTGTGGTGGAGTGAGGGGGGGCAGTGAGCTCACCCGGTATGTCAGGACTGAGGCGTGGAAGGGCAGTGAAACATTTATGGGGGAGGCAAAGGTCAATGGAGTTGGATGTAGTGGCTGGCGAGACACTGGCTCTGACATCAGGATAGTTAAGGGGCACCTGGTGAGAGCGGAGGACATGGTGCCTGGGAAAAATATAACGATAGTGGCTTTGTCTGAGTATTCGATGAGCCTGCCCGTGGCTAGAGTCCATCTCGAGTGGGGGTACTTTAGGGGGCAGGTGTTGGTGGCTGTACGGGACTTGATCCCAGCTGAGGTCTTGGTGGGGAACGACATAGCGGATGTGCCTAGCCAGGTGTAGCCAGACATGAACCCCATCTTGTTTCCCCCCCCCCCAGAGAGCAAGAGAAAGGCAGTCAGCCTTTGATACCCTGGGAACGCAGGGGTGCTGCCTGTCCCTGACTCTAATAAACAGAAACCAGACAGTAAATGGGCTAGCTGACGACCCAGGGCCTCCTGCTGCCCTGATGGCTAGCACCAGTAATTGACACGCCTGCACTGTCCCAGGAGAGGAATCTTCGCCCATCACATACTAGAGGTGCCCGTTGTCTGCATTTTCCCAGGTGTGAATTATGCTTTGCACCCTTCGTGGGAAACTTGGCGTTCAAAGCCATTTTCCCTAATTGGCCACTTGAGACCAGGAAGAAGCCTACGTGACCCAAGGGGTATAAAGAGGGGTTTAGTAGCCCACCCCATTTGAGCTCCAATCATCTATACCTGCTGGCAGGTATTGGTTGCCTCCCGAGGTCTGTGGGACGCCCAACCTCGCCCTACTTCTTCCCGAGGGATTGAGAGAAAGACGCTGGCCACGCCAAGTCTGGAACGCAGGGGTGAGAATATATACCTGCTAGGTGTCTATTTTGCATGCATTTAATAAGAGCTCAGAGAACCAAAAGGGTTTCATGGTACCTGTAAGTGACTTATTAGTGTAATTTCTGTCCTGTCCTTTGTAGTGGCTGTGTTATCTGTAACACAGTAGTAGCATTTAACAGCTAAGTTTACCCTGTAACAATAAAATAGTAACTGTTTAAGCTGTGACCTGACTCCTTCAGTTGCTGTAACAGAACCAAGCACAATTTTAAAAAGAACTCCAGCCAGTCCTAGCAGTTGAAGTCTCGGGTGTATAACACACACACACCACTCACTGCCCTGACCACGGGCTGACAGAATTGGCGTAGTCGGCAGGATTGTGTTACAGGTTTAAATACAGCAACATGAAGCTAGTCATGGTAAATACTGATTTCAGTAAAGTAGAAAAGAATTTTTGCCCAGGAAGGTTGAGGCAACCCAAATGGAACAGAGAAATGTTAGAAAAGGATTGGGGAAATCCTGAGGAGTTGTGGGTGCAGTTCTGTAAGTATAGAACTGCTTGCAAGTTAAAGAATGGGACAAAGCCTGAGTATGTGGAAAGGAGCCACTTTCCATTTAGCAAGGAAAACAGGATCAGGCCCAGACAAGCAGGCAGGTAACAGATAGATTGAAGGCCTTGTGGTAGAACTGAGAAAAAGGCAGTTAGTACATGTCCTGGAAATCTAAATCCTTAAAACAATACTTACAAGAGTAATATCTGAAACAAGGCCAGTTTTTTTTTATTTTTAGAGATAAGAAAGTGTTTTAAGAAAAAGAAAAACCCACAGAGAATTTAACTCTACAGAGAATGGAGAGAACTGAGTAGTTGTGCAAATGCTAAAATGGTGTAGAAGAAAATTGTGGTTTCTTTGCAGCCATTCTGAAGGAAAAATGGGCCCTTTTTCCAAAGGAATGTCTGTAAATAATCCAGGCAAATTTGACTCAAATCCATACATTTGATTATAGATACTGCTAAAAGAACTCTAAAGAGAGGGGGTTTCTATTGGAACTTAACTACCCCAATGAATAAAAGGGAATGTAATTGTTGTACAGCTATGTAGAAATAGTGTAAGAAAGATTCAGAGAGAATGTATGTGTATCTGTGTGTATATGATATATATATAGTGTAAATAAGTGAGGTTTTCAAGGTCCAGTAATCTTGGTTTGTAGGTTTAAAACAAATTGGTTTGGTTTACTTTTAGTAAGACCATTTCAGTCCAAGTTGTTTAATGAAAGTACAGGTAAACTGTAAGCATAAAGAAAGAGTTACACCCTATGCAAAGTTTAATGTGGCTAAGTAGTGTTGTAAACAAAGACTGCACATTTTCCTGTGACATGCCATGTATATTGTAGAAGGGGTAAAAACTGCAAACAAATCAAAATGCTGTGGAGGCTCCAAGAGCCACAACAGGTTGTAATTCCCTTTGTGATGCAAATGCCCTAGCTGGCAGCACAAAGAAGCTTTGCAGGTAATGGCTAAGTTTGATCAGCAAACTACCTGAGATCAGAAAGTTCAAACTGTAGCCCTCCAGAAAGTCAAACATAAAAGTCAGAATCTAAAAGTATTTATGTTTGCACAATGCTAAATGTGAGAACAGATACAAAAGGGGGAGCAACCTTTGGTAACAAGAAGATGGAGTGTGCTTGTGGGTGTGTAAGAGTAGATGAGTGTAATGTATCATATGCATATGATAAGTATTGATTGATCTATGTATGTTCAATAAATGTGACGTGTTGCCTTATCCCCAGAAAGAAAGAAAAAAAAAGGAGGTATTGGTATTGGCTATTTTAGTCCCAATAGGGGGTTGGGTATACTAGAAAATGTTTAAATGTAAGCAGTCTTTTAAGAAGGCTCCCAGAGAGAAGACTGAGAAATTGGCATTTGTAAAAGATGTTACCCCTTTTGAACAAAATCTTGCAAAAGTTCGGGCATAGCCCTTGGTCTGATCAGGTGTTAGCTGCTGTCCATACAATTTCAGACCTAGAAGACAAATTGGCTAACTACTTGTGGATATGTAAACCGTTGCCCCCAATAAAGGGGGAAGCAGCTGCAGCTTGACTTCTATGGAAAACCTGTAATGAGGTGTTCTTCAAACTGACTGAATATAAGAATGTAAATAGGAAACTGCAAAAATTTAAAGGCCTCTACTGCAGAAGTGGAGAGGTAGAAATGCATGTCCCTCAGTACCCAGACAGAGCTAGATTCCCTTAAGGATGGGTACTGAGAGTTAAAGCAACTCTCAGATTTTTCAGGAATATGCTTAAGAAAAGGACCAGGAGGTATGAGGCTTAGTGAACAAGGCCACCCTCCTTGCTAAACTGGTAATAGGCAAACTGGCGAATTGATTACATTGGCCCATTACCCTCCACCAGACAGAGAAGGAAATATGTTTTGACTGAAGTAGAGATTGTCTCGGGAATCGGCTTTGCCTACCCGACCTGATTAGCAATGGGGTTGTCAACCATCATGGGACTAAACCACTTAACAGCACTTGTCCCAACACCCCAAGTAATACAATCAGATAAGGACTCCAAATATGCCCCTGGGGATACTATTGTAGTCAAACACCGCAGCCTGGGCACACATACCTGTGTACTTCAGTCTTACAAAGACAAGGGTGTTTGGATTATTGCAAACCCCAACAAGATGTCAATAACTATAACTAAGGCTTGGATTGTATCCAAGACCGGTTGACTTTGTGCTTTCTTTTAGAATCAAACTTGGTTGTGTGGCAGACCCCGATCCGAGCGACAGCATGATGTTTGGACTCATTGTAACGTTCCTTGTGGCCACAGCAGCCTCCGCCATTCCCAGACACCCTTTCCAGAATGCCATCCAAACTGGCGCCACGGACTGCTGAACTTTTCCGCAGGACTAGGGCTTGAATTTGTTCCTTTAAACTTGAAGAGCTAGTGGAACAAGAGCAACGTTTTCAAGTGGGGACCAGCCTGGTTTGATGACAGCAGCTCCAGCAGCTACAAACTTTTAAATGACTCTGGGAAGGGAACTTGGGGGTGGCATGGACAATGGCAACCTACACTATGGGGTCAAACTCTGGAGTATATAACAGGAAGCTCCAGGGAAGTATACCCCATCTGCTTTGAGAACAAAAGGTACTGGACCCCACCTTGGGTGGTTAGGGGACCAGCAGTGTACCCACATTGTAAGTTTTAATGAGAAATTAAAAGTCTGGGATGTCTATCCCAGTGCAACCCACCAAAAACCCTTAAGGTGTTGTGGATATAACATCTCCCAAGGTGGCACACCACTATCTAGCAATGTTACCATTATTCCCCTAAACTTCAGCCAATACCCGGAAGGAAAAGCCTGGTACAATCAGTCATTATTCATTATTCCTAACACCGGTCAAATATACAACCCCACACTGGTAACCAGTAACACCCTACTCCCAAACCAGTGTGCTAGGGCAGAGCTTTTTGCAGCGGATCAGGTCCTACAGGACTTGCTGCTTGCCTTGCATTGCACAGCCGCAAATGATAGTTGCTGTGCTACACACCATACCCCAAAGAAAGGACCCACTGGAACAGGGTGGTATAAGGGACCCTACTCCCCTATTCTGAAGAAAGAGCCAGGACTCTTTTTCATTTGCAGGCAGAAAGCCAACAAGTATCTGCCACTGAATTAAATAGGGCGCTGCTCACTGGGGCACGCTGCCCCTGGGGGGCTCACTGTACACCCCACATTATGGCTCCTGGTATCACTAACCTTGGAAGTTTCCTGCACCGGATGCCAAGAAGATTCACCCTGAACCCCTTATAGAATGCTCTACAGAGTTTTCACCAGTTCACCCGTGCATTCCTGCCCTGGCTTGGAGTAGCTGAGCTGGAGAAGGCATTAGTGAATAGCCTTAGACGCAGTTTTAGCTCAGTAGGGGGGAAGTATGTGCGATAATTAACCAATCTTGCTGCTTACAAATTAAACAAGATGCATTCGCTATAAAGGGCACTGTTAAGGTGCTACACGCTGTAACTGAGGAGGGAAAAGCCTCATGGCTAGATTGGCTAGCCCAACACCTAGGATTTTCGTTAACTCCATTCCTTCACTCTATTGTAAATACTATATTAACCATTTTTCTTGTTGTAATTGCTTGCTGCATGCTTCTATGTATTGTTAAGCGTTTGGTGTACACTGCTACCTCCTCTGCACAAGTCCGATATATGGCGTTGGGAAGCGATCCTAATCAATCCCTTGATCCAAAATGATCTGATCAGACCCTGCTGATAGGGCGATTTTAGCTTCCTCCAAGGAGGGCAAAAAGGTGCTGGCATCACCGCCATCTTGCGTTCTGGGACATAGTGAGGCATGTCAAGGAGGTGGAATGTAGCCAGACATGAACCCCATCTTGTTTCCCCCCCCCCAGAGAGCAAGAGAAAGGCAGTCAGCCTTTGATGCCCTGGGAACGCAGGGGTGCTGCCTGTCCCTGACTCTAATAAACAGAAACCAGACAGTAAATGGGCTAGCTGACGACCCAGGGCCTCCTGCTGCCCTGATGGCTAGCACCAGTAATTGACACGCCTGCACTGTCCCAGGAGAGGAATCTTCGCCCATCACATACTAGAGGTGCCCGTTGTCTGCATTTTCCCAGGTGTGAATTATGCTTTGCACCCTTCGTGGGAAACTTGGCGTTCAAAGCCATTTTCCCTAATTGGCCACTTGAGACCAGGAAGAAGCCTACGTGACCCAAGGGGTATAAAGAGGGGTTTAGTAGCCCACCCCATTTGAGCTCCAATCATCTATACCTGCTGGCAGGTATTGGTTGCCTCCCGAGGTCTGTGGGACGCCCAACCTCGCCCTACTTCTTCCCGAGGGATTGAGAGAAAGACGCTGGCCACGCCAAGTCTGGAACGCAGGGGTGAGAATATATACCTGCTAGGTGTCTATTTTGCATGCATTTAATAAGAGCTCAGAGAACCAAAAGGGTTTCATGGTACCTGTAAGTGACTTATTAGTGTAATTTCTGTCCTGTCCTTTGTAGTGGCTGTGTTATCTGTAACACAGTAGTAGCATTTAACAGCTAAGTTTACCCTGTAACAATAAAATAGTAACTGTTTAAGCTGTGACCTGACTCCTTCAGTTGCTGTAACAGAACCAAGCACAATTTTAAAAAGAACTCCAGCCAGTCCTAGCAGTTGAAGTCTCGGGTGTATAACACACACACACCACTCACTGCCCTGACCACCGGCTGACACCAGGTTAATGTGGTGACCAGGTCACAGAAGGAGTATGCGGGTAGCAGCAGGGCGGAGGGTGAGCAGGCCCAGAGTGTGTCCCAGGCGGAGGATGACGGGCGGTTGTCCAAAGGGGCGGATGTAGCTCTAGCGCTGAGTGGCACGCAGCAGGAGTTCCGGAAGGCCCAGCAGAGTGATGAGTCCCTGAAGAGAGCCAGGGAGGATGCACAGAACCAGGCCCCTGCAAATGAGGAGAGAGGCAGGTTTCTCATACAAGAGGGGCTGCTATACAGGGAGCCCGCCCAGGGGAAGAAGGGGTCCCAGGCAGCGACTCGCAGGCAGCTGGTGGTGCCTGAGGCGTATCGGGAGGAATTGTTGAGGTTGGCCCATGATGGTCCGTTTGCAGGGCAGCTGGGCATGGGCAAGACTTGTGACAGGCTGGAGCAGAACTTCTATTGGCCTCGCATGTTCAGGTCAGTGAGTGAGGGAGCATTGCCGAAGCTGAGAGTTGTGCCAGAAGCGTAAGGGATCCAGGGGGCCCAGCAAGGTGCCCCTGCAGCCTCTACCCATTATTGGGGAGGCCTTTGCCCAGGTGTCAGTGGATATTGTGGGCCTGCTCCCGAAGCCCTCCAGGAATGGGAAAAGGTACGTCCTGGTGGTGGTAGACTTTGCTACAAGGTACCCGAAAGCCGTGGCTCTGTCCAACGTGGAGGCGGAGACGGTGGCAACAGCCTTGTTCACTGTTTTCAGCAGGGTGGGCTTCCCCAAAGAAATCCTGTCTGACCGTGGGTCGAATTTCATGTCCATGGTGTTTAAGCAGCTGTGGGAATTGTGTGGGGTCAAGCACCTGAAGGCTGCCCCCTACCACCCACAGACGAACGGGCTGGTAGAGAGGTTCAATGGGACTCTGAAATCCATGCTGAAGATGTATGTGGACAGGCGCCAGAACGACTGGGATGTGCTGCTGCCTTATCTCTTGTATGCCTACATGAGTGTGGCCTAGGACGCCACAGGGTTTGCTCCCTTCGTGTTGCTGTATGGGAGACAGGTCCGGGGGTCCCTGGACTTGATTCAAGATGCCTGGGAGGGCAATATAGAAGTGGCAGGGCAGCCAGTGACTGAGTATGTGACTCAGTTCAAGGACAGGCTGAAGGAGATGATGGAGTTAGTTCGGGAGAACTTGAGTGACAGCCAAGAGGCCCAGAAGGCCTGGTACGACAGGGATGCCATGGAGAGGGCGTTCAAAATAGGGGACTTGGTG
Organism: Pelochelys cantorii; assembly: GCA_032595735.1. Lineage (NCBI taxonomy): Eukaryota > Metazoa > Chordata > Testudines > Trionychidae > Pelochelys > Pelochelys cantorii. Next base: position 48,451,191 of record CM064338.1, on the reverse strand, counting down.
TTGGTGCTGGATCCAGTGAGGAGGAATAAGATGCAGGACATTTGGAACGGGCCCTATGAGGCAGTGGAAGGGTGAATGAAGTGACCTATGACGTGAGGAAGGCCCGTGGCCAGAGCAGTGTTCAGACGGTGCACGTGAACAGGATGAAGGCGTACCTGGAGAGGGAGGTGAACGTGAACATGATCTGTTGTGCTGAGGAGGAGGCCATGTCGGTCCCTTTGGTGGACATGATGGCTGAGAGTCAGGAAGAGACGCCCCTCGAGAGCATAGAGATGGGGGAGGGCTTGACTTCCCTGCAGAGGGAGGAGTTGCTGGCGCTGCTGAAGCATCACCAGCAAACATTCTCCAACAGGCCGGGGCTCACAGACAGGATATCACATTCTATCCACACAACAGGGCCCCGCCCGGCACCCAGCAGAGCCTACAGGGCCAAGGGGGAGATGCAGGGGCAGATTCAGGAGGAGGTGGAGAGCATGCTAGCCATGGGCATAATCACCAGATTCTGGAGCCCCTGGGCACCCCCTATTGTGATGGTGCCTAAAAAGGACAGGACCATGAGGTTCTGCGTGGACTACAGGAAGCTGAATGCTATCACACAGCCTGACCCCTTCCCCACCCCCAGAATAGAGGATCTGTTAGACACACTGGGGGGGGCGGGCGAAGTTTATAAGTACTCTGGATCTGACTAGGGGGTACTGGCAGATTCCCCTGGATGCTGATGCACAGGAAAAATCTTCATTCATCGTGGAGTCTGGCCTGTATGAGTTCAGGGTGCTGCCCTTTGGCATGCGGAATTCCGAGGCCACCTTCATGAGGCTGATCCATGAGGTCCTGCAAGGGCTGGAAGGTTTCGCTATGGCCTATATTGACGACCTGGCCATTTTCAGTGACTCCTGGCGGGATCACCTCAGTAACATAGGGGTGGTGCTGCGGCGGCTTGGGGAGGCCAACCTGACTGTCAAGGTATCCAAATGCAGGATGGGGGCTGCCGAAGTGACCTATCTGGGGCACATGGTGGGCAGTGGGTCGGTGCGCCCCGAACCCCTGAAGGTGGAGGCCATTAAGAACTGGCCTGTTCCCCAAACAAAGAAACAGGTCCAGTCGTTCGTGGGCCTGGCCAACTAGTACAGGAGGTTTGTGAAGGGGTTCAGTGAGGTCGTAGCCCCAATCACGGACCTCACTAAGAAGGAGAGGCCAGACCGGGTGGTGTAGTCAGAGGCCTGTGAGGTGGGGTTCCAGAGCATAAAGAATGCCTTGGCCCGGGAACCCGTGCTGGCCAGCCTGGATTTCAACAAGCCCTTTTTGTTGTGCGCCAATGCCTCTAAAATTGGGTTGGGGGTGGTGCTGATGCAGGATGGGGCGGGAGACAGGAGACGCCCTGTGTCGTACCTCGGCAAAAAGCTGTCCCCTGCAGAGCGGAATTACGCTACGATTGAGAAGGAATGTTATGCCATCGTGTGGGCTGTCAAGCAGCTCGAACCCTATCTGTACAACAGGAGGTTCACTGTGCTGAGTGACCATGCCCCTCTGGTTTGGCTGCACAAGGCCAAGGGGACCAACTCTAGGTTGCTGTGCTGGAGCCTGGCCCTGCAGGAATATGACATGGGCATAGTCCACATAAGGGGGAAGGAGAATATTGTGGCGGATGCCTTGTCCAGGGCAGGGGAACCCCTGTGATGCCCTCGGTGATATTACTAGCATCACCTCCTGCATCAATTCTGCATTGGGGGTGTCACGTTACTGAATTTGAGGGAACTAGCCAGATCACCGCTGCACCCATGGGGGGGGGAGGTGTTGGCCCCAAAAGTCGGTACAAAGGGGGCCATGTGAGGGGGTCAAACAAAAGCTTACTTTCTACTGATTCTGTATATGTGCTTCATATATCTGTATAATGTCTGTGTGTGGAGTTATGAATCTGTACTCTGTATGGAGACTGGAAGTCTCTCTGTATGTGCTTGAGTAATGGGCTAGGAATGTTTGCCTACGGACATGCTAATGAGTGAAGCTCCAGGGAACACTGGGCCTCTGGAGGCCAAAGACACACCTGGCCACTGGCCACGTGACTCCCTCCAGCTTGGAAGAAGCCAGGATGGGGTATAAGTAGGCCAGGTGGCCGACTCCATTTTGGACTCAGCTCAGCCCTTCATCCCAGAGGCAGCAGTGCAGGGATCGAAGAGCCGGAAAGAACTGTGGACCCATCCTGACGTAGGATGTTCACCAAGGACTTTTAAGCCAGCAGCTATAATATGTCTGCTGCGAGCCTGCATCGAGAACTGGGAGATTCGATGCATGTAATGTCTGATACTTTAACAACCTTACTCTCATGCTTTTCTTTCTTGTAGTAATAAACCTTTAGATTGTAGATTCTAAAGGATTGGCTCAGCGTGATTTGTGGGTAAGATCCAGAGTGTATATTGACCTGCGATCTGTGGCTGGTTTCTTGGAACCAGACAGAACTTGTTCGGGGTAGGTGAGATCGGATTTTAAGATCCCTCACCTGTGTATGAGGCCCGGGGCCATCTGGGGCACGGATATTGCTGGGGTATCGGAGGGGTTTTGCTCGTGAGGCTTCAGGCAGGCAGCTGAAGCACTCTGTGGGACTGGTTTGTGGCCTATTTGGAAAGCTCTCCAGTCTGGGGTCTATAGAGAGCCCCGAATTTGAGCGATTTGCCCTGAGCAGATGCCCTCAGCTGTGCCCAGACCCGGCCTGGTCCGTCACACCTGTCCCGCCTGGCTCTTCCCTCTGGCCCTCTCAGACTGTCTGGGCCATTGCAGGCTCTGGCTGGGGAGGGAGTGTCGCTCTCCAGGAGTGAGACCTGAGTATCCTCCTGGCACTGCTGCCAGGACACCGTCTGACTGGAACACGTCATGCACACATGCCCGTGCAAAAGCCACACACCACACCAAATGCTCACATGCAGAAATGCACTGCCATGGCACCGTCTGACTGTCACACCCCCTCTCTGTGCACTCCTCAGGCCAGGCCTGGGTCTGGAGTCCCCAGCACTGCAGGTGTGTGCATGGCCCCTAGAGCAAGGGGCAGGTTTGTGTCTGTATCCACACACTACTGTTGGAGTCACTGAACCAACACTCTGCCCGGCAACGTTTTCCAGTCGATCTCCATTCTAAGGATGTTGAAGACTAGTCAACTACAGCCTCTTCCTGACTTACGAACAGGTTACGGACCAAGCAATTGGTCATAACTCGGTTCGTTCGTAAGTCGGACCCCATAGAGTTACATGTGACCACGCTGTTCGTAAGCTCAGATCGCGTTCGAAACTCGGGGTCCGCCATTTACGACAGCTTCAGTCGTAACTGCGAATGGTCGTAAGTCGACTGTTCGCAACTCGGGGACCGGCTGTATCTGAGAAGCATTTGCTTATCAGATAGTAATGTCCACTAGTCAATCCCCCCTACCTTGCTGCCTCTATGAAATAGAGGCAGCAAAGTGGGGAAGGGAAGGGGTACTTCCAAATGGCAGATTCCTCTGGAATTTCCACTACATGCATCTGACGAAGTGGGTCTTTGCCCACAAAAGCTTATGTTCCAATAAATCGTAAGGTGCCACAGGACTTCTCTTTTTTTAGGGATGTTAGATATCAGGTAATTGAATACTCGTGTAACCACATCAACTGTTAGCAGTTACACAACTATTAAATAGTCCCTGAGGGCAGGGGTGGCAGCCAGTGCACTCCGCTCCATTCCAGGGAGCCCCCTGGCCATTCTGTGCTGCTGCCTCACTGTGGGGTGGTAGGCAGGAGTTGGTCCACAAGGGCAGCTAGTTTCAAAACCAGCTTCCTATGCAGACCAGCTGCCTCTAGCCCCACATGGCTGCCTCTGATACAAAGGCAACAGCGCAGGATGGCAGCAGCTCCTGTCCACCAGGCATCCAAACTCCTGGCAGACAGAGGCTGCTTGCCAGATCAGCCTCTGCCTGCAGGGAGCTCGGCCCTCCTGTGGACAGGAGCTGATACAGGCAGCAGTGTGGGAAGGCAGGCAGCTCTGCGAAGCCAGCACCAGCTCCTGCCTGCCCCCTCTTGCCTCTAGAAGAGGCAGCAAGGGGATTGACAGGTGGGTCCATCAAGCCAGCACACACAGTGCTCATGCATATCAGCTCCCACCTGCCTCCTCCCACCATACTGCTTCCTCTGTATCAGAGGCAGCAGCACAGAGGTGGGGGAACAGGCCGATCCAATGCTTGTGGGGCGCTTGTCACGAATCATGGCTAATGTGAATGATTGGCATGACTGAATTAAAAGTAAGTGAGCTGAAGAGAGGCCATACTAAGGTTCGAGTCAGTGCCCTGGAAGATTATGGACTTGTTTACTACTTTGAGAGAAAGGACTGTGCGAAAGAAAAGACTGTGTGCGCTGAGGAGACAAAATGGTACAGAAGGAGGCAACGTTCCCAGAAAAGAAGGACACACAAGGGAGAGACCTAGTCAAGGACATTCTATTGTTTATCACTTGTGGTGAGGCAAGCAGAATTGGGTGATGCGAGCAGGGCGCCTCAAGATCGGTCGTGGTCACGCTATCAAGAAGGAGGGTATGACATCACCCCACCCAGGTTGTGTGCAACCAGTGGACATTGTCCCACCTGACTGGCCCCCGCCAAGGGGATATATACCACACCGTTTTGCCCCACGAGTTAGAGTCCATCGATTCGGCATATTGGGGTGACGTGTGTGTCGGACTTCCACCTCGACCAAATTAACCAACATTACCTGGGTTTTGGCCAGCCCCAGAGGGCGAGTGGGATGTGCGTATGAGAGTGTGTGTGTTAAACTGGATTAAGAATTAGGCTGCTAATTGGGTTAGAGATTAGATTTAGACTGTTAACTGTTCAAATTAAACATTGCTTTTAACCTGCCTTTTAATTGCTAATTACTAGACAGACATATCGCTTTAAAAACTGTTCCTGAATTGCTTGCAATAAAACTTGTTAAAGGTATATTTGAGCTACTGTGGGTTTTTTGTTCTGTGATGCTGACCCAATGTGCCTTGTAGTGCAGCCTGATCAACTGTACAACCGCGCCCTCTTGTGACAAGCTGATTTAAAAGCTGGCTCCCCACAGGCATCAGCTCACGCCTCCTCCCTCCTTGCTGCCCCTGATAGAGGCAGCGGGTGAGAGGGGAGAATGCGTGTAATCGACAGGATTAACAATAAGTTTAGGCTTATTGGTTAATCGTATAGTCGTCTATACATTGACATTCCTAGAGAAAACCACTAAATCTGGTGTGGTGAGCTTAGCCCCTAACCAGCAAGCAGTGAGCAATACCTCTGAGCTGATAAGTGCTGGGAACAAAACATCTAAAAAGTCAGTGATAACATCTAACTCTAAAATGGTGAGCAATAAATTAAACCATAAGCTGTTAAATATGAATAAACTGCAACACCCGCTCAAAAGAATATGAACAGAACACTAGGCATTTAGATTTATTTCAAAATTAAAAGGTTTGTGTATTTCTAGGGTAAAACATACATGAGTTTAACATCACATTTTTATGTAAGTGATTACTGGAACATGGATTAGAGCAGGGGTTCTCAAAATTTGTGATACCACGACCCCTTAAAATGCTAAATGAATTTGTGTGGCCCCCCCCCATCCTCACTGCCCTGGGTCGCTTCCCCCTCCCCCCTTCTCACCAGACTCCTTGCCCTCCTGGGGTTCCTTCATGGCGTTTGTGGTCCTTAATCCCCTCTCCCCTGCAGGCTCCTTCCGCCCGTCTCTTTCTCCTCCGTGCCTCTTTTCCGCTCCGCTCCGCGTCCCTTTGGTTGGTTGGTTGGTTGGTTCCTTCCTCTCCTCTCCTCTGCCTCCTCCTCTGACCCCCATGTGCCCTTATTTATCTCTGGGTCCTCTGCCCTGATCCAATCCCCCAGCCCACTGCCTGAGGGACCCCACCCTCTCCCAGCTGGGGAAGCGTTCGGTCGCCCGGCAACCATGCCCTGGCTGGCCCCTCATGCGTCCACTCCTGCACCGGCCTCACTCTCCCGCCGCCTTGTCTCCTGCAGCTGAGCCGTGCTCCTGGAGTCCTGGGGCCCCAGCCATGCTGCACAGCTTGCCGGCAGCTGCCTTCCACCACCCTGCCGCTCTTCGCAGCCGGGGGAGAGGGGTCGCAAGTGAAAAACCCAATCCAGCTGCAACCCCCCTCTAAGTTGCTCGTGACCCCCCTGGGGGTTGCGACCCACAGTTTGAGAAACACTAGATTAGAGACTACAGTAAAAACTTCCAGTCCCCCTTAGTACTGGTGCTGCAGGACTAAGTATTTGCTAGGTGATGCTTAGATATAAATTAAGGCAATAATGCACTGAGCCTGTAAGACAGTACTTGAGCCAAATAAAGACACAAGGCATAAAAAGCCTTAAGCATAAGTAGTAACTAAAAATAACCCTAGATAATACCATCTTAAACACTAAAATGCTGAAATGACTGAAGAGGTGACAGGTAGCCACGGGATGCTAGTTCATAGCATCTGGAAATAAAAGAAAAACAACAACAAATGGTCTGGTAGCACTTTATAGACTAACAAAACATGTAGATGGTATCATGTGATTTCGTGGGCTCATGATACCATCTACATGTTTTGTTAGTGTATAAAGTGCTACCAGACCATTTGTTTGTTTTTTTTTCCTGTAACAGACTAACTCGGCTACCCCCTGAAGCTTCTGGAAATAAAAGAGTTTTCCCTTTCCCTAACAACAAGAATGCCATGGTAACTGACTGACTTCTACTGCTAATGAGAGTGAGGTAAAAGGAGTAAGAATTTAGGGAAGAACATCCCAACACTGTGGTGAGGTCAGGAATTACAAATAAGGAAAAGGACATGAAACCCCTACTGCGTATTGCACTGGGCATAGTGGCATCAGTGGAACACATTGTAGAAGTTGTATTCTACCCTGTGTGCCCTGAGAGATGCCACAGTGATGTCTCATGGCAAAGGAGAAGAGACCTAAACCATCCCTTTCCAAACAGCCTGCAGCGCATGGATACCCAGCTCATCCTGTACTCTCTCTACTTGCTGTGCAGGGTTAGAGTGTTTGTGACGTGGCTCTAGCCGTATTCATTATAAATACGGGGTGATTTTTTAAGTAGGACTTTTGCGACCATGCACCTTCAGACTCCCAACTGAACACAGTTCTCATACTTTATCTGATGGTGGTACAAGAATCTATCCAATTTCAGCGCTAAGTAAGGAAACTACATTCGTAATCACTGTACAGTCACTATATCCGGCACTGGGCATGTTTCTCCTATTTTCATTAGTCAAATGCCTAGGAAAGCAAACCCACACTGTTGCATTGCAGTGGCAGCAAGTTAAATCCTCTCCAGCTCTCTCCTAAAAGACTGTGGGTGAAACCACGAGGCCCTTGCAGGATTTTCACTCCGTAGGTAAATGGATCCTTGTCTTGAGCAAGGACCTCGGGATCTGACCTCATTCCCACACTGTATTGTGGCCACTACACATGGCTGGAGGGGACCATCTCCACCCACTTGTGCTACTGAATTCTTCAGCCAGGAAATGGGGAGATGCTGGGGGGGGAGGGAATGGGGAGAGGGGCCCCTCGGTCACGGGGCACCACGTGCGCCAGTTATGCTCTGGCAGCCCCTGGCTCCCACAGGCGGTTGGGGAGGGGGAAGAGCCGATGACACGACCCACGGACAAACCAGGCTGTCGGTTTCTGCATCACTGCGTGGCCCCACCCCGCGTGCTGCCTCTGCCGTGCCGCTGCCTCTGGGGCGGTGGCAGACGGGGGGCACTGAGGGGCCCAGGCTGCCACGGGGCGGGCTCTGTCCAGGACTTGCCAGGGAGAAACTCACCGGCGAAGGTAGCACACTCCCAGGAAACTACAACTCCCAGGAAGCATCCGGCGCAGCACCACCACTTCCTCTTGCACCCAGGGGCGGCCCATGACTATAGGTGGACTTGGCCGCCGCCTAGGGCGCCGCCTTCAACAGGGCGCCCGGGGCGCCCGATGATGATGTCACGGGGCACCCGGGGCGCCCGATGATGTCAGACCATTGACGGCCCTGCAGGTGGGGGCACCGATCGCGCATTCCGCCTGGGGCGCCAGCTGCCGCAGGCCACCTCGGGCCGCTCCTGAGTTGCACCCACTTCCATTTCCGCCTCGCTTACCAAATGGCAGTTTACCCAAAGTGCCCCCCACCCAATCAGGACGGACCGCACCCCACACTGGCTACTGTGCCCCTCTCACATGCTGCTGACCCCGCAGTGGCTGCTGGGAGATGTAGTTGCCCCGGCCTCCATCTCCCACAGGCCACTGCGGCTCCCTCCGTCCTCCCTCCCCGCCCCAAGGCCCGCCTGGCTGGAGCCGGGCAGAAGCACGGCCATGGCTGGGTGGGGGCGGCCTGGGGGAGTGGGTGTTGCCAGCCGGGCTGAAGCGCAGCCTGGGTCCTGCTCGGGACCAGGAGGGGGTGGGGGAGTTGCATAGGGGGTGGGGGGCAGGTGCCAGATCCACGAAAGGGGGAGGGGTGAGTGCTTGGGGCAGGGGGGGAGTTGATGATGTGACTGCAGAGGAGGAAACTGAGGCACGGGTGCCGGTCAGGGAAAGCAGAGCTGGAGGGGGCGGGGCTGAGGTGGAGATGTTCAATGTCGGTTCACAAAGCAGTCGATGGACTCATGAATTCTCACCGGCTATTCGACGATTCCACAGTCCCGGGGCGGGGTCAGTGTGATGTCACAAACAGCTGCCATCACAATTGGCTCCCCATAGCGGTTTCTGACACACCTGTGCCTGTCAGATTTGGCTTCTAACAGTTTTAGCTGCACAGTTCTGCAAGCGTGGAGGGGAAGCCGATTCTGATAGATGGAGGCTCTCTGCCTCACATTTGGCTGCCTGGACCCCCCTCCCCCCCCCACCACCTCTGGTTCAGAGGGTTTCACCCTGGCCCCCCCATACCCACCCTCAACTCTAGGTCCAGGGCAGGGTTTCCTCTAAGACTTTCCATCCAGAAGTGGAGTGGGCCAGGACTTCTGCCTGAGGGCTGGAGCCGCAGCCAGACCCACGTGGCGGCTGCCCTGCTGTTCTCAGGGCGGGCTGCCTGGCAGGCAGCTGCTGGAGCCGGAGCCAGAGCCAGGGCTGTGGTACAGCTGGTCCTGGGGCGTGGCCTCCTGCAATCCTGTTCCCCTCTCCCCCTCTGCTCTTCCTCCCTCACTGCCCTCCGAGCCCCCTGCCAGCTCCCCCACCTTTGCTTCCCCACATGTTGCTGTTCCACCCCTGGGCTCCCACTCCCTGCAAATGCTGGGGGCTGGCAGCAGCTCCCCTCTGCCAAAGGCAGGGACTCACAGTCCAGCCCTGGGGGGAGAAGCCTGGGACAGACCTTGCCCTGCACACAGCCTGCCCCAGGAGTAGCGCTCCCTGGGGGGAGGAGGGGCCATGTCTCAGCTTCTACTCACGAGGGGGTGGGGCGCTGCGTGGGACAAGGCTCTGGGTCCTAGCAAGGTGGGGGGGGGAACCACTCTGGCATCTCTACGATGGGAGAGACTCTCTGGGAGCAGTGCCACTGGTGGGTACCCCGCCCCCTCCCTACACTGCCACACCCCAATACCACAACACCTAGGCCGGGAGACACGACAACTCCCCTGGGGCTATGGGGCCGCAGGGGCTGATGGGTAACGCAGTCTGGAAGATGCTACAGCTCCTGTGGTGTCATGGGGGCCGTAGTGATCTGTGGAGCCTATCGGCCCGAGGAAAAACTACATCTCCCAGCATGCACCACCTCCCTTCTCCTCTACCTGCCCAGGATGGGATTTCTTGGCGGACCCACTCCCTGTGATGTCAGGGCCTGCCACAGAGGCAGGGCACCACCCCGCCCAAGCAAGGAGCAGAGCGGCGCCTTGTCAGAGCGGTTCCAGCCTCCATCGCTGCTTGGCCACAGTCTCTGGTGTCCCTCCTCTGCCCCGCGTACCACCGGAGCTGGAGGGTTACGCTGGCTGCGCTGCCGCAGGAAACCCCCGACACCACTCCCAGTCCCAGCCAGGCACCCCGAGTCTGAACCCATCCCGCCCGGCCCCATCTCCCTCTGCCTGCCACTTGCAGACCCGGCGCCAGCTGAGCACTCGCCGAAGCCAATCGACTCTGGGCCCTGTTCCCGGGGGACGCAATTGGAGCACGTACCTGGGCACCTTCTGGTCATGGTTCCCAGTCGGTTGCTGTCAGGCCGTGGACCGAACAAACGTCACTTCCGGTCCGTGGGACCGCACGCATGTGGCGCCCGCATGATGCAAGGCCACTCCTTGTTGCTCCGCGCCGGATACGAGAGGAGCAACTACCGCGCGGCAGTTTGAAACGCGCCGCAGCAGTTACGCTCTTCCCTGCCCCTCCCATCCCCGTTGCATGCTCCAGCTGGGAGGGGAGGGGTGTCGCTCTCCAGGAGTTACCACTGCCAGGGCACCGTCTGACTGGAACACGTCAGATGCACACGCCCGTGCAACAGCCACACGCCCCGCCAAATGCTCACACGCACGGATGCATGCACACACGCACAAACACAAATTAGCAGATTAACACTCCTGAGAGCCCCCTCAACAAGTGTGTGGATACTCATGCCCTCACTCAGCCGCACACACACGCATCTGCACAATGTGCCTATGTGACTGCTGGCTAGAGCTGCTGTTGCAGCCTCACGGCTGTGTGCCAACCACAAGACTCAAGCGGCACACAGGCTCCCCTCTGCATGTGAGAGGCGGCCACAAACCACTAGTGGTCCATGGACCACACTTCAGAGAACCACTGCTCTAAGAGAAGGAAATGGCACAAACAAGAGGCAAGGACAAAGAGACAGAGGGAGTGTGTTGGCTAACAGGGTAGAAAAAGGAAAGAAAGAGACAGACTGATAGAGTTACACGTGAGATAAAGGAAAGAAACTCGCCACCTGAAGTCATCCGCTTGGATCCAACTCTTTGAAGAGGATGACACCCCAGTTGTGCCCAGAGAATTGAGATGCCACTGAAAATGGGGACCATATCTCCCTCGTAACCCCTCCTCACAAAGCCAGTGCTGTGTAACCAGACGTCCCTACCGGGAGCTAAGAAGGCCATGAGCCGAGCCCTCACCAAACCAGACACTTATCTCAGTGATAGTGGCAGCTGCTTCTCTCCTGGCTGCAGGGTTCTTGCCTCGGATCAATGATGCTCGTGGACTCACTGATCTCGATCTCTTTTCATCGCACGGGGGGAGGAGATTCTGACGATTGGCTTCCTATTTTCTCACTACTACAAATAAAATGGGGGGAAAACAAACCAGTTAGCATCTCACTTACCAACTGCGCATACCCTCTTTTTCTCATTTCGAATACAGCACGGAGCTCTGCCGTCGGCCACCCTGTCTCCCATTCCTGTAGTAGGAGTACAAGTAGAAAGGAGACCGTGGAACCTACATCCAAAAGAGTCACTCTGCATAGCAGCGTATTGTCCCTTCTCCAGCCTCAACTCCCCAGGGCTGCATTCCAAACCAGGAAGCTCCCGTGAAGAACCCTATTGCCAAGTACAGATGAGGAAGTCAAAGCACTGAGTACTTACTCACAAGCAGATATATGGAAGGAAGAAAGCAGAGGACCATTCATGTCTCCTGAGAACAATGTCAAGGCTGCTCACTTCCACCTCTGCCTGTTTCTCCTGCAGCTGGGGCCCCTGGACGATTCCTCTGAAAAGCAGAGCAGAAAAAACCGAGCATGAGGCACTATTGCTGTGTGAAATCTTTTCTGTCTCCCTCTCCAAACTACATCAGCCACGCTCAAGCTGAGATGGAGTCAAAAACAACAGCCCTCCACCACACAATTTACCTCCTTTCCTATTTCTCTTAGCTTGCAAGATCTTACCTGTGGAAATACCACCTACAATGTCTTCATGTGTCCAAGAAAAGGAGATGGCACAAAAAAGAGACAAGCATAAAGAGACAGAGGGAGTGTGTTGGCCAACATAGTAGAGAAGGGAAAGAAAGAGACAGAAACAGTCACACGTGGGATAACAGAAAGCAACTCACCACCTGAAGTCATCCACTTGGATCCAACTCTCTGCTGAGGAAGTGCCCAGAAAAGTGAGCCACCACTGAAAATGGGGACCTTGTTTCCCTCGTAACTCCTCCTTATAAAGCCAGCGCAACATAACTGGACATCCCTACCAGGAGCTAGATAGGCTGTGAGCAGAGCCCTCACCAAACCAGACACTTATCTCAGTGATAGTGGTGGCTGCTCTGCACCTGGCTGCAGGATTGATGCTTGTGGACTCGCCGATCTTGATCTCTTTCCATACCACAAGGGGAGGAGATGCTGATGATTGCCTTCCTTTTTTCTCACTACTAAACTGAATACAATGGGGAAAACAAACCAGTTAGTATCTCAGTCACTAACGGCACATAACCCCTTCTTCTTGTATCAAACACACCGTGAGTCTCCGCCATCGGCCACCCCGTCTCCCATTCCCGCAGTAGGACTACAACTAGAAAGGAGCCCATGGAACCTACATCCAAAAAAGTCCCTCATCATAGCACACTATTGTCCCTTCTCCAGAGTCAATTCCCCAGGGCCCCGTGCCCAAACAGGAAGTTCCAGTGAAGAATTCCACTGCCAAATACAGATGAGCAATTCAGAGCACTGAGTATGTACTCACAAGAGGATATATGGAAGGCAGAAAGCAGTGGTCCATTCATGTCTCCTGAGAACAATGTCAAGGCTCCTCAGTTCCACCTCGGGCCATTTCTCCTGCAGCTGGGGCCTCTGGATGATTCCTCTGAAAAGCATATAAGAAAAAGTCCAGCATGAGCCATCACCAGACTAATCTCTATTGCTGTGTGAAATCTTGTCTCACTTTCCAAACCATATTAGCCCCATTTGAACTGAGACTTAGTCAAACATGGCAGAGCTCAGCCACACTATTTACCTCCCTTTCTATTCCTGTGTCATGGAAGATGTTGCCTGTGGAAATGCCACCTACAATGCCTGCAAGTGTCCAAGAGAAGTTGATGGCATAAACAAGAAACAAGGACAAAGAGACAGAGGGAATGTGTTGGCCAATACAGTAGAGAAGGGAAAGATAGACAGACTGATAGAAGCACATGTGGGATAAAGGAAAGTATCTCACCATCTGGAGTCATCAGCTTGGATCCAACTCTGCTGAGGATGACACTCCGGTTATGCCCAGAGAAGTGAGCCACCACTGAAAATGGGGACCTTGTCTCCCTCATAACCCCTCCTCACAAAGCCAGACATAGCTAACCAGACGTCCCTTCTAGGAGCTAGGTAAGCCGTGAGTGGAGCCCTCACCAAATAAGATGCTTATCTCAGTGACAGTGGTGGCTGCTCTGCTCCTGGCTGGAGCATTCTTGCGTTGCATCAATGATGCTTGCAGACCTTGATCTCTTTCCATCTCTCGAGGGAAGGAGATTCTGATGGTTGGCTTCCTCTTTTCTCACTATTAAACCCAGTACAATGGGAGAAAAAAACCCAGTTAGCATTTCACTCACCAACGGTGCATACCCTCTTTTTCTCATATCTAACACACTGCAGGGCTCCACCAATGGCCACCCGTCTCCCATTCCTGCAGTAGGACTACAACCAAAAAGGAGCCTGTCAGGGTTGTTCCCCACTCTGGCATTCTGAGTGCAGAAGGTGGGGGCTCGCAAGAAAGCTTCAAAACCTTGCCTCGCACTGGTTACAAAAATCTTCCCCCCAGAATGATAATACACAGAGTTTGGGGAATTGCTGCCACCATCCAGTGCTTTTTGATTCCTAAACACCAGGGGTGAACACTTTAAATCACCCCAACGGGTATCCCAAGTTCTTTTGACCCAAAAGAGCTTGAAAGAGAAAAAGAAGATGCAGTCGCTGGTAGCTGACCCCTCACAAGAATCAAATCATCACCTTAAAAAAGTGATTTTTATTACAAAACAAAAGATAAACTTGAGAAAGTTTATTTGGTTGCTAGATTTTACAGAGCAACTAAGGAAAACAAATTAAAACACAGAGAAAAGTCTTGGCACCATGCTTAGATAGTAGTAAATGGGGTGGGGAGGCATAGATTCACAGAGAGCAGTTCAAACCAAACCATGAAATAAAGAAAATTACCCTGAACACAACTGGATTCACTTTTCCCTCTTACTTACTTCTCATTTTTCCCTTTGTTCAAACATCTCCCAATGCCCTGAATTCCATGAGACATGGCAGTCCTGCCTGGGTTTAAATCATTCTGTGGCTCTCAACTCCTGGTTTTTCTCTCCCACACAAAGAAAGCAGGCAGGGAACCTATATCCAATTCAAATTTCAACTCTATTTCGATTGGTTCTCCCGGGGTTCCTGGCCAACACCTTGTCTAGCTTCCTGAGTTTAACCCCTAAGTCACTGGGTGCTGGTCAGCACTCCTCCTGTCCATTACAGAGCCCTTGCAACCTACATCCAAAGCAGTCCCTCTGCATAGCAGCATATTGTCCCTTTCCAAACCTCAATTCCCCAGGGCCCTGTGCCAAAACAATAAGCTCCTGTGAAGAAACCTATTAACAAGTACAAATGAGGAATTCAAAGCACTCGCTGCTTACTCACAGGCATATATATTTAAGGAAGAAATCAGAGGACTAGTCATGTCTCCTGCAAATAAGCTGCTCAGCTCCACCTGTGCCCATTTCGCCTCCATCCGGGAACCCTGGATGATACCTCTAAAAAGCACATCAGAAAAAGCCCAGCAGGAGCCATCACTATACTAAACTCTACTGGTGTGTAAAATCTTGCCTTCATCCCTGCCTCCCTTTCCAAACTATATCAGCCTCACTTGAGCTGAGACTGAGTCAGCAATGATAGAGCTCCACTACAGAATTTACCCCTTTCCCATTTCCCCATGGCTCCTGAGACCTTACCAGTCAAACTGCATGCCTAGAATGGCTGCAAGTGTCCTATAGAAGGAGATGGCACAAACAGAAGCAAGGACAAAGAGACAGAGGACTAGAGAGATGATGCTGGCCAACACACTAGAAATGATCAAACAAGAGAGAGAAACATATGGGAGGAAGGCAAGCAACTCACCATGTGGAGTCATCCTCCTGGATTCAAATCTCTGCAGAGGAGGACACTCTGTTCCAGAGAAACAAGCAGCACCTACAAATGGGGACCCTGTTTCTCTCAAAGCTGCTAGTCAGGAACCTCAGGTAGACCTGGCTTTCTATGCAAACAGGGCATCCCTACCTGCACCTAGTGGGCTGTAAGTAGAGAGATCTCCAAACTAGAGACTTATCTCAGATAAGTGAGATAGTGGTGGCTGCTCTGCTCACAGCTGGAAAGCTCTTACTTTGCATTGATCATGCTCCAGAGCTCGCTGCTCTCACTCTTTTTCCATTTCATGATAGGAGGAGTTCCGGACGATTGACTACTTTTCCCTTGCTACTAAAACTGAGCGGGGGGGGGGGGGGAGAGGAGGGAACAAAGAAGTTAGGATCTCTGTTGGCAACTTCGTGTAACCCCTTTTTCTCCCATATAATATGTTGCTGGCCCCACCATCGGCCACCTTACTGGTTAAGGATTACAACTAGCAAGAAGCCCATACAACCTATTTCCAAATAGTCGCTGGCTACGTCTAGACTGGCATGATTTTCTGCAAATGCTTTTAACGGAAAAGTTTTTCCGTTAAAAGCATTTGCGGAAAAGAGCGTCTAGATTGGCACAGACGCTTTTGCGCCAAAGCACTTTTTGCGGAAAAGCGTCCGTGCCAATCTAGACGCGGTTTTGCGCAAGAAAGCCCCGATCGCCATTTTCGCCATCGGGGCTTTTTTGCACATGGTTCTCAGTTGTCTACACTGGCCCTCTTGCGCAAAAGCATTTGCGCAAGAGGGCTTTTTCCCCGAACGGGAGAGTCATTGTATTTGCACAAGAACACTGACGATCATACATTAGATTGTCAGTGTTCTTGCGCAAATTCAAGTGGCCAGTGTAGACAGCTGGCAAGTTTTTCCGCAAAAGCAGCTGCTTTTGCGGAAAAACTTGCTAGTCTAGATGTAGCCACTTTGTATAGGAGACAATTTCCCAGCATGAATTCTGCAGTGCTCCATGCCCAAATACCAATTGGAAACAGTGACCATAATGTAATAAAATTTAATATCCCCGTGGTGGGAAAAACACCTCAGCAGCCCAGCACTGCAGCATTTAATTTCAGAAAGGGGAACTACACAAAAATGAGTAAGATAGATAAACAGAAATTAAAAGGTACAGTGACAAAAGTAAAAACTCTGCAAGCTGCCTGGAAACTTTTCAAAGACACCATAATAGAGGCCCAACTTAAATGTATATCCCAAATTAAAAAAACACAGTAAGAGAACCAAAAAAGTGCCACTGTGGCTTAACAACCAAATAAAAGAAACAGTGACAGATAAAAAAGACATCTTTTAAAAAGTGGAAGTCAAATCCTAGTGAGAAAAATGGAAAGGAGCATAAACTTCGTCAAATTCAATGTAACAATATAAGAAGAAAAGCCAAAAAGGAGTTTGAAGAACAGCTAGCCAAAAAAATCACAAATAGCAAAATGTTTTTAAGTTCATCAGAAGCAGGAAACCGGCTAAACAACCAGTGTGGCCCTTGGACGATCGAGATGCTAAAGGAGCACTCAAAGATGATAAAGTCATAGCAGAGAACCTAAATGAATTCTTTGCTTCACTCTTCATAGCTGAGGGTATTGGGAGATTTCCAAACCCGAGCCATTCTTTTTAGGTGACAAATCTGAGGAATTGTACCAGATTGAAGTGTCATTAGAGGAGTGTGAAAAGGCCTCACCAGTCCGGGCCTCTAGTCACTGGCTCTGTCGGGCCCTAAAGGGCTATTCCCCTATCGGCTGCTGCCGATGCTGCTCCCGTTACCTCGGATAAGGCGCCTTGGAGGAGGGGAAGGGGGACTCGGGCCTGCCCTCTCTCCGAGTCCCGACCCCGGGCCCTAAGGTCGAGGGAGCATCATGGCTCCCCCATGTGACCTGACTGGTGGGGCGTACCCCTTTAACTCACCAGTCCGCGGGCTTACCTCCCTAGCCCTGCCCTGGGCTGCTTCCTCCCCCTCTTGGCTCACCCAGTTCCACCTCCGCTGGGCATTCTCCCTCTGGCGTCCGAGGCTCGCCATGCCCCTTCTTATCTGGTCCCGCTCCCTTCCTAAGTCCTCCTTCCCTCCTTTCTCTATTCTCTTCCTCTCCCGTCACATCTTCCACCCCCTCTCCTATCTCCCCCCTTCCTCCTTTATCCACCCGTCCTCTGCCCCAAGATGCCCTGTGATGCCTCCATTGATGTCACCTGACCCGTGGCCGGAGGGTGACATCATACGTCATCTGGCCATGCCCTCCTGTGCAGTCCCAGACACGCCGCCGCTTACAGCTGGGGCAGTGGGTGGTTGCCCAGCAACCCCGGACGAGGCGGCCCTGGTGCGGCGCCACCGCCGCCCATGTCTCCCCAGCTGGCCTTACGTGTGTAGGCCCCATCAGCTGGGGCGGTATCTGGTTGCCCTGCAACCCCAGGCCAACTGGTCCATGGCGCGGCGCTGCTGGCACATACACTGTCTGGACACTCTGGCACCGCCGCATGAGGTGACGGCTGGTGTCCTGCAGCTCATCCCCCAACGGGGGGGGAGAACTGCAAGTGCGGAGCTCTGCCGCCCCGCCACAAGGAGTTTTTGGAACAAATTGATAAATTTAACAGTAACAAATCACTGGGACTAGATGGCATTCACCCAAGAGTTCTGAAAGAACTCAAATGGGAAATTGCTGAACTATTAACTGTGGTTTGTAACCTATCCTTTAAATCAGCTCTGTACCTAATAACTGGAAGATGGCTAATGTGACACCAATATTTAAAAAGTGATCTAGAGGTGATCCTGGCAATTACAGACCGGTAAGTCTAACATAAGTACCGGGCAAATTAGTTGAAACTATAGTAAAGAATAAAATTGTCAGACACATGGATGAAAATAATTTGTTGGAGGAAAGTCAACATGGTTTCTGTAAAGAGAAATCCTGCTTTACTAATCTGCTAGAGTTCTTTGAGGGGGGTCAACAAATATGTGGACAAGGGGGAGCCAGTAGATATAGTGTACTTAGATTTCCAAAAAGCCTGAGACGAGGTCCCTCACCAAAGGGTCTTAAGCAAAGTAAGTTATCATGGGAAAAGACGGAAGGTCCTTTCATGGACTGATAACTGGTTAAAAGACAGGAATCAAAGGTAGGAATAAATGGTAAGTTTTCTGAATGGAGAAAGGTAACTAGTGGGGTCCCCCAAGGGACTATCCTGGGACCAATCATATTCAACTTATTTATAAATGATCTAGAGAAAGGGGTAACAGTTAGGTGGCAAAATTTGCAGATGATACCAAACTGCTCGAGATAGTTAAGACCAAAGCAGTCTGTGAAGAGTTTAAAAAAGATTTCACCAAACTAAGTGATTGGGCAACAAAAAGGCAAATTAAATTTAATGTTGATAAATGTGAAGTAATTCACATTAGAAAAAAATAATTCCAACAATATATACAATATGATTGGGACTAATTTAGCAACAACTACTTAAGAGAGAGATCTTGGAGTCATTGTGGATAGTTCTCTGAAAAAATCCAGTGTACAGCAGCAGTCAAAAAATCAAATAGAATGTTAGGAATCATTAAAAAAGGGATAGAGAATAAGACAGAAAATATCTTAATGCCTCTATAATAAATCCATGGTACGCCCACACCTTGAATACTGCATACAGATGTGGTAACCTCATCTCTAAAAAGATATATTGACATTGGAAAAGGTTCAGAAAAAGGCAATAAAAATGATTATGGGGGTTTAGAACCGGTCCAGTATGAAGAGAGATTAAAAAGACGTGAACTTTTCATCTTAGAAAAGAGGAGACTAAGGGGGGATATGATAGAGGTCTACAAAATCATCACTAGTGTGGAAAAAAATGAATAAGGAAAAGTTGTTTACTTATTCCCACAATATAAGAACTAGGGGTCACCCAATGAAATGAATAGGCAGCAGGTTTAAAACAAACAAAAATAAGTTTTTCTTCATTCAGCACACAGACAACCTGTGGAGCTCCTTGCCGGGGGATGTGGTAAAGGCTAGGACTTTAATAGGGTTCAAAAATGAGCTAGATAGATTCACGGAGGTTAGGTCCATCAATGGCTATTAGCAGGGCTCAACAAATCCGCTTATCTACTCACCCGTGGCGAGTAGATTTCAGCCGGTCGCCCTGTTCACCAGCAGTTCGTGCATGCGTAGTGCAGGTCTTGCGCATACGCAGTGCAGGGCTGACGAGTGGTTTTCGCCACAATCGTCAAGCCCTGGCTATTTGCCAAGAGAAGGGACCTTGATTTTCCTAATGTCCGACCTAAACCTCCCTTGCTGCAATTTAAGCCCATTGCTTCTTGTCCTATCCTCAGAGGCCAAGGAGAACAATTTGTCTCCCTCCTCCTTGTGACACAATTTAGATACTTGAACATCGCTATCAAAATCCCTTGCAGTCTTCTCCTTTCCAAACTAAACAAGCCCAATTCTTTCAGTCTTTCCTGATAGCTTGAATTTCCCTAGACCTTTAATCATTCTTGTTGCTCTTCTCTGGACCTTCTCCAGTTTCTCCACATCTTTCTTGAAATGTGGTGCCCAGAACAGGACACAATACTCCAACTGAGGCCTAATCTGCACAGACTAGAGCGGAAGAATGACATCTCATGTCTTGCTCGCAACATTCCTGTTAATGCATCCCAGAATCATGTTTTTTTTTCCCAACAGTGTCACGCTATTGACTCATATTTAGCTTGTGGTCCACTCTGACCCCTAGATCCCCTTCTGCAGTACTCTTTCCTAGACAGACACTTCCCATTCTATATGTGTGAAACAGATTGTTCCTTCCAAAGTGGAGTACTCGCATTTGTTCTTATTAAACTTCATCCTGTTTACTTCAGACCATTTCTCCCATTTGTCCAGATCATTTTGAATTATGACCCTATCCTCCAAAGTGGTTGCAACCCCTCCCAGCTCCGAATCATCTGCAAACTTAATAAGCGTACTCTCTATGCCAATAGTTAAATAGTTGATGAAGATATTGAACAGAACCAGTCCCAAAAGAGACCCCTGCGGAAACCCACTTGTTATGCCCTTCCAGCAGGATTGTGAGCCGTTAATAACTACTCTCTGAGAATGGCTATCATGCCAGTTATGCACCCACCTTATAGTAGCCCCATCTAAGTTGTATTTGCCTAGTTTATTGATTAGAAGATCATGCGAGACCATATCACAAATGCCTTTTTAAAGTCTAGGTATACCACATCCACCGCTTCTCCCTCATTCACAAGACTTGTTTTCCCATAAAAGCAAACTATCTGATTGGTTTGATATGATTTGTTGTTTACAAATCCATTCTGGCTATTACCTATCACCTTATTATCTTCCAGGTGTTTGCAGATGGATTCCTTACTTACTTGCTCCATTATCTTCCCTGGCACAGAAGTTGAACTGCCTGGTCTGTAGTTTCCTGGGTTGTTCTTATTTCCCTTTTTATAGATGGGCACTATATTTGCCCTTTTCCAGTCTTCTGGAATCTCTCCTGACTTCCATGATTTTTCAACGATGATGGCTAAAGGCTCAGGTACCTCTTCTATCAGCTCCTTGAGTAGTCTAGGATGTATTTCATCAGACCCTGGTGACTTGCAGACATCTAACTTTTCTAAGTAATTTGTAACTTTGTTCTTTTTTTAATTTTAATTTCTAAACCTACCCCATTCCCACTAGCATTCACTATGTTAGGCATCCTTCATCATCAGTGTTCTTGGTAAAGACTGAAACAAATAAGTCATTAAGCATCTCTGCCATTTCCAAGTTTCCTGTTATTGTTTCTCCCTCCTCACTGAGCAGTGGGCCTACCCTGTCCTTGGTCTTCCTTTTGCTTCTAATATATTTCTAGAAAGTCTCATTTCCCTTTATGTCTGTCGCTAGTTTGAGCTTGTTTTGCGCCTTTGCCTTTCTAATTTTGCCCCTGCACACCTGTATTGTTTGCTTATATGCATCCTTTGTCACTTGTCCTAGTTTCCACTTTTTATATGACTCCTTTTTGATTTTTAGATCATGTAAGAACTCCTGGTTAAGCCAAGGCAGTCTTTTGCCATACTCTCTAGCCTTCCTATGCGATGGAATAGCTTGCTTTTTTTCCAACTCTCTTTTCCTCCTAGTCTTGCTTCCCATGGGACCTTACCTATCAGCTCCATGAGTTTACCAAAATCTGCCTTCCTGAAATCCATTGTCTTTATTTTGCTGTTTTGTCTTCTACCATTCCTTAGAATCATGAACTCTATGATTTCATGATCACTTTCACCCAAGCTGCCTTCCACTTTCAATTTCTGAACCAGTTCCTCCCTATTTATTAAAATCAAACCTAGAACTGCTTTTTCAGCCTTCTGAAATAAAAAGTTGTCTTCAATGCAGTCCAAGAACTTACTGGATTGTCTGTGCCCTGCTGTGTTAGTTTTCCAGCATATATCTGGATAATTGAAGACCCCATCACCACCAAAACCTGCGCTTTGGGTGATTTTGTTAGTTTAAGAAAAAAAGCTTCATCCACCTCTTCTACCTGGGTAGGTGGCCTTGTTTTTCCCCCCTTTAACCTAGTCCAGAGACTTTCAGCACATCTGTCTCCTACATCCATCTCCACCTCAGTCCAAGTGTATACATTTTAATATACAAGACACCTCCTCCTCCTTGTTTACCCAGCCTAGCCTTCCTGAATAAGCTGTACCTTCTATACCAATATTCCAAGTGTGTGTATTATCCCACCATGTCTCTGTGATACCAAATATGTCATAGTTGTGTTTATTTATTAGCACTTCTAGTTCTTCCTGCTTATCCCCCATACTTCTTGCATTTGTATATAGGCATCCAAGATACTGATTTGATTTTCCCTCCCAAATCTGCCTTGTCCCGCCTTTTTCTCTGCTATTATAGCCCATGATCCATCCCATTTCCGACCCAACTCCCAGGTCTCCATGTTCTTCACTTACCTGTGGGTTTTGGTCACGTACCCCCGTCGAACCTAGTTTAAAGGCCTCCTTACTAGGTTAGCCAGTCTGCATCCAAATACAGTCTTCCTCTTCCTCGAAAGGTGAACCCCCCCATCCCTGCTTAGCAGTTCTTGGACTAGCATCCCATGGTCAAGGAAGCCAATGTCCGCCTGACAACACCATCTTTGATTCTTTGCAGCCAGCCAGGTGTTTACCTCCAGGATGCACCTGTCTCTGCCTGGGCCCCGACCTTTGACAAGAAGGACTGAAGAGAATAGCACCTGCGCTCCAGTCTCCTTCACCCAGAGCCCTGTAATCACTCTTGATCTGCTCAAGGTCATACCTTGCAGTATCATTAGTGCCCACATGGATGAATAGCATTGGGTAGTAGTCAGAGAGCTGGGTACTCCTCGACAATGCCTCCATAACGTCTCAGATACGGGCCCCTGGCAGGCAGCATACCTCCTGAGATTACACGTCAGGGCAACAGATGGGTGTCTCTGTCCCCCTTAGAAGAGAGTCTCTGACCACCATTACCCTACATTTCCTCTTCGCAGTGGTGGCAGCAGACCTCCCAGCCGTGGAAGTACAAGCCTTCTCTTCTTCCGCTGTAGGGGGTGATTCCTTAGCTCCCATCTCCAGAACAGCGTAACAGTTTCCCAGTACCATGGTGGGAGGGTTGGGGGCAGGGGGTGGAGCACTGCCTGTTGCTAGAAGTGACCAGCTGCCAGTGTCTCCCCCCCCCCCCCCCCGAGCCGTCTCCTCCTTCACCAGTCGTGTGTCAGCAGTCTTGTGTAGTGGAACAGCTACCTCAGCCTCAGCTGTCTCCACATGAATACTCGCCAGAAATTGCTTGTGGATTTGGATACTCCTCAGTCTAGCCACTTCCTCCTGTAGCTCTCCCACCTGCTTCCTGAGAGATTCCACCAGCAGGCACCTTTCACATTGGCTGGTGCCCCCCCCCCCCAGCCTGGAGATCAGTAAGTGGAAATTGCAAGCCATGGTCCCTGCAAAACCACAACAGGGTCTGGGTAGAGGCATCCATGCTCAGGTGGTCTGTCTGGCTGTGGGCACAGGCGGAGGAGACGGAAGTAGTACTGGCACAGGTGGCCATAGTAGGAATCCCTCTGTCAAACTCCTATCTGCAGCCCCCTGTCCACTTTGCTCCTGGTCACTCTGCCTCTGGCTTTTAAAGCCTGCTCCCTAGGTCAGGCCTACCCCCTTGTTAGCCACACAGGGGGAGGCTGATCAAAGGCAATCAAGGGAACAAAGGATCAAACACACAATCCCAATTGCCACAGTAGCTGAAATCAGAATCAAAATTTAAAATTCAAACAGTTGCGCAAACGCACTCCTACAAAAAGCTAGTACACGCACCTGGCAGCCTGTTCAGCGCTGGGATCTCTTGCTCGCCCGCTTAAACTCCCCCGTCTGCAGCCCCCCTGTCCACTCATAGATCCAGCTATCTGCTGGGGAGGGCACTCAACTTCCACCCAGAGAAAAGAGATCATGCCGTTCTATCCCTCCTAACTGACTCCTTAGAAAGTCAGCCCTAGCTAACCAGATGTGCCCACCAGGAGCTCGGAGCCCTCATCAAACCAGACACTTAGCTCAGTCATAGTGGTGGCTGCTCTGCTCCCAGCTAGACGGCTCTTGCCTCACACGTATAATCCTCACATACTCGCTGCTCTCACTCCATTTCCATCGTATGATGGGAGGAGACGCTGTTGGGTGCCTTTTAATTCCTTTGCTACTAAACTCAGCACAAGAGGTGAAAAGAACCAAGTTGGGCAACCAGTTAGTCCACCCTAAATCACACCACAGGGTTTTACCATCGGCCGCCCCATCCCACTGCAGAAGCAAGGAGCGTCCTGAGGCTACATCTAAACTAGTCACTCTGCGTAGCACACTGTTGTCCCTTCTCCGGCCTCAGTTCTCCAGGGCACCCTGCCCAAACAGGAAGCTGATGGCCTGTGAAAAAGCAACAGTGAACACAGATTACAAATTAAAAGGACTGATCTCTTAATCACAGCCAGTTATGTGGAAGTCAGCCATTAGAGGCCCATGTATGTCTCCTGAGAAGGATACCCAGGCTGTTCAGGTCCAACTTTGTCAGTGTCTCCTCTGATCAGGCCTCCTGGATGAGTTCTCTGCAGGCACAGCAGAAAATCCCCAGCGTGAACCATCACTAGGTTAAGGTCTATTGCTGTGTGCACTATTGTCCTCTTTTATGCCTCCCTTTCTCTTTTATATTGGCCCCACTCAGTGAACAGATGTTCATAGCAGGGGGCAGAGAGCAACACATGGGAGGAAGGCAAGCACCTTACGACCTGGAGTCACGCTCCTGGATCCAACTGTCTGCTGAGGAGAGCATGCTGCATGTGCCCAGAGAAATGAAAATGGAGACCTTGCCTCTGCCATAACCATAGTTTCTTGTTGGGAACATCTGTGGGGATTTTGGGGGGTTCAAAGGGAGGCTGCATGCAGGGAGGGGTGCTCAGTGCCGGATGTTACTGGTTAAATGGGACTAGGGGAAAGGGAGTTTTTAGTTGCAGAGACCAGCACAGAACTGGAGCCCCAGTGACTGGTGCCCTGGTGCCCAGCTGACCCTGCTCAGAGGACACAACCAGTTCCGGACAGACAAACGACAACGGGCTGCAGAAGGGTGACCGACCCAGCTCGTTCCAGCGAGGGGCGAACATTGGGTGGAGGAGGGGAGGTGCAGAAGACAGGGGCCCAGGCAACCCTCTTACCTGGAGAGAAGACAATGGACAGGGGGAGGGGTTGTTGCTGGGGATATTAGAGGCTCTGCTGGAAGACGGTTGGGCTGTTTGGGACAAAGAGCAGTGCAGGCAGGACTCAGCTGGCTGTAGGGGAGACTGACATGTGGGCTGAGGGCCCGGGCCTACGAGATCCTTTGCTGTGTTCAAAGCTCAATAAACCCTCCTGTTTTGTGCTGAGTCTATATTTACACTGGCGGGTTCTTGCGCAAGAACACGTCCACACTACCATGTGCTTTTATGCAAGAGCATCCATGGCAGTGTGGACGCTCTCTTGCGCAAGAAAGCTTCGATGGCCATTTTAGGCATAGGGCTTTCTTGCACAAGAAACCCCTGCCACGCATCCACACTGCCCTCTTGCGCAAGCGGGCTTACGCTTGTTAGAAAAGAGCGTAGCTCTTGCTCAAGAAGCCCTGTCTTCTGACTCTGTACTGTAAATCTTCTTGCGCAAGAGCGGGTGGGCAGTGTGGATGCTCTGCAGGTTCTTGAGCAAGCCCGGTTTTTCTTGCGCAAGAACCTGCCAGTGTAGGCATAACCTGAGAGTGCTCTGGTCTAAAGAACAGGGGGGCACTACTCCTGCTGGGCGAGGAGGCCTGGGGGGGTCCAAAGGGAGTGGACCCCTTGAGGAGGCTCATGGTGGAGGCAGGCGTGCTGAAGGCCCTGAGAGGCACCATCCCGGAGGCAAAGGGGAGACCCCCCTGCCCTCAGGTGGGCCCCCCCCCCAGGAGAGAGTCGCTGTATTGGAGTAGACGCCCTGAGAAAGGGCTGTCTCACTGCTGCTGGACCCGAGTGGGCTCCCCAAGAAGGGGCTGCTACACTGCGGGGAGGTCCTGCCCGGGGACAGATGGCTGAGTGTGGGCATGACCTGTGAGCTGTGACAACATGGTAGCAGAGGATGGTTGGAGGTGCACCCTGTAGCCCATTGGCTGTGGGCACAGGCACTTTGCAGTGAGTGAGTGCCAGTGACAAACGAGATTGTTGAAGAAACCAGCGGGAAAATGGCCTGTGCCCAGTTCTGTAAGAGCAACCTGGTACGTCGGGGCAGGGGCTGAGCGTGGTGAGGCTCACTAAGGAGTAGCTAATTGCTCAGCTGGTGGAGACTGACCAGTCGCAGTTACAGGCTCCGGGTCCCAGTGGGGCTCCCAGGATGCCTGGAGAGCCAGGGAGGCAGTCAGTGTAGCAGCTTGGCGTCTGTCAGAGCCAACTTCCCAGTCAATGCAGGGGAGCCCCCATCTGGGTTTTCCCCAGGGGACCTGCGGAGGTTGGAGCTGGAGCTGAAAGTGAATCATCTGGAGCTGGAGGAGCAGAGGCTGGTGGACAGGCAGAGAGTGAGAGAACCAGGGCTGGCCTTACCATGAGGTGAACTCAGGCGACCGCCTCAGGTGCCAGACCATGGGGGGGAGGGCACTAGAACCCATGGTGTAGAAAATTGTGTCTGCTGCTGGTGCATATGTATTCTCTGCTCGAGATGCACAGAGCTAGGGGAGTGCTGTGCTGGCGGAAGGAGGGCACAAGAGACATAACAGGCAGGCAGGAGAAAAGGGGGCATGGGGGCCTCATTTGAGCTCCCCACCTCAGATGCCAAAATGTTGTGGGCTGGACAACCCCCCATGGGACTTGAGGGACCTGAAATGCAACTTCTGTGGCCAAAAAGGGCACAAGGTGGCACAATGCCAGAGGGTGAAGGCAATAGCAGCCAGGCAGAGCCCTAGGAGCATCAACTGGCTGGGAGCTCACCCTGAGGGTGCCCCATCGGCCCGGGGTGGGGGCGGGAGGAGTGAAGTTAACTGGGCTGTGCCAAGGGGAGGACACTGGCAGGGCAGGCCACCTGGGGAGGGCAAAGCACCAGCCCCAAAGTGGCCATATTCAATCCGCTGGGTGAGTGTGGGACAAGCCCCAGGGAACAATCATCATGTTATCCCTATTGAGGTGGGGGGTAGGAGCGTCCAGGGATTCTGGGACATGGGGGCGGAGGTGACACTGGCATGGCCTGAGACGGTGGGCCCAGACCAGCTGGTGCCCAATGCCTCCCTAACCCTGAGGGGAGTGTTTGGATCCCCAGTCAAGGTGCCTTTAGCGAGGATACACCTGAAATGGGGGACCAGGAGGGGCCCAAAGGGGGGAGGGTGCATGATCAGCTGCCCACGGAGGTGCTAATCGGTAACGATCTGGACGACTGGCCAGAGAACACACAGAATACCCTGGTCATCACCCAGAGTCAGAGTCAGTGAGGAGTGCAGGACCCCCCGCCCCCCAGAGGGGGGAAAGGCAGCACCAAGGGTAGGGCTAGACTGAGGAACACCAAACAATAATTTTTTTAAAATGAGGAACACCAAGGATTTTTTTGAGAAAAAAAGGTTGCCTGCCCCTTTAAGGGCGGCCATTTTGAACTATGTTGTTCTCTGCAGCCCACCTCTCATTGCCTTGCAGCACACCAGTGCACCACGGAACACAGTTTAAGAAACACTGGGCTAGACAGTGGCAGCCCGGAGCCTCCAGCCTAGGGTAGGGAAACTGAGGCACAACCCTCCTGAGCCATAACCACCAACCCAGCAGCAGAGTTCCAGATGGAGCTGCACAGGGATCCCTCTTTAGAGAGGCTGAGGACCCTGGCTGCCCAGGGCAGTGCTGGGTCCCTGTGGGAGGACCGCAGGGAAAGATTCATGTGGGAGAAGGGATTCCTGTAGCAGGAATGGACTGGCCCAGGGCAAACTGAATCCTGGGAGGTGAGGAGGCAGCTGGTGATGCCCCAGAGGTACCGCTGCAGACTGCTGTGTCTAGCGCACGATATCCCCTTTTTGGGGCACCAAGGAGTCCGGCGCACCAGGCTGAGGCTGCTGCAGAACTTTTACTGGCCTGGGGTCTTTGCTGCTGTTCACCAGTATTGCAGGTCCTGTGACTCCTGCCAAAGGGTGGAGAAAGCCCAGGATAAGTATAAAGCAGCTTTGAGGCCCCTGCCCATCATAGAGGAACCTTTCTAGAAGGTGGCAATGGATCTAGTGGGGCTCCTCAGCAGGGTGACCCGGACGGGGAAGAAATACGTCCTGGTGGTGGTGGATTTCGCTACTTGCTACCCTGAGGCTGTGGCTCTGCCCTCTATCGAGGCAGACACTTTGGCAGATGCACTGCTGACCATTTTCAGCAGGGTGGGGTTCCTCAAGGAGGTCCTCACAGACCAGGGGTCCAACTTCATGTCGGCCCTGCTCCGGTGCACGTGGGAGAAGTGCAGGGTCCAGCACACCTGGGCCTCAGCGTATTACCTCCAGTCCAACAGGCCGGTGGAGAGATTTAATAGGACACTAAAGCGAATGCTGAAAACCTTTATGGACCAGCATCTGTAGGACTGGGACAAGCACTTACCCCACCTGCTGTTCGCGCACAGGAAAGTGCCCCACAAATCCACAGTGGAGAAAGTCAACTACTGACACCAAAAAGCAACAATATCCCTCAGTTGGCAACCTCTGCCCCCAAAAGGCAACCATATCCCTCAGTAGTCAACCATGGCCCCCAAAGTCAGCCATGTCTCATCAAAGTCAACTTTCTATTTGTTTTTTTGAGTGCCGCTGCACACTAAGTGGATGTTTTCAGAGAACTATCCACAATAACTCCAAGATCTCTCTTGAATAGTTGTAGCCAAATTAATTCCCATCATAATGTATGTATAGTTGGGTTTATTTTTTCCAAAGTGCATTACTTTACATTTAGCAACATTAAATTTAATTTGCCATTTTGTTGCCTATTCACTTAGTTTGGTGAGATCTTTTTGAAGCTCTTCACAGTCTGCTTTGGTCTCAACTATCTTGAGTGTTGCAAATGCTTTGGAGGATAGTGTCATAATTCAAAATGATCTGGACAAACCGTAGAAATGGTCTGAGGTAAATAGGATGAAGTTTAATAAGAACAATGCAAAGTACCCCAACTTAGGAAGGAACCACCAGTTTCACACATACAGGATGGGAAGCGACTGTCTAGGAAGGAGCACTGCAGAAAGGGATCTAGCGGTCATAGTGGACCACAAGCTAAATATACATCAACAGCATGACACTGTTGCAAAAAAAGGAGCAAACATGATGCTTGGATGCATTAACAGGAATGCTGTGTGGAAGAGACAAAAAAATAATTCTTTCACTCTAGTCTTCACTGATTAGGCCTCAGTTGCAGTATTGTGTCCAGTTCTGGGCATCACATTTCAAGAAAGATGTGGAGAAAGGTCCAGAGAAGAAGTTGGAGAAGGCCCAGAGAAGAGCAATAAAAATGATTAAAGGTCAAGAAAACATGATCTATGAGGGAAGACTGAGAATTGGGCTTTAGTTTAGGAGATTGAGGGGGGACGTGATAGTTTTAACAACACCATAGTGAGTAGTGGTGCAGAGATGGTGTGTGGCACCAAGAGAAGCAGTGTTGGCATCAGAGTCTGCAGCCTGGAAGATTAGCGTCTTGTCCTGGAGCCATGATCACATGACTGTTACCAGGAGGGCAATGATGGTGGAGAGAGCAGCGTCACAGCTGAACATGGTGCTGAGCGGTGGATCCATGAGCTGTATCTGAAGCACATCCAGGATTTACTGTTTGAATGGACCCTCAAATGGGAACAGCTATGAGGGGTGGACCAATGCTGCAAGTTGGATCGTTGGCACCCCCAAAAGCAGTGCCAGAACTCAAAGCAGTGGTGAGATTCCAGTGGCAGGTCCCTGCAGTGCCAGGTGGCGGTTGGTCCACAATACTGGGTGACCTGTAGGCCATGATCTCAATGAGGGCCCTAGAGCCTTGGAGGTGTCTGAGGTAGAGGGACCAACTACTTCTCTATATCAAGGGTCAGCAAGTCCAACACCATGAGGCTACACTTTTGTGGGGTATCAGCATTGGATTGGTCCTCCTTGTGCAGTGCAGTGCTGGGGCCTGAAGATGACGGTGTGTGTGGAGCCGAGGGTATGTTCTTCAGCTGTTTGTCCCACTTGGCTGGAGAGTGGGAGTGGTGCCGGGACACTGCATGCTTTGGTGCCAGATAGCGTAAGTGCTAGCCCTACCAGGCTGGAACTCTTCCTCATGGGGATGTTGAGCCCACCAGAGGGCCACTGAGGACTCACTCCTGGGACTTGTTGGGGCTGAAGAGCCAACTCCATGAAGAGCTGTTTTAAAGTCTCACTCCTTCCTGGTCTGCAGTTTAAAGGATTTGTTCATCCTGCACTTGTCATTGACTGGATTCCCCTAGGCACTCAAGATGTGTGATGGGGGTCACCAGTAGGCATAGGCTTAGCTCAGGAACTGCACTGCTTGAATCTGTGGGACTTGAGCACGCCCTAGGTTCCAGAGGAAATGTAGATGGAGCAAGCCCCCATACACACGTGACAAACTAGATAAACTGGAACAACTACAACAAGCAACTGCAAAAAAACTATGAACCATTAGTTGAGGAAAATCACCACAGCTCCAACAACCATCACTGGTGGTAAGAAGGACCTGAGGGGCAGTCAGGTTAGCAGGGTAATACATAGTGTGCCACACTGGTGCCATTCCAGGGGGCTCCACAGCCAAAGGGACAGTAGTTGCTAGGGTAAAAAGTTTCCCACAAACATGCACGTGGCGTGCACACACCTAAATGGAATGGATATGAGCAAGCACTAGAAGAATCTGCTAAGTTGCTTTGGTGTGCCCTAAGAGTCCAAATGGGAGCAGTGACTAGAGAATGCCTCAATTCTGTAACTGGGAAGCCAGTGGAGAGGGGAGCGTGGGAGGGACTGAGACATTGAGAATGGGGTGAGGTGTAACAAATGTGGAGGGGTCTGAAAGAGTCAGAAGTGTGGGGCTCTGTGCTGCGGAGCAGCAAGCTGGAGCCTGCACCTGCCACAGGGGCACTGTGAAGGCAGTTCCCCTTCACACTAAGTGCAGCACCCCCCGCTTTTCACATCTTTTCCTTCAAAGGTCACCTTGCAGCACCAAGTCATGGCAACTTCCATTTTTGGTCTTGGCACTGCTCCAACAATTGGCAACTGACATCACTGCCAACTTCCCCCCTTTTGAGTAACTTTACTGAACTTGAATGAAAACTCTTCTAAAAATCTTTAAACAGTTTATTAAACACTAAGATTTCAAGTTAAAAGTTATGTGGAATGCTATAATCAAAGCTGACCAGAATCACACCACACTGACTGCAAATCACAATTGTATCATTTAGTGCTATAACAGTAAAATACAAGTTCACTGAAACATCTTAACCTTTGTGTTAGATGGTTCCTGCAACCTCAAAGGGCACTGTGCACCCATTTTACAAGGGGCCTGTGACCACTGCATCTCCAATTAGGTAGGCTAATCTTAACATGTACCCTGAAAATGGTCTCTAAACACTTAGGGATTTGGCTAGGGTTAACATTTGCACGAGGGATCATCCATTCAGTTGTGTTTAAATATCCTGGTTATTTGGAATCAGCCAGGAACATACAGGAGTTCTTTGAATGACCCAGGAGGGCAGAATGAGAACAGTGCTGGGTTGAGAAATTCCAAAGTTGTTGGTTCCAAAATAGCTCTGAAGCCAGGGATTCCCTAGGAACCTACGGACTGTGGTCCTGCCTTTCCTATGGAAATGATGGGAACCAAGTTTGGTAGCACTATTACATTGGAGTGCAAGTAATGTCATGTAACTAGGAAGCACTCCTGTATGTTCTGTATTTCTCCGATATCACTGGATGTACATGCTCTTGTGGTCCTGTGTGTAGGATTTTTCATTACAACACAAAGTGTTGCATTTAACAAATGGCAACATAAATTAAAGCAGCATAATACTTACATTTGAACAAATGATCTTTTATTCAGATGAGAAATACAGACATTTTATGTGCAAACAATAGGCCAAACCATCTAGTTTTTTTAAAGGAATTTAAGCCTAAGAGAAATACAAGGATTGTGAGAGCGGGGAGAGGGAAAAGGAAAAGCTAGGACACCAATAAATAAAACAACAATTACAGAATTTCAGTGCTGAACTTGGATCTTTCTTCCAGAGTTTCTCAATTCTTTTTAAAACTCCTACCAAATTACACACTATTGCTTAACTAAAATTGGCACACCTGTTCCCATGAACTGTTTCACTCTTTTACTACCTAGTTGTCTTGTCACACTGCACCAAAAACTATTTTCAAATAGGTACTGGCTGTTTTTCTAAATAATCCAAGTATCTTTTCCTCATAGGTATCATGATATGTTCTTAGAACAGCCTCACTAACATGTCTCATTAGCTATTCCATTAATCCAGACTGGATTATAGCAAGGAGGCAGCCATGCAGGTATCTGGGAAGTAGCCCTTTTTAAATAGAGAGACATCAATTTCTTTTGTTTAATAGCTGACAGGGTACTGTTTTATTCCCAATGAATATTTGGAAATGGCCTATTGTCACCTTTTCATCCCTAACTAAAAAGTAAATTAGATTTAAAACCCTTCAGTTAAATAGTTGTGGGGACAGGTAGATACAAGGCAAGATTTTTATCCTGACACTGTCCTGATGCTATTTTGGGTGGGAAGTAGAATTCCTATTTTGGGGTTCTCCTTTCTCAGGGCAGAATTTCCCCTATTTGGAATTTCCTGGTTGTGGTCAGTTTTACATCCAAAAGGAAAGTCGGATCATCTGTTCTTTTTATTATGCTAATACTTCATGGACCACGAGAAAATCAGTTTGTTACTGTTTACATGGCAGGGTTTGTCACAAAGTAGAGTCATATAATAGTAGCCTTTTAAAAGATGGTGGGAAACAAACTGACTCCATCCCTAGAGGTTTTTAAGTCCCAGCTTGACAAAGCCCTAGCTGGGTTGATCCTGCTTTTAGCAGGGGGTTGGACTCGATGACCTCCTGAGGTCTCTTCCAACCCTAGGATTCGATGACTCTCAAGGCAGCAAGACAGTTTTCAAACATTAGTAACTGGTTTCATTTAAAAAAACCCACTAAAATGGCACGCTCTGTGACGAAATAATAAAAACAAAATTATTTGAAATAAGCCAATGAGGGATGTGCATGTGTGTCTAAGAACAGAGACTTTACTTAACCTGCACTCTGGAAACATAAAACAGTTAGATTTAATTTTCCTCCCAAATCTTTACAGCAGAGAATGTGGGCAACAAAAGTTTGTTTCCGGCTAAAATTAAGTTAATGAAGATCAGAGTTCATAATGGCCTTTTGCATTTCTGTTAGGCACAGAAATATACAATAGTAAGTGAATATCTAAGTAGTAAAGGAAACAATGAGGCATTTGCTCAGGTACATTTGGTAAAATGTAAATAATTTATCAGCTCAGTCTACTTAAGGCAGAGTAAATTCCCTTTGGCAAGTCTGCAAGTAGATGCTAGTGTGTGTAATGGCATCAGGTACAGATACATTGGACACTAAGCTAACTTAAGATACTTTTTCTGTAACACTCTAAAGGCTTCTCAAGCAAAACTGTGTAACTTTTCTCAACTGATTCAAAAAGCACCCCCCCCCCCCCCGCTTAAAAAGGCTGCTTTTCTTCCTTAGGCATTAGCATACCCATTCCTTGTTTCCTCCCAGGACAATTTGTGTACTAGTAAGGCACCTTTAAGGGAAACAAATATTGGAAAAAAGGATTATTAAGGATGTTCTACATGGCTACAATAATGCACGTGTAATGATAATTCAGCAACATTCATGACATTGAAAGCCATCTACGACTCTGCTGCACTAGTCCCATTCATCTAACAGTCATCACATCACCCCCCTCCTCCCAAAGCTGGCACTGAAACTACCTGAGCAACCTGGTCATTGACCACTTTTAACGTGACACATTTCTGTGACAAAAATCTTTTCTTCTCCCCACTGTTTCAAGACAGAACTACATCTATACACTGCATCACATGCTAAAATCTAACTCAGTTCAGTCATCTTGGTAGTGTGCCCTCGGTAATGGACACTACTACGGACAGGGTCAGCAGGTTATAAATATTCCCATTTCTCTGTGCTACGGCACAGCGCAGCCATTTCTCTAAGTTGGTGTCCTGTTGTGTTTCCTTAGAATTTCAGAGGGAGAGTCCAAATAAGAACTGCAATCCTTTTCTGCTTCGAGTTAGAGGCAGACCTGGATGCTCTGCAGTTCCAGCTTTCTTCTACAAGTAACAAGCCCCACCCATCCATACAGCTAGGCAAAAAACACACCCAGAAGCCCAAAATATATATTAACAGCTGTTTAATCCCCAGTGCCACTGGCATAGTTCATGGAAAACATTCTAAACTAAATGCTTCAAGGAATCTGAAAAGTCAGAGAAAAGAAAATCATAGCAGTAAGATGTATGGAGTCCCTGTGGACTCAGGACTAATTCACTGACAGCCTAGTCCTCCTTGTAGTTTGGGCAGAGAGGTACATCAATATATAGGTGTCTTTGCTTCTGACAGGTAAGAGAGGACATTAAGAAACAGAGATGCAGTTTTTCCATTCGTCTCCCTTTTCATAGCTCCTCCAGGAGATGCCTATTATTTCCCATAGAACTTTTTGTTCAGAAGGAAGATCAGGAGGTTGACATTGACTTTTGCCCTGTCAAACAGCTTCATGACAGCAACACCTTCATACTGCAGCTGCAAAAGATCCTGCCAAAGAAAACACATTGATTAGTGAGAAAGCCATCAAGGCTGAGTAGGAAAGGGCTAATTTACAAGATACAAATGCAAAACAGGTTTCTGAAGAACACCCAGTGTGAGTCTATAAAATAGAATCTTGGGAGATTAATTCCTAAAAGACTCATTGATTCAGCCTGGAAAATATGAAAAATATCCTATTAATAGTTCTGATTAATTAATTTTATGATTTTTGTATTAATAGGAATATTTAAATGAAAACGCTTACGCGCTCACCTTTGTTTCAAATATCTAAAAAGACCACATCAATCTAAATCTAAACAGTCATTTCCAGACTCTTCACTCATGTGATCATCATACAACCTCCTAGATAGAGCCCTTCCTCTTCTCATTTAATTCCATTTCACAGACATAAAATATAGGAACATATGGCCTGATTTTCCAATAAGATAAACAGCCCTACTCCCACTGAGGTGACTTAGGCACTGAGATTTAGAGCAGAACAACAGGAAAAGCTTCCCAGCTAAGGCACTCAGTCAAAGATCAGTCTCTCTTCCATTGCTCCCCCAATGGTATCCCTCCATCAGAAATCTGCAGAGCACTTACATGGACATTTGCACTTATTTTTGCAGAACATTAGGTCATCTCTGAGCAGGACTCAGCTACAGAGCCAGATTCGGTGCAGGGAGGCTCTAGCCTGAGTGCAGTCCAGGAGAGCCCCAATTAGGAATGCTAAGTAGCGATTCATTTGATAGTCAACTAGTTCAGAATGAGCCTGCTTCAAGTGGCTCATACTAATGCCATGTACTCTAGCACCTGCACTCAAGAATCACCTTTAATGAGCCAACTGTCCAGGAACAGGAAGACCTGTACTCAGGATTTATAAAGGAAGGCTGCTACAACTGCCATGCACTTTTTGAATATGCATGGGGCCAGTGAAAACCCTTCTGAGTGGTCTCAGGACTCTGCCTCTGTTGGCTTCCCTTGCCTCAGGGATCTTTCTCTCTAGGCTAGAGAAGGAGAAATAGCACTGTAGTCTTCTTGCTCCTTCTTATTCTCAACGAAGGTGTTGAGGTGTAGTAAGGCATTTGATACAGTCTTGCGTGGCCTTCTCATTCACTAAGGAAATACAACCTAGATGGGGCTACTATAACATGGGTGCATCACTGGTTGGATAACTGTTCCCAGAGAGTAGTTATCAATAGCTCAGAGTCATGCTGGAAGGCAAAACAAGTGGAGTTCCATAGGGATCAGTTTTGTTTAATACTTTTACCAAGCATTTAGATAATGGCATAGAGAGTACGCTTAAAATCTGCAGATGATACCAAGCTGGGAGGGGTTGAAAGTGCTTTGGAGGAAGAGGTTATAATTCAAAATGATCTGAACAAACCAGAGGAATGGCCTGAGGTAAACAGGATGAAATTCAGGAAGGACAAGTGCAAAATATTCCACTTAGGAAGGAACAATCAGCTGCACACATACAAAATAGGAAATGACTACCTAGGAAGGAGTACTGCAGAAAGGGATTTAGGAGTCATAGCAGACCACAAGTTGAATGAGTCAGTGTGTGTGTGATGGGAGAGGGGAGGAAGTTACCCTGCACTGGAGTGTAAAGTCTTGGAACAGCCCTGGGAGAAAACTGATCCCAAGAGCCAATGAGAAGACGGCTTGAGGCAGACAATCAGAGCGCCGGTGATGTAGGGAAGACATTAGCCAGAAGAAGGTGCGCTAGAGCTGAAAGAGCTAATTTACAGAACAACCAGCAGGAGACACCATGGCAGTGAATAAAAGTGCACTGCAGTGGGACACTGTTGCAAAAAAGCAACGTTCTTTTTTCACGGCAAAACAAAAATGGAAAAGAAAGGGAAAAAATTCAAGGGAAGCTAAAAAGAGCAAATCTAAAGGGAGTTACTGATTCACAAACAGACAGCTGTAG
Organism: Pelochelys cantorii; assembly: GCA_032595735.1. Taxonomy (NCBI): domain Eukaryota; kingdom Metazoa; phylum Chordata; order Testudines; family Trionychidae; genus Pelochelys; species Pelochelys cantorii. The sequence goes on along the minus strand of CM064338.1, from coordinate 48,414,903 downwards.
CGCCATCTCTCGGTTTCTGATCTGGGTAGTTAAGAAGGAACTGAAGAGGGACTGCCCGCACATATTGGCTGGCCTCATGGCAGGCAGGGAGCAGCACATGGATGGGATGGACAGTTACCAAAACTCTCTGATCAGCAGAGCAGGGATGTGGATGCACATGCACCTACAACGGAATACAAATAGGGACATGACAAAGAAGAACATGCTGTTTTCAGCCTTTTGAAAACAAATCTATCACACAAATCGTGAAGGTCCTTGATCTTTTCGGCCGGAGTGGGGAATATTTTTGGGTCAGGGGCTCAGGAAAATCAGTCAAGGGCTGCACACGTGAGAAGCAGAACCACCCCAAAACAAACGCTCACTAACATGGCCTCTGATGGAGGAGACAGACACTCCCCACATTCCTCACACAGCAGAGCCTAGGAGAGCCCAGGAGCACCATCGTTGGTGCCACAAGCCTCAGGGCCAGATCCAGGCAAGCTGAGGGCTGCCTCTGGCACGGCCGGAGGTTCCCCACCCCATTTTAGGCACTGGAGTGATGATCAAACTCTGATTTCTTGAATATTTGTCATCAAGACAAAGTGAGAAGTGACCCTGCTGAAGTCTATCTATGAAAAAAGATTCATCTGCAAGCAAAAGTTGCTGCTTTCCAGGAAAAGCCAAGTGTCCTCACCTCAAAGACACAGGTTCACTTCACAGACCAAACGTATTTCTCACAGTTAATGCCTATGCTATAAACCATACTGCATAAGCAAGTCATCTACATATTTCTACTTTTCTGAAAAGAAAAATTTAACAACCATGTTTTTTCCCCATTAACATAGCACTAATCCTCTCTTGTGATGAATAAGGCCACTATACTGAGATGCTTTTAGGAGTGGTTCCTCACGATCATAATGAATACAAATATGTATCTATAAAATCTTAGATCCACAGCAAGTGACTGACTAATAGAACTATACAGGAAAGGTTTTGGTTGCTGCATACAGCCCCCATAGATTGTATACCACAGGTTTTCAGCATAAAATAGGAGTATCCTTACCTGATAATGTAACATGAATGTTTCCATCTGAACACCCATGAATTTTGCTTTGACCTCAAAGTCTCCTACTTCTTCAGTTGGGTTGATTTCAAATATCACATTTTTAAACCTATGAAGGTTGGCAAATAAAAAATACATTTATTATTTAACATACTATTTTCTAATGAAGAATGGCAGTGGAGCACAATATTAATGCAGGATCCCTGCAATGTAAGCATCCTGAAAAGAGATCTCAAGCTCAGCAGAGAGGGAGAGACAAAGGCAGAGCAGGAGACAGTGGTACAAGACACTGCTTTCAGCAGGCCAGCTTCCTGCTGAGGGGAGGAAGCTGCCTCATTGAGAAAAAGACACTCAGATTCTAAGGCCACAAGGGACCATCCTTATCATTTGATATGACCTCTTGCATAATACAGAATATATGACATTCTTGAAATAATTCCTCTTTGATCTAGAGCAGATGATTTAGAAGAATATCCAATCTGGATTTTTAAATTGCCAATTATGGAGAATCTACCACAAATCTTGGTGAATTGTTCCAATGGTTAACTATCCTCATTATGAAACATTTATACTTTATTTTTAGTGTGAATTTGTCTAGCTTCAGCTTTCACCCTTGGATCTTGTCATACGGTAGCCCGCTAGAGCAAAGAGCTTATTCCCGATGTAGGTACTTACTGTCTGAGCTCAAGTCACCCTTTAGCCTTCCCCTTAAGCTAAACAGATTGGTCTTCTTGAGTCTGATCACTATACATGGCTTAATTTCCAACCTTTTAACTATTCTCATAGCTATTCTCTGGACTCTCTCCAATTAATCTTGAACTCTGGACTCCAGAACTGGACACAACCTATTCCAGTACTGGTTGCACCACTGCCAAATTCAGGTAACATAACCTCTTTACTCCTCCTTGAGATTTCATGTTTATGCTTGTAAGGCAGTGGCTCTCAAACTGCAGTCTGCAGACTGCCGTCTTACAGGTGAGCCATGGCTCAAGGCTCAGCAGCCCACCCCCCGCTTCCTGCAGCCTTTTGCCACGAGGCTGGAACACCATCACCAGCTTCCTGCTGCATGTGGGGGAAAGCCCCTCACAGGGGGAGCAAGCAGCTCCATGTGCTGCCGCTGCCACTCCCCCTGCTGCGGGAACAGAAGCACACGGATGCTCTGCCTCCAGGCTTTCCCTGCTGCTCCCACTGATCAAAGAGCAGTGAAAGGGGGTGCCTGGGACACGGTACCTGGGAGTGGCGGGGTGGGGGGCATGAAGCCAGGTGTAAGCACCCCCCCATACTCCTCATGCCCAAACCTCACACCCACATCTCCCTCATACACATCCCCCGCTGAGACCCCACATCCCCAGCCAGACTCTCTATCCCCAGCCCGCTCCTATATTCTCCCTCCTGGCACCCTCCTTTGCTCCTGCACCTGCCCTCTGGCCAAACACCTCCAGCCTGCTTCTGCCCCTTCCTTCCCTTCCAGACCCTCCCACCCCCAGCCCACTCCTGTACTCTCCCCCTTGCACCCTCATCCCTCCAGCACCCAAACTCCCAGCCCACTCTAGCACCCTATCTCCCACCCTCACTGCCTCCTGTACACCCATCCCTATACCACTCCTTGGCATCTCCCTCATACACTGAACCCCTCATTTTCTGCCCCAACCCAGAGTCTAAGGTGGCTCACAAAATCTACTAACCCTGGGAGTTCATCTGACCTGTGGGAAACTCTGAAACACGGTCCTCTTTGCCCCCTTTTCCCTTCCCTATGGGACTGGAGCACCAGAATAGTGAGGTATCTCAGTTGGAGGCCACATCAGTGAGGGTTGGGTTGGGTTTTTTTTGGGGGGGAGGGGGTGGTTGCCTCTCACTTCTGTGGTCCCCAACTGATTTTTTTTTTTTGGATCAGTGGCCCTCGACCCAAATAAAGCTTCCCTACTGCTGCCATAAAGAAAGACAATGTTGAAACCTTTTGTTTTGGACATGAATTAATATTTTTTTACTTTATTTTAAATGAGATTTGGTAATCTAACACAATAAAGTTAAAGTGCCCAATCTGTTTATTTTGATTAATAACATTTCCTTTCTAACCAGTCATATATGCCCCCTTATGTTATAGCTGCGTGTGTAAGTTTTTTTGCTCCAGTATCCTAATGTGAATAATTTAGCATTTAAAGTATTAATAGCTAACTGAAGGCATTTTATCATAATGGGTGATTGGCTGGTGGTCCACAGAAAGGCTGTGGGCCAAAAAGTTTGAGACCCACTTTTCTAAGGCCAGGACTACACTGGCGGAGAAAATTGATGCAAGATAAGCAACTCCAGCTAGATGAATTGTGTAGCTGGAGTCAATGTACCCTGCATCGATTTTCTGGGGTCGCTCTATAGCGGGAGGTACACGGGAGAAACTCTAACCCTAACCCAGTAGTGAAGACAAGCCCTAAGTGATGCACTACTCTTTGGACCAGTGTCTTGCCCTAGGAGCTCATGCTCAGCTGATTATTCATCATAATCCCAACTCTCTCAGAGTCACTGATTTCCAGGATCATGCCCTCGTGCTGTAAGTATGGCCTACAGTCTTTGTGCTTAATATTTAGCTGTATTAACACACGTACTGTTTGTTATACCCAGCTTACCAAGTGACCGAGATCATTTTGATTAAGTCAGTGTTCTCAACTTTTTTTTTTATAAAGTACCCCTTTAAAAAAAAATTTTATGTACCCTCAGCCCCTGCTCTAACCCAGTGCCCCATCCCTCCCCCAGAGCCAGGCACTGGACGTATGGTAACCCTCCCTTTGAAGCGCCCGCTCCTGCTGCCCAACCCTGCCTCGGCGGCTTGTCTGCAGGAAGCAAGTGGCCCGTCAGTGCTGGGCTCGCTGTGTGGGGCTGTGTAGTCCACTTCAGGCTGGTGCCCCCCTAGCGTGGCATCCGGAGGCAACTGCCTCCACCCCTTGCTATACCACTGATGTGAGGGGAGGCCCTTTGGAGCAAAGCTTATTGTGCCACTTCACCGCCTTTTAGCTCCTCTCCACAGCGCACGGGGACGGGGCGATGAGGATGTGTAGTACTGAGCTGCTGGCGGGGGTGGGGGTAATGCGCGTCTCTAGGTTCAGCTGCCCTCCGCACAGGGAGGCTGCCAGAGAGGAAATGAACTAGGAGAGCAGGCCGTGGAAGTGATTTTTTTTTCCTCCCTGCCCAAACCCGCCCCCACACTTGGAACTGCCCTGGGTCTCACCAGAACAGCCACCACCACACGCTCTTCCCACTAGCGCTGGGGTGCGTGTGCAGAGCGGCTGTTAATGTCTGGGCACGCGGCTCCGAACCTTCTATTTGACAGGCACGTGCCGCCACCCCCTGCCTGATCCCCTTTGCAGGGCAAAATCCCGGACATTTTTTGCTAAATTTCACTTGCGTTGATGTACTCCCCAGATTTCTCTCGCGTGCCCCTCAAGGTACATGTACCACCGGTTAAGAAACACTGGATTAAGTGACCAGTCCTCTTCACTGTTTGCCACTCTCCCAATATGCATGTCACCTGCTAACTTTATCGGGGTTATAACCCACTTAAAGATAATTCCCCATTTACCATAGTATTTTAAGATCTATTAAGAGCTCAGGGGGGGAGTGCTGTAAGTAAGCCAAGAGTTTATTTTGGTGGCTATGGAGGTAGCATTTGCCTGGGTGACCATGGCATTTTTGGGGGACACAGGCCCTGTTTGATCCTAATACAATTCTGATGAGGAAGATTTTGTAGTCTGATTGCGGTAAATGAAGATAGATGGCTCAGCTGAGGGGAGAGATGGAGGGCCATGAGGGAGAAAACAGTTTCATAGAACTGAGAAAAAGGAAAAATCAGATGTTATCTAATCTGTTTTCTCTCCAAGACCAATCAGTAAAGGACTGGTTCCATTCATCATATTTTCTGGTGTGTTTTACTTTCATTTCCCAGAAAAAAAATTGAGAGAGCTAAGGCTGGAAATGTTCCTTAAAATCGCATATTAGAATGCTTAAGTGTTAAAAGAGTCAAAATATATGCAAATTTAGGCCATTTGAAATGAAAGGGAGTATAGGAAGGAAGGCGTAGGATAGGTGGGACACCCATACAGTGAGGAAGGCATCTCCCATTGATCCCTTGCCTATGCCCTCCCTGGAACAGAATAGGGGGCATTTCTTGCTGGATTGCATGGCAAACAGGTCTATGGCTGGGTGACCCCACAGGCAGAAGATGCCTGCCAATATGTGCGGGTTCATTTGCCACTCGTGTTCGGTCAGAAGGGCTCTGCTAAGTGCATCTGCCATTGTATTCAGGGCACCTAGAAGATGCACTGTGGTGATAACTGTGTTGTATTGCAGGCACCAGTTCCAAAGCACTATGGCTTCTGTGCAAAGTGCTCGGGATCAGGCTTTGCCCTGACGATTTATGTAAAACACTGCTGCAACATTCTCTATGTACAGTTTTGACATGGCTGTTAGCGATGAATTGGAGGAATTTGACGCATGTATCCCTGACTGCCTGCAGTTCTAGGATGTTTATGTGCAAGTTCTTGTTGGTGCTAGACCACAGGCCCTGGCAGGTATGTCGTCGTAAGTGGGCGCCCCATCCTGAATTAGATGCATCTGTTGTCACGGAAACAGATGGTTCTGGTGGGTGGAAGGGGACTCTGGAACAAAGGCTCCCTGGGCTCAGCCACCAGCATAAGGATTCCTTTACTATCCCTGGGAGGGCTAAGGATTTGGATAGTGGATGGACACTGGGTTTGTACACCTGTCCCAGCCAGCTCTGTAAACATCTCATGTGCAGACACGCACTGCTGACTACGAAGTTGCACGCTGCCATGTGCCCCAACAGCCAAAGGCATTCGAGTGCTGTTGTGTGGGGGCTGGATCATAAGGTAGTTACCGAGGCCACGATTTTTTGAAAACGGTCTGTAGGTAGGGATGCGGTGGCTGTTGTCGAATCGAGGCATGCTCCTATAAACTGTTATCTTTTGTGTAGGAGAGACCATTGATTTGGTTTTGTTCACCTGAAGGCCGGGGTGTCAGAATAGATGTCTTGTGACTGACAGAGAACGGCAGGAATCATTGTATGAGTGCGACTTGAGGAGGCAAGGAAATATGATAACTCTTTGTTTCCTCAGGTACACTGACAACCGCCAGCACCTTTGAGAAGACCCTTGGGGTGAGAGAGTGTCTGAATGGAAGCACTGTGTAGTGGTAGTTCTGGTCTCCCATGTTTAAGAAGGATGAATTCAAATTAGAACAGGTACAAAGAAGGGCCACTAGGATGATTCGAGGAATGGAGAACCTGTCTTATGAAAGGAGACTCAGGGAGCTTGGCTTGTTTACCTTAACCAAAAGAAGGCTGAGGGGGGATATGATTGCACTCTTTAAATATATTAGAGGGATAAATACTAGGGAGGGAGAGGAATTATTTAAGTTTAATACTAATGTGGACACAAGAACAAATGGATATAAGCTGGCTAGTAGGAAGTTTAGACTTGAGATTAGACGAAGGTTTCTAACCATTAGAGGAGTGAGGTTCTGGAATGGCCTTCCAAGGGAAGTAGTGGGGGCAAAAGATCTACCTGGCTTCAAAATTAAACTAGATGGGTTTATGAAGGGGATGGTTTGACAAGATAACATGGTCTTGGTAACTAATTGACTAGTCATTATCAGTGGTAAATAGGTCAATGGAGGGATGATAGGGGTTACTATAAAGAACTTTCTGGGTGTCTGGCTGGGGAGTCTTGCCCACATGCTCAGGGTTTAGCTGATCGCCATATTTGGGGTCGGGAAGGAATTTTCCTCCAGGGTAGATTGGCAGAGGCCCTGGAGGTTTTTCGCCTTCCTCTGTAGCATGGGGTACAGATCACAGCTGGAGGATTCTCAGCATCTTGGGGTCTTCAAACTATTTGAGGGCTTCAATATCTGAGATATAGGGGTGAGGATTATTCTAGGAGTGGGTGGGTGAGATTATGCGGCCTGCATTGTGCGGGGGGTCAGACTAGATGATCATAATGGTCCCTTCTGACCTTAAAGTCTATGGGTAGTGTTGAGAATTTACAACAAAATGAAGAAACGCTGAGTGCAGGTTAGATGGCAATGTGAAAGTATGCATCTTTCAAGTCGAGGGACGAGAACCAATCATCCTGTTCCAACACTGGTAATATGGTAGCAAGCATTACCATCTTGAATTTCTGTTTCTGAATGAATTTATTGAGGGCTTGAAGGTCTAGAATGGGTCTCCAACCCCCTGACCTTTTTTCAGCCAAGAAGTAATGGGAGTAGAACCCCTTGCCCCTAAATTGGGTGGGGACTGGTTCAATCACTCCTGTGTGTAAGAGGTGCTCTACTTCTTGTTGAAGAAGGATCTCGTGATGGTAAGGCTCAGGTGGAGGTACCCAGGGATTGCCATCATATGAAGGTATATTCCCAAATCTGGAAGAGTAAATACTCTGAGCTGTGTAAGGAGAATTCTCTGGTGAAAAGCCCCTAGAGAAGTCATCAGATTCTGATGAAAATCTTTTCTGAGAGAGTGATCTCTGCAATGTTAACATAGCAGGAGAGCGCTCAGGTTGTGAAAATGATGAGTTAAAAGTGGATAAGACTAATAAGTCTCTGTATTGGGTGTAATGCCCAGCAGGTATTATCGATGCCGTAGTGGGAGGCACTGAGGCTGAGGTGCTGAATCATGCCTCAGTGCTGAGGGCAGTTGTGCCACATCAGACGCCTCTGTGGTGGCAGCTGAGGCGTCTATTAACGTGATCGGCATCACACTCTCGTGCTGCGTTGGCAAGATTGTATCAGTGCCAGATGGTGCTGCAGCTAATGAGGCAGGCAACTTGAAGCCGGTCGTCTCAGAACATAATTTAGCGCATGCCTGCTGTTTATCTGCGCCGGGGCTCTAGAGACACTAGCGGTGTCATACGTGCTGAGGCGCGGTGCTGCCACTGCTTTTGGCACTGGCCATGAGGGAGACGGCCGCTTCAGTGCCATAGCCCCTTGAGGTGCTGAGGCGGCTCACTTTTTGGATCCCCAATGCTTGAATTCTTTGGGCTGCTGGCCCATATTAGAGGCTGGTAAGCAAGTTTTCCAATAAAAGTAACTGGAGGCGGAGGTCTCTGTCTTTCCACGCCCGTGATTTTAGCTTTGCACAATGAAGGCATTTCTGAGAGTTATGCTACTCTCTGAGGCAGCAGATGCATTGTTGAGTGACCATCTGATATCGAGATAGGCTCTTTACATGAGGTGCAGCGCTTAAACCCCGGTGAGCCAGGCACACCTATGGAAGCAATCAGAGACTGCAGGAAGGGATTAACTGGGAGAAAAAAGAAAAACCTCTTCTACTAATCTAGATTTTTTTTTTAAACTAACAAACTATTTAACTAACTAACTATTTAAAGTAACAGAGAGGTAGCCGTGTTAGTCTGATCTTGGTAAAACAAAAAAAGCAGTCATGTAGCACTTTAAAGACTAACAAGATGGTTTATTAGGTGATGAGCTTTCGTGGGGCACACCCACTTCTTCTTTCAGAATATGATCTGAAGTGGGTCTGCCCCACGAAAGCTCATCACCTAATAAACCATCTTGTTAGTCTTTAAAGTGCTACATGACTGCTTTTTTTGTTTTAACTATTTAAACTCACTAATTAACTACTATAATGAATTTAACTGGTTTTCAAGAAGTGTAATCATATAGATGCAAAAAAGCTAGGGAGCACTGCTGAGTCCATCCATAGCCGGAGGTGGTGGGGAAGGAACTGAGGAGTGGGGATGGGGCCAAGGGGGGCTCGCTCATGCGCGATGCCTGCAGCCTAACAGCGTGCAGCTACTGGCGCAATGTGTGCGGCCCCCAGGGACACTGCTTTGAAATCTCTGCTCTGAGGCTCAGCAGCGGTGCATTGACCTAAAGTGGAGCACCCCGAGGGACATCTCTCTCGAAGGAGTCATTCTTCCATTCTATTCTGCGCTGATTAGGCCTCAGAGTATTGTGTCCAGTTCTGGGTACCACATTACAAGAAAGATGTGGAAAAATTGGAGAAGGTCCAGAGAAGAGCAACAAGAAAGGAAGGCTGAAAGACTTGGGCTTGTTTAATTCTGAGAAGACTGAGGGGACATGATAGCAGTTTTCAAGTATCCAAAGGGGTGTTTACAAGCAGCCTGTAGGCAGAGAACCACTGCTCTACACTGAAGCTCTGGAAAACATGTTTTCAAGCAGGAGATGATGAAACAATGACCACTTGTTTCTCTATACCCAGCAAAGTATCCTTGGACCTTATGCTTAGAGGTGAAAAGGCTACTCACTGGTTTACTTGCAGATCTTCAATCTCCAGCAGAACTCCCTTCTCATGGAGTCGGGCTGCTGTATATTTCAGGGAAATCTTTTTACTCTTTTTGCCTTTCATCTCCCGTGGCTTCTTAGAAACTCTGAGAAAAGCACATAATGAAATTATGGAACAAGACAATACGAGTGAGTTCAAACAATGACAGAATTTGATCTGATCTGGGCGGATGACAGGAAATGAGTAATAAACTGGTATTATCTAGCCAATAGTTGTGTTTATAGTCTATTTATATGTATAGGTACATGCACACATTATAATCATCTACTGAGCTCTTGCACAACAGAGGCTGCACAACCTCACCTAGTAATTCCTGAAGCAATTCCAATATTGTATGGTTGAAAGCTAGTATACACCTTTCAGAAAGACAGCCAATTTTGATTTAAAGATTTCAAAGGACAGTGAATTTACCACATTCCTTGGTAAGCTGTTCCAATGATTTATCAACTCACTGTTAAAATTTGGGAACAGCTACTTCTGTTCATTGCTCTCTGGGGACCCAAAAGCAGTAAAGTGTCCAGAAGGAATTCAAAATATGAATTACCTCAACTATCAGAGGGTAGACCACAAGAGGCTGCTGGTTCAGCTCAGAGACCTGACAGGAGTAAGTGGCTGTAAACTGAGTTGGCTTTCATCCTTTCTTACTCACTAACTATATCCAAAGGATCATTCATGGGAAACAGTTCTTCCAGATCTCGCCCCTGTAGAGGTGATTACACTATAAGCTCCGTACTCTAAGTGTGCCTAATTTGGAAACACCTGTGGTACAGACCCTGACAAGCGGAGGCAGAGGCGGCTCTGCATGCTACCACTTCCCCTCCTCCCAGCTGGGGGAATGGCAGCGCAGTGACATGCTGTGCCAGAGGCTTTTCCCCACTGCCATGCCTGAGAGGCAATGAGGCACCAGATTAGCACCTGATCCCCATCACCCTCACTCACACAGCACAGTCTGTCTAACCCTGTTTCCCAGGATTGCTGGCTTAAAGAGGTTCGAGGGTATTTATTATTTGCACTGTGACAGATTAGAGGCTCCTGCCCCTGGGTGCTGAACACTATACAAACATAACAAAAACACGGTTCTTCACCTGACCACTTATAACCTACGTATAAGATGAGACAACACAAAAATATCACAAAGGGATAGTAGGAGCATATGGTAACAGAAAGACCAATTTCCACAATGCTCCACTCTCCCCCCCACATCATTCATATCTATATCAACCCTACAGAAGACAGTAAGACTTAAACAACAATTATATGCAGACTTCACCTGTTTATATAACTTCACTTCATGAAGAAAAATTAGATCAGTTCTTTAGATAAAAATCAAATGGCGGAAGCTAAACATGCACAAGAGGGGGAAGATGCTAGAGAGTTCAGTCTCTGCTGTGGTCTATGCATTCCTTTCCCAAAACCCAGTGCTGCTCTGAGGTACTCACTTGCCCTTGCTGGCCAAGTTATCCAAGCAGGTTTTGATATAGCTTTTATAATAGTCCACTTGTTCCTCATAAAAGTTGGCTTTGGAGTTCAGTGCACTGTAAGTCTGCTGCAGCTTCACCAGCTCTGCCTTTCTCCTCTGACGGTATCTACGCTGGTTCCGGATGTCCTAGATAAGGATGGTAGATGTGTGAAGCTTTACCATGGAGTCACTGTTGGGTGCCCCCTTCTGAAGCCAGCATATGATATTCAAAGATTCCATTTGGAACATACATTTCCAAATTTTACATAGAAATTAATTAGCCCTTTCACAAACCTTCCAACCCAATATATCCTTACAGTCAGAAATCAAATGTCCTGAGATGTATGTTTAATAAAACTGGTGCACATTTTTTCATTTCTTTCCTCGATATTTTTTATTTGTAGAAATCTTATTTTGATTATTAATTAACAGAGATGAAAATGCCTAGTTTCCAAATTAACTTCCATTAATATTTTGAATAATTACGCATCATTAAAGGATTTATTCTTACTTAATCTCTAAAAGGAGACAATTTATTTTACTACTGTATTTGTATACCCCTCTGATGCATTAATTTTGGTAAACATTTGATGTCCAATAACTGTCAACACTATAATAAAGGATGTGACAGTAGCTATGTTTTTTTATTTCTCCCCTTCTCCTCCACACAGTATTGTTTACTGAGAATGCCTTTGCAGGAGTATTATGAAGCCTTATTTCACACTTACATGCACAACGTTTCTATAAAGGAATAATCTTCATAAATAAATAATTTTAGAATAGATTAATTTAAAAATTATTTTAGAATAAGTAATTTTAAATGTAAAAAGGAGGGAACAAAGAGGGCAAGACCATACATTAGGGTCTGAAGTTAGAGAGAGAAAAATTAATGTTACACTTACTGATTCTCAGGATTTCTTCCCAAGAAAATAAAACCACTCTCTCTCACAGTCCCATCATCAATAAAATGCTTATGAGAAAAGTGAATTCCTGCATGTAGGTGAAGGGACGGAGAGCTTACTAGCAGAGGGATGTGTTACTCATCTCTGAGAGACAGCTGTCACTATTATTTAAATACCTTAGGAAATTCCTGCCATCTGCACTATTACAATTTTCATACGAGTGACAAATTGAGGCCATAACTTGAAACACCTAATAAAGGACCAGTGATCTCCTGCCAGAATACCTTGGCAATATCATTGATTAGCTCCTGGTATCTATTCTTTGGGTTCACAGTTCCCAGTTCTGTCAACTTCTTCAAGCCTGTCTTGATTTTCTCCTTCTTTTCTTGAAGGTTTAAGTTACTGTCCTCCTTTACAGATTTTGATTTTTTCATCTTGTCGGGGGTTTTGGCATCACGAATGGCCCTTCTCTGCATAGCTCTCTGGTGCTCTGCTTCCTAGGACAGAAGAGAATTACAAGTTGGGTCGATATATTTAAGGCTCTATGAAAGGTTCACATTCTGTGTGGCATTTTTAGTAAAAGTCAGGGACAGGCTGAGGGCAATAAACACAATCTCATGGAAGCCCGTAACCTGTCTCTGACTTGCATGAAAAATACTCTGGGAGGGGGAGTATTCCCAGGGCTGCCGCTGCTCTAGATGCAGGGGCCGACTGCTGTGCTGCTCCAACCCTGGGGGCTGATCCATTCCTAGACACTTGTCCAGCAGGCCTGGAACTGGCCGCTAGTCATCCGTTCAACAGCCCTGGAGCTATCTGCCCATTAGCTATTCTGGTGGCCCCATCACAATCGCTGTTCCAAGAAGCCATAGGACTGACTGCTGGTTGGTCAGCTGCCCACAGTCATGGGGCTGTCTGATCATCAGCTGTTCTGGTGGCCACTGGTCAGCAGTTCTTGCAACTGCTGCTCTGTGGCCGTGGGACTGGCCACCAGTCAGCTGTTCCAGCAGCCCTGATGCTGACAATTGTTCCAGCTCTGTTCCAAATACACCATATATCCCCATCACTATTGGACATACAGAGGTCTCAAATATTGATATGCCACACATGCTACACCCCGTGATTTCGGCTTTCGTATGTACCTGCACCCACATACGGCTAAATTGAAATGAATCCAGTACCCTAAGGAGTGGAGCCCTACTCCTTTTTCATACCTGCTCATGGGTGGCTGGAGTTTCCAGGATCTCAGTCAGTGTCTCCCCCGGTTGAAAGCGGATTACATCTACAATCAAACGCTTTGTACTGAAAAGAAACAAAACAACTTTAAAACCAAACCAAACCAAACCAAACAACAACAAAAAAAATCAATCCTAAACCTGCTCTGAAATGAGAGGAAAAGGTGTCACTAATTCATATTAAGGCCACTCATATTCACACCGGACCCACCTCAGGCTATCTGCAAGCCAGTCAACAGCTCTTACACTGTCAATATTTAAGCATCACTTCTCCAAGTGCAAAGAAAGAAATGTTACTTACCAGTGACTATGAGAGTTTGAGAGCTGTCTCCGGGCATACCCACTCTACCAACCTTGAGCTTACAGAGCCACCTTGAAAGGTGCACTGTTGGGACTGCATGAGCACCTTCCCACCTAGCTCCTATGGTGCAGAACAGTTAGCACAGCAAGGTGCAAGATGTGTAGAGAGTGCCGAGACAGAGGGGAAGGTTGGTGGGGCGCGGCAAAGGAGAGAAGCAACTCTCAAACAGCCATGGCTACTGTTGAGTAACTTTTCTTTCTTATGGGCCTCTGTGCATTCCTACTCTTGGGAGACTCTTGAGCTGTCCAGGCGAGAGGGAAAGTGGGCAGAGGAACTCTCAATTCATAAAAGATTGTAGCACCGTACCCCCACCCTCAGAGCGGGATGCTAGTATATGATGAATATGTGGAGTGAACTCCCAAGTGGCTGGTGTACAAATTTCAGAAAGAGGATATAGCCTAAAATAGGCCATGGAGCAGGGCTGGGCAAAATGTCATCTGTGGGCCAGATTCGGCCCACGAGAGCCTCAGCCAGTCCCCTGTCTGATCCTCTGGCTGCAGGGCCATGTGCTTCTGTGAATGCTGAGAGCCTGGGGAAGGGGGCAGAGGCTTCTCACACTGCGCCTGCCCCCAGTAGCTCCCATTGGTTGGTTTCCAGCCAATAGCAGCTGCCTGTTTGTAGGACAGGCAGCATATGAAGTGCCCCCTCCCCCATTATCCCCTGGCTCATAGTGTTCCCAGCAGTAGTAAACATGCCTCCTGTAGCTGCGGTGAGCAGTAAAGAGGCATGGAGGCAGGGACCTTGGTTAAGGAACCTGCTGGGCTGCCCGCTGGGAGCCACCCAGGTAAGGTCTCCCAGAGAGAGCCTGCCTCTGGCACCCCAGCCCCTCCCTCCCCTAATCCTCTGCCTCCCTCCTGCACCCTGCAACTGTGCCCCAGCCCCAATACATCTTCCCAGACACTGCATCCACTTGCTACACCCCTCTTCAGGTCACAGCACTATCCCTGATCACATCCCAAATCCCTGCACCCCCGTCCTGCACTCCTGCCCCAAGTGACAACCCCCTCCCAGACCCTGCACTCCCTCCTTCTACACACCTCCCCCAGGACAGAATCCTCTCCTGCACCCCATATCCCTCCCAGACCCTGCACCCCAATCTTGTCCCAGGTCACAACCCAAACCTCTGTATCCCTATCGCAGGTGTCACTTCCCTCCCAAACTCTGCACCCCCTCTTGAACCCCAGGTCACAATTCCCCACTTCACCCAAACTCCCTCCCAGATCCCACACCCCAGTCCCTTACCCCAAGCTACCTTCTGCACCCAACCTCCATCCCAGACCCCCACACCTTCTTCATTAAAACATCGGAAAAGTGCTGCCTTCGACCACTAACCAAATTCTTGGAGTGCCCCCCTCCCCATTAAAAATTATTGCCCATCCTTGCCATAGAAACAATAGTAGCCCTCAATGAGGGAGTCTTTAGGCTGCTAAAACATCTGATTGCATATGACATATCACTGCTCCTTTCCCTATGCGGTAAACCCAAATACATCTAAATGCCATATCACTTCCCAAAAAATCACACCCCATCTGAAGCAAACAAATCCACCAACCAAAGCCAAAAGAATTCCCCTAGGCAGAATTTATCCTGAAAGGAAATACAGCCCTTAGTCCTGCAGTATAGAATCATAGAATTGCAGAACTGGCAGGGACCTTGTATGTCCAGTCCCTTGCCCTCATGGCAAGACCAAACATTGTCTAGACCCTCCCTGATAGAGGTCTATCTAACCTGTTCTTAAATATCCCCAGGGATGGAGATTCCACAGGCTCCATAGGCAACTTATTCCAGTATTTAACCAGTTAGGAAGTTTTTCCTAATGCCCAATCTAAACCTCCTTTGCTGCAGTTAAGCCCATTGCTGCTTCTCCTATCCTCAGAGGCCAAGGAGAACAATTTTCCTCCCTCCTCCTTGTAACGCTCTTGCAGAAATTTGAAAACCGCTATCATGTCCCCCCTCAGTCTTTTCTAAATTAAACAATCCCAATTCTTTCAGTCTTCCCTCACATCACATGTTCTCTAGACCTTTAATCATTTTTGTTGCTCTTCTCTGGACCTTCTCCGAATCTTTCTTGAAATGTGGTGCCCAGAACTGGACACAATACTCCAATTGAGGCCTAATCTGTGCAGACTCGAGCAGAAGAATGACTTCTCGAGTCTTGCTCGCAACACTCCTATTAATGCATCCTAGAATCATGTTTTCTTTTTTTTCAACAGCGTCACACTGTTGACTCATATTTAGCTTGTGGACCACACTTCCCAGGTCACAACACCCTCCCAGTCCCTGCAACCCCTCCTACACGTCTCCCCCAGGCCAGAATTCTCTCCTGCACCCATACTCCCTTCTGGACTCCGCACCCCAAACCTCTGCCATAGATCACAATCCCCTCCTTCACCCAATCTCCCTCTCAGACTCCACACCCCCTTCTGCAGCTCAGTGTCCTACCCCAAGCTCCCTTCTACACCCAATCTCTGTCCCAGACTCCAAACCCATTTGGTAGAAATATGGCTCTTGACCATTTGCCAAAATCTTAGAGTGTCCCCCCCGCCCATTAAAAATCATTGCCCACCCCTGCTCTATGCCATCATCTAAATCATTGATAAAGATACTAAACAGAAGTAGTCCCAAAACAGACCTTTGGGGAGCCCCATTTGTTATGCCCTTCCAGCAGGATTGTGAACCATTAATAACTACTCTCTGAGAATGGCTATCATGCCAGTTATGCACCCACCTTATAATAGCCCCATCTAGGCTGCATTTCCCTAGTTTATTGATAAGAAGGTCATGCGAGACCGTATCAAATGCCTTACTAAAGTCTAGGTATACCATGTCCACAGCTTCTCCCTTATCCACAAGGCTCATTGTCCTATCACAGAAAGCTATCTGATTGGTTTGACATGATTTGTTGTTTACAAATTCATGCTGGCTGTTACCTATCATCTTATTTTCTTCCAGGTGTTCGCAGATGGATTTCTTAATTACTTGCTCCATTATCTTCCCTGGCACAGAAGTTAAAATGTCTGGTCTGTAGTTTCCTGGGTTGTTCTTATTTCCCTTTTTATTGATGGGCACTATATTTCCCCTTTTCCAGTCTTCTGGAATCCTGACTTCCATGACTTTTCAAAGATGTTAGCTAAAGGCTCAGATACCTCCTCTATCAATTCCCTGAGTATTCTAGGATGGATTTCACCAGGGCCTGGTGACTTGCAGACCTCTAACTTTTCTAAGTAATTTATAACTTGTTCTTTTATTTTGATTTCTAAACCTACCCCATTTTCACTAGCATTCGCCATGTTAGGCATCCCATCACCATCCATCTTCTTGACGAAAACCAAAACAAAGAATTCATTAAGCATCTCTGCCATTTCCAAGTTTCCTATTATTGTTTCTCCCTTCTCACTGAGCAATGGGCCTACCCTGTCCTTGGTCTTCCCCTTGCTTCTAATATAGTTATAGAATGTCTTCTTGTTTCCCTTTATGTCTGTGGTTAGTTTGAGCTCATTTTGTGCCTTTGCCTTTCTAATTTTGTCCTGGCATACCTATATTGTTTGCTTATATTCATCCTTTGTCATTTGTCCTAGTTTCCACTTTTCATTCAACTCCTTTTTGATTTTTAGATCATATAAGATCTCCCAGTTGATCCAAGGTGGTCTCCTGCCGCACGTTCTATCTTTCCTATGTAGCGGAATAGTTTGCTTTTGGGCCCTGTGGCAGGCTCAGTCCCACTCCTGGGCCCCTGGCCCCTGTTCAGCCCACTGTCCCACAGTCTAGGAGTCACAGTATAGGGCTCACTCGCCTTGGTTTGGGGTTTGTTGTCTCCCTGTCTTCTTTAACAAGGTCGATGCTGCTCTCTTGGCTCCTCTCTCTCTCCAAACTCCTCCTCCACTCTCCAAAACTCCTTCTCCGTTCTCCACACTCCTTCACAGCTCCCTCGCCCACAGGGAGGGTTCTTAAACAGGCCTCCAGGAAGCCCTAATTAGTTTCACCTGGGCCTTACTTGATTTTGCAGCCACCCTGTCCCAGCTGCCCCTAATTAGCCAGGATTGCTGACTCTCTCTGCAAGAGCTGCCTCTTTTCCCCTTCCACCAAGCTCTTTAACCTGCTGTATCACCCCTGCTCTGTCACAGCCCTTAATAATGTCCCCTTTAGAAAACTGCCAACTCTTTTTGGTTGTTTTTCCTCTTAGCCTTGCTTCTCATAAGACCTTACCTACCCACTCTCTGAGTTTACTAAAATCTGCCTTCCTGAAATCCATTGTCTCTATTTTGCTGTTCTCCCTTCTACCATTCCTTAGAATCATGAACTCTATGATTTCATGATCACTTTCACCCAAGCTGCCTTCCACTTTCAAATTCTGAACCAGTTCCTCCCTATTAGTTAAAATCAAATCAAGAACAGCTTCCCCACTAGTAGCTTTCTCAACCTTCTGAAATAAAAAATTGTTTCCAATGCAGTCCAAGAGTTTATTGGATAATCTTTGTCCTGCTGTGTTAGTTTCTCAACAGATATCTGGATAGTTGAAGTCCCCTATCAAAACCAAATCCTGTGCTTTGTATGATTTTGTTAGAGCCTTGTCCACCTCTTCTGCCTGGGTAGGTTGTCTCTAGTAGACCCCTAGCATGACATCACCTTTGTTTTTTTACCCCTTTTAACCTAACCAAGAGACTCTCAACAAGTCTGTCTTCTATGTCCATTTCCACCTCAGTCCAAGTGTATTCATTTTTAATATATAAGGCAACACTTCCTTCCTTTTTACCCCAGTTATCCTTCCTGAGTAAACTGTACCCTTCTATACCAAAATTCCAATCGTGTGTATTATCCCACCAACTCTTTGTGATACCAACTATGTCATAGCTGTGTTTATTTATTATCACTTCAAGTTCTTCCTGCTTATTACCCATACTTCTTGCATTTGTATATGTACAGGGCCAGCCAAGGGACTCTGAGAAGAGTGCCGCTCCCATTTGAAGAGTGCCGCTCATATCCTTCAGTAGATAGAGATGGTATGTTCTGGGTACTGTGGGGTTGTCTGTGCCATCCTGGAATGGAGAGACCTATGCCAGAAAACCTGGGCACAGCTCTGGACTTGAGGAAGACACATGGACCAGTTAGGTTAAAATTTGGAAAAGTAAACTTGACAGTGACCTTTGAAAAAGTGGAAGAAGTGAATGGGATGATGTACACTGGTCACAGGGTGCCCACGTGTCCCAGAGCACCTGTGAGATAAATATGGAAATTTTCTATAATATTTTTGAAAAGATTACACATCTCAGCTAGCTGTCTGACTTGATTATTATTGCCAGTCACAGAGTACCTGGTCCCTGTCCGTAGACTAAGCCCAGCTTCCCTGAACCAATTAAAGAGGGTTGGGCTGCTAACAGGTCTATAAAGGGCCCATTGAGAAAGACCTTGTTGAACTTCCACCTAACATGGCTTTCCCTCCTCATTCAACCACCACAGCAGGCATGTGGTAAGATAAAGGGAACTGAGCACGGTCTGTATATTGCAACCATGATTCTGTGTGAGCAAGCTGGGATCAAGAGGAAGGGATACAGGACGCTGAATTGACAATGCAAGAAAGTTGGTAAACAGTGGATTGGCCATGCTCACACCATAAGGATGAGGTTGGTCTAATCAGCTATTAGCTTGCAGGTAAGCTGTGGAATGATCAGGATCAGAGGAAAAATATATAGGAAAGCTGAGTGGCAGCTGAAGTGTAAGGTGTTCGTCAAACATCCTGCAGAACAGATGCCATTTCCCATTGTCCTTTGTAATGAACAATCACTGAGATGCTCCAAGTCACAAAAATGACTCCCAGAACACTAGGAGATCTTCAGAGACCAGTCGTGACTCAAAGAAAAATTCTAGCTAAGATGTTTCTTGAGATGATTCTGCACTCTGGGCAAGTGATTGGCTATCAGAGTGATGCTCTTGTCAATGCAGAAATGCCATCGTATAATTGTCTTTTGAGAGAGCTCCCTGGATTGCGCTCCCCCTTCCCCATTCACATAATACATCATGGTGGTATTGCTGGTAAGCCCCTGATAGAGTCTAGAAAAGTGTGATGGTGTGAAACTCCAGAATGTTGTTATGCGATAAAGCTTCCTGCCTCGATTTCAGCAACTCCAGATGTGCTCTCCAGCTCATCAGGCAGGCATTGGTGACAACAATCTTGGTTGTTAAGGGCCAGATGCAGGGAATGTCCAGACATACATTCCCCTGAACTGTCCACCAGGTTAAGGAGGCCAAGGATCAACCTGTCCAAGGGGTGAAGTGTTGGATGATCAACTGTCTTGAGCCATGTTTGAAGAGGGTGAAGAAGCCAAATGGAAAACTGAATCTGCATGCATGAAGACATGTGGCTCATGAGCCTCAGGCATATCTGAACTTTTGTGGAATGTTGAGACTGTAGAGACAAATGAGGCTCATCTGAAAATGGAAGGTCAGGAAAAATGCTTTTCGTGAGTCTGAGTGTATTAGAGCCCCAAGAAACTCAATAATCTGAGTGGTAACCAATGTTAACAATCTTATGTAGGATGAGAAACAAACAGCCAAGTAAACACACACTAATGTATATGTGAGCAAGAACATCTTCTCTGGATTCAACCCTTAGTAGCTACTTGTATAAGTATGAGAAGACATGGATTCCCTTCTTCCCAAAGTATTCCATCTTCACAATCATATAATTGGTAAACCCCACCCGGGGGGTGGGGGGGGGGAGAGGGGAAGGGAGGCAGACGGCCAACTGAAAGGAAAAGAAAATGAAAGGTACTGTAAATGGTGGTTCACCACAATGAACTAGAAAAATTTTCTGTGGCTCAATAGAATCACCACATGAAAAGAAGCATCCTGAAGATCCAAAGAAGCAAACCAGTTGTTCTGAGTCAATGCAGGGAGGACAATTGCTGGGATAGCCATTTGAAATGTCATATTTCTAATATATTTGTTGAGACTGTGAAATTTGAGACTAGGTTGTACTCTTTCTGATTTAGGAGTCCACCGAGCCCACCAAGAATAGAAGCCTTAACTCCAGTGCTCTGGAGAAACCTCTTCCACCATTCCCAAAGCCAGACATACTTGAGGAGACCAGACATGCTTGAGGAAGGGATCCCTGAAGAGGGAGAGAGAGGAAGGGTGGGGAAGAGAGGAGGAGAGGAAATGGATAGCACAGCCTGATTCAGACAGTGCTTAGGACCCAGCTCTTGGTGGAATTAATACCCAAGCATTGTGAAAGGAAGCTACTCTGTCAGAAGCCATGACTGGACAAATGAGTACGAATGGGTGCTTGGTGGGCACTGAAGGATGATGTGTTGACTGTCCAACCCAGAACGCTGCTGCCTCTAGGACTCATGCCCTTTTATGAGGTGGCCCCAGTGGCACTGGAAAGGGAAAATCTGCCCAAGTGCATGCAGGGGGTACTGCTGCTGCCTGATGTAACGGTGCTTTTCCACTGCCAGTGTATAGCACCCAAGGCAGGCCTAGAATTTTGGAAGGAGTGCAAAAGTTTTGTTCATTTTGTCCAAAAAGAGCATCTATATTGGGGTGAATACCTGTACTTTACAGCCAGACTGCAGCAAACACCTTGGCCACCAAGCAACCTTTGGCAATAAATGCCCAAAACTCTTCCCTGGAGGTTTCAGGTAGCTGGTCTGTAAATAGTATTTGAACAACAGTGTCTGTTAGTTTGCAATCCACATTTTCAGGAAAGAGAAAGAGCAGATCTTTCTACCAATAAAGTCCATTCTTTCCAAGTTCTTGCCCTTAGTAGTGGACTTAAATCTGCTCTGCTGAGATCTATCATTCACTATGGTTACAACCAGGGAATCTGGAGCTGGGTGGCAGTAAAACCCCACAAATTCCTGTATTGGAACAAAGTAGTGTTTCTTGAAGTGCTTGCTGGCAACAAAGCCTGTGTGCTCCAAAGAACCTCTGCAGGCTCCAGGAGTGCACTATTAATTGGGAGGGCCATTCTCTCTGGCGCAGGCAGCTGCAGAATGTTCAACAACGTATGGATATTCTCCTGCAGGAACTTGGCCTGTATGCCTAGGGAAACAGTCATGTCTCACAAAAGATCCTCATGCAAGCCTTGAAGTCCACAGGAACTGAAGGGGAGAAGAGTGAGCACTGCTGAATTGGGGAGCGACAAAGAAAGCAGAGCAATGACTAGACCAGTAGAGCAAGTCCTCAATGGCTTGCTGCACAGCCAAAGCGATCCCTGAGTTCTGCAACTAAGGAAGCCCTCCATCATAGTTACTGCCAAAACCATAACCCTGGATGAGATGTCTGCAATGCAGACTGCAGGGATGTTACAACCTCCAAGCAGCTTTCTGCAATCAATGCCCAAAACTCCTCATGAGAGGCCTCAGGTAACTGGTTCTCACATTTAGACATGGCTGACCAACTGAAGAAATCATATTTGGACAGCAAAGCTTGTTGATTTGTGATCTTCATATGTAGGGATGAGGAAGTACAGATCTTTCTCCCCAGAATATCCAATTCCTTGGATCTTCTGTCCTTTGAGGTAAACCTGAACCCACCCCACCAGGCTATTTGGGGGTAGACAGAAATAGAGCCCTTCAAATCCCGGTGTTCAGCCACTAGCAGGACCAAGTCTGTATATTCCACAGGGTTCTCACCAGCTCAAGAAGTGCATCAATAATCAGAAGGACCTCTTCCCCAGGTATGGCCCAGGCTCATTGGTTAACCATGTACAAGTTACTCTTTCGTATCCCTAATGGCAAAAGTATTATCATCCTGAATCTGAGGGGCATGTATGTTTGTTGAGTCGCCTCAAATCTAAGATAGCAGGCATTTGTCCTTTCTCTTTCAAAGCAAGAAAATATTGAGTACAATTCTCTTCCCTGTGGAATTTCTTCTAGTGCTCCTATCTGGGGCCATGAAGTAACTTCTGCTTCTAAAAGGCTCTTGTGAGAAGGGTCCTGGAAGAGGGATGGGGAATGGAGGTGGATAGAATAATGGTGTCTAATACCCACTTGTCCACAGTAATGTCTGACCATAAGCGGTAGACTAGTGCAAGGTAGTTTCCAAAGAAGATCTTGAATTGACTGCTTCTGGTGTAGTTCTTGACGGATATGGCAAATGGGCTGCTATGAAGATTGAGTAGTGTGCAAGGCTGAAGGGTGAGAAGCTTGGTGTCCTCTGTTACAAAAGGCTGCTTCTGCAGTTAGCAGTCTAGACGCCTGTGGTATGAAGTCATCTGTTGCTGCTGCTGCTGCTGCTGGGAGACAATTTTCCAATATGCCAGAACTGTACATGTCTTAGGATCTCAGGGTCATGATAAGAATCTTTAAACGAGTGTGGTGTGATTTTTTTTTCATGAAAATCTTCAACCCTTCAGACAGCAGATCTTCAGTGGTGACTTGCATTTCATGGGGAATACCTGAGGCTAGAGCCATGATGCCCTCTCTCAATCACAGCTGTGGACAAGGTTCTAGCTGTGGTATCTGCAGCATCCGCTGCAGCCAGTAAGGAACTGTTTGCTACTAACGCTCCCTCTTACACAATGTCTTCCATCTCCTCTCTCACCTCATAAGGGTATTTTGGGACTCGCATCAAAACCCAGTCACTTGTGAGGAAATCATATTTTGATAGAAGGGCCCGAATGCCGCCCACCCTTCACTGAGGCGAAGTAGGATTTCCTCTTCAATAGATCCAATCACTCCTGACCTGTGTCTCTGGGAGCACTCTTGGTTGAGCAGGACTTTTCTTGGATGCCCAAGCAATCCACAGTGTTGAGAGAGTGTAAAAATACTTAAGCCTGGATGGAAGTACCCGATAGTGTGTTTCTATTCTTTTCGCTGTTGGAGTTGCAGTGCCCATCATTTGCTATAAGGCCGCGGCAGGGCCTAAGAGGGTAATGTGCACTGGATACACAATATCAAAGAACTTTGTGTGACTTCTGTGCTATGACCAAAGTTGCAATCTCAAGTGTAAAAGTGGATCTGTGGAATCATCAGCTAGGGGTCACTCTCAAGCACACCATCAAAATGAGTGTTTTCTTCCTCTGGAGTGTTTCACCAAGCTAGGCTGCACAGATGAGTGGAGGCAGAAGGGTGACAATGACAGGACGCAATGCCTCTGTCCCTTCTTCTAGCAGACCTTGGATGAAACTGCCAAGACCTTGACAGCAGGGGCAGGTGGAGTTGACTGTGGCGCGTGCAGGATGAATGAGGAAGGCTGTGTTTGGTGTCCTTCATCCCATGCAGTCTGATCAGAGGATCACTCCTGTAGAATGCAAGATCTAGGATGGAGGTCTGCATATCTGGTGAGAGTCCAGTGGTTTGAAGCCAAGTGCTGCACACCAGAACCACTGTGGCGATCACGAGCCTGGCTGCATTTGAAGGGTGCAATGGACCATCACGTTGCCCTCCTGAACCACAGTGTCCACCGTTTGGGCCAAGCCCTGTGTGAGGGACTCCTTGAACTTACGGAGGCCATTCCATAAGTTAAAATTATAATGGCCTAAGAGGGTCTGATAGTTCACCACTCGGAACTGTTCACTTGCAGTGGAATAAACTTTCCATTAAAAAAAGTCCAGTTGTTTGGTCTCTTTGTTTTTCAGGGTCAAACAGGAGTGCTCCTGCTTTTCTCTCTCATAGGCTGCAGAGACCACCAGTAAGCCAGGGAGAGGGTGGGTACAAAACAGTAAAAAACTTTTGGCCAGGACAAAGTACTTCTTTTCAGCCCAGGATGCAGAAAAGTGTTTTCCAGATGGCCTTGGTGATTCTGAGGACCCTGGGTCTTGTCTGAGACCACGCATATCAGAGACTGGTGTCCTGCACAGGGAGAGCAGTACTGATGGCACAGTGACTGGGGTGCATGTCAAGGAGACCGGAGGTGGAAAGGAGATCCCCCCGCCCCCCAGCATCAGCAATCATGACTGGCAACGAGATGATGATTGGTGCTAGAAGGAGGAGAAATGGTGCTTCCTCTTGGCAAGCAACAGTGAAACAACAGTAACTGTGACCATGGTGCAGATGACGAATGGTAAGTATCTGCTGATGTCAAGAGTGGCACGGGTGCCTGGTGGTGTGGAGGCTGACAACATGCCATTGCTTCGGGAGATTGATGGCACTCCTGGGAAGCCTTTGCTGAAGCCTGTGGCACCTGCTGAGCTAGTGGCATGGATGGGGACCTGTACTCCACTGATACCTAAGGAGTCTGTGCAGGCACAGGAGTTGGCCCAGTTCTGCTTGCAGGATTTGGAGGAGGACCTTTCAATGGGCTAACAGCCCTCACTGGAGAAGGCTGACCATGAAGCTCTGGGTGAGTGAACAGCCCGGGGCAGGTCCTTTGCTCACTACTACCTAGCCTCTCTTCACCCAGATCGGGGAGCCATGCTTCTTCACCCTCTTCTTTGGTACTGCTCCCCATTGCCAGTGCCAGGGCACTCTTTGCACCTCTGTGAAGGTGCTTAGACACTCCTAGTGGGACGGAAGGCAGACTCCACAAGGAGAGCTTTGTACCTGATGTCCTGCTCCTTCTGTGTACAGGGCTGAAATTTTTTACAAATATGGCACTTGTCTTTAACATGTGCCTCCCTTGAACACTAGATGGCCCATCAAAGGCAAAGTCCCCACTGGAACCTTAACTACTAACAACTAACTAATAAACAGATACTTAACACTGACTAAAAAAGGCTAACTATTTGCAAGGCCTTAAATCACAAAGTCCAAGACCAGCCCTTGACTAGCAAGGAAAGACATTCCAATGGACCACTATAGGCATTAAGAAGGAACTGAGAGGGCATAAGGTCAGCAAAACCTGATATTCTAGTGCATGAGTGCTGCACTCAAGGGGGCAACATAGCTGGCCCTACAGATATTGACAAGGCAAAAACATCCAATGACCATGCACGTATACCTGCAATGAACTCAACATAAGCAAGCGCCATCAGGTAGCCCTTTAATACAAGTTTGCATAATGTACTTTTTTAATCACTGGTTGTCGGTAGGTATGGATTTTAGAGATGCAAACTGAACTATAATCAATGCGCTTGTGAGACAATAAGCTAGCCCCAAATGGCTCACAGTCACACACTAAGGAGAGAGAAGGGAATTTTAAAACCAGTAGAGATTTAAAATATGGGATTTTTTAATAAAGGAACCTAATGATTTGGAGGCCAGTCTCTGATTTTTTGGTCTGACTCAGGATATTTTAACTTTTCGGGTTTATAAAGCTGCTAGAGCAGGTTATTAATTAGCAGCTGTGGGAAAACCCCTGTAAAGTACCACTCATGTTTCCTGCTCCTGCAGCATGAATTTCCTGAGAGGCACAGCAGAGAATCTGCATAAAGGTTTTTACTGAATTCAATATGAAAGTGTCTAATGCAACAGTGCAGTATTTCTTGTGTTGAATTTAAAATCAGTTAGCATTACATATATTGCATATTTCCCATCCTCAAAATTTTCAATGCATCACAAATTTTATTTTGATAACACAGAACTGTAGTGGCAAAGTCATATGCGGAGATGTTTTTACTAAAATGATCAGCTGCAAATGTTAACTATGTTCACAATAAAAACTGATACCAATGTGATTCAGAGTTAAAATTTATTCACACACTTCAGAGCTCTTGTTTCAAACTGCATGCACACATGGTCAGATTTCACTATGTCAGTTACACTCAAGTACTATGCTACTGAAATGGGGTAATCCTAGAACAAATTCACTGGCCACAAATTATAGGGATCCTGGCTACAATCTGTGTGCAGTATTTCCTGTCACACTTGTCTTTTTCATCCCTCATATCCAACCCATAAAATTCATATCCTACCCCTTATTTAAGCAAAAAGTGCTGTTAGCAATTACCCATCACTCACTTCAACAAGATTGTCCTTGCATCCATTTCAGCATTCTCATCACCAGGAACATCAAATTTATTAGTCAGTGTAAGAGAAACTTCAGTCTTTGCTAGCATCTCCTTGTTGGGGTCATTAATATTACCAGACCCTTCCCCTGGGGTTAAAAAAAAAAAAAGAAGAAGAAAAAGAGGCAAGTTATTAATGAGGAACCTACTTCCCAGTGCCTTATGTGATGACAGAGACAAGTTAGAATGCATTCAAGCATTGTCATGGACTGGGAGGCTCTGCAATATTTTCCTTCCTGAGCTATACAGAAGAAATACAATCAATTCATTTATGGCTTTTAACGTGTTCATGGTGGACATGCATAATTTAGATTTCCTAATATGCCTCCTTCAGAAACCTGATAGAAAATGGATACTAAAAAATAAGATTTCATGTAAATTCAGGTTTTAATGCCTCAGATGTACAGTATACAGATCAGTGAGAGAGAGCTACAACTTGCATCTCAACCTGCCCCTCTACTGATAAGCTTAAATGCGATCTACCAAGGACAAGAAATTCAGTTTGTGCCCTTTGCTGCTTCTTTGGCCTCGTCTATAATAAAAGGGGTTTACTGGTATATTTAGTAGAAATGGAGCTTGCACTGGCAAAATAGTTCTTTTGCTAGTACAGCTTATAACAGTTCCCTAAATGAAATGAGCTATAATGGCAAAAGAACTTTTTTGGCAGCTATGGCTATACTAAAGCATTTGCTGGTATTGGTATAAAAATTACTGACATAGGTATCCTAGGAAAACTTTTAAGCACAAACCAGATCTTTACATTACATAAATGAGTTCTGAAACATCTGTCAATGTTTTTTCATGTTAGAAATTCAGATCCCTGGTGAAAAGGGAAAGTGTGTGAGGGGATGGAAATGGGGAAACCTGGCATAGTAGAAATGGAGGCACACAGTTCTCTGATGTTAGAGGAAAGGATTCAACATAGTGCCTCTCAGATTCATGCAACTCAGAGGTGGAAAAGCCCTACAGGGTAACCGAGCCAACCATACTGTAGGCTGTTGCTTTTTGTATAGCACCAATTCCCCCAAAAACATGATTAATCTTTATAGTAACACAGATATCTGGTGCCACTCAGAAGAACATCACATCTCCATCAGGTAAAAGAAGAGCAGCTCACCTATCAGGGACTCAATAGTGGGAACTTCCCCCAGGTCATCCAGAAGCTCATGAATTGGATCGTTGTGCTCAGGCGCAATCGCATCTTGATGATCTAAGAGTAGCTAATTAATACAAACATAAACGGTCATTTCATTGTTCCTCCTGGGTTTTGTTTCACCCCAGTTAAGAATTACATTATTTAGGCTGATATTTTTGGAGATCAGGTCATGATCCCAAGTGAAGATACTAGCCGGCAAATGTCTATCGTCGTCAAATGAGACTCAAAGTACCAGCTGACTTCACAAAAAATATTAAAAAGGCCACAAGCAGACTTACTACTGACCTCCTCATTTGGACTGCTCAGAAGATACTCCCTTTCTGTAAGATAATATCTTCCCCCTTGGCCTTTCTTACATGACTCACATTAAACCAATTAGGAACAGATTGTTCAGAATTGCCATTCTGTAAGAAAGAAATGTGACTGGTGTCTACTTACAGTGTGTGTATTGATGATTTCTCCAATGGAAATATAGATAACTGGTTTAGTGAGAGTCACCAGGTCAGAATATTCATCAACATTAAATTTATCCTGTAGCTCTGGAACCTCACAGGCAGCCTGAAAAAAACGTCTTCAGACAAAATGAAAAAAGAATCAACACAATCTACTAATGACAAGCACTGACATAATCAAGGTATTGCTCCCTGTGATATTCTCAAGCAGAGCTGTTCTTTGGAACCGTAGTACAGTGAATACCTATAACAGGAGGTTCTTCGGGATGTGTGGTCCTTTTCTGTATTGCACAGAGGGGTTTATGCATGCACGCTACGGAGAATTTGAAAGCAGTGTCCCCTGGTCCATGCATATGCTCTGGCTCACTTTGTGGTTGTGACCTATTTCCCCCTCCCTCCCATGCTTTATGAAATGGACACAAATGCATATAACTCAAAAGGGCTTTGGACAAACTGCTTCATGTAACCTATCAATCTTCATGTCATAATCCGCTGGATCTGTTTATCTTATTTTGGTGTATGTACCATTCTTGTGTGTAAAATTAGACATATGGAGTATGGAGGGCTTAATGGTTTTTAAATATGTGAATGAAAGCCATCATGGGTGTTACCCTCAACGTCTTGATGACCAACGGTTAAACAATCACTTTTGTCCTTTAAGTCTTAGCAGTGGTTGGTAGGGGTAAGTCTCATTTTTTGAGGAGTACAGGATTGTTCGAAAAAGGGTTTTTTTTTTCCTGAAAGAACCACAACTAGACAGCAGTTTCACTTTCGAAATCCCCGTTTTCGAAAGAACACGTGGACGCCATTATGCAAATGAAGCGTGGGAAAATCAAATACCGCTTCGGAAGAGGGATGTAGTTTAGACATGCCCCATGAGTCTTGTCTTCAGCTGGCACACCCAGGAGAGTGAACCAGAGACCCTAGGAGGGGAAGAGGAGATTCCCCTGGTTGGAAGTAGGGCAGAAAGTGGAATGCAGATAGGAACCACACATCTCAGAGAGTCTGAAGCGATTCACAAGTAGTACTTAAGTCAGGGGAGAGAGTGTGAGGATGAAGATGGGCTGTCGATCAATGGATCTCATAGTCTATGATGCCCTGGGTGAGTGGCTAAGCCAATCCTTAATTGGCAAATCTGACTACAGATGTCACATAACAATCCACCATCTGTGGGTGTTGTACATTCTTTTCGGATTCTATACTTTTTGCACAATCTCTGGATACGATGACTCTCGAACCGTTTGAGAGCCTGTACAATAGTTTGCTGCCACAATAATCTGTCCTGAGCTATGATTTCCAGGTCACTGGGAGATATGTCGCATGACTTCAGGTTGGCCTTTACAATGAATGGCCTCAGGGGGCAATGGAAGTGTTCCATTGTTTTGAGTCATTTCATTGTTTACGGGGTACAAACGCGTAGCGGTTCAGTAGAGTCTATTGACAACTATTACTGTACTTCGCTTAACAATAAACCTGGCCTGGCAGCTTCAATCCTTATCTGATTTGTGGTCTTTGGGGGCTCTCTTGGGGTCTGCTGTGGAGACTAAGTGCAGAAGTCAACACGGCACATATCACTGAGCACGCACGCAAGCGGCCTTCTGGTTGTTATCATCATCATCATCGACAGAGTCAGAGACGCGTGAGGACGTTGCGACAGTGAATCCCGGCCCCTGCTAACTAACAGCATTGCTGAAAGGCTGCCTGAATAACTGCAACCTCTTCTACCACTAAGGAGTTTGGGGCAGGGAGGACGTAAAGGTATTTGTGTCCTTTAGCCAGGACTAAATATTTCCTCTGAGGCCTTTTGGAAATGACTGGCACAGATGACGGTGTCTAGCAAAGAATTTTAGTGATTATCACGATGCCCTCATGTAAGAGCCAGGCCACCCTGACTGACTCTGTGAAGCTAAACACGTCACACAGTGCATCTGCGAGTTCCTCCAGCTTCTCAGCATGCAGCGCCTATTTGGAGGCAACCCTCTTCAAGAGCTTCCCATAGAATCATAGAATACTAGGACTAGAAGGAACCTCGAGAGGTCGAGTCCAGTCCCCTGCCCTCATGCAGGACCCAGTACTGTCTAGACCAGCGGTTCCCAAACTTTTCCAGATGGGGACCCATTTTGACAATTCAGGAAGACTTGGTGACCCAAGGCAATTCAAAAATGGGGGGAAGGAGAGGGGGCAGAGCCACCTGGGGAGACACTTGGCGATCCTTTTCAAATGTAATGGTGACCCATATTTGGGTCCCGACCCATAGGTTGGGAAACCCTGGTCTAGACCATCCCTAATAGACATTTATCTAACCTACTCTTAAATATCTCCAGAGATGGAGATTCCACAACCTCCCTGGGCAATTTATTCCAGTGTTTAACCACCCTGACAGTTAGGAAGTATTTCCTAATGTCCAACCTAAACCTCCCTTGCTGCAGTTTAAGCCCATTGCTTCTTGTTCTATCTTCAGAGGCCAGGAAGAACAAGTTTTCTCCCTCCTCCCTGTGAAAACGGCTATCATGTCCCCTCTTAATCTTCTATTTTTCAAACTAAACAACCCCAATTCTTCCAGTCTTCCTTCATAGGTCATGTTCTCTAGATCTTTAATCATTCTTGTTGCTCTTCTCTGGACCTTCTCCAATTTCTCCACACCTTTCTTGAAATGTGGTGCCCAGAACTGGACACAATACTCCAACTGAGGCCTAACCAGCGCAGAGTAGAGCGGAAGAATGACTTCTCGTGTCTTGCTCACAACACACCTGTTAATGCATCCTAGAATCATGTTTGCTTTTTTTGCAACAGCATCACACTGTTGACTCATATTTAGCTTGTGGTCCACTATAACCCCTTGATTCCTTTCTGCCATACTCCTTCCTCGACAGTCGCTTCCCATTCTGTATGTGTGAAACCGATTGTTCCTTCCTAAGTGGAGCACTTTGCATTTGTCTTTATTAAACTTCATCCTGTTTACCTCAGACTATTTCTCCAATTTGTCCAGATCATTTTGAATTATGACCGTAGCCTCCACATTAGTCGCAACCCCTCCCAGCTTGGTATCGTCTGCAAACTTAATAAGCATACTCTCTATGCCAATATCTAAATCGTTGATGAAGATATTGAACAGAACCAGTCCCAAAACAGACCCCTGCGGAACCTCACTTGTTATACCTTTCCAGCAGGATTGTGAACCGTTAATAACTACTCTCTGAGAACGGTTATTCAGCCAGTTATGCACCCAACTTATAGTAGCCCCATCTAAGTTGTATTTGCCTAGTTTATTGATAAGAATATTATGCGAGACCGTATCAAATGCCTTATTAAAGTCTAGGTATACCACATCCACCGCTTCTCCCTTATCCATAAGACTCTTTATCCTACCAAAGAAAGCTATCAGATTGGTTTGACATGATTTGATCTTTACAAATCCATGCTGGCTGCTTCCTATCACCTTATTATCTTCCAAGAGTTTGCAGACGATTTCCTTAACTACTTGCTCCATTATCTTTCCTGGCACAGAAGTTAAACTGCCTGGTCTGTAGTTTCCTGGGTTGTTTTTATTTCCTTTTTTATAGATGGGCACTATATTTACCTTTTTCCAGTCTTCTAGAATCTCTCCTGTCTTCCATGATTTTCCAAAGATGATAGCTAAAGGCTCAGATACCTCCTCTATCAGCTCCTTGAGTAGTCTAAGATGCATTTCATCAGGCCCTGATGACTTGCAGACATCTAACTTTTCTCAGTGATTTTTAACTTGTTCTTTTTTATTTTATCTTCTAAACCTACCCCTTTCCCACTAGCATTCATTATGTTATGCATTCCTTTATCAGACTTCTCGGTGAAGAGCGAAACAAAGAAGTTATTAAGCATCTCTGCCAATTCCAAGTTTCCTGTTCCTGTTTCTCCCTCCTCACTGAGCAGTGGGCCTACCCTATCCTTGGTCTTCCTCTTGCTTCTAATGTATTTATAGAATGTCTTCTTGTTTCCCTTTACACCTGTAGCTAGTTTGAGCTCGTTTTGTGCCTTTGCCTTTCTAACCTTGCCCTTGCATTCCTGTATTGTTTGCCTATATTCATCCTTTATAATTTCCATTTTTTATTATTTGTTTTTTATTTTTAGATCATGCAAGATCTTCTGGTTAAGCCAAAACGGTCTTTTGCCATATTTTCTATCTTTCCTACGCAGCAGAATAGCTTGCTTTTGGGCCCTTAATAATGTCCCTTTGAAGAACTGCCAACTCTCTTCAGTTGTTTTTCCCCTCAGTCTTGCTTCCCATGGGACCTTACCCTACCAGCTCTCTGAGCTTACCAAAATCTGCCTTCCTGAAATCCACTGTCTCTAATATGGCATCACCTCATGCAGCACCAGGTGCAGGAGACTTCTAATGACCTTGTCTGGGGAAGACAAGGAAGATGCCGGTCTGCAAATTCTGCCCCTTCCTCCTGCAGAACCAGGTGTTGGCTCGCTGGGGACTCCTGAAATGGAGCTGGGTCTTTCTCAGGGGCTTGCACCTGCTAGGTGGAATGAGTTCCCAAGCCTAACAGACGTTCTGAAGCCCCCAAAACTGAGTAGGCCTGCTGGGAAGTTTGAGTGTACCCCCACAGGTTCCATGGAAACTAGGGCATGGGCCAGTGTCCCTGTGGCCACCCCAGGGAGTGCTGTGTTATGGGAGGAGACATCATCTGGGTTGGGGCCTGTCCTGGCAGCAGGGAGCCCTGTTTGGCACCAATTTCTGAGGCCTCACCATCACTGCACAGTGATCAAGAACAGGAGAGCCTTCAATTGCTTTCTGCCTGGCAAAGAGAGCTATGGGGATGCAGTGGTCTGCCGGAGAAAAATGAGTCCCTGCTGCAGAATGTCAGAGTGTGGTATGGGCTGGTGGATCAGCAACAGGAAAATGGCAATCAACACGTTCCAACACTTGCTCGGTGCTAAGACTTGGAATGAGTCCATAACTAGCAAGATCAAAGGGATGGAGACCAGCGCCAATGCAACCAAGAACAACAACGACAATCATGAGCAGTCCCGAGAGCCGTG
Source organism: Pelochelys cantorii (assembly GCA_032595735.1). NCBI lineage: Eukaryota > Metazoa > Chordata > Testudines > Trionychidae > Pelochelys > Pelochelys cantorii. Next base: position 48,382,062 of record CM064338.1, on the reverse strand, counting down.
CTGAGGTCTTGGGGAAGGAGGAGACTGGTCATGGTGCCCAAGGTAAGGGACATGAGCTTCAGCCTATCTATGCTGAGGCTCTGGTGAGCATTACCCCGAGTCCTGCCTCCTGTGCTCATAGTCAGAGAAATGGAAGAGCATGTGCGAAGTCTGTCTCTCCTGGTAAGAGCATGTGCTTCATACCAGGGAGCAGAGGTGGGATGTTTCCTCAGGAGAGGACTGGGGCTGCTGGAACAAACACACCCAGAGAGGGCCCATAATAAGCATAGAATGCGTTTGCAGAAAGTGCAAAAACTGGCCAAAGCGCAAGAGTTCTGTTGCTACGTTCCTGACAGCAAGAAAGAACTGCAAGTGGGAGGGCAGTGAGTGGTGCCCCTTATATCACACACCATGAGGGTATCACTCCCTTATGGATACTGATGAGGGGCAAACTTCCGGTACCAGTACACATGTCAATCTCACACACCTAATGTAGAATGGACATGAGCTATCACTCAAAGAACTTATACTTCAGGACAGGTGTGTAAGCAACCAGACAGTGAAGGGTGGCTCTGGAGTCCTTGAGGATATGTAGGCAATCATCCATCTTGTGATTAAAAAGATGGGGTTCGTCAAAGCGGAGATATTCAATAGTGCACATCCCAATGGAAACTGGAAGAGTAGAGCCATACTTCCCTATGCCTTACTATAGCCAAAACCATAGTCCTGAAAGAGATATCTGCTGCATCTATCACCAATTGGAGCATTATTCTGGCCACCAGTTTCTGTTTCTTAATGATGCTGCTGAGTGGAGGATATCCAGGAATTTATGCTGGATATCCTGGATTTCCTCAAGAGGAACGTGGAGTTTCCCCGCGATTCTATGCAATCAAACCACAGAGTTAGAAGGGACTGTATGGGCCATCCAGACTATCCCCTTGTCAAGATACAGAATCTGTAGTTCCTGAAATTTCCTAAAGCTGTTAGGAGGCAAAATGGACACAGTTGTCACTGCCTCGTCAGGGGATGGGAATCCCGCCAGTTCCAGTAGCACCATCAGTGCCGGGCAGAAGGGTTCCTCCTCTAGCAAAGGATTCAAATACCGGATTCAAATTACTGTGACCCCCAATAAGGCCAGTAATTTGTATCTGGGCATAGGAAACCAGGTGGTCCATGGTTGTTGCAGAGGAGACTACTGCCAAGATCTGGACCCCCTCTGTAAGTGCATGTATGGTTGGTACAACGCCGAAGGCCTCCCTCCAGCATCCGACATCAGAGGATGAGAAGACCAGACCATCAGCAGTACCGTCAAGTTGGGGAGAGTGCATAGACCATCAAAGCAGTACATGAGGGGACTCATAATAGTGTCATATCATGAGGAAAAGAAATAGCCTCCCTACAGGTAATGAGTCCCAACAAATGTAGTAATCCCGCTTCCACATCCTGGGGCTCAAGCACCTTTCCCAATTTCCCTGGTGTTTGGGGAACCTTCTCTTTATTCAGAACTAGTGGTGGTACTGCAGACTTCTGCAGAGCAGGCAGAGCCCACGCATAATGGGAAGCCAGCACTGGTACTTGGGATCACTAGATCCCCTTGGTTGTGGGACTTCTTGCTGTGTCTACGTGCTTTAGTGTGCACTGTGTATCCATGGCTCAAATCTGTGGAAGAAGAATACACTATTTTTGCTCTGGAGAAAAACTTTCTTCCCATGCTTACAGGTAGACTTTCTTACCTCCCAACAAGGCCTCAACCCTGAGTCCAAGTGGTGGTACCACTCATGACGGATTTGGTCTTGGTAGCAGGAGGTGCTCTCCTCTCTGTTTCAAGCTGACGTACAGAGAATAGACCCCTAGCCTCAGTCCAAGTGAGACCTCATGGAGACTTTCTTAAAGTACTTCCAGAAGCAGCGATCATGGCCTTCTCTGATATGGCTGGGGAAAGACTGGCAGATACTACACCTGGATTAAATGCGGTCTTCTCCCAAGCAATAGAGGCAGCACTAGCGTTCATTACTGACCAAGAAACGTGGGCAGTTGGCACAAAGTTTCAAGTCCAGGGTCACTGACATAGTCTAGTACCCGTGCATGGTATGGGCAGGGAGAGGGAGAAACAAACCCTTCTATTGATCCTTAATCACTAAAACTTCAAGGACTATGATAAAACAACAATGAAGTACTATAAAACTCTAAAATTCTATGTATTATTTACAACAGCATATTTGAAGGTGCCTCAGAAAGGAAGACAATGAAAGTTCTGACTCAAACCATGCAGCAGTGAGAAGGAACTGGTCATGCCATCAGTCTACCCCACCCGTAATCACCTCAAATGAAACCACCAGGCGAGCCAGGGCATTTGCACAAACCAATGGACACTACTTTCAAATCCTCCAGATCCAGGAGCATGGTGTACATGCATAAATCCCTCAATGGAACACAATAGGGACAATCAGTTGAAGAAGCAGCAATGTTGTATTTGCGGGTCAGCTATAGCACATGATGTAAAGATACATAGGATATACAAATGTGTCTTTCCCAATATCTACTGACAGGTGCATCTCTAGTAGCCTTGTTCATAACATCCAACAAAGAGAGAGATTCCATGTCCATGAAATGGAAGAAAGCAGAGGCAGTCTGGTTGTAGCAGACATTTACTACTACTATTACTAGGAAGGCAAATGTGACACCCTATATTTCAGTTGTCTAGCATGTTCCATTATGAAAAATGAAAACCCTTTCTTGAAGAACTCTGCCACCATCATAGTTTGTATCAACACTGAAATTTGACAGGGGACAGTTCTGGGGCCAGGGAGGTACCCTTTATTGACCCCATAAATTTGTTCAGATTTGGCAGAGTTATCAACTGTTGAAGATCACCATTGCTCATCTGTATTTCACAGTACAGCTTGATTTCGGCTTGTGCTAAAACCTCTGAAGATTCCATTAGTACTGTGCACATACACAGTGCCTTAGTACCTCACTTCAAAAGTCCACACACAGAATGGAACCTCTGGTGGGACAGTCAAGAAAAATACTCAAGCACTATTTTCCTTTTCTTCATTCTTTTTCTCCCTTACTGCATCCCATCAAAATACCTTTTTGTCTACAGTAAGATGTAGAATACTCGGAGCCAGGAGATCAAAAGTTCTAGACTGACCTCTTCTGACTGACATTAATTCTGTATTCTTCATAACACTTGTTATTAAGCAAGGCCTCAAATACACAGATTACTGAAACTGACAACAGAACCCAAATATCTAATACTTCCACCCCAAATCCCATCCATTTAGACACAATGCTTCCATATATTTGTCCTTGGCTATGCAGCCTATAAAATGGGGCTACTCATTAATAGAAATTACGCATCTGCTTCTCATGGCTGGTTCACACAGGATAATGGACTGTTCTGGCAGTCATCTGTGATGCCATGCTTCAGGTTAAGGGGTCCAAGCTGATAACACTTAATGGGGGTGGGCCTTCAGAGGTAAAGAAAACGGAATCTGTGTTTTCCCTTTTCCTAGGATATTACATACATGAAAACATTACTAAGGGTGCAAACTCAAAGTTGGAAAATGCTAAAATTAAATTGTCTTAATTCAGCTTCCTTTTGTGTTGTGATGCAGTCTTTAACTACACGAACACACACTATTTTTCCAAGAAGGGTCTCAAACTTCCTTGCGCTGAGACCCACTTCTGACAAAAATTACTACATGATGTCAGGAGGGAGAACTGAAGGCTGAGCCTGCCCAAGCCCCACTGCCCTAGGTGTGTGACCAAAGCCAAGGTTTGAGAACTGCTGCACTGAGCTAATTCCTGTATTCAGGAAACAGAATGGACAGCACTGAGTGAACAAGGCAACTCAAACATTTTTTTATTCTCACTGATTATTCAGTGTATGGCTTATTTATGCTGTCCAAACCCTGCAATGAATATAAAAATTATTCAATTTCTTCAGGGGCTTTCTGGTGCTCATATCCATAATAGAATACTTCACAAATATTAGTGATTTTATTTTCACAATTCTCCTGCAAGATAGGAGAGCATTATTATCCCCATTTTATAGACAAGGAAATTGAATAGGACAGCAAAATGACTTCCTTACGACCATAAAGCGCATCACTGGTACAGGCAGGATTACAAATCAGGTTCTCCTGGCTGCCAATTCTGTCCTCATTACTTCTTCACATAATGAGGCAGTGTGGTTTGAAGGGGTAATACCAAAAAATTGTGTATGATCATGGAATACAAGATTGTAGCATAATAAATACACGCAAGAGCAATGTTATTTGTGGTATTTCCTAACTTTAGAGTGCTTGACTTTGCAGCTTTAATAACATACCTATAACCTAATGTACTGTATATAATTTATAAAACAAATAAAAGTTTAGACTTAGTGTTTGTGCACTGACAGCCAAGTTTGATTGAGGGCACAATCTTCTGACCCACTCACTTAAAAGAAAGGAAATAGCAAGTTAAGAGAAGAGTTGCTAGCATTTCTTGCCACCTGCAAGTTGCTTTTATCCAAAGCTTCAGATGTAATCCTTGATGTCTTCAACAGACAGTACATTTAAGAGACTGAACCACTCCAAATGCAGCAGGGCAGCACAATGATTACCCTTATTTCTTTTCAATAGGACCTTTTTCTGTACTTCCATCCTATTACCTGGGATCTCCTACCTGAATTTCTGATAGGACTGCGAGAGATATTCATTAATGATGCTTAGGTGAGCATTGTCCCCCATAAACATCTTGTTGGATGCCGCATGCTGTAACATCTTTGCAATGGAACCGAGGTTTCTGCGCTGGTCAGTAGTCAGCTGCCCTCCCGCGGAAAGGTCAATGATGTCAAATGCATCTGGAGCAACAATGGCTGGGTTCATGTAGCGATAATAGAGTAAGTTGCCAATGATCTAGGGAAAATTGAGCAAAGAAGCACATCAAGAGGCAGTGACGCAGACCCTGACCTGGCTCTATATACCCTACTCTGACTATGCTTGACAAATTATTATTATGTGAATCAGATACAGGCTCCACTTCAGGACTGGAGCCTACAGTATTGAGTGTTATACATACATACTCTAGCAGACAGCTCCTGCCCCCAAAGAATTTACAGATTATATAGGAACAAGATGCAACAGAGGTGTTATTTGTTATGGAAGCAGGAAGGGAAAAATAAGGATATTAGCAACAGTAAGTTAAGGTTCCATATATTCTTAACTAAGTGTACAATTTGTGGGCTGTAGATTTTTTAAGAAGAGCTATTAACGCGTTACTAACAGGCTGCCTAGATAGTCATTATTGATGTAGTGTTGTTATCGCTGTGTCAGTCCCAGGATATTAGAGAGGTGCAATAATATCTTTTTTTGGACAAACTTTGTGTTTGAAAGCTTGCCTCCCTAACAGAAGTTGGTTCAATAAAAAGATACTACCCCACCAATTTTATACCGCTACATAAACACTAAGCACTTTACCATGGATACGAGAATAGAGGCAACACTTAAAGGATCTGAAGGAGGACAGAGTAGTGACTGTGTAAACTGAGCAGTGAAGATGTTCCACCATGCATGTAGGGCAGCATGGAAAAAGGCATGAAGGTGCTTGTAAGAAAACTGAGCAAAAAAAGCAACTGCCATCACTGGCAGAACAAACAGAAGGGGAAATGAGATAAGTAAGGGGAATGGAATTGAGAAAACACCTTCAAGGCAAGGACCAAAATCTGTGTTTAATGTGGTGGGGGACAAGCTGTCAGTGAACAGATCTGAGGACTAGGTATAGTGGTGGAAAACAGCTACTAATTTTTATTCTGCTCCCTTCAGAATAATTACAGAAGAAATCAACTGATACTTCCCTTAGAAATCTCAAGATAATAATGAATTAGCAGAACTGAGAAACCATTTCAACTCAAATGTCAGAAAAATAAGAAAAGCAGATACTAGGAGGCCTGCTTGGTAAATTAGATTTGTACTATACAATACCGGGTTAAACATGAGCAACTGAAGTACTCTGAGAATGAAGACAACTGTTAGCAAATATGTTGCTCATGTACTCATAAGCTTCCTTCTATCTTCATGTGACATATAGGCAAACTCCATGGAAAGGGACTTAAGATCCAACTATCTATCCTGGAGCAGTATTTTCGTCGCTTCAGAGGAGTAGCTGTGTTAGTCTGCTTTTAGCAAAAACTACGAGGAATCCTGTGGCACCTTAAAGACTAAAATTTATTTGGGCATAAGCTTTCATGGGCTGCAGCATCTATACACATGCTAATGTACATGCTAATAGTACATTACTATCTGGAGGACCAGTGCCAATGAGGCCAATTCAAATCAGGGTGGATGTGGCCCACTCTAAACAGAGAATTTGGTGAGAATACCAAAAGGATATCAACTGTTGGGAGTGGGTAACATCCACCCTGATTGAACTGACCTCCTTAGAACTGGTCTTCCACATGGTAACAGAACAATCCCATCTTTGCATGTATATACATCGCTGCCAAATTGAAGATTCCACTTCATGCATCTGACCAAGTGGGATGAAAGCTGATAGCCTTCAAGGTACCACAAGACTCCTCGTCATTTATTCTCACAGTGGCTTTCTGCCAAGCAATGAAACTTTTCTGGTTGTTGTGAAGTGTTGTCATACCACGTGATCTTTCGATTTCCAAGTGATTTGATGTACATTAGAGCCTAGACTCCTGAACAAACAGTTGAAATGGAAGGAACCAGCTAAACACTTCAACAAAACAAGATGGAAGGTGACAGGGTTCAGACATGCCAGAACTCTTAAAAATAAAGTACTTCCTTGGTAAAACTTAAAAAACAACGAATAGTCTTGCAGCACCTTAGAGACTAACAAAACATGTAGATAGTATCATGAGCTTTCATGGGCACAACCCACTTCTTCAGATGAATGGAGTTTAAGGGATCCAGTTTTCAAATAAATAGTGGAGAGAGGGACTTGGGCGGGGGGGGGGGGGGGAAGAAGGAAAAAAAAGGGGGAAAGAAATTGTCAATTAGAGTGTCCATGCTAAATGAAGCTGAGAAGAGCACTTCCTTGGTATTATTTTTCCATTTAAGTAACTGCTATGAACTGCTGTGTGATCATATATGGCACATTTTGAAGAGTTTGTTTGTGGATTTATTTCTGCAAAATAAAGTCATACTTTGGGATTACCTACAGATACCAACTTTTGCATAAACAATCCTGCACTTATGTTAGCTGAATGCACTACTTTTTACACCAGACTGTGTTAGGTGAAAGGTTTAAATAATTACTTTTGTTTTTCATTTGTCATGACTATTATGATTAGAGTTCATAAAAATATTTGCTAACAAAATTAAAATCGAATTGCCTATTCAACTATCATTTTAGTGCAAAATTTTTTTTTACTGTTACAAATCACAAACTAATTCAAATTAGTTACGGAAAGAGTAATGGAAGCATTAAGAATTTCTGATTTAAATTTCCTATGTATGGTAATTATTCAATAAAATGAATAATGTTTGAAGTAGAAACCCTACAAATTTAAAACTGTTCTTTTACTTCCCTTTTGCAAGCACATTACTAAAAAAAATATAATTTCTTGAACTTTGTCCTATATTATCTACGCAAAATGACTTTGTCCACATTCTCCACCACATGTAAGCTGGTCTCTACAGGAAGCCTACTGACTGCTACGCTTACTTACATGCCTCCAGCGCCTATCCAGGACACACCATATGATCCATCGTCTACAGTCAAGCCCTTAGATACAACCGCATCTGCTCCAATCTCACTGACAGAGACCAAAAACTTCAAGATCTTTACCAAGCATTCATAAAACTCAATTACCCACCGGGTAAAGCATAACTTATTTATGCTAAAATTAGACACGTTGCGAATGGGCCTTAATATAGATGATAATTACCTTACACATTACAAAGACAGCCTCCCCACCTTTTGATATTCAGTAGTGACTCCAGATCAGCCACTTAAGTGACTCTTACAATTAAGAATTTCCTCCTTCCTTGTCTCTTCCTTATCCCCTCGCCCCCACCTTCTGTTCTATGGAGCTGATTCGTTAGTTTGTAATTTGTTTACTTTTTTCATTGTATCCCTCTGTTATATAATGGTCATGCCAATTCACTTTCAGAATATCATCTGAAGAAGTGGGTCTGTCCCACGAAAGTTCGTCACCTAATAAACTACCTTGCTAGTCTTTAAAGTGCTTCATGACTGCTTTTTTTGTTTTACCAAGATGAAACTAACACGGCTACCTCTCTGTTACTCTCCATTAATAAGCGACTAAACAAAGGACTTGTCTTCACTGCATGGAGCTCAACGCTGCAGTGGCTGATCTTTTGTCGTTCGATTTAGCGGGTTTAGTAAAGACCCACTAAATCGGACACTGACAGCATCCCTGTCGACTGCGATATTCCTTGCAGTTGTGAGGAGTAATGGAAGTGAAGGGCAGAATTTCTCCTGTCGACCTCATGCTGTGGGGATGGCTCCAAAATTCAGCCTAAGGTATGCTAGCTCCAGCTACATTATTTATGTAGCTGGAGTTGCAAATCTTAAACTGACCTTCTGGCTTTAATACAGACATTCCCTAAGAAAAAAATAAAGATAATTGTGTTATTTGGGACCATGTCTGTTCGTAAGCCTCTATTAATCATATGTGAGCATTAATTCTACCACTAAGACTAACTAAGATTTTGCCATCTTTACAACTATATTGTTTCTATAAGGAGGAGCTCTACAGGAAAGCTTAGGGAAAGTTGCAGCTTTCTCTCTAAATTTACAGTTGGAAAAAAGTTAAATCACCTGAACAGAAAGTCTAGAATCGATGCTTCAGTGTGGGAAAGCACAGAACTAGAAGAGAGAAGAAAACAGCATTCAGATTTTTTTATATAAAGTAGAAGCAGAGCAGTTTAAAGAGACACTATCAGGCATGCTATGATTTAAACTTAGGGTTTGTTAATTAAACGGGGGTTTATGGAAATAAAAAATGTTTTCATTATGATTTTTTAATTTCAGTGAAAAAGCTTTGGAATTTCAAATGTATCTGTAAGTCAAGAATTGCCACATGTCAATACTGAATGAAAACCAGAAAACAGACACTAATTAGACAGTGCTAGTATACAGTAGATATGGTGAAAAGTGATTTGGTGTATCCTGCTGCTGAAATGCGACAGAGGTTCTATTTGTACTATCCAGGTAAGAGTACAGTAACTCCTCAATTAAAGTTGTTTTGTTGTTACACTGTTTATCTATTAGATCATAGGCTTTTTTAAAGTTGTGCAGTACTCCCTCAGAACATTGTTTGGATGCCTGTTTTGTCCACTATTTGCAGGATTTTCTGGAAACAGCCTGTCCTTCTAAGGGTTGGGAAAGAAGGGTGGGTTGGCTAACATGGTAGGCTGGCAGCCCCCCACCAGCTCCCTTCAGTTTCATGAAGGGTATGCAGCGAGGCAGCTGCAGTTCACCTGCCTCTCTCCTTTACTGCCATGCTACTCCTGTTCTCTGACTTGGAGCTGCTCCCAGGAGCCTCCCGTTTGCTATGGGGGTGAGGGGAGGGGAAGATGGGGGAGAGGGGTTCTGATGTCACCATGTCCCCCACTCCACATTGAGCCCCCTATTCCGTACCCCATCTCCACAAAGGATATCACAGTTACGGAGTCTTGTGTTTGGATTTCTTGGTCCAGTGCAGTGCTCTTGAAGTGGGGCCAACGTACTTGAAAGGGGCAATACACGTCTCTGTCTGCCCCTCTCAGACACACGCACAGAGTGTCTATCTCTCTCATTCACACACGTGCGCCGTGTATGCACCATCCGGAGGAGAGAGTAGGGCACTCCAGAGGAATAGTGTGGGTTCTTCATATTCAGATTCTGCAGGGAAATGTTTGCAGCCACTGCTGTGTTTATTGTGCTTCCTCTCTGCCTCAGTCCGTGCTGCCTTGTAGACTGTGAAGCTATATTAACAGCAACACACAAACTCTCAAGGGCTCAGCAGCATGTTAGTTCATCATTTAGAACCAGACATAACCTGGGAAATAGTCCACCTCTGACTATCAACTCAATCTAGCTTCACAATCAGCATTGCTGTTTACAGTATTGTTTATGATGGTTAAAAATGTATATTGTATGTGTATTGTGGCAAAGCTCTGGCCGTGCCCCGTGGATCTCGCGCTACTGGCAGATAATATTAGCCTCAGACTCGCTGTGATCCTATACACAACCCCTTTCTCTTTACAAGAGGCCAGGTCCACAGCTTAGTGAGCTATACTCATCACAGGCTAGTCTGTGGTTTTGGGGTGAAAACCCCTTGATAGTCCTGGTCTCCCTTCTTGGGGCAGGTCTGTGTTTGAGTGGGGGAAGGTATGGGGGGAACCCAGGCCCGCCCACTACTCCAGGTTACAGCCCAGGGACTCTAAAGTAGCAGCAGCAGTCAAGGTTGTTTTTCCTTCCAACTTGGCAGCTTTTTTTCCTGGGCCACTTCCCCAAATAACCCCTAGATCGGGTCCACAGGCTTTTATTAAGTCTGTTAGGGGACTGACCCGTGTGGCAAAATGGGGAATAAACCTCCAATAGTACCCCACAATTCCCGGGAATGCCCACACCTGTTTTTTTGGTCTTGGTTGGGACCAGCTTTGGATGGTTTCCAACTTACTCAGCTGGGGTCTGACCAGGCTTTCCCCACTACGTAACAACGGTATTTGGCTTCTGTGAACCCTACAGCATACTTGGCTGGGGGTTTGCTGTCAGGTCAGCTCACTGAAAAGCATCAAGAAGTGCCTCTACCTTTTCCAGGTGCGTTTCCCAGTCTGGGATGTGGGTGACTGCATCATCTAAATAGGCGGCAGCATAACTAGCATGGGGACCTAGCAGCCTGTTCATGAGGCGCTGAAATGTAATAGGGGCCCCATGTAGGCCAAAAGGAAGGATCATGTATTGGAACAGACTATCGGGAGTGGAGAACGCTGTCTTCTCTTTCGCATCCTCAGATAATGGGATCTGTCAGTACCCCTTGGTTAAGTCCAGGATTGTTAGGTATGAGGCATTGCCCAACCAGTCTACTAGTTCATCTATGCGGGGAAATCGGATATGCATCAAACTGAGATATTTCATTTAGCCAACAAAAGTCATTGCAGAATCTTACTGTGCCATCTGGTTTTGGCACTAGCACTATAGGGCTGGACCAATGACTGTGTGATTCTTGAATTATCCCCATCTCCAGCATCTTCTTTATTTCCACTCTTATTTCTTCCCTTTTTGCCGCTGGCACCCAGTAGGGCCTCATTGTTACTCTGGCCCCAGGGTTTATGATAATCTGATGATACGTTACAGTGGTACACCTGGGTTTTGTTGAGAATACATCCTGGTGGTGGAGGATCATCTCTGATACCTCCTCCTTCTGTCTGGTTGTTAGGTCAGTGGATATCTGCACCTCTACCGAAGATTGATGTGTCAGAGGCAGATTTCCATGGGCTGCCATACAGGCCTCTTGTGCTTGCCAGAGATTCAGGAGGTTAATGTGATATATTTGTACTTGCTTCTGGCATCCCGGTTGTCATACCTTATAATTCATCCCCTCCCCGCCCACACACAGGTTCAATTATTTCATATGGTCCTTGCCATTGGGTCAACAGCTTACTTTCTGCCATGGGTACCAGTATCATTACCTGGTCTCTAGGCTGGAACCGCTGAACGTTTGCTTGACGACTGTAATATGCCCGTTGAGCCCCTTGGGCTTCCCTCCATGTGTTTCTGCACAATAGGAAACCTGTGCGATTTGGTCCCTCATTTGTAATACATGTTCTACTACATTGTTTTCCCATGGTTGGCTCCTCCTCCCAAATTTCCTTGGCTATGTCTAGTATGATCCGAGGGTGGCAGCCATACAAAAGCTCGAAGGGGCCTGGGGAACCTCTCAGATGGCAAATGTAAGGTAGGGTAATGGCATGTCCCAATCCCTTCTGTCTTTGCTGACCACTTTCTTGACCATGGACTTCAGGGTCCGATTAAATCTTTCAACCAAGCCATCGGTGTGAGAGTGGTAGACACCATAACCTCACTCGAGAGAAGACTGCTACTAATTCTTTGGTGATATTTTTAGAAGCTGTGTTTAAGGGGACAGCTTTGGGGTACCTGATAGCATAATCCAAAATAACTAATATATATTGGTGGCCCTGGGCTGTTTTTTCCAAAGGCCCCAGAAGGTCCATGGCAATCCACTCAAATGGGATTTCGATGATCAGCAGGGGTACCAAAGAGGCTCTTAGATGGGGGTGAGGGCTGTATAGCTGGCACTCAGGGCAGGAGGCACAATATCGCTGAACATCATTGTTGACCCCCAGTCAGAAGAACCTGCGTAAAATTCTTGCTTGAGTTTTCTCAACTCGCAGGTGCCCCCCTAAAAATGTGACTATGAGCAAAGTTCAGGATTGCCCTCTGGTGCTTCTGGGGTACCAGAAGTTGGTGTACCTCTTGATCCTGCAGGTGTATTACCTGGTATGCGAGGTCCCTTCTGATTATGAAATAAGGACCCAGACCTTGGTTTTTTCCCCGCGACAGGTGCCCAATCTCTCTCAGCCACCTCCTTTCTGGCACTCTCATACCTGAGGTGTTCTACTTGGTCCCAGTCAAATGCCGTCCTCCCAGGGGGCTTAGTAGAACTAACTCCCCGGGTCCTTCTGTTTCAGATGAAACTAGAGGTTCTGGATCAGTACTGGTTTTGGGGCCCTCCTGTATTTCTGGGCTCTTTCCCTGTGCAACTTGGGTCTGTTGACCTACACAGGAGGCCTTTTGTGCCTGCTGCAAGATTCGGGTACCTAAGCCCTTGGCCACCCTCCATTCCCTCTTGGTCTTCTTGCCTCTACCGGGGGTGGGGAATAGTTCCTGGGACATCTCCGGAAACAAAGTAGGGTACCATATTTTTATGGGCGTTTCCCCTGACTCAGTGAACTTCTCTCCATCTTGCCTTTCCAGAGGGAGTAGGCCTTCAAACCCAGGAAAATCCCTCCCTTTAAGCACAGGGTACAGGAGGTGAGGAACAATCCCTACAGTAACCTTATTGTGGTCCCCCTGGATTTCTATTTTCATTGATATGCTGGGGTAGTGATTAACAGTCCTGTGGACACAAGTCACCGCTGTCCAGTTAGCCTGTGCTAACTGGCCAGGCTTGACTAGCTTGCCAGAAATCAGGGTGATAGCGCTTCCAGAGTCCACAACAGTGTTTCTTAAACTTTTTAAGACCAAGGAACACTAAACAATAATTTTTTTTTTATGAGGAACACCAAGGATTTTTTGTGGAGCAAAAATAAAAAGGTCGGGGGGGAAAAAGGGTTGATGGGAAAGTTATCGAGGAAAAAAAAAAGGGTCAGGGGAAAGTTATTGAGCAAAAAAACAAAAAACAAAAAGTTGCTTGCCCCTTTAAGGGAGATCATTTTGAATTCCGTTGTTCTCCGCAGCACACCTCCGACTGCCTCGCGGCACACCGGTGTGCCACGGAACACAGTTTAAGAAACACTGGTCTGCGAGCGCCATAGTTCCTACCCCATTTACTTCTACTGGCCTGGTATAATTGTGGGGGGTAACTGCGACCCCCACCAGATTGAGCAGGGCACGTGTGTCACTCTAGTCTCCTAGATTACACTGCATGGGCTCTTCCTGGTTGGGGCACTGAGCCACTATGTGGCCCCATTCCCCAACCCTGTAACACCTATATCTAATTTTTCCTGTCTGGTGGGTAAGGGATTTTTCTTCAGGGCACCCTCCACCCAAACCACTCCCATTCTGTGTTCCAGGCTGGTTATCAGCACCCCTTCTCTTCCACTTAGGGCTCCCTGGGCATCTGGGAATTGGAATTCTCGAGGTTGGCATCAGAGGCCTGCTTCGCATGGGGGCTCTCCTCTTAGGCAGGTCAACTCTCTCGCTGTTAGCCTTTCCACCAAGGTGATTGTTTCATTGTAGGCCCACTCATACACGAAGATTTAACGGTAATTTTCACATGAACTGGTTGATTACCAGTATCTCCAAAACTTACTCTTAGCTGTGCTCCTCAGGCCATAGCCACTTCCAAGCAAGGTGTATCCATCATACAGCTGGGTTCTAGGTGGTCTGTTCTCTTGGTACTTCCAGTTGTGGTACCTCTGGGCTTGTACGGCAGCTGTTATTCCTGAACGGGGAAGGATTTCCTCCTTCAGCCAGGAGTAATCAGCAGCGTCCCAGGCAGGTAGATTGGAGTAGGCTCTGTGGGCCTCCCCACAAAGAAAAGGGGCAAGTATGCTGGCCCACAACTCCTGTGGCCATGGCTTCCCCTAAGCAGTTCTCTCAAAAGTTAGGAGATAAGATTCCATATCACTCTCCACCATCATTTTCAGCAGACAGCCCATGGCCCTCAGGATTTGGGTTCCTTCAGGCCCCGTAGTCCAGCTGGTAAGGGTCTTCAATTGATCCACCACCTCGTGGAGGAGGCTCAATCAGAGGCTGCTTGAGTCATCAGCAACTGACTGGTTTCTTCTTGTAATCGGGTAGCCTCCTGGAGTGCCATCTCCTGCACCCGGGTGGACCTCTTGATGAACCGCTGTGGCTTGGACCAGGGCTTTCACTATGTCTTCCATTAGGATGAGCCTCTGATCCCAATCAAACAAAAGGTAGTACTTGGGGGGGGGGGGGGGGCGGTGAAGAGAAAAGAGAAAAACCCCAATCCCAGCACTTAGGGGAAAACATGTTTTGTTTTGCTTTTCCTTTCACTCTCTTCCTTCTGCTGCACTGTGAAAAATCCCACCCTGACACCAGTTGTGGCACAGTTCTAGCTATGCCCCATGGATCTTGTGCTACTGGTGGATGATAATAGCCTCAGATTTGTTGTGGTCCTATACACAACCCCTTTCTCTTTACTGGAGGCCAGGTCCACAGCTTAGTGAGCTGTACTCATCACAGGCTAGTCTGTGGTTTTGGGGTGAAAACCCCTTGATAGTCCTGGTCTCCTTTCTTGGGACAGGCTCTGTGTTGGTGTGGGGGAAGGTTTGGGGGAAACCTGGGCCCGCCTACTACTCTGGGTTATGGCCTGGGGACTCTAATGTAGTAGCTGCAGTCAAGGTTGTTTTTCCTTCTGACTTGGCAACTTTTTCCCTGGGTCACTTCCCAAAACAACCCCTCCAAAGTGTCTCCCTTTGGTACCTCTTAACCTGCTCTCAACTCACACACAGCTTCTTGTTGTTCTCCTTCTGGTCCGTCACTCTTTGTCTTCTACCTCTCCTTACATAGGGGAGACTTTTTAAAGCAACCCCACTGGCTATAATTGGCTGCAGGTGTGGAGTGACTTGCCTATGGGAGCAATCGAATTAATTAGCCTCAGGCATTTTCCTGCCTTTGTTTTATTGCAGCAGGCTCTAGCAGTTTATTCTGGAAAGAGAAAACCATTTAGCCAGTGCTCTGTATACCTGCCTTCTACCAAAGTGTGGCAGGCTGCTGGCTTAGGTCTGTCACAGTATATACTCTCTTCTGTCTTCTGAAAAAAAATTCCCTGGAATCTAAGCCCCACCCCTATTTACATTCATTCTTATGAGGAAACTGGATTTACTTATCATTGTTAAAGTAAACATTTTCCAGGAACATAATTATAACTTAAGCAAGGAGTTACCGTACTGGAATTTTTAATATGCATTTTTCACCTGAGATTGTCTCTTTAAGAAAGGAAGACCTTGCTGTAATTGCTTCAGCATCAATAAATGAATCACTTGCTGGCAGAAACTATACAGCAAGTCAAAGAAACTGGGAAGATCGAATGGACAAAGGAAATTAACAACAAGGCAGAAGTGACAGCATCCCTCCTTCTAAGCCCTGTACCATACACAATAACATTCACACACAACACAAAAATCTACGTCCTCAATGAGACAGCACTAAAATCTAAAAGATTATGCGTGTTCCAGTGAGCAGGATGAAACATAGATCTGCCTCTGAAATAGCCAGGCTGGCTAGGAGTCTGATTTGCAATCACAAACACTACTCTTTGCAAAGAGGACAAAGGTTATTTAGGTCCTTACCTTCAGCAGCTCATCCTCACCAGCATCAGGAAATTTCTCATGCAGTGAATCTTTCAGAACCTTAGCAATGAAGCGCATGCCATAACTGCAAAAGAAACAAGACGGCAAGTAAGACCTTTGGGAGCATGAAGTCTGCAATAGTTTTCATAAAGCAATGGTGCAGTCCATTGTACTCACGGGATTTTATCCACTGAGCTGATGATGGCTGTCAGGAACTTGTCTGTCACTGTCCGCATGTTTTTGATGGACGCATCTAGGCGTGTCCTCACCTCTTCATGGGCCAAGGCTTGCTCAGGTGTAACATCATATGGCAACTTACTGTTAAACAAAACGCACAACTGAATGAGGGCTGAACATTCCTTTCAGCAAGGTGGCTGGCTGTCCTCTTTTCAACTATCAGCTTGAAAAGAAAAGTACCATTTAGCCCTAATTTGCTTGGCTGGTAAGAAAATATGGCTACTTATCTCAAAGAATACTATAGTTACTATGGGGTGTACTGTCCACACAATTTCCCCATCTGGGTGCACACCACCAAACAATAAGATATTTGTGTCTTTCTAACAGCTGTGTCTGTTGGGGCCAGGCCTGCACCCTTGGAGCCCTTGTGACTTCTGTAACTGAGGGTATCAAGGGGGGGGTGACCATAAGCACTTCTCAGTAAGAATCCTTGGGGTCGAGACCAGTGTTCCCTCTAACTGTTTCCATCCTTGGATGGGCTGAATTTTCTTTTGGGCAGGTTGAATTTTCTTATGTGCACCACCAATATTGAGGTTGTATGCGAATGTGCAGTGTGTCCCAATACAAACAAAAAACCTAGGTATAAATATATATTTTGAACAGTCCACAGGTATGGAAGGCAATATATTAAAACAAGGGATAATTAACAAGGAACAATGTGTAGTATGTTTATTTAATATGAAATCAATTAAAGAAATCTAATACTACCCTTGGAGTACATGTATTATCGTCCTTTCTAACAACTCAAGCTAGTAAACCCACCAAAATGGGGCATACTATAAATAGCTATATAAATAAATCAAAGACATGGCCGTTAAGTAAAAGCCTAAAAAATATACAAGCTTCAAGATCCTAAACAAATCTATGAATCAATTAGAAATAGGCATGCTCTCCTTGAAAATATTAATACAATGTTTTCTGACACTGGAAAGAAGAGTAAAAGGCATTCACTCAGGCTTATACATTTTCTCTGGGGAATATTTAGGATCCATGCTATCCAAATGAAACAGAGACCTGTAACACAGATAAAAGTTCTTGTTTGAAACTTTCATCTTGTGTGTGTCACTAACTCAAAGAATAGAAGCCCCCAGAACACATGTCCAAAATCGAACTCCAACTGAAAGGGCAAACAAATTAAACAGAATCCATAGTAAAGTTCTTCCAGTTTTAACAATTTACCATGTATTAACTTGTGACACAGGATTTAAAAAAAATCATAAAGATCAGAGTTTGCAGATATCTACAACACTAAAAAATCTGTTAAAAGAATCCTTTCCTTTTTTATCTTAAGCCATTAACACCGATGTAAACTTTGTTTGAAATGTAATCATGCAAATGTCATGAGCTAGGCCTTTTGTTCCAGTATTGCAAAGCAACCTAAAAGCTTTTAACCCACCTGAAATTTGGCACCACCCCATACAGCCTGCCCCAGCTCAGGAGAGAGTACTATGTCTGCAACCCAACTAGGGCTACTGTGCTGAGACAGTCAGTCTGCCTCTTGCTGCCTGCAGTCCGGAAGGGAACAAGTTAAGAAACCCCAAACAAACTCCCTTCTGTCCCCACCTCACTGCACAGAGGCCAGCACCCCCCCTCTCATTTTCCCCACCTACCCCATATAGTCAGCTCCCCCTCTCCGAGACTAGGAAGCTAGAGGAGTGTGCTGGGTCTCCTCACAGGAAGCAGCAGGCAAATCCAGCTGCTGTAATCAGATCCCTGTAATCAAACCTCTCCTCTCACCAGATCATACTTACTGAACACTGCAAATGCCCCTCCCTTCTGGCCCCCCTCCCACCCCAGCCACAAACTTACTCCCTTCCTCCCCCTTGTGTCCCCTTCCCTACCAGCATGCTCACTGTCTGGAGCAGGGAGCTTCTGATGCTGAGGGAATGCCCCTCCCCAGCCAGGAAGCTCTCTATGCAGCAGCCCTAAACCTCAATTAGTAGCTGCACGTCCACTCTGCCACCCAACTTACACTGAACTTAGGTCAAGACTTTAATTAGCAGGGATGGAGAGAAAGTTGTGGAATCTCTGTGGACACTGTATCTCAAAGACTCACAGTTACTGTTGACTTTAAAAGCCTGAGGCAGAGTGACCCAGGGAGCAAAGTGGACAGGGGGCTGCAGACAGGAGAGTTTAAGAGGGAGTTTGACAGAAGGAGGCCTACTATGGTCAGGAAGACCCGCAACACCTGTGCCACTACTGCTTCCGTCTCCTCCACTTGCAGCCAGACAGAACACCTGACCATGGATGCCTCTACCCAGATCCTGGTGTGGTTTTCCAGGGACTGTGGCTTGCAATTCCCACTTACTGAAATCCAGGCTGGGGGGACCGTCCAATGTGAAAGGTGCCTGCTGGTGGAATCTCTCAGGAAGCAGGTGGGAGAGCTACAGGAGGAAGTGCGAGGCTGAGGAGCATCCGAATCCACGAGCAATTCCTGAGGTAGCTGTCCCACTACACAAGACTGCTGACACATGACTGGTGGAGGAGGAGATGGCTCGGGGGGCGGGGGGCGGACACTGGCAGCGGGTCACTTCTGGCAGCAGGCAGTGCTCCACCCCTGCCCCCAACCCTCCCACTGTGGTACTGGGAAACCATTACGCTCTCCTTGATACAGGAGATAAGGAATCACCCTCTTCAGCTGAGAAGCAGAAGCCTCGTACCCCCAAGGCTGGGAGGTCTGCTGCCACCACTGGGAGGAGGAAATGTAGGGTAGTGGTGGTCGGAGACTCTCTTCAGAGGAGGAAGGAGGAGCCCATGTGTTGCCCTGACATGTCATCTCAGGCGGTATGCTGCCTGCCGGGGGCTCGTATCTGAGGATTATCTGGCCCTCTGACTAGTACCCCATGCTACTCATCCATGTGGGCACTAATGATACTGCAAGGTGTGAGACTGAGAGGATCAAGAGTGAAGGAGTTTGGAGCACAGGTGGTATTCTTTTCAGTCCTTCCTGTCAAAAGGTAGGGGCCCAGGCAGAAACAGGTGTATCCTGGAGGTGAATGCCTGGCTGCAAAGAGGGTGTCATCAAGAGGACTTTGGCTTCCTCGACCACGGGATGCTATTCAAGGAAGGACTGCTAAGCAGGGATGGGGTTCACCTTTCGAGGAAGGGGCAGACCATATTTGGATTCAGGCTGGCTAACCTAGTAAGGAGGGCTTTAAACTAGGTTCAATCGGAGCAGGTGACCAAAGCCCACAGGTAAGTGAAGAACATGGAGACCTGGGAGTTGGGTTGGAAATGGGAGGGATCATGGGCTATAACAGCAGAGAAAAAGGAGCGACTAGGCAGAACTGGAAGGCAAGATCAAATCAGTATCTTAGATGCCTGTATACAAATGCAAGAAGTATGGGTAATAAGCAGGAAGAACTTGAAGTGCTAATAAGCAAACACAACTAAGACATTGTTCGTATATCAGAGAGTTGATGGGATAATATGCATGATTGGAATACTGGTATAGAAGGGTAGAGTTTACTCAGGAAGCATAGGTGGGGAAAAAAGGGGGGAGGTGTTGCCTTATATATTAAAAATGTACACACTTGGACTGAGGTGGAGATGGACGTAGGAGACGGACCTGTTGAGAGTCTCTGGGTTAGGTTAAAAGGGGTAAAAAAGGGTGATGTCATGCTAGGGGTCTACTACAGGCCACCTACCCAGGTAGAAGAGATGGAGAAGGCTTTTTTAAAACAACTTATAAAATCATCCAAAGTGCAGGATTTGGTGGTGATGGGAGACCTCAACTATCAGACATACGTTGGGAAACTAACACAGTGGGGCACAGACTATCCAGTAAGTTCTTGGACTGCACTGAAGACAATTTTTTATTTCAGGAGGTTTAAAAAGCTACTGGGGGGAAGCGGTTCTAGGTTTGATTTTAACAAACAGTGAGGAACTGGTTGAGAATTTGAAAGTGGAAGGCAGCTTGGGTGAAAGTGATCCATGAACTCACTGAGTTCACGATTCTAAGGAATGGTAGAAAGGAGAACAGCAAAATAAAGACAATGGATTTCAGGAAGGCCGATTTTGCTAAGTTCAGAGAGCTGGTAGGTAAGGTCCCATAGGAAGCAAGACTAAGGGCAAAAACAACCAAAGAGTTGGCAGTTTTTCAAAGGGACATTATTAAGGGCCCAAAAGCAAACAATTCCGCTGCGTAGGAAAGATAGAAAGTATGATAAAAGACCACCTTGGCTTAACCAGGAGATCTTGCATGATCTAAAAATCAAAAAGGAGTCGTCATAAAAAGTGGAAACTAGGACAAATGACAAAGGATGAATATAAGCAAACAATATAGGTATGCAGGAGCAAGATTAGAAAGGCAAAGGCGCAAAACAAGCTCAAACTAGCTACAGACATAAAGGGAAACAAGGAGACTTTCTAGAAATATATTAGAAGCAAGAGGAAGACCAAGGACAGGGAAGGCCCATTGCTCAGTGAGGCTGGAGAAACATTAACAGGAAAGCTGGAAATGGCAGAGATGCTTAATGACTTCTTTGTTTGGGTCTTCACCAAGAAGTCTGATGATGAAGGAATGCCTAACATAATGAATGCTAGTGGGAATGGGGTAAGTTTAGATGATAAAATAAAAAAAGAACAAGTTAGAGGTCTGCAAGTCATCAGGGCCTGATGAAATACATCCTAGAATACTCAAGGATTTGATAGAGGAGGTACCTGAGCCTTTAACTATCATCTTTGAAAAATCATGGAAGACAGGGGAGATTCCAGAAGACTGGAAAAGGGCAAATCTAGTGCCCATCTATAAAAAGGGAAATAAGAACAATCCAGGAAACTACAGACCAGGCAGTTCAACTTCTGTGCCAGGGAAGATAATGGAGCAAGTAATTAAGGAATCCATCTGCAAACACCTGGAAGATAAGGTGATAGGTAACAGCAGATACTGGCAATCCCTTCATCCTTTCCGCAAAGGAAATAAATAGCTAAGACGATTTACGAAAGTGCCTCATTCTATCTATGTAAAAAGCTAATGCCCTTTTCGCGTCCAGAGAATGTAGGGCCTGCTCCTTAGGGGAGCGGCGGGGCTTCGGAAAGAAGATCTGTAAATATATGTCCTGTGACATGTGGAACAAGGAAACGACCTTGGGGAGGAAGGCTGGGTGGGGGCGTAGCCTGACCCTATCGGCGGTGAACACCAGGTAAGGAGGTTCTACGGTCAGAGCCCTGAGCTCAGACACCCTGTGCGCCGAAGTAATAGCTACTCTAAAAGCTACCTTGAGCAACAGGTACTTCAGCGAGCACGTGGCTAGCGGCTCAAATGGGGAAGACATAAGTTTAGTGCAGTGGTCCCCAACCTTTTGGGGTTGCCGGGCACCCGAGGGCGGGGCCACTCACGCGCCGGGCACCCGGGGGTGGGGCTGCGCACACGCCCGGAAGCGGGGCTGCGAACGCACCCGGGGGCGGGGCCACCCATACGCCGCACTCCCGGGGCCGGCGCCACTCCTGTGCTGCATGCCCAGGGGTGGGGCTGCCCATACGCCACACGCCCGGGGCCGGCGCTGCTCCTGTGCCGCATGCCCGGGGCGGGGACACCGATACGCCGCGCGCCCGGGGCCGGAACAGCCCATGCACTGCATGCCTGGGGCCGGCGCCGCTCCTGTGCCGCGTGCCCTGGGGTGGGGTGCCCATATGCTACATGCCCAGGAGCCGTGCGCCTGGGGCCGGTGCTGCTCCTGTGCCGCAAGCCCAGGGGCCAGCACAGCTCATACGCTGCGCGCCCAGGGTTGGCGCCACCCCTGTGCCGCACGCCCGGAGCCGGCACAGTCCTTGCACCGTGCACCCGGGGGCGGGGCCGCCCATATGCTGCGCGCCCAGGGGCTGGCACTGCCCACACGCCCGGGGGCAGGGCCGGCCCCGATCACTCGGCGGGTGCACAGAAATGGCCCGGCGGGCACCATGGCGCCCGCGGGCACCGCGTTGGGGACCACTGGTTTAGTGAGTACCAGGTTAAGGTCCCACTGAGGCACAGGTGCCTGCACGTGCGAAAACAGCCTGTCGAGACCCTTGAAGAACCTCTTAACCACCTGGTTAGTAAACAGGCAACTGTTGCCCACCCCACGGTGGAAGGCTGACAAGGCCGCCAAATGGACCCTGATAGATGAGGTACATAGGCCTGCTTGGCGCAGCTCAAAGAGGTAGTCAAGGACAACTGGTATTGGGGCTGAGCAAGGATCTACTCGCCTCCTGGCTGCCCACAGGGAAAACCTTTTCCATTTAGCTGCATAGGACGACCTGGTAGCCGGTTTTCTGCTTCCCAGCAGAACCGCCTGCACACCCTCACAGCAAGCGAGCTCTGGCTCCGTCAGCCATGGATAAGCCAGGCCGTCAGGTGCAGGGACCTGATGTTTGGGTGGTAAAGGGGACCTCCCTCCCAGGTGTGGGTGATTAAGTCCGGAGCGGGCGGGAGAGGCCACGGCTCGTCCCGCACAATTTCCAACAGGATGGGATACCAGAACTGTCTGGGCCAGTCCGGGGCTATTCGGATGACCCAAGACTTGAACTGCCTGATCTTGGCTAGGACCCTGGGAACAACTGGGAACGGGGGAAAGGCATACAGCAGGCCCCCGTGGCCACAGAGTGACCAGGGCGTCCCCTCTGGATCCTGTTCCCATGCCCAGGAACAAGAAGTAACCGGGGCATGTCTTGTTCTCCACCGTGGCAAACGGGTCCACCTGGGGATGACCCCACTTCTGGAAAAGAGGTAGAAGAACAATGTCCTTCAGGCACCACTCGTGGGCTCTGAAGGACCTGCTCAATGTGTCCGCCAGCGTGTTCTGGCAACCTGGCAGGTACGCCACCTGGAGCTGAATGTTGTGGGCTATGCAGAACTCCCAAAAGGAGAACCGCCTCCTGGCACAAGGGAGAGGAGCAAGCCCCCCGTTTGTTTATATAGAACATGGCTGCCGCGTTGTCCAGCACTACCGACACCGATTTCCCCGAGAGATTGGCCAGTAAGACCTTGCATGCCCTTCTGGCAGCTCTCAACTCCCTGACGTTTATATGTAGGTTTCCCTCATGAGGAGCCCACAGCCCTTGAGTCCTGTGGTGTGCCATATGCACTCCCCAACCCTTGTCTGAGGTGTCGGTTATTAGCGTGACCAAGGGGACCTCTGTCAGAAAGGGCACCCCCTTGCACACCTCATCCTCTCAAGACCACCATTGCAGGGAGCTGACCACCTCCTGAGGCAACGTCAGCATGGAGTCCTAATGCACTCTGGCCTGGTTGAAAGACTTTGCCAGCCAGGTCTGCAGCGGTCTGAGTCTCAACCTGGCGTGCCGAACAACATACATGCAGGCCGCCATATCCCCGAGCAGTTTCATACAAGTCCGAGCTGTAGTGAGCAGGGACAGCGTCAGGTCGTGCACCATGGCAGCCATCGCCTTGAATCTGGCCTTGGAGAGGTAAGCCTGACCCCTTCTGGCATCTATGTAAGCCCCTACGAACTCTATGTCCTGAGAAGGGGGTTAAGAACAACTTTTCCAAGTTTATCATGAGCCTGAGCTCCCCGAAAAGCGCCCTTGTAAACGATATATGGGCTACCACCTGGTCCCTGGACCGGCCTTGAATGAGCCAGTCGTCCAGGTACGGAAAAACCTGTACCCCACGCCTTCTAAGAAAGGCCGCCACCACAGCCATACACTTTGTAAAAACTCTCGGGGCAGTGGAAAGCCCAAAGGGGAGCACGGTAAACTGGAAGTGATTCTGTGCCACTACAAACCAGAGGAATCTCCTGTGACTTGGCTAAATGGCCACATAAAAATAGGCATCCTTTAAATCAAGGGCCACAAACCAGTCCCCTAATTCTAGGGCCGGAACGATGGAGGCCAGAGTCACCATCCTGAACCTCGTTATCCTTATTGACCTGTTGAGGTTTCTGAGATCCAGGATAGGCCAGAGCCCACCCTTTGGCTTGGCGATAATAAAATAATGGGAATAAAACCCTCTTCCCTCCAAGTGAGGCGGAACCCTTTCTACCGCTCCTTTTTCAATGAGCGAGAGGACCTCCTGACAGAGTAGGACCTCGTGAGAAGGGTCCCTGAAGAGGAACTGGGAGGGAGAGAGGGAAGGTGGCAAACTGAGAAAGGGGATGGAGTAACCCATCCTTACCAAACCCAGCACCCACTTGTCGGAAGTAATGCAGGCCCAGGCTCGGAAAAAAATGGGACAACCTGTCCCCAAACAGCGGGGTGACGGTGGGAGCTGGTACAGGGTCCTCGTGCGCACCTTCAAAACGGCTGCTTAGCCTGCTGGTTGGAGGGTGGGCCTGTGCCCCTATCTGCGTTGCTCCATGGGTGACGACGCCTAACTTGAGACGAAGGGGCCCCTGCAGCACTACTGATACCCCCACTCGAACTACGAGGGCAATGCCTCTATTGGTCCGGCTGGGAAGGCTGAAACTACGACCTTCCTGGCTGCCTAGCAGGAAGCTGTCTCCTTTGGGGGGCTGGTGTATGAATACCCAGCGACCTGAGTGTGGCCCTAGTATCCTTCAGGCTATGCAGCCTCGAGTCAGTATGCTCACAGAACAGCGACTTTCCATTGAATGGCAGCTCTTGAATCGTAGCCTGCACGTCCGGTGGGATCCCCGACACCTGCAGCCATGCGTCTCAACGCATGACCACACCAGAGGCCATGGTCCGAGCAGCTGAGTCCACTGAGTCTAGTGCAGCCTGCAGGGCCATGCTTGCTATGGTCCTCCCCTCAGTGGCCATGACCGCAAACTCCTGCCTAGAATCCGGGGGCAGCTTGTCCCAGAACTTATCCATCACCTGCCACGTGTTATACGCATATCTCTTGCTGGTTAGCGATACGTAGCTGGATACCACCTGTGGCATAGACTTTGCAACCCATCAGGTCAAGGCGCTTAGGCTCCCTGGACTTTGGTGTAGGGCTGGGCTGCCCCTGCCTTTCTTTTTGAGCGGCTGCCTGGACCACCAATGAGCCTGGAATCGGGTGCGAGTAGAGGTGCTCATGCCCCAACTGAGGAACAAAGTACCTCTTCTCAACCCCTTTGAGAGTGGGGGTAATAGATGTTGGGGCCTGCCACAAGGTATTAGTGATCGTAGCCACCGTGTCCACCACTGGGTCGGAGTCCTCGGTCACTGGCTCCGCTTGCACCCCCAAGTTAGCTGCCAGTCTACGAAGCAGCTCCTGGTGCACCCTAGCATCCACTGACGGCATGGACGGGGCCTTAGGACCTTCCGCCACCTCCGGAGACTGGGTAGCTTGCGGAGGCTCCACCCGGGCAGGTGGCGGGTCTGCCACAGTGGACGATTCCTCTACCCCCTCCTGTCTTTGTGGGCTGTCAACCCTAGACTGGATACCACCTGTGGCATAGACTTTGCAACCCATCAGGTCTAGACGCGGGTGGTCTCAACGCCGAGGCGGACGGAGTGCTCCTTCGATGCAAGACACTGGATCCTCGGGAGGGTGGCACTGGCCCCTGCCACTAATAAGCCCAAGACGTCCAAAATGGCCAGGGCGATTGGGCCTGCGGGGCCATGTCTGATGGAACTCATCAGCTACTGGGCGGTGCCGAGAACAGGAACGGTGCCGGGAGGAGACCCTTGACAAACCCACTGAACGCACTGACTCTGGCTCCGACTCCGAAAAAGAGTCTGAAGCGGACTAGGGCGGTGCTGTGGAGGACTGCCCGGAGAGGTGGCTCGGCCTATACCTGTCCATGGACTCCGGCTTCCCCGCACGGGCCTGCCTGGGGGCTCCCATTAACTGCGGTGCCAGAACACCGGTGCCGGACAACTGCTGCCCCGGGCCGTGAGTGGGACTGAGGACAGTGCCAGCGGCGGTGCTGGCGCCAAGGCAGGGGGTGCCGCCACAGCACGCGGTGTCGGCGCCAGACATGAGTCCTGGTGATAGGCAGCAAAGGCCAATGCTGCACGGATCGCCCCCGTGTGCTGGGGTGCCGTCAGTGCTGCTGCCGCCAGTGCTGCTGCCAATACTGCTGCGGGCGCCGGGGTCAGTTCCGGTGTCAGCATCGGTGCTGCTGATGTCGCCGGTGCCGACCAGGCTACAGGCTGTGTCGTCGCGACCGGTGCCGACATAGCCCCCGGTGCCGAAGGTGAGAACCCCTCGGGATGAGGGGGCTACGGAGGCGAGGTCGTTAGCTCAATGGAGCTCGTGAGCTGCCTTGAAAGTCTTCGGGGCGGATGGGTGGTGCGCGGGGATCAGCCCCGGGCTCTGAGCACGTGGCGGGTCATCATCCCTCCTCTGCGCCCCCAGTTGACTGCTCCTCAGGGAGTCTGGGAGCGGGGAACATGGACGGTGCCGGTCACCATGGGTCTTATGGACTGGCGATCATCTTCTCCCTTCCTTTCTCCTCTTTGGTGCCAGAGACTGCGACCGGTGCCTCGGTATGGGCTGGTTGAGCCTCCCGCACTGAAACCGGCACGCTGCGCACTGCAATGTCCCAGGAAGGTGCCGGTTGGAGAGCCGACTCCATAAGCAACAGTTTTAAGCAGGAATCTCTCTCTCGCTTAGTACGCGGCTTAGAACATAATGTAAGAACATAAGAATGGCCGTACTGGGTCAGACCAAAGGTCCATCTAGCCCAGTAGCCTGTCTGCCGACAGTGGCCAGCACCAGGTGCCCCAGAGGGGGTGGACCGAAGACAATGATCAAGTGATTTATCTCCTGCCATTCATCTCCACCTGGAGATGTTAGGGCCTGAGGATACACTATAGAATTTTCTCAGAAGACGACCCTCAGTCTCAACATAGCCAGTTTTAGCACCAGAGCATGCTAACAGACCATTATCTCTTTGGACAGGGTAAGGATTTCTGAGTTAGCAAACTCAATTTGTGCTGTCAGAGTATTTTACCTCGTGGCAACATTCAATTTGAATTTTTCAGTATGTGTTCTTAAAATTTATCTCTACTGAACCTAACCCAAGCGTGAGATATAATCATATATACTGAAAGAAATAAAATCAACAGGACTGCCTTAAAAAGCATCCAATTTAAAAGATCCCAAATCTGTTTATATCTCTACAAAGAATTCCAATCCCTTTTGCCATTTACAAAACACATCAAGTTTTTCTCTTGCGATAGGATGGTCACCCTGATCAAGTCTCCAAACAGTACCTCTGTAAGGCAGAAAAAAATTAAGAGGTTACCGAAAAGTAAAAGCTCTTCCACCCAGAATGCAAGTACTCTCTAAATTTGTTTTACATGTGGCACCAGAAGCCAGCTTCCTTACTCAGAGAATCCTCAATATTCCAAGATAAGGAGGAAGGATATCTGCTAAATTACAACAACACTGCACACCACCGCATTTACTGTATGTAACCTAACAAGAAGCTGACTCCTAAAAACTTCCTTCGCAGTCTTTTATATAACAGAGGGATACAATGAAGAAAGTACAAACTGACAAATCAGCTACACAGACCAGAAGGTGGGGGTAAGGGGGGGCAAGTGACAAGGAAGGAGGAAATAGCTTACTGTAAGAGTCAATTAAGTGGCTAATCTGGGGTCACTACAAATATCAAAAGGTGGGGAGGCTGTCTTTGTAATGTGTAAGAGAATTATCTCGATTAAGGCCCATTCGCAACATGTCGAATTTTAGCATAAATACAAATTCTAAGGTCTGCTTCTGTAATCTGGTGTTAAAGTCTCTTTGTTGTAAGACACATGTTGTCAGGTCTTTAAGGGAATGGCTAGTTGATTAAAATGCTGTCTGCCAGGTGTGTGTGTGTGGAGATTTCTGATGTCTGATCTGTGAGCACTGATTATCTGGCGACGTGACTGACCAGTTTGTCCAATATACATCGCAGAGGGGCATTGCTGGCACATGATGGCATATATCACGTTGCTGGATGTACAGGAATATGAGACCTTGATCGTATAACTGACATGGTTAGGTCCAGTGATGGTGTCTGCGTTGCGACTGGGCCTTAATCGAGATGATAATTATCTTACACATTACAAAGACAGCCTCCCCACCTTTTGATATTTGTAGTGACCCCAAATTAGCCACTTAACTGACTCTTACAGTAAGCTATTTCCTCCTTCCTTGTCACTCCCCCGCTCTCCCACCCCCACCTTCTGTTCTATGTAGCTGATTTGTCAGTTTGTACTTTTTTCATTGTATCCCTCTGTTATACAATGGTCATGCCAATTCGCTTTCAGAATATGATCTGAAGAAGTGGGTCTGCCCCACGAAAGCTCATCACCTAATAAACTATCCTGTTAATCTTTAAAGTGCTACATGACTGCTTTTTTTTTGTTTTACCAAGATCAGCCTAACATGGCTACCTCTCTGTTACAAGTCTCTCATAGCTCAGAAAGCTCCCTTTACATGTCTCATTAACTAGGTGATGCTAAGATCTATTTCCCTTTCCTGTAGGAAGCTGAGTGCCTTTCTTGGAACTTCAGACACATGTACCCAGCTAAGTCACATTCCATCATCAATTTTACAACTATTCAACAGGAACTGATTTGAGGAGTCAAACATTCTTTAAAGCCAGTGTAAATTGGGAAAAGAAACTCTGATGTCAGAGAGGCAAAAAACAGATAACATAAGGCAGCCGAGAAGTAAAAAAGCAAAGTAGTAAGAGTTTCCATACCTGGCCTCTCCAGTTTGAGATTCCATCTGGTTAACCCAAGATTTGTAGATGTCTACAGGATCCGTTTTGATGTTTAGTGATTTGTCATCCATGATTTCCTTCACAACAGGTGCCAGGATCTGCCTCAGTGCATTCTGGCCACGGGCACCACGATTAAAACTTACCACCATCTTAATAACAGTGGGGTTTCCAGTTACAATCTCATGTATCTGGTCTACTTTTGATCTGGAAGAGAATTAACGTCAATAAAAAACAAACTAGAAATAGTTTTACCGGTTATGCATCCTTTACATTTCATGATACACGCTTCTTAAGGCAAAATATGCTGGTTTTATTGGTAAAGCTGGTGGAGTTTTACAAAATTTCAATGAAACAAGTTACAACAAAAAGGCCAATAATGAGACTCATAGTGTATAGCTCAGATGTGCTACGAGGTGGCATAGGACACAAAATTGGGTGTCTTCAACTAAGAAATGTAGCAGTTTGCTTTGAGCTGTTACTGCATTTAAAAAAACCACTTAAAACATTTTTGTAGGGAAAGACAATAGGTGTGTTTTGGATGGGGACAGGGAAGATATGTAATATATTCTCTCACTATAAAAGACAGGAATAAAAACAGTTACCTACCTTTTGTAACCGTTGTTCTTCGAGATATGATGCGCATGTCAGCCCATTCGAGGTGTGAGCAGGCCCATGTGCACAGATGTCAGAAATTTTAGCCTCAGCAATATCCAAAGGAACAGTTGTGGCACTCCCTTCAGAACCATGCCCATGGGCTAGTATATGGCATCACCAACCCTACTCTCCCTTGTTCCTTCTTGCAGACAACTCCGACAGAGGGGCAAGAACAATGGGTAATGGAACAGATATGAGCAACACATCTCAAAGAACAAGTTATGAAAGGTAGGTAATCATTTTTCTTCAAGTGCTTGTCATGTTGATTCCACTCTAGGTAACTCACAGGCCGTATCAATGGAGGCTCAAACGGGTCCCATGAGCCATGACAACGTAAGATTCAGGTACTGCAGAGGAGGTTTCCTGAAATGTGGGTAGAGATGCCTGAGGCCCTTGAGGAACCTGGCAATCATAGAACTGGAAGGAACCTTGAGAAATCATCAAGTCCATTCCCCAGTACTCATGGCAGGAACAAGTACCATTTAGACCATCCCTGACAGATGTGTGTCTAACCTGCTCTTAAATATCTCCAATCATGGAGATTCCACAAGCTCCCTAAGCAAAATGCAAAAAAAATGGTCTACCCTTGAGCAATGGACAAAAGGCTGAGAGAGCAGCTAAGTGGTCTTAGATAGACGAAAGGGGCAGACCTTGAAGCCTGAAATACAGAAAATAGCCAAGGATTAACTGCGGTGAGGTCTGGCTGGGCAGAATGCCTTTATCTGAGGTCCAACAAGCAAACAGCTTCCATTTGGCCTGGAAGATTGCTCTGGTGGAAGGCTTTCCACTGCCCAACAAAACTAACTGAACACCAGCTGAGCACTCCTGCTCCTCCATATTTAACCATGCAACAGTCAAGCAGTTCCACTAGGTTCGGATGCAGTAGACTGCCTCGGTTTGGGGACAGCAGTCTCAGCTGGAGAAGTAGCTGTAATTAAGCAGCTACCGAGAGGTTCAGAAGCATGCCAAACCAGTGCTGGCATAACAAAGCCGGCACTATGAGGATCACCTTTATTCTACCATGCTTGATCTTCATAAGGACTCTGTGAATTAACAGCATTGAGGGGACAGCATAAAACAGAGCCCACGACTGTACGAGCTGAAAAACATCTAACAGGGATCTTGTCAGTCCCCCTGAAATAAGCAGAAAATGGGGCATTTCCAGTTCTGCCTGGATGCAAACAAGTCCACCTGGGGAATCCACAACTCTGAAGCATGATGCTGACGAGGTCCAGATGGAAGGCCCACACACGGTGAGACAAGAAGGTCCTGCTGAGGATTTCCGCCCAACTGTTCCTGGCCCCAAGGAGATGTGTGACTATGAGATGGATGCCATGTTATACACAGAAGTCACAGAGCTTGAAGGCAACTTGGCAAAGAGCAGATGATCTGGCTCTGCTTTGCTTGTTGATATAGAACATAGCTGCTATATTGTCTGTCAGCACCCAGACCACCCTGCTTTTTATTTGAGATAGGAAGGCGTGGCAAGCCAAGGGAACTGCTGAGTTCCCTGATGCTGAGGTGGAGGAAGCAATCAATCATGATTCGACCAATGATCTTGCATACTGAGATCACCCAGATGGACTCCCCACCCCAGGTCTGAGACATCAGAGACAAGGGTAACTGACAGGGATGGAGCCACGAAGGGAACCACCTCCAACGCTGATGCAGGATTCTGCCACCAGATGAGTTATGACAATACGTGATCCAATGCTGTGTGTGTGGGGACACAGACCTACGCCAGCAATGCCTGCAGGGATCTGGGGATGGAGCTGCATATGTTGGACCACATAAGCCCCTATGTGGTGAAAGGGTAAACTTGCACGCACAAGATGAGGTCTGCCATAGCTTGGAAAAGATAGTTCTCTCTTCTGAAACTATTGTTCCTCGAGATGTGTTGCTCAGGTCCATTCAGCATAGGTGTGTGTACTTGCCACATGCACCGGCACCAGAAGTTTTCCCTAAGCACTACCCCAGGGGCTGCGGTCCCCAGCACCCCTTGGAGTGGCACGCATATACCATGCTATATAGGACACTTCCCGGCCCCTACTTCCTCAGTTCCTTCTTACCACCAATGACAGTGACTGGAACAGTGTGCTCCAGCCTTAGCTGCTGCTAGCATTCCCTAACTCAACTGTTTTGCAAATAGTTCTAATCAAACTAGCCAAGCCCCTAGGTTGTGGAGGTGAGGAGACAGTGGGGAAAACAGCTTCTTAGCTTGCTAAGGAGTATGGAGGCCCAAAGAGCAGAGGATGGCATGGGAACCTTTAAGACCATGCAGTCTCCAGTGCATGAGCTTGGAGAAAAAGAGTCCCATCCCCAGAAACAGGAGGTTTTGTACAATGGTCTGAATCTCCTGGAATATCCCAGAGGACTGCAACCAGGATCTGTACCACATAATGAGTTTGGTTTAAAACCAGGACAGCAGAACATGCCTTGCTCCAGGGTGAAGTCCCAGCCAGAACTCTTAACTACAGGTTGGACCGCCCTGGTCCGGCACCCTCAGGACATGAGCTGTCCCGAACCAGGGAATTTGCCAGACCAGGGGAGGTCAGTCCTTCCCTGTCGGCTGCTTCGCTCCTGGGCTCTTCTCCTTCGGGCTCCCTGCCCTACCGTTGGCCCCGCTAATGCTGGCCTGACACAGGCTCCCCATCCTGCTACCTTCACACTGCCCCAAGGTCTCTCAGAGTTCCCGGCTCGGACAGCCTGGCTGCTGCCGGCCAAGCTGCCACATAATGTTCCCCAGAGTTCCCAGGCTGGGACTATCCAGCTGCCTCCAGCTCCAATGCCACTGGGGGTTCCACGGCTGGGATTGCCCGGGCCACACCATGCCATTGCTAGTGCTGGCCCTGGGCCACCTGCCTTTGCCAGCCCTGCTTTAGCTGTGATTTCCACAGGCAGGATAGCCCAGCCACACCGCACCACCACTAGGAACTCCCTGGGTTCTCCAGGCGGGGCCACCCGCTCCTGCCAGCCCCGATGTCATACGGAGTATCCTGGGGTTCCAAATCAGGGCCACCCAGCCGCCACCGGTCCTGCTGCCAGGGGGAGAAGGGGAGTCCCCAGCTGGGCCGCCTGTCACCAGAAACCCTGCTGCAACTGGGGTTCCCTAGTTAGGGCCAGGATTCCCCCGGCCGCCTGGCCCAGCTGACAGCAGGGGTTCCTTGGCCAGGATAGGAGTCCCCCAGCCACCACCGCCTGGTCCAGATGGGGCTCTCCAGCCCCACATCCTCTTAGCTGGCTCCTGTTACCACCTGTGGGGCTCTTTGGTCCAGCAGGACCAGATATTGCCCGACTAGAGTCTCCTGGATTTGGGAGATTCAACCTGTACTAAAAACATTTAGCTTAAAGGCTAAGTACATAAACTATATACAAAAGACAGACAGACAATGGGCTGGTGAAGAAAGGCTAATGCTCTTGTGATTGCAAAGTTCTAACCAACCGTCACGGGTGCTAAGAAGGAACTGGGAGGGCCTAGGGTCAACAGCACTTATATACCAATGCAAGAATGCAGCACTCAGAGGAACACCACAGCTGACCTTATGGATACTGCTCAGGCAAAAATCTCCATGTACTATGCACATGGAGGCGCACATGCCTAGAATGAATTGACATGAGCAAGCCCTCGAAGAACTACATTTAGTAGTATATGGCAAAGCATGAAAGTAACAAATTAACAGAAAAGTCTCTATTGTGATAGTTTATATGTTTTTCAGTGATGAGGTCCCAGATGTGCACTGGTAGGAATTAGACTATGATGTGACATGATCACAAAAATATGCTGAACCTGTGTCCACAAACTGAGCACCTATAAAAATGTAAACCACTATAGCATTACTGAGCTCTTGCATTCTCATTAACTGTTGAAAATCCAGGACAAGCTCAGTCTGCATTTCAGTTTCTTAGGACTTGTCTGTATGGAAAGTTACTATGTAACAATCAAGCGTGTGAATATATAGTGTACCAGCTTGCCATGCAGCAGCATCATGTGTGGCCCTACAACATGGCTTAGTGGTATACTACTGCAAAGATCAGTGTCCTCATGGCAAGTTAGTGCACTATAGATTCAAACTCTAGGGTGGCGTGCAGTAATTTGCCATATAGACAAGCTCTTAGTCATCCTGGCTCTCCTTTACCATGCTTCTTATTGGCTTACAAATCTGGAGCTACTCTAGGCACAAAAGCAGTTTAAATCACTTTATATTTGGCTACAAGTTTTTCCAAAACAGGTTCATTAGCCACAGTTTGCTGCTTCAGGAAAGCAGATGCTCTCAATCTAAAATAAAATCACCTTAAAACGTAGTGTAAAGAGGTTTGTTTTCACTCTCAATGGCTATCAATGAACAACTCCTCTCCAAGCTACACAGATATTTCTTTAGCAGTCATGTAGCACTTTAAAGACTAACAAGGTGGTTTATTAGGTGATGAGCTTTCGTGGGGCAGACCCACTTCTTCAGATCATATTCCCCACGAAATATGGGGAACTTTCGTGGGTCTGCCCCACGAAAGCTAATCACCTAATAAACCATCTTGTTAGTCTTTGAAGTGCTACATGGTGGCTTTTTTGTTTTACCAAGATCAGAATAACACGGCTACCTCTGTGTTACAGATATTTCTTTGTGCTTCAGGGGAAACCAAAATTATTCTTATAAAGAAACTGAGGACCCAAGCATGAACAGAGAGAAACAATGTAGCAGGCATCAGGTGCTTAAGCCATCCCTTAAGCAATGCCATGGCACCACATACTTGATTTCCTCCTGAAGTGCTGTCTGGAAAAGCCGAAGTAACAGATATTCTTCTCTCTGATTGGATGCATAGTTATACAGGGTGAAGATTACAGAATCCATAAATTTGGTGGATTTGTTCTGAGGCATCTGAAAAATCAGCTTGGCCAGGTAGGTAGGGTTAGTCTACAACAACAACAAATAATGAAGCATCAGCATTAGGGATGTTAACAGATAATGGGTAATCGTTAAGAGTGATGCTTGGCAGGTGACTGGTTAACTGTGGGCAGAGGGCTTCTTCAGAGAGGGCTGGGAGCTGGCAACCCCACAAACAGTCAGGCTGGAGCTGGCAGGGGCCGCTCCAGCCCTCCCACCCGCCACTGTTTAATCAATCAAACTAGTTAACTGATTCCATAGAATTTTACATCCCTAGTCAGCATTAATTCCCACAGAGATAACTGTTGGCAATGATGGGTCCAAAGCACAGTGCACAGATGACGACTGACTCAAGACAGACATCTCCATGGCAGGAGCTGGAAAAAGCTGGAAAAGCAGCGTTAGGGGAACTGCTCACCTGAAGTAAGTAAAATAGGTGCTGATATGCTTCCAGCTTCTCCCTCTTCTCTTTGCTTAGAGCCTTCAAACCTCCCCTCTGTTTGTTCAGCATCATCATGTCAGACAGCTGCTCCTTGTTCTTCTTTGTAAGTTTCTTACTATGAGACACAACATCCTGTGACGACAAACAGAAAAAGACTCAAATTTAACTTTAAATCCCCAAATCCTCATTCACATTTTTAAAAACTCTGTCCTTTTTAACTCTATTAACATTGCACAGAGAATTATGCCCAATTTTAAACCGGGATGTGTTATGGACACTGCATTGATGGAACATAAGAACAGCCATACAGGGTCAGACCAAAGGTCCATCCAGCCCAGTATCCTGTCTGCCGACAGTGGCCAATGCCAGATCCACCAGAGGGAGGGATCACAACAGGTAATCCTCACATGATTCCTCCCCTGTCACCCACCTCTAGAGAAAGAGAAGCTAGGGACACCATGCCTACCCATCCTGGCTAATAGCCATTGATGGACGGACCTCACCTCCACGAATCTATCTAGCTCTTTTTTGAACCCTGTTAAAGTTCTAGCCTTCACCACATCCTTTGACAAGGAGTTCCACAGGTTGGCGGTGAGCTGAGTGAAGATGACCATCATCACAGAATATGGTTCCATCAATACCAAGGCCAACAATACAACCGCAGATGATTTTCCCCAGCATACACACTCAACCCTTAAATGAAACTGAAACAAGATGTCATCATGATCATAGGTGATTTCAATTCTTAGGTAGGAACCTTGGCCAGTATTCACAGGAATTTCAGTACTGGGTAGAAGCTTCTTGGGGCGGCAGTGATCTCAGCTCTGTTCCTCAGCTGGGGGAGACCAGGGAGCTGGCCCAGCAGGACAGAGTGTTGAGAAGCCCCAGAGAGCAGGAAGGTGAATGGCACCCTGGGAAGCACCCCCAAGGAGTCTTCTGTGACTGCACCTTGTCACACAAGCATTAGAAGAAGGATAAAGCTATTAAAAACTGAACCTAGTACCATCTCTAATCACCTCTGGTTAAGTTTTGTCAGCCTTTTTGATACAGAATTATTAGCACAACGCAAGTCCAATGAATTTAAGCATCTGTATCAAGGTATTTCACTACGTAATTAGTGAACATGTGAATGGTACATTCGATGGCACAGTAAAATTGCCAGAGATGAACACAAACTGAGAATACAACCCGATCACTTTCAGCATCTTGTCAGAGATTGATGCAGCTGGTGCTCTATTTGAAAGGTCAGGTCCTTTTGGGATTTGCCATATTGAGGATGAGGATGGGTGGGCAAGGTGGGAAAGCTCTGTATGGGGTAGAGGGAAAGATGGTGGGACTCAGTAGGAGTTATAACCTTTAGACATTGGCTCCAGCTGCTGCTCCTTTTACAGTACCTGTGAGTATGGGCATTTTAGCATCAAAATAGAAGTATTTTGCTTATGTGCCAGAGTTAAGGGTCTGAATTCCCTAACATTCTTACATGTGTAAGGCAGGTCAGCGCCATGTTAGAGATGGAGACAGGAGATACAGAAGGATTAAGCAATTGTATCAAGAACACTCAGCAAAACAGAACCAGGTTATAATTCTGGAATTTTTGAATCACTCAGCTGTCTCCAGGTAAGTCTCCCCTCTCTAGGAAGCATTTTAACAACAAGCCCCCTAGTATATTTGCCACAATTTACAGTAGAACCTTCCCTTGGCTTAATATGTGCCTGATACAGTCTCAATCAGGCAAAATAATGTTGCATTGTGTAAGCTACATTGGTGTCACAGTCTCTCAACTAAAAATTAAAGAGGCACAGCAGTTGTATGCCTGGTTTCGAACAATCACAATTTTCTTTAACAAACACTTCTCTGGCAGCCACCTCAGAAGCCCCCTCCTAGCCCCCCAATCTGTTTCTTCTTGCTTGGTTCTCTCAAGCTTTTATTTTCCTTCCTGCTGAAAGATGTGCTATAACACTAACTTGTCCTTCTGAATCCCCAACAGCTTCCACTTGCCTTGACCATGCATGGAAGTTCCCCTGTTTCACATGAACTTCCTTCCCCATGGTGGGACTGACTGTTCAATTAGTAAAACTGTCCAAAATAGCTAAGAGCAAGGGGAGAATATGGGGGGCTGTTTCCCTCCACTATCTGGTCTATATGCTGGACTCCGTACTTCAGCTTTCTCTCTCCATGAGCTTCATACCTGCAATGTGATTTTGTTTTTCACAAGGAGTCCAATTTTGATGTCCATGAGATTGAGGTCGTTTTCCAATTGCTGATTGGCTCGGATTAGGGTTACAACCTCCTCACGCAGCTTCATTAGGTCAAGCTCCTCCTGAAAATCCTGGTCACTCTGATCCAGTAAATGGACAAATTTCCGGACCACAGCCATAGGTGGGTCTTCAGCACTAACTATGAGGAAATGGAAGAAGCATCAAGCAAGGAGGAAAAAAAAATTCACTGAATATACATTTTAACAGCATATGAATAATCTTTCTATCACCACAGAATGTAAGCAGATTCTAACAAGCTTTGAAATTACTTATTTTGGGACAACATGTGAGCATAACCAGCAACAAAGGAAAGAGTCAAATATCAAACCTAGGCCAATTTGCGATGCCATGGTTAATTGAGAAGCTGTCATTTTACCCATAAATATCTACAGTGATGTCTGGAGTTAAAATTTCTATCACCCTCAGTGCTCCCAAAGGAATACCACCTCAAATAATTTCCATACTACTATTCTTCCACAGTCTCTAGTGCTGCAGATGACATTAACAATGTGCCATGGAAATACTGAATCAACAGCTATCTGAGCCTCACTCCCTGGGCAATACTTACTGAGTGTTTTGTAGTCATCTCTTGCTTTATTTGCACGAATAAAGGCCTGGATTTTTACAATGTCATTTATCTAGGAGGAAAAAAAAGACACATAATTTCATTCACACTGTAATACACAAAGTATATATTAAAAAGTAGTGTAGCAAGGAGACTCTTACATGGTCTCTGAAATACTGCAGCCGCTCTCTATACTGCTTCCTGGCTTGATACATCCTGGTTATTGACTGAATCTGTGAAATAAGAAGACACTCAGATATAAACTCCATGACAGGATCCCACAACAACCTTATTGCCAAAAGACATTGAGGAATTAAGAGGAAGTTAAAAGAAATGCAACAATTATCAGCGAGCTGGAGGACTGATTCATGATGAATTATTGAAAGAGCTAAATATGTAAATTTTGGCTAAACTGCAGATGAGGCGGCAGAACAGGAAATCCTAATGATCTATAAATAGCTAAAGGATATTGAGGCCAGGAAAGGATAGGGATTATTTAGGCTCCTATAATTAGGAGAATGGGGTAAATTTAAGGATATCGGATGAACATTAGAAAAAACTTTCTGACCACGAGATTGGGGAGGCAGTGGAATTTTCTATCAAGAAAAGACGAAGCGGCTCTGGTGATTTTAAAAAACTACACTGGACAAAGACCTAAAAACAGTCATAATCCATGACACTGAATGATTCTGTCGTGGCTCCTGAGGGTGGACGATAGGACCTGAAAGTTCTCTTCCACCTCTAATGAGCAGACACTTCCAAGACATTATACCTTCACGACTTGATCTCTGTGTGCTCGCAGGTACTCCAAGCGATCTTGGTATTCCTTCCGCTGCTTGTAGCCACGCCACTGAGACTGAAACCAGAGAACACACAGACACACAAGGTTACTGTGCAAGGCATTTATTACTTTGTGACCAGCTCAGTGTTGGTCATCTTCCCAAGTTTGCCTTTGGCCAGGTATAAAAGCAGAGATTCATAATTTGTTGTTTTTAAATGGATATGAAAATGTTGTATGTACCACGGTTACATTTACAATGCAGTTAGACACCCGCACCTGGCTTGCGCCAGCTGATTCAGGCTCACAGGTGTGTTGCAGACATTTGGGCTCAGGCCACAGGTCAAGCTCTGGGACCCTCCCACCACACAAGGTTCAGCCTGAGCTCAAACAGCTACACTGTAACTGAACAGCCCCATCGCCTGAGCCAGGTGAGCTTAAGTCAGCTAGCACAGTCCAGACCCTAATTAGGTCAATGTCTACGCTACAGCCTTGTTCTGCTGACGCATGTGCCCTTTATCGCACTGAAACAATAAGGGAGGCAGAGAGCTTATACTGATGTAGTTAGGCTGACGGTGTCTGTAAACACACTGTTGCTTACATCAGCTGTTAGCTCTCTTATCAATTTCAAAAGGGTTGGGCAGATGGACCCTACTCCCAACAGGGAGCTAGGACATGAATGTTTCTCCTGCCTTGCCCACCCAAGGTTGGGAACACTGCCTGTTGTGTCAGTTTTACCGCTCCATGATGGTTGCCTGGCTCCTAGCCAGAACAAGCAGCCCTGGGTGGCTTCTTCCCTGCTTCTGGGAGGGAACAGGGTAGCAAGGGATGGGGAGCAGCCTGTTGGGAGTCAGGGAGCCTGTGGAGAAGCCATGTTCCTGGCAGAGACCAGTATCTCCGCTCCCCAGCACTGCCCCTCTTAGGTCGGTGGTAGTGCTCCTAGTGAGAACGCACACAACAGATCCAAGGCGATCAGTGTGAATATGCACCACCATAGTAATTACTATTGCAGTGGCTATCCATTGACCTAATATGGGTCAACTTTATTTGTGTGTGTAGAAATACCCCAAGACCTCCTCTCTTGCCATTCAGGCTACCTTCCCTGCCCTCAATTTCTTCCCCTTTTCCAAAGACAGGGGTTGTCTTCATGAGACAATCCGGTCCAAGTTAGGATTTTATAAAAATCTATGTGTACAGATTACTCTCTCAGACTTTCTGCTATCGCATACACTGTCATCCAGTATTCTGAAATCTTCCCTGTATTCCTGGGGGAGTGCCCACAATTCTCCACTCACAACTTAGATATCGCCAGCTTGAAATAAGCAAATAAAAATGGAACAAGCACATTACTTCAGAGACAGAAAGCAGATCCCAGGATACAACTGTGTCAGGGTGCATCCTCAGTATGGGACAGAAATCCCACAAGAGATGGAATTAATTCAATAACTTTAATATGCTTCAACCCTTCAACCATAGTGCAGCCCCAGTGTACATCACTGAGCAATTCATCAGATAAAATCGTCAGCACAAAACACTGGCATACTCCTGTCCCCAGAACAAATATCAATGGCTCACTAAAGAATAAGCCACTAGCGGGTCTTCTCTGACATACTCCTCTCCCCGCAGTTTTGCCTGAGGAGGAATTTGCTAGTTGATCATAAAAATAAATCAGCAAAATACTCTTCAGGGAGGGGCTGTCTTTCTGTTACGTATCTGTACTATATCTAACACCTAGAAGCTCTGGTTTCTAGGCACTACTATTATTCACAAATAACGGTATCCCACTGTACATAGTACAGACCCAGAAGTAACAACTCCTAGACCACAGTTACTCAACTTGCGGCCCGCGGCCTGTTTGTTTGCGGCCTGCGGTGCGGTTTGGGTTTACGCAGGGCTCAACACGCGGCCCGCGGGTGGGATCCTTTGAACACGCTCCACAATGGCGAGGCACTATAATGGTGGTCTGTTGATATGCGTTTTACTAGTTAAATTCCTGGACTGTCATTGCTCATTAAAAGCGCTGTCATATGGGTGGAAATAAGGTAAATATTGCATTTTATTAATAACAGCAGAACTGACTTAAATGGGGCCTGCGTATGGTGTAGTCTTGCCTTAATCTTGTATTCATGCCTGTCAGTATGAAATCAGCTATTTGCATATATATTTGTACGTATATACAACCACTCTTAAACTGCGGCCCTCGTCATGTGCTGAGCGTATCATTGTGGCCCCCAGGACTTCCAAAGTTGAGTAGCCTGCCCTAGACAGAGACAGGACTTTGTTACCTGGATACAAGTGATTGCAGGGACTTGTTTCTTCAAGAAATTCATTCTGGAGTTGAATTCCTGGCGAACAAGGTACCCACGGCAGCAAGCCTGCAGCCTGGTTATCAGGTTCTCGTTAGCAAGCCAGAGCTGTTCTCTGTTGTATGCAGCAGTGACTCCCGAGATTGAGCTCTGAATTCATGGAGGAAGAAACAAGGCAAAGCACAAAAGGAGAAAGGACAGAGAGTGAGGAGACAAAAATCAATATGGTAAATCAAATATCTGTATTATGCACAACATACCCTCAATTCTCTCTCAACATGCATTTGGAGCATGATCCTGAGTTCAAAGTTAAGAACATAAGAATGGCCGTACTGGGTCAGACCAAAGCTCCATCTAGCCCAGTAGCCTGTCTGCCGACAGTGGCCAGCACCAGGTGCCCCAGAGAGGGTGGACCGAAGACAATGATCAAGCGATTTGTCTCCTGCCATCCCTCTCCAGCCTCTGACAGAGGCCAAGGACACCATTTTATCCCCTGGCTAATAGCCTTTTATGGACCTAACCTCCATGAAATTATCTAGCTTCTCTTTAAACTCTATTATAGTCCTAGCCTTCACAGCCTCCTCTGGCAAGGAGTTCCACAGGCTGACTACACGCTGTGTGAAGAAGAACTTTCTTTGATTAGTTTTAAACCTGCTACCCATTAATTTCATTTGGTGTCCTCTAGTTCTTCTATTTAGGGAACTAATAAATAACTTTTCTTTATCGGCCCTCTCCACACCACTCATGATTTTATATACCTCGATCATATCCCCCCTCAGTCTCCTCTTTTCTAAACTGAAAAGTCCCAGTCTCTTTAGCCTCTCCTCATATGGGACCCGTTCCAAACCCCTAATCATTTTAGTTGCCCTTTTCTGAACCCTTTCCAAGGCCAAAATATCTTTTTTGAGGTGAGGAGACCACATCTGTACACAGTATTCAAGATGTGGGCGTACCATAGTTTTATACAGGGGCAGGAAGATATTCTGGGTCTTATTTTCTATCCCTTTCTTAATAATTCCTAGCATCCTATTTGCCTTTTTGACCACCGCTGCACACTGCGTGGAAGTTTTCAGAGAACTGTCCACGATAACTCCAAGATCTCTTTCCTGATTTGTCGTAGCCAAATTAGCCCCCATCATACTGTACGTATAGTTGGGGTTATTTTTCCCGATGTGCATTACTTTACACTTATCCACATTAAATTTCATTTGCCATTTTGTTGCCCAATCACTCAGTTTGGTGAGATCTTCTTGGAGTCCCTCACAGTCTGCTTCTGTCTTGACTATCCTAAACAGTTTGGTGTCATCTGCAAACTTTACCACCTCACTGCTTACCCCTTTCTCCAGATCATTTATGAATAAGTTGAACAGGATTGGTCCTAGGACCGACCCTTGGGGGACACCACTAGTTACCCCTCTCCATTCTGAAAATTTACCATTTATTCCTACCCTTTGTTTCCTGTCTTTTAACCAGTTCTCAATCCAAGAAAGCACCTTCCCTCTTATCCCATGGCCATGTAATTTACACAAGAGCCTTTGGTGAGGGACCTTGTCAAAGGCTTTCTGAAAATCTAAGTATACTATATCTACTGGATCCCCCTTGTCCGCGTGTTTGTTAACCCCTTCAAAGAACTCTAATAGATTAGTAAGACAGGATTTCCCTTTACAGAAACCATGTTGACTTTTGTCCAACAAATTATGTTCTTCCACATGCTTCACAATTTTATTCTTTACTATTGTTTCGACTAATTTGCCCGGTACTGAAGTTAGACATACCGGTCTGTAATTGCCCGGATCGCCTCTAGAGCCCTTTTTAAATATTGGTGTCACGTTGGCTACCTTCCAGTCATTAGGTACACAAGCCGATTTAAGGGATAGGTTACAAACCACAGATAATAGTTCAGCAATTTCCCATTTGAGTTCTTTTAGAACCCTTGGATGAATGCCATCCGGTCCCGGAGATTTGTTAACATTAAGTTTTTCTATTTGTTCCAAAACCTCCTCTAATGACACTTCAATCCGGGACAGTTCCTCAGATTCATCACCCACAAAGGACGGTGCAGATTTGGGAATCTCCCCAACGTCCTCAGCCGTGAAGACTGAAGCAAAGAAATCATTTAGTTTCTCCGCAATGGCTTTATCGTCCTTGATTGCGCCTTTTATAGTTCAATCGTCTAGGGGACCCACAGGTTTTTTAGCAGGCTTCCTGCTTCTAATGTACTTAAAAAACATTTTGTTATTTCTTTTTGAGTTTTTGGCTAGCTGTTCCTCAAAATCTTTTTTTGCTTTTCTTATTACATTTTTACACTTGATTTGACAGTGTTTATGTTCCTTTCTATTTATCTCACTAGGATTGGACTTCCACTTCTTAAAAGATGCCTTTTTGTCCCTCACTGCTTCTTTTACATGGTGGGTAAGCCACGGTGACTCTTTTTTAGGTCTCTTGCTATGTTTTTTAATTTGGGGTATACATTTAAGTTGGGCCTCTATTATGGTGTCTTTAAAAAGTTTCCATGCAGCTTGCAGGGATTTGGCTCTAGTCACTGTGCCTTTTAATTTCTGTTTAACTAGCCTCCGCATTTTTGTGTAATTCCCCTTTTTGAAATTAAATGCCTGGACTGCTGAGGTGTTC
The DNA here is from genome assembly GCA_032595735.1 of Pelochelys cantorii. Taxonomy (NCBI): domain Eukaryota; kingdom Metazoa; phylum Chordata; order Testudines; family Trionychidae; genus Pelochelys; species Pelochelys cantorii. The sequence goes on along the minus strand of CM064338.1, from coordinate 48,338,696 downwards.
TACCCACCACAGGAATGTTGAATGTTATTATATTATGGTCACTATTCCCAAGCGGTCCTGTAACGGTTATTTCCTGGACCTGATCCTGCGCTCCACTCAGGACTAAATTGAGAATTGCCTCTCCCCTTGTGGGTTCTTGCACCAGCTGCTCCAAGAAGCAGTCATTTAGGCCATTGAGAAATTTTCATCTCTGCTTCTCTTCCTGAGGTGACATGCACCCAGTCAATATGGGGATAATTAAAATCCCCCATTATTATAGAGTTCTTTATTTTGGTAGCCTCTCTAATCTCCCTCAGCATTTCAATGTCAGTATCGCTGTCCTGGTCAGGTGGTCGGTAATATATCCCTACTGCTAATTTCTTATTATTGGAGCATGGAATTACTATCCATAGCGATTCTATTGAACATGTTGATTCACTTAATATTTTTATTTCATTTGATTCTACATTATCTTTCACATACAGTGCCACTCCGCCACCCACCCAGCCTGCTCTATCCTTTCGATATATTTTATATCCCGGTATGATTGTGTCCCACAGATTTTCCTCATTCCACCAGGTTTCAGTGATGCCTATTATGTCAATCTCCTCATTTAATACTAGGTACTCTAGTTCACCCATCTTATTAGTCAGACTCCTACCATTTGTGTAGAAGCACTTTAAAAATTTGCCACTGTTTATTTGTCTGCCCTTCCCTGGTGCATTGGATTCCTTTGTATGCGGTTGTTTGTCTGCTCTGGCCCATGGTTTGCCCTCTCCCCTCCTCTCTTTCTGACTACAGCTTAGAGAATCTCTATCAATAGACTCTCCTCTAAGAGAAGTCTCCCTCCGATTTACGTGCATCTCCGCACCAATCGGCTTTCCCCCATCTCTTAGTTTAAAAACTGCTCTACGGCCTTTTTAATGTTTAGTGCCAGCAGTCTGGTTCCACCCTGGTTTGGGTGGAGCCCATCCTTCCTGTATAGGCTCCCCCTCTCCCAAAAGTGTCTCCAGTTCCTAATAAATCCAAATCCCTCTTCCCTACACCATCGTCTCATCCACGCATTGAGACTCTGAAGCTCTGCCTGCCTACCTGTCCCTGCGCGTGGAACTGGAAGCATTTCCGAGAATGCCACCATAGAGGTCCTGGATTTCAGTCTCTTTCCTAGCAGCCTAAATTTGGCCTCCAGGACATCTCTCCTACCCTTCCCTACGTCATTGGTACCTACATGTACCACGACCACCGGCTCCTCCCCAGCACTACACATAAGTCTATCTAGATGCCTCGAGAGATATGGTGAACGCGCTCAAGTGGCTCCTCTGTATAATTTCTTCTGAGAGCAGGAATTTCCTGGTAAGCGGATGCAAGGTCAAACACACTGATTTACAGATATTAGAGTGCATCCATCGGTCTGTCTGCAAGTCCGTTTGTTCAGGAACTCCTCGTAGATGTAAGAGCTAGGGCCATCAAATTTGGCAGGCAGCTTCCTCTTCTCCAAACTTAAAACAAGGCCGGGGAGTTTGGCTGCGCCAGGAAAATGGGAAGTGCCAGGAATGGGACTGTTTTCCAGAGCATGGAAAGGGAGAATCCTGCTGTTCTGAGAGACTTGTCACTGCAGAGTGACCCCTGGGCGCAGCTGCACCATCAAGAGAGCAGCGAGATGGGGCTGGACCGCAGCATCTTGCCTGCCACCCGACCAGGTAAGTTGTTCCTCTACCCTAAACCCTCCCTCCTCAGCCCCTGGCTGCAGCACCCAGGGAAAGGAGCAGAGTGAAGAAGGAGACAGCCCTGCCAGCTAGAGGGGCAGAGACATGGCCCCTGCCGGCCAAGAGAGAAGGTCCTGCCAGATGAGAACCCCCGACGCTGCCCTGAGCCCCTCCACGCCCCTGAACCCTCACTCTTGCACACCCCCAGCCTCATGCTCTGACCCACCTGCCTCCCCCACGTCCCCAAGGGACTCCCCTGACTCCTGCACCCCCCACACCATCAGTCCCCTGCCCTAAAGGACCCAGGCAATGCCGGATAAGTTTTCTAGTAATCTATCTATATATTTTAGAAATGTCTGTCTATGACTCTATTTGTTCAAGAACTCCTCCTACATGGTAAAAGCTAGGGCCACCAAATTGGGCATGCAGCTTCCTGTTCTCCTAACTTAAAGCAAGGCCAAGGTTTGTTTGTATCAACAGAACAGGAAGTGCCGGGAACAGGACTGTTTTCCATAACATGGAAAGGGAGGGGGCAGTGAAAGGGAGGGGCACAGAGAGGAGGGATGCAACAATGAGAGTGGCCACTGGGGGCAGCAAGCCTGAGCTGTACTGCAGAGACACCAATGGGGCAGCTGCACCACCAAGGCAGTAGGCAGCAGGGATGGGGCTCTGACATCTTGCCTGCCACTAGCACTAGACTGAGTAAAAGTAGCCTCTTTGCCCCAAACTCTTCCTCCTACCCCTCCCCTGGCCTTTGGCTGCAGTACCACGGGGGGAGGGGGAGGTCCCTCAGCAGCCGGGGAGAGAGGAGGGCGGGAGGGAAGAGATAAAGCCCCACCCTGACCCCCCTCCTAGCCACCCAACCCTCACTCTCACCCTCGCATTCCTCTAGCCTCCTGCCCCCGCCACCAGTGTTCCCTCTAAGTTGTGCAGCAGCACAGCTTCACAGGTGATTAATCAGTCCCACCCAGTCAGGCAGCTCCATACATGGAGCCCTGAGCCTCTGACTGGGCAGGGCTGATTAATCACCTGTGAAGCTGTGCGGCCGCCCAGCTTAGAGGGAACACCGCCTGTCACCACCAGCCCCCTGCCCTGAAGGGCCCAGGCAATGGCGGGTAAGTCTTCTATTACTTTAAAAATCTGCTAGCCCCCATTAGAAAGGGTGAAATGTGTGTGTACAGCATAATAACAAAGTCAACAGTACATGGTGGAACATACCAATAGGCACAGTTAAGAGGAAGCTGTAGCAGCAAATTATTTGGTTTAGTTATTTTTAAACATTATCTTTTTGCCAATAATTCCATTTGGATTTAAGATTTAACTCTTAGGGTAACTCTGCAAAGAATTACTCAGGTGAGCAAATGCAGAGAACTTGCTCTTTGTTCAGGGAGAAAATGAACACATGTTATTCTACTACCTGTATTTCCTCCCGGGAGAGCTGTGTATTATTCTGCACAAATCCTGAGGGTTCATCCCAGCGTCCCTCTCTGGTTTGCAGGTTATGGTAATAGTAATAGCCTCCTTTCACCCAGTGCTTCACCCACTCGCTGCCATTGTCCCCTAGGAACAGAAATGGAAGTACAAGAGCTTAAGGGGAAGCACGATCTGTTCAGTGCAGCTAGCAAGCGAGAGGCGTCACATTGTCCCAGCGCTTTACTGATTTAAGAGTATAGCTACCTATCAGAACATGCTTCTGAAGTAGCGAAAAGCCTAATAAACAAGTAAAAATATATTTTCTAAATGTTACAAAGAAGCCTCCCATCCCCTCCACACAACCCCAGATTCCATTCCAAACAGAGTATTTTCCTTGGCCTCAGCTTTCCATTCTACTAGCTGAGGTTCATCTGCTTTCTGCTTGCAGTTCACCGTTTAAAAATCAGTTGTATAACTCCAGAAATCACCTGCAGCCATCTTCTCTCTCTTGGCTTCTGCCAGGTCACGCTGATATGTCTCATCACACTCTGGAGTGACTCCATACAATCCGACATCAGACGAGCGCAAGGCACTGAGGGTCTGACCCACATCCCCATGGAGCACTGCTTCATTAATGGCCAGAATTCCTAAGGAAACTTAGAGAACACACAAAAGAGCTGGTGACCTTGGCATGCGGGGCTCTGTGGTCTACTCCACACGCACCAAATGAATAGAAACGCAACTGTGAATCTTTCTCTGGGTGTGGGAGAAAAGAGACATCAGGTGAACATCTTTAGGAATTAAGTGTCTTCAACAGAGCATATGGCCATTCCCAGACATTCTAGTTTCACTGCATCCTGCCCTTTCCACTTCGAACCACAACTTCACACAGCATCCTAGCCATCCCTCTTGCAGATTACTGAGAGGTCACGACCTGTGGGTAGTGCCACTGGGGATGACATTGCAAGTGAAGACTGAGAGCGATTGGTCACTATTTAGTCCACAGAAAGCTCCACATGAATCCCAGAACAGGCCAAATTCAAGCAGCAATACTTTTTAAAAGGTGTGAAGAGGATTCTTTGCAGATACTCTACACTACAGGTCTGTTTGATAGAAACTGACTGGAATGTGGCAGCAGAAATCAGCTTTCCTCAGGATGGATGTTCCTTGGCATAACCTTCCAATAGCTCACCTGCCACACATTGCCCATTTAGACATGTTCTCATGGAGGCATCATGATCTATTGTATTGGTACGCACGGGAACAGAAGGTCAAGTTTACTTAATGGTTTTTAGTACATTATGGATAAAATTCTAGGGGCTATTTCACATGGATTTTCAGAGAAGGACCTTCAGCCACATATGGGCATCAAAGACTATTAGGAAGACAATGATTAGCATGCAAATCCATTACCATATTTTGAAGGACTTTAGGTTGTGTCCATAATACATCCTTAAACTTGGTGTTGGCTAGGTCACTATTTGAAATGGCTGCTTTTCTGACCATCTACAAACACAAAAGGAAATGAAGGAGAGGAAATGCACAAAATCTAAGTGCATAGTCACCTCTGTGACTAAAGAAAGTGTATGTCTGTATTTAAAGCACTACCACCCCTGAACGCTTGCTAGAAGCACTGAGGAAGAGACCTGCTGAGTCACTCTAGCGGAGATGCACCATGTGCCATCCTAGAGCCAATGGCATAGAACTTTGAACTGTCAGAGTTCCCCACTCCAGAGCTCTTGCTTCAGGCATGTGGCTAAGTGGAGTGAGCATGCATTTTTAAGTCACGTAATGTCATTACTGTGATATGTTTATATTAGAAATTAAAGAAATAGACAAGAAGAATATATGTTATGAAACATTTCAGGATTAAAAAAGAATATCAAGAAAAATGTAAGATTACTAATAAGAGCGGGGTGGGGGCAGATGCCTGGAGGTGATAAAAGGCTCAGCTACTTTGCTTTCATCTTCAACACAAAGGATGCTAGTAGGTTCACCTGATAAATGTTACACAGAATGCAAGAATAAGAATACAATCATAGAATCATAGAACACTAGAACTGGAAGGGACCTCGAGAGGTCTTCGAGTCCAGTCCCCTGCCCTCACGGAGAACCCAATACCGTCTAGACCATCCCTGATAGATAGATGTCTATCTAACCTGCTCTTAAATATTTCCAGAGATGGAGATTCCACAACCTCCCTAGGCAATTTATTCCAGTGTTAAATCACCCTGACAGTTAGGAAGTTTTTCCTAATGTCCAGCCTAAACCTCCCTTGCTGCAGTTTAAGCCCATTGCTTCTTGTCCTATCCTCAGAGGCCAAGGAGAACAATTTTTCTCCCTCCTCCTTGTGACACCCTTTTAGGTACCTGACTACTGTTATCATGTTATCATACTATAAGGTGGGTGCATAACTGGCTGGATAACCGTACTCAGAGAGTAGTTATTAATGGTTCTCAATCCTGCTGCAAAGGTATAACAAGTGGGGTTCCGCAGGGGTCTATTTTGGGTCTATTTTCATCAACGATTTAGATATTGGCATAGAAAGTACACTTAGTAAGTTTGCAGATGACACCAAGCTGGGAGGGGTTGCGACTGCTCTAGAGGATAGGGTCATAATTCAAAATGATCTGGACAAATTGGAGAAATGGTCTGAGGTGAACAGGATGAAGTTTAATAAAGACAAATGCAAAGTGCTCCACTTAGGAAGGAACAATCAGTTTCACACATACAGAATGGGAAGTGACTGTTTAGGAAGGAATATGGCAGAAAAGGATCTAGGGGTTATAGTGGACCACAAGCTGAATATGAGTCAGCAGTGTGATGCTGTTCCAAAAAACGCAAACATGATTCTGGGATGCATTAACAGGTGTGTTGTGAGCAAGACACGAGAAGTCATTCTTCCGCTCTACTCTGCGCTGGTTAGGCCTCAGTTGGAGTATTGTGTCCAGTTCTGGGCACCGCATTTCAAGAAAGACGTGGAGAAATTGGAGAGGGTCCAGAGAAGAGCAACGAGAATGATTAAAGGTCTAGAGAACGTGACCTTTGAAGGAAGGCTGAACGAATTGGGTTTGTTTAGTTTAGAAAAGAGAAGATTGAGAGGGGCCATGATAGCAGTTTTCAGGGATCTAAAAGGGTGTCATAAGGAAGAGGGAGAAAACTTGTTCATCTTGGCCTCTGAGGATAGGACAAGAAGCAATGGGCTTAAACTGCAGCAAGGGAGGTTTAGGTTGGACATTAGGAAAAAGTTCCTAACCGTCAGGGTGGTTAAACACTGGAATAAATTGCCCAGGGAGGTTGTGGAATCTCCATCTCTGGAGATATTTAAGAGTAGGTTAGATAAATGTCTATCAGGGATGGTCTAGACAGTATTTGGTCCTGCCATGAGGGCAGGGGACTGGACACGATGACCTCTCGAGGTCCCTTGCAGTCCTAGTGTTCTATGATTCTATGCTCAATATATAAAATGCAAGGGAAAAAATCCTGATAATTTAAAGGTGCACAAATTAACAGGGATGCCAGAGAGTTAAAACGACAAATACAGGTTGAACCTCTGTGGTCTTGGACTCTCTAGTCCAGCAACATCCGTGGTCCAGCAGCACTAGAGAGCCCCAGGCGGGAGAGGCACTGGAAGCCTGGTGCCAGTGCTGGCAGTGGAGCCAGCCTGGAGCATGGAGGCCAGGCTAAAAGTAGAGCCTGGCTGGGAGCATGGAACCCATCCAGTGACCAGGCTGGTGCTGGACCCTATGGCGCACGCTGTCCGGGGGTGCAGAGCCAGCCCAGAAGCCGGGCCAGGACCCAGCAGCTCATCCCAGCTAGGGGTGTGGAGCCCCCCTGGCAGCCAGGGTTGGACTGGCAGTGCAGCCTAACCAGTTACATGGAGCCCAGCTACTGGGGCCTGTGGCCTTGGGAGCAGGGAGCCTGGTGGCCAGGCCGGTAAAAGAGCCAGGTGGGGGCATGGAGCCTGGAGGGAAGCCCCGCTGGGTCTGCTGATAGACCTCAGGAAAGCCTGGAGTCCATCAGCAGAGGGGCTGGAATTGACCTCCCCTGGTCTGCCAAATCCCGCATTTGAGAATGATCAGGTCCCAAGGGTGCCAGACCAGGGAGGCCCTGTACAGGAAATTAGTGGAAAGAATTTCAAAGGGCTTTTGAGAAGTCTATAACAGGCCATCAAAGAAACTGAAAACCGTAAGATGAGATGAAAAATTCTCTCAGGAACTGAAAAAATGATTGAGATAGGAAGCAAAGAGCAGGAACCAACCATGGTTTCTAAAGACAAAAAGGAAGTTAATAGTGAGGTGCCCATTAATCAGTGCCAGACCTAATGTTCAAGATTTTTTTAGGGTATCTGAAAGCTGTAGAGAACACCACAGGTGAAAAATGCTGATGTACAAAATTGTTTAGGTTAGTAAAAATCAGTGCAAATTTGAGGGACTCCAAAAGCATCTAATAAAATGGAGTTACTGGGAAAGCCAATGGCAGATTATATTTAGCATACACAAATACAGTATAATATAAACTGGATTAAATCATTTAAGTTGTGCATGCACACGCACACAGACACATGCACACTGATGAATAATGAATTGGTTGCAACTTCAGGATAAAGATTTAGGTTAGCCATTACTGTGTGACATTTGATGAAGACACTTGCTCAATGTACTGCAGTGGTTAAAAAATACTGAATCAGATGTGGGGATGTATTCAGAAGGCGACCTCATACTGTAGAAAAATAACATCATTACAATAAGCTCATAGTCAGCCTCACCTTGCATCTTGCATTATGCACACCTACTCCCCCAGAGCACACTATGTGCTCTCTCATACACAGTGACCATTCCACAGCTGACGCATCTTCTAGAAAATTCGAGGGTGCCTGATCACGAAGATTAATAGACACTCTTGATATGAAACTTACATTTCTGTGCCTCCTCTGTGTCCCTGTTGGACCGATGAATCCCATCCTGAATTTCATCCAACCACAGCACAGCTGTCTCATCATGAGTGTCCTAAAAGAAAAGTGGAAAAAACTGATCTCTAGCTGCACATCTAAGACATTTTTGCCTAGTGAAGAAATCTGCACACACAAAAAAAGTGTCCGCACATTAAGTTTCATCCACAGAAGAAAAAAAGCCACATTTCTCTACAGGGTTCCCTCCAAGCTGCACGGCTGCATAGCTGCCTAATAAGCCCCATGCAGGGGCTCAGAGCTACTGCACAGGTATTCTGGCTGCCGCTGTCATCCCCTGCTATGCAGAAGGGGGGATGGGTTGGCAGCAGAAGCCAGTAGCCCTGCCTGCAGGGGGAGGGGCTGGCTTCCACTTCTGCCCCACCCCCAACTCCTGACCCCCCGTGGGGCTGGAGCAGCCCTTCACCCTTTGGGGATGTTCCAGACTACTGGTTAACTGGTACCTGGTAAAGATCACCCAATAAGTCCTCTGCCCGCAGAGGCTGTTCCAGGGTACTGGTTAACCAGTGCCCAGTAAGTATCACCCAGTAAGTCCTCTGCCATGGGGGCTGTTCTGGGGAGCGGGGGGAGGGGAGGGAGGAATACTGGTTAACCAGTAACTGATAAGAATCACCCAATAAGCCCTCTGCCCACAGGGGCTGTTTCAGGGTACTGGTTAACCGGTGCCCAGTAAGCATCACCCAGCCGTTCACATCCCTATTCCATACATGGACATAAAAATTAAGGGAACAATGTTCTTCACCAGATACTCTGCATTTGACTGCAGCACAAGAATTAAAACTTCATGTGTGCCTGCGACCAGTAGAGGCTGCTACAGTCACAACTCAAGCAGCTTCTCCTATCCTCCCATCATCTCATTTTCAAAGATAAACTTAGTGAGGAAGGGGGAGCAACTGATCGAGCTATGCACAATATTAGAATCTAACAAGCAGAGTGCAAAAAGCTCCTGAATTACCACCAATTAGCCTAAAGCCATGGTACCTGGAGGACATTTCTTCCCATATTACCAGGGAAACAGACTCAAGTCTATGAACAAAGAAGCTACAAAACATAGTTCTTAAACAGAATAAAAATTGGTTCCCCCCATCCAAGCTGCAAGGCAAAAAGTATCAAAACGATATTCAACTGGAAGTGTGTTTAAACAGACTTTTAACTAAGCTTCGCAACTCTCTTTAACAAGCCATTGTAGACAGGCTGTTCACCATACACACACAACTGTTATGGCTGAACTTGGAACAAAATTAGTCAGCTGTGCTCATCTGCAGGAGACTGAGATGAGGAGAAAGGGGTAGAGGTTTAACAAAGAACCAAATCATATACATGTAGAACACATGATCCTGCAGCTGCCAAGTAGAGTCTCTCCCCACCCACCATTTGCTTCCTGTAGCTAATTATTAAAATAAGAAGCCACTTCCTTCAACCCTCCCTGTACAAACACAATACAGGAAACTCTCAACACCAACACAAAGTGCACTACAGCCATATAACACTAAGATCCACTCTCCATGGTGGGAAACAGATTGGGGGGTCAGTTCCAAAAGGGGCATTTCCTAACATACCCTGTGAATTTGCTCAATTAACATAATTCCGTAGCTTTGAAATAGGTCACACAATGACTTGGACTTCAGCTAAAAGTAAGCCTGGTCCCAGGAGAATGGTGGAAGGAGAGAAACGGTCCAGGTGAAGGAGGAGGAGGAAGAGGACTTTTCTAGTCCATTCTGACAAAGTTGACAACTTTGCACACTCCAAAATCTGCTAGTAAAAGTAAATCCACAGCATATCAGAATAGCTAGGATGGCTTTGGAAAAAAACACTCAGGCACATGCAGTGAATAACAACTCCCTGATGCTGCTCAGGACCAAATTTACACTAACACCCCCCCAATACCCAACGAGGAGCTTTCTATCTTCTGTTCAAGATACACAAATCCTGGAAATCCCGGACAACCCATCATCTCAAGCATTGGCACACTTACAACAGGATTATCTGGCTATATCGACTCCCTTCTCAGACCCTTGCTACCAGCACTCCTAGCTACCTCTGCGACACCACTGACTTCCTGAGGAAACTTCAGAACATCAGTGTTAAGTCACAGGGGCAGGGCCCAACAGGGTTGTGGATTCACTTCAAGACAGAGTCGATTAGGGATAGATAGTTGCTTTTATTAATCTCACTACAAAGACAAACTCAATACTGCCAAATGATTACACAGCTACTGCAAAATACAAATCTCACTACAGCACTACCATTACAGGCTTACTACTGGCAAATACACAACTACTGCAAACTAATCCAAATAATTAGCATAGGCAAAGCAATACATATAAATGAGCAACAGGGACTTGGAAATGCTTATGTTCTTTCAGATCTGCGGGGAGTTCTGTTCTGGTCACCTCACACCAGGCTGCAGTGGACGTGGTTCCAGCTGGGGGACCCAGGGCACCTTCCGAGGGAAAAGGTCTCTGTTGGAATTCCCATGGGGCGGGTCCTCTGGCAGGTTTTATACTCTAGCTGTTTACCAGGTGTGCATGTACCTGGCTCAACGCCATTCTTATCACTCTTATGGGCTGAGACCGAGGTCAGACTTGTTTACTGCTCAGTAGTTTCCCAGCTCAAGGCATGGGTTAGAGCTGATAGAGCCCAGCTGCTGTTTGTGCTTGCAGAGGCCCAGGCTATGCTAAGCTGGGTACAGCAGGGATGGAAACTTCCATCCTAGACCCGCTAAGCTGCAGGACCCACATATGACTCTCATGTGACAATCAGTAATCTACCTGAAAATACCATCCTGGCCACTATGGACGTAGAAGCCCTTTACACCAACGTTCCACTTGAAGACGGATAACAGGCCATCAGAACATCATCCCGGATGACAGCAATGCACACCTGATTACAGAGCTCTGTGACTTTGTCCTCACCCACAGCTACTTCCGATTCGGAGACAATTTGTATCTTCAAGTCAGCAGCACAGCCATGGGCACCCGCATGGCACCACAATATGCCAACATCTTTATGGCTGACCTTGAACAATGTTTCCTCAGCTCTTGCCCCCTAACACTCCTACTTTACTTACGCTACACCGATGACATCTTCATCGTATGGACCCACAGAAAAGAGACTCTTGAAGAATTTCACAAGGATTTCAACAACTTCCACCCCACCATCAACCTCAGCCTGGACCAGTCCACATGGGAAATCCACTTCCAGGACACTACAATACAATTAAATAATGGACAAATTTCCACCACCCTATACCGGAAACCCAACGAACGCTACACTTAACTTCATGCCTCCAGCTTCCATCCTAGACACATTTCTCAGTCTATTGTATATAGCCAAGCCCTAAGATACAACCGGATTTGCTCCAATCCCACAGACAGAGACACTCACCTACAGGATCTTTACAGAGCATTCTTAAAACTGAAATACCCACCTGGAGAAGTGAAAAAACAGATTGACAGAGCCAAAGAGTACCCAGACATGAACTACTTCAAGACAGACCCAAAAGAGAAAAAGAACGGTTACTTACCTCGTAACTGTTGTTCTTCAAGATGTGTTGCTCATGTCCATTCCATGTAGACGTGGGCGCGCAGTGTGCACACATCGGAGTTTTTTCCCTCAGCAGTATCCGTTGGGCCAGCAGGGAGCCCCCGGGAGTGGCGCCAGTATACTGGTCGGTATATACCACTGCTGGCCCCCCGCCCTCTCAGTTCCTTCTTACCGGAATACTCCGAAGAAGGGCAGGTGGGTGGGATTTGGAATGGACTTGAGCAACATCTCGAACAACAGTTACGAGGTAAGTAACCGTTCTTTCTTCTTCGAAAGACTGCTCGTGTCCATTCCATGTAGGTGACTCCAAAGAGGAACCTAGGGAGGCGGGGTTGGAGTTTTAACCTTCCACTGAATGGAGGACCGCCCTGCCAGGGTGGCGTCCTCTCTGGCCTGATGTGACAGCGCATAGTGGTTGGCGAAGGTGTGAATAGAGGACCAAGTGGCAGCCCTGCAGATGTCCAGGATCAGGACCTGCCCCGCGAAGGCTGTGGAGGAAGCCATCGCCCTTGTAGAGTGTGCTGTGAGAGGGGGGCTGGAACCCCCGCTGGAGTGTAGCACTATCTGATGCAAGCAGTGATCCAAGAAGATATCACAGAATCATAGAACCATAGAGCTGGAAAAGACCTCAGAAGGTCATCAAGTCCAGCCCCCTGCTCTAGGCAGGACCAATCCCAACTAAATCAACCCAGCAAGGGCTTGGTCAAGCCGAGACTTAAACACCTCTAGGGATGGAGACTCCACTACTTCCCTAGGTAACCCATTCCAGTGCTTCACTACCTTCCTAGTGAAATAGTTTTTCCTAATATCCAACCTGGACCTCTCCCACCACAACTTGAGACCATTGCTCCTTGTTCTGCCATCCGTCACTACTGAGAACAGCCTCTCTCCATCTTCTTTGGAACCTCCCTTCAGGAAGTTGAAGGCTGCTATCAAATCCCCCCTCACTCTTCGCTTCTGCAGACTAAACAGACCCAACTCCCTCAGCCTCTCCTCATAGGTCGTATGCTCCAGCCCCCTAATCATTTTGGTTGCCCTCCGCTGGACCCTCTCCAATGCGTCCACATCCTTTTTGTAGTGGGGGGCCCAGAACTGGACACAATACTCCAGATGTGGCCTACCCAGAGCCGAATAAAGGGGAATAATGACATCTCTGGATCTGCTGGCAATGCTCCTCTTAATGCAACCTAATATGCCATTAGCCTTCTTGGCTACAAGGGCACACTGTTGACTCATATCCAGCTTCTCATCCACTGTTACCCCCAGGTCCTTTTCTGCAGAACTACTACTAAACTGGTTGGTCCCCAGCTTGTAACTATGCTTGGGATTCTTCCGTCCCAAGTGCAGGACTCTGCACTTGTCCTTGTTGAACTTCATCAGATTTCTTGTGGCCCAATCCTCTAATTTGTCTAAGTCACTCTGGACTCTATCTCTGCCCTCAAGTGTATCTACCTCTCCCCCTAGCTTAGTGTCATCTGCAGACTTGCTGAGGGTGCAATCCATCCCCTCATCCAGGTCATTAATAAAGATATTGAACAAAACCGGTCCTAGAACCGAACCTTGGGGCACTCCGCTAGAAACCGACTGCCATCCTGACATCAAGCCGTTGATCACTACCCGCTGGGCCCGGCCTTCTAGCCAGCTTTCTATCCATCTTACAGTCCATTTATCCAATCCACATTCCCTTAACTTGCTGGCAAGAATATTGTGGGAGACCGTATCAAAAGCCTTGCTAAAGTCAAGGTAGATCACATCCACTGACTTTCCCACGTCCACAGAGCCAGTTACCTCATCATAGAAGCTAATCAAATTGGTCAGGCACGACTTGCCCTTTGTGAATCCATGCTGACTATTCCTGATCACTTTCCTCTCTTCCAAGTGCCTCAAAATGGATTCCTTAAGGATCCCTTCCATGATTTTTCCAGGAACCGAGGTAAGACTGAACGGCCTATAGTTCCCTGGATCGTCCTTCTTCCTTTTTTTGAAGATGGGCACTACATTTGCCTTTTTCCAATCATCCGGGATCTCTCCCGATCTCCACGACTTTTCAAAGATAATGGCCAAAGGCTCCTCAATGACATTTGCCAACTCCCTCAGTACCCTTGGATGCATTAAGTCCGGACCCATGGATTTGTGTATGTTTAGCTTTTCTAAATAGTTCCTAACCTGTTCTTTACCCACCACGGGCTGTCCATCTTCATATCCTTTGTGTGGAAACCAGCTGACCTTTTGAGCATTCTGCAATGGCCACGAAAAGTTGTGACGATTTGCAGAAGGGCTTTGTTCTGTCCAAATAAAAGGCTACGGCCCTCCTGACGTTTCAGGTGTGCAGGGCTTGCTCTTTTCCTGACGCTTAAAGTTTGGACTAAAACACTGGTAGGAATATGTCTGGAGAGACAAGAAAAGACACCACCACCTTGGGCAAGAAGGCAGGGTGGGGATGAAGCCTAACTTTATCCTTAAAGAAAACCATATGGGGGGATCCAAAGTGAGCGCTCTCAGTTCGGACACCCACCTAGCTGACCTAATCGCTATTAAGAGGGATACCTGGTAGGACAGGTGTAGTAGGGAACATATTGCCAGGGGTTCAAATGGGAGCCCCATGAGTTTGGAGAGGACCAGGCTGAGGTCCCACTGAACGATGGGCTGTCGTACATGCGGGTAAAGTCTATCTAGCCCCTTCAGGAACCTGTTTACCATTGGATCGGCAAAGAGGGTCTTTCCCCTGTCTCTCGGGTGGAAGGCGGAGATGGACACCTTAATCGAGGAAGAGGAAAGACCCTGCAGCCTGAGGTTTAAGAGGTAGTCTAGGATCAGGGGAACTGGGGCCTCCCTCGGGGAAATCCCTTTGTGGGAAGCCCAGATGTAGAACCATTTCCACTTAGCTAGGTATGTAGCCCTAGTGGAAGGTTTCCTACTGCCTAACAGAACTTCCTGAACCCGAGCCGAACACTGGAGCTCCACTGCTGTCAGCCACGGAGCTTCCACGCCATCCGGTGCAGGGAGTGCAGGTATGGGTGGCGAAGCCTGCCGGAGTCCCGGGTGATCAGGTCTGGGAGCAATGGAAGGGGCATGGGCCTCTTGTATGACAGGCTGAGAAGGGCTGAGAATCAGTGCTATCTGGGCCATGCTGGGGTGATGAGAATTATGGACGCCTTGAACTCCTGTACTCGCAGGAGGGCCCTGTGGACTAGTGGGAACAGTAGGAAGGCATACAGTAGGCCCTTGGGCCAAGGGTGGAGGAGTGCGTCTCCTAGGGAGCCCCTTCCCAATCTCATGAGGGAGCAGAATCTCAAGCACTTCTTGTTCTGCCTGGTAGCGAACAGGTCTAGTTGGGGAAACACCCACTCGTGGAAGATGGAGTGGGCCACGTCCTTCCTGAGGGACCACTCGTGGCCAGAAAAGGCCCTGCTGAACCTGTCTGCTTGGACATTCTGAGAACCCAGGAGGTACGAGGCTATTGGGTGGATATCCGCCCCAATGCAGAGGTCCCACAGGAGGACCGCCTCCTGACACAGGTGAGGAGATCGAGCCCCACTCTGTCTGTTTATATACGACACCGCCGTCGTATTGTCCGATAAGATAAGGACTGACCTGCCCCTGAGGTGGGGAAGGAAAGCCACACAGGCCAGCCTGACTGCTCAGCGTTCCCAGACATTGATATGCAGGGAGAGGTGGTCCCTGGACCACATACCTTGCATCTGCATGTCCCCCAGGTACACTCCTCAACCAGTGTCCAATGCGTCTGTCGTGAGTCAGATGGTTGGTACAGGCCTGGAGAAAGGGACTCCCGCACAGACCTCTTTCTGATGGGTCCACCAGTTCAGTGAGTGGAGGACTGTATTGGGAACCGTCACTACCCTGTCCCACTGGTGGAAAGCTGGGTTATGAACCCATGCCAGCCATATTTGTAGGGGGTGCATGCAAAGTCTGGCGTGTTGCACAACGTATGTGCATGTGGCCATTAGGCCTAGGAGACACATACACGCCCTGGCTGTGGTCACTGGGAAGTTTTGCAGTCCCCGGACGGTGGATTCTATCGCCAGAAAGCAAGTCCTGGGGAGGGAGGCCTTTGCCGATGTTGAGTCCAGATTGGTGCCTACAAACTCTACTACCGGAGTTGGAATTAGAGTTGATTTGTCCGCATTTAGGAGAAGGCCTAGCTCCCTGAAGAGGTTCCGGACCACAGTAATGTGGGCCCACACCTGGTTCTCGGACCATCCCCTCAGGAGCCAGTCATCTAGATAGGGAAACACCTGAATGCCCCTTCTCCTTAGGGAGGCGGCCATGACTGCCATACATTCGGTGAAGTATTTCGAGGGGCCACAGAAATACCAAAGGGGAGAACCGTGAATTGGTAGTGGTCTGTGCCCACTGTAAAGCGGAGGTACCACCAGTGGTGAGGAGCAATGGAGACGTGGAAGTAGGCATCTTTCAGATCGAGGGCAGCGTACCAGTCTCCGGGGGCTAACGAGGGGATTATAGATGCCAGGGTTACCATCTTGAATTTGGCTTTGACAATAAAGGAGTTGAGGTCTCTGAGGTCCAGTATGAGGTGAAAACCTCCCTTGGCTTTTGGAACCAGGAAATACAGCGAGTAGAACACCCCGCCCAAGAACTTGGAGGGAACTGGCTCTGTGGCTCCAAGAGTGAGGAGGTGGAGAACCTCCTCCCGTAGGAGAGGCTTGTGAGGGGGGTCCCTGAAAAGGATGAGGTTGGGGCGTGAGAAGGGGGGGGCCGAATGGAATGAGATGGCATATCCCCCTTCCACTATTTCCAGGACCCATTGGTCCAATGTAAAGGAGCGCCAGGCCTGCAGAAAAGGGAATAAACTGTCCTGAAAGGTAAGTGGGGAGACTGGCATGTTGCCCTCGGGCGTCCCATCAAAATCCCTGGCGAGGGCCAGAGGGTTTGTTAGGTGGGCCCTGGCCTTGAGCAGGTCAGGACTGGCATCTACTGTTCCTCCCGTTGCCACTCCTACTCCTGTAGCAGGGGAAGTCAGGACGCAGGGCCTGTTGGGGCAGTCTGAGGGTGTTCCTGCCCGAGAATGAGCGCCTCTGGGTGGCCGTTGTGTGCATGCTCAAGGACTTCAGTGTGGCACGAGTGTCCTTGAAGCCATGGAGGCGCTGGTCCATCTGTTCAGAGAACAGCGAGGGGCCCTCGAAGGGGAGGTCCTGGATGGTATTTTGGAGCTCCGGGGGCACCCCGGACCCCGGTAGCCAGAAGCTGCGGCGCAGGACTACTCCCATGGCCATGGCACGGGCCGTGGTGTTGGCCGCATTGAGGGCTCCCTGTAGTGCTGCTCTGGAGATTGCCCTTCTCTCCTCATGGAAGGCCGAGTCCCTTGGGAGCAGATCTGTAAATTTGTCCACGGAGGCCCAAGTATTGTACGCGTACCGTGACAGCAGGACCTGCCGGTTGGCAATATGGAGCTGAATGCCCACGGATGCGCAGGCTTTCCTGCCCAAAAGGTCTGTCTTTTTGGCCTCCTTGTTCTTGGGGGTGGCCGCTGGTTGCCCCTCTCCCCCCTCTGGTTGATCGCTTGCACCACCAGCGATCCCGGAGGCGGGTGGGAGAACACATACTCGTTGCCCTCCTGAGGCACGAAATCTCTCTTCTCAGCCCTTTTATCTGTTGGCAGTATGGAGGCCGGGGTTTGCCAGAGGGCCTTGGAGATATTAGTCACTGTTTTATTAATTGGTAGGGCCACTCTGGTGGGGGCATCAGACTGGAGGATATCAACCGTGTGGTCAGAATCCTTGCACACCTTCTCAGCTTGGACCCCCAGGCTCTGTGCCAGTCGGCAGAGAAGGTCCTGGTGGGCTCTGGTGTCCATAGAAGGCATGGATGGAAGGGTGTCCCCTCAGGCCTCGTCCGGGGAGGATGACAATGACCCCTTTTGGGTCACCTCCGAGGGGGCCCCCTTTTGCAATGGGGCTTGCGAAGACCCTGACACCGATGGCAGTGGTGGCTGGCCTGGAGGAGCACCGCTTCCCAATGGTCTTGGGAAAGCCTGACCGGGAGGTAGCGACTGCATCGGCGTAGGAGATTGAACCAGGGGGGTCACTGATGGAGGGGCCCGAGGCCCCGAGATAACTGAGCCTGCCCTGGAAGGATCCGCACCCTGGCTCGGATGATAGGCCCAAGGGGTCCGGAATGGCCACTGACCCGGAGGTTGCAGGGCCCATGTTTGTTGCATCATCGGCACTGGAACTGGTGGGCCCACTGCTGTTGACTGGGTGCTGTGGACGGTGTGACACGGTGGTACTGTGCCGGTGCCGGGCCCGGTGCCGCGTGTCGTGCCGCATCCAGTACCGGGGTCAGTGCCAAGGTCGGCACCGAAGTTGCGGGTTGCACTGGACGGCGTTTTCTGGAGTCCTGGACTACTTCGTCGGACGTCCTTAATGGTGGTCAGTGCCGGCCGTTCCCATTGCCTCTGGCAGGAGTTGGTGTCGGGGGAGGCGAAGGGGACGACTCAATCAAGACCCTGGCCGCCTCAAAGGCCTCCGGGGTGGAGGGTTCTGGAAAGTCTCCCAGTGGACTGGGCTCTCTGTGTGGGGAGAAGCGTCCACCCGACCGAGATGGTCCAGGTTTGGCGCTTGATAGTGCCACGTGCCCAGCTGAAGGGCGCATGGAGGGCATGCGCCTCGGAGGCAATCTACCTCTGTTAGGCCTCTTCTTCTTCTGCGGCACTGGGGACTGCAACCGGTGCCGAGGCCCGTGCAGTGCTGGGGAGGCACGAGAGAGTGCCAAAGCCTCCCGCACCAACGCCGGTGCACTCTGAGAAGCTGATGCCAGTGCCGGTCTTAGGGCTGCCTCCATGAGAATGATTTTGAGGCACGATTCTCTCGCGCACTTTGTGCAGGGCTTAAAAAGCTTTGCAAATTTTGCAGGCCTCTGAAAGGTGGGCCTCCCCAGGCACTTCAGGCAGGACGAATGTGGATCGCTGCAGGGCACGGACCGGTGGCACTTTTTGCAAGGTTTGAACCCTTGCAGTCCAGGCATGCCCCGCTGCGGGCGCATGGCGCGCTGCAGTGGCAAACAAAGCAGATACTCTCTAATTTAATTTACAACTATTAACGGGTAATCAACTGATAACAGGTAACAAAGAGCTACTTAAGTGCTAGCAGTGATTGCTTTAGCAGGAGCTGAGGGATGTTCCAACGACTGTCACAGCAGTAAGAAGGAACTGAGAGGGCGGGGGACCAGCAAGGGTGTATATCAGCCGGTATACCGGCACCACTCCAGGGGGCTCCCTGCTGGCCTGACGGATACTATCGCTGAGGGAAAAATCTCTGACGACGCGTGCACACTGCGCGCCCACGCCTACATGGAATGGACATGAGCAATCGCTCGAAAAAGAACCACAGAATTCCACTTGTCATTACCTACAGTCCACAACTCAAACCCCTCCAACGCATTATCCACAGTCTACAACCCATCTTGGAAAATGATCTCTCACTCTTAGAGGCCTTGGGGAAAAGGCCTGTTCTCGCTTACAAACAACCCCCCAAACCTGAAACAAATTCCTTCCGGTAACCATGCTACACAGCTACATCATAAGCATTCAGGAACCCAGCCCTGCAATCAGTGTCTATGCCAACTCTGCCCGCATATCTATACAAACGAATTCATCACTGGAGCAAACCTCATCAGCCAACAAATCAGAGGCTCATTTAACTGCACATCCAGTAATGTGATCTATGCCATCAAATGCCAGCAATGACCCACTGCAATATATATTGGACAAACTGGACAGTCCATACAGGAAAGAATTAATGGACACAAATCAGATATCCGTAAAGGGAACATACAGAAACCTGTTGGTGAACACTTTAACCTACCTGGACACACGTTAAAAGATCGCCAAGTTGCTGTTTTGTTACAGACCAATTCCACAAGCCAAATACACAGAGAAGGATTGGAACTACAATTCATTCACAAGTTTAATTCTCATGCTAATGACTTAAAACAAGATACTGCATGGCTGGGAAATTATGAACCAACCGAACAATGAAGGTGACAATGGTTCTTTATATCCATGTAGAATCTGGTTTTAGTTCTCTTCCTCTCTAATTGCTAACTAATGGTTCTTATGTGCCTCTTAACTATCTATTTTTAGGTACTAGTAGACTATCTGTTGTTTTCCAATTTTTCCAGTTAAATACACACTCAGCTTTCTCTTTGATACTTATCTACCCTCTGCCTCTTTCTGTCCCTCCCTCCAATTTTTTCCTCCTTCCCCCTCTCCCCCCTTCTTCCATCATTTATTTTGGCTCTCGACATCCAACACCACTCTGGTCATCTGAAGAAGTGGGCTGCACCCACGAAAGCTCATGATCCCATCTACATGTTTTGTTAGTCTATAAAGTGCTACCAGACTATTTGTTGTTTTTTAAGGAAGGAAACAGTTACTCTTTAGTTATGGAAACAGACCTTGCTTATAATGTCTCCTCTAAAGACTTCCACATGTACTGGAAAGTGTCAGCTATGCATACAGTATCCCACCATTTAAGGAGAAACTAAGTGACTATTATTCATGACAAACAATCAGTCCAAGATGCACACATTCACCATCAAAGACTACGCAGGTTGAAGATTTTCACTAATTTCCATCTATACTGTAGTCTAATAGTTCCATGTCCAAAATTACTCCAAGTGCTGCTCGCAGGGGGCCTGAAGCTGAGAGAATGCCCAAATAAGGCAATATCACCCCAACTGCAGTTACCAGCCCAGCCTGGCACAAGTTCCCAGCACACTAAAAGTAGCTCATTATTTCACATTTGACTCAGCAAAAGGAAATGATTCAACCCCAGAAGAGTTCCGGAGAAGTTTTAACCCTTTCAGGACTATCATTTGCACTAATTATTTGTGCAATTATCAGCCCAAAGTTTACATTTGTACAAAACTATTGCTGAGCTCAACATAGGTCTTGGGTTCATAGAATTCTAGGTCTGGAAGAGACCTCAGGAGGTCATCGAGTCCAGCCCCATGCCCAAAACAGGACCAATCCTAACTCAATCATCCCAGCCAGGACTTAAAAACCTCTAGGGATGGGGATTCCACCCCCTTCCTAGGTAACCCATTCCAGTGCTTCACCATCCTTCACCATTCCAGTGCTTCACCATCCTCCCTCACCACGTAAAGAACAAATCACGTCAAACCAATCTGATAGCTTTCTTTGATAGGATAACGAGTCTTGTGGATAAGGGAGAAGCGGTGGATGTGGTATACCTAGACTTTAGTAAGGCGTTTGATACGGTCTCGCATGATATTCTTATCAATAAACTAGGCAAATACAACTTAGATGGGGCTACTATAAGATGGGTGCATAACTGGCTGGATAACCGTACTCAGAGAGTAGTTATTAATGGTTCACAATCCTGCTGGAAAGGTATAACAAGTGGGGTTCCGCAGGGGTCTGTTTTGGGACAGGCTCTCTTCAATATCTTCATCAACGATTTAGATATTGGCATAGAAAGTACGCTTAGTAAGTTTGCAGACGATACCAAGCTGGGAGGGGTTGCGACTGCTCTGGAGGATAGGGTCATAATTCAACACGATCTAGAAAAATTGGAGAAATGGTCTGAGATAAACAGGATGAATTTTAATAAAGACAAATGCAAAGTGCTCCACTTAGGAAGGAACAATCAGTTTCACACATACAGAATGCGAAGCGACTGTCTACGAAGGAGTACGGCAAAAAGGGATCTAGGGGTTATAGTGGACCACAAGCTGAATATGAGTCAGCAGTGTGATGCTGTTGCAAAAAAAGCAAACATGATTCTGGGATGCATTAACAGGTGTGTTGTGAGCAAGACACGAGAAGTCATTCTTCCGCTCTACTCTGCGCTGGTTAGGCCTCAGTTGGAGTATTGTGTCCAGTTCTGGGCACCGCATTTCAAGAAAGACGTGGAGAAATTGGAGAGGGTCCAGAGAAGTGCAACGAGAATGATTAAAGGTCTAGAGAACATAACCTATGAAGGAAGGCTGAAAGAATTGGGTTTGTTTAGTTTAGAAAAGAGAAGATTGAGAGGGGACATGATAGCAGTTTTCAGGGATCTAAAAGGGTGTCAAGGAGGAGAGAGAAAACTTATTCATCTTGGCCTCTGAGGATAGAACAAGAAGCAATGGGCTTAAACTGCAGCAAGGGAGGTTTAGGTTGTACATTAGGAAAAAGTTCCTAACTGTCAGGGAGGTCAAACACTCGAATAAATTGCCCAGGGAGGTTGTGGAATCTCCATCTCTGGAGATATTTAAGAGTAGGTTAGATAAATGTCTATGAGGGATGGTCTAGACAGTATTTGGTCCTGCCATGAGGGCAGGGGACTGGACTCGATGACCTCTCGAGGTCCCTTCTAGTCCTAGTATTCTATGATTCTAGGGAAATAGATTTTCCTAGTATCAACCTAGACCTTCCTCACTGCAACTTGAGATCATTGCTCCTCATTCTGTCATCTGTCACTACTGAGAACAGCCTCTCTCCATCCTCTTTGGAACCTCCCTTCAGGAAGTTGAAGGCTGCTATCAAATGCCCCCTCCTTCTTCTCTTCTGCAGACTAAATAAGCCTAAATCCCTCAGTCTCTCCTCATAGCTCATGTGCTTCAGCCCCCTAATCATTTTGGTTGCCATCCGCTCGACCCTCTGCAATGCATCCACATCCTTTCTGTAGCAGGGGACCCAGAACAGGACGCAGTACTCCAGATGTGGCCTACCCAGTTCAGAATAAAGGGGAATAATCACTTCTCTAGATCTGCCGGAAATGCTCTTCCTAATGAACCCTAATATGCCATTCGCCTTCTTGGCTACAAGGGCACACTGTTGACTCATATACAGCTTGTCATCCACTGTAATCCCCAGGTCCTTTTCTGCTGAAGGAATGTTAATGGGTAACCAGTTACCCAGTACCTGGGGAGCAGCCCACCGGGCCACTGCGCCCGGAACAACAGTTGTGGGACAGGACACCTTTGTGCTAGATACTATACAAAGAAAACACACACAAAAATTCCTGCCCCAAAAGCTTGTAATCTAAGTATAAGAGAGACAACAATTGGATATAGACAGGGAAATACAAGGAAACAATGAGACCATATTGGCATGCATGGCTACAAGGGCACACAGTTGACTCATATCCAGCTTCTCATCCACTGTAATGTCCAGGTCCTTTTCTGCTGAACTGCTACTTAGCCAGTCAGTCCCCAGCCTGTCACAATGCTTGGGATTCTTCCATCCCAGGTGCAGGACTCTGCACTTCTCCTTGTGGAACCTCACTGCAACTTGAGTTTCTTTTGGCCCACTCCTCTAATGGTCTGGAAGGCTTGCTCCTAGGCGCAGTGTAGACATACCCAGAAAGATTAACCTGCCCACTACATCTGAGTGTCCAATTTGAGACTCCCTGTCAGCGATTTTACTTACAGTTTTGAGTGCTCAGCACTTCTGCAAAGCAGACTCCAGATTTCAATTACAGCAGCCAGTAAATGAGGAATACATGTTACCAATCATCTGTCAAAAGTTTGATTTAAATGACTTGCCAAGCACCACAAAGGAACTCCATGTTAGAAGCAGAAATACAACCCAGTTCTTCACAATGACATTCAAACGGCTTAACCAAGAGATCATCCCTTCTCTTTGTGCAGCTCCCTGCCTCATTCATAGAAGCCCAGAACTAGAAGGGATCTTCAGAGGTAACCTAACTCCAGTTCCCTACATTCATGGCAGGACTAAGTATTACCTAGACCATTCCTGACCGGTGTTTCTCCAAACTGTTCTTAAAAATCTTCAGAGATTGCCTGGGGGGGGGGGGGAGGGTGCAATTTACTCCAGTGCTTAACCACCCTGATGGTTAGGAAGATTTTCCTAATGTCCAATCTAAACATTCCTTCCTGCAATTTAAGCCCATTGCTTCTTGTCCTATTATCATATGTTAAGGAGAATAATTTTCTCCCTCTTCCTTGTAACTACATCTTAGGTACTTGAAAATGGTACTCATGTCTCCTCTCAATTTTCTCTTTTCCAAACTAACTAAATCCAGTTCTTTCAATCTTCCCTCACAGACCATGTTTTCTAGACTTTTTAATAGTTTTTGTTGCACTTCTCTGGATTTTCTCCAGTTTGTCCACATCTTTCGTGAAATGCGGCTCCCAAACCTGGACACATAAGAACATAGGAACAGCCACACTGGGACAGACCTAAGGTCCATCTCGCTCAGTATCCTACTGACTGACAATGACCAATGCCAGGTGCACAAAAGGGAATGAACAGAACAGGGAATAATTAAGTGATCCATCCCATGTTGCTGTCACAGACTTGTGGGGAATCTCTGGGCCTTGCACCCCTATCTGCAGCCAGATGTGACTCTCAACCAGCAAGTAGAACAGGAGGTTTATTTGTTGACAGGGATACACAGTAACACAGAGTTGCTGTTAACACAGGAACCAGAAGCACTCAGTACAATCCAACTTGGGAAGAAGGGGGCCCAGAGCCAGCAACCTGGGCAGCGCCCCCTTGCCTCCCCCACATCCTAAGCCTGCCAAGAGAAATCACACACACATTCAGCAACTGGTCCCACCTTGCATGCAGCCCCGCCTCCTCCTTTGTCCAGCTTCCAGGGCAAAAAGGTGTTTCCTGATGTCACCTGGTTACTCCCCTGACTAGGCTCGGGTTACAAGAGAGCCTTAGGTATTGTCCAGGAGCTTCAGGGGATAGCCAAGTTAGTCTGTTACAGAAAAAAAACAACGAATGGTCTGGGAGCACTTTAGAGACTAAAAAACATGTAGATGGTGGTATGAGCATTTGTGGGCACAGCCCACTTCTTCAGATGACCAGAGTTATGAGTTATAACTCCGGTCATCTGAAGAAGTGGGCTGTGCCCACAAAAGCTCATAATATCATCTACATGTTTTTTAGTCTATAAAGTGCTACCAGACCATTTGTTGTTTTTTTAGGCATTGTTGTGTATGTGCGAAGATGGGGCAGCCTTCCCCTCGGTGAGACTCACATCCAAAACTCCCATCGCCATGGGCACTGGTGCAATGCCCAAGGAAACTGAAGCAGTACACACACACATAGTTGCCACAGAACAGAAGAAATCACATACAACTTAACAAAGGAAACAGAGTGAACACAATCCCCACTATGTCACAGTTGCCCATTCCCAGACTTTGACAAACAGAGGTTAAGGATACCATTCCTGCCTATTCTGGCTAACAGCCACTAATGGACCTATCCTGAACAAATTCATCTAGCTCTAGCTTTCTGAACCCTGTTAAAGACCTGGCCTAGAAGCAAGAGGAAGACCAAGGACAGGGTAGGCCCATTGATCAGTGAGGAGGGGGAAACAGTAACAGGAAATCTGGAAATAGCAGAGATGCTTAATGACTTCTTTGTTTCGGTCTTCACCGAGAAGTCTGATGAAGGAATGCCTGACATAGTGAATGCTAGTGGGAAGGGGTAGGTTTAGAAGATAAAATAAAAAAAGAGCACGTTAAAAATCACTTCGAAAAGTTAGATGTCTGCAAGTCACCAGGGCCTGATGAAATGCATCGCAGAATACTCAAGGAGCTGATAGAGGAGATATCTGAGCCTCTAGCTATCATCTCTGGAAAATCATGGAAGACAGGAGAGATTCCAGAAGACTGGAAAAGGGGAAATATAGTGCCCATCTATAAAAAGGGAAATAAAAACAACCCAGGAAACTACAGACCAGTCAGTTTAACTTTTGTGCCAGGAAAGATAATGGAGCAAGTAATTAAGGAAATCATCTGTAAACACTTGGTAGATAATAAGGTGATAGGCAACAGCCAGCATGGATTTGTAAAGAACAAATCATGTCAAATCAATCTGAAAGCTTTCTTTGATAGGATAACGAGCCTTGTGGATAAGGGAGAAGCGGTGGACGTGGTATACCTAGACTTTAGTAAGGCATTTGATATGGTCTCGCATGATATTCTTATCAATAAATTAGGCAAATACAACTTAGATGGGGCTATTATAAGGTGGGTGCATAACTGGCTGGATAACTGTAGTCAAAGAGTAGTTATAAACGGTTCACAATCCTGCTGGAAGGGCAGAAGAAGTGGGGCTCCGCAGGGGTCTGTTTTGGGACCGGTTCTGTTCAATATCTTCATCAACGATTGAGATATCGGCATACAGAGTACGCTTATTAAGTTTGCAGATGATACCAAGCTGGGAGGGGTTGCAACTGCTTTGGAGGATAGGATCATAATTCAAAAGGATCAGGACAAACTGGAGAAATGATCTGAGGTAAACAGGATGAAGTTTAACAAGGACAAATGCAAAGTGCTCCACTTAGGAAGGAACAATACGTTTCACACATACAGAATGGGAAGCGACTGTCTAGGAAGGAGTACGGCAGAAAGGGATCTAGGGATTATAGTGGACCACAAGCTAAATATGAGTCAACAGTGTGACGCTGTTGCAAAAAAAGCAAACATGATTCTAGGATGCATTAACAGGAGTGTTGTGAGCAAGACACGAGACGTCATTCTTCCACTTTACTCTTCACTGATTAGGCCTCAGTTGGAGTATTGTGTCCAGGTCTGGGCACCGCATTTCAAGAAAGATGTGGAGAAATTGGAGAGGGTCCAGAGAAGAGCAACGAGAATGATTAAAGGTCTAGAGAACATGACCTATGAAGGAAGACTGAAAGAATTGGGTTTGTTTAGTTTGAAAAAGAGAAGACTGAGAGGGGACATGATAGCAGTTTTCAGGTATCTAAAAGAATGTCACAAGGAGGAGGGAGAAAACTTGTTCTTCCTGGCCTCTGAAGATAGAACAAGAAGCAATGGGCTTAAACTGCAGCACAGGAGGTTTAGGTTGGACATTAGGAAAATATTCCTGTCAGGGTGGTTAAACACTGAAATAAATTGCCTAGGGTAGTTGTGGAATCCCCATCTCTGGAGATATTTAAGAGTAGGTTAGATAAATGTCTATCAGGGATGGTCTAGACAGTACTGGGTCCTGCCATGACAGCAGGGGACTGGACTCGATGACCAGTCCTAGTATTCTATGATTCATAATTCTGTAAGGAGTTCCACAAGTTAAATGTGCATTGTGTGAAGAAATACTTCCTTTTGTTTGTTTTAAACCTGCTACATATTCATTTCATTTGGTGTTCCCTAGTTTTTGTGTTATGGGAGCAAGTAAACAACTTTTCCTACACAAACCATAATTTTATCAACTTCTAACATATCTCCCCTTAGTCTCCTCTTTTCTAATATGAAAAGTCCAAGTTTTATTAATGTCTTCTCCTATGGCAGCTGTTCCATACCTTTAATCATTTTTGTTGCCCTTTCCAATTACACGATACCATTTTTGAGATGACACAATCACATCTATACGCAATATTCAAGATTTAGGCATACCATGGTTTTATATAGAGGCAATAAGGTATTTTCTGTCTTATTCTCTATCCCAAATACACAATACTACAGTTGAGGCCTAATCAGTGCAGAACAGAGCAGAAGAATTACTTCCTTCCTAAATGAAGCACTCTGCATTTGTCCTTATTGAATTTCATCCCATTTACCTCAGATCATTTCTCCAGTTTGTTCAGATCATTTTAAATTTTAATACCATCAACCTAAACTACTGCAACCCCTCCCAGCTTGATATCCTCCACAGACTTCATTAGTGTACTCTCTATGCCATTATGTAAATAACTGACGAATATATCAAACAGAACTGGATTCTGAACTGATCCCTGCAGGACTCCACTCCCTATGCCCTTCCAGCAGAACTGTACACTATCAATTCTCTCTACACTTTCCATCTTTTGGAAAAAATGAACCAGGATCCCACAGAAAACAATCTCTTTTTGTAAGAATCCTGAGTCACTCTCCATCCTGTGCATAGAATGAGGCAGAGGAACAAAATAGTATGCGATCATTAAATTAAGGGTGATATCATAACGCATATGCATAAGGAGACCAAAACAGGTTGCATAAGCAATCTTAATTTTGGCATGTTTTAGTTTTGATTACTTGACTTCGCAAAGTTAACTTTAGTGTTTAATTAAATAGAATGACATAGAACATGTCAGCAGGGAAAGACTGAGTAGGAGTCGGGAAGTTGTATTACCCCTCTGGTATTGGCGCAACTGCTACTCGATTCTACACTTTAAGAAGGATTTTGAAAAATTGGAGAGGATTCAGAGAAGAGCTAAAAGAATGATTTATGGTCTGGAAAGTCTGCAACACAGTGAGAAAGAAAATAGTTCAATCTATTTTTCTTGCTAAAGATGGTGTCAAGAGAAGATTTGACCACAGTTTACATGTACTGGGAAGATATTTAATACCAGAGGGTTTTTTAATCAAGGAGATAAGGCAGAACAAGATCCACTAACAAAATGAAAATTTGGAAGTGAGCATATTTAACTACTCTTTACAGTTTACAAAACAATGTGGTAAGCTATCCATCAGGTGGAAAAATGTAATTCAAGACTGGATGTCTTTCCAAAAATCTCTTGTTCATCCATAAATTATTGGGCTTGTTGCAGGGATTACAGAGTGAAAATTCCATTGCCTATGTTACATCAGATATCCAACGAGGTCAGTGATTTTCAAAATATGGGCTGTGACCCAGAACTGGGTTACATAAGGTTAAGCACTAGGTCGCTTTGCTCTATGGTGACCAGGTGACTAACAGGTGTGCTAAGGCAGGTTTCCTGCCTACCCTGGCACCACGGACAGTGCCATGCTCCAGAAACAGTCAGCAGCAAGTCTGGCTCCTGTGCAGGGGAAGGTTGCAGTTCTGCAAGCTGATCCCACCCCAAGCATCAGTTCTACACTTCCTGGCCAATGGGATGTGGGGAAGGATGGTGCCTGAGTTGAGAGCTCTGCGCACTTCTGCTCAGGAGCCAGACCTGCTGCTGGCTGCTTCTGGGGTGAACTTAAGAACTGCCATACTGGGTCAGACCAAAGGTCCATCTAGCTCAGTATCCTGTCTGCCCACAGTGGCCAATGCAGCAAGGCCCATTATGCCAGGACAGGTAGGAAGGCTGCCTTAGCATCCCCACTGCACTGCTGACCAGGGGGAAGCCAGAGGCAAGCCCAGACCCCAATTATGCACCCCAACATCCCTACCCCAGCAATGAGTCACCCCCAAACCCAGAGCTCTCTCCTGCATCTGAAATCCATCATCCCCAGCCCCACGGCGGAGCTCACATTCTAGTCAAAAGACATAATCATGCTGGGTTGCAGGTATCAACAATTTTCTTCCACTGGGTCATCAGAAAAAACATTTGAAAATCACTGAACTAGGTGAACATAATTGTCCCGCTTGATCTTAAAAATCCATGAAAACTGCAGGTTCTGAGAAGTTATAAATCCAAGGATTTGGGGTCTGTGCACTTGTTGCACACTGAAGGATCTCACATCTGAAAATTACCCAAAAGTCTGTGCGATCTCTTAACAACAGTGCTGCACACTACAGAATCCATGCTCCAAGAGTCCCAGAACGCATTAGTACTACCCCTATTGCACGTACTGAAGTGAAGCAATAACGAGAGATGCAATGATCCATTGCACACAATCAGTATGTCTGCAAAGGTTTCCTTGGTTTATGGCGACATCCAGCTTGAGATTGCCAAACTATTTTGCTTTAGTATAGACAGACCTCTAAGTTTCAAAATATGAAACTGCCTGAAACTGCTTCACTGACGCCAGCACTACTAGCTACCATAATCACACAACAGATCATGCTAGGCTACAACCAGTCTGCAGAGACCTGTTTAATAGCACTCACCTGTGCTTTTTCCCTCTTGGCTCGGATCAATGTGTCCTGGTAGTGCTGCGCTACCTTTGGGGATACCCCCTCCAGTTTTGCTGCAGGGATCTGTAAGGCTTGAAGGGTCTTTCTGGTGTCTCCTTCGTCCAGAGCTTCATTAATAAGACCAATTGCTAAAATCCCTGGAAAACAAAGAATACAAAAGACAACTTCTGGTCAGCAGAAGATCACAAAGAAATGTGTGACAGAGCTGAATGGCTAGAGTCCTTATTAAAGCCGATGTCAGTGGAGAATCGTCATGACATTTTCAACCCAAACTCAATTTTGGCTGGTGAAGACAGCTATCGTATTTCTTCACATGTGTAATGCCCAATCAATGCTCTAGATACTGTACAAAAAGCAAAATGCTCAATGGCTCAACAAAATCATAATGTGAAAAATAAGAAGAATCCTATGGCATCCTCTCGCATCAGATGATCACCATGCTCTTTCTGGGTGCTCTCACCACCCAGGAGCAAAGCCACCTCAAAACCAATTCCATCAACTCTTACTAGGGACTGCATACATCATGGTTTTTAAACCATCAACAGTGCCAAGCAGCTAACAGATCCAATAAAATCCATATGGGAACTTCATCTGTGTGATGGTTTAAAAACCTAAGCACAAAACCAAAAACTTTCTATATCTCTTTTGCACGTTTAATTTAAAAACAAAACAAAACAAAACTGTATTTCAGAAGCTAAATGTTTCTACGTTATTAGTCCTCCCTACAGAGGAACCTCCAGGCTAATTTAGGGGGGAAGTCATAAAATGAAAACTAACTTAAAAAAACTGGAAAAATTAGCTTTGCACACTTTCTAAAGAAGTTATTGACCATATGAAGGAAGAATGGTTCTTTGAGATGTGTCCCCCTATAGATTCTCTAATGTAGATGTACTTATGTCCCCATGCTACTGACTGGAGAACTCTGGTAGCAGTGTCCATTAGGTCTGCAAATGCACTTACCTGCCTCATACTGATCTCAAGACGAGCCAACATGGGTGAGCTAACCCCCCTCCCCTCCATTCCTTTTCTACCAGAGTCATAAGCAAGAAGTCCAATTAGACCTGAGGAAGGTGGATTGTGGAGCACCCACAGGTGGACACATCTCAAAGAGCCACAAAGTGAGTAACTCGCACTACTTCTCTGAAGAGTCATAGAATCATAGAATCCTAGGGCTGGAAGAGACCTCAGGAGTCATCGAGTCCAGCCCCCTGCCCAAAGCAGAATCAATCCCAATTAAATCATCCCGGCCAGGGCTTTGTCAAGCCGGGACTTGAAAACCTCTACGGATGGAGATTCCACCACCTCCCAAGGGAACCCATCCCAGTGCTTCACCACCCTCCTAGTGAAATAGTTTTTCCTAATATCCAGCCTACGCCTCCCGCACTGTAACTTGTGACCATTGCTCCTTGTTCTGCCATCTGTCACTACCGAGAACAGCCTATGGGTGCATGAGAAAGAATTAATGGACACAAATCAGATATCTGAAAAGGCAACACACAGAAACCTGTTGGGGAACATTTTAACTTGCCTGGGCACTCATTAATGGATCTCAAAGTCACCATATTTTTTCAGGCTAATTTCACAAGCCAACACTACAAGGAAGCCTTAGAACTTAACTTCACTTACACATTTAATTCCTATAAACAGAGCTATGAATAAAGACACTGGCTAGATAACCCACTACTTTCCACATCCTAATGCCATAAAAAGCCAAACAATGGGTACTTAAAAACAGTTAGTATCTTCTCTATGAGCTTCATGTAGCCTGGACACACCAATTCAGTGTTTCTCCACCAATGGTACGAGTACCCTGAAGGGTACTCGAGAGAAGTCGGGGGAGGGGATGGGGGAGGGGGGGTACGTCAACACAACTGAAATTTGGAGAAAACTGAATTTTTGTTTTTAAGTTTTACAGTGCTTTATTATTTTCGTACGTTTTACACCCCAAAATTTCATCGCCCACCCAGCTTCGATTACATCATTTAAACAAATGTGTCGCAATGGTAGAAAAAAATTGTGTGTGTCTGAAAACTGTAGGTACCGGGGATACTTTTTTTTTTTTTTTAAAGGGGTACTTTATAAAAAAGGTTGCGAAACACTGTTCTAATTGACTATTTCTTCCCCCCCCCCCGCTTTTTTTCATTCTCTCCCCCCAAACCTCCATTCCCTATTTATTTAGAAACTGGACCTTTAATAACTCCATTCATCTGAAGAAGCGAGTTGTGCCCATGAAAGCTCATGATACCATCTACGTTTTGTCTCTAAGGTGCTGCAAGACTATTAGTTGTTTAGATACTAGCCCTCCCCCTCACCCCCTTTCTGTTCTGATTTGTCAGTTTTATAATGTGTTCACTTTTTTTTCCCATTGTATTCCTTTGGTATATATGGTCATGCCAATTCTCTTCCAGAATTTGATCTGAGGAAGTGGGTCTGGCACATGAAAGCTCATCACCTAATAAACCATCTTGTTAGTCTTTAAAGTGCTGCATAGTCCTCTCTTTTGTTTCGGCAAGATCAGACTAACACAGCTACTTCTCTATTACTAGTTGTTTTTTAAGTTTTTCTTTGCGTGCTTACTCATGTCCATTCCACAATAGGTGAATACCAGCAGTATCCACTCAGAGGGGGGTGAGTCAGGAAGGAGAGGCTGCAGGATCACCCTGCCAAATCCAACACTGGCCCTAGTCAGGGAGACAATAGTGTAGTTTTTGGCAAATGTGTCAACAAATAACCACACAGCTGCCTGAAAGGTGTCCTAGATAGGGATGTGGGCTAGGAATGTTGTTGCCAAAACCTGCACCCTGGGCGAGTGAGCCTGCACAATCAGTGTGTATGTGTGGGGGAGGAGGGCCGACACCAGCCATGT
The DNA here is from genome assembly GCA_032595735.1 of Pelochelys cantorii. Classification (NCBI taxonomy): domain Eukaryota; kingdom Metazoa; phylum Chordata; order Testudines; family Trionychidae; genus Pelochelys; species Pelochelys cantorii. The sequence continues at coordinate 48,306,426 of CM064338.1, read as the reverse complement.
CAGAGCAAGCACTGATACATTAAGTGATCTGGTTTGAAATTCTTTCAGTGGAGACCGTGGAGATGAACTGAGTGGATTTCTGGAACGACCTAATCCTTTCCAGATAAAAAGCAAAGGTCCATCACAACCCCAACCAGTGAAGACATCTCTCCTCATTAGAGGAGTGGGGTTTGGGACAGAGAACTGGCAGATGAATACCCCGGCTCAAATGAAAGGCTGATACCACCTTCAGTAGGAAAGCCAGAAGTGGACAGAGCCTTGCCCATATGGAAGACCATATACACTGGCTCTGAGACCAAGGCTTGAAGTTTAGAAACTCATCTTGATGCAATTATCGCCACGAGGAAGGCTATCTTCCAGGATAAATGCCACCAGGAGCACAAAGCCAGCAGTTCAAACGGGAGGGCCCATGAGCCCAGATAGGACGAGGTTCAAATTCCAAGGTGGAACTGGGGGGTCTGACCTGGGGAAAAAGCTGCTCCAGACCTTTGAGGAACCTGCCCTTCATGTCATGGAAGAATATGGCATGCCTCTGGAAGCTGGAAATGGCTGCCATATGCACTATTAGAGAGAAATGCACCAGTCCTTGGTCCTTCAAATGCAACAGGTAATCTAGGATCAAATGGATCGAGGCCTTCATTGGGGAAATGCCATTGGTCACCACCCAACTTGTGAACCTCGCCCACTTACCCATATAGTTTTGTCAGGTCGACAGTTTCCTGCTTTAGAGAAGGATGTGGAGGACACCCTCTGAGCAGACCTGCTCTTCTAGGTTCTGCCACACGGCAACCATGCCATGAGGTGCAGAGATTCAAGGTTGAGATGAAGGAGATAGCCATGGTTCTGGGACAGGAGGTTCAGGTGGAGTGGCAGCAGTCACAGGGGGAGCACTGCCCAGTTTGACAGGATTCTGAACCAATGCTGATGGGGCCATGCTGGAGCAATCATGATGTTCATGGCCCTGTCCTTGATTTTTTGTAGGATCTTGCTGATGAGTGGGAATGGGGAAAATGTGTAAAGCAGATCTCCTGCCAAGGAAAAGAGGAAGGACAGGGGCAATGGCATTTGTGTCTGGTAATGAACACGTCCACCTGAGAAATACTGCACCTCCAGAAGACCCTGTGTTCAATCTTCACACGCGGCATACACTCATGGGGAGAAGAGAAGTCTCTGAGCTCAAGCAGTCTACAAGGGAGTTGAAAGTTCTTGGAAGATAAGCCTCTGGTCAATATTGTGAGCAATACAGATGTCCCAGTGAGCGAGAGTCTCCCAGCACAGTGCCGCAAGCAGGGTCCTCCATGTCTGTTGATATGAAACATCAAGGCTGCACTGTCCAGGAGAACCCCAACTACCCTGCCTGTGAGCTGGGGGCAGAAGGCCTTGCAGGTGAGACGTACCGCTTGTAATTCCCTGATATTCATATGCAGGCCCATCTTGTCCAGGGACCAACTGCCCTGGGTCCTGGCTTCCCCTAGATGGGTTCTGCAGCCCAGATCTGATGCATCCAATATGAGCTCCATCGGGGAAGGATGGCTCTGGAATGGGACCCCAAAGAGCACATGCCCCAGAATTGTCCACCACCCGAGGGAGAGAAGTATGGGAACTAGGACAGTGAGGACTTCGTCCAGACAGTCTTTGGTCTGCAAGAAGACAGACGTCAGCCACATCCGCAGGATGCACATGTGGAGATGGCATGTTGAACAACGCGAGTACATGCTGCCATATGTCCCTAGAGGTGTAGACATATTATGGCCATCGTTATCAGGAACCAGGAAACATCCCTCATGAGGTCTGCCAGAGTCTGGAACCTGTCCTGGGGTAGGGCAACCCTGGCGGTCTCAGCATCAAATAATGCTCCTATGAACGTTATTTTCTGTACTGGTACTAAGGTGGACTTTCTTTCATTCACCAGAAGGCCCAAGGCTCTACACGTGGACAGAGGAAGGGCGACATGATCCTGAACCTGAGACCTGGACGTGCTCTTGACCAGACAATCATTGAGGAATGGAGAAATTTAGACCGCCGGTGTCTGAGGTAAGCTTCAACCACTGACATGCACTTGATGAAATACTCTTGGTTCTGGCGAGAGGCCAAACTGGTAGGGTTCCTAACCTACCATGTAGCAGAGAAAACATGCATGGCCCCTTGAAAATGGAGATATGAAAATACATGTCCTGAAAGTTGAGGGCAGCATACCAGGGAGGGAATGATGGAAGAAAGGGAAACCATGCAGAGCTTCAGCTGTGCTAGGTACTGGTTGAGGTCTCGCAGGTCGAGGATGGGCCTGAGCCTCCCTTTTGCCTTGAAGGATCAGAAAGGACAGAGTAGAATCCCGTGTCTCTGAATTCCACTGGGATCTCCTCCGCAACCCCTGAGCAAATGAGTTGGCACAATTCCTGCTCAAGAAGATGTTTGTGAGAAGGGTCTCTGAAGAGGGATGGGAAGCAGGGGTGGAAAGCAATTGTAGGGTGTGGCCCTTAGAGATCATGTTGAGAAGACAGCAGCCCAAGGTAATGAACGTCCATGATGAGAAGAAATGGGAGAGGTGGTTGGAGAAGATGAGGGAAGGGAAGGTTACTCACCTGTGTAGTAACTGGAGTTCTTCGAGATGGTTGTCCCGATGGGTGCTCCACCTTAGGTGCTTCAGTGTCGCTGAGCCCACGGCCGGAGATTTGTGATAACAGTACTCCTGGCCAGCCACCCATGCAGGGAGCCAGTGTGTGCGTCCTAAGGAGGCTACCGCGCATGCACAGCCCACTCCCCCACCCCAAATTCCTTCTCTGACCCGAGGTGCTGTATTCCAAAGCAGAGAGGAGGAGGGTGGGTGGTGGAGCACCTACAGGACAACCATCTCGAACTCCAGTTACTACACAGGTGAGTAACTTTCCCCTCTTCTTCGAGGAGTGTCCCCGTGGGTTCTCCACCTTAGGTGATTACGAAGCAGTATTTGTAGGAGGAGGCGGAAATTTCGAGTGCTGGGCCCATGAGGCCGAGAGTATTACGTGGCCAAATGTTGTCTCTGACTCAGCAAACGTCTGTATTGCATAATGGTGGGTGAAGGTACGTGTTGACGCCCATGTGGTGGCTCTGCAGATGCATTCTGTTGGGACACCCTGTAGGAATGCCATTGTGGCTGCCATTGCCCGTGTCGAGCGAGTTCGCACAGTTGTTGGTGGCTCTCTATGGCATACGCTAGTTTACTGCAACTAGATATCCATTTTAAGAGTATTTGTTTTGATATAGGCAACCCCTGTGACCTCTCTGTTGATGAGACGAACAGTCATCGGGTTTTTCGAAAGGGCTTAGTCCGCTGTAGGTAGAATGTCAGTGCTCTACAGACATCCAAGGTATAGAGAGCTGCTTCTTTACTGTCCTTGTGTGGTTTAGGGAAGAAAACAGGTATGGGTTTGTTGCAGTGGAACTCAGTAGGTACTTTGGGTAGAAATTTGGGATGAGTCGTAAGTGTGACCTTATCCTTATGAAATATGCTGTATGGTGGGTTCGTCATTAAGGCTGCTATTTTGCCAACACACCTTGCGGAGGTGATTGCCACAAGGAAAGCTACTTTCATAGACAAGTATAATAGTGAACAGGTGGCAAGGGGCTCAAAGGGTTTACCCACGAGCACCTTTAGTACTAAGTTCAAGTTCCATGCTAGGATTGGATCCATGTATGGGGGAACTAAGTTGTGTAAACCCCGCATAAAGTGCTTGACTGATGGGTGTGTAAAGACAGAGTCCTTATATAGGAGTATGTATAGTGGAAATGGAAGCAAGGTGCACCCTGATGGTACTCATAGAGAGGCCCGCATTGTGTAGCTCTAACAAGTATCATACATATAGTAGCCCAATGTCTGTGACTCTGTAACGCTGAAACGCTGGCTGTTCCCTCTGGGCGGCGCTGTTGCCTCGCTGGCTGTTCCCTCTGGTCGGCGCAGTTGCCTGAGTCACATCCTTTGCCTCACGCCGTGGCTCTCAGCTGACTTCTGCGCCACTCAGCCGGGCCACCACGGGGGAGCAAGCGGCCGTTTGCTCCCCTGCGGCGGCCCAGCTGAGCAGTGCAGAAGTCAGCCGAGCGCCACAGCGGGAGGGGAAGGGAAGGGGGCGGGGCGGTGACGTACACGGCCAGAGGGCGGGGCCTGGCCATATACATCACCGCCCCACCCCCCTTCGCCTCCCGCCGTGGCTCTCAGCTGACTTCTGCGCCGCTCAGCCGGATCGCCGCAAGGGAGCCCAAACGGCCGCTTCCACTGGTTGCTCCCGCGCGGCAGCCTGGCTTAGTGGCACAGAAGTCAGCCGAGCGCCACGGCAGGAGCCAACAGCACCGCCCAGAGGGAACAGCCAGGGGGCAGGACCTGGACGAGTGTGTGTGTCTGACGTCAGGAAAGGGCACCGGATTCAAAAGGAGGAAACCGGAGCGGACGCGGAGGAGAACGGCGGAGGACAGCGAGAGAGAGAGAGAGTGAGAGACCAGCAGGAGGAGGAGAAGAGAAACACAGAGTGAGAGGCGGGAGGGAGAGAAGAGAAAGAGAGAGAGAAGAAGAGAGAGGCAGGAGGCGGACAAGAGCTGAGAGAGGGCGAGGCAGTAGGAGGAGAAGAGAGAGAGAGGCTGTTTGCGCCACTTGCTCCTGCACGGTGGCCCGGCTGAGCGGCGCAGAAGTCAGCCGAGCGCCACGGCGGGAGGCAAAGGGAGGCGGGGCAGTGACATACACGCCCAGGGGGAGGGGCCTGAACGAGCATGCATCCCCAACGAAGACAGAGGAGAGCGGAGAGAGAGTGAGAGGCAGGAGGGGGAGAAGAGAAAAAGAGACGGAGAGAGAGGCAGAAGGTGGAGGAGAGCTGAGAGAGAGGAGGTGGCAGTGGGGAAGAGACGCAGAGTGAGAGACCGGAGGCTCAGGAGAGAAGACCGACGTGGAGGAGAGACCTGAAAATTCCGTCTTATCACAGGCTAATTGGCTAGTTGTAGAATATTGCAGAACCGTGTGGAGCAGTCCATGGTTGTGAGATGTACACCAGGCTGTGAACCTCTTCCATTTTAGACCATATGTCTTTCTTGTTGCGGGTCGTCTAGAATTTGAGAGGACGAGCTGTACTGCTTCCGGAAGGATCCCTTCCATGGGATTCAACCAACAAGCATCCACGCCCGGAGGTGTAACTTGTGGATGGCCAGATGGGGAATTCAACCTTTTTTTGTGTCAGCAAAGCCCTGACTGGTGGGAACTGATGTGGTGGCCGGACACTCATCTGTAACCAGTACGGGTACCATGCTTGCAAGTATTACTCTGGCCCTATCTTGCGGATCACTCACTGTACCAGTGGAAAAGGCGGGAACGTGTATGCCAAGTGTGCGTTCCATTCTATACTGAAGGCATCCCCCAAAGAGTCGGGACCTATGCCCGCTCTGGAACTGTACTGTGGGCAGCGAGTCTTGTTGTGTATTGTGAATAAGTCCACCATTGTGAATCCCCATTTCCTGAAGAGGTGAGTGAGCACTGATTGGTTTATCTCCCACTCGTGGTTCTGGGGGAACTGTCTGCTTAGACTGTCTGCCAACGTACTGTTTTTGCCTGGTAGATAGGATGTGACCAGGTGTATGTTTTGTGGGATACACCATTCCCAGAGGCGTACTGCCTCCTGGCATAGGTGATATGAGCGTGCTCCTCCCTGTCGATGTAATACATCGGGGTGGCCAACCCACGGCTCGCGAGCCACATGTTGCTCTTCAAAGAAAAAATTGCAGCTCCCGCACCCGCGGTTCTTCAAGGGACAGCTATGTGAAAGAGAGAGAGCCGCAGTGTCCCATGCATCCTTCAAAATGGCCTCTGTTAAAAGGGCAGTGCCTGCTCTGATCTTAAAAGGGCAGCGTCGAGGTCTTTTTTCTTTTTTTGCTCAACAACTTTTCTCCTCAGGTCTTTGCGCTGTATCTAGCACTACTTTGGCTCTTCATCCGTAACGGGTTGGCCACCCCTGTAATACATCGTAGAGATGTTGTCTGTGAGTATCTGTACCATTTTGTTTCGGAAAATGGGATGTACTTTTATCATCAAAACAATACTCCTGTTACAAGCATAGCTAGATTGGCTAGATGGTAAGAGCTACCAATTAATAAACTTAGGGGGAATTTTCCCCTGGGCTCAAAACTTAGTTACAAAAGGGAGGAAAACCCATTTCTAACAGCACAGACATCAGATCCAAAGTCCCACAACAGAAAACAATAAAACCTAACAGATTTATCTAAACTTTACCCTACTTACACATTTTGAAGAGTCTTTTTCTTGGAGAGACACGTCTTCTTTCTCCCTCAGTATCTAGAACAAACTTGCTCAGAGACAAAGGAGGGAAAACCAAAAATTCCTTTGTCCCAGTTTGAAATTCCTATCTGCATTTCTATTGGCTGACTGCTACCTGGCTAGGTACAGTTAACCCCTTAGTCCCCAGGCTAGCACCCTGGGTTATGACAGAGGCGGAGGCGGCTCTGCAGGAGCCGTACGCACGGCGTGCCAGCTTAAAAACCAATGCCCCACAGACACCAGCTCCCACTTTCCTCCGCTACTGCCTCCCACAGAAGTAGCAACACGCGGGGCGAGGTAAGTCAGCTCTGTAGAAGCTGGCACGCATGGGAAGCCGGCTTGAAAGCCAGCTCCCACTTGCCCATACCATGCTGCTGCCTCTGTGAGAACTGGCACATGTGGGGAGATGCCCCGCCGCGCCCCTTGTGCAACATGAGGGGAGGCAGATGTGTTCCGCAGGGGCAGTGCTCAGTGGGAGCCAGCATCACGGGGGGAGAGGGGGGGCAGGAGGGAGCCACTCCTTATGAAGAGCTGGCTTCTAAGATGCAACATGCTTATGGTAACTGGCTCTGTGGACATGGGGACGTGATACCTTAAAATTTGTTGATGTAGTCTCCCACAGTATTTTTGCTGGCAAGTTAAAGTAGTATGGCCTGGGGATGAATGGACTATAAGGTGAGTAGAAAGCTGACTAGATCATTGGGCTCAATGAGTGGTGATCTAAGGCGCACTGTCTAGTTGGCAGCTAGTATATAAAGAGGATTATCCCATGGTTCACTCTTAGGGCCGATTTTATTCAACATCTTTATTAATTATATGGATGATGGGGTGGTTTACACCCTTAGCAAGTTTGTGGATGACACTAAGCTGGGGGGCAGGAGGGAGAGGTAGATATGCTGGAGGGCAGGGATAAGGTCCAGAGTGACCAAGACAAATTGAAGGATTGGGCCAAAAAAAATCTGATGAGGTTCAACAAGGACAAGTTCAGAGTCCTCCACTTGAGATGGAAGAATCCCAAGTTGAGGTCACACTACAATTCCCAGAAGAAAGGAAAATGTGTCTCCTAAAAAGACATGCATGTCACTAATGGCTTGTCTACATGAAAACTTGGTTTGATATACGCTGGAGTGTAAGTCTACCCCCACACTAGCTTGCTATGCTTTAAAAACCCATGTGTGGTCTCCACTGCTATGCATTAAAAGTTTCCTAGTGAACTTTAATCTACTCCCTTTTCAGTGCAGAGTAGATCAAAGAGAACTTCGTGTTCTCATTCATGTTTCTCAAATCCTTTTAATATTTTCAGATTTATTTCTTGCCCATTTCTTCCTGCTGAACTGTCTTTATAAATAAAGCAAACAGGCATCATCAGCTGATCCAGCTCTTATGCACGTTGTGGATGAAATGTTAAGGAACAGATTCAAGAGCAGGTAAAGAGTACTCAGAAAATTATATAAACAGGCACAGAAAAGATGTCAAGTCCATAATTTTACCATACTAAGAAGTGGAGTGCGGGGGAGGAGACATACTTCTGAACTCATGGCAGGAATTTCCTTCCTGTATGCTGCAGTGGAGAAATACAGCATTGGCACTTGCCACATATTATTTCAACTCTAGTTCCCTTTTTGTTGCAGGAGTGTGTGTTAAAAGAAGGCACTGAGCTAATACAGGTTGCACCTCCCAAAACCAGCACTCTCCGGTCTGGCAACATCTGTGGATTTTCCTAGACCAGAAATCCCCAAGTCTAGTGGCAGGAGGGCCGGCATCCAGAAGTGGGATTGGGGGCTGGAGCCCGTGGTAGTGGGGCTGGGGCCAGAGCCTGTAGCAGCCCGCGGCAGAGAGGCCAAGGTTGGAGCCTCTGGCAGCCGGCAACAACCCCAGCAGTGGGACTGGGGGTGAAGCCCACAGCTGTTCCCAACAGTCGGACCAGGTGGGCAGCAGCCCATGGCAGTGAGGCTGTGGCTGGAGCCTCCAACGGCCAGGGGCAGCCTGTGGCAGTGGAGCTGGGGCTGGTGCCAACCCTGGCAACCCAGGACAACAGGACCAGGGCTGGAGCCCACGGCAGCCCCGGCAGTCGAACCAGGCCAGTGGCAGGAGCTGTGGCAGCCCCCAGCAGCTGAGTTAGGACTGATGCCTCCAGCAGCTGGCGACAGCCAGTGGCAGTCCAAGGCAGCAGGACTGGTATGGCAGCAGCGCCTGGCAGTGAGGCCAGAGCCTCCAGCAGCCAAAGGCAGTGGGGCTGGAGTGAGGCCGGGTGCAGCAGCAAGGCTGGGGCCAGTCTCTGGCAGCCTGTAGCACTGGGGTTAAGGCTGGCAGCAGCCCTTGGCACTGTGGCCAGAGCCGGCAGCAGCCCAGCAGGCAGTCCAGCTGGGGCCAGAATTCCGGTAGCAGTGGGCCAGCAACCTTGCAGGGGTCAGCTGTAGCAGGGAGCTTGGAGGCAGGAGGGACTGGCTGGGGCAACACAGGTCAATGCGCTGACGGATGGCTGGCTAGGGGTCCGGTGACAAGGGAACTCCCCTGGTCCAGCAAATTCCCTCATTCGGGACCAGTCAGGTCCCAAGGGTGCCGGACCAGGGAGATCCAAGCAGGAATCTCTGAAGCATTAGTGATCACCATGCCAGTCACTGGACCCCACGGGTGCATTTCACAATGTGTGGCAACCAGAGAGACTGGAATGCACTGGAAAGAAAACTGCTTCTTAAGGGAGACTAGATGGTTTAAGGCTTGACAGCTAATTTTTATCAAGGCCCAAATGTTCAAATTGTGATGCCTGAATAAAAAACAGTTCCCTGCCTCCCATGACTGTTGTTCTTTGGGATGTCGTGCTCATGTCCATTCTCTGTCAGGTGCATGTGCTTGCCACATGCACTGGCATCGGAAGATTCTCTCCCAGCAGTATCCTTAGTAACAGCTCTGGTGCTCTCTGCAGTGGTACCTATATGTGCCAGCGTAAAAGGAGCTACTCCTTCCTCTCAGTTCCTTCTTACTGCCACTTAGAAAGGGAAAGGAGGATGGAACAAGCAATGTCTGTGGAGGCAGGCAGGAGTTCATGGACATGTAGACTGTTTTAGTGATGACAACCTTGCAGCCCACTGATATGGAGCGCAGGCAAAGCATGTCAAAGAATCAGTGCAGAGCGGGGGAAAAATTAGCAACATGTGATCTCCGAAAGAAGAAAGAGGAGAACTCACGTACCCCCAATGCAGACAGAGGTAAGAAACCATTTTCAGGCTCTATGCACAGATACAATGGCAGAGAATGGTTTAGAAGGTTTCTCTGAGGGAAGGAGACCCCATCGACTGGAACGCATGGGAATGCATGGTCCTGGGGGTGGAGATTCCACAACCATTACCTGCACAAGGAGAAAACAGGTGGTGGTGGTTGGGGACTCCCTCCTATGAGGGACGATGTCATCTATATACTGCCCAGACCAGGAAACAAGAAATGTTTGCTTTCCTGGAGCTAGAATTCAGAATGTGATGGATTGTCTGCCAAGATTAATCAAGCCATTGGATTGCTATCCCTTCCTACTTCTCCATGTGGGCCCCAGTGATACTGCCAAGAATAACCACGACTACATGGCTATGAAAGGAAGGATAAAAGAAAATACGAAGTGCAAGTCATGTTCTCATCCATCCTCCCTGTTGAAGAAAAAGGCCGCAGGAGGGACCAGAGGCTGCGCGGGGCTGATTAATCACCTGCGAAGCTGTGCTGTGGCGCAGCTTAGAGAAAACACTGGTAGGGACCATTGAATTGTGGAGGTAAATGCACAGTTCACAGGTGGTGGTGGAGAGAGCTCTTTGGATTCATCAACCATGGGATGTTGTTCCAGGAAAAAGGATTGCTAGGAAGAGATGGGATCCACCTAACAAAGAAAGGAAAGAGCATCTTTGCAGGCAGGCTTGCTAACATAGTGAGAAGGGCTTTAAACTAGGTTCACTGATCGATGGTGACCTAAGCCCTGAGGTAAATGGGATACAGGTAGGAAGCACAAGGAGGAGGGTGTAACCAGGAAGCCTCTTGATTAATACTGAAAAAAGAAGGGCAATCAGCTAGTTATCTTAGGTGCCTGGGAAACAAACCATTGGAATTGGAAGTCCTGGCACAATCAAGCAACTATGATGTGACTGGAATAACAGAGACTTGGTGGCGTAACTCACATGACTAGACTATGGTCATGGAAAGACTGTTACCTTTCACAACTGGTGTTCTTTGAGATATGTTGCTCATGAGGCATGTGCGCACCGCTTGCACAGTTGCTGGGAAGATCTTCCGTAGCTGGGTACCATAGGATAGCAGGGGAGACCCCTAGAATCCTGCCGACTGCCCCCTCCCTCAGTTCTTTCTTGCCAGCAATGACTTCGGCTAAGGGGAGGCAGGAGGGTTTTGGAATGGACATGAGCAACACTTCTTGAAGAACACCGGTTACGAAACCATCTTTTCTTCTTCGAGTGATTGCTCATGTGCATTCCAAATTAGGTGATTCCCAAGCAGCTATCTGGTGTGGGAGAGGGGATTGCTGGTCTGTAGTCTACAAGCCCTTCCAAACACGGTATCCTCTCTAGCCTGATGTTGGATGCCAAAGTGGGATGTAAACGTGTGTACCGAGAACCACATGGCCGATGGAGACGTGAGCAAGGAAGGCCCTTGACGAGGCCTGCGCACAAGTTGAGTGGGCAGACAGCTGAGGTGCTGGCACTTTTCCTAATTCGTAACAATTACGGATACACCCCAAGATCCAGGATGATAGCCTCTGGGCAGTAATGGGCAGCTCCTTCATCTTCTCTCTGCTATTGCTACAAACAATTAGACTTCCTGAATGGCTTTGTACTTTCCAGGTAAAAAGGTAAAGCCTGCCTGACATCCAGGGAATGTAGGGACCTGTCCCTGGGGGTAAGGTGAGGCTCAAGATGAAGCAGGGGCAGAAAAATGTCCTGTAATGCATGAAACATGGAAACCACTTGCAGGAGGAACAAAGGATGGGGTCTCAACTGAACCTTATCTTTAAAGAAAACAGTGTAAGGAGGTTCAGACATCAACACTTTTAGTTACTAAACCCATCTGGCCTAAGTAATAGGCACCAAAAAATACAACTTGCATTGACAAATACAAGAAAGAAGAAGTAGCTAACAGCCATTAACTTTGCCAACACCAGGTTCAAATCCCATTGGGGTACCACGTCCCTCACAGGAGGGTACAATCTATCCAAGCGTTAAAGAATCAGCTCACCAAGCGACCAACAAATATCAAACTGCCCCCTGATCCAGGGTGGAATGCTGATATCGCAGCCATGTGCACCTTAATGGATGAAGTGGCCAACCTCTGTTGTATTAGCCCCACGAGGTACTCCAAAGTAAACATAACTGAAGCCTGCAACGGGTGCCCCTCTAAGGTATGAGGGGAAGGTACGAGGCCAGTAGGTGCATGAATCTCATTGTGCATAAACTCCTCCCACAATGACACTGCCTCCTTGCATAGGTGAATAGAGTGAGCACCACCCTGTCTGTTGATATAAAACATCACTGTGGTGTTCTCTGTGCGAACCAAGACATGCCTCCCCCTTATTTTGCCCCAAAAGGCCAGACAGGCCAACCACACAGCACTGAGTTCCTTTACGTGGATGTGCATTGCACATTCTGCTCGAGACCAGACATCCTGAGTCTTGAGTCCACCCAGATGTGCACCCCATCCCAAGTCCAAGGCATCTGTAACCAAAGTCAGAGTGGGCCGAGGGGCATGAAACGGAACCCCTTGTCACACATGGAGAGGGTCCAGCCACCAACAAAGAACCTCTATCACCAACAGGGGGACAGTTAACACTCTGTCCAGATGGTGGCGAGACAGCTTGTGCGTGCTGGCCAACCACATCTGCAGGGGGCAGAGCCAGTCTGGTGAAGGGGACAACGTGGATGTAGGAAGCCATGTGCCCCAACAATTGAAGGCAAGTCCTGGCTGCTGTAAATGAGTGGGCCCTCAGACCCCAAATCACTCTGTACATGATCTTGAAATGGGGTTGGGGGAAGGATGCCCTGGCGGCCAGGGAGTCCAAATGTGACCCTACAAACTCTATGACTTGTGTAGGCAACAGGGTCGACTTCTGAAGGTTCAGCAATAAACCCAACTGGCTGAACGTGGCCACGATAAACTCTACGTGAGCCCTGACCACTGCTTTGGCGGGGCCCTTGACCAAGCACTTGTCCAAGTAGGGGAAAACCCAAACCCCATCTGCAACCGAGGAATGCCGCTACCACTGCCATGCACTTTGTAAAAACCTTTGGCACAGCAGAGGCACCAAAAGGAAGCACCTGGAACTGACAGTTGGAACCTCCCACCATGAAATGAAGGAACCTACTATGAACCAGAATTATGGCCACATGAAAGTAGGCATCCTTCAGATCGAGGGCAGCGTACCAGTCTCCCGGATCCAGTGAAGGGATCATTGAAGCCAAGGATACCATACAGAATTATACCTTCTTGAGGTACTTGCTTAGACCATGTAGATTCAAAATGGGATGCAGCCCATCCTTGGCTTTTGGGATAAGGAAATAACGGGAATAGAACCGGGTGCCCATGAACTGTAGAGGGACCTACCTCGAGGAGCGTCTGCACTCCCTGACACATGGGCTGCTCGTGAGAGGGGTCACTGAAAAGGCACAGGGCAGGGCAATGGAAAGGTGGGGTAGAAAAAGAAACTGAATGCAACATCCCATCTTTACCGTGCCTAGAACCCACCTGTTGAACGTGACTCAGGTCAGGCGTGGTAAAAATGGGACAAGCAGTCCCCAAACATAAGGGTAGGATCTGAGGGGCAGATGGTACATTGCCCTTGGGCGCACCTTTAAAAGTTCTTTCTAGCATCTGGTGACTGTCTAGAAGACTGGGCCTGGTTATTAGCACTGCCACTTCCACTACTATTGACACCTGGGGGGGCGACGGTGATTTTGTCTACTACCCCTTCTATTCTGGTCCTGCTTCCGACCAGGAGGATAGTGTCTGGGGAGCAGAGTTGGCTTGAAAGTCCTCTGCTGCACTACAGGTGTGTGGAGGCCCAAGGACTTTAAGGTAGCCCTTGTCTCCCTCAAACTATGCAGCCTGGAATTCATTTGCTCTGCAAGCAAGCTGGAGCCAATAAAAGGAAAATCCTGTATCGTATTCTGGACCTCTGGAGGGATTCCAGACATCTGGAGCCAAGAGTTCTGCCTTGTAACTATACCTCGACATAGATCTAACCACAGAGTCTGCGGCATCCAAACCTGCCTGAAGGGAGGTTCAGGAAATTACCTTCCCTTCTTCTATGAGGGCCACAAACTCAGACCTAGAGTGCGAAGGGAGGCGGATTATTAAATGTATTAAAATTGTAGTGGGCCAACACCACCTGCTGATTTGCCACATTCAGCTGGAGGCAACCTGATGAGTATATTTTCCAACAGGTCCGACCTCTTAAAGTCCTTGCACTTAGGAGTGGGGCCCTGGTGACCTCGGCATTCCTTAGCATTAGCAGCATCCACCACCAAGGTTCCCGGTTGCAGGTGCATATACAAGTACCCATACTCCTTTAGTGGTCAGAGGAAAGTACCACTGCTCCACCCCTTTAGTGATCAGAGGAATGGAAGCAGGGGTCTGCCAAAGTGTTTTCATAGTGGAGAAGATAGTCTTGATAAAGGGGAGATACCTGGATCCCCCCGATCTCCCCCGCCAGACACAAAATTACAGTGGGTTTTACAGTGGATGAGAAGCTAGATATGAGTCGTCAGTGTGCCCTTGTAGCCAGGAAGGCTAATGGCATATTAGGTTGAATTAGGAGCAGCATTGCCAGAAGATCTAAATAAGTGATTATTCCCCTTTATTCTGAACTGGTGAGGCCACATCTGGAATATTGCCTCCAGTTCTGGGGCCCCCTATAGGAAGGATGCGGACGCATTAGAGAGGGTCCAGCGGAGGGCGACCAAAATGATTAGAGAGCTGGAGCACATGACCGGTGAGGACAGGCTGAGGGATTTGGGTCTGTTTAGTCTGCTGAAGCGAAGAGTAAGGGGGGATTTGATAGCAGCCTTCAACTTCCTGAAGGGAGGTTCCAAAGAGGATGGACAGAGGCTGTTCTCAGTAGTGACGGATGGCAGAACAAGGAGCAATGGTCTCAAGTTACAGCGGGGGAGGTCTAGGTTGGATATTAGGAAAAACTATTTCACTAGGAGGGTGGTGAAGCACTGGAATGGGTTACCCAGGGAGGTGGTGGCATCTCCCTCCCTAGAGGTTTTTAAGTCGCGGCTTGACAAAGCCCTGGCTGGGTTGATTTAGTTGGGATTGGTCCTGCTTTGGGCAGGGGGCTGGATTTGATGACCTCCTGAGATCTCTTCCAGCTATATGATTCTATGAAAATGCCCACCACAGTGTCTGCATCCTGCACCACCTTCTCTATTTAGAAACCTGTACTCTTGGCCACACACCTCAATAAGTCTTGATGCACCCTATTGTCCTTTGGGGGCAGCAACGTTGCTGCCCCAGCTACTGCCTCGGGTGACAATGAGGAGGAGGGATCCTGCAGATCCTCTTCTTTCAGTTCCACCTTTGGTACCGGGATCGGTAACGTGGGCACATGCCCTTTGTCACCAGCATCGGACTGCTGTGAAGCAGGTGGCACCTGGTGCAGAGACATTCCTAGAACCCAGTGCTGTTGGTCCTCCCCAGACTGGGGGGGCCGGTGCACATCCGCACTGGGAGCTCGGTGCCGAATAGGACTCCACCAGTTCCCCGAACAGCTGCATAGCAGGTATCTGCAATGCCGATGTAGTCAGACAACTGTACCCCTTTATGGCAAGGTCTCAACCCAAAACCACTGAATGAGTGCCTCTGCCGCCCGAAGCGACAGAAACTGATCTGGAGCCCCCAGCTTGTGTCTCGTGGCAAGCCTAAGGAGTCCAGCATGGCCACTGAGGCGGGGCCTGCCACTGAGGAGGCCATTGTAGGGTCAACTCCTGTCTCCTCTTTGCAGGGACCTGTGCCAAGCAGCATCTCCTCTTGGACCGGTGGCTCTCCGGTTCTGACTCACACGTGGATATGGAACACAGGGACCACGGACAAGTGGTACCACACCACACCAGTACTCTGTGCAGGTGTGAGGTCACCAGGAGGACTACTCCTGGTACAGAGTCCTCCCAGGACTGGTGCCGAAACCATCCCTGCTAATCAACCAGTGCCGCCCGTGAAGACTCTGCTCTATAGAGGAGCCCTCACAGGAGCGGTTGAGAGGTCGTCGGTCTTGGCTCTGCGACCAGTCGACTGGGAGGACTCCACCCAGTACAAAGGGACCTTCTTAGCATGGGAGGCTTGCCCCTTGACTGTACCAGGCCCGGTATGGGCGAAACCACCAGAGACTCACGGGGGGACACAAACTGGCCAGACTTCAGCTCAATCAGGTACCAGGCAGCCTCATTCATTTCAGGAGTGGATGGCATGTCCACATCTCCGATCTGGAGTCCACTTGTGCCAGAATCGACGGGACCAGCAGTGGTGCCGGAGTCAACAGCACCATATGGACAGGTTGCTTCAAAGGGTGCCCCTACTCAAGACGCGACCATTTAAGCTTTTTAGCTCTTGAAATAGGGGACCAGCCCCCTTTCCCATCTGTTTCTTTTTCTGCACCGGCGAACAGGATGGATGCCAAGAGCTGGTCTTTGGTGAAGGGTGATGCCGGGGTCACTTCTCCAACTCCTGCAGAGCCGGCGCATGCGGCACCAACGAAGGCACACAGCACCAAGGCTGCTGATTCCGGTCCTGCAGCGCCGTACAGGGATCTAAAGATGCCTCCATTAACAGATCTCAGAGGTGAAACTCTGTCTCGTCTAGTTCTTTACGTAAAGGCCCTACAGATCTTACACTTGTTTGCTAAGTGGGCCACTCAAACACTTTAGGCAGGAGTTGCGTGGATCGCCCGGGGACATAAACTTCGTGCACTGTTTGCACTGCTTGAAACCAGGTAGCAAAGGCATACCCCAGCCCCCAAATGGGGGAAATAGAGTCTCCTGCTGCAAACTTAACAACTTTAGAAACTAACTACAAAGCAACTAAGGAAAGCACTCTTGCCCAAGGCAAGAGACGCTAGCTCCGACAACCATCACTGGCAGTAAGACGGAACTGAGGGAGGGGGCAGTCAGCAGGGTGCTATATACTTAGCCATACTGGTTCCACTCTAGGGGGCCCCCCGCCAACCTGCAGTATCCAGTGAGGGAAAATCTTCCTGGCAACTGTGCATGTGGCACACACACACCTAATTTGGAATGCACATGAGCAATCACTTGAAGAATGGGTATAAACTGTTCAGGAAGGACAGTCAAAGGGAAAACTGAAGAAGTTGCACTGTATGTAAGAGAGCAGTAGGATTGTTCAGAGCTCCAGTATGAAATTGCACAAAAGCCTACTGAGAGTCTTTGGGCTAAGTTTAGAGGCGAAAGTAAAAAGGATGATGTCATGGTGGGTATCTGCTATAGATCATCCAGCCTAGGAGGATGAGGCAGATGAGGCTTTCTTGGGAAAACGAACAGAAGTTACCAGACTACAAGCCCTGGCTCTCATGAACGATTTAAATCACCCTGACATCTCTTGGGAGAGCAATACACGGGTGGCACACACAATCCAGGAAGTTTTTAGAGCAGGGCTAGGGAACCTCTTTTGGGTCGGGGCTGATGACCCACAGAAAAATCAGTCGGGAATGCACACAGTTTAGAAACAAACAAACAAAAAGCCCTCACTGATGTGGCCCCCAGCTGAGAAGAAAGACATTCCCCGTGCACACCAGAGTCTTAGAGGGCCCAGGCTAGTAGATTTTGTGTGCTTCAGCCCCGTGGAGGGATGGGGCGGGCTGGAGACCCAAGCCTCGGAGGCCAGATTCAGGCAAGCCAAAGGCCGCATCTGGGCCTTAGACTCCCCATCCATGTTTTAGAGTGTTGAACACTATTGCCTGATGCAAGTGCTGGAGGAACCAACTAGGGGGGTCATGCTCCTCTTGGCTGCTGCTACAAACAGGAAAAACTGGCTAGAGAAGTAGAAAAGACAGTTACCACCTTTTTCTGTAACTGGTATTCTTTTGAGATGTGTTGCTCATGTCCATTCCACATTAGGTATGTATGCTCACCATGTGCATCAGTGCCAGAAGTTCTCCCCTAATATCTACTGGGGAATGGCTCTTGCAACCCCTTGAGTGTTGCCACCATGGCACGGTATAAGTGATGTTGTACACTTCCCCCACCCTCTGTTCCTTCTTGCAGAAACTCTGACAGTGGCAAAGGAGGGTGGATTGTGGAATGGACATAAGCAACACATCTGGAACAACACCAGTTACAAAAAAGGTAACTATTAGGAGACTCCTAAACAACGATGGGCAACCTAGGCTAGTGAATGGACTGCATCAATGGCCCTCCATCTCAGTGGGCCAAAAGACTGTTGTAACCAAGATGGTCTCCCACAATAATGTCTCTCTGACCACAAAGAACCTCAGTTGCAGGATGCAAGTGCAGGTTCAAGAAAGGCGACTCTGTGGTGTTTACCTGGTGATCTATGCTTTCCACACTTAGGTGCCAGGATCTGGAGCAAGAGCGAGACTGAGAACTAGAGCAAGACTGGTGGTCCAAGGAATGCCAAGACAGCGAGGACCACCAGGACTGGTGCTGGAAAGACCTCTGGTGTTCCCGGGAGCGATCCTGGAATGGTGCTGAGGTGACACTCACCTCTCTACATGGTTCCCATGCTGGAGCGGGGGAAGGGAGGTGCATGCTTCAGCAGGTCTGTGCCACCGCACCACTAAACACTGTCCCGAACCCTGCGTTCACCCCACATCTCTCAGACACCAAGACTTGATGGCTTCACATGGGGGAGCCCTGGCATTCCAACTCCCTAGGAGACAGACAGTGCCATAGAGGGATGCCGCGAAGAAGCCCAAGGTGGCACAGCAGGCATCAGTGCCACTGGTACTGGTATAGCCAGAGTGTCTGGTGTTGCCCACAGGGCTTCTGGAGTCAACCGTGCCTCTTGGTGCTGAAGGCCACTGACACTGCCCAGTGAAGAAAATACAGGCTGGGTACGGGTGAACTGCTTCACTTGAGTTGAAGTTAGACTTACTGGTGGAGGCGATGAGCCACACAATGTGGGTTTAGGCTCCCCTCCCTACTTCTCCTTGACCTTTTGGGACGGATAGGCATGGCTCTCGGCTGAGGACTGCCCTCCTCACCGGGGCTACGTCTAGACTACGCCCGTTCCGAAAGAGGATATGCAAATTCCATGGGAATTTGCATAGCTTCTTCGGATCTCACTTTCGAAAGCGAAAGTAGTCGGGACACATTTTTTCCAGCAACCCTCCCCTTTTTCGAAAAGCCGCTCTTCCTCAAAAAAAAAATGAGGTTTACATGGCTTTTTGAAAGGGGGGAGTGGGTGCTGAAAAAAACCGCATCCTGACTACTTTCACTTTCGAAAGCGAGATCGGAAGAAGATATGCAAATTCCTGCAGAATTTGCGTATCCTCTTTCGGAACTCTGGCGTAGTCTAGATGAGCCCTGGGACTGGGGAAGGTGAGTCGTGCCGATTAGCGGATGGGACTGAGGGAGCATGCCGCACCAGAGGCATCCAAAGGTTAGGTAGGAGCCTGCTGCTCCCCAGCCAGGGACAGTGCTGACTCCATTAGGAGTGCCCCAAGCAAATGTCCCTTTCCTTCTTGGTACAGGAGCTTGAATGATCTGCAAATTCGGCACTTTTCACTAACGTGTCCCTCACTGAGACACTACAGACAACTATTGTGCAGTTTGCTCACAGGTATAGGACACCTACTCAATACACAAGGTTTCAAATGTGGGGATCGGGACATGCCCCATCCCTACACAAATCTCCCATCCGGGTCAATAAACTCTAGCTAAACTAGCTTATTAACTGGTTGAAGAACTATCTACAGAACTACTCAACATAGGAAAGTTAGCTATGAGGAGTCGAAGCCAGCAGTTCCAATGTACTGCCACTGGCAGCAAAAAGGAACTGAGGGTGGGGGAGTATGCCACACCCTTTACACCATGCCATGATGTCACCACTCTAGAATCTGCCAGAGCCGCTTCCCTACAGATGCTGCTAAAGGAAAAGCTTACACCACCAGTGCACATGGAAGCACACACTCCTCATATGGAATGGACATGAGCAATCACGCGAATAAGCAGGTGGCAACCTGGCCAGCAGTGACTGAGATAGCTGAGTTCAGGATCCTGACAAAAATAAGAAAGGAGAGCAGCAGATTGCGGACCCTGGTCTTCAGAAAAGCAGATTTTGACTCCCTCAGGGAACTGATGGGCAGGATCCCCTTGGAGACAAATATAAAGGGAAAAGGAGTCCAGGAGAAGTGGCTGTATTTTAAAGCATTATTGAGGGCACAGGAACAAACTATCCCAATGTACAGAAAGAAGAGCAAACTTGGTGGGCAACCATCTTGGTTTAACAGAGAAATCTTTTGTGAGCTTGAACACAAAAGGGAAGCAAGAAGTGGAAACTTGGACAGATGACTAGGGAGGATTATAAAAATATTGTTCAAGCGTGGATGGGTGTAATCAGAAAGTCCAAAGCACAAGCGGAGCTGCAGCTAGCAAGGGATATGAACGGTGACAAGAAGAGTTTCTACAGGTATATTATACTAGCAACAAGAAGGTGGTCGTGCAAAATGTGGGAAAGGCAACCCAGTAACAGAAGACATAGAAAAAGCTCAATGACTTATTTTCTGTCCCTCTTGATCTTCAAGAGGGTCTAGCGGATGAGGGAAATCGGTGGACAATACATAATGAAATCTACCCACAACAGGAGAAAGGTATCAAAGCAAGTGTTTGTTGAGACTGTGGAGAATGCAAAAATGACAACATTTTCTGTTTTGTTCCCCACTTCTGGAAAATGGTCCTGACAACCTCTGGTTGGAGAGACCACCTGTGCAGAGAAAAGAAAGCTCTACCGAGGCAATCTCTTTGAGTGTTCCAGACTTTTAGGTAGTCATGAGGCTTCCAAATCAATGGCCTGTGGCATACAGAAGCCCCACAGAGGAAGGGCTTCTTGACAGAAGGCTGATGACCATACTCTCCCTTGTTGACATAAAACATCTAAGTTGTCTGTCAACATCTGCACTACCATGCCTGAGACCTGGGAGAGGAACACTTTGCAGGCCAGGCATATGGCTCTCCAACATTTATATGTAATGGCCCCGAAGTGGGTCCCCCACCCTAAATCGGCGGTGTTCAATACCAGGGAAAGCTTGGGTCGAGAAGTCACAAATGGAACCCCTTCCATCACCCAGTGCGAGTTTGAGCACCTGCTAGGAAGGTATTTGCAGCAGGATTGCAAGGACCTTGTCCAAGTCATGCCTGACTGGTGAATAGACCAATGCCAGCCATATCTGAAGGGATCCAAGACAGCCTTGCATGCTGAACTATGTAAGTGCATGCTGCCATGTGACTTAGCAGTCTGAAGCAGATCTATGTTTTAGTGAGTAGATCAAAGATGACTTGGGAAATCAGATCTCACATTGACGGGGAGGGAGGATGGGACAGAAATAAATTGGAGGATGTATCTGGCCGCTACTATGTTGAGCACCCACTAGTCCAGTGGTGTCCAACCAGTTCTCAAGGAGTAGCCACTGTAATGGCTACTGCTATAGCGAACTAGCCACACTCAACTGGCCAACTAGCCACATGTGGCTACTGGCTAGTGTGCTGGACACCACATCCCTAGCCCAATGTTACAGTGGCGCAAGCAGGGAGGTAGGGCTAAAGACTGTTTGAAAATAAAAGGGGGTGGGATCCTGTTTGCAGACTGGCAGGTCACTCTCAGATGCACTCTTAAAATGCCTGCTTATTTCCAGGCAGGTAACAGCTAGTGCCCTTCTGAGACAGAGGGTTGCATCTGACCTTAATGGCACTTGTAGCTCTCGCCCTTCCTACAACTAGAGTACGGTTTAACCAGGTTTCAGCTCTAACATGGGAGTGGAACCACAGAGATGGGGATGCTGCACAGTTCTCAGTGCAGGTCTGCCCCTATCTGGGATGGCCATTAGGGTAGCGTGGGGAGGGGGGAGCGCAGGTGTCCACAGGTGGCTCTGCAAGAAAGTCCTTGACCATTTGAAAGGCTGGAGATGCAGCTGGAAGCATGAGGCGATGGGCACCTCTGCCACTATCTGGGGTAAAGGGATTGAGAGTTGATCCAATGAGGGTGCTGCCTTGCCATGTTCTGGGGAAGACAAGGGGCTTCTCAGAGGTTCTTGTTCACCTATACATTTCCCCTTGCCCTTGTGAGACACCAGAGAGCAGCCCCTTCTTATGCCTCTTGTTCAGCACCAGGGACAGAGATTGGTGACATGAGAGTGGGGGATCCGAGGGGCTCTTCTCATTAATGTTGAGTCGGAGTGAGCTGGCTTAGAGTCCGGTGTGAGGGCTAACCCCATGAGGAGCACCCTGAGTTTAATGTCCTGCTCCTTCATACGCGATTTAAAGCTCTTACAGATACAGTGCTTCTGCTTAGGAAGCCCCATGTATGCAACATCATTCAGCTTTGACAGGGAACACTAACTGGCATAGGCCACAAAGCTTGAAGCCCAGGGATTGGGGAATGCCGCATCTCTGGGTCAAGTCCCTGGAGGCTGCCTCACTACAATTAAATACTAACTACCCACCCAAACTAATAACTGTAATTTGTGAAGAGTCAGAAAAACCACTGGGGCGACTGCTTGCCAAAGCAAGATGTCGTCCCAGCGCTGTCACTAGCAGTAAGAAGGAATTCAAGGTGGGATATACATGCGACACTTCAGAGTGTACCACAGTCAGCCCTACGGACATCGCTGGCTGCAGGAAATACTAGCACTAGCGCATGAAGCAAGCACACACACCTCACACAGAACTGCAGCCAGGCTCACCCAATTCCACCAGGCACCAACCCTAATTGGATGAATGGTCCACCACTGAGTGAGCGGGGAATCCCACTGAAATACGCTGACGTCACACAAGTGGGAAATACCACTCTCTCTCACTCTGCCTGGGCCACTTCCTATCGCACTTCCTGAAGCTTCAGTGTGTGGAGCATCAGGTTCTCTGGGCTTCTCCATGCAGGTAACTCTGTAGGTGCTGATAATCACAGACCTCCTGTCCAAACCTGGAGATCTCTGGCTCCCGCAAGTAAAGACTGTGATAACTCTTCAGCTAGGGCCTCCACCAAAGCTCCTTCCTCTCCACTGGCCAGCCCAGACTGAGCCAAGCTGCTCCCTTTTATACTAGTAGAGCATTGGAGCATGCCCAGTATAGTCTGAGGACAAGACTTCTTCCACCTATAATGAGGTTTAACCCCTTTTCACCCACTATTGTGTATGCGTGCCTTGTCAGAGGCTTAAAGTCAGGACTTGGAGATGTGAAGGAGCCCATTTAGACAGTTTGGCTGGCTTTAACTAGTGGTATTAACAAGGATTTCCCAGAGCAGGGACTTATGCCTCAAAGCATTTGTACTTCGCTCTACCCCTGTCAATTTTCTTAAGCACATCAGAACTATTTAGCATTTCTTGGGCAAGCACAAGACAACAAGACAGACTGTGCAGGCCTACAACAAAACTAGATCCCAGACTGAAAAAGTAAACCTATGTACATATCTCATCACATTGCTAAGTCTTCATCTGACTATCTAGGTAAAGATGTTGCATTTGACACTACGGTATATAGAGATGGCTTTACTGGCTGCTTCGGTATGTCTATTTACTGGCTCCGCGGCCATGGAGACTTGTGGCTCCCATTCAGTCCAGTCTGCTGTGTGCTTAACAGTTCATAATCAAAGAGCACTAAAATCACTAACAGATAAAATGATCTCATTTTATGTGCACCATATGGGATCTCATAATTCTAGAGAGATACCAACTGCAAAGGTCTCATCATCTGCCAGCTACTTCCTTGTTAACAGTTTCTTGGACACCAGTGCTACTAACCCCCATCCTAGTGAATGTGAATCTGGTTTTGTCATTTCCTAGAACCCATGTCACTTTAGCAGGAATGAAGTGGAAGCACTTACTCTCATGCTCCTCGTGTACCACTATGTTCACACGGTCCACACATGACTGGATATCGTTCCATGTGATAAACTCATTCCCTTCTGTATGTGCCTGAGCTTTCAACTTCATCAAGTCATCAATGTATCTGCCACACACACAAGAGAAACAATAAGAGACATCATGTGGGCTCAAAAGGGCAATTTAGCATGTGAGCCCAAGGACATTGTGAGGAACCAACATGCAAGGGGAGGGGCAACAGAGACAGAATGCAAAATGAACTTGGACCCAATGCAAAATGGGGAAGGAGAGATATACTAAAGGGAGATTACAAGAGCCCAAATCAGTGCAACTCGCAGGACACCACAGAGACAGCATGCAAGAGGGTGAGTCCAAGACTAGTGTGAAGATTGACCATGGACTTCTTGTGAATGGGGAGTGGCATCAGCAACAGCCTAAAAGAACCTGCACAGAGTACTAATGTGAAGTCTGGGAAGAGATTTAAAAAGACTGTACATGAGTAGGACCATTGCTTTTTTTTTTTTTTTTTGATAGTATGCACTGGTACAGCATACCAGCACCTTTTTTGGGAGCACTCACGCCGAGCCACTTCCTACCAACACAGCCCCCTGCCAGCCCTGGGAACACCCACGCCACTTTCCCCTGGCACAGGCCCCTGCCGGCCCTAGGAGCACTTGTGCTGCGCCGCTTACCCCAAGCCTGACTGACTCCTACTGTGGAAACAGCAAGATGAAAAATTTGCTTTTTGCTTATGCGCATGTTGACATGATATAGGGAGCATGGTGGGAGAGGCATTTTTCAAATTTACTTTCCTCAAGAAATGAGTACCAGCACTTTTTTTTTTAAACAAAAAAAGCACTAAGTGCACTAATATGAAGAGGTGCCATAAGAGACAAAATGCCGTAAGAGACAGAAAGCAAGCTTGTGGGACCAGACTATATGTGATGGTTAACAATCTGGAAAAATAACATTAAAGGAAAAAAGAAAAAAAATGAAGTATCAGGAGAATAATACAGGGAATATTGGGTGCAGTAAAAGAGACCACCACATCCATCTGTTCCATGTACCCACCTCTGGGAGTTTTCATCCTCAATGTTAGTGAGCCCTGTGACTGGACTGCTCAGTTGTTTCCAAACTGTGTTCATATCCCCTGAATCCAAAGCCCTGTTAATTAGAGCTACAGATGACAGCATCTCCACCGCAACCGACAGCTCTGGGTGGGTGAGGTTACCCTGCATACAAAAAGGACCATCAGGATCACTTACCCGCCACAAATGTAGGCCATGTGAGGTGGACAGATTATGGTAGTGGTTACAATACCTACAGTGAGTGAGTAAAGGAGGAAGACAGTGTGACAACACAGCTACTGTAAGCTACATGAAAAAGGATATGGTGCTAGAAAGCTATCAACTATGATTCCATGTTTTCAGAGAACTATCCACAATAACTCCAACATCTCTTTCTCGAGCAGTAAACTAATTTAGACCCCATCAATTTGTATGTATCGTTGGGATCATGGTACATTAATTTGCATCTACCAACATTGAATTTCATTTGCCATTTTGTTGTCCAATCACCCAGTTCTGGGAGATCCCTTGTAGTCGGCTCTGGACTTACCTATATTGCATTATTTTGTACCAGCTGTAAACCTTACCGCTTCACTGTTTACCCCTTTTTCCAGATCAGTTATGAGTAAATTTAACAGCACTGGTCCCACTACAGATCCACTAGTTACCTCTCTCCATTCTGAAAACTGACCATTTATTCCTACCCTTTGTTTCATATGTTTTAACCAGTTATTGATACATAAGGAGACTTTCCCTCTCACCTTGTGACTGCTTACATTGTGTAAGAGACTGAGACAAGGGTTCATGTCATCAAAGACTTCATGAAACTTCAAATACACTGGAACACTCTTGTCCACATGCTTGTTAACTCCTTCAGAGGGCGCTAACAGATCAGTGAGGCTTTCCCTTTACAAAAGCTATGCTGAATCTTCACCAGTGTATCATGTTCACCTACGTGTCTGATATGTCTCTTCTTTACTGCAGTCCCAACCAATCTGTCTGATAAGGAAGTTAACCTGTCACTGCCAGGATCATCTCCAGAGCCAGTCTTAAAAACTGGTGTCTCATTAGCCATCTTCCAGTCATCCAGTGTAGAAGCTGACTTAAGAAATAAGGTACATACCACAGTTGGTAGCTCTGTAATTTCTATCTGAATTCGCTGAGAACTCTTGGGTGAGTCTGGTGATTTACTATTGTTTAATTTATCATTTAATAGTCAATTACACAAACTTTCATCTGCAACACAGTTTCAAGAATTGGCAAAGCAGCTACATTCAGGAGAAGGTGGGGAATGAAGATCTAAGAACGATGGATATTGTCGGGAATGGTCAGACAGATTCTCTTTCCTGTTTCTGGAAAACAGTTACTTACATCAGGGCTCTGCTGCTGCAGAGTGGCCAGTTCCCTCTGGTAAAGCTCTGCAGCAAATGGATAAACCTGAGGTAACTGAGCTTCTGGATTCAAAAGTTCTTCCACAGTGTTCTCTGCAACACCCATCTGGATTGCAGAATTAATCCTCGCCACTGCTGCCAACCCTAGAGATTAAAGGGAAAGAAGGCACAAGGGGTTAGGAAGACAGAGAGCTTGTACCTCTTATATTACATATAGGATAGACTTATGTGTAGTGCTGGGGAGGAGCTGGTGGTCTTGGTACATGTAGGAACCAATGACACAGGGAAGCGTAGGAGAGACGTCTTGGAGGCCAAATTTAGGCTGCTAGGAAAGAGATTGAATTCCAGGACCTCTATGGTGGCATTCTCAGAAAGGCTTCCAGTTCCACGCGCAGGGCCAGATAGGCAGGCAGAGCTTCAGAGTCTCAATGCGAGTGGATGAGACGATGGAGTAGGGAGGAGGGTTTTAGATTTATAAGGAATTGGGGAAACTTTTGGGATAGTGGGAGCCTATACAGGAAGGATGGACTCCACCTAAACCAAAGTGGATCCAGGCTGCTGGCACTTAACATTAAAAAGGTCGCAGAGCAGCTTTTAAACTAAGAGAGATGGGGGAAAGCAGATTGGTGCAGAGGAGCACGTGGATCGGACAGAGACTTCTCTTAGAGGAGAGTCTATTGATAGAGAGTCTCTAGGTTTTAGTCAGGAGGACAGGATAGAAAAGAATAAAGTATGGGCCAGATCAGATGAGAAACATTCACATAAAAAAGAATCTGACACATCAGAAAAGGGCAGACAGATAAACAGCGACAAGTTTTTAAAGTGCTTCTACACAAATGCTAGAAGCCTAAATAATAAGATGGGTGAATTAGAGTGCCTTGTGGTAAAGGAGGAGATTGATATAACAGGCATCACAGAAACCTGGTGAAGTGAGGACAATCAATGGGACACAATCATACCAACGTACAAAATATATCGGAAGGACAGAACAGGTCGTTCTAGGGGGGAATAGCACTATATGTGAAAGAAAACGTAGAATCAAATGAAGTAAAAATCTTAAATGAAACAACATGTTCCACAGAATCTCTATGGACAGTAATTCCATGCACTAATAAGAATAAAACAGTAGGGCTATATTATTGACAACCTGACGAGGACAGTGAAAGTGACTATGAAATGCTAAGGGAGATTAGAGAGGCTATCAAAACAAAAAACTCAGTAATAGTGGGGGATTTCAATTATCCCCCTATTGACTGGGTACATGTCACCTCAGGACGAAATACAGAGACAAAATGTCTCGATATCTTAAATGACTGCTTCTTGGAGCAGCTGGTACAGGAATCCACAAGGGGAGAGGCAATTCTCAATTTAGTCCTGAGTGGAGCGCAGGATCTGGTCCAAGAGGTAACTATAACAGGACCGCTTGGAAATAGTGACCATAGTATAACAACATTTAACATTCCTGTGGTGGGAAGAACACATCAGCTGCCCAACACGTGGCATTTAATTTCAGAAAGGGGAACTATGCAAAAATGAGGAGGTTAGTTAAACAGAAATTAATAGGTACAGGGACTAAAGTAAAATCCCTACAAGCTGCATAGACGCTTTTCAAAGACACCATAATAGAGGCCCAACTTAAATGTATACCGCAAATTAAAAAACACAGTAAAAGAACTAAAAGGTAGCCACCGTGGCTTAACAACCAGGTAAAAGAAGCAGTGAGAGATAAAAAGGCATCTTTTAAAAAGTCAAATCCTAGTAAGGAAAATAGAAAGGAGCATAAACACTGCCAAATGAAGTGTAAAAATGTAATAAGAATAGCCAAAAAAGGAGTTTGAAGAACAGCTAGCCAAAAATCGAAAAGGTAATAAAATGTTTTTAAGTACATCAGAAGCAGGAAGCCTGCTAAACAACCAGTGGGGCCCCTGGACAATCGAGATACAAAAGAAGCACTTAAAGACGATGAAGTCATTGCGGAGAAACTAAATTAATTCTTTGTTTTCATCTTCATCGCTGAGGATGTTAGGGAGATTCCCAAACCTGAGCCGTCCTTTCTAGGTGACAAATCTGAGGACTTGTCACAGATTGAACTGTCATTAGAGGTGGTTTTGGAATAAATTGATAAATTTAACAGTAACAAGTCACCAGGACCAGAAGGCATTCACCCAAGAGTTCTGAAAAAACTCAAATGTGAAATTGCAGAACTATTAACTATGGTTTGTAACCTATTCTTTAAATCAGCTTCTGTACCCAATGACTGAAAGATAGCTAATGTGACGCCAATATTTAAAAATGGATCTAGAGGCGATCCCGGCAATTACAGATGAATAAGTCTACAGTCAGTACTGGGCAAATTAGTTGAAACAATAGTAAAGAATAAAATTGTCAGACACACAGAAGAACATAATTTGTTGGGCAAAATTCAACATGGTTTCTGTAAAGGGAAATCATGTCTTACTAATCTATTAGGGTACGTCTACACTAGCCCCCTAGATCGATCTAGGGAGGCTAATGAGGGTGACCGGAATTGCAAATCAAGCCAGGGATTTAAATATCCCGCGCTTGATTTGCATGTTCCCAGCCGGTCGCCAGTTTAGAAATTGACTAGCCCGAAGTAACTGCCCGCGTCTACACGCGGCAGTGAAACGGAATTCTGATTTAAAGCCCTAACTCGAATTAGCTGGTATTCCTCCTACAATGAGGTTTACCAGCTAATTCGAATTAGGGGCTTTAAATTGGAATCCCGTTTCACTGCCGTGTGTAGACGCGGGCAGTTACTTAGGGCTAGTCAATTTCTAAAATGGCGACCGGCCGGGAACTTGCAAATCAAGCGCGGGATATTTAAATTCTGGGCTTCATTTGCAAGTCCGGTCGCCCTCATTAGCCTCCCTAGATCGATCTAGGGGGCTAGTGTAGACGTACCCTTAGAGTTCTTTGAAGGGGTCAACAAACATGCGGTCAAAGGGGATCCAGTAGATATAGTGTACTTAGGATTTTCCCTCTTATCCCATGACAACTTAATTTATGTAAGAGCCTTTGGTGAGGGACCTTGTCAAAGGCTTTCTGGAAATCTTTCATGGACTGAGAACTGGTTAAAAGACAGGAAACAAAGGGTAGGAATAAATGCTAAATTTTCAGAATGGAGAAGAGTAACTAGTGGTGTTCCCCCAGGGTCAGTCCTAGGACCAATCCTATTCAACTTATTCATATATGATCGACAGAGAGGGGTAAAGAATGACCGTGGCAAAGTTTGCAGACAATACTAAATTGCTCAAGAGAGTTAAGACCAAAGCAGACTGTGAAGAGCTTCCAAAAGATCTCACCAAACTAAGTGAGCGGGCAACAAAATGGCAAATGAAATTTAATATGGATAAGTGTAAAGTAATGCACGTTGGAAAAAATAACCCCAACTATACACACAATATGATGGGGGCTAATTTAGCTACAACTAAATAGGAAAGAGTTCTTGGAGTCATCGTGGATAGTTCTCTGAAGATGTCCATGCAGTGTGCAGCAGCAGTCAAAAAGCAAACAGGATGTTAGGAATCATCAAAAAAGGGACAGAGAATAAGACGGAGAATATCTTATTGCCCTTATATAAAATCATGGTACACCCACATCTTGAATACTGCGTACAGATGTGGTCTCCTCATCTCAAAAAAGAAATACTGGCATTAGAAAAGGTTCGGAGAAGGGCAACTAAAATGATTAGGGGTTTGGAACGGGTCCCATATGAGGAGAGATTAAAAGGACTAGGACTTTTCAGCTTGGAAAAGAGGCGATTAACGGGGGATACGATAGAGGTATATAAAATCATGAGTGGTGTGGAGAATGTGAATGAGAAAAAGTTATTTACTTGTTCCCATAATATAAGAACTAGGGGCCACCAAATGAAACTAATGGGCAGCAGGTTTAAAACAAATAAAAGGAAGTTCTTCTTCACACAGCGCACAGTCAACCTGTGGAACTCCTTGCCTGAGGAGGTTGTGAAGGCTAGGACTATAACAGGGTTTAAAAAAGAACTAGATAAATTCATGGAGGTTAAGTCCATTAATGGCTATTAGCCAGGATGGGTAGGAATGGTTTCCCTAGCCTCTGTTTGTCAGAGGGTGGAGTTGGATGGCAGGAGACGGATGGCTTGATCATTACCTGTTCTGTTCACTCCCGACTGTTAGCAGACAGGATACTGGGATGGATGGACCTTTGGTCTGACCCAGTATGGCCATTCTTATGTTCTCTGTTATGAGCGCAGTTGTAGCCACCTGCTGTGGAAAAGGCTTTTGCTCTGTGGACACTCCAAGTGAAATGCCACACACGAGGAAAACTATGTGAGAAGGAAAGACTACATTCCCTCCACTGCATGAATTACTGGGTGAAATTATCTGGCTTCTGTTATTCAAGAGATCAGACTAGATGATCATAGTGGTCTCTTCTAGCCTTGAAATGTATCGTTCTATGGTAATTTTCAATCATTTTAAATTAGTCAATTCCAGAAACAGCATTTATATCAGAAAAATAACAGAAACTAAACTAGTTTCAGAGTAAATTTTCAGAAGGACAACATCTCTTTACCAACGGCGCATCAAGTAGTTAGAGCGTTAGGATTTATACTTGCAATCAATGTGAGCAGAACTGCGTCCACAATAAGGATCACCAGATGGCCTCAGGCTCTGTGCCATGGAGCTACCTGGATTTCCTTCACAGACCCAGGATCAGGAGATGAGCATAAGCATTCAACTACAAAAGTCACTTACATGGGACACAAGTTTCCTAAGTGTATTTTAAAATGTCTAGTTTGAAGTATGACTTGTATTATAAACCAGGTTATAAGAGCTATTATGCGGAGACTGAAAAGAATCACAGATGCTGGCTTTCTGCAAACTTCTCACTAGCCCTGCTGTTTACAGGGAAGTCACAAAGAGGCATGACAGCTGATGTCAGTGTTCCAACAATGTATAAATGATGCACCGCCTCAGGCCGCCGATCACCTCCACCAATTCCTTGGCTATAACCTCTACTGAAAGGCTCCTTACTTCGCTGATATTGTTGTGCTGCACGGTTAGCAGCATCCACCCCAGACTGTAACTCCTCCTTCTGAAGGGGGCTTGCCAAACCAGTCTGAAAAAAAAATAAATCACACACAAAGGAAAGTCAGCACTCTTGTGACTTTATTCAAACACAACAACATGAACAGCAGTTTCTCCCTGTGAAATTTTACCCATGCACAATCCTCTGCAAACAGAATTCTGCAGATGTAGGAGAGAGAAATTATTAACCAGACTAGCCACTTAGCCCATCATAAGACAGGATTTTCAGGTCTCTCCTCCACGTCGGTCTTCTCTCCTGAGTCTCCGGTCTCTCGCTCCGTCTCTCTCTCTCTCTCCCCTCCTCCTACTGCCTCCCCCTCTCTCTCAGCTCTCCTCCACCTTCTGCCTCCCTCTCTGTCTCTCTCTCTCTCTCTCTTCTCCCCCTCCTGCCTCTCTCTCTTCGCTCTCCTCTGTCTCTGTCGGGGATGCACGCTCATCCAGGCCCCACCCCATGGCGTGTATGTCACCGCCCCGCCCCTCTTTGCCTCCCGCCGTGGCGCTCGGCTGACTTCTGCGCTGCTCAGCTGGGCCGCCGTGCGGGAGCAAGCAGCGCAAACAGCCTCTCTCTCTTTTCCTCCTACTGCCTCGCCCTCTCTCAGCTCTCGTCCGCCTCCTGCCTCTCTCTCCTTCTCTTCTCCCCCTCCCGCCTCTCACTCTGTGTTTCTCTTCTCCTCCTCCTGCTGCGTCTCTCTCTTGCTGTCCTCTGCCTCCGCCGTTCTCCTCTCCGCCTCCTCGGTTCTCCTCTCTGTCTCCTCCGCGTCCGCTCCGCTTTCCTCCTTTTGAATCCGGTGCCCTTTCCTGACGTCAGAGACGCACACTCGTCCAGGGCCCGCCCCCTGGCTGTTCCCTCTGGGCGGCGCTGTTGCCTCCCACTGTGGCACTCGGCTGACTTCTGCGCCGCTCAAGCAGCACAAGCAGCTGTTTGGGCTCCCCCACGGCGGCCCAGCTGAGTGGTGCAGAAGTCAGCCAAGTACCACGGCGGGAGGCGAAAGGGGGCGCGAAAGGAGGCGGGGCGGTGACGTACACGGCCAGGCCCCACCTCCCGGCCATGTATGTCACCGCCCCGCCCCCTTCCCCTCCCGCCATGGCACTTAGCTGACTTCTGAGCCGCTCAGCTGGGCCACCGCGGGGGAGCAAGGAGCCGTTTGGGCCCCGTGCTCCCCATGCAGCACGGGGGTGCTGCATGGGGACCATGGCGCCCAAATGGCTGCTTGCGCCACTTGCTCCCCGCGGCGGCCCGGCTCAGCGGTGCAGAAGTCAGCCGAGAGCCACAGCGGGAGGCAAAGGACATGACTCAGGCAACAGCACCGCCCAGAGGGAACAGCCAGCGTTTCAGCATTACAGAGTCTCAGATATTGGGCTACTATATATATGATACTTCCATCGCATGTGGAGAAAGAGACATGGTTGACTAAAGTCTGATGCCTTCTCTGAGACTTCAGATGCCAAGCAGGTCTAGAAAATTAAACATGGAGCTAGGAGCCAGGTAAGTCTCCAACTACATCTTTGCCATTAACTTGCTGTGAAGCCCTAGGCAAATCCTTTAATTACTCAGATTCCACATTTACAAAAATGGGAATAAAAAATGCCAGACAGAAACTTTCAGAAATATTTCTACTTCTTTGATGATATAGAGGGTGATCATATTTTCCAAATGGTATCGGTTAATTGAATAGTCAAGTAACCCCATGAATTCTTATCGGTTAGTTGACTATTCTATAGTCCCTGGGGGCGGGGCTGGAAGCCAGTGTGCTCCAGCCTCACCCCGAGGTGCCCCCGGCCACCCCGCGCTGTTGCCTCTGGGTGCCAGGCAGGAGATGGTCAGCAAAGGGAGCCAGTTTAAAAACCAGCTCCCCTCACATACTGGCTACCTGTCGCCCTGTGCTGCTCCCTCTGATAAAAACAAAGCAGCCACATCTGGGGGAGTCTGAGCTCCCAGATTCGATGCGAGCTGGATCTGAGCCGGGCTGCCTGCCTGCTCGGCTCCCAATACACTTTAAATGCACAGCGGCAGCAGGGGTGGGTCCCAGACCTGTCTCAAGCCAGGACTGAGCCAGGCTGCTGGCCAGTCTTCTAAAAAATTTACTGGTGGGAGGGGAAGGAAATGCGTGTAATCTATAGCATTAACCAATAAGCTTTTGCTTATCAGTTAATCGACTACACTATCACATCCCTACATTGCATGGAGCTTGCCTATGCCCCACCACATGCGGAGCTGACCCAAGTTTACCTGAGCCCTCTCCCCCGCACATAGTTAGCCCAAGATGCCCCCACATATCATGTGTGGAGCTGACCCACGCTGCCTGGCATCACTGCTTGTCCCAGCCCCGCATGCAAGCGTTGATGCTCACCCCATCCAAATAGTCCTCCACAGCTCACTACAGGAAAATCATTTCCCCCCCCCCTTTTTTGGGGGTAAATCCAGGTATTTGTCTTGTTTGCTCTTGCCAACTGATGATCAGTTGGCATAAGCAAATGGTACAATTGCACATTCTTGCAAAAAAAAAGTCATGATGCCTGGAAGAGGGCTTAACAAGTGAACTATGCAAAACATGGTGTATGGGCACCTAATTATATCATATTGTGTGATTCTCATTTCCGGGTCACAGCAACATGGAAACTGCTATATGGGACCAGACCCATGTTCCATCTAGTCTAGTACTCCGTCTCCAATCATGACCAGCCCCCAGATCTCAACTTCCTAGTACAAAACAGCTGAAACTCTCAGCTCAAGATTTTTACCAGCTTCTAAGGATATTAGCCATGGGTGAAAATCAACCACTTCTACTGATGGTGATTAAGTTCCCTTAATCTCCAAATATTCTTATTTCTGGTAGGGCTCCTCTGTACTCCACTTGTCAGCTGGAGAGAACTCAATAGCAACATTCATCATGTACCTCAAGAAATGTAGATCAACTTTGAACAACCAGAGTGACATGACAGAATAAACATTAACCCAACAGGAGAACTCATGGGCTTCTTATATGGGCAGATTTGCTTGCACAATTCTGCAAAATTTCTAATCCAAAGGGCAAAATGTAAGACTGGTAGTACGATTCACGTATCATAACTCAGACACTTCCAGTCTTTGTGAAGTGTCTCTATTTGCCTTTAACCTCAGTCAGGTCTTCAAATTGCTACCCTTCTTCAGAAAAAGCAAGCTGTTCTTTTGCGTTTATTTGTGTGATGCTCCCCAGGACGTAGGCAATGCTGGGTAAAATCTGCTAATTTGTATTTTACATTCAAGTGTATACATACACATTAGAATTATAGTTATATACACAGACTTTATATGCACTCTTCTCCTATGCTGAGGTTACAACTATGAGATTATCACTCACTCTGTTCACTACACTTGCTTCTGAGACTTCCTGTAATGTTTCAGACCCAGAACAGCTTCAAACCTGTCACAGAAACACTTCCTTTTCATACTCCCAAAGATAGAGTCTGCCTCAGTCACACTTGTCCAAAGTCCAGAATGAGCAAGATTCAGTCTTGGACTAGGAACTGCTTTTCCATACACAAAAATATCATTACGTTGAAATCTGTGAACTTTAAATTACTGGATAGAGGAGTTTCTCCAATATCATAGTAGGTCCCAAGCATTCTCTCCCAGCTCTTGAAGACTCTGAAATATTAGTCTTTAAGTTGTGACATTTACCATCCTGGAGTAATGCTGCCATTTCAAACTCACATTGATAAAGCTGTTGATACTATACCATTAAGTATTCTATTTACATACATAATCACAGTGTCTCTTGCATATGTATTATGCTATTGGAATAATAAATTTACTTTTGCAATGCAGAAAAACAAAAAAATGTTTTCCAAAGTACCTTTAACTCACGTATGGGGGTTTCATGATCCCCAAATCATTAATATGTGATCATTTTTGGTATTCTAAATACTTGCATAATGATTACATATGCTTTTCCATACCTCCTGTTTCTGTTGCCTGTCACTCAGGAGCTGTTTGAGATACCAGTCACAATTTTCTCGCTGTAGTCCTCGGAGCCCCAGGGCTGATGATGTCAAAACTTCAAATAATACTAATGCATCTCCTCGTTCCAAAGCCAGATCTATCTTTGATAGGGCTGAATGTGCTAGGGAGAAAGTAAGGTAAAGTAAGGGGCAAGAGCTAAATGTAGCAATCATTAGGCCTCTATAACACAGGCAAGAGAAGGCATTTCTTCCTGAACACTATTGACTGATGGTTTAGGCTTAGAAGTCTCTAAGTCAGGCTCCAAAATCAGGCTCAGGAGGACTTTTAAGAGGCGAAGAGACTAAAATGGTATGTAATACTAAGGGCACAGAGTTTAACGGGGATCCTTCTCTCGTTTAAGGAGCCTGGGGAGGGACAAGGGGCAGGATGAATTCAAAACAGAGAGAAATACTACTCAGTTCAAAGTGCAGCAGTAGAACAGGAAGTAAAGGAGCCATTCAGAATGTTCTTAATCCAGGCCTAGTTCAGTGGGAAACTTACTGTTGACTTTGTTGACATTGCCCTGAATCTCAGCTTGAGTCAGCAGCTCTTCGTACACATCCCTTTCTCTCTCTGAATTCTCAGAAGCAGTCTGACAATGAAACAAAACAATAATGTATCACTAGACCAGACTTTGCAGTGCTTTGTTTAGAGCAGGGATTGGCCAAATATGACTCTCTAAGGAACCAGATATGGCTCTTCTGGAGCCCCAACTCAGCCCCGCCTTGCTCTCCATGCTGCAGGGAGCCAGTGCTGGCGCTGCAGCCTTATGGCCCCCCACAAGTTTAGAACATCAGCGCTGGTTTCCTGGGGGCAGGACGGGGGCGAGGGAGAAAGAGCCCTGAGGCTTCGCACCATATCTGGCACACGGGGAACAAGCAGAGCTCAGCGAGACAGAGTTTTCCTTCCTCCACGTTTGGGAAACAAGCAGCCAAAATAGTTCCCGTGCGTTGCCCATTTTCTCCCCCCAGGAAACACTTCCAGGAGGGAAATGGGAGCAGCGGGAGGCAGGTTACACATTGCCTGCCACGTGGTGCAAAAACAAGTGCCTCCCCCACCCCCTCAGTCACCCCCCCCCCGCGGCCAGACACCCCCTGGCCCCTGCCCAGAAGCCCCCTGGCCCGACACCTCCTGCCCAGATGCCCCCGAGCAGACCTCACCCCCTCCTCCCACCCAGATCCTGCACTCCCACTATGTCCTGCACACTTAACCCCGCACTTTTGGCCCTACCCCAGAGACTTGGGGGGGGGGGGGGGTGAAGGTAGGGGAGGTGCGTCACAAAATCCACTAACCCCGGAACCCCAGAAGAAGTAATCTGGCCTGAGGCCTTGAACCTCAGTCCTCCATGCCTCTCTTCCCACTATGGGGCTGGAGCAGCGGGGGAGTAAGGGGTTTTGAAGGCTTTTTCTTTTTTTGGCTTCTTACTTGTGTGGGTCCCTGACTGATTTTTCTGGAAGTCAGAGACCCGAAAAACGTCCCTCACCCCTGCCATAAATAAAGACAGCGTTGAAACCTTCTGTGTTGGACATCATATTTTATTTTTAGAATGAAGCCTGGCCAAGCCCCCAATTGGGGCCTAGCCCACATCTGGCTGCATTGTCATAACACTCCTGCACGCCCACACACACACCAATCCTGAGTCGATCATACACATGAGCCGCCTGCCCTGAGACCCTCATACCACCATATCTCCAAACTCATGCAACCCCACATTCCCAGACTCCTGCACCCCCACATCCTCAGTCCCCCTGCCATAACACTCCTGCACCCTCCCCCACACTCCAACCTTGTGCCCTCAGTCCATCATACACTCAAATTCCATGTCCTGAGCCTCCTGTATACCCCAACCCAGACTCCTGCAGCCCTAGATCCCCATTCCCCCGCCATAAGATTGACAGAAGGCAGCCTGAATGCGTGCATGAAACTGGATTTGACCAGTTATGATGTAAACTTCAAAGAAATGTGTGAAAGGATGCAGCAGCATAAGTCCCATTAAATAAAGTCTGTAAGTACAATGTTTCATTTATGCTGTTATTAATCATTATGTCAATATTTTCAGTCATGCAAATGGCATTCTTATACAGTTCTTTGTTGACCACTTGTTCTGAATTTTGGTGTAGTTTGGCTCTTTGGTTTGAAAAGGGTGCTGATCCCTGGTTTAGAGGCCTCTAACAGCCCTCCAGAAGAAAGGGCAGTAAACATAACTAATGTACACAGCAACAAAGCTCTAACCTACTGTACAACAGATAAGTAATAATTACACACACATAAAAGGGAGTCCTAGAGGTGAATATCCCTAGGTGTGTACGTGTACACACACACACACACACACACACACACACACACACACACACACACAAAGGATACACACACACACACACACACACACACACACACACACAAAGGATACACAACACATAAGACTGGATGATTTCACTTAAGATCTCCGTGTGGTCACACAAAAGCAATTTCAGTATAAAAGATGCAGTAGATCCACTTAGGCAGACACATATAGATTCTCAAACTAGAAATGTTCCATATGAAATAAATGGATATGATAGTCCAGAGCAGGCCATTCATCTAAACTAAGTACTGCTAATTGGCATCCCACTGCTGCAGACAGAAAGTGACAAATAGTTTGGGTAGAATTCTGTGAACAGATTCTTTTGCACAGTAAACTTTTGGGACCATGGCATTTAGACTTGGATGTATAGTGCTTGTAAATATCAGCCTCCATAAAATAGGATTACTTACAGGCTAAGTAGACTTGGAAAACAAAATTCACTAAGCAAGTCTAGTCTAGGTGAAATTCTAGAACTAGTTCAAACTTTGTAGAAGGGTTGTTTTTATTACATACCTATATCAGAAAGACTCAAAAATTCTATATAAAACAAGGACGGGCTTTTACTGATGTCTAGAATAAGACCTCTCCTCTGTTCTTCCACCATGCATATTCCTTGGGAATCTGTGTGTAAGGGATTCTTGTAGAATGCTGTCTGTTTTCTTCCATCTCATAATATATCACATTTACCCCTGAGGACAATAGAATTTCACTAAGGACAAATCTGATCTAACTCCTCACGTAAAATACTTAACGTCATATTTTCACTAGATTCCTCTGGTGGCATAGTGAACTCAAAACAATGAACATGAATTCGTAGTTACAAAGGAGTACTGTTCTTTTACCCTGTTTTTGGCATTCTCCATCTTGTCCTTCTTTGCTTGGTACAAGGTGTCCTGATATATTGATGCCAGCAGTTCCTCAAGATTCACCAACATGGCATTGGGGTTTTTCATTGCCATAAGGGTATCAGCTGGAACTTGATGGTCAATTGCTTCATTAATGGCAATAACAGCAGCATGCACTGAAAAGTAAAGCACAGAATCCTAACTTACTGCAAAGACAGCTGCCCTTTCTTGCAATAAATTAAAAGCTGATCTTGCTTTGGCATTTCTGCAATTATCAGTATACAAATTGCAAGTAAGGCTTTTTATTTTTGACCAAGGTGGTATCTTATTCCCCGATATCAGTTTGATTTTGACCAAAGCAAATACAGATTTTCAAACAAAGAAATGCCTTGGCCATAAGAAGACCTATGTTGATGTAAATAATAGGGACTATTACTGCCAGCACTTAAACATGTACTTTCTATCCAATCTGGCAATTTAAACTGTCACAGAGGATGAAAATCCATTTCCCCTTACATGCTGCTTCATCCACAGAAAGTTCATTAGCTAAAATTCCTCCAATCTTGCTGAAGGCAGGCATCTGAATTCCATACTTCTCCAGCTCACTCCTCATGTTATTGATCTCCTCCTCTGAAATGCAATATAGGCAGAATCAGACCTAAGATCAGCTATTGCTGCACAAAAATTAGGACAGCTACAAAAGACTGCAAATGCCATCTCAAAATAGTTTATGCATGCAGTCTGAGAAGAGACAAAACTCTCCTATATTTGTTCCAGTCGCCCAAACTGAAGGGGCTTACACAAGACTGTTTCTAGTTTCGTGCGCCTAGTAACAAAAGTTTGAAACAGATTACATGATCCTTGTGTGGTTTGAAGTATGGCTGTCAACAGGGCATGGAAAGTACATACACAATATCCTACCAAGTTTGCTTTCTTCTGCAGCTGGTGCTCTGGAAGGAGAAAGTCTAAAACCAAGGGAAGGGAAGGGAGAGACAATGGAGACATACTAATGTTAACAGAGACAGTTACTAAGAAATTAAGAATAAAACTTCCTCCTAAAGTTCTGGAGTCTCCTTTCCCAGCTAGTATTGTAGGAATCCCCATCTACTAAACATAAATGAAATTAAGGCCTTGGCTGAGTTGGACATTAATCCCTCTTCATCCATTCCGTAAAGCATCTACTGGAGTGAGTAAACAGGACATGCAATTTCATATAAATTTAAATCTCAGAGAAGCAAGAAATCTCCATACCTGTGAAGTCCACCTTCCCATATAAATCTTGAATCTGAGGGGCCAGTCCCAGTTTAAACAGGTACAGACTAGGAAACACAATGTGGGAATAATTAGCACTAATCACGCCTTGTGGCTTTACCACACATATAAGTACATTAAGGGAGATGTAGATGCAGGAAACATCCAACTAAGTGAAAAGAATTCTAGATGGTCAAAACCTGCCTTTTCAATTCTGATGGGGATTGATTCTCCCCGTGAAATATCTGTGTATGAAGGAATGTTACCATGAAAAAAACAGTAGACCCCCCTCACCTAAAAAGAAGATCCATATAGCTTAAGAGCTCTTTAAAAGTTCCCTTTTCATCAGCAGTCATCTGGTTGCACATCTGGGTAATTTCTTACCAAAGATTTGCTTTATTCTACTGGTTACCAGTACAAAGCCAGCCTAACTCTATAGGTGTAAACACACCCTGCAGCTACCTTAGGATGGTAAAGGAGGTTTGCATATTTTTTACGGAACAAGCTAAGTTGGTATTGAGAAAGTAAAGAAAGCTAAATTGAATTTAGGCCATGTTAATTCTGAATACAAGTATTAACATCAGGGTTTAATGAAATTTAACGTATTCATTTTTAAATTCACTCTCAGTTAATTGAGATTAACTTTCCTGAGTTTCCTTGTGTAGACAAATTCTTCCTCTTGGAGACCCATATGCTGCCCACTATTTACATTTCAGCAAAACCCAGGTCATTCTGAATATCCGGATTCTGATTTACATATCACTGGCAAAGAGGAGCAGACTGACAAGGAGATGTGGACATATGTCTGCTGAGCCCAGCTATTAAGAATAACTGCAAAAGCTACTCTTAAGCTGCCAGTGAGAAGTAGCCTCACTAACCCACACCCCTTTCATACTGGTCAAAGAAGCATAGACTACACAGTTCTATACTTGGACATCACACAATGCTGAGTGTTCCTGGCAAGTTATATGCATGTTGAGATCTGAGTTGAAAGCAGATTCACCTCTACAAATAATATGATTTTAGAACAGCCTTAAATTAGGGATGTCAACGTGTAGTTGAGTACACAATTAACGGATAAGCCTTGCTCACGTTACCAGATAATCCTATTGACTACATGCACTCCCTCCCCCAACTTTAAGAACATAAGAACGGCCGTACTGGGTCAGACCAAAGGTCCATCTAGCCCAGTAGCCTGTCTGCTGACAGTGGCCAGCACCAGGTGCCCCAGAGAGGGTGGACCAAAGACAATGATCAAGCGATTTGTCTCCTGCCATCCCTCTCCAGCCTCTGACAAACAGAGGCCAGGGACACCATTTCTATCCCCTGGCTAATAGCCTTTTATGGACCTAACCTCCATGAAATTATCAAGCTTCTCTTTAAACTCTGTTACAGTCCTAGCCTTCACAGCCTCCTCTGGCAAGGAGTTCCACAGGTTGACTACACGCTGTGTGAAGAAGAACTTTCTTTTATTAGTTTTAAACCTGCTACCCATTAATTTCATTTGGTGTCCTCTAGTTCTTCTATTATGGGAACTAAAAAATAACTTTTCTTTATTCACCCTCTCCACACCACTCATGATTTTATAGACCTCTATCATATCCCCCCTTAGTCTCCTCTTTTCTAAACTGAAAAGTCCCAGTCGCTTTAACCTCTCCTCATATGGGACCCGTTCCAAACCCCTAATCATTTTAGTTGCCCTTTTCTGAACCCTTTCCAAGGCCAAAATATCTTTTTAGGTGAGGAGACGTCATCTGTACACAGTACTCAAGATGTGGGCGTACCATCGTTTTATACAGGGGCAGTAAGATATTCTGTGTCTTATTTTCTATCCCTTTCTTAATAATTCCTAACATCCTAGTTGCCTTTTTGTCCGCCGCTGCACACTGTGTGGAAGTTTTCAGAGAACTATCCACGATAACGCCAAGATCTCTTTCCTCATTTGTTGTAGCCAAATTAGCCCCCATCATACTGTACGTATAGTTGGGGTTATTTTTTCCAATGTGCATTACTTTACACTTATCCACATTACATTTCATTTGCCATTTTGTTGCCCAATCACTCAGTTTGGTGAGATCTTTTTGAAGTTCTTCACAGTCTGCTTCTGTCTTGACTATCCTAAACAGTTTGGTATCATCCGCAAACTTTACCACCTCACTGCTTACCCCTTTCTCCAGATCATTTATGAATAAGTTGAACAGGATTGGTCCCAGGACTGACCCTTGAGGGACACCACTAGTTACCCCTCTCCATTCTGAAAATTTACCATTTATTCCTACCCTTTGTTTCCTGTCTTTTAACCAGTTCTCAGTCCAAGAAAGGACCTTCCCTCTTATCCCATGACAATGTAATTTACACAAGAGCCTTTGGTAAGGGACCTTGTCAAAGGCTTTCTGAAAATAGTCCTTGATTGCTCCTTTTATATCTCGATCATCTAAGGGACCCACAGGTTTTTTAGCAGGCTTCCTGCTTCTAATGTACTTAAAAAACATTTTGCTATTTCTTTTTGAGTTTTTGGCTAGCTGTTCCTCAAAATCTTTTTTTGCTTTTCTTATTACATTTTTATACTTGATTTGACAGTGTTTTTGTTTCTTTCTATTTATCTCACTAGGATTG
Source organism: Pelochelys cantorii (assembly GCA_032595735.1). NCBI lineage: Eukaryota > Metazoa > Chordata > Testudines > Trionychidae > Pelochelys > Pelochelys cantorii. The sequence goes on along the minus strand of CM064338.1, from coordinate 48,264,504 downwards.
GACTTCCACTTCTTAAAAGATGCCTTTTTGTCCCTCGCTGCTTCTTTTACATGGTGGTTAAGCCACGGTGACTCTTTTTTAGGTCTCTTGCTATGTTTTTTTCATTGGGGTATACATTTAAGTTGGGCCTCTATTATGGTGTCTTTAAAAAGTTTCCATGCAGCTTGCAGGGATTTGGCTCTAGTCACTGTGCCTTTTAATTTCTGTTTAACTAACCTCCTCATTTTTGTGTAATTCCCCTTTTTGAAATTAAATGCCAGAGCACTGGACTGCTGAGGTGTTCTTCCCACCACAGGAATGTTAAATGTTATTATATTATGGTCACTATTCCCAAGCGGTCCTGTAATGGTTATCTCCTGGACCTGATCCTGCGCTCCACTCAGGACTAAATCGAGAACTGCCTCTCCCCTTGTGGGTTCCTGTACCAGCTGCTCCAAGAAGCAGTCATTTAAGCCACTGAGAAATTTTCTCTCTGCTTCTCTTCCTGAGGTGACATGTACCCAGTCAATATGGGGATAATTGAAATCCCCCATTATTATAGAGTTCTTTATTTTGGTAGCCTCTCTAATCTCCCTCAGCATTTCAATATCAGTATCGCTGTCCTGGTCAGGTGGTCAATAATATATCCCTACTGCAAAATTCTTATTAGTGGAGCATGGAATTACTATCCATAGTGATTCTATTGAACATGTTGATTCATTTAATATTTTTATTTCATTTGATTCTACATTATCTTTCACGTACAATGCCACTCCGCCACCCACACGGCCTGCTCTATCCTTCCGATATATTTTATATCCCGGTATGATTGTGTCCCACAGATTTTCCTCATTCCACCAGGTTTCAGTGATGCCTATTATGTCAATCTCCTCCTTTAATACGAGGTACTCTAGTTCACCCATCTTATTAGTCAGACTCCTACCATTTGTGTAGAAGCACTTTAAAAATTTGCCACTGTTTATTTGTCTGCCCTTCCCTGATGCATTGGATTCCTGTATATGCGGTTGTTTGTCTGCTCTGGCCCATGGTTTGTCCTCTCCCTTCCTCTCTTTCTGGCTACAGCTTAGAGAATCTCCATCAACGGATTCTTCTCTAAGAGAAGTCTCCATCCGATTTATGTGCTTCTCCACACCAATCGGCTTTCCCCAACCTCTTAGTTTAAAAACTGCTTTACGGCCTTTTTAATGATTAGTGCCAGCAGTCTGGTTCCACCCTGGTTTAGGTGGAGCCCATCCTTCCTGTATAGGCTCCCCCTATCCCAAAAGTGTCCCCAGTTCCTAATAAATCTAAACCCCTCTTCCCTACACCATCGTCTCATCCACGCATTGAGACTCTGAAGCTCTGCCTGCCTACCTGGCCCTGCGCGTGGAACTGGAAGCATTTCCGAGAATGCCACCATAGAGGTCCTAGATTTCAGTCTCTTTCCTAGCAACCTAAATTTGGCCTCCAGGACATCTCTCCTACCCTTCCCTACGTCATTGGTACCTACATGTACCATGACCACCGGCTCCTCCCCAGCACTACACATAAGTCTATCTAGATGCCTCGAGAGATCCGCAACCTTCGCACCAGGCAGGCAAGTGACCATATGGTTCTCCCGGTCATCGCAAACCCAACTATCTATGTTTCTAATGATCAAATCACCCACTACTAACACCTGCCTCTTCCTAACAACTGGCATTCCCTCCCCCTCCAAGGTATCCTCAATGCGAGAGGATACCACAACATCCTCTGTACCAGACGCAGCGAGGGGTTGGAGGCAGGAACTGAAATGCACATGCTGGCTGAACCTCTTGCCCCCCCACTTGCTGCCTCCGTGGGACAGGAAGGGCAGGCGGGAACCAGCTCCCCTGGAGCGCCAGCTTCTGCCTGCCCCACCCACCAAATGCATATAAACATGTAACTGCTAAAACTTCAAGCATGTTTACCCAAATACCCGATAGATTAAAAATAGCTGAACGTCAACACAGGTTCCAGGTAGGGATGTTAACTATCTGAACGCTTTCTTCCAAAGGATCAGAAAACAAAAGAATAAGCTTCTTCTTGAGGACTGGCAACAAGGAGTCCTGTGGCACCTTATAGACAGATGTATTAGAGCATAAGCTTTCGTGGGCAAAGACCCACTTCGTCAGATACACGTAGTGGAAATTTCCAGAGGCAGGTATACATATGCAGGCCAGAATAAGGCTAGAGATAAGGAGGTTAATTCAGTCAAGGAAGGTGAGGCCCACTTCTAGCAGCTGATGTGGAGGTGACTTGAGGACTGTAACTGAGCGTACATAAGATGGTGACCCAAGATGGTGATGGTGACTGATATGGTTCAGTGCTCTTTATACAGAAACGTCAGAAGGAGTGTTCTTCACATGAAGCCCACTAAATATTCTTCCACAATCAGATTGGAAACCTGCATCCAAACTGGTTTATCAGGAAAAACTAAGTCACTGTAATGCAATGATCTGTCTCTCTGGAGCAAAACCATCCATTTCAACACACACTACAGAGGCAAAGTCAGAAATAACCAACACAGCCAAGTGGATCTCTCTAGTTACCTCAAGAGGGGAGACATTATCCTTCTGAGCCTCTGAAAGGGTTTTAAAGCTTTACATGGCTTTTCAAAAAGCCCCCCCAAAAGCCTCCTTGATTTATCCTAAAAATAAACGTGCTGCAGACAAACGCCGGCTTCAACTTACTCTCTACCCGTAGCCTAGCTAAACAGACAAGCTTGAACCTATTTTCTCCCAAGACACAAGCTGAAGTTCATTATTTATTAGCAGGTGAAAATTACAGTGCTGACACTTCCCTTTATGCCTCTCACACTGCAGCTCTAGATAAAGATTCATACAATGAACATGAAAGTGAAAATACAGAACCATTATAAAAGTAATCATTCCCCATATGAGATAGGAGTGGGGCATGTGCATATTCAGACTTCTGAACACCCATGGTACATTCATACCCTTCCTGAGATTAGTTTCCAATTCAGTGAGATTTCATCAGCATGCCAAGTTATCATTAGTGCCAATGTCTGAACTGGTGGCAGGATGCTACATGTGGTACTATCTCTATTATCTTAAATGGACACACTTGCAGACTCTGCTCATTAGATATCTATTGGTAGCCAACAAAAAGTTATTATTATCCAGCAGCTGCCAGTAAGTGGAAGGCAGATTTGTGAAATAGCAGCCAGAGAAGGAAGTGTCAGGACTTCACTCCCTTGGCTGAAGGCTTGCAAACCTGCCTAAAGACAGGACAAAAGCAGGAGGTGGATTGCAGCCTGAATGCCAGGGCTTTCAAAGGACAGTGGGGACTTTGGGGGGCCCACTGAGCTGCATGGGACCTTTCCCTACATTGTCCACACATTGCAACAATTCCTTCCCTATGTGGAGTCTCCCAGCAGGCACAGACCAAAGGAGCACAGGGAGTGGTACCATGCAGGTCCAGCATCTCAGATGCTACCCCTGTCATCTCAGCTATTCCTCTGCCAAGAGCCTTTCTTCTCCTCCCTGCCCACAGCCTCTTACCCCCTGTGCACAGCAGGTTTACCAGGCTGCTACCCCCTCCCCACTATGGCTTTGACGACAACCTCCTCTCCCCCTCCCAGCCCCCCACCTCCTGTGCATTCTCTGAGTGTAGGCAGGCTTCTTCCATGGCTGTAATCCAAGAAAGAATCATGGAGACATCCTAAATACTAGTCGCAGGCAGGTTTGCAAGGCTGCAGTCAGGAAAGGGAGGCCTTCACACTATCTTCTCTAGCTGCAGCCCCAACAGACCTGCCTGCCAGGGTGCTCAGCATATTCCAGTGCTTCCGTCTGGGACTGCAGCCAGAGCCTTCAAAAAGATGTTGTGAATAAGCAGCATGCTGTTGCCAATATCCAGATCCCATTAATATTGAAGTCAATGGGATGAGATTGATTCCCAACAAAATATTACTATTAACTGTAAGTTGTTTGTATCCAGGTTCTTATTAAGTGGAAACCACTATACATGTAGAGCCCTGCGTGGATACAAATCTTGTATCCATATCCCATCCATATCCAAAAATAAGCTCTGGATATCCATGTCCACATCCACGGATGTGGATACCTGGAGATATAAAGCAGTTCTAGATACAACCTTTGTCTCCGCACCCCTATCTGCAAAAATGAGCTGTGGATATCCATGGATTTGCATGCTTCCATAGGGTAGGAGACATTATACTGCACACACTTTTAAAAAGCTCTCACTACACTGCTTGCCTCCTGATACTGTGCATTCACAAATATGCACATATACACACACAATCCCCAAGGTGGGAGACTCATAGCTGTACAAATCCCATCCCTAAGGCTTGGGAATCTCAAAATGTACACATGGCCACCACTGGTTGGTGATCTCACTGTCTCAAACATGCATAGCGCTTATAATGGGAAATTTCAATGCATTTCAGAGATGCCGCTTCTGGAGGCTAAAGACTTTACTTTAAGCCTACGGTACATTCAACCCCACCATTCCAAATCGTAATTCACATACATTCTCGCAGACTTGGGATTTCTAAGCAGCCTTCATCCACTCGCAATTCAAATTCCTGCCTAACATGTGTTACCTGAGAGCATGGATACAATAGATGCAGCGTGGCATGTTCTTCCGATCATAGATGTCAGTAGTTTCTGGGTAGAAAATCTGAATATAAAACAAAGTTAACTATCAGAATAATACCTCACACGCTAGCCAGCCAAGTAGGAAGGAATTTAACAACCCTAAAACTGCTCCAGACAGTTGTGGCATAGGGAGGTTGTGAAATCTCCATCTCCGGAGATATTTAAGAGCAGGTTAGATACACACCTGCCAGGGATGGTCTCTAGACAGTGCTTGGTCCTGCCGTGAGGGCAGGGAACTGGACTCAATGACCTCTCAAGGTCCCTTCCAGTTCTAGTGTTCTATGAGTCTATGAAATAGTGTCAAAACACTGTCAAGCTGGAGGACTTCTTACTCCGACTCCTGTAACCTTCACTGTATGAGAAGTAAGGGAAGTCGGAGGGAGAATGCACCATTTTGAAATAAGCGCTATATAGATGTTCCCTATTTTGAAATAAGCTATTTCAAAGTAAGATACGCAATTGACAAGGAGCATTGTGGGTCACTTGGCTTTCTCAAGGTACATCTACACTGCAGAACTATTTCAAAATAACTCAGTCTGCGTCTAAACAGCATCAAGCTGGAGGACCTCTTACTCCGACTCCTGTAACCCTCATTGTCCGAGAAGTAAGGGAAGTCGGAGGGAGAGTGCTCCATTTCGACATACGTGCCATGTAGAGGCTCCCTATTTCAAAATAAGCTATTTTGAAATAAGCTATGCAATTGACGTAGCTCAATCTGCATAGCTTATTTCGAGTTAAGCCCTGCAGTGTACACGCACCCATACTGCTGCACCCACATTCCTGCTTGGCCCCATGCCCCATCTACATGACCATCCCACACCAGCTCCCCACAGAGATACTGTGTGGTATTCCAGGGGAATTGGGTTGGAGATGCTGAGAGAGTCAAGAGATGATAGGGATATTTACATGAAGGATTGGGGAAGAAGATTTTGTTTGAACCGGATGAGCAGAAGGGGACAAACTTAGCCACATTAGACAGATATTCTCTTGAGGTCCCTTCCAGTTCCACATTCCTTCTCTCCTCATCCAACATCCTCCAGAGCACCATCTCTCCCCCAAGCCCATTCCTATACTTCCTGCTGCCCAATCTGCTCCTGTAAGTCAGCAAGAGTTCATGCACAGCACAGTTGTAAAGGCAGAAGAATGCTGGAAGGAAATGTTTGACAAAATCCTAAAATTAACATTTCCAAGGTTTTTTTCTTAATGTAGACCAGACCGCAGGTAAGGGTGTAGAATAGTGACCCTTGTGTGACTAAACACATAGTTTGTTCTTGTTACATGTAACAAAAGTGAGGGGAAAAGTTGTTTTGGGAATAAACCAATGTTCATGGTTTGACTTTCAGTATTTTTTCATAGATATTCTGATTTTAAGGACAGAAGAGATTATTGTAATCATTTAGTCTGACCTCTTGTATAAGACAAGTCACAGAATTTCAGCCAGTTACTCCTGTACAGAGGCAAATAATTTGCATTTATCTAAAGCATCTTTCCTGAAGACTTGATTTCAAGACTTCAAGAGACAAACAATCCACCACTTCCCCACAAAAGATGGAAAAATTCACCAGTTCCAACAATTGTTGCTCCTTTTATCCAAGATTTTCCTATAATGATTCCTAAAAATTTCCATGACTAAACTGTAGCTCAGGCATTCTGCTCAACAGAATGAAAAATCAAATTCTGTACTGCAGAGCTCAGCCAAAATGAGTGCTAAGCATATGATACAGAAGGAGTAATTCACTCTACCTCCCACTCATATAGACAGAGATGGGAATGGAGTATTTTAACAAACTTCAGGATGAAGTTTCTAAGGAGGACCAAGTCTAGGAAACTAAGGGTTAGGTAACCAAAGTTTGCTGAATCATCTGTTTTGGCAAATTCATCGCACAACATCCAAAGCCTGGCTTTTCAGTGCAGCAATTACCTTGGGGAGGCCAATCTCAGACATGGCATTCAACCACTGAATAACATTATCTGTATGCCGAAAATGGAGCCCAGTTGCCTGAAAAAAAGTGGGAGGGTGGAAAAAGCACATGAATCATCATAGCCACAGTGAGTACTAGGGAACTTTGCTAAGACATGTATCTGATAAGTGTTACTTGCATCATCTAAACACTTCCAAAGATCTGAGGTCTTAGGTACGATGATGAAAGCTTTCTACAGCCAGCTATATTTAAGGCTTACAAAAAGCCAGCTCTCTCAGACTCTCACATGCACAGAAACTCAGACAAAACTAAAAGATATTCCTTCATCCACTATCTACCGTTCAGGAAGAGTTAAATTTTTTCCACTTTAAAACTGCCACAATCTTTACTCACTCATTCACTGACAGCTCCTATACAACAGAGGTGAGGATCCTTTTTTCTATTGGGGCCATTGATCCATGGGAGGAGGGAGAGGGGGAGAAAAGCAATCAGGGGCCATACACAGCCCCACAAGGGGTGGGAGCAGAGGCTCAAGGCTTTCCCTAGGCTCTAAGATAGGGCCAGAAATGAGGGGGTCAAGATGCGGGACTGGGGTCAAGGCTGGAGACTGGCATACACGTTCCAGCAGGGGGTGCAGGCACTGGGGTAGGGCCAGGATAGGACAACAGGTTGAGGTGCAGGCTCCACAAGGGAGTTTGGATGAGGAAAGGACTCAGGGTTGGGATATGGGTGGGAAGCCGGTTTGGGAGGGAGTTAAGAGTGCAGAAGGGGATTCTGATCTGGGGGAGGAGGTTGAAGTGCAGTACAGCTTCAGGGTACAGGCTCCAGCCATGCAATGCTTACACCTCAGGCCGCTTCCAGTTAGCAACACAGTGGGGTGAAGGCAGGCTCCCTGCCTGCCCTAGCGCCATGCTACTCTCGGAAACGGCCATCACGGCCCTTAGACGGGAAGAGCCAGGAAGCTCCGCACATTTTGCAGAGCTGAATTTCTGGCTAATAAAAACTAGGAGCTGGGGGTGGGGACAACACCCAGACCTTCTCTGATAGCCCCTCTGCTTCGGGGCTGCAGGGAAATGCCAGCAAGCCAGCACTTAGCCCCACAGGTAGGCACTGAAACTTGGGGTTTCTAGCCTGCAGTAGAGACTATCCACAGGCTGGATGAAATGAAAAAGCAGGCCAGATCCAGAGCACGGGCCACTCTCTCCACCTATACATTCAGAAATCTCTTTCCTTAGACCTCTCTGGCCATCCTAGTTCCCAGAACAGAAAGATCTCACCTTATATCTGGTTTGTTCCCGGTCATAGATTTTCTTCAGAGACACCACCTTAGGAGAGAAAAAGTTTCCCAGTTTGGCTAGAAAGACTCCATTCCTTAGCCCCTCCTCCAGCTCTGTTGTGGGAGGTAGATCCTCATTAAGGCAAGCCTCCATCCATCTGAAAATGTGAAAAGAACCAGAGTGGGTCATGTGAGAACTTTTCTGATTTCTTCCATTTCTGGCCAAGTTCAGCACTGATGCTACCACATCTTTTCCCATTGTATGAGTTATGTATTAGGCAATGGTGTGCACAGTTTATAATACACTTTATACCATAAGATGCTGCTACCTGGCCTCAGATTCGAAGTGTTGCCCTTTCAGCTTTTAGGCTACCCACGCTAAAGTTACGTCAGATGAAAAAGTGAACAGAAATACTGAACCCAAATGTCTTTGAAAGTTTCACAAACATATTTTTTAAACAAACATCTTCTTACCCATTAATTTCTTGTCTCCTAGTCACTGTGTACTTGACATTTGCCTAGATATATTAGCCAGCAAGCTCAATTATCTATAGTTTGAATCACCCTCATGAGAAAAGGCTCAACTGTTACGTCTCTCTTTGCTGAGCTCCACTATATTCAATATCACTTAATCCCACACCAGACATTGGTGGCTCCATCACACTGAGTCAAGTCCTGTTCGTGTAGTCTCACAGCTGATGCCTCAGAATTTTGGGGTCAGGTTTGCTTCTCTTGCTTATATTTTCTCCAATCCTGTTGAATTCAACTTTAAGTTAAGTGAGCCCAATATTCATGCTACTGTAATCAGACATTGGTGGCTCCATCACACTGAGTCAAGTCCTGTTCGTGTAGTCTCACAGCTGATGCCTCAGAATTTTGGGGTCAGGTTTGCTTCTCTTGCTTATATTTTCTCCAATCCTGTTTTGTATTTCAGACTTTAAGTTAAAGTGAAGACCAGAATATTAGCTGCTACTGTAATCATATTTCCTTACTAGAGATTTCTGCATCCTTAGGCAGTATCACAGCTTTCAATAAGCTCTCCCCTTATCTCTTTACTTCCTATCTAATTTAATGTCTGTTACTGTAGTACCTGAAGGCAACAAAGATTACAGGGGAGCAAATAATCTGAATGGCTCATGTGTGCACTGAGAAAATAAGTCTGGTTTTATCCCATCAGGAACATTGTCATGGAAAACCTAATGTATACACATGGGATTTAGTGTTTCTTCTGAAGGAGGTAAAATCTTTGGACATTCTAATATTTGTGGAAGGGATTTCACATATTCCCCTCCATCTTCTAAAAGAGCTAGTGCCTTTCTCTGCAGCATGTGTCTCTATCAACTTAGCTCCTCTAGCATATCTGAGGGAAATATTGACCTTGGTACGGTCATGCTGAAACAGAGGTGACTTTCAAGATATTTAGGGCATAGAAGATCAAGATCCAGATCTTAAAAATCAGATCTGGTATTGCAATAAAGAACACAGGTCATACCTATCAAATACAGCACTGTACCTAGGAAAGCAGTGACTCTGAAAAGGATTTAGGGGTCAGTGGACTGGGTTCAGAGCATGAATTCCCAATGAGATGTTTTGTAAAAAAAGGGCTTAATGCAATCCTTGATTGCATTTTACAGAAACTAATATGGATGTTACTTTTATCTCCATATAATGTATTGGTGAGATTGATATTAAAATACTGCCTTCTGTTAGTGCTGGTCCACGCTTATAGAAAGGACTTTGAAAAACTGGAGAGCGCGCAGAAAAGAATCCAAGAAATTATTCAAGGGCTGGAGAAAATACCGTACAGAGAAAAACTTAAAGCGCTCAATCTGTTTATCTCATTTAAAAGATTGAGCAGTGATAATTACAATATGTGTAACATTTCACAAATGTTCAGGCTGCCATATGGCCCAGAAGTTGTAGACATGTTCTTGCTGTGATTTTCTGGCTGTTATATTGCAGAGGTGAGGCTGGATATGGTGTCAAATCTGTCCCTGGGTAGATATGTTCTCAAGTGCAGCTGATGAAGTCTATTAAGTGGGTGAGAGAGAGCAGAGGTTTCTGTATTGAGGGAGAGACCCAATGAGTGGAACAGAGATATAACCCTGCTGGTTGCTGTCCAAACTTCAAAAAATGACCAAATTCAGGAGCTACCTGTCCAGGTTAAAAAAATATATATATATTCTCCTCTGATGAAGATGAGTGGGGCAGGCAGGGGCACCACTCCAGAGCAACTGGAGCAGCCCCTGTCTGCAGCCCCACCTCTCCACCCCCCACTGAAGATAGATGCTGCTCCAGCCTGGCCTTGCCTGCAATGTGCCCGAGTGCGCCAGTTAACCAGAACCATTAAGCATCATCATTAAGAGTGATTCCTACCAGTTAGCCTTTCACATCCCTAATTGCCAATACAGAGAACCATTCAAATATCAAATATAATAGAAGAATTGTACAACCTTGAAAACCGGAATAATGGAAATTGAATTACATTTATTAGTACAAAGAATTAGGCCATGCACTTAAGGATTAATAACAAATTTTTAATATAAACTGGTAATTTATCAACTAGAAGCAATTAAGGACAAAGACCTCAGTGTACTGGTCTGTCACAGAACAATTATGAACTGCCAATATGGCACAAACAAAAGAAGCTAATGCAATCCTACGGTGAATTAGCTGTGGTATTTCCAGTAGACACAGGAAAATGTTATAACCATTATACAAAACTCTGCTAAGAATACCCTGTGAAATTCTGGTCTATGATGTTTAAGAAAAAATAATTCAAATAGGAACAGGTGCAGGAAGAGCTCCTATAGCGATCAGAAGAATGGGGAATCTGCCTTTCAAGAAAAAAAATTAAGGAACTTGGCTTCCTGAGTCTAAAAGAACAAAGGCCAAGAAGAGATATTATTGCACTCTTTCAATACATCAGAGGGATCAAAAAGAGGCAGAGAAGTTATTTACATTAAGGGGTAATGATGCCAGAAGAACAAAGGGATATAAACTAACATTCAATTAGTCTTGAATTAAGATGGTTTTTAACCTTTGGAGGAGTGCAATTCTAAAACAGCCTTCTAAGAGGTGTAGTTGAGGCAAAAAAAATCAGACTGAGCTCATTAACTTTACAAAGTGGATGGTAAAATGTGGTTTCCTACTATGGTATATGACTCACTCAAAACTCAAAATTTTGGCACTGGAAAAAGTCCAGGAAAGGGCAACAAAAATGATTAGGGTTATGGAACAGTTGCCATACGAGGAGAGATTAAAAAGATTGGGACTTTTCAACTGAGAAAAGAGGAGATTAAGGACAGATATGAGAGAGGTCTATAAAATCATGAGTGGTATGGAGAAATAAATAAGGGAAACTTATTTACTTGTTCCCATAACACAAGAACTAGGGGTCCCCAAATGAAATTAATAGGTAACAGGTTTAAAACAAACAAACAGAAGTATTTCTTCACGAAAGACCACCTGTGTAACTCCTTGCCAGGACTTTGATATGGTTCAAAAAAGCACTAGATAAATTCATGGAAGTTGCGTCCATCAATGGCTATTAGCCAGGATGGGTAGGAATGGTGTCCATCTCCTCTGTTCGTCAGAAGCTGGGTATGGGTGACAGGGGATGGATCATTTCATGATTCCCTGTTCTGTTCGTTCCTTCTGGGGTAACTGCAATTGGCCACTTTTGGAAAACAGGATACTGGGCTAGATGGACCTTTGGTTTAATCCAGTCTGGCCATTCTAATGCTCTTAGTTAATATACCTAATTCCCAGTTTCAAGGCACTAGATGGGAAGAACTAAGTTATTACTAAGAATTCTTTCTAAGGTGTCTGGCTGCTGGGCTTTGCCCACATGATCACCATATTTAGGGGTTAGGAAGGAATTTTCCCTCAGATCATATTAGCGGAAACCCTGTGGTAGGAGGGGGGTTTCACCTTTTTCCCTCAACATGGGGCACAAATCACTTCTTGGTATGAAGCAGAGTAAATGGTGGATTCTCTGTAACTTCAAGTCTTTAAATCAAGAGATGAGGACCTCAATGATCCAGCCAAAGGTTATATGCCTATATCTAGGTAGGTGAGGTTCTGTGGCCTGCAATGTACAGGATGTCAGACCGGATAATCATGAAGGTCACTTCTGGCCTTAAAGTCCATGACTTTAATTAGATCTGCATTTAATGCTGTGCAGGTCTTACATCTGATGGAGATCTGAGACTCTCAGGGGCAATGAAGGCAGCATGAAGAAGACCTATAGCAGATCAGCATGGTTTGAAGCTTGGGGTCTTAGGCATAATCCCCACTCAGGGCTGTGGCCTGTAAAAACAAAGAACTAAATTGGGAACATAAGGGGGAGGAAGGGGGTGTTAAAAACTGCACTAAAAATAAAAAAATTCTGAGAAAATAAAGAAATATGTTGAGGATGTGCGTAGCAAGCCACAAGGCTGGCTAATGAATTACAAGCCACAGGTAGTTGAGAAAGAATTTGAGTTGCAGCACATCTGCCCTCTCTATATGCCCTCACAACAGAATACGAGGGTGTCCACTATGGGGCACACAGAGACCCGCAGATACTGCTGATGAAAATTTCCAATCCAGAGTACACAGGTGAGCACACATCCTGACTTGCAGCACACACTGGGACACTACTAAATGAAGAATCAGATTCCACAGCCAAAAGAGATTTATCATCTAGTGTGACCTCCTGTATAATACAGACCATAGAATTTCCACAAAATAATTCTAGAGCATAACTTTTAGAAAAAGATCCATCTTGATTTAAAAATTGTGAGTGATGCAGAATCCTCTACAACCCTAGCTATATAACATGTTTTACTCAATACATAGGCTCAATTTAAGAACTACTTGTTAAAATTCAGTGTTGTTTTGATTTACAGAAAGTCTTTGCCCACCACCAAAGGCTCTTAACCAGAGTAAACTGTCATAGGATAAGAAGGCAGGTCCTCTCATGGATCAGTAACTGTTAAAAAAGATAGGAAATGAAGGGTAGGAAGAAATGGACAGCTTTCACAGTGGAAAGAAGTAAACAGAGGGGGTGCATACTGGGATCAGTGCCGTTCAACATATTCATAAATGATCTGGAAAGTAGGAATGTGAAAGTGTAACTGTGCACATGGCTAAGCAATGAGCCAGGGCTCAACTGGTTAACTTTCACGGTTATACGCAGGCTCCTGGTACACGTAGTCCTTGGCACGCTAGCTTCTGGGGAGCCACCTGCACCAGCCGGCCAAACCCGCCCCTCCCCGCTGCCTCTGTGTCCCTGTCCGCCTACCCCATGTGAAATTTTCAGCAGTTACACATTTATTTAAATAAATGCATTTTAGCATCTCACTGGAAAGAAAAGTAAACAGTGAGATCTATCAGTGGCTATTAACCAAGATGCTCAGGGACACAACCACTTCCTCTGGGTGTCCCTCATCTTGTCAGGTGCTGGGGCTGAACAACAGGGAATAGAGTACTTGATAACTGCCTGGTTCTGTTTCATTCTCTCTCAAGCATCTGGCATTGGCCACTGTCCGAAGAGAGGATACTGAGCTAGATGGACCACTGGTCTGATCCATTAGTATCAACATTCATTACATAGGAGGTGAAATGAATTTTAATGGCCTCTTCTGTCCATTTCTTTGCAGAAATAATCAAAGGCACAAGTCCTTAATAAAGTTGACAGAAACCTGCAGGGAGAAAGAAAGGGTTGTAAAGCCACAGGGTCACAAGAGGACAAATAAGCAAAAGAAATTAAGAAAGGGAATAACTTTTGAAAGTAGATTAGTTCAATTTCACCAAGCTAACTTGGAGCTGAAGATGAGACTTCCAAGATTTAAGTGAGGAACTGAGAGTCAAATCTGAAGAGAAGGGAGAACTCCAGCGTGGCAAGATGGACCTATAGATAATCAGAACAGAGATATGGTATGTGAGTGGAAGAGATCAGCTGATAAAAAGTGTATAGGGAGAAAAAGACTGAGGACAGAGACTTGAAAAGATTGCTGATAGTGGGAAGGAGGAGCAGCAGACCAAAGTGGCAGTGAAGGAGTAGATGAGTAAGTAGAAGAATCAGTCAGGAGAAACTGGGAGGGGAAAGAATCTCAAAATGTAGACATGATCATTAACGCTCATGGTGGGCAGAGAGCTCAAGAATAATTTAAGTGGAAACAGAGGCCTTGAGATTTGGCCAGTACGAGATTATTGGTAACTTCAGCAAAGGGCAATTTCAGAGGTGTGCAGAAGCTGAACCCAGATTGTAAATGGTCTAAGAGAACCTGCAAAGGGAGGAAGCCATGGCAATAGCAGTAGAGGCACACAATTCCAGATCTCTGTAATGAAAGGAAACAAAAAGGCAGTTGTTAGAAAGGCAGCTAGAAGGCAAGAGGGGGTACATGTGCCTCAGAGATTCACTGAACTGACATCTGAAGGGGGCTATACTTCTAAAGGGAACTGGATGATTTACTGCATTGCACTCTTATGCCATAAACTCAATCATCTGCTTTCTACAGGACCTGACAAGAAAATGATAATGGGTTTCATTTTCCAAGGTACGCACATAGGGGCATATAAAAAACTCACCAGCTATCTACCCAAAGAGCAGCTGCTTTGCAGCCCTTTGCTTAAGGAACATAGTAACCTGCCTTTTTCTGCTGCCCAGCTCACTTCATCCTGTTCTTGGGCTCCTCACCTCCCTTGACAAACGGCTCTTTATGGCATGCCTGGATGGAAAAGAAAACAAGCCCAACCCAAAGAACAAGGTGAGAGGGAAAGAAACAGTCTGAGATGGAAGGTGTAGAAAGCAAACCAGTTCAACAAGTTTTCATCTGAGCTGAACAGCCTGAGCGGTCTCCCAGCTTCATACAATAAAAAAGGAGCTGGGGTAAATTCTAGCATCCTAGAAATCAAGTACAGAAAAGAGTCCAGGTTATTCTCCACAGTACATTTATGACAAAGAGTACATTCCAAGCCATAGAACATCACACCCTTCTCACAAATCCAGTTTCTTTAAACATCGAAGTCTTCTTTCTCCTCTCCTGGGAGTCACTGTCTCTGTATGTCTACCTCAGAGTACCACTTGCTGCACCCTAAATCCCATATGTACTTCGCAATTCCCACACATCTTTTATTGGATCAAAAATCATGGATGAGGTCTTTATTTTAACTAAAAATCTAAAATGAAAATAGGTCCAGGGTAGGTCTAGGTCACCCAACATTTGCTCCAGGAGCTAAAAGTCCAGCTGTTTCATCTGTTCCTGGTAAGTATTTGGCTGCAGCTTACAATCTTTCAAGTGTGGGCTATTGTTGTGAAAAAGACGACAATTCCCCAGGGTCCATTTTTGCTCACTGTTACTGACCCCTGCTCATGTCCAATACCACTAAAGTAGGAATGTAAGCAGCTAGTCGAGTAGTCAACTACCCAAAAAGCATATGCTTACCGGGTAGTCTGAGTGACTACTCAACTAGTCACTTCTCCCCCCACCCCCTTGCTGCCTCTGGGCAGGCGCTGCTTCGTGGCAGCAGTCCCTGTGCATGAGAGGTCCCCCCACGCACAGGGGCTGCTGCTGGCTGGGCAGGCAGCCTGACTCAGTTCTGGCTTGCGCCAGATGCGGGACAAAAACCCAGTGCGGCTCTGCAATTTAAAATGCAGTAGGAGCCGGGGGCAGGCTGCCCGACTCCTACTGCCTTTTAAATTGCAAAGCCGCAGCGGGGTTTTGTCCCGCACCCAGCACGAGCTGGACTGCCCATCAACTAATTGAGTAGTTGATAAAAATTCTATTGACTACTTGATTAGTTAAATACCTGCATTTTAACATCCTTGCACTGCACCTCTGTCTCTCAAATGCTTTAAAATCAGAGGCTCAGCATCTGGGACTAGTCACGAGCAGGGCCATCTGATTCCCAACTCATGCCCGGTCCCCCGCTGCACCTCTGCCTTTTACATGTAGTAAGAGCCATGCAGCTGTTACTACATTTAAAAGGCAGAGCCGCAGCAGGGTTAGCTCCCAGAGCCAGGAACTAACCCTGCTGTGGCTCTGCAGTTTCCCCCCCTTATCAACTAATCGAGTAGTTGATGGAAATTCCATCAACTACTCGACTAACTGATTAAACAAAATTTAACATCCATACACTAAAGCTGGGTAAATGATGGCAAATAAGCAATTTACAAAGATACTGAAAAAATATTCAAAAAAATTATATAGGAAAATAAATAAATTGTTATTCAATCAGATCACACTGCCTCCAGCAATCCCCGTCTTCTGCAGCAACTCCTCCTCCTCCTCATTTACTCTCTGCAGCACAATAGCTTTCTGCACCGCACTCACCAGGTGTCTCACCAAAGGCTCTTAAGCAAGTCAAGCTGTCATGGGATAAGAGGGAAGGTCCTCTCCTGGACTGATAACTGGTTAAAAGACAAGAGGACAAAGGGTAGGGATGGGGAAAGGTAACTAATGGTGTCTCCTGGAGTCCGTACTGGGACCAATCCTATTTAATATATTCATAAACGATCTGGAGCGAGGGGTAAACAGTGATGTGGCAAAAATTTACAGATGATACCAAACTGTAAAGTACTTCAAAAGGATTTCACAAAGCTAGCTAACTGGGCAACAAAATGGCAGATGAATTTTAATGTTGATAAATGCAGATCAATGCACATCGGAAAACAATTCCAATTATATGCATAATGTTGACAGTAAGTTAGAATATTAAGATCCAGGACATTACAACCAAAAGGACACTAAAATCAGAATGGAGTCCTGAGTTTTACACAGAAATCACAATGGAACCCAAAGGACCGAAAGACTTTTTGCTGCCAAAAACCATTGTCTGCACACAGCACATGGCGGTGCACACAACACTGTTGCTCTGCACCAGGAATGCTAATCTGCACCAAACACGACACCTTGTGCACTAGAGACGCTCCTGCTGTTTTCCCGCCTTGGGATCTTTAGAAGCTCCTCCCCGAAGGGATTGGGCTCTCTGCTGTTCCACTCTGCTGCTCCATTCTCGCTCTGCTCCTGTTCCTGGTTCCTGCTCCTGTTGAAGAAGAGCCGTGGCGAAGGCCAGGACCTGCTTCCCAACAGACCAGACCAGATTCCATTCCACCGCTACCTATAGGGTGCATTAGCTCACTACTGTGGCAATTGCCCAGCGCGTTGTGGGTTATAGCTACCTATAGCTCCAGACCAAGAGCAGCTGCCTATCACCCAGTTCCACTCCAACCATTGTAGCGAAGGCCCTATTTTGGAGCTGAGAACTGTTTTCCATCGAGTGCTTGTGTAACATCATACCAGCAACAAGTCATCAATTGGACTCCTCAGTATTCCTCCCCTGAGGCTGCCGATGCCAACGGGTTGAAGATCCTGAGCCTCGGCTGTCATCTGACTCTAGAACAGACTGAGTATAGTGCTTTTCTTGTTATACTGTGCTATCTTCTATTACTTCTGGGTGAGGGGTTGGTTTATGCAGTGTTGTATTCTGGGGTTATTCTTTGTGTTGTTACCTGTTGTATTCAATATACCTTTTAAATTTGACATTTGTGTGTGTGTTTATTTCGGACTGGGGAAATCCGCTGGTGATAGATAACGGTGGTTTCCAGGTCGGACCATCTTCTGGGACAAAGGCATTTTCCATCTATTTAGATTGGCCCCACACTAAATTTAGTTTACTAGTGTGCCTTTGCTGGTAACAATAAAATAATGGGGACTAAATTAGATGTTACCACTCAGACATCTTGGAGTCATTGGGGACAGTTCTCTGGAAACATCCATTCAATGTGCAACAGCAAACAGAATGTTAAGAATCATTTTTCAAGGGATAGAGAAGAAGAATGAATATCTTATTGCCTCAATATAAATCCACACCATGAATACTACACGCAGATGTGGCTGCCTCATCTCAAAGAAGAGATCTTTGTATTGAAAAAAGTTCAGAAAAGGGCAACAAAAATTATTAGGGTTATGAAATGGTCGTCATATAAGGAAAGATTAATAAGGCTGGGACTCTTCAGCTTAGAAAAGAGGAAACTTATTTACTTGCTCCCATAACACAAGAACTAGGAGGTCACCGAATGAAATTCATAGGTAGCAGGTTTTAAACAAACAAAAGGAAGGAATTCTTCACACAATGCACAGTGAACCTGTGGAACTCTTTAGCAGAGCATGTTGTGAAGACCAGGACTTTAACAAGGTTCAAAAAGGAACTAGATATTAATTCCCAGGAGGATAGGTACATCAATAGCCTGGGCTCATCAGTTAACTCTCTCAGTTACCCGCAGAACCCCTCTGGCTACCACTGTATCAGAGGCAGCAGCGAGGTGGGGGCTGGAGGGAAGTAGGGAGAACCAGTGCTCATGGGGAACTGTCTTAAAAGCTGGATCCCAGCAAGCACCAGCTCCTGCAGAGCTGCCTGCTGCCCCAGATACAGAGACAGCAACACAGGGTAAGGTGGGAAAGCTGGCTCCCTGAGAGCATCGGCTCCTACCTACCCACCCCCAAGAGTATACATGTACCTGCTGAAAATTTCAGAGGGTAAACAGTTATGCAAATAAACACATTTTAACAATCCTAATCGATAGCTATTAGCCAGGAGAGAATCATAGACTACTAGGACTGGAAGGGGCCTCGAGAGGTCATCGAGTCCAGTCCCCTGCCCTCATGGCAGGACCAAGTACTGTCTAGACCATCCCTGATAGACATTTATCTAACTTGCTCTTAAATATCTCCAGAGATGGAGATTCCACAATCTCCCTGGGCAATTTATTCCAGTGTTTAACCACCCTGACAGTTAGGAACTTTTTCCTAATGTCCAACCTAAACCTCCCTTGCTACAGTTTAAGCCCATTGCTTCTTGTTCTATCCTCAGAGGCCAAGATGAACAAGTTTTCTCCCTCCTCTTTACGATACCCTTTTAGATACCTGAAAACTGCTATCATGTCCCTCCTCAATCTTCTCTTTTCCAAACTAAACATACCCAATTCTTTCAGCTTTCCTTCATAGGTCATGTTCTCTAGACCTTTAATCATTCTTGTTGCTCTTCTCTGGACCCTCTCCAATTTCTCCACATCTTTCTTGAAATGCGGTACCCAGAACTGGACACAATACTCCAACTGAGGCCTAACCAGCGCAGAGTAGAGCGGAAGAATGACTTCTCGTGTCTTGCTCACAACACACCCGTTAATGCATCCCAGAATCATGTTTGCTTTTTTTGCAACAGCGTCACACTGTTGACTCATATTCAGCTTGTGGTCCACTATAACCCCTAGATCCCTTTCTGCCATACTCCTTCCTAGGCAGTCGCTTCCCATTCTGTATGTGTGAAACTGATTGTTCCTTCCTAAGTGGAGCACTTTGCATTTGTCTTTATTAAACTTCATCCTGTTTACCACAGACCATTTGTCCAGATCATTTTGAATTATGACCCTATCCTCCAAAGCAGCTGCAACCCCTCCCAGCTTGGTATCATCTGCAAACTTAATAAGCGTACTTTCAATGCCAATATCTAAATCGTTGATGAAGATATTGAATAGAGCCAGTCCCAAAACAGAGCCCTGAGGAACCTCACTTGTTATACCTTTCCAACAGGATTGAGAACCATTAATAACTACTCTCTGAGAACGGTTATCCAGCCAGTTATGCACCCACCTTATAGTAGCCCCATCTAAGTTGTATTTGCCTAGTTTATTGATAAGAATATCATGCGAGACCGTACCAAATGCCTTACTAAAGTCTAGGTATACCACATCCACCGCTTCTCCTTTATCCACTTCTCCCTTATGGGCATGTCCCTATCCTCTGTTTGTCAGAAGTTGAAAATGGGTGGCAGAAGAAGGATCACTTGATGATTCCCTGTTCTGTTCACTCCCTCAGCCATCTGGCATTGGCCACTGCTACTGGACTAGATGGAGCTTTAGTCTGACCCAATCTGACCATTCTTATGTTAACTAGAATATTGGGGAAAAATAAGTATAATTACTGTAACACTGCCCTTCCTGCCTAACAACTTACCTCTTTGCTGAAGCACATGTCAAAGTCTGACAGTTCACAAAGCATTAAACCGTCAGACTCAGGGATTCTGCATTTAAAAGCTTTAATTTAGGTCTTATTAACTGATTTCAGACACGTTCAAAGAGAAAAGTATTATGCAACTACTCAGTAAAGAAAGGTGAAATACAAATGGGCCAAAGGGAGTCGAGTACTAAACCCTGTTGAAAACCACTGCAAGTGGGCAACTCTCATAAACCCTTTTGAAAATTCTGCCGTAACTATTTATATTTAATACAAAAAATTCAAGCATTCTAACAGTTCTTGGAACCTGCCTAAATAATATCTTAAACAAAAGACATATGGGCAATAAGCCTCCCACTGTGTATTTCCACTACAGACTTTTGCAAACTTTTTCTTATGCTCATACAATACACATTCATGAACTGAAAATATGATTTGCAACATTTGCATTAGAATGTAGAATTTTAGCTGATTTGTTTATAGTGTGGCCTCAAATGTCACCTAATTCTACAGAACTAAAAGATGAAAAGAGCAGTTTTTCTGACCATACCCAAAGACTTATATCAATCAGGACATGTAATGTCTGTCCTGTGTCTCCATCTTGGAACTCTCAGCCTTCTGTTAAAATGTGACTTGTTCTTAGTTTGCAGGGTCAAGTAAAAAGTAAACATTCCAGAGCTGAGAACCAGCCATAATAGCAACCACGTCCAATCTTGCATCATTGTCCAGCTGGGTCCACCATACATATTCTTTCTTTCTTATATATACATACCCCTCCTGACGATCACAAAACCGGAAGGGACCACAAGAGGTAATCAAGTCCAGTTCCCTGTCCTCATGGCAGGACCAAGCACTGTCTAGATCATTCCCAACAGGTGTCTGTCTAACCTGCTCTTAAATATTTCCAGTGATGGAGATTCTACACCTCCCCTCCCCCCCCCGGGCAGTTTATTCCAGTGTTTAACCACCCTGACAGTTAGAAAGTTTTTCCTAATGTCCAACCTAAACCTCCTTGCTGCAACTTAAGCCCATTGCTTCTTGTCCTATCCTCAGAGGCCAAGGAAAACTATTTTTCCTCCCTCCCCCTTGTAACACCTTAGATACGTGAAAACTGCTATTATTAGCTATCATTGTTTCAGTTCCTGGACTGAGAACCAATTTGAGTTAATGGAAAACAAATCTTGCCAACTAACTTAATATCAGGGTTTTTTTATTTTTCAGTGCAATTATAAATCAGGTTGATTAAAATAATGGAGTTGATATAGTTTTCTATTTTATATATAATATAAAATTCTATATTGTAATGCAGATGTTACAAACAATATTTTTATTTCATGAATGTGCATTGTATAAGCAGAAAATAAGTCTACAAACATCCAGACTTCTGCAAGGCATCTGACCTGGTATCACATGATATTCTGATTAAGAAAATGAAATAAAACAATTTTCTCCATTATCCCTTTCATTTCTATAGTAAATGAATCAACTGTCTACAGCTGCTGTCTAGAGACCCTCTTCCCCACTTTCACCCTAGACCTTCTCCAGACCAGCTTTCAAACCTTGCTCTCCAAAATCTCTAATTATTTCTTCTTAGACAAGGCTCTGAAGCAGCGTTCTATCTTCATATTCTTTGACTGTCAACCACCTCTGACAGTCAACCATTTTCTACTTTCTGAAATCGTATCCTTCCTTGATTTCTGTGACTCTACACTGTCCTGACTTCCCTCTTATCACTGACTGCTACTTCAGTGCATCCAGATGAAGATCTGCTTCATTCACCCTCCAATTTCTTGTGGGATTTTAATGATGTTCTGTCCTTGGTCTCCATACCTTTTTCCTCTACACCTTTTTCTCTGAGTAAATCTCATACCCATAAACAGATTCAACCAGCACCTAACATGTTGACTTCTCTCAGATCTATCATTCTACAAAAATCTTCTGGATACCTTCTGATAGCCAGAAACCACTGTGTATCATGCATGCCAATATGGTCTCAATTGTTTCCTTGTATTTCCCTGTCTATATCCAATTGTTGTCTCTCTTATACTTAGATTACAAGCTTTTGGGGCAGGAATTTTTGTGTGTGTTTTCTTTGTATAGTATCTAGCACAAAGGGGTCCTGTTCCACAACTATTGTTCCGGGTGCAGGGGCCCGGTGGGCTGCTCCCCAGATACTGGTTAACTGGTTACCCATTAACATTCCTTCAGCAGAAAAGGACCTGGGGATTACAGTGGATGAGAAGCTGGATATGAGTCAGCAGTGTGCCCTTGTAGCCAAGAAGGCGAATGGCATATTAGGGTGCATTAGGAAGAGCATTTCCGGCAGATCTAGAGATCTGATTATTCCCCTTTATTCTGAACTGGTGAGGCCACGTCTGGAGTCTTGCGTCCAGTTCTGGGCCTCCCACTACAGGAAGGATGTGGACGCATTGCAGAGGGTCCAGCGGAGGGCAACCAAAACAATTTGGGGGCTGGAGTGCGTGACCTATGAGGAGAGGCTGAGGGATTTGGGCTTAGTCAGTCTGCAGAAGAGAAGAAGGGGGAATTTGATAGCAGCCTTCAACTTCCTGAAGGGAGGTTCCAAAGAGGATGGAGAAAGGCTGTTCTCAGCAGTGATGGATGGCAGAACAAGGAGCAATGGTCTCAAGTTACAGTGGGGGAGGTCTAGGTTGGACATTACAAAAAACTATTTCACTAGGAGGGTGGTGAAGCACTGGAATGGGTTACCTAGGGAGGGGGTGGAATCTCCATCCCTAGAGGTTTTTTAAGTCTCAGCTTGACAAAGCCCTGGCTAAGATGATTTAGTTGAGAATGGTCCTGCTTTGGGCAGGGGGCTGAACTCGATGACCTCCTGAGGTCTCTTCCAGCCCTAGGATTCTATGATTCCTAATGGGAATAATTAACGACACGATTCTTTTTACCCATAGCTCCCTTGCCCATTAACACAATTCATTTAGAAAAAGAGAAAGAGCAATTTGTGTATATTACCCAACTGATAACGGAGGAACAACAAATTGGAGACAGTACTGGAGAGGCTATGGAAACACCATGGTAAACCATATGACAGATGAACATATCTGCAGAAATGAGCATGCACAGCAGGGGGTACATTACTTTTAGCCTTAATGGGAGTTCAAATAATAAAAACCATTGTGAGCATGGGAATGTGCTGCTGGACAATAAATTTGGAAAAGAGAGAAGAAGCAATTGAAAGAAATGCTAACATTAGAGAAAACAAAAGAGGGTGTAATGTAGGACTACGGGTTAGGCAGATCCAAGTTAAGACAAGACAAGCCCAAACATGCAATTGCTAAAACAGCCAACTACGGTGAACAGGTTTAGTAAATAAGGGAGCCAGAAACTAACTATTGTGGGTATATTTATAGTCAATGAAGTAGGCAGAAAAACACTGGATTTCTAAGATTGCTTTATACAAGTAGTATAACTAAGGAAAGATGCATATAAATTATGTGGCACAAACTGGAATCATAGTATTTCCTTGTACCAAAACCCTCTGTGTCTGTACCTGGCCTGCATGGGCAAAGAGCTGTTACATGATAAGCAAGCCCTTGAATTAAAGCCCATAGCTTGTATCCCTGTGGGTTAGAAACAACAAATGCTGAGAAGTTTGCGTTGCTTGTCCCGTATTATCTGCAGTGTGATATCCAGCATTTTTACCATTCTCTTCATTAAGGCTTTGTCTACACTTTAAGTTTGAAGAGCAGCCATAGCAGCGTTTTACAGAAAGTGTGGCCAAAACACGAGCACTGGGAGAGAGCTCTCCAACCTCAATGAGAAGAGTAGCTAGCAGCATTAGTGAGGGACACTGGCTTCCTCAAACATGAGTTCACAAGCCAGAAGAACCAGTATGGCCATAGCTGGTAGGCACAGTGACGGGGAGGGCACATACTAACTAGGAATGTTAACGGGTAGTTGGTTAAAAGGTTACCTGGTAAACATCACCCTTAATGGGCGGTGCTTACGGTAACGGTTAACTGGTGCCTGGGAGCAGCACCCCCACCTGTGGCCGTGTGGAGCTAGGAGCCCCATGCAGGGGCAGCAGGAGCAGCAGCCTACACCCCCTTTAATTGGTTAAATGTTTGCCTTTAAGCATTTACCCATTTAACTAATTAAACAGGATTTTACATGCCTAAAACTGAGGTGAACCCAATGTGACCAAATTACTTCCTGGAACCTCTCTCAGATTCATCCTTAGACTCCCTTCCAGACTCCCAGCATGCTATGCTTTTCTGAGGATGACACGGCAGAATAGCCTTCTTGAGGGGAGGGTGATCCTTTCAGAAGTGGCCTGCCTAATGAGTGTTAAAGGCAGTTTCACGGTGGATGAGAGGCAAATCTCAGTCTCAAGAAAGTGGCTCAAGTCTGAGCATACAGCTAGGTCACTAGGTAGCAAGAATTTTATTAGTTCCACTATAGTAAACAGCGAGACGTCTGCTATTACAGTGTCAGGCAATACTGAAGAGGGAGAGGGTGCTGTAGCTATGTGCATGGTGCCAAGGCTGCACTGGACAATCAGTGTTAAATGCAGTGAAGTCCCTGCTCTCGGAAGTAACTCTCAGTGCCAGCTTAGTCTTCGGTACAAGGTACCAGACAAAGTCAAATTCAGGCTCTT
Organism: Pelochelys cantorii; assembly: GCA_032595735.1. NCBI lineage: Eukaryota > Metazoa > Chordata > Testudines > Trionychidae > Pelochelys > Pelochelys cantorii. The sequence goes on along the minus strand of CM064338.1, from coordinate 48,240,034 downwards.
ATTGAAGGAGTTCAAAGAAAGGATTTGGCCTTTGCCTGGAGTTGGAGGAGGACATTGGTGCCTGCCCTGATCCCAGAAATAGTGCTCTTTTTGGTCCCTTTCATAAGCCAATGCCACATAGGGCCTGAGAGAAGTGGCCTGAGAGCTCAGCATGACCTCTTGGTTCACCATGTATTTGATGCAAGTGAAGGGACTTCTTTATAAGCCTGCCAGAGTCCAAGGAGGACTGTATCCATGTTTCAAAAGGGAAGAGCTTGAGCCTCATCTCCTACTTCCCACATATGTTTGGAGAAGGATCAGAATATGGAACAATGTTCTGAGATATGTCCGTCTCTTACGTAAATTAAACACCTGGAATGCCTCTCGTTAACTGGCACTGCTGCATCAGAGAGCAGCAGGTTATAAACCCAGGTGACTTGGTGTCAGCCATTTCAAGAGAGGTATACAAACAGCGGAAGGAAGGGGGCATGAAAAAAAACCTACAAATCAACTATTTAAAGTCTTGTGCGGAAGTGTAACAGCCTCCAACCACAAGAAATCTGATGCTAGCAACATATTAAGTCAGTTAGAGCAAGGGATGCATACACTGCAAGGGTTCCATCTCACAGCCACAGCTGGAAAGAATGAACTTAGTGGTGGTTGAGGATACTCCATCTTTTATGTTCTCAGCCAGCAGCTCTCAAACTGGGTTTTAATGGGGTCAGGGGCAGCATTAGACTTGCTGGGATCAGGAGCTGACTTAAGCCCAAACTCCCCTTAGCTGACAGGGCTAGGGGCTCCAGACCCTTGGACCTCCTCTCTTGGGGCAGTAGGGCTCAGGCTCTAGCCCATCCCTGGGGTCATGTAGAAATGTCCTTAATAAGGGTCACAGTGGGACCCTAATATGGGAGATGAGAGAGCACTAAGAATTTTCTCTCACACACACAAGAGGTATACGCACCAAGAGCAAAATCTATGCATACAACCATTTTGAGAAAAACTTGATCTTCCTTTCATGAAACCCTGTTAACAAAGCAGCCTCAGTGCATTTATGGTTGGCTGGAGAAAGCTCAAAGTGCTCCGGTGTTCTTGCATGAAGCGACCATTCCATGAATTCCATCAAAGAAAGCAATAAGCCAAAAGTGTGTCTTGAAATTAATGAACCTGTTATTCAAGAAGGATGTTGAAAAATTGGAACAGTTCAGATGTAACTATCTGCATGGGGCACAAGTATTTATAAGCAGTCATTTCAGTTTAGCACAAACACATATAATACGATTCAATGGCTAGAAGCTGATGCTAGACAGATCCAGACTGCAAATTAGGGATGTAAGGGAATAGTTGACAAGTCAACTACCCAAAAACCTATGCTTAGCGGGTAGACGAGTTCATTACTTGCACTCCCACGCCCCGCCCCACCTTGATGCCTCTGGGTCACCGCAGACAGGGGCTGCTTCGTGGCAGCAGTCCCTGTGCATGGAGGTTCCAAATCCCCACTGGGACCCTCTAGCACAGGGGCTGCTGCCGGCTGGGCATGCAGCCTGGCTCGATTCCAACTCACACCGGGTTAGGGACAAAACACTACTGCAGCTCTGCATTTTAACACGCAGTAGGAACCAGGGGGTAGGCTGCCTGGTTCCTACTGCCTTTTAAATTAGAGCCACAGCAGGGTTTGGTCCTGTGCCCAACGCGACCCAGAACTGAACTGGGCTACCTATCGACTAATCAATTAGTCAATAGAAATTTATCGACTATTCGATTAAATACACACATTTCAACACCCCTACTGCAAATAAGGGAAAGTTTTAACAGTAAAGCTAATTGACCATTGGAAAAATTTCTCCATCGCTTACAATCTTTATATCAAGACTGGCTGATTTTCCAAAAGGAAATTGGGGATTATTTGGGGGAAATTCTATGGCCTGTCCATAGGCAAAGAACTATATGGGCCCATGGTGCGTGTGCTCCACCAACATTCAGGAGTCAGAGCCTGTCACGGAGTGTGGGGGAGTCCCCAGGCCCTGCACCCCCATTTGCAGCCAGATGCAACTCTCAGCCAGGAAGCAGAACAGATGATTTATTTGTTGACAGGGAAACTGTGTAACACAGACTTGTTGTTAACACAGGAACCAGAAGCACTCGGTACAATCCAACTTGGGGACAGGCAGGGCCCAGAGCCAGCACCCTAGGCCCCCTCCCTGCATCCTCCTCCCAGCCCAGAGTAACTCTCACACCCAGCAACCAATCCCAACCCACCAGGCAGCCCCACCCCTTCCTTTGTTCAGATTCCCAGGCAAAGTGTCACCTGGTTGCTCCCCCCACTTAGGCTTAGGTTACCAGACAGCCTGAGCTATTGTTGTGTACCTGCTAAGATGGGGTAGCCTCCCTCAGTGCGAGCCACACCCAAGGTTCCCATACCTAGCCAGGCACGGGTACAGTGCCCAGAGAAACTGAGGCACACACATAAGGTTACAACAGCACAGTACAGGACAATAGGAATCACACACAACATAAGAAAGCAAACACAATCCCCGCAATGTCACAGAGCCTAGCGCCACCAATGTTTGGGCTTATATTTTCAGAGCTGTCCCATCTATAGGGCAGACCAGGGCAATCACCCTGGACCCCTGCTTTGGAGGACCTCATGCTTCAAGGGAATGTGGTCCAGGCCAATGTTTGGCACCACCAGAATTGAGCAACCCTAACCCGCTCCACTCAAGCCCCATCTCTTCCCACTCTTGCTCTGCTCCCTTTCCTGACCCCAATTCCATGCCTGCTGCCTCCACTTTGCCCTGGACCCCACATGCTTCTGAAGCAGGGGGCCCTGGGCAGTTGTCCTGGTCCACTGGATAGATGGGATGGCTATGCTTGGACCCATTCTGGGTACCACCAAAAATTATACAAACCTGGTGTCCACAAGCCTCTCTTAAATAGGAGATCAGACTAAAGTGATTCCAACAATTCCTTCTGTCCTTAGAAGCTATCAATCTGTGAATTTCCAACAGACCCGTGGCCCTGAAGAACTGCAAATTCCCAGTCTCAGGCTCTTGAGATGGGAACAAACTTCATAGCTTCTTGCAGGAAGAGGTAAATAAGCAGTTCATTATCTAGGTCCCACATGCTCCAGAAAACAGAATGTATGATTTACAGTCTGACCCATTCTCTACAGCTACCATCAAGTAAAAACAAGCTTCAGGGTTGGCTTTCCAATCTTCCCAGTCTGCAACAATCGAAGCAGGCTGCCAAGAAAGGAGGAGGCAGCCAGGAGGCATACCTAGTACAATTACAAAGGCAGTTACTATACATTTTAACCTTTTCATGCACAAGATAATCCAAAAGGGGAAAACTCATGTATAATTTCTTCTTTAGAGTTTACTACAATTCTTCAACTGTGTTACAAAGCATACACAACTCAAAACAAACCATGTCTAGCCACCATTTAGAAAAAAGCAGATTCTAAAAATACCTTCCCCAGTACATCAAGGCCTTGGCAAAATAGACACAAGACAAAACTATTTAGATATTTGCTCACCACTTATTCAAAGTACATGCACCTACAAAAGAATCCACCTGTCCAATTTTTTAATATTAATATTCAGTAGATATACATGATTTGTTTAATATCTATCATGAGATTTCACTCAACTTAATAAAATAATTAGAAATGACATACTGTAATGATGCTCACTCTGTATTAGATCAACAACAGGTTAAAGGGATCTGATGACTATATTAGCGCGTAATATCTCTTTAAACAAAAGCTTGCTGTTGCAGTTACTATTTGGTTTCTGATAGATACAAGGGTTTATAAACCACTTAATACTTCCTAAGTAAAATAAATAGTAAAACATGCAAACAGATACTTCCAGATCCCTAAATTCTCTGATTCTATAGAATTCATTTCAGGTCAGAAGAGATCACCAGTTCATATCCAATATATCATAACACCATCTAGCATCCACATACTAAACTGAAGTTAGACAAAATGTTCCAAATGTTACAGTCCACAGGAGAACAGAAACACAAGAATGGCCATACTGAGTCAAGCCAAAGGTCCATCTAGCCCAGTATCCTGTATTCCAACAGCGGCCAATGCCAGATGCCCCAGAGGGAGCGAACAGAACAGGGAATCATCAAGTGATCCCTATCTGGTCATCTATTTCCAGCCTCTGACAAAGAGAGGCTAGGGACACCATTCCTAGCCATCCTGGCTAATAAGCATTGATGGACCTAACCTCCATGAATTTATCTAGTTCTTTCTTGAACCATGTTAAATTCCTGGTCTTCACAACATTCTCAGGCAAGGAGTTCCACAGGCCAACCATGCACCGTGTGAAGAAAAACTTCCATTTGTTTGTTTTAAACCTGCTCCCTATTCATTTCATTGGGTGACCTCTAGTTCTTAGGTAATAGGAGCAAGTAAATAACTTTTCCTTATTCACTTTTTCCATGCCAGTCATGATTTTATAGACCTCTATCAGATCCCCCCTTAGTCTCCTCTTTTCTAAGCAGTAAAGTCCCAGTCTTTTTAATCTCTTAATATAGGACCCGTTCCAAACCCCTAATCATTTTTGTTGCCCTTTTCTGAACCTTTCCCAATGCCAATATATATTTTTGAGAGGTCATGACCACATCTGTACGCATTATTCAAGATGTGGGCGTACCATGGATTTATGTAGAGGCAATAAAATATTCCCTCTCTTGTTCTCTATCCCATTTTTAATTATTCCTAACCTTGTTTGCTTTTTTGACTGCTGCTGCACACTGAGTGGATGTTTTCAGAGAACTGTCCACAATGTTGCCAAGATCTCTCTCGAGCAGTTATAGCTAAATTAATCCCCATAATTGTATATGTATAGTTGGGATTGGTTTTTTTTTTCCCAATGGGCGTTACTTTACATTTATCAACAGTAAATTTCATTTGCCATTTTGTTGCCTATTCACTAAGTTTTGTGAGATCTTTTTGAAGCGCTTCACAGTCTGCTTTGGTCTTAACTATCCTAAGCAGTTTGGTGTCATCTGCTCAATGGAGCAGTGTTTCCCAAAGACATCCACCAACGTCTTTCCTGTGGCCACAGCCTCCTTGTCTGTGATTGGGGAATGTGGAGGGGGGAGTAGCAGCCCCTCCTCCCATGACCCCAGCAGAGGTTGAACACAAACAGCAGAGGAGTAGGCAGCTGGTGAGTTCCACTAATTAATTTTAGGAAAAACAAATGATACACATATACACTTGTCCAAATGATAGTAGTTTGTGTAGTTTTTTTGCAGACCCAATATTAAAAATAATGAACAATTTAGGAATCATCAAAAAAGGGATAGAGAATAAGACGGAGAATATCTTATTGCCCTTATATAAAACCATGGTACGCCCACATCTTGAATACTGTGTACACATGTGGTCTCCTCATCTCAAAAAAGATATACTGGCATTAGAAAAGGTTCAGAGAAGGGCAACTAAAATGATTAGGGGTTTGGAACAGCTCCCATATGAGGAGAGATTAAAGAGACTAGGACTTTTCAGCTTGGAAAAGAGACAAAGAGGAGATATGATAGAGGTATAATAAAATCATGAGTGGTGTGAAGAATGTGAATAAGGAAAAGTTATTTACTTGTTCCCATAATATAAGAACTAAGGGCCACCAAATGAAACTAATGGGCAGCAGATTTAAAACAAATAAAGTTTTTCTTCACACAGCGCACAGTCAACCTGTGGAACTCCTTGCCTGAGGAGGCTGTGAAGGCTAGGACTATAACAGGGTTTAAAAGAGAACTAGATAAATTCATGGAGTTTAAGTCCATTAATGGCTATTAGCCAGGATGGGTAGGAATGGTGTCCCTAGCCTAGCCTCTGTTTGTCAGAGGGTGGTGATGGATGGCAGGAGAGAGATCGCTTGATCATTACCCATTCGGTTCACTCCCTCTGGGGCACCTGGCATTGGCCACTGTCAGCAGACAGGGTACTGGGCTGGATGGACCTTTGGTCTGACCCAGTATGATCATTCTTATTTTGTTACTTGTTGCTATTCCTTACTGGACTCAACAGAATAGACACATAAATAAGGTGCTCTGCATGTTGTCTTTTTCGTTGCTTCTTTTGCTTTTTTAAAAATTCGCTAGCTAATAAATCTGCAGCTGTGAAAAGTGATATTTTGAATGTTTGTTAATATTGCTTTGCACAGCTCACTTACTCAGCCTCATCGAGTCTGGGGGGCAAGTTAAGTCCTGGTGAGAGAGCTGGGCAGGCATATACCAGTCTCCCAGATCCAGGTCGGAGATAACTGACACAATAGCGACCATGGAGAACTTGAAGTGGACCAGGTACCAATTCAGGCCTCACAGGTCCAGAATAGGTTTGAGACCTCCCTTGGCCTTAAGGATTTAAAAATAATGGGAGTAGAACCCATGGTTGTAGAATTGGTCAGTACCTTTTCCACCATTCCAGGCTGAGTAGCTCTGCTACCTCTTGCTCAAGAAGCAGCTCATGAGAAAGGTCCCTGAAGAGGGCGGGTGAGGTAGGGGGGAAGAGGGGACAGAAGCCAACTGGAAGGTATATCCATCCCGCACCAAACCCAGGATCCAGCGGTCCAACGTAATTTCCGCCTATTCTGGAAGAAAGGGCCAAAGGTAGGATGTGAAGGGGAGGAGAGGATCTGGACTGTCCGTTATGTCCTCCTCGGGCGTACTGCCAAAAGTTGCTTGAGGGCTTAGGGTGTCTCAATGAGCCTTCACTGTGGTTGTCACCCTGTCCCTTTTGGAACAGCTTCCCATGCCCGAGTCAAGTTCTGCCTAGTGAGCTGCACCTGGGGCTGAACACGCTAGGGCTTACATTTTTTACACTTTGGCCCCAGTATGCAGAGACCCAATGTTTTAAGGGTCATACAAGAATCCTTAAGCCGATGCAACTTGGTGTCTCTTCCACACCTTGCTGTCGAAGGGCAGATCCTGGATGGAATTTTGGGCTTGGGAGACAGACCCTAGAGAGGAAACCATATGTAGCACAAGGTTTGTGACTATCCACTTGAGAAAGTCCTGGTGAGCCCATGTGCCATCCAGGGAGAGCACCAAGGGTGAGGCTACAATGACCTTGTCCAGCAAGGATGCCAATGAGGCCTGGCCCCCAGTCTGGGGGGAGGGGGGGGTGAGATGACCTTTCACCTCCAGTCCTGGGACCCAGCTCACTGGGAGTTCTGAGAAAGGGTCCAAGACTCCAGACACCAAATAGACTGTGGGGGCTGAACCTGAAAACCACAGGGAGGCCAAGGGCACCACTGAGCCTGCCACTGCTGCTGAGGCCAGGGAGTGCCTTGAGAGGCCATCTGCAGTACTACAAGGTATTGTTCCAACCGCAGGGCCAAGGACTGCCACGGGTAGGAAAGCTGAATCTGAGGTGGACACTGGCGGAGGCCCATGGTACAAAGCATGCTGAACGCTCCCTACAGTGCCAAGAACCCAGTGCCAGCTGTGATCTCGGTGACTGAGTACAGGGCCTGAAGCATCTAGTACAGCGTTTCTCAACCAGTGGTACAAGTACCCTGAGGGGTACTTGAGAGAAGTCTAGGGGGTATGTCAACAACTGAAATTTGGCAAACTGAATTTTTGTTTTAAGTTTTATAGAACTTTATTATTTTTGTACTTTTTACACGCAAAAATTTCATCGACCACGCGCTACAATTAAGTTGCAATGGTAGGAAAAAAACTGTGTGTGTCTGAAAACTGTAGGTTCTGGGGATACTTAATTTTTTTTTAAAAGGGGTACTTTATAAAAAAAGGTTGAGAAACACTGCTCTAGTAGGTGGGCTCCTACAGTCCTGGGAAGTGCTCTTGAGCGCTCAAGGGATGGCGCTGAGGCGGTGATCTCCAGTGACTGTATACTAGATACTGATTTCGACCTGCAGGAGCAGGCTAGGAGTCCGGAGTTACTCAGAGCCGGCAAGTAGCGACATCGAGAAGAGAGGCGTGGAAATGGCAAGTAGCACCTGGCGAACTAGGAAATGGAGGGAGAGAGAGAGAGCGAGCGAGCGAGACTCTCTACACTACCACTGCAGCCATTGAGCATGTGCTTCTAGAGGTCTGTGCTCCAAGGTACAGGGTACTCGGTAATACCCGTTTTGACTCAGCAGGGCTATGAGGTGCCCTCCTGTCCAGGCATACTGGTGTGCGCAAGCGTTGGACGCTCGGCGACCAGGAAGAGAGCAGCAGTTTCCCCCATTCCTGGGCCCAGCTGACAACGGTACCAGGATGAAGAGCATGTCCCATGACGCTTGGAATGCCTCCGGTGTGGATGGGGACTGCATGTCAATGGCAGCCAGTGGCACCTGGGTCAGACTGGGGCTTTCTGCCTATTCCGGGGACTTGTCCTCGCAACATTCCGATGGACGGTCCCCTTTCTTGGCCTTCTCCCTCTGGGACAGAGAGCTGTCTGTGGCAGACTTCTTGGGCTGGATGCCCAAAAATACCAGGTGCCGCGTCAACAACGCTGGCAGTGCACTCCACACCAAGTCTGAAGTACTTGACACCTAATCGGAGTGCCGAACTTGTGGCGTTAGGGAAGACTCCATGAGAAGGTCCTTAATTGAATGCCCATCTCTCATTGTCCTGGGGTGAAAAATAGTGTTAATCTTGCACATGGAAAAAATGTGGGATTCACCCACACAATTAAGGCAATCAGCGTACAGAATGCTAACTACACTGACCATACATCCCAGATTTTCTGGGACAGTCCCAATTGTAAATACTTTGCCCTGGTGTCCCCATCAAATAGTGAAATGTCCCAGAAAGCCCCACTGGATCCAGCTTGCAGGTAAGATGCGAGTCAGAAATGGCTTGGTGCACTATTTCCCTCTTCCCAGCTGGGACAGCCTCGCAGGGACACACTGTAGCAGGGCACAGCAGAAACAGATTCCTCTCCTCCCCCCACCACCACACAGAGCATACAGGTGGCTTCCTTGGTGCTTTACCAGTGAGCAGCTGTGCAGGCCTCCTGTGGCGGTCAGTTTCCGGAGCCGATAGGAAGCTGGAGTCTGGATTCAATCCAGCTCAGAGCATTCCCCGAGTTCCAGGGCAGTGCGTGCCGCTGCCCGGAGAATCCCCACTACCCTTTGCCCCATCTCCATGCGCCACATGGCCCCTGCCTTCCCCCCCACAGGAATGACTCTCGCACATGTGGGGCCCCTGATCCAGCCGCGCAGCAGCTGCCTGTTCCACCATCTCCAGCCGCCTCTTCTTTGTAATAGTAGCAGCCGCCGCCGGAGTGGGGGTGCCCAAGGCAAAACCTGGCGGAGCCACTCCCGGAGCTCGGCACCTTGGAGCAGCTGCGTGGAGCCCAGCTGGGGAACGCTGCGAGCTCAGCTGCGGCTCTCAGTGTGCTGCCACTCTCCCCCCCCGTCCCTCCCCATTCCACTGGGGGAACACCGCACATGAAGCTGCTTGTTCTGCTGCTCTCCGCAAACTGGGTCTGTTGGTGATAGTCGGGGCTTTATTCACCTCCCCGCCCCTGCCCCCTTTGAGCGGGAAGCCGGAGCTGGTCCTGCAGCCTCATGGCTGCGTGGGCTCCCCACTGTGTGGGAGAGGCTGCGTTCCCTCCCCATTCTGTTGGGGCAACAGCAGTGCACTGTGGGGAGGTTTTCCCCGCTGCAAGTGGGCACGAAGCCAGGTAAGTGTCCACCCCTCAGGCCCAGTCCCGAGGACCCCAATCTCTCTCCCTCCCCTCCCCCTGCACCTCCAGCTTGCTCTGGAACCCTCTCTTGCTTTTGCACCCTCCCTCCTGGCCAGACTCTGCACTCTCCTTCCAGGCCAGATACCTAACTTCACCCTGCTCCTGCATCCACCGTTGCACCTGCTCCCTCCCCCTTGCCAGAGCACCCTGCTCCCAGTATGCTTCTGCACCCTGCCTCCCACCCAGAGCTTGCAACTTCTCCCCACTCTCCACCCCACCTCCCTCGCAGATCCTGCACCTCCCCATCCCTATCCCACTCCCTGGCAGCCTGTCCCACACACTGAACCCCTCATTTTTGTCTCCATCCAAGAGACTAAGGGGTCCATAAAATCCACTAACTCTGGAACCCCAGAAAAATAAATCTGGCCTAGGAGAAGCCCCGAACCTCAGTCTTCCCTGTCCCTTCCCATTCATGCCATGGGGCTGGAGCGCCAGAGGACTAAGGTGTCTCAGGTGGGAACCACCTCAGTGAGGGTGAGGTTTGGGAGGTTTTTTTTGTTTCTCACTTGCGTGGTCCCCAGCTGATTTTTCTGTGGGTCAGTGGCCTCCAACCCAAAAAAGGTTGCCACCTGCTACCATAAAGAAAGAAAAACATTGAAGCCTTTTGTTTTGGACATAAATTAATATTTTACTTTATTCAAAATGAAGTCTGATAAACATGAGAAAGTTAAAACACTTAATTTGATTAATAATTTCAATTAAACCATTCTCCTTAACTGCAGCACTAGCAAAATGGCTCGGACGTCATCATGTAATTAATGGTGAGTTTCCATTAGCAACTTGTGATGTGCAGAACAGTTTATATTCAGCCAGGTGGTCCACAGGCCAAAAAGTTTGAGAACCACTGAAACAGAGGCACCCCTGACCTCTCTCCCCAAGAAACAGCCCCAGGCTCCTTGCTGCTCCACAAGAGACCACAGAGATTGGGTCTGTTACCACAGCAGTGAAATCACCATGTCACCCCTGTGTGGATGATGGACAGACTCTTCGCAAGTCTTCCTCATCCAAGCAGCTGATGATTTAAATAGCATGTTAAGATGCCATGTGAAAATACTTGGCGTGTCCACAGAGAGGTAGGATATATCGTCTCTCTACTGAGAGGACTGCCATGACTTGTGTCTGCGTAAACAAGCCCTTTGTGAGCTCTGTGAAGAGGGGAGATGTTTTGACTTCCAGTTTCAAGGGATTTGTTCTTCAGTCTTTGGGCTACTTGTTGCCTAGACCTGAATGGAGTTAGCACGAACAACGCATTTCTGAGTTATTCTGACAAACAAAGTGAAACATGTTAATGACCCCATGTCCAGTGAGAGAAAGCATTGCTGTCAGAAGTCAATTCAAGAGTGCAGAATCGAGCCAGGAGGGAAGATGTCTGGCCAGGAGGGAGGGTGAAGGAGTTGACTGGGGGTAAGATGTCTGGCCAGAAGGGAGGGTGCAGAAGCAGACTAGGGATAGGGGTTGGACCTCTCTGGTCCAGCACTTTCGGGACAATACTGGTCCCAGATGAGGGATTTTTCCAGACCAGGGGTGGTCATTTAAGGGCCCCTGCTGCTGTCCCCTCCGCCTCACTGGGCTTCATGGTTCCCTCCTCCCTCACAGCCCGGTTGAGCCATGCACTAGTTCCTTGAGCCCCCTTCCCCCAGCTGAGCCATGCACCGGTTCCCTTCTCCCCCCGCCCCTCACAAATTACTTGCTTTTGCATGCTCCCAACAGGCACCGCCTCCCACTGCTCCTATTGGCTAGATTCCTGAGCAGCAGAGAGAGCCTCCAGGAGGCGTCCCTGGCTCCTATTCCCCCAGCTGGGGGGGGGGAGGGGAACAGCAGCACGCAGCTACTTCTAGTTGAGTTTGGAGTCTCGAGGCTTTCTGGGACATTCCAGTGCTTCACAGGGACACCAGGACAGACGATCAAAAATCGAGACTGTTCTGGAAAATCCAGGATGGATTGTCATCGTACAGATGACAGAACAAGGAGCAATGGTCTCAAATTCCAGTGAAGATCTAGGTTGGTCATTAGGACAAACTATCTCACTAGGAAGGTGGTAAAGCATTGCAATGGATTACCAAAGGAGGTGGTAGAATCTCCATCCTTGGCAACTTTTAAGGCCAGGCTTGACAAAGTCCTGCTGAGATGATTTAGCTGGGGTTAGTCTTGCTTTGCATAGGAGGTTGGATTAGATAGCCTCACAAGAGCTCTTCCAACCCTAGTCTTCTATGATTTTACATTCCTGGTCATTTCTTCAGCATCTTCCAATGAATTCTCCTCTTTCCCTCTGCCATGTTCCATAAGGTCCCACCATGCTTTGTCTTCAGTCCACTCTTTTCTCTCTACATCTTTTCTTCAATCTAGTTCTGTTTGCATTGTTTCAACTGTCATATTTAAAGTACTGACTCTCAAATTTATCCTCTCCAATACTGAATTGCCTCCCTCAATCCAATTCCACATCTGTTCCTGGAAGCCTGTCCACCACTTTCAAACTCAGTATGGTCAAGAGAAAGTCCAACATCTTTCCTCCAAAGCTTTCCCATTCCCCACATGGTTGGTCATTGTTAACAACATCAACATCCTCTCTCTCCTCCACACTGCATAGCCCAGGCCATGTCTAAATTCTGATGCTACTTCCTTTACAATATCTTTAAGATCTGATGTTTGCTATCTGTTCAGTCACATGAAATTCTCATCCAGAATAGTCTTTATTACTATAACCTCCTCTTCCTCGGTCTTTCCACCACAAGTCACTCCTTGCCCCTTACAGACATGTCCTCAATTCACATCCCAGACAGTGAAAAAAAACTTAGCTTAGCCAGCCTTTCTTCCACTGCATCCTTTCCTCACCTCTCTACTCCACCAATGATGTCCTCCTCAATATGATCTATCTACTTTCACCGCAATTAGCCCTGTCACCACAATGCGCACAATTGCCCTCCCCAGGGTGAACACAGATATTTTTTAAAAATATTTAAATCCTTTTTTAAAATTTGTATTTCAGTTCTTTACTTTCTATTTTACAGACTTCAACTAATAAAGTGGATGGTTTGTTCCTGTTTCTTTAATTAATTTCATGTTAGTGAAATTTCAGATTTTGCAGAGATTTTTCCTAATTAAAGAACTCATCTATGCTAAAAAAAAAAAAAACAAGCTCAGGGCCTCATTAACATTCTATCTGTGAGAACATAACATCAAAACTCAAAACTGCAGATAGTCCAGGCTACCTTTGCAATTAACGCCACCCACCCATAGACTGAACATCCACAAGTCAAAAAACTTGACCTACTTCTATCAGGATTTCCAATTTGATACTGATGGGACTTGAACTCCTAACTCACTTCAGGGTGGAATTTTCAGAAGCTCTTTTCTACCTAAGTATGATATTTGACAGTTTTGTCATGTATCTATGTCATGTGTCCTTTCAAAGTACAAACAGGAGCCAAACAGGGCTGTATCATCGCCCCAACCATGTTTGCAGTCTTTATTGCCATAATTTAACTAATTGCTAGGAAGCTCCCAACTGACATTGAAATCATCTACAGAATGGATGGAAAGCTATTTGAGCTTAGTAGGCTGAAAGCTAAGAGTAACATTTCCACCATAAATATCATGGAACTTCAGTATGACCAGGGGTCGACAAATCAGTGTATCTACTCGCCCATGGAAGTAGATTTCAGCCAGTCGCCCTGTTTACCGGCGGCGCGAGCATGCGCAATGCTGGTCTGGCAAGTAGATTTCGCCATGGTTTGTCAAGCCCTGAGTATGACAATGCAGTTTTTGCCCACTCTGAGAAAGATCTTCAAACTATCTTGAATGTGTTTGCTGATGCATGTCTTGGTCTCTCCCTCAACATCAAGAAGACCAAAGTGCTCTACCAGCCCTCTCCAAACGAGGCACCACACACTTCATTTATTAAAGTCAACGGAGAAACACTGGCGAATGTCAATCATTTTCTCTACCTTGGAAGTTATCTTTCTTCCAAGACAGATATTGATGTAGAAATCCAACATCATCTGAGCTGTGCCCATGCCACCTCTGCTCGTTTACGGCACAGGGTTTTTGAAGATCACGACATTCGAACACACACCAAACTTCTTATCTATCAAGCCTTCATTCTCCCAACGCTACTGTACGGGTCTGAAACCTGGACAACCTGCAGACATCACTGGAAATTCCTTGAGAGGTATCACCAATGCTGCCTCTGCAAGATCTTGAAGATCAAATGGGAAGATAGGCACACCAACATCAGTGTTCTGGAAGAGGTGAACGCCACCAGTATCAAGGCAATGATTATCCATCAGCAACTTCTCTGGACTGGTCATGTTGTTTAGATGCCAGACCAGGTCCTGTTTTCTCAGCTAGAAAAAGGATACCATAACATGGGAGAGCAAACGAAAGCGTTATAAGGACTTGCTAACGGATAACTTAAAAGTGCAACATTGACTTTGACACATGGGAGACACTCACCCAGGACTGCTCAAAATGAAGAGAGACATCCTACGCAATGGCTTCCTGCATTTTGAACTTGCCCACCGACAAGCTGAGGCGGAAAAGACATGGAGGAGGAAGGGAAGACTGGCTTCTAGTCATGGTCAACAGCCTCCTGCTGTACCTGGAAACATCTGTTCTCATTGTAACACAACTTGTGGTTCAAGGATCGGCCTTATCAGCCACCTGAAGGTCCACAACTCCCACCATTGTGTATATGTTAACACCAAAGAAAATGCTTTGAATTTTTCCCATTAAAAAAAAAAAATCACATTTTATACTTTGATGCTGCAAACATATATATGCTTAACTTCAATACCTACTTCTTACAAAGTGCTTTTCATCAATAGATCTTGAAGACCTTTACAATGGAAGTCAGTATTGTTAACTCCATTTAAACATGAGTAATTCCACTGAAATCACTGCCCTGAATTTTCAATATTTTTTCAATACTCAATATCAACAGCAGTTCTGTAAAATTCAAATGAGAAACATTCTAAAATAGGCATTTAAATGTAATTACAATTTTAATTGAGTTGCAATAGCATGAATTTGTAAATTAGCTTTACAAAGCTCCAACATGATTTAAATCACTTTTTCTGGTTTTAAATTATGTAAATTACCTTGATTTAAATCACTCTCCCCAGAAGTTATGGCTTCAATGCAGAACTCAGTTGATGAAAAGTTATAGCCTATATTATGCAGAAATCCAGGCTGTTCATACTGGTTTCTTCTAGTCCTAACAGCTATGAAAAACAACAAGCCCAGATTCCCTTCCTAGCCACTATAAAATTGAGATGACGGGGTTGCGCAAAAAAGGGACAGAGAAGAGTTTGTCTTTTCCTCTTCTAGTAATCTGGAGCAAACGCAAAATGCAGGAGAATGAGTTTTCCAGCACACATAGCTGCTTTGTGTGTTACTGGATAGGAGAGCTCCTAACAAAACTGAACCTACTGCAAAAGCTGAAACCAAAGATTGGCCACTCCTAAAGGAGTTAAAGACAGCACCCTGTCCGGAAATGAGAAAATGGTCAGAATCTTTGCTTCAAAATCATTTCCCGTCAATCAGTAACTCATTCTATCTTCCTCCTGCTCTGTGGCTCTGCATGGCATCTGCAACACACAACTGCAGCAACAGAAACTCCAGTGAGAATCTGGCACCGGTTCACTTGCAGGAGAAAATCTCTCAAGCTGAACTTTAGTGATCACAATGAATCTGTCAACTAGAAGCCAAAACTGATCCAGGAGTAACCAATTACCAGCAACTCGATTCAAGCTAAACATGACAAGCCATACTGGAGACTCTCTAAGCACCACGCATTCTGCCCAACAACAAACAAAGAGATGGAAAACTAGATCTCCTGTCTCCTCAAAAAGGAGCCTCTCTCTGCCTGTCTACCAGGTCTGCCCACACAAGGGACAATATCCTAGTTAAATGTATATCAACAGACTTCCCCCAATTTCATCTAAGAACATAAGAACGGCCACACTGGGTCAGACCAACGGTCCATCTAGCCCAGTGTCCTGTCTGCTGACAGTGATCAATACCAGAAGCCCCAGAGGTAATCCTCATGTGATCTTCCCCCCACCCTGTCACTCATTTCCAGACAGAGTCAAGGGACACCTTTCCTACCCATCCTGGCTAATAGCTCTTTTTTGAACCCTGTTAAAAGTCCTAGCTTTCATCTAGTATCCAACACTAAGAACCAGGTCCAAAATCTAGTAGTTCAAATTTTGGACATTCATAGTTTCAAAAGCCAGAAAGGACCATTGTGATCCTCTAGTTGTAACTCCTGTACAGTACAGAGGTACTAGTAGATGTACCTAGTGTTGCCTGGGTGTGTAACTCAAAAAATGGCTGGTTGGGTTTTGTTGGGAACTAAAAGGAGCAGCAGCACAGAGGCGGAGGAAGAAGGACACAGCCTGGCCCTGTGAGGAGCCATGCAGGGCAGGGCATGGGAGGGGGAACCCCCCAGGCAGTGTTCCCTCTAAGCTGGGTGGCAGCACAGCTTCACAAGTGAGTCATCAGCCCCACCTAGTCAGTCAGATCCCTACTTGGAGCCCTGAGCCTCTAACTGGGCGGGGCTGATGAACCACCTATGCTGAAGCTGTGCTGCCCTACAGCTTAGAGGGAACATTGCCCCCAGGTCCCATGAGGAGCTGCATGTAGGGTGGGGACAGAAGGATGGCATCCCCAGGCCCCAAGTGAATCAGCATGGAAGGGAAGAAGGGAATCCACAGGCCCCACGAGGAGCAGCGGCAAAGCGGAAATGTGCAAGCCCCCATAGGTGGGGGGAGAAGATCCCTAAGTCCTGTAGTAGGGTGGTAGGGTAATGCCCAAGCCCTGTAGCCATGGAGGACAGGGAAGGGAACCTTACCCATAGAAGATGGCCTGGCCAGCAATGTGCAGAACACTGTCCCCAGCCGGTCAGTCTCACAGTGGTGTGGCTGTCCTCAGTACTCACTCTGCAGTATCCCAGCCCTGCTCGCTGCCCTCAGTAGTGAATATGAAAATCACATCCCTCTTTTCTCTGCCTCTTTCTTTCCATGTTGGGAGAAAAAGCCCCATTGCCGCCACTTCCCATCATATCCCAATCATATCCTGAAACTTATGCTCCAGTACATATGTTAGTCTATAAGGTGCCACAGGATTCCTTGTTACTTTTGCAGATCCAGACTAACATGGCTACCCTTCTGACATTTGTGTTGTGTTTGCTAAAAATGCAGCCGGAAGCAGGGATAAATTTTCAAACATTCTATGCTCATAATTCTTGGAAATAGAATTATTATACATTCAACACCTTCTAAACTACCAACGCATCCTATTTTAACAGTTAATTGCCTTAATCACTGACCATTAGAAAAAGGCAGAATTGGCGTAACAGGTTACGCAAAAGGCAAGGTGGAAAAAAATAGTGCAATTAGCATATCTCTCAGCACTACAGTTACCTTTATCATGCAAACAAATACCACAACAAGCTTAACAGAACCTGAACACTAAGAATCAGTATGGCAAACCAGATAGACATGGACAGTTTACTACTCAGTGGCTACGTCTAGACTGGCATGATTTTGCACAAATGCTTTTAACGGAAAAGTTTTCCGTTAAAAGTATTTGCGCAAGAGAGCGTCTAGATTGGCACGGACGCTTTTGGGCAAAAGCACTTTTTGCGCAAAAAGCGTCCGTGGCCAATCTAGACGCACTTTTGCGCAAGAAAGCCCCGATCGCCATTTTAGCCATCAGGGCTTTTTTGCGCAAAACAAAACTGAGCTGTCTACACTGGCCCTTTTGCGCAAAAGGTTTTGCGCAAAAGGACTTTTGCCCGAACGAGAGCGTCAAAGTATTTGCACAAGCAGCACTGATTTCTTACATTAGAATGTCAGTGCTCTTGTGCAAATTCAAGCGGCCAGTGTAGACAGCTGGAAGGGAAAAACTGACCAGTCTAAACACAGCCAGCATGTATAGTTTCTTCCCCTTTTCACTGAGTGCCATGTTCTTCCTCATGCCCCATCCATACCACCATAAAAACCAAACAAAACAAATACTACTCTAAATTTAGTTCAGTGCAAGTTGCTGCTGCTCCTCAGTTCCCTTTGGGCTTTGCATTACTATTTCCAATGAGTCACCAGGAAAGTATTCAGCAGGAGGAAAAGATGCTGGTATTCTGTTCCAATCCTCCCCCATTATTCACCCACTGCTCAGAAAAAAAGATCTATGTGCACATTCCAAGCTATTTCCAGTTCAAACTGCCACTCCCAGCCAACTGCATGAGGTCACCCATGGAACCAAAAAGGAAGCTGGGGAGAAATATCTGCAGAAATGCAAACAGGAGCTGACAAAAAGCTGAGCATTAGACAATACCTCATTCATACTACTACTGAAGGGAATGAAACCCTACTCACTCCACAGATGCAGTAAGCCTCACTATCAGTTCATCTTCAGCTGTCCTCCTATTCACATGAACACTGGCTTTTAGATTTTCCTCACCTATTTATATGCATGACATTAGGGCTATTCATATATTTAAAAAAAAATCATAAAAACATGCATGCCTAGTCATGTACCGTTCTGCCACCACTCAAGATAAACACTGTGTGGGGAAAATGGAGTTTAAGGTTAAAAATAAGAAAAAAATTATCCGATGTCCAAAGATTCTGAACTTTTAAAATTTAAAGACAAATGGTCCAGGAAAGTGAACAACATGAACAGTCCTAACATTAACCAGTCTTTAGTTGCAAAAAACTCAAAATGTCTTCCATCCATAACTCTGCTCACCACAAGCACTCTGAAATCTACTGTCACTCTATATCACAGATCCACAGGGTCTGCACAGTCCCACAGGGACAGGCCAACAGCCTCCACTATTCCAGAACTGACAGGTCTCAAAATGTAACTGTAAACAGGAATCATCATGAAGGGATGTGATTCTAGTGGCACCCTGCAAGGATCAGGCAATTAGTAAATAATGAAGACAGGTCAGTAATCCAGAGTGATCAGGTTTGCTATGTGTTTTAATGCATCTAAATGTGGCATATCAACACCTTCCACTTTGATGACTGGCCCTATCAGGAAGTGTGTCGCCATATATCCTATGCTCTTCCATAATATACCTGGGCAGGAAAATCCCAAGTAGGAGAAAAAGGGGGAGAAGGGTGTTAGGATACAGATATTCAGGCCTGCCTGTAGAGGCCTATGCATTAAGAATGTAGGGGTATTCTTATCATTTTATTAATTACAGGGCATAAAAACAAAGGCTCAAAAATCACAGTCTAAGGCCCTGTTCTTAAACTGAGGCTTTTGGCGAAAGGGCGGGAGCATCCACAAAGTGGGAAATGTGCAGTAATGTCTTTGCATCGACCAAACCAGTGACACTGAAATAAGGTAATAGGGGGCTGTTGGAAAGGTGATCCAATCAAACACCTCCAGATAAAGGGAAGAGTTTAAAACATTTAAAGAAATCTTCAGCTGATTGCTTTCTGTCTGGCAAGGATCTACTTATCAATAGTTGGGATCGTGAAATTCTCATTTCTTTATTGCTCCAATATTATGCTATCTTTTTCTCTATTGTTTATCTATATTGCCCCTGTCTAGTTCTCTGATTGTTTCTGTCTCCTGCATAATTAATCTTGCTGGGTGTAAACCAATTAAGGTGGTGGGATATAATTGGTTAAACATCTACTATATATTTGAGAGGGAGTTTGTTTGTGCATGAGTGAGTCTGTTTGTTCAAGAACTCCTCCTAAAGGGTAAGAGCTCTGGCCACCAAATTCAGTATGCAGCTTCCTCCTATCATAACATAAACCAAGGTAAGGGTTTACAGGTGCATACGCAAGAGAGGGGGGGTGAAGGGTGTGAAAGCACTCCCGATGGTCCCCGAAGTAAGCATGCTCCAGCCAGCCAGGGGACGGCAGGAGCAGCGTACTGGCTTTAAGGCTGGGGCCGATTTCCCTGATTACTTGGAGGACCATGGGGAGGGTGCATTCACACCCTTGCAGTCAACATTTACAAAATAGCGCGCATGCGTGCTCTCTCTCTCTCTCCCCCCGCCCCGCGTACAGGTCTGGTTTAGTTGAGCAAAGAAAACAGAATGTGCCCAGAATGGGATTGCTTCTCATAAAAACCATACAGAAAAGACATACTCACCAGGCAGGTAAAAGGAGCTGGCTAGGACTGCCTAGCCCCGAGCCTCCCACCCCCACGTACCCTTTAGGGAGGGTGGGGGGGGGCTGAAGCCTCCCCTCTTCTGATTCGTTCAGGAGCATTGCTGACTGTTTCTCCTTGTTCTTTGTACAGTTTGCTACACTCCTCACTCTGGTGGGGGGGGGCGCAAAGGGCAGATGAACTTGGACCTGCCCCAGGTGGGAGACATGCACCCCACCCCTGTCCGCGCCCCCTGCAGTGGTCATAGAGAGGCACTACTCACCTGTCCCCAAGCTGCTGCAGTGAGAGGACCGGGTAGTCCTCTCTCACCGGGGCAGCCTGCATACTGAACCCCTAAACCCCCACCCCATCACAGAGCAGTGATTTAAATGAATAACAAAATTAATTGACTTAAGGCCCCAAGCAAAATGGGGCAAATCTTCTAGTATTGCAATATGTTAGGATTGGTTAGTTAAATTTCAGTAAAATGATTGGTTAAGGTATACATGAAACAGGAAGGGGGTGAAAAAACAAGGGAATAAAGGAAAGGAAACTGGATTAATGTTTGCTGGAGATTAACCCCAATAATCATCATATTGTTTGCTTATCTTATTTCGATTCTATTTCAAAATAGCTTATTTTGAAATTTGGCGCAGGTTTGACAAGGATTACAGGGATGCCGAAATAGCACGCCCATTATTACGAAAAATATTTCGAAATTATGGGGGGCTTGTGAAGATGCAGGATAACTATTTTGGGATATCTCCGGTATCCCAAAATAGCTGCACAGTGTAGATGTACCCCATGTGAAAATGGAGTCGTGCAAGGAAAACCTTTAGGAACTGCCATTGTAGTGGATAATCAGCTGAACATGAGCTTCCAATATGACGCTGTGACCAAAACATCTCATGCAAACCTGGGATGTATAAACAGAGACTCTTGAGTAGAAGTAGTTTAACTCCTATGTTTGGGGGCCAGCTGCCGTTAGGTCAATGGGGCCATGCATGGGAGGCGGGGGTAAATTCCACACCTGTCCTAGGCTTGCAGTTTGGGGTGGGCAATACCCCTTCCCATCTACCCCCTCCAAACTAGGGATGTTAAGAAATAGGTATTTAATCAAGTAGTCAACAGAATTTTTATCGACTACTTGATTAGTCATTAGGCAGCCGGCTCACTCCCAACTCATGCCTGGTTGGGACCAAAGCCCGCTGTGGCTCTGCAATTTAAAAGGCAGCAGGAGCTGGGCAGCCTGCCCCTCGGCTCCTACTGCATTTTCAACTGCAGAGCTGCAACAGGATTTGGTCCCACACCCAGCATGAACCAGGACTGAGCTGGGCTGCCTGCCCACAGGTGTCCCAGAGGGGAGTTGGGGCCCCCCCCCAGACAGGGGTTACTGTCACAAAGCAACCCCTGCTCCTTCCTCTCCCCCCACTGCCTCTAATAGTGGCAGCAGCAAGGGGGGTGCAGGTGGCACTGCAGAGATGGTGCTGGGGAGAACTGGCTTTTAGGCTCCCCCCAGCACCGGCTCCTGCTCTCCTCCCACTTGCTGCCTCTGATACAGAGGCAGCAAGCGCGGGGGGGTGGGAGAGGAGAATATGAGTAGTCGACTACTCAACTGCTCCCTTACATCCCAACTCCACAACAGCATTGTTTGGAGTAGGTACACTCCATTACAAGTATCACAAGTTCCTAGCTCATGTATGGTGAGAAGGTAAAAAGCTATAGAAGATAGGTAGATCCTAAGTTTGTGACCCTGACTATAAAACATGGTAATACAGCCTGATGGCCAAAGCCAATAAAGTTGCCCTTCTTCTCAGGGCAGCGTGGTCTAGTGGCTGGAGTCAGTAAAACAACCTTTCCATTCAGGGCAGCATGCCCTAATGGCTAGAGTCAATAAGGGTGCACGCTTCAGGGGTACCATATGGCTTATTGGCTCACTGGAGATGTGTCATGCCACCTATTGGTATGTAGCACTCAGAATAGAAGAACCTGGGCCCTCCGTGTTCCTACAAGTCCTGGCCCAGGGCCCTAAACAGTGGTACAGGTGCTCACAAAACACACTGACTTGTTGCCAGTTCACTCTCTGAAGAAAAGTCTAAGTCCCCTGGGCTGCTTCCTATCCTTTTCTCACTTGGTTATGCTCCCACAAGTCTCTGGTGTCCTCAAGTGATGTAGCTCCTGTCAACAGTCCAGAATCTGTCTCAAGCTCTGCATGCTGTAGCTCTGTAGTCAGGACCTGTAGTAGCTCCCTGACGAGCCTGCCATTTGTGTCTTCCCCCTTCAGCAGCCTGCTCAGGCTAAAGTGGGCTGCTTCCTTTTCTACTCTGCCTCCAGGCAGAGCATGTTCAGTAGAGTCAGAGCCTGCAAAGCAGTTAACCCCAGCACTGGTGTGACTGCTGCTGGAATATGGTATTCACTTCTGCTGCCCAGAATTCAAGAAAGATGTTGAAAAATTAGAGAGGATTCAAAAAGAGCCATGAAAACGATTAAAGAATTAGAAAACATACTGTAGAGATACAGATTCAAGAAGCTTAACCTATGTAACTTAACAAAGAAGGTTAAGGGATGACAGTCTATAAGTACCTATAGAGGGAATACATATTTAACGGGTTCTTCATTCTAGCATAGAAAGGTAGAATATAATCCAATACCTGGAAGTGGAAGCTAGACAATTTTAGACTGGGAATAAGGCATATTTTCTTTATCAGAGAGAGTACTTAATCATTGGGACAATTTACCAAAGGTAAAATTTCTAGAACAAGACTGCATTTTTTTTCTAAAAGGTATGCTCTAGGATTTTTGGAGGGAGGTTCTATGGCCTATGCTATACAACAGGTCAGACTACAAGGTGACAATGGTTTGAGGTGTGAAAAATCCAAGCCCATGAGATATTGTTTAGCAGACTTACATCTTAATGGAAGAATTCTTCATTAAACTTAGCTACAGCCTTTTGGTAGAGTGCATTACGTACTCTGAGCAGAATCCCTTTTGTCAGTGTAGGTACTGTCTACACTGAATCACTATAGCAGAGCAGCTATGCCAGTGTAGCTTTTTAAGCATAGACATAAACTAAGAGTTCAGACTGGCCCACACCAGGACTTTACCCAGCTAAGGCTATGTCTACACCAGGAAGGTTTGGCAACAAAAGTGCTGTCGACATGCAAAGTTTGGCAAAAGTGAAAACCAGTCAAGCCAATTTTTCTGCCTTCCATGGTCAACATTTCATGGCCATATTGCTAGCTCCCCTGTTGACAGATAGAGCAAAGCAATGGAGGTAAGGATCCCTCAGTGCAATATTGTGAGACGGCAGAAATGTTCCCTGGGCTTCTTGGGATTCTCTCTGAGTTCTCCCACAGCATTCTCAGCTGATGGGAGCAGCATTAGCAGTAGCCCTGTGAGCTCTCCGAGGAATGTCAAAGCAGCACAGCAGTCTCTCCAGCCCTCCCCCGGAAGCAGCAGTCTGCCTGCCATTGTTTCTAGCAGGGCAGAACAGGAGCATTCCATGATTTGCTCTTTTTGTGTATTCCCCAAATGGAGCAGCTCACTCAGCTGTCAGATACTTCCATGAGCTTTGAAAAGGGAGAGGTACACGCTTGCAGGGCAGCAGAGATCACACAACACTGAGCACAGCCATCAGGGCAGGCATTGTGGGATATTGGTGGAAGCCAGTTCTCTCGACAAAACAGAAGAGTCCACACTGGTTCTTGGTCGACAATAAAGGGAGGGGAAAAGACAAGTCTCTCTCGGAGCTGGAAGTTTGTTGCCAAAACTGGGTGTTTTTCCCCAACAAATGTCGCATTGTAGTGTGTACACTTTCACTGTTTTGTCACCAAAAGGCAGTTTTTGGTGACAAAACGTGCCAGTGTAGACATTAGATCGGGGTGAGCAATAATTTTTGGTGGGGGCCACTCCAAGATTTTGGAAAGTGGTCAAGGGCCCACTTCACTGTGGAGGAGACGTAGGGTCTAGGATTGAGGGTACAGAAGGGCGCACAGAGTAAGTGACTGGGCTGCAGGAGACTGTGAGAGGTCTGAAAGGGAGTTTGGGTGAAGGAGGGCATTGTGACCTGAGTCACGGAACTGAAGTGTAGGGTCAGAAAGGCAGTATGCAGGAGAGGATTCTGGCCTGGGGGAGGGGCAAAGTCTGGGAAGGAATTATGACCTGGGAGAAGGGGAAAGGGGGGTGCAGACTGCAGAAGGTTTGGGTGGTGACCTGGTGCAGAGGATTGGGGTGCAGAGCTTTTGAGTGCAGGAGAGGATTCTGGCCTGGGAGAGGGGTGTAGGAGGGGGTACAGCATCTGGGAGGGAGTTGTGACCTGGGGCAAGGGGGTGCAGAGCATTTGCATGGTAACCTGGGGGAGGGAATTGGGATGCAGGAGGGGCAGGGGTGCCAGAGGCAGGCTCTGACTGGGAGACGCTTACCTAAGCCAGCAGCCCTGCAGCAAACCCCAAGGCAGGCTGGGCTCCCTGCCTGCCGCAGCCCCAGATCACTTTAAACTGCAGGCTTGTTCCCTCCACGTGACTAAACTCCAGGAAGGGAAAGAGGCTTGTGTTGCCCCATCCTCCAGGCCAATCTCTCAGCTCCTGTTAGCTGGTTGTTTCCACAGTATGCCTTTCTATCAGAGCTGGTGCGTGAGGGGAGCCAACTTAAAAAATAGCTGCCTGCGCAGACCACCTTCCTGCCACCCAGCACCGCTGCCTCTGATACAGAGGCAGCAGGCGCAGGGTGGCAGCAGGCCCTGTCTGCAAGCAAGATGCAGTGGACAGGGGCTGCCTCCTGGAGCAGCCTTTGCCTGCAGTTGGCCCAGGCTTGCTGTGGACAGAGGCTGCTCAGTGAGATGTGGAGCAGCCGCTGCCCCAGGCAGACGTGCTTCGTGGCAGCCTCCCCAGCTCTCCTTCCCCCATCCTATCTCTGACAGAGGCAGCAGCACAGGAGGGGGAAGCAGGTAGCACTGCGGAGACGGTGCTGGGCGAAACCGGCTTTTAAGACAGCTCCCCCCCCCCCCCACCATTTGCTATCTCTGATACAGAGGCAGTAAGGGGGGAAATGAGAGTAGTCAACTAGATTAACAGATAAGACTAGGTTTATCGGTTAGTCGACGATTCGCTTACATCCTTAGTCCAGACTCAAGTTCTGGACGCCGAAGGAAGGTGTGGGTCTCCATCTTTGGAGATATTTAAGAGCAGGTTAGATAAACATCTGTCAGGGATGGTCTAGATGGCGGCTGGCCCTGTCATGAGTGCAGGGAACTGGACTTTATGACCTACCAAGGTCCCTTCCAGTGCTAGTATTCTGCAAGTCTATGACATTACTCCAAGCCCTCTCTAAAAAGCTTGCCATAGTTCTCCAAAAAACAGAAAAGAGTAGATCCAATATTTCTAGTTTAAAAATACACGAGAAAAAAAACTCAACAATTGTCCAGGACATTATACATCATGAGACATCAACACAAGCAAAAAGTAGTAGTTACTTCATAGTTTGCCTTTAAGCATTTCTTTTGCTTTGAAGCATTAAGATGAGGTTATTACCTGTAACTGGAGATTCTTCAAAATGCATGGTACCTTTCTATGTTCCACTGAGGGTTACACATATGCACTATTCACACAAAGTCAGAGAATTTGAAAGTTGAGTCCGTTTGTCCACATATGCACTCTGTATAAGGACTCTGTGCTTCCATCCAAGATGATCAAGAGCATGACATATTGACAATATCTTCCAGTTCCTTCTCCACCAGGAATCTGACAGAGGGGAAGGCAGCCAGGAAGTGGAACAAAATAAACACCACAAATCACACAGAAATCTCCAGTTACAGCTAAGTAATCTCCTCTTCCTCTCTGCTATTCCACTGAGGGTTATTAACAAGCAGGAACTAAGTTGGAGGAAGATGCAAGGAAGAAGATGGAATGACTGTGTGGAGAACTACTATCCAGAAGGCTGCATCTGCCACAAAGTCCTGCACCAAGGCACACTGTGGTAGAGGTTTGTACAGATCTCCACACGGCTACTCTACATATGCAGGGAGTGTAGTGTCATAGTCTAAGCTCTGGTGGAGTCAGTGCACATCCTTGTTGGGGAAAAGACAGGCCCAAGAGCTGGTAGCACAATTTAAGGCTATCATAAATCCACTTGGAAATTCTCTGGGGGAGACAGCAAGTCCCCGCTACTGCAAGAAATAGCCATGGGGACCTTTGTGATTGGTTTGTTCTCTACAGGTAGAAGACCAGGGCTCAGATGGATGTTGAGGGAATGGAGGGGGCATTTTTCTGCAAATGCATGCTGTTTCAGAAAGAAAATAAGTGAATGGATTGGTTGATGTGAAACTAGGAGACCACTTCTGGTTAAAAAAAAAAAAAAATTGAGTGTAAACATAGGGAGACCTCAACCTTGTGGAACATTGTGAAAGGTGATTCCACCATCATAGCTCTGAGTTTACCAATTCTTCTCATGGAAGTGTCAGCAGCAAGAAAGACAACTTTCATGGAAAGGAGGGACACAGAGCACAGCATTAATGACTCAAAAAAGGGCTTTGTTAAAACCGAGAGAACAAGACTGATGTTCCATTGAATCTGTATATCCTATTTTTGTGCACGTATCATTCGTGTATGTGAAGTCAGAAATATGAAGCGTAAATCCAGTTTTAACTCTGAATGTGTTAAGGCCATTAGGGATACTTTAGGAACATAATGGCTCAGCACTCAAACCAATGACCTGTGAATAGGGATGTTTCGGGGAACAGCTCTCCCTCCCTAGGGGCCATGAGCTGGAGCTGTAGCCATGGCCTTGAAGAAGGTATCCTCCACATCTACTACAGATTGGAAGGTAGTTCTGGCAATGAGCTTCCCATCACATCAACAACCGTATTTTTATGGAAAGTTATATAAGCAAATTCCTTGACTTCACTGTTAGAGAAGAAACAGGCGACCCAGGAGCAGATGGGGAAAACGGAACCGATTTATTGCACCCATGCAATAAAGCGATTCCGTTTACCCCATCTGCTCCTGGGTTGCCTGTTTCTTCTCTAACATCTGGCATCACAAACAGGATACAGAACTAGAAAAGGGCCCATTTTACATCAGAATAGCTGCAAAAAAACCAAGTCGTCTTTCCCTATAACAGTGTCCCTCTATAGCATTTACACAACAGCTCAATTGCTCAATTCCCCCCAGACTCTGCAGAGTTAACTTCTCACTCACCTTTATTCCTTAAATCATTTGCTTAATCTCCCAAAATGATACTTCCAATAGATCACAGGGATGTGAATTCCCTATTACCCCTCTCACCATGCCCTCCCCCAGCCAGTTTTACAGTTCATCTGTCGCATACCAGCTTGTCTGGGCCTGATCCTTTTTTCCTCTGTGTCCTTCTCTTAGAAATCAGCTGTTTGGGGGCCCACACCCTATATGGAAGCCATACTTAGTAAATTATCAAGCATTATTGAATATCCTGAATTGTAAACTGAAGAAAGAGAAGACTTTCTGCCCTAAAAGATCTAGATATTTCCCTTCCCTATCAGCAGGTATAGACCAAATATGTTACTGCTTTGCCCTTTCTGAGACAGCTAGGACTACTCTAGCATTCAGTGCTGGATAGGAGAAAAGGAATTCAGACCCTTTGGTCAGATCACAGTGGTGTTTCTCCACTCCTTCAGGAGCAGACATGCATGTGGCAGGGATATGCCTGTCTGTCTCCAGTACGAATTCATTAATCAGTAAAGCTTTCTTGCTTGTCCTGAGATGTGAGGACTATCCAGAAGCTCATGCTGAGAATCTTGGAACTCTTCTAATCAAACTGGAACTTCCACGTAACACTCCACAAAAGCTCCTGGAATTATCAGAAATTCTCCAGTGGAGAAAAGAGTGATGCAGCCACACCTCACCTGGAAAGCAGGGAAGCAATCTTCCCGGTTTCAGCAGAACCACTAAGATAGGGCATAATGTTTTTCCTCTGCTATCAAATCTGTGGGCCTGCTGAAAGGATCCCTCAAGGGGGAAGGAGGTGACTGTTCTTTTACAGATCAGATGGATCCTAAAGGGGGAATATTGTTCCTCAATATGTCCAATAAGCCTTATTCACTGAAGATGGTGGGCATTCCCATGGCATAAGTTACAAGTTGCTGAGAAGGCATTTTTTGTCATAGATGTGTTGGTCTCTGGAACGATGCGCAGGAATGGTATGGAAAGGGCTGTTCTTCCTCCGGTACCAACTCATCAGAAGAGGAAAAGGAAGACTCTGTTTCAACTGGAGATAATGACAGAGCCACCAGGAAAGTGTAGAGTACGAGCATTACTAATGATGGACTATGCACTGTAAGCACATCCCACGGTGGGGATCTGACCTCTCTCCATTATGTTCATCACTTTTACAAGAGTATTATAAATTGTGCACAAAATATGCCTTGTGAGGTATCATTTGCAAGTTCAATCTGTCGGATGTTATTAGCCTAGTAAAACACCTGTATTAATATTGTGTGCAGCGTTACAGGAACCTACTGTATAACATTAGTGAAACAGCCTCCAGTTAGAAAAGCAGGCCCAAACCAGTTTTTCAGAGGGAAAAGACACCTTGATGGCCTAGCCAGGTATCAGCATAATCAAATGAACTATTATGGGCTGTAACCTAGTTAGGCAGCCATTCTGTGACAGGAAGAATGATGTGAGCAAAAACTTTGCATACTGACAATGAAACAGCTGGAAGTTCCATGTAAATAGACTGTCACCTGAAAGCCATATGGAGATAATCTTCAAAGAGGGGAGAATGGTATAGGAATAGGAGAGAGAGAGAGACACACACTCTCTCCATCTCTCTCTCTCTCTCTCCATCTCTCTCTTCCCATCTGTACTCACAATAGCTACAATGCCTGAAAGACAAAATCAGCATAACTGAACTCAGAGAGTGGGGCTGTCTGGCTAAAAGACTTTTCAGCCTGTATGGACTACAGTAAGCTTTATAGTGAGTGTCGTGGAGTGGTCCTCTCTTCTCTCGCTCAGGGGGTAGGATCTCCGGTCTCTGGGCTGTCTGAGTCAGCAACACACGCCGTGCGACCAGAAAAACCCCTGTGGTAAAACCCCTCGCCTCAGAACTGGATAGCCTAATGGCCCGAATCAACGTGGGGCCCTTTAAAGCCGAGCGGATAGGCCGACTAAGACCAAGTCGGTACATTAAAGTCTGACAGCCCAACGGCCAGACAGCCCAATGGCCAGAGTCAGTAAATTGAACTTAAGGCTGGCCTTTTACTGTAATGCTGGAGAGGCGACTGAGCAAAGTCACAAAGGGAGGGAAGGGGGGAACCCAGGCCCACCCTACTCCACTGGGTCCCAGCCCAGGGCCCTGAGAGTGGCCGAATGGTCCACCACTCCCCTCAGTCGGGGAATCCGACCAAAACATGCCGACATTCTCTGGGTGGGAGAGGCTGCTCCTGCATCCTCCCTGGGCCACTTCCTACCAGATCCAATGGATCAGTGTCCCACATAGCAGCTGGGTCCTCTGGCTCCTCATGGACCATGTATCCCTGGGAATCTGCGGTGATTGTATCCTAGCTGTCATCAGGGCCACTGCTGTTCTTGGCTCGAGTGGCTGGCTGCTGCTGCTCAGGAACCACAAACAGAGGTCCTTCTCCTCCGCCAACCAGCCCAGACTGAGCCTCTCCCCAGGCTTTTATACCTGGGCTACAGTCTGAGCATGCCCAACAGGGCTGCAGGGGAGGGCTCCTTCAGCCAGGATAGCCTGGCTAAACTCTGCTTGTTCAGTGCAGGGCTGGTGCACCTCGTCACAGTGAGAAAAACTGTATTGCCTTTAAGCTACCATCCTTAACAAGCTACATAATTAACTTGCATTTAATCCTTTTATTTCTTTTGTAACCAATTCTGACTTTCACGCCTCATCACTTGTAACGATTTAAAATCTGTCTTTCTGTAGGTAAACTTGTTTTATAGTTTTATTTAAATCCACCTGTGTTTAGATTCAAGAGTTTAGGAATCTTCACTTTAGTTAGTGTCTCTGCATATCATTTTCCTCTGATGAAATGATAGGCATTCTGTGAGCTTGCATTTATCAGTACAATGCTGGGCAGTACAAAAGTTTCAGAAGCGCAGCCATGTTAGTGTGTAATAGAAAAAACTTAACAACTAATAGTCTTGCAGCACTTTAGAGACGAGCAAAACATGTAGATGGTATCATGAGCTTTCATGGGCACAACCCACTTCTTCAGGGAATATCAGGGAAAGGGAAAAGAATAGTCAATTAGAGTTTGCATACTAAATGAAGCTGAGAGAGAGGGTTCCAAGTATCCTTAAGTACCTGGTGTTTGGCATTTTATGTCATTTGGATGTGGAACGTAGCAGGTAATCCAATTAAGGTCTTTATTTTTGTAGGTATCCAACTTGTAAATGAAATCAAGCTCAGTAGCTTCCCTTTCAAGCTGGCTTTTGAAATTGGCTTGTAATAATATGGAAACTGAGATCCACTATCGAGTGCCTGGGCAAGTTCAAATGTTCCCCAACAGGTTCTGTGTGTTGCCTTTTCAAATATCTGATTTGTGTCCATTATCCTGCGTCACAGACGGAGTCCAGTCTGGCCAATATCCAGGGCAGAGGAGCATTACTGGCACTTGATGGCATAGACCCCATTGGTGGATGTGCAGTTATATGAGCCTCTGATGTGGTGGTGTATGTGCTCAGGTCCTATGATGATGTCGCTTGTATCAATGTGTGGACAGAGTTGGCACTGGAGTTGACTGCAGGGGTGAGTTCCAGGAGGAGTATGATGGGGGTGTGTTGCATGGTTGCTGGAAAGAATTTGTTTGAGGTTAGGGGGCTGTATGTAGGCGAGGACTGGCCTGTCCCCTGCCTGTGAGTGAGGGGTCATTTTCCAGGATAGGTTATAGATTGCTGATAATGCACTGGAGGGGTTTAAGTTGGGGGCTGTAGGTGATGACAAGTGGAGTTCTGGGTTTTTTTGTAGGGCCTATCTTGAAGAAGCTGATGTCTGGGTACTCTTCTGGTTCTGTCAATCTGTTTTTTCACTTCTCCGGGTGGGTATTTCAGTTTTAAAGAATGCTTTATATACATCCTGTAGGTGTTTGTTTCCGTCTGTAGGATTGGAGCAAATCCAGTTGTATCTTATGGCCTGGCTATAAACAATTGATTGGGAAATGTGTCCTCGATGGAGGCTAGAGGCATGCAGGTTAAGTGTAACAGTCAATAGGTTTCTGGCATAAGGTGGTGGAAATGTGTCCATCGTGTAATTGTACTGTAATGTCAAGGAAGTGGATCTCGTGTGTGGACTACTCCAGGCTAAGGTTGATTGTGGGGTGGAAACTGGGGTGGAATCCCTGTGGAATTCTTCCAGGGTCTCCTTTCGTGGATCCATATGATGAAAATGTCATCAATGTAGCCCAAGCAGAGTAAGGGTACTAGGGGGCGAGAGCTGAGGAAATGTTCAAGGTCATAAAGATATTGGCATATTGTGGGGCCATGCGGGTGCCCATGGCTGTACCACTGACTTGAAGATATAGATTGCCCCCAAATTGGAAATATTGTGGGTGAGAACAAAGTGGCAGAGCTCTGTAACCAGGTG
This sequence comes from Pelochelys cantorii, assembly GCA_032595735.1. NCBI lineage: Eukaryota > Metazoa > Chordata > Testudines > Trionychidae > Pelochelys > Pelochelys cantorii. The sequence continues at coordinate 48,208,653 of CM064338.1, read as the reverse complement.
TGCAATGGTGTCATCAGGGATAGTATTTCTGAGCGCCAGTAATCTGTCTTCATGTGGAATGTTGGTTTAAAGAGCTTCTACATCCATGGTGGCCAGGATGGCATTTTCAGGAAGATCACTGATGTTCTGTAGTTTCCTCAGGAAGTCGGTGGTGTCCCGAAGATAGCTAGGAGTACTGGTAGCATAAGGTCTGAGGAGCATAAGATTTGTGCATCTTGAGTAACAGATAAAAAAAACTCCTGGTCAGGAATTTGGGGGTGTGATAGTGTAGATTTGGTACTGAGTTGTAGCAGGAAGTTTCCTTAGCAGATGGTTCAGGGTTTGTTTGTTTTTTGGGGTATTCATTAGTGGGATCAGAGGAGAGAAGCCTGTAGACTCTGGCGTTGGTGAGTTGTCTTGAACAAAACAATTTATGAACAGGAGGCTTCATGACGAATACAGCACCCCCTGTGTCAGCCTCTTTAATTATAATTTTAGAATTGTTTTTGAAGCTGTGTATAGCATTACATTCTGCATGACTGAGGTTATATGTTACATGTTGTTGTTTGCTGACAATGTCAGTCTATGCATGTTTGCAGAAGCAATTGATGTAGAAGTCAAGACTGTCGTTACAACCGTCAGGAGGGGTCCACATAGATGCCTTCCTCTTATGGGACTGGTGGGGGAGGGGGAGCCGGAGGGTTAGTGTGCTGTTCATTGGTGCGTTGGAAATATTCCTTTACATGGAGGTGGCAAAAACAGACTTCCAGATCTCCACAGAACTAAATCATATTTGTGGGGATGATGGGGCAGAAAGAGAGTCCCCGAGATAGGATAGTACAAGACACACATTTCTGGGAGACAAGGCTGGGACTGGGAATCTGTTGGTGTCACTCAGCAGTACAATTCATGAGTGGCTGGCAGAACATTCACGTAACATAGCCAGAAGTGATTTTGCATGCTAGAAGCTGTGTAAGAACAGGCCAGGAGTGGATGTTCCTACAGCAAAGCAGCATAACAGGTTCCACAGTTTGGAGAACTGAGGGAACACAGCTGTTCTATAATCCAGATTGTACCTCTGGAAAATGTTACAGAGGAATCTCATTGAAGAGAGGATTCTGGATTCAGCAAGGCAAGACATTCTGATGTGCAATCACGGCTCCTGATCTCCCGGACATAAGGGGCACTCTTTCTTTCCTAGGCACTGGTACCAGCCGCTAAGGATCTGGATCTGACTGTTTATGGGGTCTCTCTCATACATGTGGGATGTGAAACATACTCCTCCACTTAGGATGAGATGGTGAAGAGTGTGTCCATCTTTTCTGATTTGGAGGAAGACTTAGTCCCATGCTTATGCAAGTGGTTCCTTATCTCCCAACTAGGCCTCGACATGGGTTCTGTGGGTGTGATTCTGTTCGCACTGCTGTCAGACACAGTCAAGGGAAGAACACTGAATCAGGCTGATGCACAAGGTGGTCCTTGGCCTGGGTCTGAATGCAGTTTCATGGTGAGCTCCATAAGATGCTTACAAAGGCAATTGTCTAGCCTTCTGGGGTGTGGCTGAGGAAGTACTGGCAAATACTGCATCAGACTGCAATGGGAGTTTCTTCCAGAGAATAGAGGCAGCGTTAATGGTCTTTGCTGAGCAAGAACGATCATAGGCAAGATGCAAAAATTTGAAGCTCAAAGTCGTGGGCATATTTCAGTACCTGTATGAGGGCATGTGAGTGAAACCCACAAAGTCTATCCAAAATGACTGCTAAAAATATTAACTCTTAAAACTAAGACAAATATAAAAGTGGTAAAAGTGCTATAAAAACTGCTATAACTAAGAAGTGCATCACTGATCAACACTGAAAGTGTCTGGACCATGCGACAGTTAAGAAGGAACCGAAGTTGTGGTCAATCCATCCTGCCCTTTAGTGCCTCAGTCAACAGTCCAAGGCAAGCCAGGAAACGTGCAGATCATTGGACATTACTTTCAAATTCTCTGACTCTGGGCTCATGGTGCATATTTGTAACCACAGGGTCCATCCCTCAAAGATGACCACAAATGCAAGGGGACTGAATGAGTCACATCTTGAACTGTATAAGGATGTGGATCAGTGGCTCTCACCCTCTCCAGACTACTAGACTCCTTTCACAAGTCTCATTTGTCTCACATCTCTCCAAGTTTCACCTCGCTTTAAAAAAGTATTTTGCCAGTACTTGTTATAGAGCCTGCTGTAAAACTAGACATGCATCTACATGAAATGACTTATGCCCTGGAAGACCTCCACATATCCCCAGGTTACACACAGCCCTGCTTGCGAACCACTGACATCGATCAATGTCCCTCAAACAGCAAGTTATAAGAAGATTCTAGATGGGTCATCACATCCAGGACTCTGGCCAAGGCAAAGATACTCTTCCTGCCCAGCCCTGCCGTCTAGTCCAAAGGGGAGACCCAAGGGAGGTCTGGAAAGTGACCCATCCCACATTCATCTTGCTGCAACAGCTCCTATTTTATGGGACTGAGCCCAGCTCAAGTGCTGTTGACCTGACGCATGGGTTGCAGCACCACTCAGATTCAGCATGGCCATCCCTGCATCATGACAGAAGGGCAACCAGACCAAATTTAAGTGGCGCTGCAACCAGTGTTCTCTCTAATTTTTCCAATCCGTGCACAGAATAAATTGGTATGTGCACTTAGCAGGTGGTGCACATCCGTGCATGCCTATCAGCTGTGGGCACGCTGCTAATCAGCTGGGTGGCATTTGAATCTCTCCTGGGTGGCCAACGAAGTGCTCAGTTTATGGGAGACATTGGCTACAAACCCACTGAGCAAGGTCTCAACATCAAGAATTCTGAATTTGGCCTAGTCACTATTCCATTCTTGCAGGGGCAAGGGGACACACGGGGCTAAACCTGAGTGGTGCTGCAGCCCCATAAACCAGGCTGCAACCCCTGGAGCAGGGAGCTGGGCCCAACCCTGTGGGGCAAAAGCCACTGCTGCAGAATGAGTGCTGGATGAACTCCCTCCACCCCCTTTGGAGCCTCCCCTCTGCACCAGGTCAGGATTAGGAATGCAGTATCAAGTGCATGTGTGTAATGGTAGATCACAAAAAAAAAAAACAAAAAAGACTAGGGATGTAAATGGTTAACCAGTAAACCTCATCCTTAACGGGTCAGGCGTACTGGTTACAGTTAACTGGTGAGGGATGGAACAATCCCCACCCCGCAGGATTTTACATCCCTAGTCTCCACATTCATGTTATGGCCCTATGTCTTATTTACTGCATGCCATCCACATTCTATAGGAGTATGGAATGGATTTAATTATGAGCTCTGCTGTTGAACTTATCACTGTAGGATCTGTGTGCCTTGAATTCATTCACATTTGTATCTTTACAGCGCCCCTGTGAAATAAGGAGGTATCATTCCTATCACTATGGGGTGCAAAAGAGGAGTTCAGATTCTTTCACACTTTTGTGAGCATCCCTAAAAAAAAAAAAAATGCAGCTGGTGGGTTGCATTAGTAAAATGTTTGGAAACCACTGATCTAGCTCATCAGCTCAGACAGTTTTGATCTGCTAATAATTTGGTGACCTGTGTGAAATTAGTAAGTGGCCTCAACTTAATTCCCAATGGATAGATGTTACTTGACAAAAATGCTAACACAACTGGAATTAAAATCCTTTACTGGTATCCTCAAGCTAACATGAAATAATGAGCAGCTGCCTCATTCTGTGAGCACCATGAAGTCTATACCTTGAATCAGGCTGAGATCTTGTGGAAAAAACTGCACGGGATCACATACAGACTGATAAGGCATATACATATGACAAACTTTAATTGTGGTATTTCCTCCTTTTTTGGTATTTGAATTTGCAACCCTGACTTTTTTTAGCCTAAGGGTATGTCTACACTACAGAGGGGTTTTTTTAGGAAAAACAACCAAACAACTGCAATCGTGTTCTTCTGAAAAAAAAAAATTGAAAGAACAGAGGGGTTTTTCCAACATTGGTAAACCTCTTTCTACCAGGAAGAACACCTTTTCCAAAGGAGCTCTTTCGGAAAAAGGCCTGTGTGGACAGGGAAGAGGGAGTTATTTTGATAGAAGAGGAAAGAGGAAAAAGCACAGGTGCCCTGGTGACCACTCCGCCCATAGTAATCACAGCTTACATGCAAGATAGTGTCCATTCAATGTGGACGCTGTCTGTCGAAAAAGCAGATCGCTTTTTCAATGCGTTTTGGCAGTGTGGACGCTCTCTTTTCAGAAGATCTCTTCCGGAAAAGCTTCTTCTGAAAGAAGCCTGCAGTCTAGACATAGCCTAACTTTTATGGAATTTTCCAAGCTTTTAAAGAAGTAAACTAAAAAACAAATTCTATTAACGTGCACCACTCAGTTTAAGCCCTAGGATCTTTAGTACTGCAGCCTAGAACACTACTACTACAGCTGAATTACTATCATATTGGTTTGTTTGTGAACCAGTTTCTAAAGAGGAATACATCATGCACTGAAACAATTAGCTGTATGTACAGAAGTCGCCCTATTTTGCAGCGTGCATATCTGAGCATACAGAAATACATTCTTTTAGAAAAGCAGCTTAAATGGATTTGTTTTGGGTTTGCCATATCAGAACCCTGGTTTCTACTTCCACTCTTCGAAATGACCTTGTGCCCAGAAACAGTCAACATCACTGGAAGAAGCAAAATTTAAATAGACAGTGTCCTAGCTCCCAGCTTAGTCGGCTTTTTCCTAGTCTAAAGGATATTTTGAAGGAAAAGGACATTCAGGCAGAATCATGTAACTTCATGCGGCTTGGAAACAGTTACAGTTGGGACAAACAGAAAATTAATGAGCAAATACAGAACAAGCTCTATTGCAAAATACTCTATCTTGTATCTTGGCCAGATACGCCTAGGTTTTTCATGGAGGTAACAACAGTTATGTCTCTTACCTCAAGACCATTACCTGACAATTTTCATTTTTTTCCCACCAAACTACAGGACCACTCGAATTTTTCAAATATCTCTGGAACAAATGTTTTCATACTGGCAAAACTACTTTTCCCAAATCTTGTTCTTGGAAACTTAAGCCCAAGATCCACTATGGAAACTTTCAACCAAAACTATCACATTGTGACAGTTCTAAGGAACTAAAAACAGGATTATAGTGGGAAGTGTTAGGCAGTCTTACCTGTGATACTCCTCTCTCTACCTAGGATGCAGCCATAAGAACATATAAGAACATAAGAATGGCCGTACTGGGTCAGACCAAAGGGCCATCTAGCCCAGTAGCCTGTCTGCTGACAGTGGCCAGCACCAGGTGCCCCAGAGAGGGTGGACCGAAGACAATGATCAAGCGATTTGTCTCCTGCCACTCCTCTCCAGCCTCTGACAAACAGAGGCCAAGGACACCATTTTATCCCCTGGCTAATAGCCTTTTATGGACCTAACCTCCATGAAATTATCTAGCTTCTCTTTAAACTCTATTATAGTCCTAGCCTTCACAGCCTCCTCTGGCAAGGAATTCCACAGGTTGACTACACGCTGTGTGAAGAAGAACTTTCTTTTATTAGTTTTAAACCTGCTACCCATTAATTTCATTTGGTGTCCTCTAGTTCTTCTATTTAGAGAACTAATAAATAACTTTTCTTTATCGGCCCTCTCCACACCACTCATGATTTTATATATACCTCTATCATATCCCCCCTCAGTCTCCTCTTTTCTAAACTGAAAAGTCCCAGTCTCTTTAACCTCTCCTCATATGGGACCCGTTCCAAACCCCTAATCATTTTAGTTGCCCTTTTCTGAACCCTTTCCAAGGCCAAAATATCTTTTTTGAGGTGAGGAGACCATATCTGTACACAGTATTCAAGATGTGGGCGTACCATAGTTTTATACAGGGGCAGTAAGATATTCTGTGTCTTATTTTCTATCCCTTTCTTAATAATTCCGAGCATCCTATTTGCCTTTTTGACTGCCGCTGCACACTGTGTGGAAGTTTTCAGAGAACTATCCACGATAACTCCAAGATCTCTTTCCTGATTTGTCGTAGCCAAATTAGCCCCCATCATACTGTACGGTTATTTTTCCCGATGTGCATTACTTTACACTTATCCACATTAAATTTCATTTGCCATTTTGTTGCCCAATCACTCAGTTTGGTGAGATCTTCTTGGAGTCCCTCACAGTCTGCTTCTGTCTTGACTATCCTAAACAGTTTGGTATCATCTGCAAACTTTACCACCTCACTGCTTACCCCTTTCTCCAGATCATTTATGAATAAGCTGAACAGGATTGGTCCTAGGACTGACCCTTGGGGGACACCACTAGTTACCCCTCTCCATTCTGAAAATTTACCATTTATTCCTACCCTTTGTTTCCTGTCTTTTAACCAGTTCTCAATCCAAGAAAGCACCTTCCCTCTTATCCCATGGCCATGTAATTTACACAAGAGCCTTTGGTGAGGGACCTTGTCAAAGGCTTTCTGAAAATCTAAGTATACTATATCTACTGGATCCCCCTTGTCCGCATGTTTGTTAACCCCTTCAAAGAACTCTAATAGATTAGTAAGACAGGATTTCCCTTTACAGAAACCATGTTGACTTTTGTCCAACAAATTATGTTCTTCTACATGCTTCACAATTTTATTCTTTACTATTGTTTCGACTAATTTGCCCAGTACTGAAGTTAGACATACTGGTCTGTAATTGCCCGGATCGCCTCTAGAGCCCTTTTTAAATACTGGTGTCACGTTGGCTACCTTCCAGTCATTAGGTACAGAAGCCGATTTAAGGAATAGGTTACAAACCACAGATAATAGTTCAGCAATTTCCCATTTGAGTTCTTTTAGAACCCTTGGATGAATGCCATCCGGTCCCGGAGATTTGTTAACATTAAGTTTTTCTATTTGTTCCAAAACCTCCTCTAATGACACTTCAATCCGGGACAGTTCCTCAGATTCATCACCCACAAAGGACGGTGCAGATTTGGGAATCTCCCCAACGTCCTCAGCCGTGAAGACTGAAGCAAAGAAATCATTTAGTTTCTCCGCAATGGCTTTATCGTCCTTGATTGCGCCTTTTATAGTTCGATCATCTAGGGGACCCACAGGTTTTTTAGCAGGCTTCCTGCTTCTAATGTACTTAAAAAACATTTTGTTATTTCTTTTTGAGTTTTTGGCTAGCTGTTCCTCAAAATCTTTTTTTGCTTTTCTTATTACATTTTTACACTTGATTTGACAGTGTTTATGTTCCTTTCTATTTATCTCACTAGGATTGGACTTCCACTTCTTGAAAGATGCCTTTTTGTCCCTCGCTGCTTCTTTTACATGGTGGTTAAGCCACGGTGACACTTTTTTAGGTCTCTTGCTATGTTTTTTAATTCAGGGTATACATTTAAGTTGGGCCTCTATTATGGTGTCTTTAAAAAGTTTCCATGCAGCTTGCAGGGATTTGGCTCTAGTCACTGTGCCTTTTAATTTCTGTTTAATTAGCCTCCTCATTTTTGTGTAATTCCCCTTTTTGAAATTAAATGCCAGGGTGCTGGACTGCTGAGGTGTTCTACCCACCACAGGAATGCTGAATGTTATTATAAAATTTTAAACATACAAAATTACATATATATAACGGGTAAGTCAATTACATTAGTGTTTTGCACTAACTCCTATCCCCATTAAACAATATGCACATATTTTCTAGCTATCTATCTCAAACATTCTGCAACAATCAAGAGCTAAATTATGTCCAAATATTCCCTTAAGCAGGTACAATAATGCCTCCTGAAATTCCAAAAGTTTCAAGCCTCTCCTCCTTACCTCTTAGCTTCCTCCAGATGACAAAGATATTCATAAGCCACATTCTGACGTCTTCTCTCATCCATTTCCTCTGCAGTCAACCTCTCATTATCCAAGACAGCTGCAACGAATCAAAAATACTGTCAGTCTTCAACACACCTGATATGTAGGTAGAGAAGTGACCCCGAGTCACATGCAAAAAACACTCAATGCACACTAAGGATGTTAAATATCGATTAACTGAATAGTTGATTAACCTCATGAATTCTTATTGGTTACTCAAACATTCTATAGTTCACGGGCCTGAGGCCGGCAGCCAGTGTGCTCCGGCCCCACTGCTGAGGAGCCGCCTGCCACGTGCTGTGCTGCTGCCTCTGTATCAGAGGTAACAGCGTGGGGTGCCAGACAAGAGCTGGTCCATGAGGGAACCAGTTTAAAAACTGGTTAGTCTATAAGGTGCCACAGGACTCCTCGTCGCAGTTTAAAAACCAGCTTCCCTCACAGACCAGCCGCCTGTCACCCAGCACTGCTGCCTCTGATACAGAGGCAGCAGCCTCTGTCAGAGGGGTGGCTAAGCTCCCAGACTCAGCATGAGCTGGAATTGAGCCGGGCTGCCTGCCAGCCTGGCTCCTAATACGCTTTAAATGCAGAGCTGCAGCAGCAGTAGGACCCGGATCCAGCATCAGCCAGGACTGAGCTGGGCTGCTGGCCAGCCTGCTAAGAAACTTACTGGGGGGGGGGGGGGGGGGGGAGGAGGAATGTGTATAGTCAATAGCATTAACCTATAAGGTTTTGATTATCGGTTAAGTAACTACACTATTACATCCCTAGTGCACACAGCATATTCTCTATTATTATTTGGCTTACAATACCGTATACAGGCTATAGAGAGCCAATTGTCCTAGGCACTATACAAACATATAGCAGGAGTGGCCAAACTTACTGACCCTCTGAGTCTCATATAATGATCTTCACAAGTTCAAGAGTTAAAAGATACACACAACCTGCCAGGATACAGGGCTTCTTCCCAATGCTCCCCCACTACCACTGGGCAAAAGCCTCTAGTCCCACCACTCTGCCCTGTCTTGTAGGTGGAGAACAGGGCAGGGGTGTTAAGTGGTAAGCAGGAGATTTACTGGTATGCTAACCGGTTAACCAACCCGTGTCAGCAAACTCTTGGGGCAGCCAGCCACACTGGGCTGGAGCAGCCCCAACTGGCTGGAATTTGGGACTCTGTGCCCACGGCCTGGCCAAGCTGAGGGCCAGGCAGCAGAACCCAAGTCAAAACAGCTAACCGGTTAAGCGCTCTTGTTTAATTGGTGAACCATTTTAACATCCCTAGAATGGGGGGGTATGGGAGGGGCTCCGGGAGCCACACTTTAACAGTGGAAGAGCCACATGAGCTGGCTCATAAGCCATACTTTGCTATGCTTGACAGAGTAAGATTGAGTCCCTAAACAAAAGAGCTTACAATGTAATTAGACAAGACAAAGAGTGGAAGGAGAAACAAAGCAAAGTGGTCTCATGATTTTATTCAAGGTCATACAGCAGGTTAGTGACAGAACCAGACAAAAACACAGGAATCCTGATTCCCTGTCTAATCCCTTCTCTACTAGGCCACAATGCCTCGACATTGCTCTTATTCACCATAACTCCATGCTATAACAAACTAGGGATGTTAAATTTTGATTAATCAGCTAATTGAGTAATCGATGGAATTTCCATCGATTATTCGAGAAAGGGCACGCTCACTATCCCACTGCTTCTCTCCCTTTGAATGTACAAGAGCCACCCATGGTTCTGGAGAGACACAGCAGGTTCCCTCTTCCTCTCTCCCTTTGAAATGTACAGGAGCTATCCCAGGCTCTTGTATATTTCAAAGGGAGAGAGGCAGCAGGAACCCACACCAGCAGGGAGCAAAGCAGTCCCCACTGGTACAGGTTCCCCATGCCTCTTCCTTTGAAATGTACAAGAGTTGTCTGCGGCTCTTGTACATTCCAAAAGGAGAGGCGCAGCAGTGGGACCAGCAAGAGCAAGTCTGTTTCAATCCCCGCTTGCGCCGTTTCCCTGCTGCCCCTTGCCTCCCCTGCCCCTCAAGGAGACAGAGCTGGTGGGGGGAACCAGCTTTTAAGCTGCTCCCCCAGCATCAGCTTGTGCTCCCCCCCTTGCAAGGGGGAGGGAAGCAACTAGTTGAGTTCCTACTTGACTACCCGGTAAGCATTTGCTTATCAAGTAGTCGACAAGTCACTTACATCCCTATAACAAACTGAATTAAACCTGGGTCCAAGTTTTCATTGTCCTGATGGCCAAATCAACCTGCCCATTACAAATGAAATAAAATGCAGTAATTGAAAAATTACTCCTATACCTATCTTATAGAACTGGAAGGGACCTTGAGAGGTCATTGAGTCCAGTCCCTTGCCCTTGTGGCAGGACCAAATATGATCCCTGACAGATTTGCCCCAGATCCCTAAATGACCCCCTCAAGGCTTGAACTCACAACCCTGGGCTTAGCAGGCAATGCTCAAACCACTGAGCTATCCCTCCCCCCTCCTCTTTCTTGACACAGACATATCTCATCTTGTCAACCCCACCATTTACCTCACCAACTCCATCCCATCCACTGAGCTCCCTTATTTCCTCCAATATCCTTTCACTCTCTAGTTCTTTCCCCACACAATACAACTGCTCCATCTTATCTCTAAGATTAATGAATGCAGTATCTACAGTCCTTGTATAACATTCATAGAATCACAGAACACTAGAAGGGACCTTGAGAGGTCGAATACAGTCCCCTGTCTTCAGCAGGACCAAGTACCATCTAGACCATCCCGGATAGATGTCTGTCTAATCTGCTCTTAAATGTTTCCAGAGATGGAGATTCCACAACCTCCCTTGGCAATTTATTCCAGCGTTTAACCACCATGACAGTTAGGAAGTCTGTCCTAATATCCAACCTAAACCTCCCTTGCTGCAAATTTAGAGCCCATTGCTTCTTGTCCCATCCTCAGAGGCCAAGAAGAACAATATGTCGTCTCCTTCCTTGTAAAATCCTCATAGATACCTGAAAACTGCTATCATGTCCCCTCTCAGTCTTGTCTTTTCTAAACTAAACAAGCCCAGTTCTTTCAATCTTCCCGCATATGTTTTCTAGACTTTTAATCATTTTTGTTGCTCTTCTCTGGACCTTCTCCAATTTCTCCACATCATTCATGAAATGCGGTGCCCAGAACTGGACACAATACTCCAATCGAGGCCTAATCAGCACAGAGTGGAGTGGAAGAATGTCTTGGCGTGTCTTGCTCACAACACTCCTAATTAGTGCATCCCAGAATCATGTTTGCTTTTTTTGCAACAGCATCACACACTGTTGGCTCTCGTTTAGATTGTGGTCCATTATGACCCCTAGATCCCTTTCTGCAGAACTCCTTCCTAGACAGTTGCTTCCCATTTTGTCCGCGTGAAACTGATTGTTCCTCCCTAGGTGGAGTAGTTTGCATTTGTCCTTATTAAACTTCATCTTATTTACCTCAGACCATTTTCTCCAGTTTGTCCAGATCATTTTGAATTATGACCCTGTCCTCCAAAGCACTTGCAACACTCAAGATAGTTGAGACCAAAGCAGACTGTGAAGAGCTTCAAAAAGATCTCACCAAACTAAGCGACTGGGCAACAAAATGGCAAATGAAATTTAAAGTTAGTAAGTGTAAAGTAATGCCCATTGGAAAAAATAACCCCAACTATACATACAGTATGATGGGGATTAATTTGGTTACAATTGTTCAAGAGAGATCTTGGAGTTATTGTGGCTAGTGGGAAAAAGGAGTTCTCTTGTGGCAGAAGGAACCAAGGAAAACTCTTCTTGTGTTAAATGAAGCCAGGGAAAGTCTATAGAAGAGTGACTGGATGTTTAATGCATGTGGGGAAGCTGCAGAAAGAGCATGAATGGAGCGAGAGGTATCGCACACAGAGCAGAAGGAGTTCCTCCCCCCATAGCCCTTTGCTCTTCACAATGCAGAAAAGAAAACATAATGGCACTCCAAGTTCCTTGCTATAACTACACTTGGAATCAAATAATGTCTCACTTGTATCTTGCTGTTGCTAGAGAAGCAGTTCAAGGGATTTAGCTGTACCTCTTCCATTAACTGTAATGGCAGCTCTGAAAATCTCAACCTTACTCTCTGCTACATGTGAAAAACAAAGGACTGTGCAGTGGTGAATAGTACTTTTTGAAACTGAATCTCTACAATTATTACTGGCCTATCATACCAGAAATCTCAAGCTTTCTTTGTTTATTTTGTTGGGGGGGTTCTGTTTTAAAGCAGATTATAGCCATGGCCCACCTAATCCAGTACCCTACATCTGAAGAGGACAGTACCTGATGCTTCAAGGAAAGTATAAGAAACCACATTGTGGGCACTTATGAAATGACTTCCCCATAGGATAAGTTTCTTCCTAATCCGTCACTCAAGAGGTTGGCTTATGCTCTGAAACCTGAGAGTTTATAGCCCTTCAATTTGTATTTACTTCATGTGACCACTGCAGACGTTTTCATCCATATAAATGTCATTTTTTTTAAAAAACAAGAGATGAGGCCTGGGTTTGGTATTTCAGCCTCAATGATGTTGTGTGGGAGTTAGTTCCAGAGACAAATGATGTAGTCCAGTTTTTATGCTTAAGAGGCAATGTGGGACCTCAGCCCTTTATAATATTCACACCTTACATCAAACCAAACGATTCAGACAGACACTGAGAATTAAAGAGTGTGCTTGCTGCAAACCATTAGAAGGTAAGATGATTTTTTGAACAATTCTAAGCTTGTAGCATTTGAACAGATAAATGTTTAACCTCATTTTTATGTGAAAGACATTTTAAATAAAGTATGAAAAAAACTAACACACCTGCCACTGTCTGATACAAAAGACTACAAGGGGGTAGATCCTACTTAGAAGCCCACCTCCCCTCCTGCTAGCTACTGAAAGGCCCATCACACATCAACTGCCTACAGAACACTAGATCAAATGTAAAGCCTTAATATTAATTTTCAATGTCCCTCATGGAATCAGCCAAGATACCTCAGAAAGGTCTTTCTCTTCACAACCATGAGCTTCCCCCAACGGTTACATTACCCAGGAACTATGAAGCTGTCAACCTCAGAGTAAGACAGAGCCAAGGCTTTGGTATTCATGACCTGCAGACATAAAAATGACTACAAGTTCCAGAGTTTTCAGAACAATGTATAAAATATTTCTTTGACTTTGTTTTCCACAGCTGCAACTAAAAAAAAGACCGAAAAAAATGTAAAGGCAAGAGAGGGAAAAGAAAAGGAATATTAGGAATCAGGAGAGATTAAAAAAAACATAGCATATATTGTTTCCAAGGCAAAAGGGAGACAAATAGCACACTGTCCAAAGAAACTATAATTACTATCCGGTGGAGGTTAGGGGGGGAAAACACAAAAACTATGCAGATGGGCACTGTAACCAAAAAAAAAAAATTAATTCGGTTATATTGTATACACCACCAGGCTCCTAGTATTCATTTCTAGTTGCTCTCTCTGTACCCATTCGGGGGTTTACAGTCTTCATAGTAATCTGTTTAGAGGAGATCTGATGGATTTTACACACCTCTATCCCCCTTCTGGTTCTTGGCAAAGAGAACCTCTCTCATCTTGAAATTACTACCCCACAGCTTCTTGTATGCTTCAAGAGGCTGGCTCTCCTCTATTCTACCTTTGTCATGGTAACCAATTGGCCTCCCATACTCTCCCCAATTAATCCTCCATTTTTGGAGTGTTCTCCTACACTACTAGTAAGTGAAGAGGTTACACCTTTGCTGGTTATTAATTGTTTTCCCGATCAAGGTCAGACAGAAAATAGCATAAAAAAAGAAAAACCACTTTTACCCACGAAAGCTTATGTCCAAATAAATCTGTTTGTCTTTAATGTGCCACAAGACTCCTCATTGTTGTCACAACACTGAATATCACCAACATGGTGATCATCAACAATAAGCAGTAATGGCAGCACCGTATCTCTCTGCCTGCAGCCTGTGGAAGATACCACAGCATTGTGTTGGTTTTGGAAGACTATTATCACAAACATAAGAGTCTGAGCCTGGGAGAACTTTTTGCCGCTGCACACACGCAGAATTTACGTTTGATGCAGAACTCTTTCTCTCTCAAGAAAATACTGCCCAAGATGTGCTGCAAATCTGTCTTTCTTCCACCAGAAGGCACTGTGGCACCAAAACAGGTGGTTGGCTGGCAGTAATAGCTAACAGTCAAACAGCTAGGAGCCAGCTACATTAATTACAACAGCCTACTGGCAGAGCCAGGTTAGGGGGCACATGGGGCTGCTAGGGAATCACACTTAGGTTCAGAAGGGCTAGTAGGTGGTATAGACGGCGCACAGGCTCAGGAACTAGTGGGGTGACAACACTGAGCCAAGAGCTGAAGGGCCGGGGGGCAAGATTAGAAACACAGAGGCACAAAACAAGCTCAAACCAGCTAGAGCAAAACTAGCTGGGCAAAATCCGGCCCACCAAGCCACTAGATCCATCCCACAGAGGCAGCAGCTTGCCCCACAGCCCCACGCGCCGTGCAGAAACGCGGCTGAAGGGCACGGTTTCTGTTTTAAAACTGGAAGGGAAGAAGGAAGGTTTTAGGAGCCGACCCGCCCCCCGCACATTCCCATTGGCCCGTTTCTGGCAGAAGCCAGCCAATGGGAGCTGCCTGTTGGAACAAGCAGCTAAGAAGAATCACACCCCTTCTCCTCTGCTCAGTTATTCATGAAGCACATGGCCAGGCAGCAGGTTGGAAAATATTTTAAGCTCTGCAGGCTTGCAGGCTCGTTTGTCAGTTGACAAGTAAGTCTTTGGCCACAGCCTGCTTCTGCAACCTTAGCCCTTTCCTGCCCCAACTCTCTGCCCTCCCACTCAACATACCCAAACTCTCTGTCCCCCTCTTACACCCATACTCCCTCTCATACCTGGCACCCCAATCTCCTGCCTTAGGTCACATCCCAAACCTCTGCACTAGGTCACACCCGCCTGCCTCATCCCAACTCCCTCCCAGACTCCAGTCTCCCGCCTGCACCCCAGTCCCTTACTCCAAGCTCCCTTCTGCACCCAACCTCCATTCCAGACCTCCCCCCCCCCCCCCCCATCTCCTCCATTAATATCATGGAAGAGTGCAGACCTCTACCACTTTCCAAATGCTTGGAGTGGCCCCCCGTCAAAAATTATTGCCCACCCCTGAGCTAGAGACATAAAAGGTAACAAGACGACGTTCTATAAATATATTAGAAGCAAAAGGAAGACCAAGCTCAGGGTAGGCCCATTGCTCAGTGAAGAGGGAGAAACAATAATAAACTTGGAAGTGGCAGAGGTGCTTACTGACTTCTTTGTTTTGGTCTTCACCAAGAAGTCTGATGATGAAGGAATGCCTAACATAGTGAATGCTTGTGGAAATGGGGTCGGTTTAGAAGACAAAATAAAAAAAAGAACAAATTAAAAAATAACTTAGAAAAGTTAGATGTCTGCAAGTCACCAGGGCCTGATAAAATGCATCCTAGAATACTCAAGGAGCTGATGGAGGAGGTATCTGAGCCTTTAGCCATCATCTTTGAAAAATCATGGAAGACAGGAGAGATTCTAGAAGACTGGAAACGGGCAAATATAGTGCCCATCTATAAAAAAAGAAACAACAAGCCAGGAAACTACAGACTAGACAGTTTAACTTCTATCCCAGGAAAGATAACGGACCAAGTAATTAAGGACTTCATCTGCAAATATCTGGAAAAAATTAGGTGATAGGTAACAGCCAACATGGATTTGTAAAGAACAAATTATGTCAAATCAATCTGATAGCTTTCTTTGATAGGATTACAAAGGATAAGGGAGCAGCAGTGGACGATGTATACCTAGACTTTAGTAAGGAATTTGATACGGTCTCGCATGATCTTCTTATCAATAAACTAAGCAAATACAACCTAGATGGGGCTAGTTTAAGGTGGGTGCATAACTGGCTGGATAACCGTTCTCAGAGAGTAGTTATTAATGGTTCACAATCCTGCTGGAAGGGCATAACAAGTGAGATTCTGTAGGGGTCTGTTTTGGGACCGGTTCTGTTCAATATCTTCATCAACAATTTAGATAATTGGCAGAGAGAATACGCTTATTAAGTTTGCAGATAATGCTAAGCTGGAAGGAGTTACAACTACTTTGGAGGAGAGGGTTGTAATTCAAAATGATCTGAACAAACTAGAGAAATGGTCTCAGACAAGTAAGGTGGAGTTTAATAAAGGACAAATGCAAAGGACTCCACTTAGGAAGGAACCATCAGTTTCACACATACAGAATGGGAAGTAGCTGTCTAGGAAGGAGCACTGCTGAAAGGGATCTAAGGGTCATAGTGGACCACAAGCTAAATATGAGTCACCAAAGTGACACTGTTGCAAGAAAAGCAAATATGAACCTGGGACGCATTAACAGGAGTGTTGTGAGCAAGACATGAGAAGTTATTCTTTCGCTCTATTCTGCATTGATTAGGCCTCAATTGGAATAGTGTGTCCAGATCTCGGCACCACGTTTCAAGAAAGATGTGGAGAAACTGGAGAAGATCCAGAGACAAGCAACAAGAATGATGAAAGGTCTAGATAACGTGACCTATGAGGGAAGACTGAAAGAATTGGGCTTGTTTAGTTTGGAAAGGAGAAGACAGAGGGGACATGATAGCGGTTTTCAGGTATCTAAAAGGGTGTCATAAGGTACAGGGAGAAAAATTGTTCTTCTTGGCCTCTGAGGACAGGACAAGAAGCAATGGGCTTAAACTGCAGCAAGGGAGGTTTAGGTTGGATATCAGAAAACACTTGCTGTCAGAGTGGTTAAACACTGGAATAAATTATCTAATGAGGTTCAGAGGGGTAGCCGTGTTAGTCTGAATCTGCAAGAACAATGAGAAGTCCTGTGGCACCTTATAGACTAACAGATACATTGCAGCATAAGCTTTTGCGGGCAAAGACCCACTTCATCAGATGCATGTAGTTTTCTACACTACGTGCATCTGACAAAGTGGGTCTTTGCCTACGAAAGATTATGCTCCAATATATCTGTTATAGACTTCTCGTTGTTCTAAGGAGGTTGTGGAATCTCCATCTCTGAGGATATTTAAGAGCAAGTTAGATAGACATCTATCAGACAGGGTCTCTAGACAGTGCTTGGTTCTGCCATGAGGGCAGGGGACTGGACTTGAACTCTCAAGGTCCCTTCCAGTTCTAGTATTCTATGATTCTATGATCCAGAGCCACATGGGGATGAGGGAGAGGGGTTCAGAGCCAGACGGAGCAAATGTACCTGACTGAATGGGAGAGGCTCAGCGTCAGCCAGGGTCTGAATTCAGGAGGCTCCCCACCTCCCTAACAATCCTCCCTGCAAAAATCTGATTCATACTTCTCCCACCCACACCATCCAGATTTACTTGCAGGCTCCTTCCCTCTCCCTCAGCTCCTCCATCATCCCTAACTCCTCCAAGCTTTTGCACTGCTTCTAAGCAGTAGAGAAATACAGCTGAATAGTAGATTAAATAAATTACTCAAGTTTCATACTAATATGCCTAGCAAAGAATCTATTTGTCAAAAAAAAATCCAGAATTTGTTTTTGTCTGTATTGTTACATAGTTGCCAAAAGGTATTTTGAAATAAAATGATCAAAATAATTGAAAAGCTTCTGAGAGGTAGCCAAGTTAGTCTGTAACTGGAAAAATTTAAAAAACAACCAATAGTCTAGCAGCACCTTAAAGACTAACAAAACATGTAGATGGTATCATGAGCTTTCACGGGTACAGCCCACTTCTTCATTTGTATCCACGAAAGCTCACCATACCATCAACATGTTTCGTTAGTCTTTAAGGTGCTGCTAGACTATTGGTTGTTTAAGTTTTTCCAAAATAATTGAAACTGGCATATTTATATTGTGTTATTCTGACAAACAAAATATGCAAAATTATAAAATAGCGTAGGCATAATTATTTGGCACAGAATTCTCCCAGTAGAGACACAAATATATCATGACTTTTAAAGATAAATTTAAATTCAGCAGAAACTGAGAGTGCTAGAAATGGATAACTTATTTGCAAATGGTCCACAGATTTGTCAAGCCCTTCATTTTTGCAGGCTGCAATATTGTTGTGACCATGTTGGTATTAGAGTATTATGGAGAGACAGTGCAAATGTAGCCACTTTTATTGGATTAACTTCTGTTCATGAGCTGACATAGAGCTCACCTGCAGGTCTAATTTAGCTGTGGCACAGTGTGTTTTTCAGCCCTCAAGAAGAGCTCTGTAAAGCTTCTCTCACCAACCAAAGTTAGTCCAATAAAAGATATTACCTCATCCCCTTATTTAACGTTTGTAAGACTGGAGTTTTGAGTTTAGGATGTGCAAATCTGCACATCCTAAACTCAAAACTGTGGTCATCTGAAGAAGTGGGCTGTGCCCATGAAAGCTCAGGATACCATCTACATGTTTTGTTAGTCTATAAAGTCCTACCAGACTTAAGACTAACCCCTGACACAATGTGTAAGACTGACATTTTTGCATATATTACGTAAAGTAGTGCATAGCCCATTAATGTTAATACAGCAAAATGAGGAAGCAGCCTCCTTCTACCTTCGTACTATGTTTTGTTCAATACTGAAGAAGAAAACTTGACTATGCAAAGATGAACTGAGATGTCTGAATTCAGACAAGGTAAATCTAGACAGGCCGCTAGGAAAAAAGACCCCTGGCAGCTCAACGTGGCCATGGGAATGTCCCAAGTAGAAACCCCGACACTAAGGTCCATAGTGGCCCTGCAGCCCAAACACTGGCAGGAATAGGCCCGCGCAGACCCCGGGCGGAGCCAGGCTCCTCCAGCGCCAACTCTCCGCCAG
This sequence comes from Pelochelys cantorii, assembly GCA_032595735.1. Lineage (NCBI taxonomy): Eukaryota > Metazoa > Chordata > Testudines > Trionychidae > Pelochelys > Pelochelys cantorii. The sequence goes on along the minus strand of CM064338.1, from coordinate 48,189,962 downwards.
ACACGAGGCAGCTGCAGCCCCCGGCACTTGCTGCCTGGCCCATGTGCCAGGGACCCGCAGGCGCGAGGGCGGCTGCAGCCCCAGCTCTCGCCGCGCCTTGCGAGGGCGGCGGCGCTGAGTCAGCCGGACGCGACTGCTGCGGCCAGCCCGTCCCCGTCCCCGCCCCGCCCCGCCCCGCCCCCGCCCGCCGGGCCGCGCCCCGACTCCTGCGCCCCCGGCCCCGCCGCGCCGCGCCGGCCACGACCCGCGTCTCCAGCCCGCGGGCCCCCCAGGGCCCGGGCGCTCGGGCTGGGCGCGCAGCCAGGGCCCATCCCCGGAGCCGCGGGAAGGCCCCGCCCCGCCCCGGGACTCACAGCCGTAGTGGGGCCGGGCCACCCCGAGCCCGTCGGCTTCCTCCGAGACAGACATGGCGCTGCGGCGGGCGGGCGGGCCGGGCCGGGCCGGGCGGGCGCTGCGGAGCTGGCGACGCGGCAGCGCTGAGGCGGGAGCGGCGGTTCCTGTTCCTGCGCAGCCGGGGTGTGGCGGGAAGAGGCGCCGCCCGGAGCCGCCGCCGCGCCCGCATCCCCGCCCCCGGCAGCAGCCCGCGCCCAGCGCGCAGCGCGCAGCGCCCCCCTCCGGCCCAGCCCCACACGGCCCGGCGCGCCTCGGCCCCAGCCCGGCGCCCCTCCGGCCCAGCCACCAGCCCGGCGCGCCCTCCGCCCACCGCGCCCCACCAGCCCGGCGCGCCCCTCCGGCCCAGCCCCACACGGAGCCCGGCGCGCCCCTCCGGCCCAGCCCCACACGGAGCCCGGCGCGCCCCTCCGGCCCCCACTGCGCCCCACCAGCCCCTCCCCACACCGCGCCCCACCAGCCCGGCCCGCCCCTCCGGCCCAGCCCCACACGGAGCCCGGCGCGCCCCACCGGCCCGGCGCGCCCCTCCCCCACACTGCGCCCCGCCAGCCCCTCCCCACACCGCGCCCCACCAGCCCGGCGCGCCCCTCCGGCCCAGCCCCACACGAGCCCGGCGCGCCCCTCCGGCCCCAGCGCCCACCAGCCCCCCACACCGCGCCCCACCAGCCCGGCCCGCCCCTCCGGCCCAGCCCACACGGAGCCCGCGCGCCCACCGGCCCGGCGCGCCCCTCCCCCACACTGCGCCCCGCCAGCCCCTCCCCCACACCGCGCCCCACCAGCCCGGCGCGCCCCTCCGGCCCAGCCCCACACGGAGCCCGGCGCGCCCCTCCGGCCCAGCCCCACACGGAGCCCGGCGCGCCCCTCCCCCACACTGCGCCCCACCAGCCCCTCCCCCACACCGCACCCCACCAGCCCGGCGCCCCCCTCCGGCCCAGCCCCACACGGAGCCCGGCGCGCCCCTCCGGCCCCCACCGCGCCCCACCAGCCCGGCGCCCCCCTCCGGCCCAGCCCCACACGGAGCCCGGCGCGCCCCTCCGGCCCCCACCGCGCCCCACCAGCCCGGCGCGCCCCTCCGGCCCCCACTGCGCCCCACCAGCCCCTCCCCACACCGCGCCCCACCAGCCCGGCCCGCCCCTCCGGCCCAGCCCCACACGGAGCCCGGCGCGCCCCACCGGCCTGGCGCGCCCCTCCCCCACACTGCGCCCCGCCAGCCCCTCCCCCACACCGCGCCCCACCAGCCTGGCACGCCCCTCCGGCCCAGCCCCACACGGAGCCCGGCGCACCCCTCCGGCCCAGCCCCACACAGAGCCCGGCGCGCCCCTCCCCCACACTGCGCCCCACCAGCCCCTCCCCCACACCGCGCCCCACCAGACCGGCACGCCCCTCCCCCACACTGCGCCCCACCAGCCCGGCGCGCCCCTCCCCCACACTGCGCCCCACCAGCCCGGCCGCACATGGAGCCCGGCGCGCCCCACCGCGCCCCACCAGCCCGGCGCGCCCCTCCGGCCCCCACCGCGCCCCACCAGCCCGGCGCGCCCCTCCGGCCCAGCCCCACACGGAGCCCGGCGTGCCCCTCCGGCCCCCACCGCACCCCACCAGCCCGGTGCGCCCCTCCGGCCCAGCCCCACACGGAGCCCGGCGCGCCCCACCAGCCCGGCGCGCCCCTCCCCCACACTGCGCCCCACCAGCCCCTCCCCCACACCACGCCCCACCAGACCGGCACGCCCCTCCCCACACCGCGCCCAACCAGCCCGGCACGCCCCTCCAGCCCAGCCCCACACGGAGCCCGGCGCGCCCCTCCGGCCCCCACCGCACCCCATGAGCCCGGCGCCCCTCCCCACACTGTGCCCCACCAGACCAGCGTGCCCCACGGCGCCCAACCTGCACCCATCTGTCTGCCCCTCCCCCTCTCAGGGCCTCACTGCTCCCCAAGGAGCGTTAAGCCATGCTACCCCCTCCCCACACACAGTCCCTAGCTGTGCCATTCTCTTCCCCGGCATAGCCCCCATGGACCTCAAACAGCACCCAGCTTGCTGTCCCTCCCCTCTGAGCCCCAAACAGCACCCAGCTATACTACCCTCTCTACCCTCACAGTTCATCACTGAGCCCCAACCTTGACCAATGGTGCTACCCCTTCCCCACACACAGCCCCCCACTGAGCGCTAATCAGTGCCCAGCCATGCTACCCCCTTTGCCCTGATGGGCCCCCAGTAAATGGCAACTCATGCTGCCCTTCCTCCCACACAAGCCCACAAGGAGCCCCAACCAGCTCCCAGCTGTGCTAGCCTCTCCTCCTGCTTGCAGCCCCCCATTTGGCCCCAGCCAGCATCCAGCTGTACTACCCTCTTCTCTCCGCCCCCCCACAGCCTTCCAATGAGTCCCAAACTGCACCCACATGTGCTTCCCCCTCCCCTGCACAGTACCCAATTTTTCCCCCCTTCAGCTCCAAACCACATGCCCAGCTGTGCCATCACGCAACCCTCCTCACAGCCTCCCAACAGATGTGGCACTGCCCCCCAGTTGTGCCCTTCCAAAATCCCCCCCCACAGTCCCTCTGCTGCCTCTTTGCCCTCAAGTGTGCTGCAGCCCCATACCTCGTTGTGTCTCCCATCAGCCCCCAATTCTTCTCTCCACACAAACCTCCACAGCGCTACCCCCGCACACAGCTCCCACTTAGCCTTGCTGCTGCCTCTCACAACCCCCAACTATGCCATTGTCCCCTACAATCTCCCCATCTGTGCCACCTTCCCCAGCACTGTCTCCCAGCGATGCCATACATCCCCAGCCATGCCACCCCTCTAGACAGAACCCCACTGCCCCCTGCATGGCATAGACAGCACCACATAAACACACATCCATCCCACTGCATGTCTGCCTTCCCCCTCCCCCCCCAGCTTTGCTACTTCCTGCACACACAGCCCCTGCCATGGGTCCCTCCTTCCCCAATACATCTTTAGCTGTCCTGACACCAGGCTCACAGTCCACACATCCAGCTATACTGTCCCCTAAAGGCTCCACCCAGCCACACCACCCCCTCCACAAAGAGCCCCCACAACTAGCCGCATAGTCTCTTCCATCAAATACGGCCTCCTTCAGCCACACTCCTTACCCCTGCATATAACCATCCTTGCACGGCTGTACTGCCCCCCCCCATACAACCCCCTGCACTCACCCCAACCACAGGACATCTGCTGTGCCACTACCTGGTCATCTGATCACCCCTTTGCAAGGCACTACACTATTGTACCTGACACAACGGTGGCACTGGCCAGCTTATCTTCTACTTCGTAACTGTGACTACAAAGCCTGCCTTCTGAACGCTGCTTTGCAGTCACTTACAGTGAAGCACCCACAAGGGACATCACTCGAAGAAGAAGTTGTTACCTTGCATAGTAATGATGGTTCTTTGAGATGTTTGTCTCTGTGGGTGCTCCACAACCTCACTCCTCCCCTCTACTTCGGAGCACATTTATGCACACAGACCAGACATGCAGCCAGCTCCCCACACGCAGCTACACTACACCCACCCAACTGCACCATTCCCTGCTCACACTCCAAGAGCCTCCCCAGCTTAACCACTATCCCCTCCACAACTCCTCTCACACACACAGCCTCCCAACCTCGTCCCACTTCCCACACATACCCCCAATTCTAGATGTACCCCCCAGTCCCTAGACCCCTCAACTAAACCACACCATCCAAATCCATGGGGAACTCTCCAACACTCAGGCATCCTTGATGGGCACTTGCCCACACAAAACACCAAGTCCAGATGTTTAAAACAACGACAACTCTATTAAAAAGAACAAGGGAGGGGGAACAAAAGAATACATTTCAGAAAGATTGCAATTAATAAATTAATATCTAGTAGGTAAGGCTTCTAGCCCCTCCAGCATGCCTTAAAAATTGACCCACCCTCGATCCTCTACTTGCAACTGTAACTAGCGAGTGCCTTCTGGCCACTTCTTTCTCTCCCAGCTCCCCACTCAGTTTGTTAGCACGGGCTGGTGAAGTGCACAGGCTCTGAAAGATCTATGCTGCTCCTACCACTTGACCCAACTGAAGTGATTTCAGCTTTAACTGCTAGATGGATACATCAGAGTAGCCTCTTCAGCTCAGCATGTTGCCTCAAAGCTACCTCTATAAGTCTGCTGAAGAGAATAAACAGCACATGTGACTTCTTAAAATCATTATACTTACAAAATTAACCTCAACAGTCATTAAAATACAACTCCATTTGCTAACACTCACTGGGCTCCCTTATCACCCAACCATACATGATGCCATTCTCTGTCAGGGTGACCCTTGCCATTCGGGATATTGGTAGTTAACTGGTAAGCATAGCCCCTACTGGGTGATGCTTACCGGTTACCAATTAACTGGGAGCCCGTCTGGGTTGGAGCAGCTCCCTACCCACCCATGGTACAGTGCAGTGGGTCAGGCCCAGCCGGAGCAAACCTCTACTCACGGTGTGATGTGGTGGTCCCGGTCTGGTTGCAGCAGCCCCCGCCCGCAGCAAGTCTGACCTGGCCAAAGCAACCCGCTGTGCGAAGGGCAGGGGCGGCTTTAGCCTGGCCAGGCTCACCACATTACAGGCTGTTCCAACCAGGCCTGCCCCTGTTTAAGTGGTTAACCAGTTAACCAGTTAATTGATTAAACAGGATTTTATATACCCGCTTGCCGTGTTTGGTGGAGATCTCTTATCCTTTTCTTTCCTAATAAAGCCAGCAACAGCTATTTGCCCCCAAACTCAAAACTTAACTGTATTTTAACCAAAATGCTCCACATCGTTACATAACTGAAATGCAAATGGGGCCTGGCTTATTCTGTCATTTCCCCTGACAGATTGAACCAGTAGACAGCTCCCTTCTCAGTAAAGCCTCTCTCCTCAGGAGTTCTCAAGCAGTTCTTGGCTGCTCTTCTCTCTTGTCACCAGGAGATGGCAACAGTGAACTGCCTAGTTTCCAGGATTTCTGGCCACAGGGCTCACCTCTCCTAGGAAAACCATTCCTTCCAGTATTGCTCTACTTAAGGGTAAGGACCTCCAGGAAAGGTGAAAGCGTGGACTTTTATTCAAGGCAAGAGGAAATTGAGCTTAGAAAGGCTACCTCTGCCACCAGCAGCCCACTCCCTGCCCACTTCAACTTCTGGAGACAGGAGCAAAGTCAGTGCATACTGGAGGGGTAGAGGGGCAGGGGTCCAGCTCACTCAATCACTGTCCCCATAAGCTAAACTTGATTGGGAGGAGGGCAGCTTCCCTTCTCCTTGCCTAGGCCAACTGCTGGAGGGGCACCTGACCTTTACCTTAGTGCAGCAGAGCCATCCCACCCACTGGATGGTTCGGGGTGGCGATCCCAGCTGTCCCAGACCCTGAGCTTTGAGGAGCCCCACAGCAGCTGCCTCAACCGTTCTATGGACAGGTCCCAGGGCAGCCCAGGGAATTAGCAGGGGGCCTATCACGGGGTGGCAGTAGAGGTCGTCCTCCCACGCATTCACTCGTGGCAGGAGCCAGTGACCTGACAGCCTGCTCTGCTTTACCCTGCCCCACGGCCCTCTCTAACCCTAACCCTTCCTCTTCCTGCAGCAGCAGGAAGCAAAGCACTCTGGCCCAGGTCCCACCACCACGGGTTGCTCCAGCTCCTGCCACCATGGTGAGTGCTGTCAGGAGCGATCCCTGCTGCTGCCCCATGCCAGGCCTCCCGGTAACCCTCTGGCTCGCCTTGCTCAGGGGATGGGGTAAGGGACAGGGCTTTGAGTAAGGGGCAGAGCAGGAGCAAGGCGAAGGGGTTGGGTAATATACCCACGTCTATGGATGGAAGTGCACACGGGAAGCTGTACCCTACGCTCTCCATCCCCTTATAGGCAAGGCAGGGACAAAAGGAGTTGATGGTGGTCATTTCCAGGAGATCGATATGTTACTGCTGGGACCGCAAAAATCCCTTAGTGCTAACTGGCAAAGGGTTCACTGCTTTCAGGCTTGACAAACTCATTACACTTTCCACACTGGTTTCACAGTGTTTATTCAAAGTGTCTTGCAAGATTTCAAATTAAAACTAGTATCACACTGGTAATTAATCTCATTGTGAAATATATGTATACATACTACATGAAGAATTACGAACACCTACTGATAGTCCTGTCTAAAATCTGTAACAAGGCAGACTGGACAAACAGAAGTTGTAGATAAGCCAAATGGTGGCACCCAGTACTGGTTGTATTTGGGGCCCACTGTGAAGTGAGGGAAGCATCTCTATACTGGATGAATTGTAATGAAGTATGCATCTTGGAGGTTGAGGGCTGAGAACCAGTCTCCCTTGTCTAGCACTGGGATTACTGTGAGGAAATGACCATCTTGAAGCTGTTATTGAGTATAAATTAGTTGAATCTTCTGAGATTGAGAATCACTCTCCAACCCAAGTTTTTCTCTGGTTAAGGAAATAATTGGAATAGAAACCCCTTCCTTGATAGGAGGTGGAACTGGTTCCACTACTCCTATTTGCACTAGGGTGTGAGAGGTCCCTGAAGGGGCATAGGGAGGGAGGATGAATGTGAATGGGATCAAGCAGGCTGACTGGATGATCTCTAAGACTCATTGGTCTGATGTGATGCTGTCCCTTTGTTGCAGAAAAGGGTGCACGCAATGACCAGAGGTGGCTGGGTGATGGTCATGTCTCTCAGAAGCGCCCGGGGTGTTGTGTGAATTTCCCAGGTTACTGGGTATGGGCTTGAGCCAGTTCTGTGTTGGATGCATAGAGAGGAACCCCTGAATATTGAACCCATGTCCAGTACTGGCTGCTGCAGACACTGCATGGCAGAAGGGTTACATTTGCAACCCTCTCCCCACAACTCCTTTTGGGTCAGGATTCCTACAGTTACACTATCATGAAATTGTAGATTTAAATAACTGAACTCATGAATGACATTTACCATTTTTTAAAATCCTCTGACCTTTAAATTAATTAAAATCAATCATGAATTTGGTTGGGCCCTTCTTACCTGCACTGCTGCTACATGTTCAGGATAGAAGTTTCATGGGAGTAAATGAGGACAGAATTTCACCCTTTAGCTAGAAACTGTGTACAGAAACTGAGGTGCAAATGTATTCTTCTCCTGGCTTTCTGAACTCTCACAATCCAAGTGAGAACATGTCTCCTCTGTCCTGAAGGCTGTAGATCTGGAATTGATCACTGCTGTGTCCTGGAGGCAGTGACTGACACCAGTGGGCCCACTGATACAAGTTATCTACACTGCCTAGTGACTCAATACAAACTGTGTAATTCAGGTATGTACCTCCTGAAATGCTCATCTCAGATGCTTGCTGGCTCTATTTGGTCACAGGCATTCCCGCACCCACTACTGCTGAACACCAGCTTGCCCATCTGTTCTGTAAATTGTACCTCTCATTCAAAGAGGGTAACAATACCCTGACAGCCATATCCCTCTGCTTTCCTACCACTTCTGTTGTCAACATAGATGCTGTCTTTTGGTTTTGCCAGTGGGTGCCTCATCCTGGTTCTGCCCCTGACCACCTCCACTCCATTCTTTCCTGTCTCCACTCTCTTCCTCCCGCTAGGTATGTGTGTTTGGCTGGGCGGGGTGGGGAGGTGGCTCAGCTTTCTCCCAAATCTGTCGATTTTCAGTGTATTCATACACGTTTCATATTCTAGTTACTGAATGTGTGTCTACCATTGAGAACTTAACAATGTCATCAACATCATTACATATTCATGAATTACAGTATATGAAAATCATTGCACTCAGCCAGAAGCTGGCTTCACTAACATCCCAGTTTAAAGTTATACTATTAGATCTGTGCTTCACCCCAGCTTAAGGCCTGTTTGGAAGCTAAGGGCCACTGTTGGCTGTGGCAAGAAGGTGGCTGGGAGGGACAAGCCATGGGGAGTCTTTCCCCTCTCCTTTCCTATCACTCTCTCGGCCCCGTGTCCTCTCTTGTTTCTTCTCTAAGTCCTGGCTCCCCTTCCTTGTGTTCTCCCTTCTTGCTTCTCACCCATCTTTTTTCCCCATCTCCCTCTGCTACCCAGCCCCTGGTGGCTCTGTCTAGTGCTCACCCCCACTCAGGCACACCAAGGGGGAGAGGAGGATTCCCTCCTCTGATAGGAAGGGATGCCACTCCATCACAGGCTCCCTGCTTAGCCTTGGGACATTCGGTTCACCTCTAGCTCACACCTGCCAAATGCGGCTAATGCTGAGCCTGCCTCATTGCTTGTGATGATGGGGAAAATGGAGATACCATGGTGGGTAGAATTGGGCTGAATTTCTCCACAGCTTGAGAACCAGCTCTATACAGGGAGATGGGAAAAAGGGGCTTAGAGCTCCACACAGAGGGGGGTTTGGAGCTTCAGCACTGCAGTTTCTGCCACTAGGGTGTCTGGAGCTCATGAGCTGGGGATTTCAGCCCCACATCTTCTGCTGGGCTCTGGGGCTTCTCCCTCACCTGAACAGCTCCTGTTGCTCTCGGCCCCAGTATGGGGCCATGCTCCCAGTGTTTCCTCCCCTGAGACTCTTCGCCTTTAGTGGCCAGTCTCTGACCCCAGCTCTCCAGCTGAGTCTCTCCTCACATTGATCCCCTACTGGGGGTGTCTCAGAATCCACAAATGCTGACCCTTTTCGGAGTCTTTAGTCCCTTTCTCTGGGTCTGCAACACTCTTTTCTCGGAAGTTAGGCCACTCTGCTTGTGGCCAGTAACGTTGGAGGCCCAAAATCCCCAGCAACTCTGAGCCCTCCAACCCTATATATAAGAACAGCCAGACTGGGTCAGACCAATGGTCCATCTAGCCCAGTATCCTGTCTGCCGACAGTGGCCAATACCAGATGACCCAGAGGGAGGGAACACAACAGGTAATCCTCACATAATCCCTCCCTTATCACCCATTTCAGGACAAACAGAAGCTAGGGACACCATTCCTACCCATCCTGGCTAATAGCCATTGATGGACCTAACCTCCATGAATCAATCTAGCTCTTTTTTGAACCCTGTTAAAGTCCTAGCCTTGACCACATCATCTGGCAAGGAGTTCCACAAATTAACTGTGCACTGAGTGAAGAAAAACTTCCTTTTGTTTGTTTTAAACCTGCTGCCTATTCATTTCATTGGGTGACCCCTAGTTCTTATATTGTGGGAATAAGTGAATAACTTTTCCTTCTTCCCTTTTGCCACACCAGTCCAGTCATGTTTTACAGACCTCTATCATATTCCCCCCTTAGTCTCCTTTTTTCTAAGCTGAAAAGTCCAAGGTTTTTTTAATCTCTCTTCATATGCGACCCGTTCCAAACCCTTAATCATTTTTGTTGCCCTTTTCTGAACCTTTTCCAATGCCAATATATCTTTTTTGAGATGAGGCGACCACATCTGTACACAGTATTCAAGATGTGGGCGTACCATGGTTTTATTATAGAGGCAATACGTTATTTTCTGTCTTATTCTCTATCCCTTTTTTAAAGATTCCTAATACTCTATTTGCTTTCTTGACTGCTGCTGCACACTGAGTGGATGTTTTCAGAGAACTATCCACAACGGCTACAAGATCTCGCTCAAGTAGTTGTAGCCAAATTGTATGTATAGTTGGGATTATTTTTTCCAATGTGCATTACCTTACATTTATCAACATTACATTTCATTTGCCATTTTGTTGCCCCATCACTTAGTTTGGTGAGATCTTTTTGAGGTCTGCTTTGGACTTCACTATCTGGAGCAGTTTGGTATCATCTGCAAATTTAGCCACCTCACTGTTTACCCCTTTCTCTAGATCATTTACAAATAAGTTAAATACAATTAGTCCCAGGACAGACCCTTTGGGGACCCACCTGTTACCTCTCTCTACTCTGAAAACTTACCATTTATTCCTACCCTTTGTTTCCTGTCTTTTAACCAGTTATCAATCCATGAAAGAACCTTCCCTCTTATCCCATGACAACTTACTTTACTATGGTGAGGGATCTTGTCAAAGGCTTTCGGGAAATCTAAGTATACCATATCCACTGGATCCCCCTTAAAGAACTCTAGCAGATAAGTATGGCATGATTTCTCTTTACAGAAACCATGTTAACTTTCCCCCCAACAAAATTATGTTTCATCTATGTGTCTGACAATTTTATTCTTTACTGTAGTTTCAACTAATTTGACCGGTACTGACATTAGATTTATCAGTCTGTAATTGCCAGGATCATCTCTAGAGACCTTTATAAATATTGGCGTAACATTAGCTATCTTCCAGTCATTAGGTACGGAAGCTGATTTAAAGGATAGGTTAAAAACCAAAATTAATAGTTCTGCAATTTCACATTTGAGTTCTTTCAGAACTCTTGGGTGAATGCCATCTGGTCCCGGTGACTTGTTACTATTAAGTTTATGAATTTGTTCCAAACCTCCTCTAATGACACGTCAATCTGGGACAATTCCTGAGATGTCATCACCTAAAAAGAATGGCTCTGGTTTGGGAATCTCCCCAATATCCTCAGCCGTGAAGACTAAAGCAAAGAATTCATTTAGCTTCTCCGCAATGACTTTATCAGCCAGCTTCCTGCTTCTGATGTACTTAAAAAACATTTTGCTATTACGTTTTGAGTTTTTGCTAGCAGTTCTTTAAACTTCTTTTTGGCTTTTCTTATTATATTTTTACACTTAATTTGACAAAGTTTATGTTCCTTTGTATTTTCCTCATTAGGATTTGACTTCCACTTTCTAAAAGATGTCTTTTTATCTGTCACTGCTTCTTTTACTTGGTTAAGCCAAGCCACGGTGGCACTTTTTTGGTTTTCTTACTGTGTTTTTTAACTTGGGGTATACATTTAAGTTGGGCCTCTATTATGGTGTCTTTGAAAAGCTTCCATGCAGCTTGCAGAAATTTTACTTTTGTCACTGTGCCTTTTAATTTCTGTTTAACTAACCTCCTCATTTTTGTGTAGTTCCCCTTTCTGAAATTAAATGCCACAGTGTTGGGCTGCTGAGGTGTTTTTCCCACCACAGAGATATTAAATTTTATTACATTATGATCTCTGTTTCCAAGCGGTCCAGTTATATTTACCTCTTGGACCAGATCCTGTGCTCCACTTAGGACTAAATCCCCTTGTGGGTTCCAGAGCCAGCTGCTCCAAGAAGCAGTCATTTAAGAGATCAAGAAATTTTATCTTTGCATCGCATCCCATCCTGAGGTGACGTGTACCCAGTCAATATAGGGACAGTTGAAATCCCCCCACTATTATTGAGGTTTTTATTTTGATAGCCTCTCTAATCTCCCTTAGCATTTCATAGTCACGATCACTGTCCTGATCAGGTGGTCGATAATAGATCCCTACTATTATATTCTTATAATTGGAGCATGGAATTACTATCCATAGAGATTCTATGGAACATTTTGGCTCATTTAAGATTTTTACTTAATTTGATTCTACATTTTCTTTCACATATAGTGCCATTCCCCCACCAGCACGACCTGTTCTGTCCTTCTGATATATTTTGTACCCTGGTATGACTATGTCCCATTGATTGTCCTCATTCCACCAAGTTTCCGTGATACCTATTATATCAATATCCTCCTTTAAAATGAGGCACTCTAGTTCACCCATTTTATCATTTAGACTTTTAGTGTTTATGTATAAGCACTTTAATAATTTGTCACTATTTATCTGTCTGCTATTTCCTGATGCATTAGACTCTTTTTCATTTGATTGTCTCATCTGATCTGACCCAAACTTCCATCCTCTCCTCCTGACTAAAACACAGAGAATCTCTATTAATAGACCCTCCCCTAAGAGATGTCTCTGTGTGATCCACGTGCTCCTCCGCACCTGTCAGCTTTCTCCCACCCCTTAGTTTAAAAACTGCTCTGTGACCTTTTTAATGTTAAGTGCCAGCCATCTGGTTCCATTTTGGTTAGGTGGAGCCCATCCTTCCTGTATAGGCTCCCCCTATCCCAAAAGTTTCCCCAGTTCCTAATAAATCTAAACCCATCCTCTCTACACCATCATCTCATCCACTCACATTGAGACTCTGAAGCTCTGTCTGCCTACCTGGCCCTGCACGTGGAACTAGAAGCATTTCAGAGAACGCTACCATGAGGTCTTAGATTTCAATCTCTTTCCTAACAGCCTAAATTTGGCCTCCAGAACCTCTCTCCTACCCTTCCCTATGTCATTGGTACCTACATGTACCACAACCACCGGCTCCTCCCCAGCACTACACATAAGTCTACCCAGATGTCTCGAGAGATCCGCAACCTTTGCACCACGCAAGCAAGGCACCATACGGTTCTCCAGGTCATCACAAACCCAGCTCTTTATGCTTCTAATGATCGAATCCCCCATTACTAACATCTGCCTTTTCCTAATGACTGGAGTTCCCTCCCCTGAAAAGGTATCCTCAGTGTGAGAGGATACCATAACATCTGCTGGAAGGAGGGTCCCAACTATGGGATCATTTCCCTCTGCTCCAGTTGACTGTTCTCCTTCCCTGAGCCTTTTATCCTCCTTAACAGCACAGGGGCTGTCTGAGTGGAGGTGGGACAGTTCTACAGTGTCCCAGAAAGACTCATCTACATGCCTCTCTGCCTTCCTTAGCTCCTCCAATTCAGCCATCCTGGCCTCCAAAGCCAGAAGCTCCTTGCACCAAATGCACACACACCCCACCTGTCCATAGGGCAGGTAATCATACATGCTACATTGGGTGCAATAAATAAAGTAGCCCCCACTATGCTGCTGGGTTTCTGCTGGCATTCTCTCCTACAGCTAATTAGTTTGCATCCTCTTCCTGATTGGATGCTCCCTTTCAGTTCCTTTCTATACCACACTACCACTGCTCCCTCTTTGGGGCAGGGTATGGTAGGCTTCAGCAGGGGACCTCAGGGTCTGATACATCCAGTCACATACAACATTCATGATTTTATAACCCTCTCACATATCCCCTCTTAGTTGTCTCTATTGTAAGATGAACAGCTCTAAACCTTTTAGCCTCTTTTTATGTGGAAGCTGTTCCAAACCTTTGATCATTTCTGTTGTCCTTCTCTAAATCTTTTCCAGTTCCACTATATCTTTTTTTTTTCAGATAGAACGACCAGAAATGAACACAATACTCAAGAAATAAACACACTATTGACTTATATAGTGGCATTATATTTCCTGTCTTATTTTCTCTCTCTTTTCTAACAGTTCCTACCATGCTGTTAGCCTTTTTGATCACTGGAGCACACTGAGCTGAGGTTTTCTCTTCAGTGACTCCTTTTTTGCAAACTCTAATTCCAATTAAGAAAACTGAAAAGACTTAAAACATCAGAATACGGTTATAGCAAATAATTGTCTTTGCACAGAAAACTGTTGATAAACAAAAAGTTGGTCCAGTAAGTGTCCAAGATACCAGAATGGGACTGTATGCCCCAAAGCTGAAGGGGATCTTACTGTTTCCTTTTTACAAAGACTCCCCACATTCTGAGTTTAGGACTAATGTGTTCTTTTTGGGAAAATCTCATTCACCCATAAAATAGAAAATTTACTTCTATATTGCGATTCTTTCTAAAATGAACATTTCCTGCCCAATGAGTCTCTATATTTGTGTCAATTAATTGCATGTTTGATATTCAGTGGACTGTCACAATGTATTACAAATCTTAACAGTAATACTCAGTGGGATGCTAGACAATACTTGAAACTTGGATGTAGGCTAGGGTTGTGAAACCTTACAATACATCAAGCAGCAATGGATTTGTAAATCTCAATACTCAATGTTTGTTTACTCAGATTAATAAGAAAAAAAGTCTACTGACAGAGAAACAAACCAAACCAAATGAGGAAGAAAAATTACCTGTTAGCTGTTTGGTAGTCAGTTCAGGTCTTAAATCAACTTCAAGTTCCCAGGAAAAATCATACACATCTTGAGAAAATGAGTGTTGAATCTGAAGAGAGGAAAAACTGAGAGGTAGCATCTTGCTAACTTGTATTTTAAGACAAGTGACTTCTTCCCTGGAACCTACAATAAATGTATATACATGAAAAATAGTTACTCCCAGCTCTGTAAAACCATCTTCTCTGTCTCTGTGGTTTTGGCTATAAGCTCTTAGGGAGCAGGGACTGTCTGTTTTTATGTAAAATACAGTACAGAGCACACTGCTGGCATTAAATACTTTACTGAAGTTATAGTGTTATCTTGTAAATGAATTCAGCTAGTAACAGTGTGTCATGGCAGTATTTCAGTTCCTAGGCAAAGAGATACTTCCCTTAATACACCACTCCCTTAGCCTCTCTTCTTGGATAGAAAAGTCCAGGACAGACATCAACAAATACATTTCCAAAGAGAAGCTCTCTTCCATCAGCTCTGCACCAAGGTTCAACACAAAGATTAGACAGCACTTCAGTTCCACACAAGCCCCCCCGCAAGTATCATTTAAGTAGGGCTGGCGCAATGCCTAGCTCTCAATGCTGGCCCACAGCACAGGGGGAATTTCACCTATTCTCAGCGTTGTCTGTTGCGCTTACAAGTAACTGGAGAATAAGAAACCAGGGCTACCTGGGCAGTAATCTGCATAGCTGGTGAGAGCCCACCCTGCCCAGAGGGACAGTGTTGTTTCTCAGTATCCCCGCCGGCGTGTGCGAGGAGCGGGACTACACGTCCCAGGGGCCTTCGCGAGAGCGGCCGTCCCCGCCGGCGTGTGCGAGGAGCGGGACTACACGTCCCAGGGGCCTTCGCGAGAGCGGCCGTCCCCGTCGGCGTGTGCGAGGAGCGGGACTACACGTCCCAGGGGCCTTCGCGAGAGCGGCCGTCCCCGCCGGCGTGTGCGAGGAGCGGGACTACACGTCCCAGGGGCCTTCGCGAGAGCGGCCGTCCCCGTCGGCGTGTGCGAGGAGCGGGACTACACGTCCCAGGGGCCTTCGCGAGAGCGGCCGTCCCCGTCGGCGTGTGCGAGGAGCGGGACTACACGTCCCAGGGGCCTTCGCGAGAGCGGCCGTCCCCGTCGGCGTGTGCGAGGAGCGGGACTACACGTCCCAGGGGCCTTCGCGAGAGCGGCCGTCCCCGTCGGCGTGTGCGAGGAGCGGGACTACACGTCCCAGGGGCCTTCGCGAGAGCGGCCGTCCCCGCCGGCGTGTGCGAGGAGCGGGACTACACGTCCCAGGGGCCTTCGCGAGAGCGGCCGTCCCCGCCGGCGTGTGCGAGGAGCGGGACTACACGTCCCAGGGGCCTTCGCGAGAGCGGCCGTCCCCGCCGGCGTGTGCGAGGAGCGGGACTACACGTCCCAGGGGCCTTTGCGAGAGCGGCCGTCCCCGCCGGCGTGTGCGAGGAGCGGGACTACACGTCCCAGGGGCCTTTGCGCGAGCGGCCGTCCCCGCCGGCGTGTGCGAGGAGCGGGACTACACGTCCCAGGGGCCTTTGCGAGAGCGGCCGTCCCCGCCGGCGTGTGCGAGGAGCGGGACTACACGTCCCAGGGGCCTTTGCGAGAGCTCGCTCCGAGCTGCAGGATGATTCACGAGCTGCTCCTGGCGCTGAGCGGGTACCCCGGGGCTGCCTTCACCTGGAGCAAGAGGAGCGGCCTGCAGGTACGGCCCGGCCCCCCCGCCCCGCCCCTCCCGCCGCCGGCCCCGCGCTCACCCGGCTCCGCTCCCCGCAGGTGTCCCAGGAGCTGCCGTTCCTGCACCCCAGCGAGAGCAGCGTCCTGAGCCGGCTCTGCCGCCTCGGCACCGACTACATCCGCTTCACCGAGTTCATCGAGCAGTACACGGGCCACGTGCAGCAGCAGGTGGGCCGGGCCGGGCCGGGCCGGGGGGCCGGGGGCGCGGGAGGGGCCGGGCCGGGCCGGGGGGCCGGGGGCGCGGGAGGGGCCGGGCCGGGCCGGGCCGGGGGCGCGGGAGGGGCCGGGCCGGCGCTACGCTCCGTGAGCGGCTCTTGCCCGGAGGCGCGTCGGGCCTGCGCAGGCCCCTGCAGCGATGCCCTGACAGCGATTTGCGGGGGCGGGGCACGGCCCCATCCCACCGTGGCTGCAGCAAGATTTGGCGGGAGAAAGCAGGGATGTGAACGGTCGACTGGTTCACCGTCAGCATGGCCCTCCGTGGCTAACCCGTGAGGGCTGCGCAGCTCCCTGTCTGCTCGGGGTTGGGGGTAGGGGGCCCACCACTCACAGAGGCTGCTCTTTGGGAACCGCCGGCAGGGGCCGAGAGCCAGCAGCAGCCCTAGCCCCACCCAGCTCGGGAGCTAAGAGCTGAGAGCCGATGGCAGCCCTGGATCAACACGCATCTGAGGAGAAAAGAGCAAAGCAAGGGCCAACGTGACTGCTACAAAAGCAGGCCTAGTCATGCCTGGTGTGGAGAAGATGACTATGGAAATGTAAAATTAAGGGTCGCCAAATGCAAGTCATAAGTAGCAGATTTAAAACAAACAAAAAGAAATATGTCTTCACACCATGCAGTCAATCCATGGAACTCCTTGCCAGAGAATGAAGACAAGACCAGATTTGCAAATCTTGTGCTTCATTTGCATAATTGAGTGAGAGTGCTTTTTTGGAAGAAAAAAAAAGTGGGTTTTTTTTTTGAAAAAGCACTCACACGATTATGCAAATGAACCGCAAGATTTGCAAATCCACGTTTCATTTGAATTTTCCATCTCCTTCATCTGCATTTCTCTTTCGAGAGAGGAATGCAGTCTAAATGAACCCCCGGACTTTAAAAGTGTTCAAAAAGAGCTAGATAGATTCATGGAGGTTAGGTCTGTCTGCTTATTAGCCAGGATGGGTGAGAATGGTATCCCTAGCCCAGTGGTCCCCAACACGGTGCCCGTGGGCGCCATTTGTGTGCGCCCGCCAAGTGCTTGGGGCTGGCCCCGCCCCGGGCATGTGGCGCATGCGCAGTGCCAGCCCCGAATTGGCCGCCTGCGCCCCGGGTGCACGGCGCATGGGGAGTGCCGGTCCTGGGTGCACGGTGAATTGGCTGCCCTGGCCCCAGGCATGTGGCAAATTGGCTGCCCTACCCCCAGGCGCGCGGCTATGGGGGCCGTGGGCGCGCGGCTATAGGAGGCGCCGGCCCCGGGCGTGTGGCAAATTGGCCTCCCCGCCCCCGGGCGCGCAGCTATGGGGGGGTGCTGGCTCTGGGCGCGGGACTACGGGGGGTGCCGGCCCTGGGCACGTAGCTTTGGAGGGCACTGGCCCCAGGCTTACGGCGAATGGGCGGCCCCACCCGTGTCCACGCGGCGCATGGGGTTGCTGGCCCCAGGCACGTGGCTCATGGGGTGTGGCGTATGCACAGCCCCACCCCCTGGCACCCTGCAGCTCCAAATGGTTGGGGACCACTGCCCTAGCCTCCGTTTTTCAGAGTCTAGGAACTGGCGACAGAGGGGGGAATCACCTGATGATTCTGTTCTGTTTGTTCCCTCGGGGACACCTGAAGGCCATTGTTGGCGGACAGGATTCTGAGCTAGATGGACCTTTGGTCTGTCTAACCCAGTCTGGCCATTCTTATGTTCTTAGGGATGTCTGTAAAATGGATTAAGATACATTTGTGAACAGTTCACTTCAGCACAATGGAACGGTGAAATTTACAAATGGCCACTGTATTATGTAGTCTTCTATCTCAAGAGTTCCTTATTTGTATATCCAAAGGGACTGAATACAATACTGCTCCATCTTTGATAGCTGACCCATGTCTGATTAACAGTTGATTTTAATGGTACCTTCAACGAAGGCTAGAACTATAACAGAGTTTAAAGAGAAGCTAGATGAATTCATGGAGGTTAGGTCCATAAAAGGCTATTAGCCAGGGGATAAAATGGTGTCCCTGGCCTCTGTTTGTCAGAGGCTGGAGAGGGATGGCACGAGACAAATCGCTTGATCATTGTCTTCGGTCCACCCTCTCTGGGGCACCTGGTGCTGGTCACTGTCAGCAGACAGGCTACTGGGTTGGGTGGACCTTTGGTCTGACCCATACAGCCATTCTTATGTTCTTATGACTGGTTAAGATGGGCTTCACTGTTTGTTATTTAGACTTAGTGGTGAACACATCTATCTACTGAGTCACTTAGATATTTAGGTGCTGAAGGTAGGGATATGAACAGGTAACTGGATACTCAGTAAGAATCACCTGTTAATGGGTGATGCTTACTGGGTAACAGTTAAGTGTTACCCAGGAGCAGGCCCCATGGCTGCCAGCTTACATGGGTTTCCAGCCCCATGTAAGGCTGCTGATTCTCAGCCCAGCACAGGGTGCTCCAGCCCACCCCTGTTTAATCAATTAAGTTTAACCAGTTAACATTTAACCAGTTAACTATTTAAACAGGATTTTACATCCCTAGCTGAAGACTGAAATTAATAGAAGGTAAGTTCCTAAATATCTCAGATATCTGGGCCACAGTCTTCAGTTCACTCACCAATGTCCTACAGCTAATGCAAAACTATTTGATTTTTTAGGACCATCATCCTTCCCAGCAGAATCTATGTGGATTACATGGGATTTATTTGCGGGCCTTCTGTACAGGGCTCGATTCAGTGCTGCAGCCCTATCGACAGGCGTTGCTTGACCTGGAGCAGGAGGTAAGGGAGAGAACTGGAAGAACTTGTTCAGTGTTGTGAGCTGAAATGCTGTGCAGTGGAAGCTTGTCTCCAATAACAAATAAGCTAACAAGAAGCAGACGATGGGATGGAATCTTTGATTTCCACCGTGGGTATTTTCTAAATTGCTGCTGTGAAGTTCCATTATAACCCACTGGTCAGTGTGTTACATGTCTGTTCCCCCTCCCCCACCCCGTGTCTGACCTATAGAGAATGCAAATGTCCCAGTCCTCGTTCCTCAGGTCAAGCTGTAGAGACTCACTTTATAGCTGTTAAGGTCCTTGGTTAAATCCATGGTGCATCAACCAAGTTGGTAGGCATCACGCCATCTCTTGCGTAGATTCACTTTGAGTCAGTGCCCAGTGATTAAATGGGCTGCATCGTAAGTAACAGCCTGCAGGGGGATGTAATTCAAAAGTCTCTTAGCTAAGCATGTTAAATTGCAGTTATCTGGCTGATCGTGTAGTCGATACCGACTAAATTGTGTGATATTTGTAAAGGGCCACTCTGCAGAGTCCCAGTGGGGGTAGTTCCTGGAGCCTCTGGGGTCCACCTGCACTGCACCTCTGATTTTAAATGTAGTAAGAACCACGGAGCTCTTACTACGTTTAAAATGCAGAGGTGCAGCATCCTAGACTAGTGTGAGCTGGCAGCAGCCCCTGGCCGTGGTCAACCTTGGCTACTGTGAATTGGGGCTGCCTGAACAGCCTTCCCTAATTCCTCCCTCCTGCCCACTCCTGGCCCCTCCCCCCCTTGCCTCAGATTAAAAGCAGC
Organism: Pelochelys cantorii; assembly: GCA_032595735.1. NCBI lineage: Eukaryota > Metazoa > Chordata > Testudines > Trionychidae > Pelochelys > Pelochelys cantorii. Next base: position 48,170,262 of record CM064338.1, on the reverse strand, counting down.
AGGGTGGGGAGGCAGCACTGTAGTGATGGTGCTGGAGGGAAACCAGCTTTTGAGCTGGGTCCTGCCTCTTCCCCTCCCCCGCCTCCCATACAAAGGCAGCAAGCGGGCTGGGGAGGGGAGGGGAGGGAGTGAGTAGTCAAGTACTCCACTTAACTACCCGATAAGCTTTTGCTTACCGGGTAGTCGACTACTCACTATCATCCCTACTCTGGTAAGGTTACTGGGACTTGTTTCCAAAGCATCTGAGGGTTCAGTTTTGCTCTTTACCTTTTTACACCTAGGTTTAGTGCTATTGATTAGAGGCTTATTTTGCTTTGCATTAACTTTTCTGTTACAGTTCCTGGCTGACCCTCACCTCTCCATTTCTCACATAAACTACTCCCTGGATCAGGTATATTGCATTTGTTGTCACCTTACTATGGGCATATGCAGTGTTGCAGAGCTACTATTGTTACTAGAACTTTATATTCTGAATTGCTGATCTTTGTACACCTAACTTCTGAGCCTTAAAATTGTATTAGTGCCATCTTTAGCCTTAATATATAGGATAGTAGTACTTGTAAGAATTAAACTTTCATTTCCGATTTCCACCTTCATCCAAAATTGAAATAGCTGCTAGTATGTATCACACTTAAGAAATATCAGGAAAGCTACAGCCTGCACTTGACTTTAAATAGCTCTAGCTCTCAGATTACAGACCAGTTTGTTTTTTTTAAATGAGCGCAACTGTTGGGGTGATGTGCCTACCTATGTGGTGACAGAATCTTTTTGACTGTCAGTTGCGGAAGCAAGCATCACTGCCTTGTCAGGAATGTAAATAGCTCCCCCTTGAACCATCCATCAGTTTCTGTCTGCCTCCAAAAGTCCCATTTACAGGTTAGCTGCAAAACAGGAGGGAAGCCAGTGTGGCTCTTCCTATCCTCAAATTGGAGTCTTCTCAATTTATCATCTTGAGAGACTTCAGTAGCAGCTAGAGAGCACTTTCAGCACATTGGCACAACTCTTGCCATCCATTACAGCCTTAGAAAGTGACCAGAGAATCTCGAGATAAGCCTCACCTCCAGTTGTTGACATTAGGGTAGAGTAACATCACCTTATCCTGGTATAATCATCTCATCTCTATGCAGAAGCCATGGTCTCCCTTCCAAGTATATCCAGAACACTCAGTGGGGCCAGTGAGGTGATGGACTGGTAAACCCCTACAATTAGCTGCTGTCTGTACTAGCCCCTAACTGTTCCCTCTTCACAAAGCAGTACTTAGTCTGATTGTATATCTTGTTCCTGGCTTTGCAGTTCCAACTCCTCTTCCCCTCGGTGATGGTTGTGGTGGAGCAGATCAAGGCCCAGAAGGTACAGTAAATGGGAGCTGGGTTCTCCTTAGTAGAATCTTTTGTTTTTGTCCGTTTCCTTTAGTTAAAATGATCTGAGTGTCACCAGATATTTGACAGAGCTTGTCGGAAATGGGTAGATGATGCTCCTCAGGAAACAGTTTTTCGTTTCAGACTTTGTATCTTTCTTGGAGACTGCATGGGTTAGGCCAAGGAAAGATTTTAAGGGTCAGCAAGGAAGAGGTGCTGTGGTGGTCAGAACCATCCATATGTGCTCCTGTACATGGGGCAGATTATCTATTTAATGGCTGTGGATTAGTGTCTCATTGGTGTCAGTGCGGCATCTAGGACACTGCTCATTTGGTGTCACTTACATAACTAGTTGGAGAGACTAAGGCAAAAAAAAAAAATCATATGGTGGAAGTAGCCCAGCAGCATGAAGCTCGTACTCTGATACCAAATTCCCTTCCTTTCCCCTTTGTAATTTACAGAAGATGGGGTGGGGCATGTGAGTTGGCAAGGCTGTAATTGGAGTTGGTCAGAATGAAATGATGTGCATGTCTGTGGTTGGGAGAAGAGATTCTGAGACAGGATTAAATGGAGAAGCAGAGGGGCCAGGATGGAAGAAGTGAGCTGGAAGAGGGGACTGCAGAGAGCCTTTGTCTTAGATCATGTTTAATTCACATGGAACACTCTTGCCATCTTTGTTTGTTAGTGATGGAGTTCTTGAGTCTTTTAAATTCCAAAGATGAGGCAGGAGAAGCAGGATTTCTGACTTGAGAATCCATTAAATTAAACTGTACTCCAGCGTGTAACAGGATTATGGGATATCTTGTATATTGGAGTCCACAAGTTTGCTGGGCCCTTTGTGGGGTATGAAGGGAGGGTATAGTTCCCCTTCTTTTCAGTTCCCTTTAGGACCCTTGCTTCCATGGACATTTCCCTTGTCTTTGCAAAGCTTTCTTCATACATTCAGCTGTTGGGGTAGCATTTGAACGTCTGAAATTTGGTATAACATCACATGAAGACTTCTCTCTGCAAAATCAGTTTGAACATTTTGTTTCTTCTCCCAGATTCATGGCTGTCAACTCCTGGAGACTGTCCATAAGCACAGTTGTGGGGGGCTGCCCCCTGTGCGTAGTGCACTAGAAAAGTAAGGAGTTTCATTAATATTACTGCTTGGCTAGTATGCTCTTGTAACAGCTAAAGTTCATGCTCAGATGTCTCCTTTCTCAAGCTATAGCAAAAAGAGCCCTGTGCAATCTGAAAGACAGGAGTGGGGTGCTGGGCTGACAGCCCTGGAGACTCAAGTCTTCTGTTTATGCACAGGACAGGTACAAGATAGATTGCTGCAGTACAAGCGTCCTTCACACACTACAGTGCCAGTAGGCTCACTCATGAGCTTGAGGCACTTCCTAGGGAAGATGAGAGTTTATTCTTCCTGGCCCTCTGCTGAGACTGTTAGAGGGGTCAGTTGTGAGGGTTTGGGGATGGCTTTGTAAGTCTGTGTGTCTCCCACCTCTGTACTTTTTTCCTTACCTAATGCAATTTGTAATGAAGTGGCAATAGAAGAAGTTCCTTTATGTCAGTGGACTCCCTGGAACATAGATCGGAGATTCAGACATGGGGTGATTTGGTTGAATATTACTAGAAATGGGTTCCCTTGGAGGAGGACATTAGAGCCCAGACTTTCAAGATAGCAACTAAGTGAGGAGGAGCAGTAGGACTAATAAGCTAACATATTGGATACTTCTAGTTTAATCCTACTTCCTGTGAGGGAGGTAACAGTATTTTAATGGCACACTCAATGCCACCTACCTTCTTCCATGAGCAAATTGCATTTGGTAATGCTCTCGCCATGCTGGCTGATGTGTATTTAGTTCTGATTGTTATATACACTGCCCTCTTTCACTCTCCTTTATCTTGTTCCCCAGGATCCTGGCTGTGTGTCATGGAGTCATGTATAAGCAGCTCTCTGCCTGGATGCTGCATGGACTGCTCCTGGACCAACATGAAGAGTTTTTTGTTAAACAGGGCCCCTCTTCTGGGAATGTCCCTGCCCAGCCTGAAGAAGAGGATGACGACTTGGGAATTGGGGGACTAACAGGAAAACAGCTGCGAGAACTGCAGGATCTGGTGAGATTGCAGGTCAAAGCATGGACATTCTCAGAGCATTAGGGAATGTGTTCAGAAATCTTTTTTTGCTTCAGTGTGAAAGCCACTAAACAGGCATTAATGAGCCATGGTAAGGCAAGAAATCAATGAGATGCTGTAATATGCAGCTACAAACTAGGCACAAGAGACAGATGATGTCATAGATGTGGGGGATATGGAATGTTTTAAGCATCATGCCACACGTAATGCACACATACATCAAACAAGAAAGAAAGCATGAAGATAAGAAAATTTTAAAAAGTTTAGCATGGATAAATGATTAAGTCCAAGAGGTTCAAACTAAGTAGATGTCCTTCAGAAAAGAAGCATTAGAAAGGATCAAATACAGCAAGTAAAAAGAGAAGGAGGGTAATATCTTTTATTACACCAACTTCTGGTAGTGAGAGAGAGGTTTTCAAACTATGTAGAGTTCTTCAGGTCTGGGAAAGGTACTTAGGTGTGACACTTTAGTACAGTTCCCAGACCTGAAAGAAGAGCTCTATATAAGCTTGTCTCACCAACAGAAGTTGGTCCAATAAAAGTTCTAACTTTACCCACCTTGTGTCTCTGTAATGCTGAGACCAAGACAACAACACTGCATCATTTTGATCAATCAGTCATTCAGTCCTCACATAAATTGGGCTGATCACAACACGTCTTCCATTCATCCCTTATCCCGGGCCTTCCTTCTCCATGTGTGAGCATGCCTTTTCACAAGAAAATCTTCCCATCTCTTTGGAGAGACCACTATCCAGTGGTTGTTTCAGTTACTGTGGGAACAACCTGATGACAGTTGCCCTTCACTGGTTGCCAGTGAACCTATCTATGCCCTGCCCATTACATTTTACTATACCTGCCTTCAATGACATCCTGCATTCCACTCTGCTGTCTGATCACTTCCTTAGGGACTCAGTCATAGATTGAAATTCCCCAAATTCTTTTTTCCATTCCCCTCTCCATGATGATTGTTGTTCCTCTGTCTCTGTTGGCGCCCAGGTTTTGCTGCTGTACAACGCTGTGGAGAGCCCTTTTGAGTCAGAGGATGGCAAGTGTTGCCTTGTTGATTTTTTTTTTCCTTGGATGACATCCTTGATAGAACTGAATTCCTGTAGTGGTTTGATGTATTTTGTGTCAATGCCCTGCTCTGAGAGCTTTCAGTACTCTATGCTGTTGAACACTTTTTTCCTTGAGCACTCCAATAGTTGGAATTCCTTTGAAAACCTGCCTGCTGCTTGTCCAGATTCTGAGTCAGTTATTATTTTGGTGACTAGCTTGTGGATGTCTAGAAGCAGGCATATTGAAGGATAGTTCTTCAGATCTTCCCAGTCGCCCTTGTACAGCAAATGGTGTTGGACTCTCAGCTAGATGGTCTTCTGCATTTCCTGCTAAGCCTCTGAATAACAGTTTCCCAGAAATCTTGGCATCCAGCTCTTATTTCGATAATTAAGGCCCTCTTTTTTCAGGAACTTTTCCTTCCTTCATTTGATAAACTGAATGTTGAACTTTGCTGATGAGGAATGGGAATATGCACTTCTTGGTCTGTGAAGTGTTGGTAGTGGGATATTTGAGATGCGAACAGTTTGGTGTGGAAATCTTTGCAAAGCACTTCCATTCCTGTTCTAAACATTTTTTTTTTTTAATGTCTGCTGGGGTTGCCAGGTGCTCTCCTTGTGGATTCTGTTCACTAATGCCACACCTTCCAACTTCTTACCTTCTTTCCCTCTTCCGACCTTGACACTGAAGTCTTCCATCGCAATCATATACAGTAAAATCTGTGTTATCTGGCATGCCCAGGGATTAGGGCACGCTGGTAACCTAAAAATTCTGGTTATCTGAGGGGCGGGGGAGATGGAGCTGTGTGGGGGCCAGGATGTGGCCTGCTAGGGGAGGCGGGATGCGGCCTGGTGAGGGGGGGTGGAAAGCGGGAGGCAGAGATGGCTGGGGGTGCCAAGAGCCGTAGGGGTGGAAGGGGGGAGGCGCAGAATACAGCCTGCTGAGGGGGGGTGGAAGCCAGGAGGTGAAGATGATGGGGGGGAGGGGAGCTGGCCTGCCTGGGGTGCCAGGAGCTGTGTGGGGAGCTGAGATGCTTGCTTCCAGCTGCCGTTCACCCCTCCCCCAAGTATGTGCTGCACGTCTGAGGAACACTTACAGGGCAAGTTTCTTTTTTTTCTTTTCCCGGCATCAAAAATTTGCCGGTTTCTACAGTTTTCCAGTTGCTTAAGTTCCAGATAGCACAGGTTTTTCTGTATATGGAAAAGATTCAGTTCAGATGGCCTGAAAGTGCAGTGTGGATGGGGATTGCTTAGAGGCAGTAGCAGACTCAAAGCTCTAGCTGATCCAGCCACTGGTGGGAGACTCAAGGGAGCCTAGCTATATCTAGCATAGCTTACACGCAGATGGATGGACCTACAATGGATTTTTAAGGACAGACAGACCAAGACATTATTTCAGTTATACAGGGAGTCTGCACAATCCCGAGGTGAAAGAGGTGTTGAGAATAAAGACGTTGCCGAGGAGCCTAATATGTTTTCCTTAGTCTTCACCAAAGAGGATATTGGAGATTCTTGCCTCTTGTCTACTTTTTTCAGATAATAAAGATGAGGCAACCTCAGATTGATGTGTCAGAGGGATAAATTAAAAACAAGTCTCTAGGACTGAGCAGTCTTCATCTAAGAGCACTGCAGGGACTTGAAAAGAGAGTGGCTGAACTGCTATCAAAAATATGCAAAAGCGACGAGGAGCCCTGTGGCACCTTACAGACTAACAGATGTATCGGAGCGTAAGCTTTCGTGGGCAAAGACCCACTTCGTCAGATGCATGGAGTGCATCTTTTCCACTACATGCATCTGACAAGGTGGGTCTTTGCCCACGAAAGCTTACGCTCCGATACATCTGTTAGTCTGTAAGGTGCCACAGGACTCCTCGTCGCTTCTGCAGAACCAGACTAACACAGCTACCCCTCTGATACTTGACAAAAATATGCAAATACTTCCTGGAAGCAGAGAGTAACAATACAGGTCTTTAAAAATGGTACTTACATGATCTTTGGATTATGGATCAATGAACCATACTCATCTGTACCCAGACAATAGGTTGAAACACTGATTAGAGAGTTATGAAATATCTAGATTAACATAAGGGCAGAGCAACAAGGAGTCCTGTGGCACCTTACGGATGAACAGATTTATTAGGGCATAAGCTTTCATGGGTTTTTATGTCCTAATAAATCAGTTAATCTCTAAGGTTCTACAGGACTCCTCATAGTTTCTGAAGATACAGACTAGCATGGCACCCCCTGAAACTTTTCATAATGTCAAAGCAGCGTTGCTCCTGTTAAGAGAGAAATCATACACTTCTACCTTATGGAATTTCTGAATGTTAACTGAATATTGAATAAAAGAGTCAGTTGCTATAGCCCTGTATTTTCATAAAACCTTATGCGCAGCTATCAAGGAAACAAGTTACTCAAGGAATGAGGGACTGCTGGCATAGATTAGAAACTGACTAAAACAGCATTGGAATCAGTGTATCTGAATAATGTAGGGTTGATTGGCCTTTTTTCCCCACTTTATTTACATTGGTTTTCCTCTTGTTTTTTTTTTTCCCCCTTTCCCTGCACTTTTCCTTCTGTTCCCCCAACCCCTCTCTCTGTCTGGCCTTATGTTTTCTGCTGCTTCCTGTTCATCTCCTTGGGGTCTGTGATAGCGTCTGATTGAGGAGGAGAACATGTTAGCACCATCTCTGAAACAGTTTTCTCTGCGAGTGGAGATGTTACCATCATACATCCCTGTGCGAGTTGCTGAGAAGATCCTCTTTGTGGGAGAGTCGGTACAGATGTTCGAGAATCAAAATGTAAACCTAACTAGAAAAGGTAGGACTCAGCGACCCTGTCTGGCTTGTTTACTTGGCTCTCTGCCACAACTTGGCTGTCCCATGGTCTTTCTTCATTTTGTTTAATTTGAGAGCACTTTCCAAAGAGCTGTAGCCTACATATCTTAATACTAGGATCTTTAGTTTGTCTGGACCCAACTGAGATGTTTTAAATAGTTGATCCACCTTCAGTGCAAGAACCAGCACTTTCTTGGCACTCACAGATCATGCTTTGAAGCCATGGAGATATGTACTCTCCCCCACTCCTGTTTAACTCTTGAAGTTGTGGGTCTCACAGCAGCCGAAAGTGCGCATTCAAGTACTTTTGGCTGACCCACTCCGGTCATCTGAAGAAGTGGGCTGTGCCCCCGAAAGCTCATGATACCATCTACATGTTTTGTTAGTCTTTAAAGTGCTACCATGCTATTTGTTGTTTAAGTTTATCCTGTACAGACTAACTCGGCTACCCCTCTGAAGCTTTTAAACCACCTGTCAGTGTTTCATAGAAAAAAGCTTGTCTATATCCACACCAAAGATCCTGCCAAAAGAATGCCCAAATTCCATCTCCTCCAGTTCCCTAGTCTCCACCCCCACCCCAAGTCTCTCAGCTTTCTAGCAGAAGTGACATGGCACTAGTTGGATATAAAGAGGCTTAGAGATATGTATCCAATCATGTTAGTGATATACATGCTATTCCAGCTCCTTGTGTAGAAGCCTGTTCTATCAGATCAGGCAAGCTCTGAGCTGATACAATGAATGCTTTCTTCTGAGACCTGTCACAGAGCTCCATTCACACTTACTCAACCCAGCTGTCCCAATTTGGAGTTAGCACTGATGCCAGTACAGGGACAATAGTGATCATGTGTCCATCCCCATTCTGGACAAACAACTTCATAACTATTAGGATCAAGTCTCCATTCTTCCCCTGCTCAGACTGTTCCAGGCTAGTTTGCATTTTGTCTGTCCCTGTACATTTGCTTCTCCAGTGTTTGTGTCCTTGACAAATCTGATCATAGTTCAGTTGACTCCCAATAAAGGCTTTATCCATATTGAAGAAAGTTATTACTCCTGGGTAGTGAATTGAAAGATCTCACATCCATGTGCAAAAACTTATCAGGCAACTGTTGGGGAAGCAATAGTGTAACTTAGCTCTGAAACTTTTTAGGGAGAAATCCTGATCTGTGCCCCATCAAAATCAACAGCTTCTTTGCTGGCAAGTGTCTGACTCCCCACTTCTGCCTCCCTTAGTATTTCTTCTTCTCCAGAAGTGGACCCTATGAGCATCCCTCCTGGAGAGCTTCTCCCCTTGGGTTCAGAGGTCTTTACATGGTGAGCCTACTAGGAGTGCACACTGCCACACCCCTTCACGATATCTCCCATGCTTATGCCACTCTGCTCCAGCTGCACCACTCCTCAGCCAGTGAATCAGCTGACATTGTGTAGTTCGTCCACACAACAGTATCTGCCCCTAGCACGAGTAATGGAACTGATAGCTGAGAAGTGGTGAGGAGCACGACTGTCACCTCTCCCTCAGCCCGATTTAGCAATCTGTCCATAAATCACCAGGTGACATTCCTGGTCTGATGACTTGTGCACTGTTCCTCCATGCATAACTAGCTGATGAACCATCATGTGAGGTGAGATTCTGTGTGGGGCCATTCCCCAAGGGCCTGGTGTGGAGGTAGGAACAGAATGGGACTTGCAGTCAGCAGGCTAAGGTCTGCCAGCTGAGACAGTTGTCCCTGCTGAGCTGACCAAGATGACAGCTGCCATCTCAGGTGGTTATGGGGAAGTGCAGTGTAGTCTCAAGCCCAAGCCTTAGGCAAGGGGAAGATGACTAGTGAGGATGCATTCTACTGTGGGTGCTTCATTCAATGTTCGTGTGTAGTTAAGGCTAAAAACATTAAACAGTTTCTCTGATGAGAGGGGGACTTGGGTTTAGTTCAGGGGTGGGGAATCTTTTTTGGGTTGGGGGCCACTGACCCACAGAAAAATCAGTCGGGGGCTGCACACAAGGGGGAGACGGGGACCCTCACTGACATGACCCCTGACTAAGCAGGAAAAAGACACTACCTTCACGCACCGGAACCTGGGCGGGGGGAGGCAGCCGAGTAGATTTTGTGTGCTCCAGCCCTGCGGTGGGGCAGCAAGGTGTGGGGCTGAAGCACCAGCTCCCCAATGCTGGGGGAGGAGGGGCTGAGCTTTGGAGGCTGGATCCGGTCAAGCCAGGGGCCGCATTTGGCCCCGAGCCTGAGGTTCCCCACCCCTGGTTTAGTTGGTCAAAAAATCTGGTCTGAGTCCTGGACTGGGATGGAACTAGCAGGAAACCTCATTTCTTGCGGAGTAGCAGCTTGTTTGCTGTGGAGACAAGTAGTTCTCTCTGGAAATGCTCCCCTTACTAGATGGCCTAGAGCTGCAGATAAGTATATGTTATTCAATGTGACAGTGATTTGCGCATGAAGAGCTGGCATCATGTTCCCAGGCAATCCACACATACATCCTTCCTCGGCAAAGACTGCTTATTAGTAGCTTACCTGGAAAGTATCTTGCTGTTTTTACTTTAGTCCAGATGCTCTTCTCTTTCCTGGGTAGGCTCCATCTTGAAGAACCAGGAAGACACTTTTGCTGCAGAGCTACACCGCCTCAAGCAGCAGCCACTATTTAGTCTGGTGGACTTTGAGGCTGTAGTGGACTGGATTCGGAGCACAGTTGCTGAGGTAATCCACCTTTGGGGGTCCTGGGGCCACAACTCCGGCCAGGCGCTTAAACACTTGAGTCCTGTGTCTCTTCCTTTGCAGACCACATCGTGGGAGGGAATGCGCTGGAGGGAATCCTGACTAGACAAGGAAAGTTAAGACAGAAGTACGAGCCCCAAGCTTGCTGACCAGGGAGGGGAGACGCAGGGGGCAACTGTACAGGGGTCTGATGTTTCAAAGGAGCCTGAAGCTCATGGTTGCTGCTACTGCAGCAGTTAGGAGCTCTGGCCCCCTTTGAAATTCCACAGGAGCACCACTCTACATGGCTCTGAAGGCTAGGCGGAGGTCTCTGTGCTGTGCTCTGGGTGGCACTGAAGGCTGACTGCCCTCAGCCCTGCTCCTTCCACCTTTCTGAGGACATGATGCTGAGGCCCCCCACACCTTGTCTTCCAGGCCCCTGGTGGCTGCTGGCCTTGCTGATGAGCCACTAGAGATTTCCTTGGTTCTACCAGACAGGACGTGTCAACACGCAGAGCTAGTGAGCTACTAGAGAAGAGCTCATGAGGTGAACAGGTGTGTGGAAGGAGCAGGCCGTAGAGCTGGAGGTTTTACAGGGCTCTAAAGACCACGTTGTCTCAATTTTTAGTGAGACAAGGAAATTAATAGACAACTATTGCTTATTTGTCATGGGAGGAAATAAAAGGAGTTAGTGTCCACAGACTTTCAAGAAAGACATGGAGAAATTGGAGAGGGTCCAGAGAAGAGCAACGAGAATGATTAAAGGTCTAGAGAACATGACCTATGAAGGAAGGCTGAAAGAACTGGGTTTGTTTAGTTTAGAAAAGAGAAGATTGAGGGGGGATACGATAGCAGTTTTCAGGTATCTAAAAGGGTGTCATAAGGAGGAGGGAGAAAACTTGTTCATCTTGGCCTCTGAGGATAGAACAAGAAGCAATGGACTTAAACTACAGCAAGGGAGGTTTAGGTTGGACATTAGGAAAAAGTTCCTAACTGTCAGGGCGGTCAAACACTCGAATAAATTGCCCAGGGAGGTTGTGGAATCCCCATCTCTGGAGATATTTAAGAGTAGGTTAGATAAATGTCTATCAGGGATGGTCTAGACAGTACTGGATCCTGCCATGAGGGCAGGGGACTGGACTCTATGACCTCTCGAGGTCCCTTCCAGTCCTAGTATTCTATGATTCTGTGACGTCAGAAGATTTTGATTTCTAAAACTACTGAGAGAGGGTAAAGCTAGTGATATGTTTATTGAATCTGCATTATGATGGTGTACTCATATTTATTTACCAGATTATATGAGAAGTGAGTATTTGAACCTTTAATCTACCCTCCTTTGTTCTTTTTCATTCCCATAAGTTAAAATGTGCATATAGTAAAAGCCCTTTTATCTGGCATGTCACCAACCAGCAAGTTCAATAAACTGGCATTTCTGATTTGCACACAAAGGTTGGTGTGGGACCGGCAGGAGCCCGGGGCATGAGAGAGTTTGTCCAGGAGAGAGCTTGAGGCAAGGGTTGGGAAACAGGAGGGGTTTGGGATGTCGGATAGGGTGCACTCACCTCCGGCAGCTCCCACAAGTGACTTCCTGTCCCTGCTGTTGCTGGTGGAGGTTTGGCCAGATGGCTCTGCAAGCATGCTGCCTCCATCCCCCTCTTCCCCCAGTGCTGACTCCGCAGCTGCCAGCCCATTAGCTAGGAATCGCAGCCAAGGAGAGCTGCGGGAAGCAGCACCTGCAGACAGAGGCAGTGTGCCTGCTTGCAGTAGAGCGGCCTGGCCATGCCTTTGTCAGGAGCAGCAGGGATGGGGAGCTGCTTGTGTGGACTGCTGGCGGTAAGCCACCATCCCCATCCAACACCCTGAGCTCCCATGTCCCAACCCTCTGCTGGAACCAAGCCCTCTCCTAAAGCCTGTACTCTGCCCATGCCCTGCACCCCCACCCCACATCTCAAATCTCTCTTTAGTTAACTGGCATTTTTAATTTACCAGCACCATTGTTCCTCCAGCATGCCGGAGAAAAGGGCTTTGACTGTTTCAAGGAGAGTTAGTCCAAAACACCATAAGCAGCAACTGTAATGAAGTTTTGTCTGTTAATTATAAAGCTTGTCCGTAGAGTCGGGATCAATGGAAACCTCAAAGGAATAATGCTTGTCCTGCACATTTACCCGAGCCATTCCCCTGAGGAAAGTGGGTGGGAATAAAACATTTCCGAGGAGGAGGGATGGAATTGGTTTGGAAACAGAATTTGACTCCATTACAGTTTTATAATAGCTACTTGTATTTATGACTGATCTTTAAGAAACCCTGTTTGCTGTTAGCTGCTGGAGGTAATCGTGCTGGTGTGATTTAGTAGGGTCATTAATTAGTAACATGGGCTACCAGCAAATGGATGTTCCCTCTTCCTATTTTGCCCAGGTATTGGATGGATTCAGTTATATGTAGGCTTTTTTCTTACCATGCTCATCTCCGGGGTACAGTAATTCCTCGCTTAACACGTTTTTGCGATAGCACGATTTTTTTTTAGGGAACATTTTTCAAACAACGCGACCCGTCCCCGCAATAACACGATTTCCCCTGCTGGCTGGTCGGTCGTTGGCAGCTGCGCGGGGCTTCCCCTGCCTCCCTGCAAAGCAGCAGAGGTTCACCACGCCGTTCCCCGGTGACCCCCTCTGGCTGGATGCCTCGTGTCCGGCGAGGAGGGGTCGCCAGGGAATGGTGCAGTGAGTGGTGAACCTCTGCCTCTTTGCAGGGAGGCAGGGGAAGTCCCGTGCAGCTGCTGGCAACTGGCCAGCTGGGGAAATCCAGCCGCTGGCTGCAAGCCCCCTCCCCTGTCCTTTCCTTCCCTTCTCCAGAGCCAAACACCTCCTCTCCCTGCTATAACCCAGTCCCCTTTCTCCTCCAACCTTATGTCCCGGTCCCAGCTGCTAACAAGTGCAGGCTGGAGCTGCGAGTGCACGTGCGCTTGAACCACAACCCCCACCTTGTCCATTATTTTCAATGGGAAAATTGACCCCGCACATGTTTTCACTTAGCACAATCATTTTCTGAAACATATCTACTGTGTTAAATGAGGAATTACTGTATTGCGAGTGTGGTAGCTAATGTTCTCATTAACCAAACCCACTCACGTACACTGAGTTTGGAGTGCAAGGTTCTCATGAGCATGTTCTGGTTTCTCCTTAGCACCTATGGAAGCTGATGGTAGAAGAATCAGATTTACTAGGACAACTGAAGGTAACCATTTCTCTGAAAAAGCTGAAGTTTGAGAGTTTCTTAAATTAGTTCTTTTCAATCCAGTATCACTCTCATTTTCTGTTTGCCTTCCATTGGACAAAGCTGTTATTTGTCCAATGGAAGCAAAGAATTAGAGAAGTGTAAGGCTGGGGAAGGGCCTCTAAAGTCACCAAATGCTGCCCTCTGCACTGAAGCAGGAGCAAGTAAACCTGGGCCATTCTTGACAGATTTGTCTAACCTGTTCTTAAAAAGCTCCTATGATGGGAATTTCACAACTTCCCTGGGAAGCCTTTTCCATTATTATGGCCAGAAGAGTATTCCTCCTATCTTATCTAAAGCTCCCTTGATTCAGATTAATGCCATTTACTTCTTGTTCTACCTTCAATGGACATGAATAGTTGATCACCATCCATTTTATAAACTGCCTTAATGTATTTGAAGACTGTTATTAGATCCCCATCCACCCCACCCCATCTTCTTTTCTCAAAACTAAACTTGGCCAGTGTTTTTAATTTTGCCTTATAGATCAGATTTAACCTTTTATCATTTTTATTGCTGTCCTGATTTCTCTTAAATTTTTCCACATCTGTCCTGAAGTATGTTTCCCAGAACTAGACACAGTGCTCCAGTTGAGGCCTCACCAGTGTCAGATAGAGCAAGACAATTCTCCCATATCTCACGACACTCCTGTTTATACACCCCAGAACTATATCCGCCTTTTTCCCAACTGCATGACATTGTTGGTTCTGTTCAGTTTGTGATCCACTACAACTCTAGCACTATTCTTTTTGGCAATATTATCACCTAGCTAGTTATTTCCGATTTCATAGTTGTGCATTCAGTTTTTCCTTCCTAAGTGCAGTACTTTGCACAAACATTTATTGAATTTCATTATGTTAATTTTATACCAATTCTCTAATTTGTCAGTGTTGTTTGGGATTCTAACCCTGTCCTCCCAAAGTGTTTGCACACTCTCCCACTGTGGTGTCATCAGTAACTTTTATAACTCAACTCAACTCTCCTCTCCATTGTCCAAACCATTAATGAAAATATTGAAGAGTTCCAGATCCAGGACTGAACCCTGTGGAACTCCAGTAGATATATCCTCCCCGTTGACAGCAAACTGTTGAGAACTACTTTGAGTATACTCTTTCAACCAGCCGTGTCCTCACCGTATAGTAAATTCATTAAGATCACATTTGTCTAGTTTCTATGTCAGTCCTTCTCTAGGATTCAACCAAGTGTGTGTTTTGCAGTCTGTATCTTGGAGAGATGGCAGAGCTCCACAGGCCTTTGGGCCTTAAGATGGATTCTTCCCAAATCCAGATATCCTGCTGTAGAGATGCAAGTTGTACAAGGCTCTTTAGGATTATACAAACTGTAGCCTGTCCAGTAACAAAAGCAGGCAATATAAACCACGAAAAGGAAGGGGCGTGTTAGAATTTCTGTTCCGTTCTTTAGAATGTTGCATTTAAAAGCTTTTCTTCACAGATTATTAAAGATTTTTATCTACTGGGGAGAGGAGAATTGTTCCAGGCCTTCATAGACACTGCACAGCACATGTTAAAAACCCCACCCACAGCTGTAACTGAACATGGTGAGTACTCATTATTCAGTTGCCAAGACTTGCTCACTCTGCCCACTGTGGCAAGAGGACAGCAAGCCCTGCCCAGTATAGTTCAATTTCTTGAGCAACCAGAAAGGATGAACTTGTATTTTCCCATTGTAGCATGCAGCTGTCTTAACATTACTCTGGCTAGGCTCCAGGACATCAGAGCTAAACAGATGTAGTGACAGCGTGCTGTAGAGAACAATTCTGTGCTGTCCAAGGAGTAAGATCTACTAAATGGAATCTAAAATTGTGTTTGCTTCTTCTGTATTGGTCATTCATCAAACGATTGCTGAGTAATTTGGGAAATTACTTTGTAAACTTGAGCAGGACACATCTGGTTAGTGCCATGGGAAAGAAAAAGCTGCTATCTTGGCATGCAGAAGCACCCCTTTTATTCCTAGAGCCGATGATATGCAAGTTGCCGAACTGCAATGTCCTACAGAATAGTTATGGCCATCCCTTGCTGACTCTGTCAGGTATCTCTTGTAGGACAGGTCAGAGTTCCAAAGCTAAAGCAGGAAATCATTGAAACACATGGGAACTAGGAATGTAAAATCCTGCTTAATTAGTTAACTGATTAAACTGGGGGGGAGAAGGGGGAGAAGCAGACCTGGAACAACCCCTGCTCCTGCAGACAGAGACTGCTCTGGCTGGACTGGAGCAGCCCCCTGCCCATGGTGGGCCCGCAGGAGCCTGGCTGCCAGAGACAAGGGGGCTGCTCTAGTAAGCCTCGCTCATTTAGGGTGCCATTAAAGGTGAGGCTTTCCCATTAACCATTCACATCCCTAAGGGGAACTAGTTGCAATTTAGAACACTGCCTTTGAATCCAACATGAGCTGCTATGGACTTAGATTTCTCTGCCTCTAGCCTCCGCAGTAACTCTGTGACTGATGTCATTTGCACGTTGATGCTCTTGTTGACATTCATTCTTTTTCCCTATCAGATGTCAATGTTGCTTTCCAGCAGTCTGCTCACAAGGTGTTGCTAGATGATGATAACCTTCTTCCTTTGCTCCACCTTACCATTGAGTATCATGGAAAGGAGCATAAAGGTATTGACTTGAGTCTGCTTGCTGGGGGCAAGGAGATAGCAGTTCTGGCTTCAGTGTCTCCATTCGTACTGCAGACTTTTGGAATTAAGAAATATAAATGCTGCATGTCCTCTTTGGCCTTCATGACTCAGAAGTTTCCCTTTCCTTCTCCATACCACATTGTACTTTTGGAGGCCCTGTTGCTGCCTCTCATTTAGGCTATGTCTATACTGCACGCTTATTTCTAAACAATTCATGTTATTTTGAAATAAGTGTGCGCATCTACATAACAAACCTGGGGGTTTTTTTCAAAATAATTTCAAAACAGACTTCTTACTCCGACTTCTGTAACCCTCATTTCATGAGGAGTAAGGGAAGTCGAAGGAAGAGTGTTCTTCCTTCAACTTCCTGCTGTGTAGACAACGCCTAAAGCTGAGTTAAGCTACTTAGACTTCAGCTACACAACATAGCTGAAGTTGCGTCTCTTAACTCAACTTTAGCCCTCAGTGTAGATGTACCCTCAGTCCTTCCCTCCTTTTGTTTCTTACCAGTTATGTCTTCTCCCCACTAAGAAGCTACACATGGGTTAAGGTTCAGCAATTCCATTCTTTTCCAGATGCTTCTCAGGCTCGTGAAGGACCTTCCCGAGAGTTATCTCCCCGTGAAGCCCCCACATCTGGTTGGGCAGCTCTGGGTCTGTCTTATAAAGTGCAGTGGCCACTGCACATCCTCTTCACTCCTGCTGTCTTGGAGAAGTGAGTACCAGATCCTTGTCTGTTCACTATAGGCATCTAGCCTCTGAAGCTTCAGGCATGCAGTGATTCTCTGTCCTTCACAATGAATGAAGAGAAAAGAGCTACATTGCCTCTTTCTGCTCTCCAAATTACTCTGTACACCTTCCTTACATTATGGCCACTTGTTGCTGATGTCAGGGCAAGCGCAGTAAAATACTGCTAGATTTGCTTCTCCCTCCAAAAATTGTCCATCGACGGCTCTAGTCCTTCCTCCTCATGGTGAAACTCTTGCCAAACACTAACAGAAAACTGCTGTCATCGGATTGGTGTATTGATTAATCTTAGACCCCAGTGGTTGAGATCACGCAGGGTTCAGTCTCCTGAGTAATACAGCCTCAGGAAGGTTACTCACTGTACTATTAGTGTGTGAGAGCTGAGGTGTACATGAGAAACTACTGCAATTTAGCACAAATACCAGGATTACAAATCCACTAAACAGCACCACAGACTCGGAAACACAGCAGCAGGTCGAGTGAAAAGTATTTATCCTTGTAATAGCAGGGAGTTTCCATTATGATCTTATCTTCACTGTCACCCCTTTCCCCATCAGTGGGTACTGCTGTGGTATCTCCCATCGCACCCCGGCTGAGATACAGCTTTTATAATGTGTAAGGCTGAGGCCCACTCAAATTCACACACATTTACAAAGGCTTCATCTCTCTCTCTCTCTCTCTATGTATATATATATATATATATTTTTGTTTCCACACTCCTCTAAATGTGGGGTGCCCTGTTTTCTGTAGGCTAACTCTTTAGCTCCCTTTGTACCCATTTACATGCCTCAGTCTCTGTAACAACTTGTGGGTAGCATTGTACTGATACCCTACATCTTCAGAAATCCCCACAATACTGGAACCAGCTTTAAATTGCAATGTCAGTGGTTAACACTACTGTTCCTGTGACTGCTGCACCTTGTGACACAGGGTCACTCATCTGTTAGTTACTCATGTCAGCCTATTTCTAAGCCTGAGGCCCTGTTTGACTAAGCTATCTATTAACGGCCTGAGGTCAGTAGGCTTTGGGTTACAACACTGATACTCTGTAGCCTCAATATAGCAGATACTTTTTATTCTTGGCTACACCATTAAGGACACAGAGCATTTCTATGTACAGGGATGGGTAATGCCCCGGCCTGCTCTGCTCATTGCTGTGCCGCTCTCCTGCTTTTTGTCTCATGTCTTGTATGGGGTGTGGGCTCCAGGAAAGCCTTTGTATATCTTGACTGGTTGATATTTGTTTTGGCTGCAGATACAACGTTGTATTCAAATACCTGCTGAGTGTGCGGCGGGTCCAAGCTGAGCTGCAGCACTGCTGGGCTCTCCAGATGCAGCGCAAGCACCTGAAGTCCAACAGAACTGATGCCATCAAGTGGCGTCTGAGGGATCACATGGCCTTCCTTGTGGATAATCTTCAGTACTATCTACAGGTCGGGGTGCAGAAAAGGACGTGGTGTGCCCTTTAGGCAGACAAGCAGGAAGAGGGAAAAGAAGGGGAGGCACTGAGCAGGCACCTAAGTCCTCTACAGCAAGACTTAGATTATGCCACACAGTATCTTTTCCTGGGGAGTTTGCTGTAGTACGTAGAGGAGAAGGGTGGATAGCAAGAACTGAAAAGTGCAAAGCAAGAGCTACTAGTTCCTGGACTGGTGCCAGAGCAGAACTGCTGAGCTGAGAGACCGGAAGCCATCGAAGTTTGCAGTCTCATGAGCCAGCAGGGCAGTCATTTAATGCTATGCAAGAATTCCAGCTTTCCAGTGATACCTAGTGTTCACAGCTAGCCAGGGTAGTGGTTGACAGCATCCTGCCTTTCTCTCCTCTAAATTCAGCAGCCTCCTGAGTTTAGTGGTTGCCGTTTCGAGCATTATTAGAAAGTGTTGTAAACCAGTGGTTTTCAACATGTGTTTCATGGATCTTGAGAGTTAGAGACTGTCTGAGGGTTCGGTAGATTGTGTTACCACAGAATAATGGCTTTCAATCTATTATCTGTGGACCCTTGATGGTCCACAGACTAAGAGTTTCAAAAGGGTCTAACACCAAATATTTTAGGGGTCTGGAAAGGTTGAAAATAACTGCTTTAAACATCTGAGTTTGAAACTGCTGTTTTCAAAGGGTAAACATTTAACTTCTAGTGCCAGACTTTTGTGACACTATTTGCTCTTAAAAATCACCCTGGCGCTTGTGAAATGAAAGGGGGAGTTTGTTGTTGGGGGGTTTTGGGGGGGTTGTTAAATATAACTACATAAAAATTCTCATGAACATTAAAAGAAAAATGACTATGAACCCTCCATTCAAGAGATAAAATGAAAAAATATTTAATTTCCCCAACCTTGTATCTGATATCTTCTCCAATTAGCTTAATTGGGCAGTCTCTGTGCCTCTTGAATGCAGAGGTGGGAACTGCTAATGACAACAGTATAGGACTCAGTTAGCTTCCAGAATTTGGGCAAAAGCCATGAAGGAGCAAATTAACTTTGTGACTCTCTTGATATGTTACGTAATTAACTAAAAGACTGAAAAAATAAATTGCTAACCCTGCTTTAGAATCCAGTGTTTCATGATTTCCCAGGAGGAAAAAAGTGGGTGAGAATTTTTTTTTAAATTAAATATATTTAACAGGATTTAAAAGTTGTAAGAATTTTAACTGGTTTAGAAATGTCAAGGCAGGGGGATGATGGGGAGGACAGAAAATGGACAATTTCCTACAAGGTCTAACAGTAAATCAGACCCTAGATAAGGTGACTCATCTGGGATAGGGCACTCATGGGGGTTTCTCTAGGTCATGCTGCAGGCAAATTGAGGAGGCTAGGCAGAGATGAAATTGCTCTCAACAGGTAAGGAAGAGCAGTGCTAATGAGATTTCTGTACCTGCCTATCAGGTGGATGTGCTGGAGTCTCAGTTCTCACAGCTTCTGCTACAGATAAACTCCACACGGGATTTTGAGAGCATCCGATTGGCTCATGATCATTTCCTAAGTAATCTGTTGGCTCAATCCTTCATCCTGCTCAAACCTGTAAGTAGTTTTTGCTCTCTAATTCTGTTCCACAAGGCACCCCAGTAAGTTTATATTCCATTGTAAATGGATATGACATATCAATAACATTTTCCATATTCATATGTCAATATTCCCGTCTGTTCATAAAACGATTACGCTAGCTGGTTTTGGCCCTTGTATTACACAAAGCTCATGTTCAGTTGCTTATCCAATATGCACTCATCCCCCAAAATCTTTCAGAATCAAGTTTCTCGGGGTAGACCCTCCCATTGTGTAAGTTGGCCTATGTTTGTTATTCCTAGATGTACCCATTTCCATTTCACCATATTGAAATGCTTATTTGCTTGCATCAAATCTTACCACAATATATAAATCCCGCTCAGTGATCTGTCCTCTTATTTATCACTCCCTGTCTTTATCATCTACAAACTCAGTTTTTCTTTTAGGATGGTGACATATAAAATTGTTACAGGGTAGTTCTAAGAACCAATTCCTGCAGAGCAGCACTGGAAATGTATCTGCTTCATTATTATTCCCTGTTCAGTTAGCCGTTTTTAATCAATATAATGTGTGCAGGGTTGATTTGTATCTTTTTGGGTTTTTTAACCACAATGTTCCACAGTAACATGTCAACTGCCTTGATAATATATTGTTGATGTAATTAAACTTATCTAAAAAACCATACCAAATTAGATTGGCAGAATTTATTTCCAGTGAACCCGTTTATTGGCACTAATTATATTACCCTCCTGTAATTCTTTTTATTAAGAGTCCCTTAACAACCATTCCATTATTTTGCCCAGAATCAATATCTGGCTGAAAGACCTATTACTCAAGTCATCCCATTTACTCTTTATAAATATTGACACATGAGCTTTCTTCTTGTCCTCTGGAACCCTCTCAGTGTTCTATGACTTAAATCAAAATTAATAGTCCAGAGAATTCATCAGCTAGCTCTTAACTTGCAATTATGTTTTTTTTTTTTAAATCTGGACCTATTTATTAAAAATGACAAACAGCAGATACTAATATCCTCCTGAATTACTGTTAGAATGGAAAATATTTAATCACCACCATGTGACATGACTTCATCATCTGCCTTTTCATAGAATCACAGAACTGGAAGGGACTTCAAAAGGTCAAGTCCAGTCCCCTGCCCTCATAGCAGGACCCAGCACCATCTACACCATCTCTGATAGATGTCTGTCTAGCCTGCTGTTAAATACCTCCAGAGATGGAGATTCCACAACCTCCCTAGGCAATTTATTCCAGTGTTAAATCCCCCTGACAGTTAGGAAGTTTTTCCTAATGTCCAACCTAAACCTCCCTTGCTGCAGTTTAAGCCCATTGCTGCTTGTCCTATCCTCAGAGGACAAGGAGAACAATTTTTCTCCCTCCTCCTGGTGACACCCTTTTAGATATCTGAAAACCGCTATCCTGTCCCCTCTGTCTTCTCCTTTCCAAACTAAACAAGTTCAGTTCTTTCAGTCTTCCCTCATAGCTCATGTTCTCTAGACCGTTAATCATTCTTGTTGCTCTTCTCTGGACTTTCTCCAGTTTCTCCACATCTTTCTTGTGGTGCCCAGAACTGGACACAATACTCCAACTGAGGCCTGATCAGCACAGAATAGAGCAGAAGAATGACTTCTCGGGTCTTGCTCACAACACTCCTGTTAATGCATCCCAGGTTCATACTTGCTTTTTTTTGCAACAGCATCACACTATTGACTCATTTAGCTTGTGGTCCACTATGACCCCTAGATCCCTTTCTGCAGTATTCCTTCCTAGACAGTCATTTCCCATTCTGTATGTGTGAAATGGATTGTTCCTTCCTAAGTGGAGCACTTTGCATTTGTCCTTATTAATCGTCATCCTATTTACCTCAGACCATTTCTCCAGTTTGTCCAGATCATTTTGAATTATAATCCTATCCCCCAAAGTAGTTGCAACCCCTCCCAGCTTGGTATCATCTGCAAATTTAGTAAGCGTACTCTCTATGCCAATATCTAAATTGTTGATGAAGACATTGAACCGAACCGGTCCCAAAACAGACCACTGCAGAACCCCACTTGTTATACCCTTCCAGCAGGATTGTGAACCATTAATAACTACTCTCTGAAAATGGTTATCCAGCCAGCTATGCACCCACCTTCTAGTAGCCCCATCTACTAGTTTTTGCCTAGTTTATTGATAAGATGATCATGTGAGATTGTATCAAATGCCTTATTAAAGTCTAGGTATCCCACATCCATTGCTTCTCCCTTATCCATAATACTTGTTATCCTAGCAAAGAAAGCTGATTGGTTTAACATGATTTGTTCTTTACAAATCCATGCTGGCTGTTACCTATCACCCTATTATCTTCCAGGTGTTTGCAGATTAATTCCTTAATTACTTGCTCCATTATCTTTCCTGGGACAGACATTAAACTGACTGGTCTATATTTTCATGGGCTGTCCTTATTTCCCTTTTTAGAGATGGGCACTATATATGCCCTTTTCCAGTTTTCTGGAATCTCTCCTGTCTTCCATGATTTTTCAAAGATAACTAAAGGCTCAGATACCTCCTCTATTAGCTCCTTGAGTATTCTAGGATGCATTTCATCAGGCCTTGGTGACCTGCAGACCTCTAACTTTTCTGAGTAATTTTTAACTTGATCTTCTAAACTTACCCCATTCCCACCGGCATTCATTATGTTAGGCATTCCTTCATCAGTGTTCTTGGTGAAGACCGAAAGAAAGTCATTAAGCACCTCTGCCATTTCCAAATTTCCTGTAACTGTTTCTCCCTGCTCACTGAGCAATGGGCCTGCCCTGTTCTTGGTCTTCCTCTTGCTTCTAATATATTTATAGAATGTTTTCTTGTTACTCTTTGTTTGTAGCTAGTTGGAGCTCATTTTGTACCTTTGCCTTTCTAATCTTGCCCCTACATACCTGTATTGTTTGCTTATATTCATCCTTTGTCATTTGTCCTAGTTTCCACTTTTCATATTACTCCTTTTTGATTTTTAGATCATGCAAGATCTCTTGGTTAAGGCAAGGTGGATTTGCCATACTCTATATCTTTCCTATGCAGAGGAATAGCTTGCTTTTGGGCCCTTAATAATGTCCCTTTCAAAAAACCTCTCTTCAGTTGATTTTCCCCTTAGTCTTGCCTTCCCATGGGACCTTACCTACCAGCTCTCTGAGCTTACCAAAATCTGCCTTCCTGAAATCCATTGTCTCTATTTGGCTGTTCTCCCTTCATGATTCTAAGGAATGGTAGAACTCTGATTTCATGATCACTTTCACCCGACCTGCCTTCCACTTTCAAATTCTCAACCAGCTCTTCCCTATCTGTTAAGATCAAATCTAGAATAGCTTCCTCCCCGCAGCTTTTTCAACCTTCTGAAATAAAAAGTTGTCTCCAATGCAGTCCAAGAACTTATTGGATAGTCTATGCCCTGCTATGCTAGTTTCCCAACAGATGTCTGGATAGCTGAAGTCTCCCATCACCACCAAATCCTGTGCTTTGGATTGTTTTAGTTGTTTAAAAAAGCCTTCTCCACCCGTAGTAGACCCCTAGCATGATATCACTCGTTTTTTACCCCTTTTAGCCTAACCCAGAGATTCTCAACAAATCTGTCTCCTATGTCCATCTCAGTCCAAGTGTATACATTTTTAATATATAAGGCAACACCACCCCCCATTTTCCCCACCTATCCTTCCTGAGTAAGCTGTACCCTTCTATATCAATATTCCAATTGTGTGTATTATCCCACCAAGTCTCTGTGATACCAACGTCATCGTTGTGTTTATTAGCACTTCCAGTTCTTCCTGTTTATACCATGCTTCTTGCATTTGTATATCAGTATCTAAGATACTGATTTGACCTTGCCTCCCAGTTCTGCCTTGTTCCGCCTTTTTCTCTGCTATTATAGCTCATGCTCCCACCCACTTCCGACCCATCTCCCAGGTCTCCATGTTCTTCACTTACCTGTGGGCTTTGGTCACCTGCCCTGTCAAACCTAATTTAAAGCTTCCTCACTAGATGAGCCAGTCTGCCTCCAAATATGGTCTTCCCCTTCCTTGAAAGGTGAACCCCATCCCTCTTTAGCAGTCCTTTTTGGAATAGCATCCCGTAGTCGAGAAAGCCGAAGCCTTCCTGGCTACACTATCTTTGCAGTTAGGCATTCACCTCCAGGATGCACCTGTCTCTGCCTGGGCCCCTACCTTTGACAGGAAGCACTGAGGAAAATACCACCTGTGCTCCAAACTCCTTCACCCATGCTCCCAGAGCCCTATAGTCACTCTTGATCTACTTACTGTCACACCTTGCAGTATCATTAGTGCCCACATGGATGAGTAGCATGGGGTAGTAGTCAGAGGGCCAGATAATCCTCGACAATGCCTTCATAATGTCTCTGATATGGGCCCCTGGTAGGCAGCATACCTCCCGAGATGACGTCTCAAATATGAAACAGAACTATCTATTAAATTTTTCTGCTTTTTCTTCAGTGATAGTTCTACCATTTCCAGCTAGAAATGGACCAACAGACCATGACTCTGCTGGTCATGCATATGTTCTTGCGTTCTTTTGCTTCCCTTACCAATTTTCTACAGTTCCTAGCTTCTAATTTATATTCATTTCTCTCAACATCCCCTTTTTTCCATTTGTAATATTTTTATCCCTGCTTTCACTTCCCCTCTAAGCCAATTGTGTGGGTTTTTTTTTTTTAATTCAGTGTAGTATTTTTCTCATTTGTAGGTTTCAGGGTCTATAGTAAAGTGTTCTTAGTTCCATTTATTCCTCTTTTTTGTGTAAATTTTTTCATCTGATGTGGCTCATGATTATATCCAGATTTGTGAAACTGGCTCTCTTAAAGTGCCAAGTTGTGTGTGTGTGTGTGTGTGTGTGTATGTATGTATATATCTGGCTTAGACTTTATTATGTGCAAATAATATGATCATGTCATAGTCATGATTTGCATTTATGTAACCACTAAATTTTATTTGAGATTAGTTTCTCTGTCAACATGAGGTCTAAAATAGAATTCTTCTGTGTTGGGTGCCATTTATAATTTTAGGAATTTCAGGGTTAATAATGGTAGTATGAGACTGTCCTCCAGGGTAATGCATCTAGGGTCATCCTGCAGCAGATACCAACTAATACTCCATCTTACACTTTCTGTCAGCATTCAATATCATTTGCTTCAGAGTCATCAGTGACTTGGAAACAAGTGGTTTGCATTTTTGACAGAGTGCCTTCTCCTCTGCCCTCCTGCCTACACTGCACTTCCTAAATCGGTTATTACCAGTGATGCTAACATTCTCATCATGTAAGTCTCTCACTGGGTTTCAGTAATACTAGGTAGATCTATTTTATGCTCCTCTGTAAACAGTTCTGATTCTTCTCTCATTATCTAAACTGCTAGCTTTGGTACATAGGCAATTAAACAGTCTTTTCTTCATATCTGGGCTGCCTTGAATACCTTTGTTTTCAACACCTTAATTCTATACCAAGTGCATGCTCAGTTGTCCAATCAAATGATCTTATCAGCCTGTCTAAATCCCACCTACAGTTCACTGCCTCAGTGTTTTCCTCATGTCTGAAACAGAGGCCAGCTTCTTAGTTACTGACCTCAAACAACTGGATGAGTCATTAAAACATTAGACCATTCCAAAACAGTGGCAAGTGCAAATACATTTTCTAGCTAGCACCTTGTAGAGTCCTTGTCAAGTCAGTTTTAAACCTCTGCTATGATAGGGCCCCCATTACTTCAATTCAGAAAATAGTAAAACAGTGTTCTTATGTACTATCCTAAGTATGATCACCACAAAGCCTCATCTAGAGAAGCAGGCACTTTATTGCTTGGGACCTGTTGTTTCCTTCCCTGCTAAAATTGCCTTGGCCTGTTTTGCTGCCATGTTCTATTTCACACACTCATTCTAGGTTTCTCCTTGGCTTTCAGTATCTGGATTTGATTGTTTTTCTGTAAAGGTATGAGCTGCTTGTCTTCCCCCCGCTCCCACAGCATTTAAAGTCAGATGGGACCATTAGATCATCTACCCTACCCTCTGAGATATCACAAGCCACAAACTTTCACCCAGTTACCCCTTTGAGCCTGCTAAGTTGTTTCACTAAAATAAATTTTCTAGCAAAGTACCAGACTGTCTCTAAAGACAGCAAGACATCGAGAAACATTGTTTTTAAAAACCTGTGCCTTTTCCTCTAGCTGAATCCTATTTTGCTTATCCATGCCCAAGTTTCTAGTCTCCCTTTTGTCGTCTTCAGATCACTAGCCCTTGCTAGGTTACCTAGCAGGGAACCTCATAGATAGCACCTGGTATTTTTCTGTAAAAGGGATAGTGTTCACTTATCTTGCAGCCATTCATTCAAGTCTCTAACAGATTGTTAAAAGTCAGTATCCCTATTTATGCTGTTTTCTTTGTGTTTCTCTCACCTTGGATGGCGATCTTTCAGGCTATTATTGCTACAATGTTTGTTTCAAACTTGTTTTCACTCACATTTTAAATTGTGGCAGTATATCTCATTTATACAAAAATCTCAAATGTTAGATTACATTTCAGCTGAATCCCTTTGGCCTTATTAGTGTGACTTTTAGATTATCAACTTTTCTAGTAAGAAATGTTTGATTCAAAATATCCCACGTTATGGGTTTGAAGATTCCTAATTGTAAAAGCAGTTCTGTTTTGGAGTAGTGGGCTCCCTGTTCGTGGCATTAGGGAAAGGAAAGGGAGAGTTAAAGTGGAAAAAGTTACTCGGGAGGGAGGGTCCTCGTAGGACATTCCTGCTGTTTTTCAGTGGTCAGGTCAAGCAAGACCCAGTGAACCAATGTGGGAAAATGCCCGCACTGGCTCTGTTTTTGGCATCTAATTTTAAAATTGCTTTAAGACTTACTGTCTCTGCAGGTTTTCCATTGCCTGAATGAAATCCTGGATCTCTGTCACAGTTTCTGCTCTCTGGTCAGTCAGAATTTGGGCCCATTGGATGAGCGTGGAGCCGCACAGCTCAGCATCCTGGTAAAGGTAAGTCTTTGTCCATCCAGATCCTCTCCGCCTTCCTGCTGTGTACATACATGGACGTGACAAATAGACAGAACTTATTTTGGATTTAGGCTTGACTGACATTTTTAAAATTAATTTAGTAAAGCCAGTGCAGATCCATGTGTGGGCCCTTATTTAGGAGTAAGAGACCCCCTCCCTATGTTGATCAGGAATTTGTTTTAAGATAAACTGAAATTAAAACAAGTTTTAGTTAAATTGTTTAGGCCAGGCCCCACTTCTCGCTGTATGCAAAGAACTGATGCGTACAGAGCTTCAGCCAGCAATCTTAACTTGCCTGTGAGTGAGCAAATAAGTTTGCAATAAAATTTATATTGGCTCAGACAGATTGTGGAGTTATGGAAAGCAACTTGAGTGTGTCAGGGTCCGTACTTCCACCCTGATGTACCAAGTACTAGAACATCATTGGAGTCATAGCTAGCGTACTTTACAGTGGAGATGGCACAGCATCTCTGTGCTGTCAAAGGCTGCCTGTATCTGGAAGGAAAGCACTTTAGGTCTCTGGCTTTCTGTCCTCCATCTCAGCCCAAACAACCACAGTGGCCTTAACGCCCTTTAGTTCTGGCCTTCTGTAATTTGCAGGGCTTCAGCCGTCAGTCCTCGCTCCTCTTCAAGATTCTCTCCAGTGTTCGCAACCACCAGATAAACTCTGACTTGGCTCAGCTGCTGCTCCGCCTGGACTACAACAAATACTACACCCAGGCTGGCGGGACCTTAGGCAGGTAGGAATATGCAGTACAGAAGCTTGAAAGGGTATCAGGCTTGATGGTAGCAGCAATTGTGCTTTCCAAGGTTATTGGGACAAAATGGGTTAACTAATTCTCAGTGATTTTTATTCAGAGGTTCTAACTTTCCACCTGGGCCCAAAATACTTAAGTGAAAAGGCTCACATGAGCATTACATGGACTGAAGTGCTGCCAGGTGATAGGGCCAGTGATCTAGATTAGCACCACTCCTGCAAGCTACCTCTTCCTCTCTGTACACTGACTTTGGGATCAATGCAGGCTGCTTACTGTTTGGCATTCACTGATCATTAGAGTCATCTACTAGCTTGCATGGAGGGAATTTCCTAGACCCATGGTTTTCAAACTATGGGTCGTGACCCAGTACTGGGTCATGGAATGTCAAGCACGGGGTCTCATTGCTGCAGGGGGAGCAGGTGATCAATGAGGGTATAGCTGCTGCCCTGGCACCGCAGACTGCGCTGTGCCCCAGAAGCAGCCAGCAGCAGGTCAAGCCCCTAGGTGGCGGGAGGGGAGGAGAACACACAGAGCTCTGCACACTCTAGCTGGCTGCTTCTGGGGTGCAGCATGGTCCACAGTGCCAAGAGAGGCAGAAAGCCTGCCTTAGCACCCCTGACCAGGAGCTGCTCAAGGAAAGCCCCTCCTGCCCCAGTCCGGAGCCCCCTCCACACCTCAAAACTCTAATCCTCGGCCTCATCGCAGAGCCCACAATTATGTTGGGTCACGGGCATCAATTTTTTTCAAATGGGTCATGAGAAAAAAAAAAGTTTGAAACCCACTGTATGTGATTAATGGTAGCTTTCCTCCTCTCTTGCAGTTTTGGGGTTTGAACACCAAGATCCTTTCTTGTGGCTGAGAGCTAAAGCACTGCAAGATATTGCAGAGACAGCTGGCTCTGCAACAAGTGCACATGACCATTGGTGCATTCCTAGGGAATTCATATTTTCCTGGCCAAATACCTTCAGCTATTGCCAGGATATCCATCTCTTCTGGAAGAGACTAACGGGGAGACTGTCTCATGCAGTCATTGCTCCTAGTGACTGCAGGGAGCCATTCCACTCACTGAACACAGCAGTAGGGACACCTTCCTGCTGTGGCATTTCTGTATCCATCCTTTTGCTCCTAGGGTGACGTTTACGCTCCTGCCTGCCAAAGGAAATACAAGAGTACAAAGTTACCTCTCTCTCTCTCTCTGCCGCAAAGGAAGCATAGAAAGAGAAGTGTTCTACTACATGCCTGTGTTTGTGAAAGGATCAGATGGTATGCATAGGGTTCAATTTGTACAGTAAGTCATTTTGCAGTTGCCCTCAGATTTGAACAAATCAGCAGGTGTGTGACTAGGGTGGATTGATGTAAATCAGGTTTCCCACTGATACTTCACATATTTCTTCAAATAGTAATGTAAATCTGATCACTAAACAATGTTAATTTACAGCTCAGTACAGCATTTTACAACATCTAAGAGGATACTTTGTGTATTTTTTTTAAAACGATTTCTATTTTAGGAAATGGCACATAACTCATTACCTGTGTCCAAGGTGCAGATGCAGCAGCAGTACATTAAGAATTGTAAGAACTAAATTACACTGACATAAAAGCACATATTTTATTAAACTAAATCTTAAATGTTACATAAATGTTTCACATTTGCAACAGTCAGCTGAGTTAGTGGCTGACGGCTGTCCTTGAATTTTTTTTTATTTGCAAATGTTATTAATTCTAAAAGACAAATCCTCAAAACACTAAATGTACAATGTCCTCAAAACTTCTACAATTAGCTTTCATCTTCTTTGCTCCCACTGTCATTTGGATGCAGATCTGTCTCCAAGTTACCAAAAAAAGCTAAGACTCTGCTTGTAACACTGTTGCTAACAGTGGCAACTCTAGATTTCTCATACTGCAGCTTTGGGTGATAGATTTTAAACCTAGTTAACTAATTAAACAAGCTATAAGGATTACCTAAACTAAACCTTTTTTTTTTCCTAGGAATATCCAACATGGCAAACAGCTTAGGAATTTACTCATTAAATCTGTTATACTAAAAGCATAGAGTCTTGAAAAATGATGCATTGCAAAGTTGATCCACACTGTTCTTCAGTCAAATCCACATCTTCATCCACGTCATTTTTTTCCCCAATAAGCAGTTTTCCTTAGGATTCATTCTTGGAGCTAGGCCCTGTATCATCATCATCTTGCTCTGCTTATGCTTGACACAATTTCCTTTTTTTACTCATGGAACAAATTTCTTCAAAATAATCCCAGATAGGGTCTCTTTTACATCCAGAAGACATGACAGTTTTTCTATGGCAAAAGTGTGGGGGAATGTAGGAAGCTATGCATGTACTCAGGGTCTTCCCTTTTTTCTTTCCAGTCTATTCCACTGGTCCTTTCTATGCTGCCTCCACCCTTTCCTATGTATTGGCTCTGTATTTTTAGACAAACAAACACTGCCATGCTTGGCCCAGGTCCACCACCACATAAGCACAGAACAAGAACAGTCCTATCTAGCCTGTGACATCTTTGCACATGTTAGTCTGCTGAGAAACAAACTGAAAGCCCAGAACTTTCAAGAAGCAAGAGTTGGTTAGGCTGCACAGACTAGAGCATAGGTATAGCATATTTGTGATAAGATTTAAATGCAACTTATTTTTAAATGAGAAATTTAGTATTTTAATTTTTAAAAACGGATTTAAAAACTGATTTTTATCCACCCCGTGTATGATGTAGAAAGTGTTGAAAGGAGTCATTAGCAGAGAGAAATCGGACTAATTGGATGATAGGTATAAATTGCTGTAGTGCTGGATTAGGCAGCTAAGTGTTTATACAGGCTAAGGTTTGTGCAGATGGATGTTGGACTTTGAGCAAGAGACAAGTATGAAATTATTGCTGCAAGGTTATTCTTTCCATGAAAAGAAAATGTGATCTTAACTCATGAAGGGATAATGGTGGTGGTCTGGTTAGGTCTAAGCATGTTTTTGCTCAGGGCCATAGGGCTCCCTGTAAAACAGTGCTCTGTTTTCTACTAGAACAGCAAGATAGATGGGGGCACTATAGAATGAAGCCATTTTTGCTCTACACTGCACAAGCTTTATGAATGTACTTGGTTTGAGCTGGGTGACCCAAACCCTGTTGGCATAAGAGTATTATTCACTGTAATCAGAGAGGGAGCATTATGTCCAATATATACAAGAACAGTGAGCTCCTTGCAGCACAGCCAAGAGTACTGAGGGCTTTTTAATTACTAACAAACGCATGAAGCAGTGAACCTGAAAAAAAAATCCATCAATTGAGTAGTCAGTGGGTGAGATTTTCAGGCACAGGGGATAGCAGGATAGACTGTGCAAGCCCAAGAGGGACTAATAATATGAATAAGAACCTGAGTTATGTCCCCCTTATCAAAAACCATTAAGAAACCTGAGAATTCAGCAAAGCCTGAAGCAGCTTTGGTGCCACTGATTAAGAAAACATGAAAATAACTTAACACACTGACAGCTTCTCTATGTGATGAGTAAGGAAGGATCTAAGTTATAAGTAGCTGAAATATGCAAGGTGGCAAGTGATTTACTTAGTGCGATAAAGGTGGGAAGAAGGGTATATAGGCCGATTTATAGGAAAAGCTGCTTGCCCCTGGAGGTGAAGAGGCATAACTGTCCTTGTGACAGTCAAATTTAAATTGAATGGGAAATCAAAGTTCAGTCCCCTGCTAAACACAGGCAACTCCATCATGAAAACCCATTCATAAGTTTATCAAGCTGTATCTTAGGTAGATTGTTTACCCCTGCTATTCCTCTTGGAAGGGCATCCCAGGACCACTAGCTTCTGGGAGTTAGAAACCTCTGAGTTTGCCAGCCTAAAGTTATTTGGGCTAATTTAAACCCATTTGTTCTTGTGCTGAGTTAGCTTAAATTAGCCTTCCCTAGCATTCACCCTTCTGTATTTATAAAGCAATCATGTCTCCTCTCTGCCTGCACTGTGCTAGACTAAGGCCAGCTCATTTAGTGTCCTCTCAAGGTAGGCACTCTTTCCACAATCATCCTAGTACCCCTTCTCTTGTCAGTTGAAATTAATCAATCATGGTACGGTTTTACCAGTCCCTTGGTCTACTACTGGGAACATCTCACCTGGCCTCTCCAAGCTTTGTATTTGACAGCCACACCGCACTGCTGGCATACAGCCAGTGACTGAGCAACACACCTATAACTTTTTCCTCTGTTGTTTCCACTTCATGAATTCCCCATCTTATAGGGCCACAGTTAATCACTACCTATAGGATCTCACACTTTATACAGCTGAATTTCATCCCATTTCCAATATTTTAGTCCAGAGGTCCCCAAACCCTGGGGTGCACCCCACATAGGGAAGCACAGCAGGCCTGGGCCAGCCCCCATGGAAGTGTAGAGGGAGCACCATCCCCAGGCTCGGTGCAGCTCTTCTCGGTGTGGCTGTGCTCCTGGCCCCATTCCCAGTCTGCACACACATGCTGGCTCCCACCTCACCAACTCCTTGGTAGGCCAGGCTGTGGCTCCATTCCTGGCCCCACTCTCAGACACCTTCCTGTGTTTACATATTCCCACCATTCCCTGGGGAGCTGTGGGCTCTAGCCTCAGAGGGAGGGCAAGTGGCCCTCGGGGACACAATCTTCAAAAACATGGAGAGCACTGCTCAAGACCTTAAGGGCACTGAGTTGTTCCTGTGTACAATAATTCAATCCTCTGTGGCATCAGCAAATCCATAGAATCATAGGTCTAGAAAGAATCTTAAGGGCATCAAGTCCACTCCCTTGACCTCAAGCCATACCAAGCCCACTGCTTCTTGGCCTATCAGACAGTAAGGAGAGTAACTTTTCTCCCTCCTCCTTGTAACAATCTTATAGTCTTGACAATATATGTCCCCTCTCAGTCTTCTCTATGCCAAACTAAACACACACAAATCTTTTCTAGACCTTCAATCATTTTTGTTGCTTTTCTCTGGATTTTCTCCACATCTTTCCTGAAATGTGGCACCCAGACCTGAACACAGTACTCCAGTCCAGTTCAGGCTAATCAGTAGTGAGTAGAGCAGAATTATTACTTCTCATATCTTGCTTACAACAGTCCTGTTAATGTATTCCAAAATAATGTTCACTTTTTTAAAACAGTTTTTACAATGTTGTTTCATTTAGCTTGTGGTCCAGTGTCCCCCTCAGGCCTCTTTCAACAGTACTCTTCCTTAAACCATTATTTCCCATTGTGTATGTCTGCAACTGATTAAGTGGAATACTTTGCATTTGTCCTTATTGAATGTCATTCTATTTACTTCAGCCCATTTAGAATTAATCTGATCCTCCTAAGCTCTTGCAATGCAACCCTTCCCAGCTCGATATCATCTGCAGACTTTAAGTGTAATCTCTATGCCATTATCTAAATCATTGAACAGATACAGAACTGATCCTTGAAGAACCCCACTTGTTATGCCCTTCCAGCATGTCTATGAATCGATAACTCCTCTCTGGGAATGGTTATCCAGTCAGTTATGCACCCACCTTAGAGTAGCTCCCTAGTTTGTTAATGAGAAAATCATGTGAGACTAAAGTCTTAAAGACTAGATCGGGGTCGGCAACCTTTTCAAACCAAAGAGCCAAACTACATCAAAATTCAGAACAAGTGGTCAACACAGAGCCACTATAAGAATGCCCATTTGCATGACTGGAAATGATACAACTTAATATTATTAATTGACACAATTAATAACAGCATATATAAAACATTGTACTCTGAGACTTTATTTAATGGGACTTCTGCTGGAGATACAGTTTGTGGATGTGTGGGGTGCAGGAGTCAGGGTTAGCATACGGAAGGTGCAGGAGGTGGAGTGGGAAACAGTATTTGGGGGTGGGGGGGGAAGCACCTGGGGCTGGATTATCTTCCCTGGCCAGTGCTGGGCTGCTGCACCCAGGCAACAGTGGCTGGGTCATGATCACCGCAGCCGGATCACAGCCTCCCCTCTTACCTATGCCACAGCAGGAGGGAGGGCCACCAACCAACCCTTCCTGCGGCCACATGGGGGCCTGCCCCAGGATTGGGGCTGGGGACAGGACACTGCAGCCAGACAGGAGCTGAGCCCCAGCTGAGGCCTAGTTGACCAAGCTTAATTTTAAATAAAGTAAAATATGATGTCCAACACACAAGGTTTCAATGTTGCTTTTATTCATGGCAGGGGTGAGGAAAGGGGCAGCGCATGGTGCCGCTTCTAACTCCGCTTCTTCCCCATAAAGGCTCATGGCTTTAGAATCAAAGAATCCTAGGGCTGGAAGAGACCTCAGGAGGTCATCGAGTCCAGCCCCCTGCCCAAAGCTTTCTCCCTCCGTGCCTCGCCTCGCCTCCCCTGCAGGAAGCTGGCTCTGGCACGCCAATCTCACAGGGGGCCACAAGGCTGGAGTGCCAGTGTGGGCTCCCTGCTGCGGGGGGGGGGGGGGGGGGGGGAGGGAGCGAAAGGGGGGCTGAGCTTGAGCTGAAAAAGAGCCATATTTGGCCATAAGTTGCTGACAACTGGGCTAGTATACCACATGTTACCACTGCCCCTCTACCCACAAGACTTGTTACCCTGTCAAGGACATCCATCCAACAGACTCCTAATTTCTGTGCCAAGATCACTAATGAAAAGATTCCCAACTCCCCAGGAAACTACGGTAACCGCCTTCCAACCCTTTCAGCACAATTCATTGTCTTGGCTTTACCCATGCAATAAGCCTGCTTAGTCCAGGAGCTGGCCAGGATGATGTTTTCTCTAGTTTCTATGGCGTTAGGTTACATCAGAGCATTGTTTCTGCCACTGCAACAGAAGGAAAAAAGTAAAGATAAGTTATTGTAATCTTTGTTCTTCTTGCCAATATGGTCAGAAGCAAAGATTCAGTCCTTGACTATCAAAAGCTGTGGGATGTGAGAACAGGAAGTTCTTCACTCATAACTGTATCTCAGCCTTCTTTCTGAAGTGAGATGCTGATTTATCTTTTCTTGCTCCCACTTCTCATTCTTTCATAGAATCACAGAATCCTAGGGCTGGAAGAGACCTCAGGAGTCATTGAGTCCAGCCCCCTGCCCAAAGCAGGACCAATCACAACTAAATCATTCCAGCCAGGGCTTTGTCAAGCCAAGACTTAAAAACCTCTAGGGATGGAGATTCCACCACCTCCTTAGGTAACCCATCCCAGTGCTTCACCACCCTCCTAGTGAAATAGTTTTTCCTAATATCCAGCCTAGACCCTTCCCTCCCCCCACTGTAACCTGAGACCATTGCTCCTCCTTCTGTCATCTGTCCCCACTGAGAACAGCCTCTCTCCATCCTCTTTGGAACCTCCCTTCAGGAAGTTGAATGCTGCTCTCAAACCCCCCCCCTTACTCTTTGCTTCTGCTGACTACATAAGCCCGAATCCCTCTGCACCCTGTAACTAAAGGCAATACTTCATGTTCTGGAAGTCATAGCCACAGGAGCCGAGTACAAGACGGTTTAGCAGAGGTTTTTATTTTAAATTGGTTTGGTCCTCAAACTGTGAAAGCAGATAAAATGGGAGGCGGGTGCAGAGCAAGGCAGTGCAGGTTCTCACACAGCCCTCTGAACACTTTCCTTCAGCAGTGGAGGAGGCTTTTTCTTCATTAGTATTGCAGCACCTCTGATAAGTTACAGCTATGCCAGAAGGCGTAATAATTTACTCAGCCTCTTTTGTATTACAGCCCTCTGCCAGCTATGAACCATGAGCTCTTGGTATCTGAGTGCAGCTGGCTAAGGCCTGCCATCACTCTGTGGTGACTGCTTGGTTGTGTGATGGGGCCAGATGCTATACTGTTTCTGCAGAGGAAAGAGCTTGCTTCATACCTGAACTCTTAAAAGTAGGGCTGTCGATTACACTTCACACCTGCCACCAACTGAAAACAGTCAGTGCATTAATCACATCCCTATAAGGCACGGGTGGGGAGGGGCTGTAGCCCTGAGCTTGTATGTGAAAACATCCAAAATATTTAAATAAATGGCATTCTATTGTTTAGCAGTGTGATTAGCTGTGGTTAATCACAGTTCATTTTTTAAACTGCTTCCCACCTTTACTTAAAAGATAACATTAACAATTCAAACACTGCTGCCTGTTCCAATTTTTTGCACTGCCCTCCATACACAGGGGATTATGTGCCTTCTCTGGTAGCAGTCCTACCAGTGTAGTATACATGCCAGGATGGTCACAGGCAGCACTTGCTCTGCCCCTGAATTCCCTCCAGACTCATCACAGCACTGCCAAGTCCACCCTTCCCCACGTTCATCTCAAATCCATTCTAGGAAGAGAGCAACCTCAGTCCATCCAGGCTGCTCAGCCAAAGACTCCACCATCCTCCCCTAAGAATAGCCCAAGTTACCGGCTCTCACGAGGGGAAAAAAAGTGTGTTACCACAAGAGATTCAACATTTATTTCATCATAAAAGTCCATCAAATAAAACTATATACAGTGATCCATGCATGTGGCTAGTAACACAGACATTTAAAACCTGATTAAAAACACAGTCTTCACACCAGCAGGGAAGTCAGGACACAGGGTGGAATTAGCAGGGGTCATCATAGTCATGTTTATATTTTGGATGCCTGTTGTAGCCAACTCTCTCCCCAGCAACGAGGCTCTGAATAACCCACTCCTGTGACACAACAGGGAGCCGTAACGCTTCCGCACACTTCAGGACAGCAGCTGGGCAGGACGAGTCAGTCACCACCACATCAAACACACCCAAAGCAATATCTGCAAGGAGGAGGACACAGGCTGTTGTCAGGGCAAGAAGAAAAAGGACCCCTCCCTCCTTGCAGTCACAAGAGATGCACCATCTCACTGGCCCAGGGAAGTTTCTTTCATCTCTCCTCAACCCTACTCAAAAAATTCTGTATCTCGTAAAGTTAGAAATACTCCACACACCAAACTTGAGCTCAGAGGGAGCTTCAAGATCAAAAAACAAAGCTGCCTTTGGCAGATGGAACAAGCAGCTGTTTGGGCTCACATCCTACACAAGCTCTATAGCTTACAGGCCATTGGGAGGGAGAGGCAATTCACTGTCAGACAGCAGAACTGCTGACCCGCTTTTCCCTTTTTAAGAGCAGTCTGGACCATCAACTGGACTATTGCATCATTCCCAAATTGGGGTCAACGGAAGAGGGGAGCCTTCCCCATCTTATCCAGGCAGACAGCTCTCAGTTACCCTGTCCTGTGTCTGCTATCCCATCCCTGCTCTCACTACAGCAGCCTGACACTCAGCAAGGCAATTTTACATCATTTTAACTCCACACAAGATTGCACAGGCACTGAAGTCCCAACTTCTGAATATGAGATTTACATGAGGCTCACTGGCTGGTGGGTACCTTTGTTCTGGGCATTCGAGTAATGTTGTTTAACTGATGCTGCTCCCCCTGTCATGAGGATTTCTGACCAAAGCTCGAGGAAGTTCTGCTGTTGGTCTGATACCAGAAGAACCTTCAGGTTACAGAAAGGGTTCTCTCGGGGGTGCCTGGAAAAAGAAAGAGAAGGATGGAGGTGGCAGAGCCCGATAAGACTCACAACAGTCACTTAATTCTAGGGCCACTTACTCCCGGACACAAGGATGGCAAAGGGCCATAGATCTAACCAGGCAGCTACTGAACACCTCACAAACATCAATAACTTTATCCTCCAACAATTCTTGGAGGTAAGGAAGTGACCCCTTTTACAGAAATGGAAACAGAGGCACAGAGACACTAATTTGCTCACAGTCACATTATGAATCTATGGCAGTGCAGGTAAACAAACCCAGATCTCACATGTTCCAGGTCAGGCCTTAGCAGCAATGCCACCCTCCCTTCTCAGTAAGGATGGAAGGCATGTGAGAGAAGATGTGGCTGGAGGGCATTGCTGAAACAAATGCTAACGTTGTCCTCTTCTAATTTTTTAAGATCTTTTGGGTAGTAAGGTGCCTGCAGCTGAGCCCAAATACCCGGAGTCCATTTGTACCACAGCTGCTTATAGAGGGATTGTCACTTCCCTGTTCCATCAAGAGGATAACTATAATTAGAGATGCCATTGTTTATGAAGCCAAAGTTACAGACTTCCTGCTGCGATATTGCACTGCAAGCCCACATTTCTGCAACACAGGTTTCTCTCTTCCACTGAATATCAGGAGGGAGGGTTGGATTATCTCCTCCACAGATGTAATTAGCTGCATTTTCCCCAAAGAATTTCATTGTAATTTCCTGCATATTTCCAGTCTCTTTCTAGTTCCCTCTCCATTGTTGTGTCTTCTCAATTTAGTGTGCAACTAACATGTTAATGATCTGGAAGGGGGAAAGATTAATCTACTATATATTTTGAAATGTTTTGTTTGTGGATTTTTTGTGCAAAATTAAGTCATAGTTCACAATTACCCACATTTATTTATTTTGCATAAATAATCTTGCCACTTAAATGAGCTGAAATGAATTACTTTTTACACCGGAATATGGTGGGTGAAAGGTTTAAATAATTATTTTTGCTTTTCATCGGAAAAAAGTCACGAGTATTATGATTACAGTTCATACAAAATACATACTAATAAAATTAAAATCAAGTTGCCTATTTGTGACGTAGTGGGGGGTACCTTGCTGGTTGCTATGCTGGGCAGTGGGCTGTGGGTGACCTCCGCTGGCTGCTGTCTGTAGCATGGCCCAGCAGGGCAGGGGATGAATCACTATATAAGGGGGCTCTGAACCTGTCCAACGAGTTATCTCCCATGGAGCGGAACAATGGGAAGGAGGGGAGTGGAGCCCTGGCTGGGGGCAAGGCTGGAAGGAAGGGTTAGTTTGTCTGGAATCATGGAGGAAGCAGCCTGAGCAAAGGGGGGGCTGGGATTTAGGGGCCCAGTCTCCCCCATCCCAAGAGGAGCAGAGGCATCCTAGGCCTGGCCCTGTAACCAGATTACATCTGTGCTGTGCTGTATCCTGGAGAAGCAATGAACTCCCTCTATTCTACTGGCTGGTGGAGTCTGTTCGTGCCACTACGGGGATGCAGGAGTTGGGGGACCCCGACATCGTCACACTATTCAACTGTCATTTTAGTGAAAAGAAAATTTTTACTGTTACAAATCACAAAATAATTCAAATTAGTTACAGAAGGCATAAAGGAAGCTTTATAAGTTTCTGATTCAAATTTACTATGTATAGTAATTATTCAATAAAATGAATAATGTTTGAAGTTGAAAACCTACACGTTTAAAATTGTTCTTTTACTTCCCTTTTGCAAGCACATTAATAAAAAATTCTATCACATATTTAATTTCTTGAACTTTCCTAAAAGTGTAATAGGTAGTGTTCTACAATAGGGACATTAAAATTGTGTAACAGGGTAACCATGTAACTGCTGAAAATCTCAACAGTTACACGGTTACCCATGCTATGAGGTCTGCAGTATAAAGCTTAGCTTTATATTGCAGAGCCCACAGTGAAGCCTCCCTGGGAGGAGGGCTGCCAGCCCCTGCCAACCCAGCTCCTGAGGCAGCAGCTTTGCTATGGCAGCAAGCCCTCTTCCCTCGGAGTAGAGCTGGCAGAACTTGTCTGCCAAACTCCCGGGGAAGAGGCATCTCTGAGTGTAACCAACACCATTAATCGATAAGCATCTGCACATCCCAATTGTACAACTTTGCTGCATCCACTACACAGCCAGTCTCAAAGAATATGGTAACATCAGCTGCTTTATTCAAGTCCACAACATCTGCTGCTTTCCTTCCTCAGCTACAATTGCAATTCACATTTTACAATAGCTCTGTTAGTTTTCAGGAGCTGGGTGGCACATCTGGGGCCCGTCAAATTAAGTAACTGCTATTTACAAGTCATTCTAATATTGTGAGAACTGGGATGAGGGGACCTATCTGAGATTTCTTCACTCACTCATGAAATCACTTGTTTCAGTCATCTTCACACCTCTTCCACAGGGCCCTCTCAAGTTGTCCTTGATTTTAACTAATCTCCCTTCGCTCATACTGTTGGCTCCCACATGGATGAAGTCCAACCTTCCTCAGAATTCCCTTTTTCCTAGCACCTGGAAAACACTGGCTCTTGAACATGGCAGTGTAGGAGGTAAAAGCAGAGGGGACAAAAGAGGTCGGCTGGTGAAACTAAAGGGGAGGGGGGAGGTTCTAGAACAGGGGTGAGCAATAATTTTTTGCTGGGGCCACTTTGAAAATTGGCCTGGGGGCGGGAGAGCAGCAAGGCCTCTGCGGGCCCTAATTGGCCTGAGGGTAGGGGAGCAGCAGGGCCTCCACGGGCCGGATCCACCTGCTTAGCCCTTTCCTCCTCCCCCCGTTCTAGAATCTGCCCAAGGAACTAAAGTGAGGAATAGAGCTTCCTCTGCCCTGCTGCATGTATTTAACCTGTTTGCTCCCCAAAAGCCCATGTCCTAATGGAACCCAAGAACACATGACAAAGAGAATAATTTCTGTATTGGGGGGAAGGGGGGGGGAGGAGGAGTGTAGTGTCTGATACAGACACAGACCTTCCCCATTAGACAATTTGGTTAGACAGCTGCAGCTGCTCTTCTCTTCCTTATTTCAGTTTTGCTTCTCTTTGTGTCCAGGGCCAAAGGCAGATTGTCACAGGAGATGGACTGCCCACTGCACCAAACAAAGGAGGAGGAGGAGGAGGAGGAAGTACTCACGCACATTAGGGAGAAAACAGGAAGTTATGT
The DNA here is from genome assembly GCA_032595735.1 of Pelochelys cantorii. Taxonomy (NCBI): domain Eukaryota; kingdom Metazoa; phylum Chordata; order Testudines; family Trionychidae; genus Pelochelys; species Pelochelys cantorii. The sequence goes on along the minus strand of CM064338.1, from coordinate 48,130,033 downwards.
TCCCCTCCCCACCCATCTAGTTACTTAGATGACTCCCATTACACAGTGGTGCAGCACCTCCCAATCATTAGTGTATTTAGCCTCACAACAACCCTCTTGCTATATCCCTACCTGCACCTTTAGTTCCTGCCTACTCAGTGCTTACCACTCCAGCAGCCTTTGCTCTTGGAGGCTGTAGCCAGCTGGGAGAAGGTAATTCCGGTAGTTTTGAAGCTGGTTCGCATGGCAACTGTCATGGACCCAGACATGAGATACACAGGGAATTCCACTGGCAAGGCACAGGAAGTATTTCCGTGTTCGGCAGTGCTGATCTGCAATCAGGAGACACTGATACGCCGCATTACACTTGGGGGAGACAAAGAGACAAACCATCAGAACCCGGTACTACCTAAGCAGTCAGAGGTATCCTTCCATAAAAACTCTTTAGAGAAACTAAGAGGCCTCAGGAGGCACAGAAAGCAGGAGCAGAAACATGCAGCTGCTCCCCGAAGGGCTGAAGCATGGCACAAAGTATATTCCCCCAATCTTCGGTGAAGTCAGCTGTTTAAGGTGACTTGGTCACCTGGCTAAACCCAAAAAGTCCACCCCTTCCAGTGTCTTGAAGTCCAAGAACTCTTCTGTCCTGCTTCTGAGTCCTACTATGGCCTTCCCGGGCTTGTGTCAGTCTACCGCTCCTTAATATAGTTGTTTCATCTCATAAGATGGCAGTACTGGGGAACCCAGACTTAGATGACTCCCATTACCACAATTTGCTTATTCAGTGCCTATCCCTGTAATCAAACAGCCCAACAGAATTAAAAAAAAAATGGGGGGCGGGGGGGAAGAGGGGAGGAGGGACTTAAAATCTTTCCCATGTCTTTTCCTATGCTACCAGCCTTCTTAGCTGGCTTCCTACTTTTCAAGGAACACCGATTCCTAGACACGTCTTTGGCTCTCCCAGCTTCCACCAGGTCCCATTCAATAACAGCAGCAGATCACTTCCTTGTCTTGTCTCTTCACTTTGCCACTGTACTTCCTTCAGCAGCAGCAGGCCTTCTACAACAGGGCACCCACTTTGGCCTTCTGAGAATGAGCATGCACCCATTCACTGGTAGTCCAAGTCTTTCCTCTCCCAGGACTCCTCAATTTACATCCTCTGCAGGCCTGACTCTCTGCCTCTGCATGGGAAGGGACGTCAGGCCAACTCTGGGGCAGCTGAGCCCACAGCCCTTTAAAAGGACCACCTCACACTGATATACAGGATTTAAAGATCTTCCGTCTTGGGGTGGGATCTTTTCTGCAAAACCCACAACGGCATCTGAGAGTATCCACATATCTGGAGATTTAACTTCAAGTTTCAAACCTTCAGGCTGGAAGCTATCTGGATCTTTGTATTTCATTGGGCCTTTCATCAGATCTTCCCAGAGAGGTAGCTTTCAAGGAGTTCACAGACACATTTGCAGTTAAGGGGGCTGTAAGGCTAGCAGGAGGCTATTAGAGATTCCCTGACACTCACAAACACTGTTTTCCTAGCAACTCTGGTGAGAAGAGACAGAGAAATGAAGGTCAGATCAGCTGAACAAGGACAGAACACTCGGATTGGAAGGGACCCCAAGAGGTCATCTAGTCCAGTCCCCTGCCCTCACGGCAGGACCAAGCACCGTCTAGATCATCCCTGACAGGTGTCTGTCTAACCTGCTTTTCAATATCTCCAGTGATGTTCCACAACATCCCTAGGCAATTTATTCCAGTGGTGTGTCTCAGAGATCAAGGAGCCAGACAGTGAGCCTCATCACATTGCCTTCTTTATACCCTCTCTAAACAAACCCTCTGCATTTTTTGATCTAAGTTCACAAGTGTCTATGACCCCATTCACAACTGTACCAAGGTCTTGCCCTCAGTTGATACAAGTAATTGGGAGCTTGTGACGGGCGAATGTGTCCCGCACTGGTGAAGGGCGGGGGGGTGCCAAGACTCTGTGGGCGGGGGAAGTCCCGCCCTTCTTCCCAGACTGGGCATGCTCCAACAGCTGGAGCTGTACAAAAGCCAGTGGAGCAGCTTAGGCTGGAGGGACCACCAGCAGGGAAGGAACTCAGGCTGGAGCTCCGAAGCAGTCCCTGCCACTGTAGCCCCAGCCACCGCAGCCCAAGCGACAGCCCTGACCAGGGAGGCCTTCTTCATGAGTCAGATCCATTGAGCAATGCCCCGAGGAGGGGGCAACACCAGGGACAGTAGGAAGTGGCCTAGGGTGGAGGTTTGTCCCTCTGGGAGCTCAACGCATTTCGGTGGGATGCCCCACTGAGCAGGGCCCGGAAGCAGGGCCCTGGGCTGGGACCCGGTGGAGCGGGAGGGCCTGGGTCCCCCTACCTCCCTGCCCCACAACACTAGTCTCCCTGACAGCCGGGGGAGACTCACCAGGGCATAGGCCTCCAGGCGAGAGCGCCTTCTAGAAGCAGACCATAGTACCTTTGACTCGGCCTGCAGGGCCATGTAGATCCTGAAAAAGGGAACAGTACTTCTGGCCAGGCCTCTTGGGCCATATTTATCCTAAAATTGGGAACAGGACTTTGGAACCAGGCCCATAGGGCCGTATTTATTGTAAAAGGAGGGAATTGTACTTTGGGGACCACCTACCCCTTTTCAAAAGGGACATCAATCCTGCCTTTGGGAGACCCCTCCCCAGCTGTTGTGGGGGTCTGGCCCCCTACAGAGCCCAATAAGGTACAAGAGCAGTTTCCATGAATTTTTCCAATCTAATTTACCCATGCACTTGTCATCAATGAATGTCACCTGCTTTTGATCAAGAGCATCAAGTGCTATGTGAAGACCAAAAGAAGAGAAAGGTGTTTGGGCCCTATTCATAGACTAGGGCCCCACTCTATCCTCCCACACATCCCCTCCCCCAGACAAGATTACCAAGTATTACACAAACCCCCATCACAACATGCTCCCAATTGCCCTACTCCAGCCACCTTCCAGAGTTGTTTCCCTCCCCCTCATGTGCAGCTCCTCACCTCTCCTATGGGAATGCATTATGGGCAGACTGTATGTTCTCACCTGGGTTTCATTAAAGTCCTCCAGGATGTAGCCAGCTCCAGTTCGCAGCTGCAATATTGTGTACTGTTTGTTGTAAGGAATTGAGAATTCTGCAACAGGAGGAGAAGAGAGCTCACAGCCTTGGCTACCTAAGCTATGCCATACCCCATGCCCTCAACCCAACAGAGAGGGACAGAGTGACCCCACAGATGTTATAAAATCAAGAAGATGTGGTGAGAGGACACAGAGCCCCTTGGAGGTACAGCAGAGAGCTGAGGATATTGCTGGCCAAACTGTTCACTCAAGTAACCCATAAATCTTAACAGCTGCTTTTAAAATCAAAGCATCAAGTTCATGCACATCAGCACCATCTGCCAAGGGCAAGTTCAAGTCTTTTGTTGCTGCTTTCTCAAGCCCTAAGTCACTCAGCCCAATCACCTGCAATCTGCCAGTAATGCCAGCTGTGACAACACCTTCACTTCCTTCACTGACTGAAGAACCTGCCACCACTACTGTAATTTTCCTCCTGCAGCCAGAGACCAGCTCTGGCTCACTTCTGTGAGGGGCCTAGTAGAACATGGGATAAATTGTAAAGGAGGGGGGACAACTGAATTTGCAGATATGCCTGAGCAGATGCCACCAGCCCTTTCCCTAAACCCACAGGATTCCACCTGGAAATACAATGGGGAAGATTCATCTCACCTTCCTCTTCCTCACTACTGCCTGCAGGACCAGCTGATCGCTTCTGGCAGTTAGCCAGTTTGTCACTCGGGGTTGCCATAGTGAGAAGAAAAGCATAACCCAGGAAGAGGGTCTTGTTGCGGGGCAATGGCCCATGATGCTCCTCCAGCGTCGAGGGGTCTCCTGTGTGATCTCCACTTTCACAGGGGCTCAAAAACTCACCGGCCCTCACAGCCCCTATGGAGAGAAGGAACTGCTGTGAAAGCTCTGGCATCAGGACACCCAATATAAAGGCAGTTCCAGATGGCTCACTATGCTGGTACTTTTCCTTGTGGGTGCCAATGTGTGTTCCAGAATAGAAACTACTTTTAAAAACTCTTTCCCTCATGGTTGCAAAGAATCTTCAAAATGTAACTGGAGTGTACTTCACAAAATAATGTCTGCTGGAACGTACAGACCGCCTGAAAGAATAGCTCAGACAATGGACAGATGTCCCACGCATCTCCATGACTGTTGACTCTGAACTCTGACATTGACAATTTACTGTCACGTATTTTAGTGCTGCTCAAAACATACAAGAAATGGGAAGGCTGATCACATCACTGACATCAGAGCAATGCCCTGCAAAGCACATCTGGGCTGGATGGAACTTAGGGGACACTGCAGCATATTTTTAATCCTTCAGTCCAGGGTAAAAGAACCTCAAGTCATGGTACACATCCAGAGAGAAGCACAGCCTCAAACACAGGTGGATGGGGAGGAGGTTCTACACATTTGCTCAGGAGAAAGGGAAAAATCTAATTCCACAGGAGGAAGAGAATCCTACTGTCCCTGAGTTTTAGAGCAGTGGGGAAGGCTGTTACCTGGTTTCATTGCTGCAGACTTGCGTCCTCGTTTGGCTGGGGATCTCTCATCTTCAGAGGAAACTAACTTCCTCTTCCCAGACAGAAGACCTGGGGTGACACGTGGACTCTCCAGTCCTTTGCGAGTGGGTGTAGTGCTGCTGCTGGAAGTGCTAGGTGAGCCAAAGTTACTGCGCCGCTTCCGCTTCCCCTCCACCAAGTTATCTAAACCATGGTAAGCCAGTGTTAAGTCATCAGTTTCCTGCTCCCCCTCACAAGCATCACCCACCCCAGTGACACAAACAGCTTCATAAGCTGAGCACACTGAGCTTACACACCATCACCAGGCCCAAGGGAGAAAATCAGCTTTCCTACATCTCATGTCTTCATTCACTTCCCACGAGACTCCCTTGTCCCTACCTGCTTTCAGAGGACTGCCATAAAGGCATCCCTTCACTGAGCCTGGCAAGTACTATGGATGTCACTGCAGCTCCCTGCTCTATTCACCTCCCTCTCTTCTTTTTTCTAGGTGAATCATACCTGTGCAGCAGCAGTCTTGCACTGTGCTGTCGGAGCAGCACTAGAAAGCAGGAGCAGAGGCATGATCCATGCTTAATCAGGGCCTGTCGAGGGCCAGTTCCCACTGGACACTAGTGGATAGCATGCAATGCCTCTCAAGGCTGCCAATAGACATAATATGATTAGCAAAGTCTGTGCATTGCCATTAGAATCACACACTGAGTTCACACCTGGAGTAACACATGATCTGGATGCAGTTAGAGGGACTCCCAACAGCTCAATTCAGCCCCCTCTTACCCAGGCTGATGTCAGCTGCCTTAGTCAGGGGTGTGACTGGTTCATAGGGACTCAGCCCATACTGCTCCCGAAGCTTGTTTCCTTGCTCCAAGGACAGGATTACTGCCATACGCTTGTACCATTTCCTCTGGCCTTCCTTTTCAATACAGTAATACAGCTCTCCAGACTCCTTCCTGTGTCCCTTCACCACACCTGGGAAGACAGCAAAGTAAACTGTTTACTGACAAGATCTTTGACTCCTGACCCTACCAGGCACCCGCTTCCCAGCAGACAACTTCCACAGGATTCAGTGACCTAGAGACCACTGGCCTTCTTCAGCCCAGAGAGGAAGTAAAGGGTTGAGCTGCAGCAGCCCAGCTGTTACCTGCACTGAAATACTCATCCTCAGAGAGCGCAGTCACCTCAGTTTCCAGGGGAATGGGATCGCAGAGTAAAATATCTTTGCCTAAGACATCACACTCATATCCATCATCAAAAAGCAGCTTGTACTTCCCTGCCCCAACATCCTGGGTTATTGTCCCAGAATAAAAGTAGCCATTTGAGGACCACTTGGCTACAACTCGCAGGCCCACAAAGCTGTTCCCAGAGGATAAGTCCGCACTGTCAGAGGGACCTGCCACCGCCTGCAAGGGAATTTCCGGAGAGTCACTTCGTCGCAAGGTGAAAGGGCCAGCAGCATCAAATCTGTCCCCACCATCTGGTGGTCGAACCACAATGCGCACAAAGGGTTTCTCCTCCGGTGATACTGTGGTTGAGAGATCTTCCACACCTGCCATGCCACTCCCAGCTGCATCCCTGGGAAAGGCAGAAAAAGAGGTGGGCTCCAGGGAGAGCAGAGAAAGCAACTATTGTGTCTCAAAGGAAGCTTTCCCAAGCTGGGTACTTGCACAACCACTCCTGTCTCCCTCAGCACCCACCTCTCTCTCTCTCTCTCTGCATTTCCACATTGAGGCCCTTCTAACCCTCTCCTCCCATCATATGCAGCCACCTGATCCCTATTCACTATTTGCTTATTTAAAAAAAAAAAAAAAAAAAAAAAAGGACACACACACACACACACACACACACACACACACTCAGTTCTATACAACTTTACCTTGTTCCAGTTGTTCGAGATGGTGGGCGGCCTCTTCTCCCTCGCCCACGAGGTGTAAGTAGTACTTTCCCACCCTGTCGGATGCCAAGTGCTACGTCTTCATCTTCCTCGAATGCCATTGCTCCTATGTGACTGGCTCTTAGAGGAGACCCTGGCTGGCCAGCCCCTTTTCTAGGGCTAGGAATTAAGGGAGATAATTTCAGTGTCCTGGAAGAAGCCATCAACAAATCCACTCCCTCCAATTTCAACATGCTCCCAATTTCCGGTGAGAAAAGTCTGCCTGACAGCCACCTTGCTGACAGTGTGTCATGAAGCCTATTGGAAGCACTGAACCAAGGAGACACAATTCCTGTCCTTTTAGGAAGAAAGGAGGGGGTTAGGGGAAAAGAGAACAGAAGGCTTTCCCTTCATCAAATCAGATCCCTCCCACAAAATCTATGCAATACCCCACCCTTCTGACAGTCACCATCCACTTGTCTTCATGATACATAGCAGCTCATCAACTCCATCCCCAAGAAGTACCTGCCTTCCTGTCTCCAAGGCATTATATACACACCTCAGTTTTCCTAGCAGTCCTCTGCCACTGGGTAAGGCAAATTCTCCAGCTTCCATTCCACTGACTTTCCCTTTGAAAGATCCTGCTCCCCTCCCTGAGCTACTGCCACCATGTGTAGCTGACAGACCACTACTGGTGCCACTCGATGTGCGATGGAGACTGGAGGCCTTGGATGAAAAGGAGCTGATGTCCCCGAGGTCCCCGGAGGTCAGTGATGAGCCCCCTGTCGTTCGGGAGGGGGAGAGGTCTGTCTCACATTCCTGGCACTCCACTGTGGGCTCTTCAGTCTCCTGAAAAGGAAAGGTCAAACTGCAAGCCAGAAGCAGTACAGGGATTGGGGGGAGGGGGGAGAGGGAGAAGAGGCAGTATCTAAGTCAAGACGAGGGAACAATGTTCGTATTATCTGAACCTGCACACTTCAGTCCAGCCCAGAATCTGGACAGTTCCAAGAGAAGGGGCCCTATCTCAGGAAGGAGCTGTGAGAATGCCATGTAAGAGAGAAGTTTACTTCCCTGGAACCATTACTGGAGTTCTTTGAAATATTTGCTCCCTATGGAAGTGCCACATAAGGGCATGCATGCACCCATACTTGCTCTTGCCTGAAGATTTTTTCATTAGCGATACCTGCAGTTCCATGCCTGCCCAATATGGAAGGGCAGACCTGCACCACTCCACTTCCTTCTCAACCTCTAGGCATGGTAGGCCTCCAAAGCAGAAGCAACAGGAGCATCCATAAGGACAAAACATCTCAAAATTTACAGTTCCTGTTCATGGTAGGTAACCTCTTCCTTTTTGGAGTTACTGTCCTATAGGCATTCCACACAAAACTATTCTTTTGTGGGTGTTGAGGAGGCAGATTCAGTACAGAGGGTAGAACAGTTTCATTAAAGGCCTCGTCTGCTCTGGAGGCTCTACTGAGGCATAAAGCTCAGAACATGCACATGGGGCATGAGTAGGCTGCCTTGCAAAAGTTCTTGATGAAAGCCTACTATTAATCTGTGAGGCCAACGTCCACAGGAGCAATGCACACTGAGAAAAAACCTATTGCGTTCACAACAGTTTATTAACTACAGTTATCAAGTCCAGCTCCCTGCCCAAGGCAGGACCAATCCCAACTAAATCAACCCAGCCAGGGCTTTGTCAAGCCGAGACTTAACCTCTAGGGATGGAGATTCCACCACCTCCATAGGTAACCTATTCCAGTGCTTCACCACCCTTGTAGGGAAATAGTTTTTCCTAATATCCAACCTAGACCTTTCCCACTGTAACTTGAGACCATTGCTCCTTGTTCTGCCATCTGTCACTACTGTGAACAGCCTCTCTCCATCCTCTCTGGAACCTCCCTTCAGGAAGTTGAAGGCTGCTATCAAATCCCTCCTCACTCTTCTCTTCTGCTGACTAAACAAACCCAAATCCCTCTGCCTCTCCTCACAGGTCATGTGCTCCAGCCCCCTCATTATTTTCGTCACCCTCCGCTGGACCCTCTCCAATGCATCCACATCCTTTCTATACTGGGGGGCCCAGAACTGGACACAATACTCCAGATGTGGCCTCACCAGAACCGAATAAAGGGGAATAATCACTTCTGTGGATCTGCTGGCGATGTGCCTCCTAATGCACCCTAATATGCCATTAGCCTTCTTGGCTACCAGGGCACACTGTTGACTCATATCCAGCTTCTCATCCACTGTAATCCCCAGGTCCTTTTCTGCTGAACTGCTACTTAGCCATTCAGTCCCCAGCCTGTAACAATGCTTGGGATTCTTCCATCCCAAGTGCAGGACTCTACACTTGTCCTTGTTGAACCTCATCAGATTTCTTTTGGCCCAATCCTCTAATCTATCCAGGTCACTCTGGACCCGATCCCTGCCCTCCAGTGTATCTACCTCTCTCCCTAGCTTTGTGTCATCTGCGAACTTGCTACAGGTGCAATTCATCCCCTCATCCAGGTCATTAATAAAATGCTGAACACCACCGGGCTAAGAACAGATCCTTGGGGCACTCTGCTAGAAACCGACCGCCAACCTGACATCGAGCCACTGACGACTACCCGTTGGGCCCGACAGTCTAGCCAGCTTTCTATCCATCTTACAGTCCATTTATCCAATCCATACTCCCTGAACTTGCTGGCAAGAATATTGTGGGAGACCGTATCAAAAGCTTTGCTACAGTCAAGGTATATCACTCTTCCAAGTGCTTCAAAATGGATTCCGTGAGGAGCCCCTCCATGATTTTTCTGGGGACTGAGGTAAGGCCAACTGGTCTGTACAGTTCCCTGGATCGTCCTTCTTCCCTTTTTTAAAGATGGGCACTACATTTGCCTTTTTCCAATCATCCGGGATCTTTCCCGATTTCCACAAGTTTTCAAAGATAATAGCCAAAGGCTCCGCAATGACATTTGCCAACTCCCTCAGTACCATCGGATGCATTAAATCCAGACCCATGGATTTGTGTACGTTTAGCTGTTCTAAATAGTTCCTAACTTGTTCTTTCCCCACCAAGGGCTGTCCACCTCCTTCCCATACTGCATTGCCAAGCGCATTTGTCTGGGAGCTGACCTTGTCCGTGAAGACAGAGGCAAAGTAAAGCATTGAGAACTTCAGCTTTTCCCACATCATCTGTCACTAGGTTACCTCCCTCATCCAGTAAGGGCCCCACACCCTCTCTGATCACCCTCTTATTGCTAACATGCCTGTAGAAACCTGGGGCTAGAAGCTTTTCCCTCAGCAGTATCCATAGGCAAGTGGCTCTGGCACCCTCATGGGTGTTGTCTGCACCTTCCACTCTTAGTTCCTTCTTGCCAAAAACACCAATAGTGGGGAAGGAGGGTGGGATGTGGAATGGACATGAGCAACACACTTCAAAGAACACCAGTTACGGAAACAGTTTCTTCTTTGAGTGCCTGCTCATGTCCATTTCACATTAGGCGACTCCAAGCAGTACCCTTGGAGGCATGTTGGAGTTCAGTCACATAGATTGTAGCACAGCCCTGCTGAACCCAGCATCGTCTCTGGCTTGCTGAGTGATGGCATACTGAGATGTGAATGAGGATCATAGAATCATAGAATACTAGGACCGGAAGGGACCTCGAGAGGTCGAGTCCAGTCCCCTGCCCTCATGGCAGGACCAAGTATTGTCTAGACCATCCCTGATAGACATTTATCTAACCTATTCTTAAATATCTCCAGAGATGGAGATTCTACAACCTCTCTGGGCAATTTATTCCCGTGTTTAACCACCCTGACAGTTAGGAACTTTTTCCTAATGTCCAACCTAAACCTCCCTTGCTGCTGTTTAAGCCCATTGCTTCTTGTTCTATACTCAGAGGCCAAGATCAACAAGTTTTCTCTCTCCTCCTTATGACACCCTTTTAGATACCTGAAAACTGCTATCATGTCCCCCCTCAAACTTCTCTTTTCCAAACTGAACAAACCCAATTCTTTCAGCCTTCCTTCATAGGTCATGTTCTCTAGACCTTTAATCATTCTTGTTGCTCTTCTTTGGACCTTCTCCAATTTCTCCATACCATTCCTGAAATGAAGTGCCCAGAACTGGACACAATTCTCCAGTTCAGGCCTAATCAGTGCAGAGTAGAGTGGAAGAATGACTTCTCCTGTCTTGCTCACAACACTCCTGTTAATGCATCTCATAATCATGTTTGCTTTTTTTGCAACCGTGTCACACTGTTCACTCATGTTTAACTTGTGGTCCACTATGAGCCCTAAATATCTTTCAGCAGTACTTCTTCTTAAGTTGTCAATTCCCATTTTGTGTGTGTGAATCTGATCGTTCCTCCCTAAGTGGAGTACTTTCCATTTGTCCTTATTAAACTTTATCCTATTTACCTCAGACCATTCACTGAAGAAGTGTGTTGTGCCCACAAAAGCTCATGATACCATCTATATGTTCTGTTAGTTTTTAAGGTGCTGCCAAGACTATTTGCTGTTTAACTTTTTCCACTTACAGACTAACTTGGCTACCTCTCTGAACCATTTCTCCTGTTTGTCCAGATCATTTTGAATTATGACCCTATCTTCCAAAGCACTTGTAACCCCTCTTAGCTTAGTATCATCTGCAAACTTAATAAGCGTACTCTCTATGCCAATATCTAAATTGTTGATGAAGATATTGAACAGAAATAGTCCCAAAAATGAGCCCTGTGGAACCACACTTGTTATGCCCTTCCAGCAAGAGTGTGAACCATTAATAACTACTCTCTGAGAACAGTTACCCAACCAGTTATGTACCCCCCTTATAGTAGCCCCATCTTGGTTGTAATTCCCTAGTTTATTGATAAGAAGGTCATGCAAGACTGTATCAAATGCTTTACTAAAGTCTAGGTATACCGTGCTTACCGCTTCTCCCTTATCCACAAGACTTGTTAACCTATCAAAGAAAGCTATCAGATTGGTTTGACATGATTTGATCTTTACAAATCCATGCTGGCTATTACCTATCCCCTCATTATCTTCCAGATGTTTGTAGATGAATTCCTTAAGTATTTGCTCCATTATCTTCCCTGGCACAGAAGGTAAACTGACTGGTCTGTAGTTTCCTGGGTTGTCCTTATTTCCCTTTTTATAGATGGACACTAGATTTCCCCTTTTCCAGTCTTCTGGAATTTTTCCCATCTACCATGACTTTTCAAAGATGATCGCTAATAGCGCCAACTCATCCTCAATCAGCTACTTGAGTATTCTAGGATATGTGTCATCAGTCCTTGGTGACAAAGTCATCTAACTTTTCTAAGTAATTTTTAACTTGTTCTTTTCCTATCTTAACTTCTGAACCTACCCCATTTTCATTGGCATCCAATCACCACCAAACTTCTCGGTGAAAACCAATACAAGTCCTTAAGCACCTTTGCCGTTTCCCCATTTTCTGTTGTTGTTTTTCCCTCTTCAGTGAGCAATGGCCTATCCTATCCTTCGTCTTCCTCTTGCTTCTGATATACTTGTAGAATGTTTTCTTGTTACCCTTTAGGTCTCTAGTTAGTTGTGACACTGAGTAGGTTTCCCAGATCCAAAGAAGAGCTCTGTGTAGCTCAAAAGCTTGTCTCTTTCACCAACGAAGTTGGTCTAATAAAAGTTATTACATGATCCATACTGTCTCTCTAATGTCCGGATACCAACACAGCTGCAACATTGCAACAAAATTCATGCCTGACATTGGAAGTTAAAAATAGGATGGAAATGAATAGATATTGTGGGTTTCCTCTGCAACCTCTCTGTCATCTTAGCTCCAATGCCATATGCCTTATTCACAGTGGGGAGCACATCTTAATAGTCTCCTATCTAGGACAGGGGTCTGCAACATATGGCTCAGTATGGAATCAAATCTCTCTCTTTTGTCATTCCCAAAATACATGCAACTTTTAAAATTAAAATGAAAAATTCAAAATTTTAAAAATGTGTAATTATTCATGTAGCTTGAATGCATGCATTAACCTAAATTTGATCATTTATGATGTAAATTTCAAAGAAATGTGTGAAAAGATGCAGCAGCATAAGTCCCATTAAATAAAGTTTGAGAGTACAATGTTTAATTTATGCTATTATTAATCATGTCAATTATCAGTCATATTAATTTGTAAATTTTCAGTCATGCAAATGGGCATTCCTATACTGGCTCTCTGTTGACCTCTTGTTCTGAATTTTGATGTAGTTTGGCTCTTTGGTTTGAAAAGGGTGCCAACTCCTGATCTAGAAAATACTTCCCTTCCCATTTGTGACCAATTAACATCCCTCTGGCATCTTTAGCAATTGTTCACATTAAACAGGAAACATATTTTAGCAACTTTTAAATGCTATTTAGCAGCTGCAAACAGGGTCATGGGTCAGCACAGCAGGTCTCAGCAAAGCACAGCCTGTGAGCCATTACTCTGGCAAGAACCATGCTATGCTAGGCCTGGCTTTCACAGCCACTGACTGAATCAGGGCTTGTCTAAACAAGCTATTGCACAGCAAGTTCGGATGTAAACTGACAGTGCACCACTATGCCATGCACAAACTGGCTGGGTTCACATTGAAAACACTCACTACAAATTCCCTAATGTGATTTGCAAACTTTATTTGAAGCACTAAGACATTTTTAGAGTACAGCAGTAGGATCCATTAAATCATGTAATTGTTATAGGTAGGTACCTGGAGAGGTCATCTACTTCTGCCATGAGTGCAGGGGAATGGACTAAGTATTATCTAGACAACCTCTGGCAGATGTTTGTCTAACCTCCCCTTACAAATCTCCAAAGATGAAGATTCCACAACTGCCCCAAGCAATTTATTCCAGTGCTTAACCACCCTGACAGTTAGGAAGCCCTTACTCCACTGTTTCCCAAATGGTGTTCCGTGGAACTCCGGGATTCCAGAAGTGAAAATAAGGGTTCCGCAAGAAAATTCCATTACAGTAACATTTTTTGATTTATAAAATAATTAATATTTAAGCATTTATGAATCGTATTGAATTTTAAACTGGGTTCTCAAATTACGCAGCAACAAAAACAAAATACAGAAATCTCGACTGAATGCTGCACCAGATATGCAAATCCAACTTTCCAATATTAAACCAAATATAAAAAGAATTTGCTAAGAAAAGAAAAACCACTCCTCACATTGAAAACTGCCAATATAATGCATATTAGTTTTTTAGCTTTATTTTTTGTACACATTAAATGTGATTTTTGTTTTTAAATATGTGCAATTAAACTAAATGTTGATCTCATGACCTTGTTTAGCATTTGTTTATTATTATCCTTACTTATTTGTGGTCTACTTTTTCAGCTCCATATACAAGACTGTTATTAGGGGTTCCGCAAAATTCTTTCGAGTTTAAAAGGGTTCCATGGCCAAATAAAATTGGGAAACACTGCCTTACTCCAATGTAAGCCCATAACCTCTTGAGGATAGGACAAGCAGCAAAGGGGAACCTTTGAAATTTTTTTGCTCTCATCTTTGTAACAACCTTTTGTGCGTCACCATTAAGAAACACAAACTCTAGATATAGATATTTAAGTTACCATAGGGATGGAAGAAGAAAGAATATTAAGACAAGGGTTAATGAGTACTGATACTCACAGCACAGCCCAATTTGGGAAAGTGATCTGGATGCAGCGAGCCTAGTGTTGTATGCATTGAGGAGTGCGCACACCTGAGTACATGAGCACACTTGCATCTTTAAGAAAGCACTCAGGAGCTAGAGCCTGAAGACTTGTTCAGACACAAGCAGTGCCAGCAGCTCTGGACCCACAGAGACAGCAGCACAGAAAGATTCCTCCCTGTCCCATCTAAGGATATTAAATATCGACTGACTGACTAATCAAATAGTCGATGCATTTTGTATCAACTATTTGATTAGTCGATAGGGCACCTCTGTCTTTGAAGTGTAGCAACAGCCCTATAGCTGTTGCCATACTTCAAAGGCGAAGCGCTGCATGGATCCCAGGGTCAGCTCTGACTCCAGGCTCCATGTGGTGCTGCCGCTTTGAAATGCTGCGGGGAACCTGGCGTCAGGCTCCTTGCGGCATTTCAAAGCAGCAGCGCCAGTGGAGTCTGGGATCAGCTGATCCCAGGCTCCACGCAGTGCTGCCGCTTTGAAATGCCGCATGCAGCCTGACGCCAGGCTCCCCGTGGCGTTTCAAAGCAGCAGCGCCACACGGAACCCAGGGCCAGGGGGGGAGTACCCAACTGATCCTGGTCTCCAAGTGGCGCTGCCACTTTGATACTAGTCTACTAGTCTTTCACGTCCCTAGTCCCATCATCCCAGCTCAATGGAGACAAGTTACGCAGGCAGGAGGACACCTCAACATCAGGAGTGCCAAACACACAGGAAACAGGATGGAGCAGCACACCAGGGGCAGTTGTGGGGGAGAACAGAGCGGCAGGGGGAACCGGACCTATGGGAGCTACACAGCACTGCAGCAGGCAGGTGAGCGGCAACCCTGCTCTGGAGAAGTCACCTGGTCATTCAACTGTCTTGCTGAAGCCTGAGTCCCTCTGCCCTCTTCAGATGCGGCTGCTTGTCTGCCTTCCTGCCACCTCTATCAGCCAACCTGGCTCTTGGCAGCTGGGGTGGGACTCAGGCAAATCCTGCACACTGAGCCCTTTTGGCAGGCTGCTGGCCCTGTATGGCTGTAATAATCAAATGGGCAGCACTTAGACTGTTGCAAGGCTATGCAGACACACAGCTTACAAGGAACACTACCTGCCAGTTGTCTGAATACCAAAAAGACATACTATTTGTTAATGCAGGTTTATGTTCCCCCAACAGCAGTAGTAGTGATTAATCTCTCATATACATACATACATATATGTATGAATGAATATAGCTGTAAAAGGGCTCAACTTATTTTGTAAGATACAAGAACATGGCTCTTCCCTGAATGTATACAATATTTTTATGCCCTAAGGAGGGAATATTTTTGAGACTCTTCTGATAGGATATTAGGGTTTAAAATGGAAACCCCTCCAAAGTCACCTGCTCTGGGAAGACAATCAAGAAGTTTCTACTAATTTCTCAGTCTCCGAGAAGGAGAGTTAACTCCAAAAGTATTACAAAGTAGCACTAAGTTACAGTTTTGTTAAAGCACCAAAGAGATTGTTATTTCCTGTGGAAATTTTTAGTTCTCTGAAACCCTTAAATCTTGTGAAGGCCACAACTACAACTGAGTTCAAAAATAATTAGGTATGCTCCTGGAGGATAGATCCCTCAATGGCTACTGGCCAACATGATCAGGGATACAACCCCATGCTCCATATGTCCTTAGCCTCCAACTGTAAGAAGCTGGAGGTGGACCACAAGGAATGGATCACTCAATAATTGCCCAGTTCTGTTCATTCCCTCTGAAACACTTGGCATTGGTAACCGTCAGAAGACAGGATGCCGGACTAGACAACTGGTCTGACCCAGTGTGGCCATTCTTATGCTCTTGAACCATCTTTTCCTGCAAAAGGTGGTCAGGCACCGCTCAGCACCTCACACCTGGCCCTTACTGGCCTCGTTGAAGGAAGGCAAGAAATAGCAGATACTATTTCAGCGTTGTGCAATATGATCGCCACATAAGAAATGTGGCATGAACACAAGCAAGTGGCTGTGTGTGTTAATACTGTGTGATTGTTAATGAAAGATGTTCAAACTGATAAGGGTGAGTAAAGATCCGTGCCAGAGCATGGCAGCCTGTTAACCGAATTCTGCTGTTTCCTGTGGTCACACAAATACCAGCAGCCAAGCTCCCTGCTCCTCAGGATTCAGTCAGTCGTCCAGCAAATGTCTTTATATTCACCCCTGAATTTGGATTTACCTCAGTCACCTTCCGCTCTACCTCAGCGCCATCAACGTAGTAAACATCTGTAATAATACGTGTGACAACTGTGCGGACTTCACGGATGGTTCGCATGTGGCGATGCTGAACGCGGCTTTGGGATTGCGGGGGCAGGTTAAACTCCTCCTCTCCCTGCAATAACAAAACAAACCAATAATATGAAAGCAAGCCGCCCTACAGCACAAATATTTTTGTTCTGCAGTTCTGTGAACACCATGTTACCGGGAGACAACATTAAACAAACTGTTTTAAACATCAGACTCTGATCAAATGGAGAATTTCCACCACATCTCCAGACACAGGCATCTCAACAACATTCTTGATTTTGGGCTGCTTCAAGACTGTTGTGCAGAAGCCTTCATTCTAAGTTGTTCAAAGTAACAAAAGCCCAATTTAGCCTGTTACAGAGAACTCAGAGCTAGAAGGCCATGCTGTTGCTCAGGTGAGGCAGTTGGGTGAAATAATCCATCATCTGCCAGTGTCCCTCATATAACCTAGGCAACTGTTGCATGCAAATTAGTCATAAATTGGTTGAGTTACTTCTGGTATCTCAATGGCCTAGGACCAGGATTCCCCTCTAAGCTGCACGCCTGAGCAGCTGCACACAAAAAATTTTAGGCCTGCCCAACTCGCCTGCAGAGCCACACAGCAGCACTCACAACCACTCACTTTCCTACTGGAGAGGAAGACGAGCGGTGGTGGTGGCGACGGCAGCCTGGCGGGACCACATGTCGCAAGCAGCTGGCCTACCCTGCCCCCATTTGTTACAGCTGGCGTCGGGACGCGGTGAGGCTGTTCCTGACTGGGCAGCCTCAACAGCCCCAGTTCCAGCTACAGCAGACGGGACAGTTCCAGCTGCAGCCCAGCCAGGACCGGAACAGCGTGTCAAGCAGCAGCTGGTCAGGTGGCCCCAGCCAGGACCAGAACTGCCACGTGGCAGGAGGCAGTTGGTCAGGCAGCTGCAGGAGGAAGAAACACCACATGGCAGGGGGGGCGGCTGGGCAGGGAGCCATGGCTGGGACCAGAAAAAAGGTTACTTACCTCATTTGTTCTTCGAGATGTGTTGCTCATGTCCATTTGAATGAGGTGTGCATGCGCCATGTGCACAGATTCCGGAGCTTTCTCCCCCAGCAGTACCTGTCGGGCCAGCAGGGAGCCCCCAGAGTGGCGCAGGTATATCGGTGCATAAATACCCCCATTGGCCTTCCCCTTCCTCCGTTCTTTCTTGCTAGGAGTTCTCCGACGAAGGGGACGTGGGTGGGATTTCAAATGGACATGAGCAACACATCTCGAAGAACAACACTTACAAGATATGTAACCGTTTTTTCTTCGAGTGATGGCTCGTGCATTCGAATGAGGTTACTCCCTAGCAAAAATGGAGGAAGTGAGGTCAGAGATCAGTAAAGCTTATGCTGAGATCAACTGCAATACTGCCATGCCAATAGTAGCGTCCTCCCTAGCATGCTGAGCGATCACGTAGTGCATTGTGAACGTGTGCACCAAAGACCACATGGCTGCCCTGCAAACGTTCAGTATGGGAACCTGCGCCAGGAAGGCCACTGATGACGCGTGCGCTTGAGCGGAATAGGCCATGATATGAGGCAGTGCTTTACCAACAAGGTCATAGCATTTCCTAATACAGGAAGTGATCCATGATGATAAACACTGGGCTGATACTGGCAGGCCCGTCATCCTCTCTGCTATCGAAATAAAGAGCTCTGGTGCTTTCCAAAACCCTCTCGTCCTGTCTAGGTAAAATGCCATTGTGTGCTTGGCATCTAGCGAGCATAGGGTACATTCCCTAGGTGTTGCATGGGGAAAAAATACTGGAAAGTAAATATCTTGTGAAACATGGAGATCACCTTAGGGAGGAAGGCAGGATGGGGGTGCAGTTGAACCTTATCTGCGGAAAAAAGACAGTATTGGGGGGGTCTACAGTCAGCAACCTCAACTCAAAAACCCTCCTAGCCGATGTAATCGCCACTATAAAAGCAACCTTGTACGACAGGTGTTTAAGGGAGCATGTGGTCAGAGGCTCAAAGGGAGGGCTCATAACCCTAGTAAGCACCAGGCTACTGTCCCATGGTGGCACAGATTGTCTAACATGGGGGAACAACCTGTCCACCCCCTTGAGAAACCTCTTGACCACTGGGTCCACAAACACTGTCCTGTCCCCCCCTTCCCGAGGTGGAAGGCTGCTATGGCTGCCAGGTGTACTCTAAGGGAGGATGTAGAGAGGCCTATCTGTCTCATTACCTGTTCAGTTCACTCTCTCTGGGGCACCTGGCATTGGCCACTGTCAGCAGACAGGATACTGGGCTGGATGGATCTTTGGTCTGACCCAGTCTGGCCGTTCTTATGTTCTTAAGTGAAGGAGATCGTCCAGGACAACCATGATGGGCGCCTTCAAGGGTTGCAACCCCCTCTGCAAAGTCCATTCAGAAAACCACCTCCACATAACAGAGTATCCCACCCTAATGGAGGGTTTCCTACTTTCCCTCCTCACTCCATCCAAGCACACCTTCTCTGCCTTAGTCAGCCACAGATATTCCATGCCTCCAAGTGGAGAGACAGGAGGTTCGAGTGATAAAGCTGCCCCTCGCCGGTACTGGGTAATCAGATCTGACACTGTTGACAAGATTATGGGCCCTTGTTGTGTCATGTCGAGGAGGATTGGAAACCAGTATTGATGAGGCCATTCCGGCACTATCAGAATGACTGTAGTCTTGAATCCTTTTACCCTGATGAGAACTTTGTGTATCAGGAGAATGGATTGGAACACATAGAAAGGACTGGGGGCCACCTGGTCTGCAATATGTCCTCTCTAGACCCCGGTCCCTGTCCCAGGTAGGAACAGTAGTCCCGACACATCCTGTTCCTATGTGAGGCAAAGAGGTCTACCTGGGGATAACCCACCTCTGGAAGATTTCCCCCAGCACCTCGTCCTTGAGGGATCACTTGTGGGTAGTGAAGGAGCGGCGGAGCATGTCCGCTAGGACATTGCTGTTCCCTGGCAGATATGTGACCTCCAACTGGATGTCATGGGCAATACAAAATTCCCAAAGGAGTAGGACTTCCCAGTACAGGGGAGTGAAGTGAGCTCTGCCCCGTTTGTTGAGATAGAACATTGCTGCCAAGTTGTCTGTCAGGAACAAAACCACCTTATGCCTCAGCGTGGACAGGAATACCCGGCAGGCCAGCCTAACTGCCCTGAGCTCCCTGACATTTATGTGAAGCGCCAGTTCCTTGGGGGACCACCTACTTTGAGTCCAGTGGTCAGACAGATGTGCTCCCTATCCCGTTTCCAAAGTGTCGTGACTAGCTGCTCCACCAGGCTCTGGCTCATGAAGGGGACCCCCCCACACACCATGTCCTCCTGCAGCCACCATTTGATGGAGTGGATGACTTGCTGGGGGACTGAGAATCCCATCCCACAGAGCACAGGCCTGGTTGTGAGCACATGCCAACCAGGGTTGGTGAGGTCTGAGCCTCAGACAGGCATGACGAACCAAGTACATACATGCTGCCATGTGACCAAGCAGCTTCATGCAATTCCTCTCCATCGTGAGCGGCGAGATCATGAGGCCTCATATGATGATTTCCATAGCCACAAACCCGGCCTTGGGAAGCGAGGCAGTAGCTGTTGAGTCCAAGCAGGCGCCCACAAATTCTGTCACTTGGGGGGGTGTCAGAATAGACTTCTCCTCCTTTATGAGGAGACTGAGCCTGTGAAACTGACTTTCAATGAGGTCTGTGTGTTGCAACACCTGTCCCCTTGAGTGGTCCCGATGAGACAATCATACAGATAGGGGAATACTTCAACTCTGCGCCTCCTCAGGTAAGCGACCATGGCAGCCATACACTTTGTGAAAACCTTTAGTGCTGTGGACAGCCAAAGGGGAAGAGAGAAAACTGGAAGTGGTCCTGCCCTACTGTAAACCTGAAAAAGCTACTGTGGGCGGGTATTATGGAAATGTGAAAATACACATCTTGCAAATTGAAGGCAGCATACCAGTCCCTTTCCTCCAGGGAAGGGATAATGGAGGCCAGCGTAACCATCCTGAATCTTGCCTTTGTTACGAAGGTGTTGAGATCTTAGGTCCAAGATAGGTCTGAGGCCTCCCTTCGATTTCAGGATAAGGAAGTAACAGGAATAGAAACCCTTTCCCTTGAAATCTTGAGGAACCTTTTCCACCACCCCCACTGTAGAAATGAAGAAACCTCTTGGCTCAAAAGATACTTATGAGAGGGGTCCCTAAAGAGGGATGGGGATGGGAAGGAATGAAAGGGGATAGCATGCCCTACTGCCATCAGGGTCAGAACACAATGGTTGGTTGTAATTTGGGCCCTGGCCTGGTAAAAATGGGAGAGCCTGACGCCAAAGGGTGGGGTCAGAATAGGAACTGGTACTCAGAATAGGAACTCAGAAGAAACTGATCCAATGAAAGATCAATGAACAAGGCTCGAAGGACCCCACCAGACAAAGTCACTTTCAGATAGCGTTCCAAAGGAAGCTGGCGACAGTACACCCTGAAGACATGGAAGAGCACTAGTGTCAACTGAAAAATGCCATCATTGCAGCTTGTGGAGAAATCATTGGCTATCAGGCAAGGAAGAATCAGGACTGGTTTGATGACAATGATGGGGAAATTGAACATCTGATTGAAGTAAAAAGGAAAGCCTTCAGGGCCCGGCAAAGTGACATCAACTGCACAATGAAGAGAGAAGCGCATGCCTAGGCCAAGGCAAAAGTCCAATGCAAAACAAGGACTCTGAAAAATCAATGGTGGACAGAGAAGGCACGAGAGCTCCAGCAGCTCACAGATATCAAGGATACGAGAAGTTTCTTCAATGCCACCAAAGCTGTTTATGGACTGAGAAACCATGGAATTAATCCCCTGAGATCAAAGGATGGGGGACATTGCTTCTTGCTGGAGGGAGCACTTTTACGAACTCCTGAACCGCCCTTCCACAGTAGTCCCAGAATCCCTTGACCGAATCCCTCAGCAACTGCCTAGGGATGATCTTGCAATACTTCCTCTCCTGAATGAGGTCCAAGCTGCCATCAAAGCAATGAAGAACAACAAGGCAACTGGACTAGATGGACTCCCCGCCAAAGTCTTCAAAGAAGGCGGACCAGAGCTCCACAAACAACTCCATTTCCTGATTCTCAAGATCTGGAAGAGGGAGCAGATACCACAAGAGTTCAGAGACACACTGATCGTCAGTCTCTTCAAGAAGGGTGACAAATTGGACTGTGGAAATTATCACGGCATCTCCCTCTTGGCAATGGCAGGGAAAATCTTAGCTCAAATCCCTGCCAATTGACTCCTGCCATACTCAGAAGAAATTCTTCCAGAGTCCCAGTGTGGCTTCCGACCATTCTGAAGAATAGTGGACATGATCTTCACTGCTTGGCGACTGCAAGAAAAACATCCCAAACAAAATCAAGCCTTATACTTGAGTTTAATCGACCTGACCAAGGCATTCAATTCAATCAATCATAGCGCACTGTGGTCCATCCTCTCAAAGATTGGTTGCCCCAAAAAATTAATCAGCATCCTGAGACCGCTTCACGACAATATGACTACCACAGCGCTGAGTAACAACGGGTCCTGAAGCGACCCCTTTGAGGTCAAAACAAGAGTCAAACAAGGCTGCGTCATTGCCCCGGCGCTGTTCTGCACCTTCACCGCCATGACCCTCCATGTCATTGGTGGCAAGCTTCCAGATGGCATGAAGATTGTCTACAGAACGAATGGGAAGCTTTTTCAACATGAGGAGACAAAGCCAAAAACAAGACATCCACGACCTGGATCATGGAGCTTCAGTACGCGAATGACAATATGGTCACTGCCCTTTCCTCCATAGCTCTTCAGACCATTTTAAGTGCCTTCGCTGAAGCGTACAAGAATCTCGGCCTCACACTGACCATCAAAAAGACCAAGGTGCTCCATCAACCCTTGTCGAAGGGACAATCTCATGTACCAGCTATTAAAGTCAACTGAGAACTGCTGGAAAATGTGGAGCATTTTCTGTACCTTGGAAGTCATCTCTCCGCCAAAGTCGAGATGGACGCAGAAATCCAGCATCGCCTGAGCTGTGCAAGTTCTGCTTTTGCCCACCTGAGACAAAGGGTCTTTGAGAAATGGGACATCAGTGCCAAGACAAAGCTCCTTGTGTACCGTGCAGTGGTTGTTCCAACACTGCTGTATGCATGTGAAACCCGGACAACATATAATCATCACCCGAAGGCACTTGAACAATATCATCAATGCTGCCTAAGGAGAATCCTAAATATCCCTTGGGAGGACGGGCACACGAACACTAGCATCCTGGAAGAGTCGAACACGACCAGCATTGAAGCTATCATCGTCTACCAACAACTTCGCTGGACTGGTCACGTGGTCCGGATGCCTCACCAGCACCTCCCAAAACAGATTCTGTTTTCTGAGCTGAAGGAAGGACGGAGGAGTGTTGGGGCCAGAGGAAGCGATTTAAGGACATGTTGAAGGCCAACGTGAAAAAGTGTAGAGAACCTTGCCCAAGACTGTCCCCAGTGGAGAGCAGTAATCTGTGAGGGGGCGGCGCAACGGGAGAGGTCCCGCCACAGCACAAATAAGGGGAGGCAGAGAAGGAGAAAAAGAGTGGCAAATACTGCCCTGCATTCCTCCAACAGCCACCAGCACCTGCCCCTTCTGCAATAAGACCTGCGGCTCCAGAATCGGGCTAGTCATCCATCAACGGATCCACAAACAGGAGGGTAACAGGAAGATGTCCTACTCGTTATCAAGTGACCACTGAGAAGGAGAAGTTGTATGCGTACTTGCTTATCATTGCCTGCTGGTTAGCAACGTGTAGTGGCAAGCCCTCCATAGCGTACGCTTTCCTACCTAGAAGGTCTACATTTTTGGCTCCCTACTCTTTGGCGTAGGCCCCGGCTGGCCTTGCCTCTCCTTCTGACCAGCCGCCTGCACCACAAGAGAGCCCAGGGCCAGGTGGGAGCATAAGTGCTCATGCCCCGTCTGCGGGGGACAAAATAGCGCATGTCAACACCTTTCTGGGCAGGCGGGATGGAAGTTGGCATCTGTCACAAATTATTGGCAATTTTGGACACAGTCTTATTCAGTGGCAATGCCAATCTCAGGGGTGTGTCCACCAATAAAATGTCCACCACGGAATCGGCATCCTCATTAACAACCTCCACCAGGACCCCCAAATTGGCTGCCAGCCTACACAGCAGGTCCTGGTGGGCCCTAGCATCCATGGAAGGCATGGGCAGAGCAGGGTCTGCCAAAGCCTCATCTGGGGAGAATGACAAGGGCTCCCTGATCACAGGCTGGTGCTAAGGTAGCTCTACTGCCTGCGAGCTTGGCAGGGCTGGGAGGCGATCTCGTGGTCCCAGGCCCTCAGCCTCAGCCTAGAGCCATGGTGTGTCTCTTTCTGTGCTGCCTGTATACTTTGAGTCATGGGCCCTCGACAAAGGGGTCGCTGAAGGTGTGCCTCTAGAGTGCAACGACCCCGAGCTGGTGGCATTGGGCCTTGCATTTGATGATAAGCCCAAGGGGTCCAGAAAGGCCACTGCAGCTGCTGTTGAGGAGGCCAAGTCTGCTGGACCTGGTACTCACGATGCCTGGATCGGTGCTGGGAACGAGAACAGTGCCATGAAGAGGACCTGCACAAAGAGGCCTTGGACCGCACTGAATCCACATCGGACTCCAAAGGAGGCGCTGATGAGGGTGCCTGAGAAAGGGGCCAGGGCTGGTGACGAGCTGTCGACTCTGTCTTGTCCCTATGGACTGGTGCTGGTGGTCCCCTCAGGGCAGGGGGTGCCAGTACTAGTGCCAGCAGTACTGGTGCCGAAGAGGCCATCTCCCCCACAGGTGGTACTAGTACCAACAAAATCCCAGTGCCGATGAAGCTACCGGTGCCGTAGCCAGTGGGCCCATCTGAAGCGACGCATGTCTGGCCTGCCGCAGCTCAGGATCTGGTGCCAGAGAAGAGACTGGTGAGGCCTTGAGCTCTATAAGCTCCGTGGCGGCATCGAAGATATCCAGAGTCGATGGTCTAACATCTTGAAAAGCCCTCTCCAGTACCGGACTCCTTGGGCACACTGAGCTCAACCACTGTCTAGAGGGACTGGAAGTATTCAGGTGCCAAGGGGGTTTAAGTCTTAGTGCTGCCCTCTGTGCCCCTGCTTCGGGGGGGGGGGCAGGGGGAGTATCTCCCCCTATGTGGTCTCCTCTTTTTGGCACCAGAGATTGGGACCGGTGCTGCGGAGCCGTGGTCTTCTGCGGAGCTGTAGGGCATGTCAGTGCTGTGGAAGCTTTGCACATGAACATCGGTGCCGAATCCAACGCCGGCTGCAGCGTTGACCCCATGAGCAGCAGTTTTAAGTGAGAATCACATTCGCTTTTGGTGCAGAGCTTGAAGCGTCTGCAGATTTTACAAGAATCTGCAAGGTGGCCCTCCCCCAGACACTTAGACAAGAGTCATGGGGATCCCCACAGGGCATAGGTTTTGCACAAGTCGTACAAGGTTTAAAACCCTGTGAACCTGGTATCCCCTCCCCAGAGGGGAGAGAAGCAGCAACGAACCTGCTAACAATATCTATGACATGCATCTGACGAAGTGGGTCTTTGCCCATGAAAGCTTATGCTCCAATAAATCTGTTAGTCTATAAGGTGCCACAGGACTCCTCGTCGCTTCTGCAGATCCAGACTAACACGGCTACCCCTCTGATACTAATTACTAACTATTTACACTACTAAACTAAGGCTAACTACGTACGTGCTGGGCAAGTGGAAAACACAGAGATGCTCCAGCTACTGTCATGGGCGGTAAGAGGGAACTGAGGGAGGGGAGGGCCAACAGGGGTATTTATGCACTGATATACCAGCGCCACTCCCTGCCGGCCCGACAGGTACCACTGGGGAAAAAAGCTCTAGAATCCTTGCACCTGGCACATGCACACCTCATTCGAATGCACATGAGCAAGCACTCGAAGAACCACCACCACGTGGCCCCAGCCAGGACTGGAACTGCTAAGTGGCAAGTGGCGGAGGCAGCTGCTCTGTGCTGGGGCCGGAGCCGCCAGGTGGCAGCGGCAGCTCTGGGGCCGGAGCTGCCACGTGGCACCCAAACCTATCCCCCTGGCTCTCGGCTGCAGCACCAACCAGGTGAGCAGCTGCCAGCCAGCAGCCTTGGCATCCTTACCCCCAGGAACTACTGGCCAATCGGTTGGGAGTGCTGGGCAGCACAGCTCCTGTTCACCTCTCGCCCACCCGTTGAGGGAGCTGGACATCCCAGCCCCACTTCCCCCCCAGCAAGCAGCTTCCTGGGAGAGGGACAGGGCTGGGCAGCCCAGTCCTGGGCCCACGCCCCACAAGAATGGGCAGCCCAGCTCCAACATCCGCCAGTGAAGACCTGTCACTTCCCTGACCGCTCAGCCCCCCATCCAGAGTTCCCCCTGCTCTGAATCCTGCACCCCCTGAGCCTCCTTGGTTTGGTATTTTACTTGTATAACCTTGTATGTGAGAGTGAGAGAGAGAGAGAGAAACTGGTGGCTGCCATGGTGGCACACATCCGAACAAGAACACATGATGTCAATGTTGGTGACAAGACAAAACTCACTCCGCTCACAACACTGCCTAGGACACCTGGCAAATCAAAGATACACGCTGTACCTGAAAGCCCACGTGTCATGTGGGTGTAATTTGTAATATCTAAGCAGCTGAAAACTTAAAAATAGAACTCTCTCACAAAGTAAATCCCAATGCTGACAGAAGCTATTAATAATTCTGAACTCTCAACCATGCTTATAGCTGTTTCCACTGTTTCACACTGAATCAGACATTCTACAGTTCAGGGTGGCCCACAGACAAACAACCTTGAACTCAGAGTACATCACCAATATTTTTGTCTTTTTTTTTATATTAACGAAACTGCTTAAATTAAAAGAACTGTGATAAAGAGGTTTCAAGCACTCTGGTAAAGTCACAAGTTGGTATGGCTCAGGCTGAAAAATTCTAGAAACGGGAGGAAGTGTTTATAGTTAAAATGGCCAAACTGTGCTTATTAGTTAAAATTGGGACTGAAGTTGCCTCCTCTTTTTGGAGGCTGCTTACAATGGTGTGTGTGTGGGGGGGGGGGGGGGCCCAAATCACCTTTTAATGACTTAACCAACCAACCAGACAATGGAGGCGCTAATGGTTCTTAACAGGCTTTTTGAACTATCTACTCACTTCAGGGGGTAGCCGAGTTAGTCTGTACAGGATAAACTTAAAAAACAGCAAATAGTCAATAAAGTGCTACCAGACTAACAAAGCATGCAAATGATATCATGAGCTTTCGTGGGCACAGCCCACTTCTTCAGATGACCAGAGTACGACTCAGTCATCTGAAGAAGTGGGCTGTGCCCACGAAAGCTCATGATACCATCTACATGTTTTGTTAGTCTTCAAGGTGCTACTAGACTATTTGTTGTTTAAGTTTTTCCTGTTACAGACTAACTTGGCTAGCCCTCTGAAGATCTAGATTTAAGTCAGTTTCCTGCTGTGGCCCACTCAGTCACATCATCTTCCACTCTACCTCATTTCTTCTCTCTCTTACCTTTTTCTGGTTTACACTGTCAAGACAAATCTACTCTTGCAACAGTGATGCAAGCTGCCCATGATCAGAAAGGCAAGCTAAAAAGTAATGCCTTAGTCTGGTGCTGGTAAAAGTTTGCCGTGTCTTGGAAAGGTGGATACAATTATGAGACAAGGCTGTACTTTCCCAGAAGTTAGTCTGAAACCAGAAGAAATCATCCAATAGAAGTTGTCTCCTTGCTATTCTCTCTCTTTTGTAAGAGTGGCTTGTTTCATCTTATCAAAAAACAGGATCAGACTTCAATGGCAACAAGAGCTCAAGTCCATCCAAATTAGGAATGTAGAAGTATAACCCTTTAAAAAGTTAACTGATAAGGGTATCGGTTACTATTATACACATGCTCCTACCCCACTCCCCGGGAGCAGCTGCCGTCCCATGCTGCTGGCTCTGTATCAGAGGCAGCAGCACAGGGGTGGCAGCCAGTTCCCTCAGAGCCAGGCTGCAGGCAGGAACCAGCTGTCGCCCCATGCTGCAGGTGCGTGTAACCGCTGAGATTTTCACCAGTTACATAATTACCTGCTTTTTAACACCCGTAATCCAAATGAACTCTCCCCACCCCCATAAGATAGTCAACTGTTAAAAAGAAAGCCTTACATCATTCTTTATACTTCAAGAGCGTCAGCTATTTTCCTCCTCCTGTGTATTTCATAAAAAGGTTTTAATGGCAATTGTTATAATGAGAGGAAGCTAGTGGTAACTTGATATAAAATCCTAAACCACAAAACTGTTTCATGTCAAAGTCAGATGTTTTAACATCTTAACACTTGTTGGACACAAGATGCCCCCTTATGAAAACAGAGACACAGAGACAACCAGTGCTCTGGAAACAGCAGAATATGGAAAAAGACTTAAGAAACAGGAGCTCTCTTCCCATAGGGTTGCAGTCCAACAACAGTCCTTGCCCAGGAAGCTAGGTGATTCAACAGAATCATGAAGATTATATCCAATTTCTCCTTGAAGTAGTCCAATGGCAATGGTGTCGCAGGACTGGAGCCAACAGAAAGAGCCAAAGCTGGATGTGATAGAAACCACGTGAATACCCACTTGGACCAATTCAATCTTATACATTTATCAAGGAAACTGCTTGCCTACTAGTCATATACAAGGCCCAGTATCTTCTGCCAATCTGGAGCATGCCACAGAATTCAACAATCGCTGCAAAATTGTGCTCCAAATTTAAGTTTTCATTCAAAAACACATTTCCTAGCCCTTCCGTTTGTGAAAAAACCTTAAGAACGTGACCCTAATATGGCAACCTTCTCAAGTCTACACACTTCCCGTACATTAGTTCTGAGCCCTGGATTAAGTCCATTTCATTCCTCAAAATGGGCTCATCTCAGCAGAAAAATTTAAGCAGCAACATTTTGAAGCTCTCTCTCAATAAGAACACTCCATGAACATACTTACCTGTGACTAGTGATGTTAAGTAGCAGTTAACTGGCTACTCGAGTAGTTGATGGAATTTCTACTGACTACTCAATTAGTGGATAAAGAAGGGCAGTGTCAGGCTCACACTGGGTCTCAGCACAATATCCTACTGCTGCTCTGCATTTTTAAAGGGAAGCCAGCAGGAGAGGACACTGGCTGAATCCCTGTTCTCAGGTCTCAGCACTCACATAGGCTTCCCTTTAAAAATGCAGAGCGGCAGCAAGCAGGGGTGTGCATTTGTGCTGAGACCTGGGACCAGGGATTCAGACAGCATCCTCTCCTGCCAGCTTCCCTTTAAAAATGCAAAGCAGTGGTAATTCCTGTTCATATATTTCCATAAAGAATATAGGGTGCAACATCACAGTAATACATTTTCTCTTTCTCTCTCTCTCTATGCAGGGCAAGGGTAGAAGTAACTCCTTTGAATAAAGGGGTTTGAACTCTTGTTCTTCTGCACCCAGCTAGCCCTTATCACAGGAATTTATCAGGAAGCACTGTCAACTATTCGCTCATTTCCCACCCCCCATTTTTACAGAGAAGCAAGCAGGAGAGGACACTGGCTGAATCCCTGGTCCATCTGGTAACTACTTCCCTGGGCCACTTACCCAAACGATCCCTCTCAGTACCTTTCCTCTGGTTCCTCATCCTCCAAACACACTCTTCCAGCCTTGCAGCTCCCAGCTCTCATCCAAACTCCTCCCGCTCTCAGCACCTGGGCTCCTTCCTTCCTTTTCACATGCTACCTAACTTACAGAAGAGAAGCCTTTTTTAACTAGTCTCATCTGGTTCTTGATTGGCTCCAGATGGTCTAATTAGCCTGACTCCCTTTGCTCTGGAAGGCTTCTAATTAACTCCAGGTGTTCTAACTGGCCTGACTGTCCAGACTGTTTCTGGAAAGTTCCTACTGGTTCTAGGCCAGCACCTGCCAGTTTATTCAGGGAACAGAGACCTACTTAGTCTAAGGCTCACAATTTCCTTCTAGCACTCTTCTGTAACTCTGACATGACCCTGTCACATAAACAAAAAGGATTCCCATCTTTGGCTACAGGGATATAAAGTGGAAAGCCAAACAATAGGGACTGCAGCCAGATCTCAGGACACCCCTGTTTACCATTTAAGGCATCTGCTACAAATACCAGGAACTGAATGTTAAGAGCTTGTTAAAAAAATACTTGAGGGTAAGATTTTACATGTAACAAGTTTCTTAGTGTATTAACCTTAGCTGGTGTGTTTTGTTTTATTTTGCTTAATCATTTACTTTGATCTGTCTGCTATCATTTGCAATCACCTAAATCCTGTCTGTATACTTAATAAAATAATTTCTGTTTATTAAGAAACTCATTGTAAATCCAATTGTTACCTGGAGGGGCAATAGCTGTCCACCTCTCATTGATAAAGAGGGAGAACGATTTATGAGCTTGCTCAGTATAAACTTGAAACAGAGTAAGTCGGATTTATCTGTGGTTCCGGTTTCATTGGGGCTGTGCACCTAGGTACTGTGTCAAGTCACTTTGACTGAGTCTTTCCAGAGCTGAGCTGCTCTCAGCACCTATTTTGCTCTGCTGTGGACTGTGACTCCAACTTGTGCCATCACTGGAGGGTCTGGCTCAGGTGGTCAGGGAGTGGGGCACTCCAGAAGGCAGGCAGGTGGGTGGGCTCCGTGGTATTTCAGCACATCAAGTGACAGTCTCAAGGGGATCTCTGTGACTAAGCCCATCACAATTACCTTATCTGTTTCCTGTGTACAAAAAAAGCAACAGTCCCCTGCCATATACCACCCCAGGTGACAGATGCTCAGCATTCCACTACACTGTTCTCTCCTCCACAGATTATTTCTCCACTACAATTATATGCTAATCAATATAGACGTTTTTGGTGACGTACATTGAAAATTTAGGGCTGAGAAGGCAAAGTAAAATACCACAAGGACATGGTACTGACTGGTGTGTTATTTTCATATCTAAGGCAGCAAAGACTTCAGTTTTAAAACTTAGGGTTTGATACCACATAAAAGCAACCCGAGCTCTTGCTCAGTCTCACCTGGCTGTGGAGAGGCTCAGTGTCATTTCCAGGGGCATTCGCAAGCTTCTCTCCGCTCTCTTCAGTTTGGACCTTGGCATCCTGTTGTCCAGGCCTTTGCTCAGCCATGCTCGTTCCCACTTCTACCTGGCTGCTCACTCCCTTCATTGTCTGTGTTGCTGCTGACACAGCTGTGGGGGCCAAGAGAGAACCTCCTGCAGTCTGGACCTCTTTGTTGCTTGTACCAGTCCACATCTGCTGACCTTTCTCCCTCTCTTGGGCTGCCAGAGCCCTACGCAGCTTCTCCTGTGTGTTCTTCCCTTCCTTTTCCTGATCCCTTTCAATATCAACTTCCATAACCTCTCTGTCTTTTGTATGGGGTGGCTGATGTTTGGAGTCCTGCTCTGCAGGCTGAGAAACTTTAATTCCCCCACAAGGGATCTGCTTCTGGCACTGCTGCCAAGTGTCAGGATCTTCATGCAGCTGCTCCTCCTGTGTGCTTGGAAAACTAAACAGGTTCCCCCTGCAAACCAATCACATGCAGATCAATATTAAGGTGCTCAAAGCAATAGGTGCCCAAGCACTCACCACACACTAGCAGGACTTCCCATGGCTTTTCATGGGATGTTAATTTAATGAGCTGTTGGGTGTGCATAAAAAAATCACTTAATCTGTTCCCAATATATAAAACTGGTGGCACTATTACAATCTTTCTGTAGCTAAACATAGCAATGTTCCTGTAAGTGCCACTGTTCCTTTGAAATGTCAGCACCTCCAAAGTGAGCCACCCAGTGCCAAAGATAACACTTTGGCACAAACTAAAGCATTAAGTAAAGTGTGTTTTGCTCCAGGTATCCAATACCAACAGGACACAGCCCAACTGGTAGTTATCCCATCTTCAGGAACCATCACACTTTACTGTACCATTCCTTTGGTATTGCAGTGGCCAATGACAAATGTAATTGGGAGATGGTGTAGAGGAGCAAGCACTAATATTTTCTAAAGCTTTGACCTATTACCACACTGATTCTGATTCTTTTCCTCAGCATCGCTCCACACATACCCCTCATGTGTTCCTTCCCTTCTTCATTTCTCTGGCTCTATCCCTATCACCTTTCCGGATTTATCATAGAATCATAGGAACAGCCATGCTGGGTCAGACCAAAGGTCCATCTAGCCCAGTAACCTGTCAGCCGACATTGGCCAATACCAGATGGCCCAGATGCCCACTGGTAATCCTCATGTGACCCTCCCCTGTCTCCCACTTCCAGAGAAAAAGAGGCTAGGGCACCAGAACACTAGAATTGGAAGGGACCTCGAGAGATCAAGTCCAGTCCCCGGCCCTCATGGCAGGACCAAGCACTGTCTCGATCATCCCTGACAGATGTCTGTCCGTCCTGCTCTTAACCAGACTCATTTGGCTAAACCATATTATACCCTGCCAAACAAAAAGGTAGTGAAACAAGCATGACATTTGCTAGTATCTCTCATATCCATTTCCTCTACACCTTTTGTATGCCTTGTCTAGACAGACTAATCTTCTCTGGGCAGTGCTACCTACTGTTCCATGTTTGAATAGGGTCTAGCACTATTGGACCTCAATCCTGGTAGGTCCATAGGCACTACCATATCAAACATGACTAATAACACTGTCCACAATGTATGGTTATCTACTGTATGTGACAGCCCACCATCCTGTAACCTCATTGCCCAATCAAGAGATGTCAAGCAAGGGGCAGGAGTGAAAAGCTTCTAGGTGCTAGTAGCTTCCAGTTATACTGCACTGTTGTCTAACACCGAATGATAACCACTCTGTAACCCTTTCACTTTTCTTCGGCAATAACCAGCTGCATGTGGGTGGGGAGGTGGGAGACTTAGAAAGAACAATAAACAATAACTGATGTATAACAAATACAATACAAAGAGACAATGTGATGTTTGGCAGGATAAGCAAAGGGCAAGGAGGCAATAATCTTTGTATAGGTGGCTTCTGAATGTCTAGAAACCATGTCTGCAAAAATGAGCCACGGATATCCACATCACACCAACCAGTCATACTATTGATTACACGCGCAAACACACGCTTTCTCTAGCAGTCACCCCAGAATCAGTGACATCGCACAAAGCTCCTACAGGGACATGGGACAGAGTACAGGACCAAACAAGAATAAAACACAAAACTCTATACCTAAATGGAGAAGCAGAAAGATCATGACCTCTGGCCTCATCTTCTCGACGGACTTCACAGACACGACTAAACACAGACAGGTTCTTCTGAGAGCTAGTTGTACAAATTAAAGAAACAGGTCACAAGTCACAGGAACTAAAAGTACTGACACTGGAAAGCACAAATGTCTAAAATCATTAGAACCAACAAGAGATTGGCCTTTAGGCTAATTAATTTGTAGCGTCATAAATCAGCAAAGCAGTTGGAGTTAGTCAGAGCTCTCCAGGGTCAAGAGAGTTCACAATTGTGAAAGGCCATTTCCTACTTCCCTTGTTTTAACTCACAATTATCCCAAACGGAGGACAGTGCAATAAGCATGATGTTGGCATTGCTCTTGCTTCTGAGAAATTACAGCAGTATTGTCCAACACTCCCTCAGTGCCACTAGGTGGCAATATTGGATCATTTGCATCTTACATTTCTCTTCCCAGTGTGAGCTGATATAGCTTTCATGATGCAGCAAAAAAATACCCAAAATTACAGATCGCACCACACTTGAAAGGTCAAACTAAGCGCACAGCTAGAAAGCTTCCCTGCTTTCAGAAAAATGAGTGATGGCAACACTCAGACAGTACACAATTCTGTGACAAAGGTCTCTACATAGGCATTTAATTTGGGATTTCCTCCCTGCCCCCAAATCATCTGAATCCCTCACAACCCAATCTTGGTGACCCACCATTTTAGCGTCTCCACTCTTGCCAGGGCACTATAGGGCCAAGAAAGATAGCAAGTTAGTAGGAAGCCCCCACACCAAAGTAAAATGTCAGGTGGGGGCAGCTGAGCCAAGGCAAGTGTCCTGAACCAGAAGCATTACTGCAGGTGCCCCAGGGTTAAAAGCAGAAGCAGCAGCTGAGCCAGATCCATGCTGCTGGGGCTCATTTTAATTTTTTTTCCTGCTGTTGGTAGATGATCATTTTTGTCATTACCAAGAACTTGTGTTCAACCTCTTTGCTTAGCAACAAGCATCAGTTACCTGGCAACAGCTCCAGCAACAGCTGAGGATCCATTTTTCCTTTCACTGGCTGCAGGCTCTAAAAGAGATGGGGAGGGCGAGCAAGAATCCTGTTAGCATCATACCTGAATAGCCACCCTGCCCCTAAAAGCTCTGCAGCTAAAGGGGTTGAACAACAGGAGAAAAGATAGGGATGAAGCCATCCCATCCCCCACCAGCTATTTCAGCTTCCCACTGCAACCTGAATGAATATTTAAGTATATTACATAAATTGAGCAGAAGAGCAGCATTCACATACTGAAGTCACACTTTTCTCAAGAGAACTGACTGGGATCCCATCTCCTAACTGCCCCCCAACAATGCTGAAACACAGAAACATAGCTTCCTGCCCTAGGAATGTCTCTCTCCACCAGAAAGGCCAACTGCTTCATTGCAATAACAAGGGGATACCCACTCCCTCCTCCCCCCAGTGGGTCTCTACACACTTCTCAAATGCAGAACACAGTATTTTCTTAGAGGTTACTGCACAAGGGAGCTAAAAAAGAATTCCAAAGGAGGAATCCAACAGCCCCCAAATGAAGCTGATTCCAAGTCCATGTCAAGTGACTGGCACTGGGTGGGAGTATCCCAGGGTAAAGAGAGAAAACCTACATATTCCCCAGATCTCCATTCCCTTACTTTCCAGACTGAAGGGCAGACTCTCCTCACTCTCCTCATTCACAGGGGTAGCAAGGTTCATTCGAAGACACAGTTTTCCATCAGCCTCAGGAGCTGCACCAGAATCCCCTTTTTCACATTCTTCCAACGCATCTGCTGATGCCATAGCACTTTCCACAGTGACATTATTGGTCCCAATACTGCCCTCTGCTGTGACATCGCTGGTTACTATGGTGCTCTCTGGGCAGCTGCCATCCACTAAAATGAGGATGGAAGGAAAGCACAAAATACAAGAGTGCAAGTGACCAGTGTAGTCTTTCCTGTATTAGGTTCAGCTGGGGGTGTTTAGGAGAGATGCAATTATGTGCTTCAGTGGCAAACAGCACAGTAGTGGATGTTCCTGTCAGGATGTCCGTAAGAACATCTCAGACATTCAGCTCTGTAGCGGTGACAACAACCTTAGCCCGAGGCCAACTAGTTCCATCATGCACTATAGACACCACTACAAAAGTCCCATTGCGAAGTTGAACATCACACCAGGATGCTGCCTAATGAGGCAAAACCGATATTTACAGGAGATGATCTTTTCTTAGCAAAAGGAAAGGGATTAGACCAAGGGCCTTTCGAGTCCTATTAGCAGGAGCCTAGCACTGATGCAGCATCATGTATATTGAATTAATGGCAAGACAACACAAGACAGGCATCTCACCTGTGGTGCAATAGAGACAACATATAAAGGGGGAATGTTTGGTTGGATGGGTGAGCGATCAGCATCAGAGTACCAGTGGGAAACTGTGACAGGCAAGCAGGCACAGGAACAGGCATTGGCTGGTCCTAAGTTAGGTTTATGGGATCAATCAAGTCCTGTATCAAATCAACTTCCAAATCTGCTCCCATTTCAAATCAAGGTCCTTCTAGTCTAACTCACCAATAGGAGTGCTGTGTCTTCTGGGTCCCATTTTAAGCTGCCCAATAAGAGATGGGGTCACACTGGTCAAGGGCTGAATGACATCACTTTCCTTTGGCAAAGTGAAATGAAACAGGGTTCCTTAAAGAGAGAGGCAGAATTAGTGATCTGCATGAGAGGTCTGCAGCTAAATGTATGTGGAAAGCACTGGAGCTCACTAGGGTGAGTAAGAAGAGTTCACCCTGCTTCTGCAGTGAAGCGGGACACCCAGTGCAGTGTTTGAAAGAGACATTGGGTGGGTGCTCTCCAGTAAGCAAGTTACTGATTTCACACTGACCACTCCACGAAGGTCTTCACTACCCATGTCTTTCTAATCTAGAAGTCTGTCATCCCAGAAAAAGTACCCCAGTGGCAGTCTTGGGGCACAATCATAGCTTCATACATCTTCCAACACACTAACAGAAGGAGAGTAACTATGCAAATTTTGGTGATGTTCAGCACTGTAACAGAAAAAAAGGGTGGGAGAAGAGAGGGCAGGAATGCGACTAAGACGAAGTGCATTAGAAGAGCTGTGTGAGAGGGAAGGAGAAGCTTGAAGTAACACCATGAAGATAAAGCACTATTTTGTACAAGTGCAGAAAGCTTTACAAATGTTAAACTTACACAATAGCTGCCTGCCCTCTGCACAGGTCCAAACACATTGCTGAGAAGTGAAGCTTGATGTTGAAAAAGAGTAGAGACCACAGCCACAAAAGTTTGTCTGGACAGTGAAATCTGAGAGAAATATACTGAGAAAAATATTGTTGAAACATGACTACCACCAACTATTTTTATAGCATTTAGGATTTTCAATTACAAGATATAGCTTGCTAGGAATGGGGAAGTGTCAGAAATGATGCATATTTGATGGTAATCAAATCATTTAA
This sequence comes from Pelochelys cantorii, assembly GCA_032595735.1. Lineage (NCBI taxonomy): Eukaryota > Metazoa > Chordata > Testudines > Trionychidae > Pelochelys > Pelochelys cantorii. Next base: position 48,093,946 of record CM064338.1, on the reverse strand, counting down.
GGCTGCCATGGCATAAAGGGGTTGCTACCATAGAATCAGATCTCACTATGTTGCAGAATAAATGGAGCCCTGATGACATGGCTTTGCTGATTGGGATGCCAAGATAATCCTCTGAAAGGTAAGCCTCTTTTCTCAAATAAAAGTTGAGGATTTTTTTAAATAATGTTCAGGTCACATTTAGATTCAGAAAAGCTATTCAAAGCTTCTTGCAAATTGAATTATTTTAGAGAATGCACAACTGAGTTCAGCAAGGCTAATGAACATAATAAATTCACAAAAATATTGTTGCATTACTAAGAGTTCTTCATATTCGACTTTTATACTCAACAGTTACAAAATTGTTAAAAATGCTTGGAGGAGAATTAAGGATGGTTAATTAAGGCCTTCTCTACACTACAGTTTTGCCAGCAAAAAGCAGCTTTTGTTGACAAAACAGTGGAGGTGTAGATGCTCCTCCCGCTGACAAAACTGTCTCGCTTTGCTGACAAAATAAAATCATATTAGATCAACAAAGCATCAGTGCAGACACTACATTTGTTATATCGCTGTAAACAGCCTCCAGCAGGTATCCCACAATGACTGCTCTGCTCACTGCTTTGAACTACACTGCCCTGTGCCCAGCGATACAGGCACGTGCCTGTCCCACTTCAAAACTCTAGGGAGTTTTGAAACTGCTTAGCCTGGAGAACTCACATAGCTATTGTCCAGCTGAACACACTGACTCCCAGCAGCAAGTGCACGCCTATCTGAACTACAGGGGCAGGAGTGGATTTCCGGGGTCTGCGAGGAGAGAAGATAGTTGGAGAACTCTAAGGGAACCTGTTGATTCCATATTACTGTGGAATCCTGTTCTCCCAGACACCAGGGCAGCAGCAGCAGGCAGGGCAGACTGCTGGGGGCAGGGAGAAGAGACTCTGACATGCTATGTAGAGCCAAGGTAGGTAGTGAGGCTGATTTTGGAGTGGCTCTTTGTCCCTGCAATGACCTCCGCTGAGCTGTGGTGACAACACAGGGGGACACCGCCTGTGTGCGCACCAGCTTTTGGCTCACAATTGGTCACTTCTGGCTGTGTCTGAACTTAAAGAGACAGCATGCCAACACACTCTCGCCCAACACACACAAGGGATGTGATAGTGTGATCATCTAAATTAGGGATATTAAGTTGCAATTAATTAGCTAATCAAGTAGTCGGAATTCCCATCAACTACTCGACTAGACAATGTGGGGGGAGGCGCTCACTACCATGGCTGCGGCTCTGCAGTTTAAATGTAGTAGGAGCCGGGTGCGCAGGCAGCCCAGCTCCTACTACATTTAAACTGCAGAGCAGCAGCAGGGTTAGATCCAGGGGGTGGTGCGAGCCAGGACTAAGAGCCAGTGGGCTCTAAAATGCAGAACGGCAGTGGGGCCAGCTCAAGCTGTGACTGAACAGTCCCGGTTCTTGCTGGCTCCAGGACCGCTATGGTTCTGCCTCCTCTACCCTTCCCCCCATGGAGACAATGCTGGGGGAAACCGACTTTGAAGCCAGCTCCCCCCAGCACCATCTCCTGCTCCCACCCCCTTGCTGCCTCTGACACAGGGAGGGAGCAAAGGTGGGGGGAAGCGAGTAGTCAACTCAACTATTCCCTTACATGCCTAGTCTACACGGTTAACTGATGAGCCTAGGCTCATCGGTTAACCTTCACAGTTACATACTCCCCCCCATGCTGCCTACGTGTCAGAGGCAGTGGGGGGAAGGGTGCAGGCGGGAGCCAGTGCTTGCGGGGAGCCAGCTTTTAAGTAGGCTCCCCATAAGCATCGGCTCTCAGGGAACCACCTGCCCTCCTGTGCTGCTACCTCTGACCCAGAGGCAGCAGTGCAGGGCTGCAGGTGTGTAGCAGCTCCTGCAGAGCTGCCTCTGCAGTGGGTGACGAGGGGGAGGCGGCTCCACAGGCACCGGTGCTTGCAGGGAGCTGCCTCCCCCCCTCCTCCCTGCAGGTACACACTTACTGAAATAAACGCTTTTTAACATCTCTAACACACACTAACACAAGAAGTCCGTTAAGAGTTCAGCAGTATCAGATGATCATATTAACAAGTGCTACTTTGAAGAACCCATCCTCCCCTGGGCTCCCCTTATAACTTTCTGATCATAACGCACAGGACAATATTGAACATAGTGCAAGATCCAGGACAACAAAGATGGCTGGCTTGCAGGTTACCAGGCTAGTTGAAAAGCAGCTGGTAACCTAGTAGGATGCCCATGCAATGACTGGCTTGAGAAACCATCATGTCATCCTGTACCTGCTCCCATAAGGCATTGCAGCCCCTCCCAAAGCACCCTGAAGCCTGCTGCACAGTAGGACAGATACCCACAGATGCACTGCTCTCTGCATAGATGCAAGGATAGCTATTAAGGACGTGTTCCACCAACACAAGGAGTATAATGAGAGAGAATAGCAATTTAATTATCGTGTTGGCTGTACGTCAGCATAACGTACACTGACAAAACTCTGTAGTGTAGACAAGGCCTAATTCAATATTAGCAGCATAAAAACAACGTCAGCCACAGATTACTTGGCAATCATAATGACTGCTTAACTACACAGTGGGGATAAATAGCTCAGAAAATACAGATACTAACCTGTTCTGTAACTGTTATTCTCCAAGACATGTTGCAAATGTCCAGTCCATTGCACACTAGCCCTTCGCATCCTCCTACTGCCTCACGACGATAGATAGGGCACAGTTTTCCCCACACCCACTTAGTTTCTTCTTACCAGACAGATTCCAGTAGAGAAGGGAAGGAGAGAGAGTTGCAGAATGGACATGTGCAGCATCTCTCAAAGAACGACAGTTAAAGGACAAGTTCGTAACCTTTTTTCCATGAGTGACTGAACTGCTTTTGAGTCCCCTAAAGTGGAATGGACACGTGCAACCTGGAGGTGGAATCGGAGTTTACTTAAATAATGACTGAAGGAAATGTCCAAATCTGACTTTGTGTCTAGCCTGTTGAGAGATGGCACAATGAGAAGCAAGAGAGTGTACAATGTTCAAATTGCAGCTCTACAAACATCTTATATAGGTATTTAAGCTAGAAATGCTACAAAAGATGCTTGGGATCTCATTGAGGGCGCGCTCACTCTGCTTGGTGGCGTTACACTGGTAACACTGTAGCACAAAGATATGCAGAAGGAAATCCATAACAAGATTCTTTCAGATGAGACTGGATCCTATCCGTGGCCATCACAAACAGTTGTGAGGAGACCGAAAAGATTTGGTCATGGCCAAGCAAGAAGCTAACACTCTCTTGACATTGTAAGTGTAACTCTCTCTTCATCCTTATGGGTCTGAGACTTAGGAACGGAAGTTGGTAAGCATGCTACTCGATTAATGGAGAAGTGAGGAACCACTGTGGTGAGAAACTGTGTGAGGTCAAGGTACTTATGCTCACATCCAAAAGACTGCATACAGCTGGTCAGATACTAGGGTTCTCAATTCTCCTGATCACCTCACAGAGGTAACTGCCACTAAAAGGCAGTTTTCATTGAAAGACGAAGCAACAGGTGGCCAAAGGGTGGACTCAGTATTATTGTTAATATCAGGTTTAAGTCACGGGGGGGGGGGGGGGGGAGGGGCGGAGGAGAGGGGAGAACAGAATCCTCTACTTGGGGATATAATGTGTCCAGTGCCTTCAAAAAACTGAGTGATCATCTGTTGCAGGGCGGAAAGCAGAGATAGTCAGGTGAATCCTGATGGAAAGGCCATGTATACCATATAGTCTAGAACATGCAGTGTAGGCACCCCGAACCAAACTTTTTTTGGTTAAGACCACAAGGAAGAACCATTTTCATTCACTTCAATAAGATGATTTTCTGCTATTCGTGGTTAACTTTTGCATATTCTTTGAACACCTGAGGCATTAATCATGGAACATCCAGGCTGTAACATGAAGAGCAACAGAGATGGGATGAAGGAGGAGACCATGGTCCTATGAGGCCAGTTCTGGTGCTCCTGTCAATGGAGCGCTGGTTGTGAGGCTCAGCAGAGGGAAAAACCAATGCTGACACGGCCATGAAGGTGCTGAGGATCGTGAGCATGTGAACCGACTCAACCTTTAACACTACTGGGGATGAGTGGAACTGGAGGGTAAGCATTGTAAGCATTCACCAGAGTTTCTTTTTTCAGGCAACAGGAATGCATCCATCAGGTACACAGGACCACAGCCTGCTCCTGAACAAGATTAACACCACTTTCCATTGTGATGAGCTGCAAATAGGTGTATGTGGGAAAAACCCCAAACCTTACTAGAAAAAGGCTCATGAGGACTGGTAAAAGATCTGCTCAGTCTGCTGGACTGTTCTAGACAGTTGGAAGACTATGAGGTGTATCGTATTTGTGTTGCAAAACTCCCAAAAGCAATATTGCCTGGACACAGAAAACATGATCTGACCTCTCCCTGTCCGTTCACATAGCATTTTGCTGTTGTGGGTAAAAATTAGTAAACTCCTTCCTAGACAAATGGTTCTCAGCTCTATCACTTTTACGTGCAGAGCTAATTCTTGGCCAGACAAGACTCCCTAGATGGGCTTCCCACCCTACAAAAGAAGTTTCTGTAACCAGAATCAACGTGGTAGATGGAGGAACTGAAAGGCTCTCCCACACATACATCAGTTGGGTCCAACACACAGAACAAGTAAATACATTCCACCAGGATGCCCCAATCAAGCACATGATAAAATGGTTTAACAAAAGTGATAGTGATATTTTGTCTGAAACATCACAAGTGGAAGTACAATGATAGCCGGTGAATGGGAATGTTTTGTCTGAAATATCAGGAGGAAAGTACAATGAAAGGGTATCAAACATGCAATGAAATGCATAAGATGATATGCAAGGCATATGAGACAGAGTCTGTGACAGTCTATAAATGTTGTGATACCTCATCTTAACTCTTTGTGCAGCTTAGGGGGCAGTGGCAAATCCTGCTACTGAATGAGCTGAGCCTATTGTCAGTCTGCTGACAACTTAACTGTGCTTCATTTCACGATAAACCTGGCCCAACATTTCTAACTCATTCCTTGCCTGGGCTTTTCTGATTTTGCCCCTACATGCTTGTGTTATTGCCATGTATACTTCCTTGGCAGCATGGCTCTTCATCCACTGCCTTTATGTATCTCTTGGTTTTTCAAAAGCTCCTTGTGTATCCACATTGGTTTCCTATGCCTCTTTTCTTTCCTCTGTTTTGGAATGGCTTGATGTTGAGCCTCTACTATTACAACCTTTAGAAACAGGCAGCCCATTTGACTCCTTTTCTTTCTGGTCTCTCCATGGGTCATTGTCTAGTATTTCTCGGAGTTGGCTGAAATCTGCGTTTTGAAGTCCAGTGCCCTTACTTTACTGTTCTCATGTCCTCCTTCCTTTAGGATATCGAATTTCATCAGCTCATGATCACTTCCTCCCAGATTTCCAACCACATTTGCATTTCACAACTAATTCATTCCTGGTGTTATGCTTATAAGAAGCACACAGGATTTTTCTAGGGGGAAAAAGGCAATACACCACGTTTACTGAGAATACAAATACCATAAGAACAGCCATACTGGGTCAGATCAATGGTCCATCTACCCAGTATCCTGTCTGCCGACAGTGGCCAATACCAGATGCTCCAGAGGGAGCGAAAACAACAGGTAATCCTCACGTGATCCCTCCCCTGTCACTCTTTTCCAGACAAACAGAGGCTAGGGACACCATTCCTACCCATCCTGGCTAATAGCCATTGATGGACCTAACCTCCATGAATCTATCCAGCTCTTTTTTGAACCCTGTTCAAGTCCTGGTCTTCACCACATCCCCTGGCAAGGAGTTCCACAGATAGACTGTGCACTGAGTGAAGAAAAACTTCCTTTTGTTTTAAACCTGCTGCCTATTCATTTCATTGGGTGACCACTAGTTCTTATATTGTGGGAATAAGTAAATAACTTTTCCCTATTCACTTTTTCCATACCAGTCATGATTTTGTAGACCTCTATCATATCCTCCCTTAGCCTCCTCTTTTCCAAGCTGAAAAGTCCAAGTCTTTTTAATCTCTCTTCATATGGGACCCCTTCTGAACTCCTAATCATTTTTGTTGCCCTTTTTTGAATTTTTTCCAATGCCAATATACCTTTTTTGAGATGAGGCGACCACATCTGTACGCAGTATTCAAGATGAGGGCATGGTTTTATATAGAGGCAGTAAGATATTTTCTGTCTTATTCTCAATCCCTTTTTTAATGATTCCTAACATTCTATTTGCTTTTTCAACTGCCGCTGCACACTGAGTGGATGTTTTCAGAGAACTATCCACTATGACTCCAAGATCTCTCTCTTGAGTAACTGTAGCCAAATCAGTTCCCATCATATTGTATGTATACTTGGGATTATTTCTTGCAATGTGCATTACTTTACATTTATCAACATTAAATTTCATTTGTCATTTTGTTGCCCAATCACTTAGTTCGGTGAGATCTTTTTGAAGCTCTTCACAATCTGCTTTGGTCTTATTACCAGGGCTCGACAAATCACTGAATCTACTTGCCAGATTTCAGCCAGTCGTCCCGTTGACCGGCGGCGCATGCATACGCAATGCGGGTCTTGCACATGCGCAGTGCAGGGCTGGCAAGTAGGTTTCGCCGTCGTTTGTCAAGCCCTGCTTATTACTATCTTGAGCGGTTGGTACCATCTGCAAATTTTGCCATTTCACTGTTTAGCCCTTTCTCTAGATCATTTACAAATAAGTTGAATAGGACTGGTCCCCAGGACATACCCTTGGCAGACCCCACTGGTTACCTCTCTCCACTCTGAAAACTGACCATTTATTCCTGCACTTTCTTTCCTTTTAACCAGTTATGAATCCATGAAAGGATCTTCCTTCTTATGCCATGACAACTTACTTTACTTAAGAGTCTTTAGTGACAGACCTTATCAAAGGCTTTCTGGAAATCTAAGTGTACTATATCCACTGGATCCCCCTTGTCCGCATGTTTGTTGATCCCCTCCAAGAACTCTAGCAGATTAGAAAGGCATGATTTCCCTTTACAGAAACCATGTTGACATAACCATGTTATGTTCATCTATGCGTCTGACAATTTCATTCTTTACTATAGTTTCAACTAATTTGCCCGGTACTGACATTACACTTACCGATCTATAATTGCCACAATCCCCTCTATAGCCCTTTTTAAATATTGGTGTCTCATTAGCTATCTTTCAGTCATTAGGTACAGAAGATGATTTAAAGTTTAGGTTACAAACCACAGTGAATAGTTCTGCAATTTCCCATTTGAGTTCTTTCAGAACTCTTGGGTGAATGCCATTTAGTCCCGGTGACTTGTTACTGTTAACTTTATCAATTTGTTCCAAAACTTCCTCTAATGACACCTCAATCTGGGACAATTCCTCAGATTTATCACCTAAAAAAAAGGGCTCAGGTTTGGGAATCTCCCCAATATCCTCAGCCATGAAGATTGAAGCAAAGAATTCATTTAGCTTCTCCGCAATGACTATCATCCTTGAGTGCTCCTTGAGCATCTTGATCGTCCAAGGGCCCCATTGGTTGTTTAGCCGGCTTCCTACTTCTGATGTACTTAAACATTTTGCTATTACTTCTTGAGTTTTTGGCTAGCTCAAACTCCTTTTTGGCTTTTCTTATTATATTATTGCACTTAATATGACAAAGTTTATGCTCCTTTCTATTTTCCTCAGTAGGATTTTACTTCCACTTTTTAAAAGATGTCTTTTTATCTGTCACTGCTTCTTTTACTTGGTTAAGCCATGACGACACTTTTTGGGTTCTCTTAATGTGTTTTTTAATTTGAGGTATCCATTTAAGTTGGGCCTCTATTATGGAGTCTTTGAAAAGTTTCCATGCAGCTTGCAGAGATTTTACTTTTGTCACTGTACCTTTTAATTTCTGTTTAACTTCCTAATTTTTGTATAGTTCCCCTTTCTGAAATTAAATGCCATAGTGTTGGGCTGCTGAGGTGTTACTCCCACTACAGGGATATTACATTTTATTCCATTATGGTCACTATTTCCAAGCAGTCCAGTTATATTTACCTCTTGAACCAGATCTTGTGCTCCACTTAGGACTAAATCAAGAACAGCTCTCCCCTTGTGGGTTCCAGAGCCAGCTGCTCCAAGAAGCAGTCATTTAAGGTATCAAGAAATTTTATCTCTGCATCCTGTCCTGACATGACCTGTACCCAGTCAATCCCCGACTATTATCGATTTATTTATTTTGATAGCCTCTCCAATCTCCCTTAGCATTTCATAGTCACTATCACTGTCCTGATCAGGTGGTCTATAATATATCCCTGCTACTATATTCTTATTATTGTAGCATGTAATTACTATCTATAGAAGAGATTCTATGAAACATTCTGGCTAATTTAAGATTTTTACTTCATTTGATTCTGCATTTTCTTTCATGTATAGTGCCACTCCCCCACCAGCACGACCTGTTCTGTCCTTCCGATATATTTTGTACCCTGGTATGACTGTAATTGTCCTCATTCCACCCAGTTTCTGTGATGTCTATTATATCAATAGCCTCCTTTAAAACTAGGCATTCTGGTTCACCCATTTTACTATTTAGACTTTTAGCATGTGTGTAGAAGCACTTTAATAATGTGTTACTATTTATCTCTGCCATTTCCTAATGTGTTAGACTCTTTTTCATTTGATTGTGTCTCATCTGATCTGACCCATACTTGCATCCTCTTCTCCTGACTAGAACATAGAGCATCTCTCTTAATAGACCCTCCCCTAAGAGATGTCTCTCTCCCGTCCACGTGCTCTCCTCACCCATCGGCTTTCCCCAGCCCTTAGTTTAAAAACTGCTCTACGACCTTTTTAATGTTAAGTGCAAGCAGTCTGGTTCCATTTTGGTTTACGTGGAGCCCATCCTTCCTGTATAGGCTTCCCCTACCCCCAAAGTTTCCCCAGTTTCTAATAAATCTAACCCCTCCTCCCTACACTATCGTCTCATCCACCCATACAGACTCTGAAGCTCTGCCTGCCTGCCTACCTGGCCCTGTGTGTGGAACTAGAAGCATTTCAGAGAATGCTACCATAGAAGTCCTGGATTTCAATCTCTATCCTAGCAGCCTAAATTTGGCCTCTAGAACCTCTCTCCTACCTTTCCCTAAATCACTGGTACCTACATGTACCACAACCACCAGCTCCTCCCCAGCACTACACATAAGTCTACCCACATGTCTCAAGAGATCTGCAACCTTCGCACCAGGCAAGCAAGTCACCATACAGTTCTCCCAGTCATCACAAGCCCAGCTATCTATGTTTCTAATGATCAAATCCCCCATTACGAACACCTGCCTTTTCCTAATGACTGGAGTTCCCTCCCCCAAAGAGGTATTCTCAGTGCGAAAGGATACCATAACATCCTCTGGAAGGAGGGTCCCAACTATTGGATCATTTCCCTCTGCTTCTGTTGAAGCAAAGCAATTATGATATGCTTATCAAGACAGACACACACCTATGCGCACACACACATATACTGTTCCATCAACTGATGTTATACTTACTAGTTTATGGTTTGTGGTGAACTCGACTGATTACGGACAAAGGAGTGAGGGCTATAGTGGTTTAGACCTGTGGTATCCAACCAGTTCTGAAGCAGTAACCACTGTAGTGGCTACTGCTATAGCAAACTAGCCACACTCAACTGGCCAAATAGCCACATTGTTCATACAATGATAGGGCTGGAAGAGACCTCAGGAGGTCATCGAGTCCAGCCCTGTGCCCAAAGCAGGACCAATCCCAACTAAATCATCCCAGCCATGGCTTTGTCATGCCAGGACTTAAAAACCTCTAGGGATGGAGATTCCACCACCGGCCTAGGTAACCATTCCTGTACTTCACCACCCTCCTAGTGAAACAGTTTCTTCCTAATATCCAACCTAGATCTCCCCCTATTGTAACTTGAGACCATTGCTCCTTGTTCTGCCATCCGTCACTACTGAGAATGGCCTCTCTCCATTCTCTTTGAAACCTCCCATCAAAACCCCCCTCATTCTTCTCTTCTGCAGACTAAAGTAGACCAAATCCTTCAGCCTCTCCTCATAAGTCATGTGCTCCAGCCCCCTAAACATTTTGGTTGCCCTCCACTGGACCCTCTCCAATGCGTCCACATCCTTTCTGTAGTGGGGATCCCAGAACTGGACGCAATACTCCAGATGTGGCCTCACAATCACTTCTCTAGATCTGCTGGCAATGCTCCTTCTAATGCATCCTAATATGCCATTCGCCTTCTTGGCTACAAGGGCACACTGTTGACTCATATCTAACTTCTCATCCTCTGTAATCCCCAGGTCCTTTTCAGCTGAACTGCTACCTAGTCAGTCGTTCCCCAGCCTGTAACAATGCTTGGGATTCTTCCGTCCCAAGTGCAGGACTCTATACTTGTCCTTGTTGAAACTCATCAGATTTCTTTTGGCCCAATCCTCTAATCTGTCGAGGTCACTCTGGACCCTATCCCTACACTCCAACATATATACCTCTCCCCCAGCTTAGTGTCATCCGCAAATTTGCTGAGGGCGTAATCCATCCCCTCATCCAGGTCATTAATAAAGAAATTTAATTTAACTTAATTTAATTAAAAAAAATTAAAAGGCACAGTGCCTAGAGCCAAATCCCTGCAAGCTGCATGGAAACATTTTAAAGACACCATAATAGAGGCCCAACTTAAATGTACACCCCAAATTAAAAAACATAGCAAGAGACCTAAAAAAGAGTCACCGTGGCTTAACCACCATGTAAAAGAAGCAGTGAGGGACAAAAAGGCATCTTTCAAGAAGTGGAAGTCCAATCCTAGTGCAATAAATAAAAAGGAACATAAACACTGTCAAATCAAGTGTAAAAATGTAATAAGAAAAGCAAAAAAAGATTTTGAGGAACAGCTAGCCAAAAACTCAAAAAGAAATACCAAAATGTTTTTTAAGTACATTAGAAGCAGGAAGCCTGCTAAAAAACCTGTGGGTCCCCTAGACGATCGAGATATAAAAGGAGCAATCAAGGACGATAAAGCCATTGCGGAGAAACTAAATGATTTCTTTGCTTCAGTCTGCACAGCTGAGGATGTTACGGAGATTCCCAAATCTGCACTGTCCTTTGTGGGCGATGAATCTGAGAAACTGTCCTGGATTGAAGTGTCATTAGAGAAGATTTTGGAACAAATAGAAAAACTTAATATCAACAAATCTCCAGGACCGGATGGCATTCATCCAAGGGTTCTAAAAGAACTCAAATGGGAAATTGCTGAACTATTACCTGTGGTTTGTAACCTATCCTCTAAACTGGCTTCTGTACCTAATGACTGGAAGGTAGCTAACGTGACACCAATATTTAAAAAGGGCTCTAGAGGTGATCCCGGCAATTACAGACCGGTAAGTCTAACTTCAGTACCAGGCAAATTAGTTGAAACAGTAGTTAAGAATGAAATTGTGAGGCATGATACCAAACTGTTTAGGATAGTCAAGACAGAAGCAGACTGAGGGACTCCAAAAAGATCTCACCAAACTGAGTGTTTGGGCAACAAAATGGCAAATTAAGTAATGCACATTGGGAAAAATAACCCCAACTATACGTACAGTATGATGGGGGCTAATCTGGCTATGACAAATCAGGAAAGAGATCTTGGAGTTATCGTGGACAGTTCTCTGAAAACTTCCACGCAGTGTGCAGCGGCGGTCAAAAAGGCAAATAGGATGCTAGGAATTATTAAGAAAAGGATAGAAAATAAGACCCAGAATATCTTACTGCCCCTGTATAAAACTATGGTACGCCCACATCTTGAATACTGTGTACAGATGTGGTCTCCTCACCTCAAAAAAGGTATTTTGGCCTTGGAAAGGGTTCAGAAAAGGGCAACTAAAATGATTAGGGGTTTGGAACGGGTCCCATATGAGGAGAGGTTAAAACAACTGGGACTTTTCAGTTTAGAAAAGAGGAGACTGAGGGGGGATATGATAGAGGTCTATAAAATCATGAGTGGTGTAGAGAGGGTGAATAAAGAAAAGTTATTTATTAGTTCCCATAATAAAAGAACTAGAGGACACCAAATGAAGTTAATGGGTAGCAGGTTTAAAACTAATAAGCGAAAGTTCTTCTTCACACAGCACATAGTCAACCTGTGGAACGCCTTGCCAGAGGAGGCTGTGAAGGCTAGGACTAGAATAGAGTTTAAAGAGAAGCTAGATAATTTCATGGAGGTTAGGTCCATAAAAGGCTATTAGCCAGGGGATAGAAATGGTGTCCCTGGCCTCTGTTTGTCAGAGGCTGGAGAAGGATGGCAGGAGACAAATCGCTTGATCATTGTCTTCGGTCCACCCTCTCTGGGGCACCTGGTGCTGGCCACTGTCAGCAGACAGGCTACTGGGCTAGATGGACCTTTGGTCTGACCCAGTACGGCCGTTCTTATGTTGAACAAAACCAACCCTAGAACCAATCCTTGGGGCACTCTGCTTGAAACCGACCACCCACCTGACAGCAAGCCATTGATCACTACCTGTTGGGCCCAACAATCTACCCAGGTTTCTATCTACCTTACAGACCATTTATCCAATCCATATTTCTTTAACTTGCTGGCAAGAATACTGTGGGAGACTGTATCAAAACCTTTGCTAAAATCAAGGTATATCACACTCTCTGACTTCCCCATGTCCACAGAGTCCTCATCATAGAAGCTCATCAGATTGGTCAAGCATGACTTGCCCTTTGCGAATCCATGTTGACTATTCCTGATCACTTTCCCCTCTTCCAAGTGCTTCAAAATGGATTGCTTGAGGATCCCCTCCATGATTTTTCCAGGGACCGAGGTTCGGCTAACTGGTTTGTAGTTCTCTGGATTATCCTCCTTCCCTTTTTTAAAGATGGGCACTACCATTGGCGTTTTTCCAATTTTCCAGAATCTCTCCCAATCTCCACGAGTTTTCAAAGATAATGGCCAAGGGCTCTGCAATGACATTTGTCAACTCCCTCAGTACCCTCGGATGCATTAAATCTAGACCCACGGATTTGTGTATGTCTAGATTTTCTAAATAGTTCTTAACCTGTTTTCTCCACCGAGGGCTGCCCACCTCCTTCCATACTGCATTGCCTAGTGCAGTAGTCTGGGAACCGACCTTGTCTGTGAAGACAGAGGCAAAGAAAGCATTGAGTACTTTAGCTTTTCCCACATCATCTGTCACTAGGTTACCTCCCTCATCCAGTTAGGGCCCCACACCGTCTCTGATCACCCTCTTATTGCTAACATGTCTGTAGAAACCTTTCTTGTTACCCTTCACATCCCTTGCTAGCTGCAATTCCAATCGCGCTTTCGCCTTCCTGATAACTTGAGCAATATATTTATACTCCTCCCTAGTCATCTGTCCAAGTTTCCACTTCTTGTAAGCTTTCTTTTTGTGTTTAAGCTCACCAAGGATTTCCCTGGTAAGCCAATCTGGTCGCCTACCCTATTTGCTAAACTTAACCTAAAGACTCTCCACAGGCTTTTCTCCCTCTATGTACTGGAGCTCTGAGCAATCATACTGCTCTCTTACATACACTGCAATTCCCCCTCCTTTGCAAACCAACTAGCCACTCAACTGGTCAGATAGCCACATACAGCTAGTGGCTAGCGTGTTGCACACCACGGATTTAGACTGATGCTTTAGTTTTGGCAAGACGCCCTCTTGCCAAAGTTTAGTTTTTGGCAAGACAAACTATGGCAAAGCAGCTTTTTTTAATAGCAGGTTTTGTTTAACTGGGATTTTTGACAGATGTTTGTTATTTCCCCGGGGGCGGGAGAGGGGGGGAGGATTGCTTTTGTTTGTTTGTGTGCCATGCTAAACTGGTTTTGATTTAGAATACTTGCCCTTCCCCTCAGTGTCCAGGGTTGCCAATCTGCCCTTTTTTGATATGCAATAATTTTTTACACTTTGTTGGTTGTGATGGGATTAGCATTCGGTTTCCTGGTGACCTTTACACGTATTTTTTATATATTTTTTGTTTTTACACATATAATGGCAACAAAATTTTAAAAGAGCAGTACATTTTTACTATACTATATTATATTATGGTTACTTTAAAACTAAAAAAATAACAACCATACAAATTTACATCTGTTTTTACTTTAAAATGGTTTGGCAGAATATACAACATAAAACATATTAAGAGTTAATACATTAAAACTTAAATGCTTAGAGAGAGAGAGAGTGTGTGTGGTGTGTGTGTGTGTATATATATATATATAATACTACATTATCCCCCTTTAACCTTTTAAGAATTTTTGAATGTTACAGTTTATACAATCGTTTTAAAGTAGTATATTGAAAAGGAATTTGGGTTTGTGGTTGTATTTTAGCATGTGTTTGACTTTAGCAAAGCTTTTGATATGGTCTCCCACAACATTCTTGCCTGCAAGTTAAGGAACCATGGATTGGATAAATGGACTATAAGGTGGTATAGCCCTGTAGGGCTCTAGGAGGGGCTCCTCCCTCTGGGTCAGTGGACAGCCACTCTGCCCCACTACCCACTGCTTAGTCTCTTGTGTGGAATTTGCTGTGGCTTTCGGCTCAAGGGCAGTCCATGGTCCTAGATAGCAGTCAGTGGCAAACAGCTCTCAGGCCCGGCCCTAGTTCAGGGCAGGGTAGCAGTAGCGAATACACAGTTCAGAGCCCAGGCCCTGTTTCAGGGCGGGGTGGCAAGCAAACAGTTCTGAGCCCAAGCCCTTACTCAGAGCAGGGCAGCAAACAAAGGAACAGTCTCAAGTCCCAGTTGTAACAAACCCAGTCGGGCCCCCTTGCTCAGGCAGGGGTCCGGCAGGTTCAGGAACAGCCGAAGTGGGACACTGCCACCCAAGAGTGGAGTGGCAGGGGGGACACCAGAATACCCACTCCACTGCATCCCAGCCCAGAGCCCTAGTAGCAGCACAGCAGTCTGCTGCTGGGTCAGCAGAAATCCGAACCGCAACACACGGAGCTGGTTCTGGCCCAGCCAAATGGTGGTCAGCTACCCCTGGGCTCTTTCTGCTCTCCCCCTCAGGATGTACCTGGGTCCTGTGTAGGTCCTCTGGGCTCCATCACTCTGGAACCTCTGGCCAGGCAAGCAGTCCTTCCAAGCAATCGTCCAGTTGTGGGCCTAGTGGCCCGGGCCAAGTCTCGTCTTCTCCTGGGTCCAGCGCCTCGTTTGGGTGCGCAGGGGAGGCTTCTGGCTCCTTCAGTTGCTGGGGCCTCTCTGGCAGGCCTTTTATATCCCTGGCCCTGCTTCCTAGCTTCCAGTCAGGTGGCTTCCTAAAGCCAGGTGCTGCTCACCAAGGCTCTGGGAGGGGCTCCTCCCCTTCTGGGTCAGTGGGCAGCCACTCCGCCGCACTACATGTGGATAGAAAGCTAGCTAGATTGTCGGGTCCAACGGGTAGCGATCAACGGCTCGATGTCAGGTTGGTGGTCGGTGCCAATCCTTTTGTTCAACATCTTTATTAATGACCTGGGTGAGGGGATGGATTGCACCCTTAGCAAGACTGCTGATGACACTAAGCTAGGGAGACAGGTAGATACGTTGGAGTGCAGGGATAGGGTCCAGAGTGACCTAGACATATTGGAGGATTGGGTTGTGTGTATTAGCTAATCTTGTTACCTGCTTGAAAAATGCCTCATCCAATTTCTCTTCTTGATTTGATGGTCAATAATAAACTTCCACTATGACATTGTCACTATTCTCTTCCCTTTATATCACCACCCAGATACTCTAAAGTAGGTCTGCCACTCACTTTCTCTTGGACCTTGGAGAGGTGTATACGTTCTTTATGTATGGTACACGAGCAGCATGGTATACCAGTCAGAGGATTAGATGATCCTTGACAATCCTTCCAAAATGTCTCATGCTTCCTGCCATGGACCATGTATAACTCCCAGGATGTCATGTCAAGTCATCAGATGAATGGCTCCATTCCCCTTGGAAGGTTGACAATCCTTCGTTTCCCACTGGGACCGTTGGACACAATCCTCCCCAACCTTGAAGATACAGGTCTTCTCCATCCCCAATTCCTCCTCCTCAGATGGTGCTACTACAGTCCTCCCCAGTTTGATTGCTTCCTCAACCATCCATGTCTCCATATACATATTTACATGGCAGTTCCTGATGTGTATGGATGCTCTTTGGCTGAGCCACCTCCTCCTGTGGCTCTTCCACCTGCTGCCTGAGAACACCTCTCATGCTGCATGGTATTAACAGGCTGGCTTTCTATGACACTATAACAGGGCAGTCTCACCATAGTGGTGCCTCCTGCTGGTTGTTTTGGGAATTTGCTCTTCCAGCAGTGTGCCTTTGCCAGTGAGGACTCATTCACTGTTACTCACTCAGTTTCCACCATCCTACAGTCAAACCCACATCACTCCCTGTCATAACCAGCAGACTTCTCGTTGTTCTTGCAGATTCAGACTAACACGGCCAACCCTCTGATTCTTATAACCAGGAGAGTTGACCAGCAACCTAGAGCCTAAGGGGTTAACTAGGTCTCCTGCTCCTAGCCAGGTATCTGGTCAGCCAATAGTAATGCCGATAGGGATTTCAAACTGGGACAAAGGAATTTTTATCTTTTCCCTCCTTTGTCTGGGGCAAAGCGGTTTCTCCCAAGTAACAGGGAGATGGGAAGACCCCTGTCCTCTCTCCAAGAAAAGTTCTCTCTCAATGCGTAAGTAGGGAAAAGTTTAGTTAGTCCATCAGATTTTGTTTTCTGGTTTGGGAATGTGGAAATTGTGTCTGTGCTATTTAAAGTGGTTTTTCTCTCTTTTGTAACTAAGTTTTGAGCCCATGGGGGGTCCCCCAGCCCCATGAGTATATTAATTGGTGGCTCTTTTTCATCTATTCACTATGCTTGCAACTATGCATTTGTTTTGATAATAAAAGTTTCTTTTTCTTCTAATTAACCTGGTATTGGTTCATTTTGGTGTCCTAGTTTTACCTGTCAGGTCTGGCCATCTGAGGAGTCAGCTACCACAGACTGCAGCTTGTTCTTCTCTTTTCTTTTTCATGCTCTTTGGGGAAAAAGAGCTTGAGGTACCCGCTGAGGTTTTAGAGAGGAGGTTTCCCAAGTGATCTCTTCCCTGGTTTGCTTGGAATACTTGGGTGGTGGCAGCAGATACTCCCCAAAATCTGGATATTAGGACTTTGGGGGGAAGTTTTTGTACCAAAGCCTGTAGAGACCAGGTTTTGGAGTGTTTTGTGGGCCCCCACTTCTGCACTTGTCGTGCCAGAGTGGGGAACACCTTGACACTCCCAGACTGCAGCGTCTGCTTCTAGGCACTGTCCTCCAGATGTGCTCACTCTGTTAGTTCTCCCCTTCTTCCAAGGGCCAGCAGCATTTGGTTCCATCACCCACATCAGTGGCTCACTGCAATTCTCAATCTAGCCCCTTCCTCCAAGGGCAAACTGCAGTCTGGCTTAGCCACTCTCCACTGGCAAGCAGGGGAGAAAGGAGGAAGAGGGAAGGGCCAAGGCCCACCCACTACTTTGGACCATGACCCAGAAACCCTCTACTGACAGCCACTTACTGGCCTCCATCAACTCTCCCCTACTGCCTGCTTCCCTGGCTGCAGCCCTAACACCTTCTCTGCTCTTTGTGTCAGGGCCCCAGTCTAGCAGTCATCAGCCTAGAGCTCTTAGCCTCTGCTGACCATGCCCAGCACTGCTGTATCTTAGGTTCTTTTGCAAGAGCCAGTTATTCTTTCTTTGCCTTCTGGAGACAAACTGAGCTCCTCTCTATCCTGCAGCCTTCTTATAGGAACCAGCCTGGCCCTGATTGGTTGCTTTCAAGCCTCCACTTGACTGGCTCTCAAACCCTTGCCTGGGGCCCTGTGCAATCTCTCCGATATGCTTTTAACCATTTCCACTCCAGACTGGGACAAATGCCATACTACAGATGGAAAAATAAAGGCCACAGTCTCTGCAAATCTACACCATCACCTGGGTAGAAGCAACCATGGTCAGGGTCTCTATCTGAATGTAGGTGGAGGATCCTGGAAAAGTGTTAGTATCCATGATATGGCCTTGCCAAACCCGGGTGAATTCATTCTCTCCCTCCTATGAGCCCCCTCTCTGTATAACTTAACTCAAGAGTAACTCTTAGTAGAATCCTCAACTTCAAATGTACTGCTTTCTTCCTAATAGGAAAAGAAACTCAACATGAGGCTGTGAAAAAGGGATGATTATGAAAGCAATAAAGATGTGTGGAGACATGCCTGCTCTCAAACGAAGAGGCGTTTAAGTTAAGTTCTATTGTGTACACAAGAACAAATGGATATAAACTGACCATCAACAAGTTTAAGGCTTGAAATTAGACAAAAGTCTCTAACCTTCAGGAGAGAAGTTCTCACCCAAGGGGAGTAGTGAGAGCAAAGAAAAACTTGACTATTTCAAGACTGAGCTTGATAGTTTTATGGAGGGGATGGTATGATGGGACTGCCAACTTTGGCATGTGGCCCACCAACGACTGCCAGTACCAAAAATCCCCAACTGCTGGAGATAGAACATTGGATGGGGAAGTTTCTGAGTTATTACAGATAATTCTCTCTCAAGTATCTTCCTGTTGGGTCCTGCTCACATGCTCAGCGTCCAACTGACTGCCATATCTGGCGTTAGAAAGGAATTTTCCCCAGCTCAGATTGGATGAGACCTTGGGGAGGGGGAAAGGGTCTCTCCTTCTCTGCAGTATGGGCATGGATCACTTGCAGGATTAAACTGGTGTACATGGTGAATTCTCTGGAACTCTGTCTTTAAACCATGATTTCAGGACTTCAGTAACTCAGTCAGAGGTAGGGGTGAAGTTCTCCTGCACATTGCAAGTCACAGGCCAGACTGGGGATTATCATGATGGTCCCTTCTGACCTTAAAGTCTCTGAATCTGAAAACCCCACAGGAATCCCCTCCTTTCCGTACTTAGCACTCAGCCAGCGTGGGCAATAATTTTTGACCAGGGGCCACTTCAGAAATTTCTGAAGTGGTCCCGAGCTGCCCCAAAAGGGGAGGGGCCTCAGGCAGAAGGGGTGAGGCCAGGACACTTCCGTGCTTACCCCTCCCTCCCCCCAGACCCTGATTGATCTGGAGGTGGGGGAGTGTGCAAAGTCTTTGCCCTGCCCCTCCAGAAAGAACCGCAAGCTGATCTGAATACAGTAAACTTCCAATAATCTGGCACCTTTAGGACCCATCAGATATGCTGGACTATCAGATATGCTGGACTATCGGAAGGGGGGGCTATGAGGGTCTGGGGTGGAGTGGGGGGGGGGATGCGCCCCTCGGCGCTGCCAGACCAACCCGGCAGCACCCCAGCTGCTCTGCCCCGGGCGTCCACAAGTCAGCCGCTGCTGAAACTGACCAGCGGCTGACTCCGGGAAGCCCGGGTCAGAGCAGCTCCAATTGTCCGGCTGCCCAGAGCACTTCCAGGTTCCAGATGGTGCCGGACCATCACAAGTGCTGGACCATTGGATGCCAGACCACTAGAGTTTTTACTGTATCTGGGCAGCAACTGGCAGTTGACTTTAAGTGCTGAGCCCCTTGCAGGGCGGGAGGAGACGGCGCGCTCCCTCCGCCCCCAAACCCTGATTGGCCTGGGGGCAGAGGAAACAGCAGGACCTCTGTGGGCTGGATTAACTCACTTGGTGGGCCGAATTCAGCCCACAGAGGCCCTTTTGCCCACCCCTGCACTAAACACTAAGTCCTAAAAATCCTTGAGCATCTGTCAGCATCAATGTGTTCTATATTTTCAAGATTGTCTGACAGCAGAATCCTGGAATAATGGGAGTGACAGGGTAGTTAGGAAAGAAGGAAATAGAAACCTGCAGACATTACCTTAGCATTGACGATAGTATCAGCATACACAAGAAGGGGAGACAGAAAAAAGGCATGTTATGCAGTAGTATCAAGTCCTGGATCAGCTCTGCACTTTGATACCACAGCAGCACAATATGCCCCTTAGATAGAGGAAGTTTTGAGAATTACACAAAAACTATTTCTCTGTATTAGACACACATTAGACAGAGCAGAACTACTACATTAAATACACTTACCACTGGATGGACAGGGGGATTGTTCAGACGCCCTCTTCTCTTCTTGCTCCAGATTACTAATCCTTAATGTTTTTTTAACTATATCTGCTGCCTTCTCTAAGGGCATCAGAGGTGACTCCTGTGGTGTTGCTGACACCTCATCCTCTCTTCCTAAAGTAGCCGGAGAAGGCTGCTGATCCTTCTGGATTTGCTTCAATTCTACATCACTTTCAGCTTGACTCCTATTCTCTTGAGTACTAGGACATTTTTTGGCACATGAAGCCAATCGTGGGGCAGCATTCACCTTTACCTGGGGCCACAAGCCATCCTGTTGTTGCAATGACTCTCCCACAAAAGGCTGACGGGGAACATCACTGAGCTTTGGCACATCATCTGGAGCAGCCTTCAGTGACAAATCCATTGTGCTTATAACTTCAGCAACCACAGCAGAATCCTTCAAGGTATCTTTTTTCCTGATCTCTGGATCCATCTGTACCAACCCCTGGCTTGGGTCACACTGTTTTTCTGAATTTTTTCCAAAAGTCTCACTGGATTCCACTTCCATCACTTCCTGGTCTTCATGCCTCTCTCTTCCTTGTACCTCACAGAGAGTCTCAGGGACCGCTTCATACTCAGACTTTTCTCCTGACAGGTTTTCCTTGACCTCAGTCAGTGCTTTTTGGCCTAGCATGCATGATGAAGTCTCAAACTGAACAGACAGAGTTGCAGATATCTGGCTTCCAGAATCACCTGTAAGATCAATGCAAGCCATCTGTACTACAGAGCCTTCTGCTGCTACACCTTCAGCAGCAGGACAAATGGTAGGTTCTCTGGTAGTACACACAGCCTCCCAGTTTGGCTTCTCACTGTTCTCACTGAGCAGGGCCTGGCTGTCCTCACTTAGCCTCAGTTGCATGTTGTAACTTTCTGTAGAATAGGGTTTCAGCTCTACAGCTTGTAGTGTAGAATCCATCTCAGTCTGTGTGTTTTCATTGTCATGGTTGGTTTTCAGAGAGCTTGTGTTGTCTTCTATCTTTGTGGGCTGGCTGCATCCACTTTCAGAGAATAGCAGCTTACAGGACAATACAGTATCTCCTGTGGGGATCTGTGGCTGAACTGCTGTGGTTTCAGAGACATCTGCTGGCACACGTGATCCCAATAAAAGTCCCCCTTTCTCTTCTCTACTAGGCCTCTCCTCCAGACTTGGAGTTGGAATGAAGATATCCTAAAAAGGATAAAAAGAGTTCTTAATTTTTCTTTTCTATGGTTTCCATTGTTCTAACCATCCTTACATATCTGATATCTATTCTGTCCATCAGGCACCCAAAGAGCAAATAAGCAGCCCTATCTTTTAGTACAGGGCCTGGATTCAGGGACATGAAAAATAGTCTCCCTAAAACTTGAGCTTCTATATGAATTTTCTACTTACCTGAACAGTAATTTCCCTCCTGCTGTGAAGAGGAGTGACCGTCATTCACTATCATCTCAAAAGAGAGATAGCTATGTAGTCAGACATGCAACCCTTGATAGCTCTGGATCTCACATGCCCCCCTCCCCCAGCATATACACAGGGAAGGAAGAAAGGTCACTATTATAGCCAACTGGGCACTAGGAAGTTATGCAATATGCTCTATTAGGTTTTTCTTTTGCACCAATAAGCCACAATATCAGAGCAACAAAGTCACCTTTTTACTCAGGAAGAGGGTTTACTAACTCAGTGTGTGTCCTGGTTAAATTATCCCAACAGAACCTTAAACCCCTCCCTCAACCTGCTCTTAGGTAGATAAAATAAACTTCATTAAGCCATAAAAAACCCCAGGGAATCCACTATTTTAAAAGAGTAGTTCATTTCCAGTAGCAAAAAGTGCAAGGGAAAGACCAAAATTGTAGAAATCAGGAAATTCTTAAAGGAAAACTGCACTGAGTAGTTATATCCCTTAAAAGATTAAATTTTAAATGCAATACTACAAAATACCAGTGCTTCACTCTCTGCATAATCAAGAGCAGTGCTATAGTCTCCCACAGCTTCCATTTTACTGACATATCTCTGCAGAGGCCCAGCCCGGGGAAGCAGATTGAGATATAAGATATGCAACCCAGAATCAGAGGCCAGGTCTACAGTAGAAATATAGGTCGAATTTAGATGCATAAGGTCCATTTTCTAAATAATGAGTAGTCCATGATACCAAGCCTCTTCTGTCAACTTTCAAGAGCTGCTGAAGTATGCTCCTGCTTTTCACGAGGAGTAACGCAAAATGTGACCTTGCATGGTTGAATTCACAGTAGAGTAGATCCAGCGCTGAAAAAGTCAACGTTATTGGCCTCCTAGAGAAATCCCACAGTGCCCTGCTCTGACTGTTCTGGCCAGAACTCGTGCCTCTCCTGCTCGCCAGGTGAATAGGAAAAGCCCCAGGAAAGTCTGAATTTCATTTCCTGTGTGGCCAGCATTGTGAGCACACCTCAGAGCAGGCAGAACATCTGAGCAGCTTACATGACCATGAATTCCATGAGTTCAAGTTCTACGAGCTCCAATTCCCAGGCAGCGCAAAAGAGCGCCAGCATGGAGTGTGAAGGAGATCTTGGACCTCATCAAGGTGCAGGGAGAGGAATCATTCTCTCTCAGCTCCAAAACAGCAGAAGAAATGCTGATATCTATGCGAAGATCGCAAAGTGCATGGTGGAGAAAGGACCACCACGGATGCCCGGCAGTGCCATGTTAAAAGAAAGGAGCTGAGGCGGTCCTATCACAAGACAAAGAAAGCAAACGGATGGTTTGTTGCATTGCCACAAACACGGCGCTTCTACGACCAGCTGAATGCAATCAAGCTCCTCAAGCCGCACCATGGAATCCTCCCAAAACACTCAGTGAAGCAGTGTGGAAGACAGCATCATGGAGGAAGGGGAGGACAACAACGTGGAGAATGACCAGCTGGTGAGTGGCAAGAGCCAAGAACTTTTTATAATCTTGGAGGCAATCCCCTCCTCCCAGGACATCTCAGTCACTTCTGGTGAGTTAATTTTTTTTCTTGCTACAAGTGGGTTAAGGCAATTGGGAGTCACGTGTGGCATACTCCATCTCTACAGAGGAGGGAAGCCGCATGAGACACTATCCTGCCGCAACTGCCTGCAGGATCGTACCCTGGCAGGCCCCTTACCATGCCTGCCTCCAAACCGTGAGTGTCCAGAAGTTCCTTTGAGATTCTGTTGTGTACCTGCTATACAGTGGCCACTTTAAAGCATAACTTTGGCCTTGCACAAAACACATCTCCATTGTATAGAGAGACCCCTTCACTGTATAACAACAGATTAGGTTTTAGGCTCGACGATGTATCTCCTGCAACGTGTGCCCTTGTAACTTTTTGTTACAGCAGGAAGCTTGCTGTGTATTCCCCCTGGCTCCAGCAGCTGTCCAGCTCTCACAAACTTGCAGGCAAAAACGAACAAGGGAAAGCATGTTTAAGGAGCAAATGGAGTGGAGGAATACACTACTGGAGGAGATGCAAGCGGAGTGGCAGGAGAGGAGAGTGTGCAGGGAACTGCAAGCAAAGCACCAGG
This sequence comes from Pelochelys cantorii, assembly GCA_032595735.1. NCBI lineage: Eukaryota > Metazoa > Chordata > Testudines > Trionychidae > Pelochelys > Pelochelys cantorii. The sequence continues at coordinate 48,070,335 of CM064338.1, read as the reverse complement.
AGAATTTCTTTTTGGCCCTGATGGCTGTAATGGAGGGTTTGGTGGTGTGCCGGGAAAGGATCCTCTGGCCCCTTGAAGAACAACTTTTCCTCCTGGCCCAACTCCGTAGCCTCACATTTAACCTCCAGGACCATGGGAGGCAAAAGGCCATCCTTCTCACATTTCTGATTCCCCCCCCACCCTTCAGGTCCCACCATGGACTCCTTTTCTGTCCCTGCTGTCCCTAAATAAAAAGCACATCTCTGAACAACAGTCTCTTTATTGCTTGTATTGCAGGGCTGGGGTGGGGGATTACAGGCAAACACTCTAAATGCAGAGGTACCTCATTGAGAGTAAAGTACATGACTCTTAAAACTAGCCATTCATAACATTTTCTTTCAAAGCCTCTGATTTGCACTGCCCCCCTCTGCGCTCTCCTTATTACCCTGATTTTTGGACGCACAAAATCTTTGGGTAGGCATTCTGCGTCAGCCCCCCATCTGCCAAATAACTTTCCCTCTTGCTCTCACAAATATTATGGAGCACACAGCAGGTTGCCACCACAAAGGGAATGTTGGGTTCGCTGAGGTCTAACCTAGTCAGTAGACTCCCAAACCTTCCCTTTAAACTCCCAAAAGGGCATTCAACACATGCTCAACCTGTAGTTGAACTGCTCCTTATTGCTATCCAGGCTGTCCGTGTATGGCTTCATGAGCCATGAGAGCAAGGGGTAAGCTGGGTCACCTAGGATCACTACTGGCATTTCCACCTCTCCAATTCTAATTTTCCGGTCTAGGGAAAAAGTTCTAGCTTGCAGCTTTCTGAAGAGGTACGCGTTCCGAAAGATGCGAGTGTCATGCACCTTCCCCCATGCTCATGCTGGTGAAACGGCCTTTATGAGCCACCAGCACCTGCACCACCATTGAGAAGTACCCCTTGCCATTTACGTATGCTTTAGCAAGGTAGTCTGATGCCAAGATGGAGATGAGCAATGCGGATATGCCCCACCGCAGTTAGGGAACCACACCACAACAAAGCCCTCCACTGTGGCATCCATGCTTCCCAGAGTCACTATCTTCTGTAGCAGAATTGTATTGATTGCTTTGGCTACTTATATAACAGCCCCACCTATAGATTTCCCCACTCCGAATTGATTCCCAAATGACCAGTAGCCCTCTGTCCATGTCAGTTCTAAATCTCTCCCCTTCAGGGGCAGTCTATAAACAATTGCCACGCGCTTCTCCACTGTCAGAATGGGTCTCATTCAGGTGTCCCTATACTTCGGGGTGGGGAAAAGCCCTTTGCAAATTCCATGAAAGTGGCCTTGTGCATTCAGAAGTTTTGCAGCCAGTGCTGATGGTCCCATAGCTGCAGCACTATGCGGTCCCACCAATCTGTGCTTGTCTGACAGCGCCAGAACCGGCATTCCATTGTTTCCAGAAGATCAAACGCCAGCTGCATTTCTAATTCGTTCAACACAAGGATTTGCCAGTAGACATCAACATCACAATGCTTTGATGCACAATGGGATTCATGAGGGGGGCCATGCTTGTGCTACTATGGTGTCTGTGCAGGTAACCAGGACCAAAAAGGGCACAAAAAGACTTTCCCATTGAGTTCAAGCAAGGGGGGAGGGAGTAGATGGGTGCATTATGGGATACCAACAGCATGAACCCAGAACCACTCACTGCACAGTTTTGGTCCCAGTGTGCACCAGGAGCATAACCCAGCATGCAAAGCGGTGCAGGCACCGTGGGATAGTTACCCACAGTGCATTGTTCTCCACGTCAATGACAGTCGCCCTACCGGGGACACACTACTTTGAATTACATTGAATTCTTGTACACAATGGGGACATGGACCTTTGATTTTACAAAATTGGGTAGCAAGAAATCAAACAATATATTTGACCTTATCTCATAGTGTAGACGTGGTCAGAGACTTCCAAAGACAAAGCATCTCAGGGGTTTCCTAAGCCAGACTGAAAGATTGACACCAAGAATAAATTTGATAAGAATCTCTTAAATCACATCAGAGTTTTCTTCTAAGAATACAGTGGAACATGGTGGGTGTAACAGAATGCCACAGAATGACTCGTGTGGATGCAGACAATCTCTAGTGTTACCTAAGCAGAACCCCACAGAGCAGGATACAGAGAACAAGCCAGATACCAATCCCCTACAACCAAACATGTACCCAAACTGAAGGGAACATGGTACAGGGAGAAACTAAGGGCGGGGGGAATTCTATTTCAATACCCACATGGGAAAACTCTGGTTGCGATGGCAAAAGGATGGATCCAGGAACAAAGGCTGGGGCACTCTGGGATACAGGAGTTGAGGCCTGCGGTAGAACTTGAAGTCCTGTTGGGACAGGTGGATTACCAATCTCCACTGGCTCATCTCCTCTCTGCTCCTCCCGTTGAAGGTCTCCTCCTTCTGCTGGAGCAGAATTATCCATCTGCTCATCTGATTTGAAAGAGGGAAATTAAAAAGCTAAATTATAGCTGCAAGCAACACTTTAATTTAAGGTTGCCTAACATATTCCATTAGAAGAACCTGTTTTAGTTTTTTATAGCTTTGTCAAACTATTTTGGTTGACATTTTCCATTTGCAACATCTGCCTCGAGCTGAATTCTTTTGGACAGAATCAATAAAAATGGTTCACCCATTTCCTAGGACCAGGATAGGGAACAGTATGTTTTGCCCATGTTAAAAAATTCATGCAACCAGTTTGAGAAATTCTAGCATGCTTCTGCTTGGATGAAGAGATTTGAAATTTGCCAGAGTTTGCCCTGGTATCAGGGATGTGCCTTTTGCCATCCCTGTGAAAACAAACCTAAATGTAGCCATATATTAACCTCCAAGGGGGGAAGAGGAGAACCTCTATTTGTACATGCTCAGTAAATACGTTAGAGCCTGGTAGCATTATTCTGCCACAGTGAGTATGCTCCATCCCCACCCAACTCCTAAATATCAATGGAACCATGCATGGCCCCATTCCCACACTCAATTTCAAGGCTGAGCAGAATGTTTTCTGCAATTGCTCTTCCAGCAACTGGAGTCTGCTGTGGTGCTGGACTCCAGAATAGGGCAGGGAACTTTTCTTCTGTGTTCTCCGCTTTCAAGCCAAAAGGTACCATTATGACTATTTCCTCTGGGCCCCGGTAGACCTCTGGCATCACACAGGCCCGATAAATACACCCAATGATTCCTGTGGCCAGCCCAAAACTTCTGGTTGGGCTGTAGCAGATCTTTTAGGAAAGAAGAACTCAACCTTGATTTAAAGACTCTAAGCACAGGTGACTCCACCGCAGCCCTAAGAAAATTGTTCAGATAGTTAGTTACTCTCAGTAAAAAAGGACCCATACTTCTAAGCTGAATTTATCTAGCTTCAGTTTTCAGCCACTAAATTTTAAAATTTATTGTAAGAACTATTATAGCCCCCATTATTATAACATCCTAAAAATTGTAATGCAATTATTTTCTCATGCAGCTGTTGTACAGTAAGGAAGTGTTATCCCCTAGTTACATATGGGGAACTGAGGTACACAAAGACTAATGGGTAAAATTATCAAAAAACACTTACGTGCTATTTTCAAAAGGACTTAGAAATTTAAATCGTATTGAGTCCGCTGGGTTTACGCTCCTGCCTGCCTTATTCATTTTTTAAAATGCCACTATAATAACATTTTCAAAAAACGTCTAAGATGACTTGCTCAAGAGTAGGAAATAACCCAGATCCCCCAGGTTCCAAGCATGAACCCTTCACAGCATCTCCTATTAGCATCAAGACAGCACTGGGAAAGAAGCAAAAAAGCAATGCAAAAATGTGAAGGAGTAGGGAGAGGAGGGCAAAGAAAAGGGGATGGATAGATCTAATCATTAGAGAACATTTCTTTCCAGCGCCTGAAAAATGAACCCCAGGATTCCAGTGTCAAAACATTCTGCTATCAAGCAAATTGTCATGAACTCACTGGCAAAACACAGGTCTTCTCCCCCTTGCAGTGGATTGTCTACATGGAGGATAACAGCCTATTGCTGCTACCATTTAGTTATTCAGTTAGCTCAAACTGAAGAGATCAATGCTGTGTAGCTAAATGTCCCTGCTGACATCCTATATTGGGACCAAAGTTGTTCTACATCAGGGCTACTCAACATGTGGCCCACCACCCATTTGTTTGCAGCCCATGGTGCGGTTTGGATTTACGTCGGGCTCAACATGTGCCCCACGGGTGGGATCCTTTGAACATGGCCTCCACTGGGAGCATGCTCCACAATGGCAAGTCAATATAATGGTCTTATGTAGATATGCATTTTAGTAGTTAAATTCCTGGACTGTCATTGCTCATTAAAAGTGCTTGTCATATGGGTGGCAATCGGGTAAACGCTGCATTTTATTAATATCAGCAGAACCGACTTAAATGGGGCCTGCGTGTTGTATGGTCTTGCCTTAATCTTTGTATTCATGCCTATCAGTGCGAAAGAAGCTATTTGTGTGTGTGTGTGTGCGCGTGCACGCGCGTGTACAACCACACTTAAGTTGCGGCCCTCGGCATGTGCTGTGAGTATCACTGTGGCCCCCAGGACTTCCAAAGTTGAGTAGCCCTGTTCTACGTGATTGTGCTTCTGTCAGTTTTCTTTTTAAAAAACAAAAATACACACACTTGGGAAACTGCATAAAAAATGTTAGAAGAACTCTAAGGTTGCAAAGTCATGCACTCAGAAGTCAGGAAATGTCAGATTCAGCCCTCTTGTGTGGATAATACAGACTTTAAAATCGCACACTATTTTTTCATAGGTGCCCCGTCTTCCTTCAGTGTATTGGGTGGATGGTGTTAGAAATGAAACAGAGTTCTGTAATAAATCAGGATGTTTTCTATAGGATTCCTGCTTGTTTAAAATTTACAAGGGTTTAAGGCAGGGTGGAGAACAAGTGATAAGCAAAAAACAAACACACAAAAAACCCACCTAACTGACACAGCCCACAAATGAGGAGAAAGGCATTCCCACATTCCCTTCCACACCAGAACCCAGGGGGCCCAGACTACTAGATTTTGTGTGCTCCAGCCCCACGGTAGGGCAGCTGGGGGGCTGGAGCACCAGCACAGGATCCCCAATGATAGGGGAGGCCCTGAGCCTCGGAGGCCAGATCCAGGCAAGCTGGGAGCCGCATGGTGTAGATGGCTCCTTTTTGTGCAAAAGCCTCTTGCACAAAAACGGAGCCTCAATTATGCAAATGAGGCTCAGCAATATTCCACGCTTAGCCTCATTTGCATGTTTCTTGCACCAAACAGGCACAGTGTAGACATAGCCATAGTGTGTGTGTGTAATGATGCTGTGTTTTGTTTACTGACTGCCCCAGAAGGGGAAGAGACTTAAAACTGACCTGGACCGAGGGCGAAGTTATGAGAGGAAGCAGCTGGTTCCCCAAGAGGGAGAAAGCTGCAATGCCTGAACTTGAGAAGTTGCCATGTGAGGAGCTGACCCCCTCCACACTTTCCTATACAGACAGTGAACAGAGGGATGGTAAGAAGTGGCCCAGAGAAGGCAGCCTTAATGTGCTCCTGGGCAGGAGCTCTGCGGACTGGGAAGGCCCAGCTCCCCTATTAAAAACCCCTCTGCAGATGAAAGGGTTTAAGCCCGACTACTATACAACGCTCCCCACAACAGATGACCACCACAAATGGTTAAGGTATTTGAATCATAAAGAACCAGATTTTTTCTCTGCCTTTTCCACAAAGCTCCTATGAGATATACAAAGCTCATATAGTAGCCCAATGTCTGTGACTCTGTAACGCTGAAATGCTGGCTGTTCCCTCTGGGCAGCGCTGTTGCCTCCCTGGCTGTTCCCTCTGGGCAGCGCTGTTGCCTGAGTCACATCCTTCGCCTCCCGCCGTGGCACTCGACTGACTTCTGTGCTGCTCAGCCAGGCTGCCGCGGGGGAGCAAGCAGCGCAAGCGGCCATTTGGGCGCCACGATTCCCATGCAGGACAGGGGTGCTGCATGGGGAGCGCGGGGCCCAAACGGCTGCTTGCGCCGCTTGCTCCCCCACAGCGGCCCAGCTGAGCGGCGCAAAAATCAGCCGAGCGCCACAGCGGAAGGTGAAGGGGGGCGGGGTGGTGACATACACGGCCAGGGCCTGGCTGTGTACGTCACCTCCCCGCCCCCCCCCTCACGCCCCCCTTCACCTCCCGCCATGGCACTCGGCTGACTTCTGGGCCGCCACGAGGGAGCCCAAACAGCTGCTTGCTCCCCCACGGTGGCCCAGCTGAGCAGCGCAGAAGTCAGCCGAGCACCACAGCGGGAGGCGAAGGGGGGCGGGGTGGTGACGTGCAGTGTGACAGCAGCTCCAGGCCCCGCCCCACTTCACCTCCCGCAGTGGCACTCAGCTGACTTCTGCGCCGCTCAACCGGGCCGCTGCATGGGAGCAAGTGGCGCAAGCGACCGTTTGGGCTCCGCACTCCCCATGCAGCACGGGGAGTGCGGTGCCCAAACAGCCGTTTGGGCTCCGCGGTCCCCTGAGTGAGAGGCAGGAGGGGGAGGAGAAGAGAAAGAGAGACAGAGAGAGAGGCAGGAGGCGGAGGAGAGCTGAGAGAGAGAGGGGGAGGCAGTTGGAGGGGAGAGAGAAAGAGACGGAGTGAGAGACCGGAGGCTCAGGAGAGAAGACCGACGTGGAGGAGAGACCTGAAAATCCCGTCTTATGACGGGCTAATTGGCTAGTTACAATATAAAGACTCAGAAACCCAAAGTAACATCTCCCAACTCATGCTTTAAAAACAAAACATATTAGTTTAAAAATCTATCCCTATTAGGGGAAACTTCTCAGCTCTCCAAAACAAGAAATGTAATAATCTTAAATTTGGAAGCGTTTAAAAACAAAGAAACGAAACTTGTCTAGGAATCTGAAATGACAAAATATGTGAAAAACCAAAACATTACACCCTAAAAAATGGAAATTTGCTAATTTTTTCTTTTTCTGCTTACTGTGTGCTCACCGCTGACCATTTTCATACTCAGGGTGCATATTAAAAGGGATGTTGCCATTTTTTGAGAACAGACATGTAAGTCATATGTGGGGTTACAGCTTGGGCGATCATGTCTCTTTCAACAGAAGCTCTATGACTACTTTTTCTTAACCAAGAAAATTGCTCAGGCTTGCTAAAGCATTAGGGGAGCTGGTCTACTGCTTTGCACAGTAGTATAAATCCCACCCAGCAGAGAGTTTGTACTACCTTTCCTATGAAAATCAGTAAAAGACAGCAAACAACATTGCACCTTCCTCTTTTAAAAGCACGACATAGAAAGATGAAGTATCACTGAACAGCCCACAAGCTTAAAATTGAAATGATTTAACCAGACATAAAACAACTGGTTTTCTAGTGGGTGAAGCCTTTCCCCTTCTCAGCTGTTCTACCCCCATCGGAGTGACACAAAGCAAAGTTACAGTGTAGTACACAACTGATTGCTATGCTAAATGCCAACCCCGCCACCTATGGAAATCACTAAATGCCCAAACCAGTTCATCATCATGACCCCTGAGAACCACAAAGCCGCATTCCAGAGGAAACAAACAGGGGCAAGCAGTGTGGACACAAAAAGCTTCCATCCCCAGCCCAAACCCCAATGCCACATCCTGGTGAAGGGGGAGACATTCCAGGGCTGGAGCTGCGGCCGGGGAGGGTTGCGTGGTGGGTGGCTGCTGGAGCTAGGCTGTGGTGAAGCTACTCCAGGGGCTCAGCCATGGCGTGGCTGGGGCCATGGTGCATGCTTTGCGATATTTCAATACACTGAAGTGCATCGGGCAAGTGCCTCACACATTGTATTAACCAACACTGCTATAAAAGCTTGGATGACATTCCTTAATACATCTCTAGAACATCCTGCCAGCTCGTCTCTGGTTGCAAGAAGCATTCAACAATCAAACTGGATGGTGCTTCACATGGGAACATCAAGAACTAAATAAAATAATGCATGGTGCAAATACTTCACTGGTTGTTCTAGGGCCTTCTGCAGGCGGAACAGCAGTATCTTCCATTGTAGATAATGAGAGTTGCTAGTACTCAGCACATCTCAGGGTCAGGCTAATAGTTTTATGAACTGATCCTGGTTTCTGAAAATGGCTATAAACAACAACAATGCCCAGAAAAATGCCCATGTAACTAGGGAAACATTTGCTGCACTAGAGAACATGAGCAACAAATTCAGCTGTTAACAACATCCTGGATAGTGCAGGAAAACAAACCAGAATGCTGCTGTGTTTCACTGTGCACGCATTGTATTAATAGTTGTAGGAGTAGGGGCTACTTAGGGTGGGCACGACAGACATTGGTTGCATGGCACGGTAAATAGCTTTACAGCACTTGCTCACTCCTCACATTCACTCTGTGCCTTTTCTGAAGTCACTAGTCTCCCCTACTTCTACTTTACTGCTCCTCTAAAAATTGCCATTCACTGCATAGGCTGGGGCTGAACTGATCTTCTCAAAGAAACATGAAGCATAGTTACTTTTCTGTCAAAGGGTGCATCTACACTGCACCATTATTTAGGAAAAACTAGCATTATTCCAAAATAATGCGAGTGTCTACACAGCAATTCCGTTATTTCGAAATAATATCGAAATAACGGGCAGCTTATTCCAACTTCTGTAAACCTCATTCCATAAAGAATAACTCCTCTTCCAAAATAGCTATTTTGAAATACAGTGAAACCTTTGTTATCCGGCACTTTGTTAATCAGAAAACTTTGTTGACCAGCATTGTCCCCAGCAACAATACGGGTATGTCTAGACTACATGCCTCTGGCGACAGAGGCATGTAGATTAGGCTACCCGGCATAGGAAAATGAAGCGGCGATTTAAATAATTGCCACTTCATTTAAATTAAAATGGCTGCCACGCTGTGCCTATCAGCTGTTTGTCGGCTCAGCGCGGTAGTCTGGATGCTCCGCGGTCGACAAAGGCATTTGTTGACCTCCCCGGTAAACCTCATCCCATGAGGCATACTGGGGAGGTCGACAAATGCCTTTGATGTCGACCGTGGAGCGTCCAGACTACCGCGCTGAGCCGACAAACAGCTGATAGGCACAGTGCGGCAGCCATTTTAATATAAATAAAGTGGCGATTATTTAAATCGCCGCTTCATTTTCCTATGCCGGGTAGCCTAATCTACATGCCTCTGTCGCCAGAGACATGTAGTCTAGACATACCCTACTATCACATCTTCAGGTGTACAGGCCTGGCTTGGTTTATCATGATTGGCTTAACAATTTTTTATTTAAGTAGTACTAATCTTTAACTCAAAACAGAAATGAGACCAACTGCCTCACACTACAAAACTATCAATATTAAAAACTCGAGTTTTACCATTATTGTCCATTGGTTTTTCCTAGGTTGATGGGACCCTCAGATAACCGGAATTTTTAGATAAACGGAATGCCCTAATCCCCGAGCATGCCGGATAACACAGGTTTTACTGTAGATGCAGGGTGGACGCTGCACTGCTGCTATTTCGAAATAGCTCCTCACCAGGGCCATTCTAAGTAATTTCTACCCAGAGCTTCCTGGGGCTCTAAATCGAGATAGCATGTCCACATTAGGGGAACCTGCCACGGACTAATTTTGAGGCTTCCCTGTAGCGTGGATGCTCTATTTCAAAATAAGCTATTTTGGAATACATCTTCCGGAATAGCTTATTCCGAAATAAGCATGCAGTGTAGATATACCCATAGGGAGAAACCTCAATAAGCCCTCTGGCATGACTGTCACAGCTCTGGAACTTCTTCATACAGTTGTGTGAGAGAGAGAGAGAGAGAGAGAGAGAGAGAGAGAAGTGGGACAATATAAAATACTTGAGTCCAATTCTTACCACACTACATATGAGTAACTACCATTAATTTCAATGGGTCCTGCAGCACATTGGTAAATGAGGCCCTTGTATGTTTCCAGAAATTTTAGCAGCCCCAGGCAGAGCCAGTGCTGTGTGCTTTGTCTCTCACCAACACTAAAGGCTCTCATTAGAGGTCAATGGCAATAATGCCAAGGCAGAAGCAGACTAACAGGGAGCTTGATAAGTTGTTCTGTCAAATCTTCGGAGGATGGCTAGCTGGTCTTGAAGCACACAGGCATCACTGATGGCTTTCCCCACTGACATGCCATCTTGGTTTAGGATTCCCTGAAGCAAGCTAAACAGGGCTCCTATATTTAGCACCAATGTGATTGTGATCCAGCTGCCAGATCCCTGCCTAGCCTTTAATTTGCAGCCAGTAGATATAAGGGAATTGGTTGGAAGTGGAGGGAAGAGCCTCATTTCAATGGCTACACTTCCACTGGGGTTGTGGTGCATGCCTTGTGTCCACCCAGCATCCCATCCCTTCTGCCCTCTTTGAGCTCAAGACATATGGTCCACCTCTGCCATATGGCTGCTGTAGCTCTTTGCACTGGATGCAACTGGGTCACCATCTTGCTCCGTGCTGTTGTGAATCCCATTGACGCAGTAGCACAACCCACCATGCCAATGGCAGGGTTAAGCCTGTACTGACATGGGACAGAGACCAACCAGAAAACTGGAGGTGAAAGACCCTTTCCCACTACCACTCCCCAAGCCACCCAAATTACCCACACATTCACTAAGACAGGAGGATTTATTTGGTTCTTCTTACTGCCTAGCAGCACTTCCAACAGCATGATCAGAAACTGAGACATAATTCTGATTCATAATCCTGGCACGAGGGGTTTAAGCTCATGTAGCATTTAGAACGACACCAGTCAGCGAAAGCATCCCAAAGCATGTTTAAAACAACAATTTTACTTTTGATGCTAGAGCACAGGCTCTCTTTACAGAATCTTTTTTTTTTTTAATGACTTGTTTACTTTTGCTATTTGTAACCATTTCATTAAAAAAAATCTTAAAGCCATTATTTGTAATAAATTGATAAGCCAGCATACTTTTTTCTTTTAATCATTGCTTTAAACAAGGCAAACTTATCTGTCCCTGTCCTGCTCCTGGGGCTGCCCCCACTCCTGGAGCCGGGATTCCTGGGGCAAGGACAGCCATACTGTGGCCCTGGTCCCAGAAGCAGCCACACCACAGCTCAGGCTCCAGCTCCAGCAGCCACCATGCAGCCCGCCCTGGAAACAGCCAGGCATCAATCATGTGGCTCCGGCCCCGGCCCTTCCACAGGGCTGGAACTGGGGCTAGGGCCACGTGGTGGATGCCCAGCTGCTCCCAGGGCCAGGGCTGTGTGGCGGGCAGCTGCTCTGTGTGCCAGGGCTGGGGCTGGAGCTGTAGCGCAGCAGCTCCTGGGGCCCCAGTTCCAGTTCTGGCAGCTGCCATGCAGCCCACCCTGGCCACAGCTTCAGCCCCGGGGAAGGGCTGAAGCTGGGGCAGGACCACATGGTGACTATCCAGCTGCTCCCAGGGTGGGGCCACATGGCAGGCGGCTGCCCCATGTGTCGGGGTTGGAGCCAGTGTCGCAGTGTGGCTATCCCTGATCCTGGGAAGGTCGCACCACGACCCCAGCCAAAGGAGCAGCCACAAGGCAGCTTCAGCTCTGGCAGCCGTCATGCGGCCCACCCTGACCACAGCTCCAGCCCTGGGGAAAGGCTGAAGCTGGGGCAGGGCCACGTGATGGCTGCCCAGCAGCTCCCAGGGGCAGGGCTGTGTGGCGGGCAGCTGCTTTGTGTGCCAGGGCTGGAGCCAGGCCTGCAGTGCTGTTATCCATGCTCCTGGGACACTCAAGCCACAGCCCTGGCCCCAGGAGCAGCCACGCCATGGCCCTGATTCCAGCTCTGTCAGCTGCCACGCAGCCCACCTTGGCTGCAGCTCTAGCCCTGGGAAAGGGCTGAAGCTGGGGCCAGGACCTTGGTGGTGGCTGCCCAGCTGCTCCCAGCATGGGGCCTGTTGCAGTCACCCACCACATGGCACAGCCCCAACCCCAGGAGCAGCTGGACAGCCACCATGCCGCCCTGCCCCCCTACCAAGCCCACCACCACCACTTACCTTCCACATCCAAGGCAGGAAAGTGCTGCTGCACGGCTCTGCTGAGGAGGTGAGCAGGATTAAAATTCTTGGTGCGTGCCTGAAGGAACTTAGATGTCAGCCCTATGCCCCTCCAATGCAATACATTTATACATTACAATATAGCTACAGCTCTCAACAGGAAGCTACACACAGGTTGGAGGAGTATGTACAGGGAGAAGCCAAAACCATATCAGTATAAACAGAGGTTTTACCTTTCACTTCTTCCTGTTCTGTGGGACTGCTGGGGATGATAAGAGGATGGGATCCAAAGGCATCAGGAGAAGGAGTAACTAGGCCTGAAGAACAACTGAAGAGAAGGGACACGGGTCAATTAATGCTTTACTTATTTCTGTTACTCCACAAGAGCCCCAGCTTTTCACAACAGGAGCCTGGTTCACCAGCTAAGACAGCCAAGCCAACCAGCCTAAATCCCTCATATAACCATGCAGAAGCACAAGCAGAGGACCCACAGCTCAGTTTCCACACAGCAACAGTCCACAGATCCCAACATGGAGCCCAAAAGAGGGAGAATCCTACTTATTCCACCTGCAGTTAAAGTATCCTGACGACAGATGTGGAAACAAGCCCTATACTGACAAACAGAAACAGTCAAGAATGGAGGAGACATCTAACTCAGTATCTTGCCTCAGATAATGGCCAATATGGGATACTTCTGAGGAAAGTGGAAGGAAATCTGCAGTAGAAAGTTACAAAATAACTTCCACTCAGGGCAGGTTTTTTCCTAACTCCAGAAAGTTAGTGATTGACTTATGTTCTGAAGCATAAGAACAGCCATGCTAGGTTAGACCAAAAGTCCATATAGCACAGCATCCTGTCTTTAGATAGTAGCCAGTGCCAGGTCCCCCCAAAAGCATCTTAAGCATGTTCCCTTACCTCAGGTATTTATGTGCTCCCCATTATCAAAGTACCTGAATGCCTGCCTCACAATGTTTAATGTATGTACCCTCTCAGTACCTGGGGTGATAGGGAAATACTGTTGCCCCATTATACAAATGGGGACCAGACACAGACAGGCTAAATGAGTTGGCCGACATCATATACAAAGTCTATGGTGAAGCAGTAACTTGAACTCAAGCCTTTAAAGTCCACTGTATCCTCTATCTATTCTACCTAATGAAACTGTACATAACTCCTCATGGTTTGCAGTCTGACTTTTACTAAGTGTTTGCCTTAAGCAGCAATGAAGTCAACAGGTTTCACAAACCAGTAATGCACTGTTCAAAAATTTCTTCTCTACAGCTTTAAACTGCAGACTTTGAGTTTAACTAGGTCCTCTTGCTTCTTTTATTATGAGAAGAGATAAACAGAAATCATTCCTACTATTCATTGTTTTGTATCCTTCTATCTCGAGGATGGAGTACCACTTCTAAATTGTAGCCCAGGAAAACGTGATGTGCAAGGGAAAGAAAAAACACAGACTAGAGACAGTCAAGGATAGAATCTGAAGACAGGAACTCCAGACAGCAGCTGCAAATAGTCTGTTCAATGAATTTACATGTGATGGGAAGAAAAAGAGTAGCTGCAGAACAACTTAGGGATCAAAGATAAGGAGTTCTTTGTGATAGAGAAGAGACAGTTTAAGAAAGACAAAGGGTGCAGAGAAGAACGGGTGAAAGGGACACTAGGGTAGTTTGAAGGGTTAGAAGCTGACACCAGAGCACGAAAAGCTTGTTTCAGTGGTGGAACAATGCGGAAAGTGGGGGAGGGGGGAAGACATATCAAATTTTGGAGTTTTCTCGGGGGTGGGGAGAGAAATCAGTAAGACTCTGTGTAGGGAGTGAAGTGGGGCTGGGGGAGGTGTGAGAAAGGAGTCAGAGGTGTGATCAGATGAGTGGGACTGTGCACACAGGAATCTGAGTAGAGACAGAGAGGTGCTTACCTAGGATGGTAGCAGAACTGGAGGAAAGAACTGTAGTGGAGAAAGTGAACATAGTCACAGACCTGGTGTTAGAGACGTTCCGCTGTGTGAACGTGGCAGTGGATGACGGGTAAGAGCTAGCACAGGCCTTGTGATGGAATATGAGGGGCAAAGGAGTCAAGAGTGGAGGAGAGCGTAGAATGAAGAGACTCAACAACCATATCATGGGAAAAGAGCAGGGAGGAGCAGGATGGGAGGGGAAAAGAAGTCACTAACACTGATGGTCTAGAAGTCTCAGAAACATAAGATGGTGGGCAGTAGACAGGATATCCTGAGAGAGACCAGGTGACTGTCAGATTGGGAGGATTCAGTGATGAAGAGATTAGTGTTTGGTAAAAGTAACGTCAAGTGAATGGCTATGTTCGGGAATAGGAAAGTCACAGGTCACACAAGACAATCTGCTCTATCCTTTACCAGAAGAGTTATCTTTGTATCATCACTGAACACAGTCGTCTTTAGTACCTGTCAACTTCCCCTCCTTTTCTCCTAAATTAACACAATACGCCTCCACTCCAGCCAAAGAAAATTAACAAGGATGTTTCTGCATCAGAAGTATGGCTCCTCTTAATAAAATGGAGCTATTCCCTTCTGTGTACGCTCTCCTCCTCCTAGTAGCTCCTCACTAACACCTAACAAGTCTTAAACCCTCTTCTTTACATCGCTGTCTTTTCAGCCATACATGGACACTCTGAAAAGGGGATACTTCAGTCAGCTTTGCCCTGATGTTTATTTCAAAGCAAGCAAGCAAGGGGGGCCCGAAGCGTGCATGGAGTTGGGGAGACCTTCACCAAGAAAGCTATTAGGAGTACAGGAGAACTAATGCAAGGTTAATTTTTTAGTTATCACTTTGGAGTCAAAGACTGACCAGATTTTACACTTCCTCCACAGACTGCTACTTGGCATGACCTGAATAGAACCAAAAGCCAAAAAGAGTACAAACCTCTCACACAGGGATTGTGAAGTCCTACCTCACCTAAGAGAATAACCTGTAGGGTCCCCTATTCTCCCTGCAGAAGGCTGAAAGCTTATTAACAAGTCCAGTGTCTTTCCCCCATAGAAACCAGTGTGAAAAGCTTAAAATTATAGCTATTGAGCATCAAAGACTTCCATTTGCAGAAAACCCCATCTGCAATTTAATCTATGTCTGATTTAACCCCCACCTACCCACATGCTGTGTTGGACTGTTATCTCACTGACTTTCATCCCAGGCAGGACTAGTGCATATACGGAGGTGTTGCTGGTTGTGTTGTGGGGTTTTTTGGTGGTGTGCTGAGGTTTTTTTTGCTGCTTACGTGGAAATACTCTCCTGACCAAGGGACCTCTGCCCAGAGAGATGCAGGAGGTGCAGAGTGTCAGCAGGGGTACATGCCACGGAACCTTCCACTCTGGTTACGATACAGTCACTCTCTGAAGCTGTTTGGAGCAAGAGGAAACAGACTAGATTATAATAAAGCAAGTTATCCAGATACAATCATGCGGGATGATTTTCACTTCTGCAAAGTTACCTCCCAGTTTGACAAAGACCAATATTGTCAGCAGGACAGACAATGGATTTTGGAGCTGCATCTCCATAAGCCAAGCCACATGAAATAGAAGCATCACATGGCTAAGAGATAAAGCCATATCTGGCTGGGAAAAGCAGCCTGCTCCGTCATACTGAATTATAAATGTTTAAATTAAGGAATTTTAAGGAAAAAAATCAGCGGTTCCAATACAAGGTCAGCCAAATCAATGTTAGAATTGGTGGGAGTATTATTGTGACAAGGCTCCAGCAATAACAGCAGCAACAAAAAAGGAAACTTATTGCTTTTACCCTTTTAGTTAGATTAGTAGATTTTTACATCCAGAAGGTTTATCAAAGTTATGCCAATTTAACTAAAGTTGCTTAAAAGAAAAAAAAAAATCGCACCTTTTAGTTAAACCAGGGTATTTTTTTAACCTGGCCCTTAAACCATGATCAAGTAGTGTTTTAAACCTTCTTTTCAATAAGCTAAGTAGAATGTCTTAAGTCTCTCATGATAAGGCATGTATAACAGACCTCAATTCTTTATTGTGACTCTTCTCAAACCTCTCCATTTTACAATATCCTTTTGTAGTGTATATACAAGGGGACACAATATTCCAGTAAGTCTCACCAGGGCTGCATAAAGACAGCCTCTCTATTCTTCTTCTATATATCCTTGTTCATACAGCCAAATATTGCCCAATCTACTGAAAAGCAAGTCTAACTGAAATACAATAAAAATTATTCTGCTTGCTGGAACCTTTACACTAGGGATATTAAATTTCAAGTAATTGACTAATCGAATTGTTGATACATTTTTGCATCGACTATTCAATTAGTCGATAGGGTGCTTCTGCCTTTGAAGTGTAGCAACTTGCCCAAAAATTCCTATTAGTTCAGCTGGCATTATAATTGGTAAAACTGCTAGTGTAAAGTGGAGATGTGAACAACTAGTCGCCTATCCCCGATATGCAAATGCTTATTGGATAGTCTATAGGCTAGTCGACTAGTCGCTCTCCCCTACCCCCCCACCTGGTTGCCTCAATCAGAAATAGGCAGAAATAGGGACGGGGGGGGAAGAGGAGACAGTACTTCAAAGTGGCAGCTGCGCATGGAGCCTGGGGCCAGACCCTGGACTCCACATGGAGCTGCTGATTTGAAACACTGCATGCAGCCCGGGGCCAGCTGGCATGTCCCGAGGCTGCACGCAGCATTTCAAAGCAGCAGCACTGCACAGAGCCCAGGGTCTGGCCCCAGGCTCCACGCAGCGCTGCCACTTTGAAGTACCCCTTTTTCTCCCCCCCCCCCCCCCACCCTTTGCTGACTCTGATAGACAGGCATTTGAGTACTGGATAGTAAACTAGTCGCTCGCATCCCTACTTTACACTAATACTTTTACCAATTTTAACGCCAGCTGAACTAATAGGAATTTTTGAGCAAGTTTCCCCAACATGGACAATGAAAAAAATATGTTCCCATCTTTTTCTAGTGTGCCACATAAAAGGATTAACAGCTTCGCTGCCATGCTTTTGGGGGGACAGGAGGAGGAGTGCAAGGAAAATGGAGGTATACTCAACCATTTTAATTGCATTATCATCATTCACCTCTCAGAACAATGAGAGGACATTTGAATGCTCTCCCTGCAGACAGCTGTTTTGCTTTCCAAACTACTTTCACATGAACAAAAACATTAGTTTAATTAAACACACCCAAAGCAGTCTGCCCATTGTAATCTGCTTCACTGTAAGATGCTGTCAAAGGGCACATCTACCCAGTGATGTCTTTAGAAAGTGCACACAGCCCCGATAGTCAAACCATTTTGCCATCTGGAATCCAGTTTAAATTCTGCATAGAGTCTTTCAAAAGAGAAGTTAAACCTATGAAGTCTTCATGCCAATTTCAGCTAGTCCCACCCCTCCCTGAGGATCTGTCACCTTGCTACAGTTCAATTTTTTTGATCCAAACCCAAGCTGGACATAGCTCTTCCTGTCAAGTGTGTGGTCTTGCTCTCCCCTAGAACTTGGCTTTCTCCACCACCTTTCCCCTCTGATGTCTTCCCCCTGCTGACTCAAAGCCTTACAGGAGCTTTCTTACTCCTATAGTGTTTACAGGCAGCTGCCATTAGCCACCCTTATAAACCCCAGGCACCTTCTCAAATCCAGCTGGTCAGCTGACAATCAGTCCAGTTGTGCAGTACCCCATTTCCTCTTAAAGGGGCAGTCACTCTGTGACATATGCATAGTCCCCAGTTCAAAAACAGAATAGTGACTGCTCCCTTGGGATAGCTACTTTGGTATTATTCGGTGTTTTTACCTGTTGTGTGGCTCTGGGCAAACATATCTTCCTGAGTTGACACAATCTCTGACTCCTGCAGACCAGGATCAGGCGACTTCTCAGCCTGCAACCCACTTTCAAGCCCATCGCAGACAGACATTTGTATCCTGCTGATCTCTTTGTGTTGCTGTGGAATTCTGGGAGAACTAGACATAACCTCTGACCTGGGAAATTCAATTTATACTAGTATTGCAGAACTATCATGAATGTTTACCAGCCCAGGCGCGTGCGCGCACGCACGCACGCACGCACACACACAAAATCTATTCACTTGTCCTCACCACAGTGATAGCACGGACAAAGTATTTTTACGCATGTCAAAATATACATGCTCAAAATGAATAGAGTAGGGGTAAGTAGAGCTCAAATTAAAGCAGAGTTAAACACTTTATAATTAAATGTAAACTCAAGGTTCTGATTTCAGCTCATTACAAAGTTGCAAAAGCAAATTTTAAATATAATTTTACATAACTTATTGAACAGGAAGTTGTCATTATAAAAACTAGACAATGCAAACAGAACCTAAAAATCTGCTTTGCCACCTAACTGTGAAATTGGAGAGTTCCACTGTTGTAAGTTTTACAATTAAGAATTTATTAATAAACTAACTTTATTTCTTAAACAGTTATAAAACTTACAACAGTGAAACTCTCCAATACCTTGCTGGGAAGTATCATTAAACACAGACTGCTCAGCAACCACAACCCATTCCTGCAAAAGAGGGCAAACAGTGATATGAACTTCAAAAGGTCCTTTCATAAACACAATGCTTACTAAAGTTAAAATAAAAGACTAGCATTTTTCGCTAGCCTACTGCACTGCCATATTAAAAAGTCATTTTTCCTTTAATGCTCCTACAGCATTTCCATTCCACCCTTCATTTCCAGCCAGGATCAGAGTCCCCTCAGCCATTATTACTAGGCCAGTCCCTGCAGCAACTTGCACTACAGGAAGTTCTCAAGCAGTAACACTTGTTGTTTTCTCAGCTTTGCTTCATCCGCATGCCCCACCCAAGGTACCCACATAGAAGGCTGCTGTTTTACCTTTCAGAATTCCCTTGCTGTGCACCAGTGTAACTTTCTCCAAGGTACAGAGTTCCACTCTCAACTACATGCAGCTCTAGCAAGAGACACCAAAAACATTTGTTACTCAATTTACACATCACATTACACAGCTATCAACACAACCCTGTCGTGAATTTACAATCTAGAACAGGGGTGGACAAGAGCCACACTTTCCTGTGGGGGATGTGTTCAGGATCCAGGATGGAGGTGGGGTGCAGGGTCTGAGAGGGAGTTTGAGAAGGAAGGTGTTGTGACCTTGGGCAGGAAATTGGGGTACAGGGTCAGGAATGGGGTACAGGTGCAGGAGATGATTCTGACCTAAGAGAGGAATGTAGGAGGGGGTATAGAGTCTGGGAGGGAGTTGTGACCTGGGCTGAAAGAGGGGTGCAGAGGGTTTAGGTTGGGGTGGGGTGCCAGATGCAGGCTCTAACTGGGAGGCGCTTACCTAGGTGGCCAGCAGCCCAGCAGGACCCTCCGGCAGGCTCCCACCTAGGTGGCCAGCAGCCCAGCAGGACCCTCAGGCAAGCTCCCTGCCTGCAGAAGCCCCAGGGGCTGCTCCATGTGTCTCTCTGCATAGCACACCGGCGGGGGGAAGAAGGGGGAAGACTTCACGCACTGCCCCAGCCCCGACACCATAACTGCAGCTTCCATTGGCTGGAAACCCCTCTCCCACGGCATACAGAGCAGAGAGGCACATGGAGCAGCCAAATTCTTTGAGCAGCTTAGGGCTGTGGCAGGCAGGGAGCCTGCCTGAAGGTCCCAGCAGAGCAAGCCACGGGCCAGATCCAAAGGCTTGATGGGCTGGATCTGGCCCTTATTTTACCTGCCCCAATCTAGAAGGTCCACTGATAGAGAAAGCAAGATAGGGACTGTGAGGGCTGTAGCAAAGAACAGATTAAGTGCCAGATTTTCTGGATTGTTAGTAAATAGTTAAGAAAAGAGACACACATAGAAGCACACAGATGTTGACACTTGGGCAACAAGGCTGAAGGAACAAGCCCAAAGGGAACAAAGGCAGAATTGCCCATCTCAAGATCTGGGCAGCCTTAATATCATTGCTAATCTTGCACTTCTATCAGAGAAAACATGCAATCTACAACAATAAAACAGAGAAAGCTACATCTAAGGAAAGGATTTCTAGGAACAAGACCGTTTACATACCCTCATTAGGGTCATTCCTCATGGGATTAGAAGAGGTAAGGACAGTGCCCACTGGCTGAAGCTGGTGCCCTGTGCCTTCTTCACTCAGTGTTGAGTGTCCCTCAAAGTCCTGGCTTTGTGAGAGCTCCAGAGCTCCAAAACCCAACTGCGATGTGCCAGAGTCTAGCAACAAACAGCCATAAAGAAAAACACAATGTATGTCCAAATTGGCATTACAGTTAACACCCACTGCAAACTGAAACAAAAGTTATATAGCTTACAGATACCTTCCCTGATAGAAGACACATTAAAGCACCTACTAGAACCCAGGGACAGAGAAAAAACTCAGCTGCACAGCCCCTTTTTAGGAATTAAAAACCCAATTATACGATAGGTGCAATAGCTGACATTATAAAGTCAGCATTCGCCAACAAACTACCAAACAATGGTATCAGGTGCTCTATTGGACCCCAGGAAAGAACTGTGGCAATTCAGTCTCCAAGTGTAACACTTGTGGGCAAAGGCGAATATTTAATGACCACCATCACATCAAATATCCTTTATTGCTAGCACACACGTTTAGAAAAGACCAACTATTATCTAATGATCTGGATGCTTTCCATGTCCCTCCTCAAAGTATATCTACACTACCAAGTTTTGTTGACAAAATTTATGTTAACACCCAAAAGTCAACAGAATAAAAATCGCCAGAGTGTTTTTACACTTAATCTCTCTATCAACAAATCATGTGTATATTGAGGGCACCATCATCAACAGTGTGAGCAGTGTACTGTGCATGTGTGTCCCACACTGCAGTATTGTGGAAAGGCAGAGCTGATCCCTGTGCATTTTGGGATTCTCTCAGAGTTCTCCCATAGCACTCTCAGCAACTGGGAGCAGCATCATAAGTAGCTCTTAACATTCCTCAGCATGCAGTACTCAAACCAGCACAGCATCTAATCTGCCTTGCCCTTTGCAGCAGCAGCATGCCTGCTGTTTTCCTAATGTAGAGAGGAAGAGAAGCATTCCAATGATTTGTTCTTTGTTTGTTCCTCAAAGGGAGCAGTTCACTCAGCTGTCAAGATACTTCCCAGAGCTTTGAAAAAGCAGGACGGCAAAGATCAAAACTCTGATCAAAGCCATCAGGGCAGACATTGTGGGACACTGGTAGAAGCCAGTTCTGTTGACAAAACAGAGTCTACACCAACTCTGTGTCAACAAAAAGGGAGGGGAAAAGAAAAAAAATGTCTCATGGGGTGGAAGTTTTTTGTTGTCAAAACTGAGTTTTTTTCCTAACAAAATTTGCATTGCAGTGTAAGTACTCTGTTTTGTCATGGCAAAACTTCGTAATATAGATAAAGCCTAAGTCCCTTCCTGTCCTGAAGACCCTGGCCAGCACAGGGATATGAATTACTCCACTGACATTTAAGAGGGCATATGGGTGGGTAGAAAGCTGGTGGTTTTCAAAGACTGGGCACATGATTCATATTGATTTCTAAAGCTCCAAAGCATTTGGAGAAGCTCTCTAGGTAAATTGTTCATTTCCTAAGAGTGGCTTTGCATTATCTTAATCAGATGAGAAACAATGAACCTTCTGAAGGGAAAAATGAGATGAATGCACACAAATGCTTCTAGAGCACCAAGCAGATTTGAATGCTCTGAGGAAGTCAAGGAAGAGTCTAGAGTAGAAGAATTACCTTCAGCACTCAGCAAGTGGGTAGTGCAGCATCCCGTATCCTCACCTGCCTCCTCAGCAGCAGCTGCCACCATCCCGAAAACTCTGCAGTGGAGAGAAGAGATGATTTAGACCTGTGGTCACCAACCCGTCAATTGCAATTGACTGGTCGATCCTGGAGGCTCGAGCAGTCGATCGCGAGGCTTTGGGGGCCCCTCACCCCCAAGATGAACGCTGCGCTGATGCTACCTCCAAAGACAATGGAGGTAGCGCAGGCTTCCTGCAGGGAGGGGGCGGGGAGGTCTGCAGCTGCATGCCAGGTCCCGGAAGTGCACGGGCTGCTTTCCCCCACCTTCCCCCCCCCCCCAACAGCTGGTGCGGTACCTAAAACACCGGTCCATCGCACGCTGGGGACTTTGTTCCCCTGCTGCCTTCCTGCACATGAGGGTGGGGGTGGGGGTCCGGGACTGCATCAGCTCCAGCTGCTCATGCGGCACGTGCTGCTGTGGAGAGCAAAGGAGCAAGGCGCGCGCTGCCCGAGCGGTTGGGGCTGGCGCGGTCTGGGACTCTCCCCCTCCCCCCCACACGCAGGAAGGCAGCAGGGGAATAAAGTCCTCAGCATGCCAGCTCCAGCTGCTTGGACAGCACGCGCTGCCGTGGGGAGCAGAGGAGCAAGGCGCGCGCTGCCCCAGTGGTTGGGGCTGGTGTGGTCCAGGACTCCCTCCCCCCCCTCCCAGGAAGGCAGCGGGGGAATAAAGTCCCCAGAACACTGGCTCCAGCTGTTCAGGCAGCGTGCGCTGCCCTGGGGAGAAGAGGAGCAAGGCGTGCACTGCCCCAGAGGTTGGGGCTGGCGCGGTCCGGGACTCCCCCTCCCATCATGCAGGAAGGTGTAGATAAATCTATGTATTAAGTATATTATTTCATATGACTTGGCATTGTGCCTCTCCCTATAACCTTGTAACTTTGTATTAGACCATATAACCTTGTAACTTTGTATTAGACCATATAACCTTGTAACTTTGTATTAGAACCTTATATAGAAAACTTGTAGAAAACTGAGTACATAGTTAAAGTGGTAAAAATGTCTTTTGCTAGGAGTAGAATAAGATCTTCCCCCCACTCTGTAATCAATTGCACTGTTGAATGAATGAGGTGTGAATGAGTAAGACTTGGCAGCCAAGCACCTCCAGACAGCTACAACAGTTGAACAGGGGGTGGAAGCCAGACCCAAGGTGTCAAGTGGGCTCAAGAAAGAAGAGCAGACATATTGACGGCCTTGGGGATTAGAGGCAAGCACCTTCTTTGGAAAACACCCTCTCTGAACAGCATTGGGACAACACCCAGAGAGAAGCAGCACATCGGGACCAACGGACGCAGACCCAGATTTTGAATCTGAGATAGATCTGCATAAGAGAGAAGCTGCTATAAAAGTGAGGTGTCTTGCAGGACCCCAGGTTTCATCTTGTCACCATCGGAGCATCGATCCGGATCAGCAGAAGCCCGGCTCCACCCCTCCCCCATCTAACTCACCTGGCCAGTGAAGTTAAGGGGAGCAACTAGTTGGTGACAACAGCAAGACGGAGTGCGCTTGTGTGTGTGAGAGACAGGGAGACATATATCATATGCGTATGATAAGTATTGATTATTCTATGTGTGTTCAATAAATGTGACGTGTTGCCTTATCCCCTGAAAAAGATCCCGAGTACTTCTTTTAAGTACAACAAAGGCATCAGGCGTACGATGAACCAGCGTTTCAGGTATTGCGCCGCAGTTTGAGGGACGGGGGAGCAGCCCACGCGCTTCCTGGGACTTGGCATGCAGCTGCAGGATCCCCAGGTACCGGTCCCTGTCCCCTCCCCCTCCACCCAGACCCCCACAAGTACCCTGCCCCAGCACCAACTGGAACCCTGTCCCCCGCCCCAGCACCCACTGGCACCCTTCCCCAACACCCTGTCCCAGCACCATGCCCCAGCACCCTCCCGCACAGTTGACGCCACATTAGTGAGGTTTGAGGGGTTTGGAGGGGTTGTGTTTTTGTATCTCACTTGTGTGGCCCCAATTGACTTTTCCGTGGGTCAGTGACCCCTGACGCAAAACAGGTTCCCCGCCCCTCTCATAAATAAAGACAATGCTGAAAGCTTTTGTGTCTGACAGAATATTTCATTTAAAAATCAAGCCTGGCCAACAAGCCCCCAATTGGGGCCAAACCCTCATCTGGCCACAGCATAATACCCCAGTACCCCTCACCCTGACCCCAAATCTGAGCCTATCATACACTGGAACCCCCTGTCCTGAGCCTCTGACATCCCCAAACTCCTGCACCCCCACATCCTCAGTCTTCTGCCACAACACTCTTGCACCATTTACAAACTGCAAATCTGTGTCCTAAGCCCATCATACTCCCAGCCTACCTGCCCTGAGCCCTTCACACCCCACAACCTGAACTCCTGCACCCTGACATCCACAAGCCTGTGGCTTGCTCAGCACTCCAACCCTCCACCTGACCCCAACACTCTCCAGCCTGGAGCCCCCTCCCTGAGCCAGCATCCCCTTCTCCACAACCTCCTGCATCCAAATTCCCTCCCAGAGCTTGCACCTCTCACCCTTCCCCACACCTAAATCCCTCATTCACACCCCAGAGCCCACACCACCTGTCTCAACCCAGTGAGGGTACAACTAGACTGCAGGAGTTTTTCTGGCAAACGCTCTTTTGGCAGCCCCTATATTCCTTGTTCCATGAGGAATGAGGGGGCTTCCAAAAAAAGAGAGTTTTTTCTGACATTTGGCCCAGTCTAGACGGGCCAAATGTCGGAAAAATTTCTTCCAACAGAAGTATCGGAAAAAAGCGGCAGTGTAGCCATACCCTGAGAGCGTATAAGGACTAGGGATAGCAAATGAAGGAGAGAAGAGGAATAGAGAGGGTGGGGCTTCAAGGAGTGGGTGGGGTCTTGGGGAAGGGATAGGGTAGATCTTGGCTTGTCCTGACATTTAAAACGTGATCTTGGGTGTAAAAAGGTTGGAGACCACTGATTTAGACAGTCCAAAATATCACACGTTTTGCACTGAGGTTTTTAATCAGGCTGTTTTCTTGGTTTATTTTTATTCACAAATGGGTCCTTCAGACACCCTCAGCATCTAAACAAAAGAAATCACTGTCCCCTGAATTCAGGGCTGTTATTCAGCACATGAGAACCAATCCAGAGGATCACAAAGATAAAGCCCTGCAAGTCTGCGGATATCCACTTTATATCCATAGGTATCCACATGCAACTGTCTGCAGATCATATTTCTGGATATGGATGCAGCTTTGAATACAAACGCAGGACTCTATACATAGGGCAGGGGACTGGACTCAATGATCTCTAGAGGTCCCTTCCAGTTCTAGTGTTCTATGATTCTAGATATCCAGCAAATGTGCTAAATTTTGCAAATAAGATTTAGTACTGCATTCTGAACTGATTCATTATTGTCCTGTTACACATCCATTAACTTCAGTGGCCCTGGTACTCTAGGCTTCTATGCCATGCCATGCAGGGGGGGATTATCCCTCTAAGACAAACAGAAATGAACATGGGATCAAGGAACATTCTACGTACCTGTTCTTCCTTGTAGGCTTAGGCAACCGATCAATAACTTGGCTGAGTGAACCAGTCGTGTCTAGATCGGTAGACCTGTCCATGGGATCTGAAAACATAATAGGCCATTAGAATGGAAGAGAGGTGAACTTCTGGATCCAGGGACAGAAATGTCAGAGTGGGGAAGTTAGAGGAGCTCTGATAGTAACAGCTCACTGTGATACCGGCTTAACCCACCCCTTCCATGGTCACCATCCCTAATACCAAGCGCTTGACAATGATTCCAAAACCCTGGTACCATCTAGGGATGTTAAATTGCATGTAATCAGCTAGTTGAGTAGTCAATGACGTTTTCATCAATTATGCACATGCTTACTGTGTAGTCAAATAGTCATTTACACTCCTAGTACCAACATCTGCAAAGCCAGCAGCCACCAAATGGCTTATCAATACAATTCTTGCTCTAAGTTCCATTCTCCTGCAATAGGGATGTTAAATTTCGGTTAATTGAATAGTGGAGTAACCTCATGAATTCTTAGCTGTTAGCCAACTATTCTATAGTCCCTGGGGGCAGAGCCAGCAGCAGTGCAGGATGCCAGGTGGGAGCTAGTCCACAAGGGGAGCCAGTTTAAAAAACAGCTCCTCTTGTGGACCAGCTGCTTGGCAGCAGCCTCTGTCTATGGGGGGGGAAGAGGGGTCCTGGGCTCCCAGGCTCCGGTGCAAACTGGAACTGAGCCAGGTTGCCTGCCCACCCGGCTCCCAATACACTTTAAATGCAGAGCCATACCAGGGGTAGGTCCTGCACCTGGTGTGAGCCAGAACTGAGCCAGGCTGTTGGCCAGCCTGCTAAAACATTTACTGGTTTGGGGGTTGGGTTGGGGGGGGCGCGAATGCGTGTAATCTATAGCAGTGACTTTCAACCAGTGGTACGAGTACCCTTAGGGGTACTTGAAAGAAGTCTGGGGGGGGTACATCAACACAGCTGAAATTTGGAGAAAACTGAATTTTTGTTTTAAGTTTTACAGCAATTTATTATTTTTGTACTTTTTACACCAAAAATTTCACCACCCACCTACGATTAAGTTGTTTAAACACGTGTGTTGCAATGGTAGAAAAAAACTTGTCTGAAAACTGTAGGTACCGGGGGTATTTATATATAATTTTTTAAAGGGGTACTTTATAAAAAAAAAAGTTGAAAAACACTGGTCTACAGCATTAATCTATAAGATTTTGCCTAACGGTTAATTGACTGCACTGTTACATCCCTGTCCTGCAGCCGAACAACGTTCGCACCTCCGAGATAAACGGTCAAGTTACTCGTGCTCCCTTACCTGGGAGCTGCTTTTCCTCAGTGCCGCCGCGCCGCCGCCGCCGCCGCCTCCAGCAGCCAGTGCGCCGCCCTCAGGCCTGCTCACGGTCTGCTGTAACAGCAGGGCACCGGCTTGCTGCGTCTCCGGCTCTTCCTGAGGCACCTGGAGAGAATTCAGCCCAAACGGAGCTTACTCCCGCCGCGGGCCCGAGCAAAGCGCCTGTCCGCACGCGCCCGGCCTCCCCCCAGGAGCTGCCGCTCACCTGCCCGGCGCTCCGGCGGCTGGGGAGGCGCAGGGCGAGCAAGCCGAGGCAGCCATGAGCGGTGGCCTCCTCTAGCCCCGCACTCGCCGGCTGCGAGTCCTCGACCACCAAGCAGAGCGTGTCCTGCTGAGAGAAGCCGACCTCGAGCGGGCTGTGGCGCGGCTCCATCCGCGGCCCTGGCGGGAGAAGGCCACGGGTCAGCGCAGCTCCCCCCAGCCCGGCTTCCCCCTCGCCCCGCGCCCCCCTCCACGGAGCCGGCGGGAAGCGGCCGGCCGGGCACGCGGGTGCCTGCGAGCCCAGACAGAGCGGGCCGGGCACCGCGGGGCCGCCTCGCCTCACGGCCCCCGAGCTCGGGCCGCAGCCAGCCCCGCCGCGCGCCTGCTTCCCGCGGCCGCTCATGCTTCCGCCCCGCTGATTGGAGCCGCCGCAGCACGTCCCGCCCCACGCACGGCTGCGCCGTTCCCCCAGCAACAGCGGAGCTTCTCGCCCCGCCCCCGCCGGCATGGAGCAGGCCCGGCCCGGCCAGGCCAGGCCCGGGCCCGCCCCCCCGCTGGGGCAGGTCCCGCAGCCCGCCAGCAGCGCCGCCTGTCTCCGCCTCAACCCTTCCCCGCCCGGCCGGCGGGGCTGCCTGGGGCCCTCCCCAGCCGCAGGCGGTGGCAGCTCCCGGCTCCCTGCCGCCTGGCCAGCGCCAGCGCCAGCGCCAGCGCGGGAAGGGGCCGCGGGAGCCCACGGGCGTCGCGTGCCGCGCTCGAGGGGCTGGGCTCGCCCCCTTCTCCCTCCTGCAGCCGCGGGCTCGCCGCCGCCTCCGCCTCCGCCTCCGCAGCGGCACTGCGGGCTGCTCCCCTGAGGTGACCGGAGCGACCAGCCCGAGGCCGCCTGCCCGCGGGCTGAGGCTGGCCTAACGAGGGCCCTCAGGCATTGCCATGTTTCACACCCTTGCCAGATCGTGAAGGCAGCCGGATTGTCTAGCAGAGACCAGGCTTTATTGCTCCCGGGCTGGAGGAGAGGGCCGCCTCCAGGCCATTAAGTGCCCCTCTGAAATTGAAGTGTGTCAGACAGTTTGCAGTACTAGAAGTTGAAGGCATCACAGAGTTGAACAAAGCAGCAATTTATTATCCAGGGAATACATGATGCAGATCCCTATAAAGCCTTTATCATCATGACTTAGACCCTCAGTAAATGCCCACTGCAAAGCCATAAAGTGTGCAAGTAATCCTAAATTGGAACCAATAAACTCTGCAAGCCATTATGTATTCTGTATAAATTTTGCAGAAAGTCCATTTTAGAAATATTTGAGTGACTAGTATCCTCTCTCCTACCTCCCTTCCTCAGTACTGTCAATCCAATTATACAGGCCTCAAAGGGAAAGCTAGTTCACAGGGTTACATATTCCACATCTACAAGGGATCATTCTCATCATCTAACCCATATAACAGAAGCCACAGGAATTATTTTGGGGAAGGTTCTAAGGTATCTTTTAGAAAGACATCCAATCTTGATTTAACATTTACCAGCAATGAGTAAAATGTACCAGTAATCTACCCTGACCTTTGGTTATGCAATTAATACAATTTTAGAAGCATTTAAAAGTTGTCAAACTCTCTCATACATAATTCTTATTTTAAAGGTGTGGCATTTTGGGACTTTCCAGGGTTAGAAGAAATGCTATGTATCCTATTGGAAATAGGAAAGCTCCAGTTTCAAACAGCAGATAGCACCCATTTTCAACTTTGGTGAACTGCAAGATAACAAATCTTAGATCCGTTTCTGGTGAAGGACTGAATATCACCCATCTTACACATCAGCTGAATGCAAGTTTATAAAGGAAATTCTGAGAGGGTTAGGAAGACGACCAGCATTTCCTCTCAGATTTTTAAATAGCAACTATTTAAAATGACTTGGGAACTATTTGCGAGGGTCTGTGTCTTGGGAGGGGATATGGCAGTGCAGATATTGTTTAGCATGACAAGTAAACTTAGTCCTTGGGCTCAGAGGTGTTAGGCAAGTTTGCCTAGAAACAATTTTTAG
This sequence comes from Pelochelys cantorii, assembly GCA_032595735.1. Taxonomy (NCBI): domain Eukaryota; kingdom Metazoa; phylum Chordata; order Testudines; family Trionychidae; genus Pelochelys; species Pelochelys cantorii. The sequence continues at coordinate 48,041,506 of CM064338.1, read as the reverse complement.
AAGTTTGAAGAAAATGTGGCTGAACTGTTTGAAGTCAGATTTAGAGGTGGGTAGGCTGACGGGGTTACGGCTGCATTCTTCTGCTTCAAACCCCCACCCCAATATTATATTTAGGGCTGTTGATTAATCTCAGTTAACTCAAAAAATAAATTGTGATTTAAAAAAAAAATCGCAATTAATTGGATTGTCAAACCATACAATGCCAATTGTAATTTATTAAATATTTTGCATGCTATTCTGTTTTCAAATATATTGATTTCTACAATTCAAAATACAAAAAGAGTACAATATTCACTTTATATTTGTTACATGTTTGCATTGTAAAAATAATAAAAATAGTATTTTTCAGTTCCTCATACAAGCATTGTAGTACACTCTATCGTGAAAGTGTAACTTAAAAATGTAGATTTTTTTGGTTACATAACTACACTCATAACCACAGAGAATAGAGAGGGCAGGGCTTCAAGGATGGGCATTGGCATCACAGAGACTTGATGGGATAATACATATGATTGGAATATTGGTATAGAAGGGTACAGCTTACTGAGGAAGGAGAGGCAGGGGAAAAGGAGGTGGTGTTGCCTTATATATTAAAAATGTACACACTTGGACTGAGGTGGAGATAGACGTAGGAGACGGACGTGTTGAGACTCTCTGGGATAGGCTAGAAGGAGTAAAAAAAATCAAGGATGATGTCATGCTAGGGGGTCTACAACAGGCCACCTACCCAGGCGGAAGAGGTGGATGAGGCTTTTTTAAACAACTAACAGAATCATCCAAAGTGCAGGATTTGGTGGTGATGGGGGACTTCAACTATCCAGATATATGTTGGGAAACTAACACAGTGGGGCACAGACTATCCAATAAGTTCTTGTACTGCATTGAAGACAACTTTTTATTTCAGAAGGTTGAAAAAGCTACTAGGGGGAAGCTGTTCTACATTTAATTTTAACAAATGGGGAGGAACTGGTTGAGAATTTGAAAGTGGAAGGCAGCTTGGGTGAAAGTGATCAGGAAATCATAGACTTCATGATTCTAAGGTATGGTAGAAGGAAGAACAGCAAATTAGAGACAATGGATTTCAGGAAGGCAGATTTTGGTAAGCTCAGAGAGCTGGTAGGTAAAGTCCCATGGGAGGCAAGACTGAAGAGAAAAATAACTGAAGAGAGTTGACATTTTGTCAAAGGGACATTATTAAGGGCCCAAAAGCAAGCTATTCCACTGTGTAGGAAAGACAGAAAATATGGCAAAAGACCACCTTGGCTTAACCAGGAGATCTTGCATGATCTAAAAATAAAAAAAGGAGTCTCATAAAAAATGGAAACTAGGACAAATTACAAAGGATAAATATAGGAAAACAATACAGGAATGCAGGGGCAAGATTAGAAAGGCAAAGGCACAAAACCAGCTAAACTAGTTACAGGCATAAAGGGAAACAAGACGACGTTCTATAAATATATTAGAAGCAAGAGGAAGACCAAGGACAGAGAAGGCCCATTGCTCAGTGAGGAGGGAGAAACAGTAACAGGAAGCTTGGAAATGGCAGAGATGCTTAATGACTTCTTTGTTTCGCTCTTCACCAAGAAGTCTGATGAAGGAATGCCTAACATAGTGAATGCTAGTGGGAAGGGGTAGGTTTAGAAGATAAAATAAAAAAAAGAACAAGTTAAAAATCACTTAGAAAAGTTAGAGGTCTGCAAGTCACCAGGGCCTGATGAAATGTATCCTAGAATACTCAAGGATTTGATAGAGGAGGTAGCTGAGCCTTTAGCTATCATCTTTGGAAAATCATGGAAGACAGGAGAGATTCCAGAAGACTGGAAAAGGGGAAATATAGTGCCCATCTATAAAAAGGGAAATAAAAACAACCAGGAAACTACAGACCAGTCAGTTTAACTTCTGTGCCAGAAAAGATAATGGAGCAAGTAATTAAGGAAATAATCTGCAAACACTTGGAAGATAATAAGGTGATAGGGAACAGCCAGCATGGATTTGTAAAGAACAAATCATGTCATGGCTGAGGATGTTAGGGATATTCCCAAACCTGAGCCATCCTTCGTAGGTGATAAATCTGAGGACTTGTCACAGATTGAAGTGTCATTAGAGGAGGTTTTGGAATTAATTGATAAACTTAACAGTAACAAGTCACCTCGAGCAGATGGCATTCACCCAAGAGTTCTGAAAGAACTCAAATATGAAATTGCGGAACTATTAACTATGGTTTGTAACCTATCCTTTAAATCAGCTTCTGCACCCAATGACTGGAAGATAGCTAATGTAACGCCAATATTTAAAAAGGGCTCTAGCAGCGATCCCGGCAATTACAGACCAGTAAGTCTAACGTCAGTACCAGGCAAATTAGTTGAAACAACAGTAAACAATAAAATTGTCAGACACATAGAAGAACATAATTTGTTGGGCAAAAGTCAACATGGTTTCTGTAAAGCAGTAGTCTCCAACCTTTTTACACCAGAGATCACTTTTTAAATGACAGAACAAGCCAAGATCTACCACCTCACACCTTTGAAGCCCTGCCCTCTCTATTCTCCTCCTCCTCCTCCATCACTTGCTATCCCCAATCCTTATACTGCTGCTTTTTTCCCCAATTCTTCTGTAGGAAGAGGTTTTTCCAACATTTGGCCTGTCTAGACTGGACCAAATGTCAGAAAAACCCCTTCATTTGGAAGCCCCCTTATTCCTCGTGGAAAGAGGAATATAGGGGTGACCGAAAAATCATGTTTGCTCTTCCACTAAAAGAAGCGGAAGAACAAATGCATCCCTGGATGCAGAAGAGTTTTCTGTGATATCTCCGGAATCCTGAAAAACTCCTGTAGTCTAACTGTACCCTCGCTGGGTTGAGACAAGATGTGTAGGCTCTGGAGTGGGAATGAGGGATTTGGGTGTGGGAAGGGGTAAGAGGCTTGGCCCCAGTTGGGGGTTTGTTGGCCAGGCTTCATTTTTAAATAAAATACTATGTCAAACACAAAAAGTTTCTGCATTGTCTTTATTTCTGAGAAGGGCAGGGAACCTGTTTTGAGTCAGGGCTCACTGACACACAGAAAAGTCAGTTGGGGCCACACAAGTGAGATGCAAAAAAAAAAAAAAAAAAACCAACCTCCTCCAATCCCCCCCCCCCCCAGCTTCACTAATGTGGCCCCAACTGTGTTGGTGGGAGCAGGGGACATAGTACTGGGGAAGGGTGCTAATGGGTGCTTCAGCAGGGGACAGGGTGCCAGTGGGGACAGAGTGCTGCGGCTGGGGGCAGGGGAGAGGGAACAGGGTGCCGGGAGAGGCAGAGAGTCCCCTGCACCTGCCTCCTCCCAGGATTCCCCCCCCCCGACCTGAGGGAAGCCGGCACGTGCCTCCTCCGGGCTCGACTCCCCTCTCCCGTGGAGCAGGGAAACCCCCCGCACGCACCTTCCCCGGGGCCAACCCTCCCACCCCCGCGGCGCAGGGAAACCCCCGCGCGCACCTCCCCCGGGGCTGACCCCCGGCTCATGCGGCACAGGGAAACCCCGCGCTCCTCCTCTGGGGCCAACTCACACCTCCTGCGGCACGGGGAAGCCGCCGCGCTCCTCCTCCGGGGCTGACTCACCCCTCCTACAGCGCAGGGAATCTGCCGCATTCCTCCTTGGGGCCAACGCCCCCTCCCGCAGCCCACCTGGCACACTACAGACCTGAGGGAGGAGAGCAGCCAGCGCACTTCTGGAACCCCCGGAAGCGGCGCGAAGCTGCAGGACTTCTGTCCACCCCGCAGGAAGCCAGGACTACCTCCATTGTCTCTGGAGGTAGGTAGTGGGGCTTCTCGGGAGGGCGGAATGGGGGGGCCCGTACGCCTCGTGATCGACCAGTTGATCACGATCGACCGGTTGGTGACCACGGCTGCAAAGGGAAATCCTGTCTCACTAATCTATTAGAGTTCTTTGAAGGGGTCAACAAACATGTGGATAAGGGGGATCCAGTAGATATAGTATATTTAGATTTCCAGAAAGCCTTTGACAAGGTCCCTCACCAAAGGCTCTTATGTAAATTAAGTTGTCATGGGATAAGAGGGAAGATCCTTTCATGCACTGGGAATTGGTTAAAAGACAGGAATCAAAGGGTAAGACTAAATGGTAAATTTTCAGAATGGAGAGGAGTAACTAGGGGTGTTCCCCAAGGGTCAGTTCTAGGACCAATCCTATTCAACATATTCATAAATGATCTGGAGAAAAGGGTAAACAGTGAGGTGGCAAAGTTTGCAGATGATACTAAACTGCTCAAGGTAGTTAAGACCAAAGCAGACTGTGAAGAATTTAAAAAAGATCTCACAAAACTAAGTGACTGAGCAACAAAATGGCAAATGAACTGTTATGTGGAGAAATGTAAAGTAATGCACATTGGAAAAAATAACCCCAACTATACATATAATATGATGGGGGCTAATTTAGCTACATCTAATCAGGGAAGAGATCTTGGTGTCATCGTGGATAGTTTTCTGAAGACGTCCACGCAGTGTGCAGTGGCAGTCAAAAAAGCAAACAGGATGTTAGGAATCATTAAAAAAGGGATAGAGAATAAGACGGAGAATATCTTATTGCCCTTATATAAATCCATGGTACGCCCATATCTTGAATATTGCATACAGATGTGGTCTCCTTATCTCAAAAAAGATATACTGGCATTAGAAAAGGTTCAGAGAAGGGCAACTAAAATGATGAGGGGTTTGGAACGGGTCCCATATGAGGAGAGATTAAAGACACTAGGACTTTTCAGCTTGGAAAAGAGGAGATTAAGGGGGGATAGGATAGAGGTCTATAAAATCATGAGTGGTGTGGAGAAAGTGAATAAGGAAAAGTTATTTACTTGTTCCCATAATACAAGAACTAGGGGCCACCAAATGAAACTAATTGGCAGCAGGTTTAAAACAAATAAAAGGACGTTCTTCTTCACACAGTACATAGTCAATCTGTGGAACTCCTTGCCTGAGAAGGTTGTGAAGGCGAGGACTATAACAGGGTTTACAAGAGAACTAGATAAATTCATGGAGGTTAAGTCCATAAATGGCTGTTAGCCAGTATGGGTAAGGAATGGTGTCCCTAGCCTCTGTTTGTCAGAGAGTGGAGATGGATGGAAGAAGAGTGATCGCTTGATCATTACCTGTTCAATTCACTCCCTCTGGGACACCTGGCATTAGCCACTGTCGGCAGACAGGGTACTGGGCTGGATGGACTTTGGTCTGACCCAGTATGGCCATTCTTACGTTCAAACCAATCTGATAGCTTTCTTTGATAGGATAACGAGTCTTGTGGATAAGGGAAAAGTGATGGACGTGGTATACCTAGACTTTAGTAAGGCATTTGATACGGTCTCGCATGATATCCTTATCAATAAACTAGGCAAATACAACTTAGATGGGGCTACTATAAGGTGGGTGCATAACTGGCTGGATAACCGTTCTCAGAGAGTAGTTAACAACAGTTCACAATCCTGCTGGAAAGGTATAACAAATGGGTTTCCACAGGGGTCTGTTTTGGGACCGGTTCTGTTCAATATCTTCATCAATGATTTAAAGATCGGCATAGAAAGTACGCTTATTAAGTTTGCAGATGATACCAAGCTGGGAGGGGTTGCAACAGCTTTGGAGGATAGGGTCATAATTCAAAATGATCTGGACAAATTGGAGAAATGGTCTGAGGTGAACAGGATGAAGTTTAACACAGACAAATGCAAAGTGCTCCACTTGGGAAAGAACAATCAGTTTCACACATACAGAATGGGAAGCAACTGTCTAGGAAGGAGTACGGCAGAAACGGATCTAGGGGTTATAGTGGACCACAAGCTAAATATGAGTCAGCAGTGTGATGCTGTTGCAAAAAAAGCAAACATGAATCTAGGATGCATTAACAGGTGTGTTGTGAGCAAGACACGAGAAGTCATTCTTCCCCTCTACTCTGCGCTGATTAGACCTCAGTTGGAGTATTGTGTCCAGTTCTGGGTACTGCATTTCAAGAAAGATGTGGAGAAATTGGAGAAGGTCCAGAGAAGAGCAACAAGAATGATGAAAGGTCTAGAGAACATGACCTATGAAGGAAGGCTGAAAGAATTGGGCTTGTTTAGTTTGGAAAAGAGAAGATTGAGAGGGGACATGATAGCATTTTTCAGGTATCTAAAAGGGTGTCACAAGAAAGAGGGAGGAAAAATTGTTCTTCCTGGCCTCTGAGGATAGAACAAAAAGCAATGGGCTTAAACTGCAGCAAGGGAGGTTTAGGTTGGACATTAGGAAAAAGTTCCTAACTGTCAGAGTGGTTAAACACTGGAATAAATTGCCTCTCAGCTCTTAATACATTTAAAAGACCGGTGCACAGCATCTGGGACGGGACGCGAGCTGGCAATCAGCTGATTCCCAGCTCACGCCCAGTCCCCACTACTCCCCTGCTTCCCCTGCGGAGATGGTGCTGGGGGGAACCAGCTTTTAAGCCAGCTCCCCCCAGCACTGGCTCTCCCGTTCCCCCCACTCACTGTCTCTGAAATCATACTTTGAAATGCTCTCTTTGATTTCCCAGTATTTCCTTTATATCTTTCGTAATGGAAGAATGGTCCACAGCTCCTTTTCTTATTAGGCACTTTTTGAGGGGAGGGGGGGCAGTCTAATGGTTAGAATAGGAGGCCAGGAATCAGGGCTTCTGGATTCTAGTCCCAAATCACTTCATCTCTGTGTTGCAGTTCACTCTCGCCCTGTCTGTCAAAAAAAGATGACATTACCTTCATGTATTTGAAATACCAACTATAAAGTCTTTTATTGTTATGGCAATCTCAGCTAGCATCTGCTTGGTGGATTTTTGCCTGAATGTGCCTGCTTCTGCTTTTATACAGGTCAATACTACAAGATGCTAAATTCTAGTAACTCCCAGCAACTTCAATAGGGATTAAGAGTGCTCAGTTTTGTACAGTTTCAACTCCTTGAAGACTGATACACATTACCAAATGTAAACTGTCCACCCAGTTGCCAAAAATTGTGCTAGCTGAACACAGTTTGTCCTTGATGTGCTTACAGCTAAGCAAGGGCTGAATCTGGTTTAACTAACACAGTCACCAATATCTGTATCCAAGCCATAAGACCATGTCTTTATGAGGAAAAAAAGTGCGTTTCTAACATGTATGATGTTACAACCCATGCATGGCATGGAAATTTGTATTGCAGCATGTGTTGGCTAGTAGGAGCCAGGGTTTACTTCAACCAGGTAACATGTAGGGATGTAAATGAGTAGTTGAGTATATGATTAACCGATAAGCCTAAACTTATCAGTTAATCTTCTCGACTACTAGCATTCCCACCTCCCTTGCTGCCTCTGAATCAGAGGCAGCAAGGGGGGGGAGCAGGAGCTGGTGGATGATGGCTTAAAAGCCAGTCGCCCCGCCCCCAGCACCTGCTCCACATTGCTGCCTCCTCCCCTCCCCCGCAGAAGAGGGGGGGCAGGAGAGGCTGCCATGAAGCAGCCTCTGCCCGCAGAGAGCCTGGGCCTGCTGCAGATAGAGGCTGGTCTCCAACAGCAGCCACTGTCCGCCGGGAGTCCCAGCTCCCCACAGACAGAAGCAGCCTCTCATAGAATCATAGAGCTGAGAGAAACCTCAGAAGGTCATCAAGTCCAGCCCCCTGCTCTAGGCAGGACCAATCCCAACTAGATCAACCCAGCCAGGGCTTTGTCAAGCCGAGACTTAAACACCTCTAGGGATGGAGACTCCACTACTTCCCTAGGTAACCCATTCCAGTGCTTCACCACTCTCCGAGTGAAATAGTTTTTCCTAATATCCAACCTGGACCTCTCCCACCACAACTTGAGACCATTGCTCCTTGTTCTGCCATCCGTCACTACTGAGAACAGCCTCTCTCCATCTTCTTTGGAACCTCCCTTCAGGAAGTTGAAGGCTGCTATCAAATCCCCCCTCACTCTTTGCTTCTGCAGACTAAACAGACCCAACTCCCTCAGCCTCTCCTCATATGCTCCAGCCCCCTAATCATTTTGGTTGCCCTCCGCTGGACCCTCTCCAATGCGTCCACATCCTTTTTGTAGTGGGGGGCCCAGAACTGGACACAATACTCCAGATGTGGCCTACCCAGAGCCGAATAAAGGGGAATAATGACATCTCTGGATCTGCTGGCAATGCTCCTCTTAATGCAACCTAATATGCCATTAGCCTTCTTGGCTACAAGGACACACTGTTGACTCATATCCAGCTTCTCATCCACTGTAACCCCAGGTCCTTTTCTGCAGAACTACCACTTAGCTGGTTGGTCCCTAGCCTGTAACAATGCTTGGGATTCTTCCGTCCCAAGGGCAGGACTCTGCACTTGTCCTTGTTGAACCTCATCACATTTCTTGTGGCCCAATCCTCCAATTTGTCTAAGTCACTCTGGACTCAATCCCTGCCCTCCAGTGTATCTACCTCTCCCCCTAGCTTAGTATCATCTGCAAACTTACTGAGGGTGCAATCCATCCCCTCATCCAGGTCATTAATAAAGATATTGAACAAAACCGGTCCTAGAACGGAACCTTGGGGCACTCCACTAGAAACCGACCGCCATCCTGACATTGAGCCGTTGATCACTACCCACTGGGCCCGGCCTTCTAGCCAGCTTTCTATCCATCTTACAGTCCATTTATCCAATCCACATTCCCTTAACTTGCTGGCAAGAATATTGTGGGAGACGGTATCAAAAGCCTTGCTAAAGTCAAGGTAGATCACATCCACTGACTTTCTCATGTCCACAGAGCCAGTTAACTCATCATAGAAGCTAATCAGATTGGTCAGGCACGACTTGCCCTTTGTGAATCCATGCTGACTATTCCTGATCACTTTCCTCTCCTCCAAGTGCCTCAAAATGGATTCCTTAAGGATCCCCTCCATGATTTTACCAGGAACCGAGGTAAGACTGACCAGCCTATAGTTCCCTGGATCGTCCTTCTTGCCTTTTTTGAAGATGGGCACTACATTTGCCTTTTTCCAATCATCCGGGATCTCTCCCGATCTCCACGACTTTTCAAAGATAATGGCCAAAGGCTCCTCAATGACATTTGCCAATTCCCTCAGTACCCTCGGATGCATTAAGTCTGGACCCATGGATTTGTGTACGTTTAGCTTTTCTAAATAGTTCCTAACCTGTTCTTTACCCACCACGGGCTGTCCATCTTCATCCCATCTTGCGTCACAGGGAGCTGGGACATCAGCCCCTGGACGGGGACTGCTGACCGTGGACATAGGCTGCTTCACGGCAGCAGCCCCTGTTCACAGGGGGGTCTGAGTTCCCCACAGACAGAGGCTGCTCTGCATCCATGGAGCAGCCTCAGAATGTGGGCAGCCCGGGCCACCAGAGAGAGAGGCTGCTTTGTGGCAGCATGCTTGCCCCCTCTCCCGCAGCAGCCTGTCTGTGGGGAGCACCGACCCCTGCAGATGGGAGCTGCTACCACCCCACACTGCTGCCTCTGCAGGCAGCCAGTCTCTGCAGAGAACTGGGTTTCAAACTGGCTCCCGCCTGTTACAGAGGCAGCAGCGCAGGGTGGCAGGGGACTCCCCAGGGGTGGGGCCAGACTGCACTGTCTGTCCCACCTCCAGGGACTACAGAATAGCTGAATAACTGATAGGTATTCATGCAGTTACTTGACTATTCAATTAACTAACATCTAACATCCCTAGTAACATGTTATAACTACATCACTTAAAATCCAACTGTAGGTACATTAACATGTTAGCCGCTATGCGTTAGCACACTTTTTTCCTAGAAAAAACTAGGCCACGTGACAACACTACACTAGCTTGATTTAAATCAGTAACTATGTTGAACTATATCAATGACCAGACTCTACCTACTTTTGTTAGTCTGTAAGGTGCTGCAGGACCATTTGTTGGGTTTTTTTAAAGTTTTTCCATTGCTAACAACATACCTGTCCCCAAATCACTTCAAGATTAGGAAAGAGCCCTCTCAAGTATTTTCATCAATAATGCAGCATTTTCTCCAATGCTTCTCTGCTAAGCCTCCCCATGGAACCATCCTCTGGAAAGACAAGTGATTTTCTGAGCTTCCTCCCCTCTGAGGCTCACCTAGGCCTCCTGCAGTGGGGAGAAAGGAGCGCTCCACCGTTCCCACACACCAAGGGACCGCATGTCCCTCCAGCTCTAGTGCAGCCTGGACCACCGCAGAGCCGAGGCCAGCTTCGGGCGGAGCTCGCAGGCAGGGAGACCGGCTCCTTCCTCCTCGGCCCGGGCACTAGCCTGCGAGACCTCTCAAGGTCAGGTGAGGCTGGAGCGCCGCGGGGCCCGGGGGCCGCGCTCGATCCCGGGCGGGGCGGGGCGGGGGGCCCGGCGCTCGGGCTCTGCCAGGCGGAGCCCAAAGGACAAAGCGGCGGCTGCGGGGCCGGGGACCCCGACGCGTCACGCGCGTTACCTGCTCCCAGGCGAGCCGCCTCCGGGGCGCTGTGCGAGCTCCGAGCCCAGCCAGGGGCGCTACGGCCGCATCTCCGCCTCCCGGCTGCAGCCCGCCCCGCTGACATCAGCGGAGAGCGATCACCGGCGGCTCCGCCCGCAGCCCTTAAGGAGCCCAGCCCGGCCCGGCTCGGGGCAGCCGTGAGCTCGCATCCGGAGCCCCCTACCTGTGCTGTGCGAGCTCCCCCACCAGCCGTGCCCGGGGCGGCAGAGGCCGGATGGGGCCTGACGCAGCCTCACAGTGTGGGACAGGGGTGCAGGGTTGTGGGCAGGGAAAGCTGGGGAGGTGGGCACAGCGCACCAGAGTTAAAGGCACGGTGCCAGGGACTGTGACCTTCCTTGCTTCCCAGTATCTCTGGCCTCACATCAACTGCCTGAGTTAGGGAAGTACTATTGTCTGCATTTCTAGATGGGGAAACTGAGGCACAGAGTCTGAGTAATAAAGGCTGGCCAGAGCCTGCGTCCGATACCCTGCTCCCACTCCCTGCCCCAGCTCACCACCCAAACCGTCTGCACCCCTCCTCCCAGTCCCAGTCCCAACTCTCTCCCAGACTCTCCACCTGCTTCTGCAGCCCTCCTCCTGGTCAAAATCCTCTCCTACACCCGCTCCCAGATCCTGACCTAGGTCTCCACTCCTTCCTTCACCCAAACTCCCTCTCAGACTCCACACACTCTTGGACTCAATTTCCAACCCCAAGCTTCCTTCTGCACTTAACCTCCATCCCAGAGCCCACACCCTCTCCATAGAAAAGTGCGGCACTTACCAAAATCTTGGAGTGGGCCCCCATTAAAACTTGTTACCTCCCTTGCTCTAGGGTAGAGCTACTCAACTTTGGAAGCTCTGGGGGCCACAATGATACTCACAGCACATGCCAAGGGCCACAACTTAAGTGTGGTTGCATATACATGCAAATAGATGCAAATAGCTTCTTTCACACTGATGGGCATAAATACAAAGATTAAGGCAAGACTACACAACACACAGGCCCCATTGAAGTCAGTTCTGCTGATACTAATAAAATGCAATATTTACCCCATTTCCACACATATGACAGCACTTTTAATGAGCAATGACAGTCCAGGAATTTAACTACTAAAACACATATCAAACGATCATTATATTGATTACTTTTTTGTTTTAGCTCCCACCCGTGGGCTGCGTGCTGAGCCCTGCATAAATCCAAACTGCACTGCGGACCACAAACAAACGGGCCATGGGCTGCGTGTTGAGTAGCCCTGCTCTAGGGTTTGGAAATCAAAATCAGAGAGGTATGGGGACTAGGCAAAAGAATATAGGAGAGGAGGATGAAATCTAAGGGGTGGGGACTGGACACTGGTCTCTTGCGGGGAGGAACTATGGCTTACATAGCACCAGCACTGGAGAGACAAGGTTGTATGGGTACTGGACTATCAGGTGGAAACCTAAAGCTCACTGGAGTATGCAGAACTAGGCAGGGAGTGGAACTGGGTACAAGAGCTTGAGAGAAGGGGGATACCAGGCATTTGCCACTGGAATTTACTTGTGCATGCAGAATTCCTCAACAGTTGTTACCTGTTTTTTCAGCTGCCCCCAGGACTCAGAGAGAAGTGAATCTCTGATCTAAGGGAACAGCCCTGATGGACAAAATTCACAAATATGGTAGAGGTCAGAGCCAAGGTGGTGGTGGGGAAGAGTGGTGGGGCTGGGTAGTGGGGCTGCCCAGAGGGCTGAGAAGGAGGCTGGTTACTTGGGCTACGTCTACACTGCACCTCTCTTGCACAAAAGCCTATGCAAATGAAGCACAGATTAGCATATTGCCACACTTCATTTGCATAATTAATTAGGGGCCGTTTTTGCACAAGAGGCTTTTGCACAAAAAGGAGCTGTGTAGATGGCTCCTTTTTGCACAAAAACCCCCTCTTGTGCAAGAGTCATTCTTCCTGAAAAAATGAGGAAGAACGGCTCTTGTGCAAGAGAGATGCAGTGTAGATGTAGCCTAAGGGAACACCATGAGGAGGGGACAGTGCTGGCAAAAGTGCAGGTTGTAAGTTCAGCTACCAACTAAGAATGGCCACACTGGGTCAGACCAATAGTCCATCAAGTCTAGTATCCTGTCGCTGACTGTGGCCAGATCCAGATGCTTCAGAGCAGGGGCAACTGCTGAGAAGGGACTTGGGGGGAGGGGTGGTGAGGACAGCCATGTGATCCCTCTCTGTGCCACCCCTAGACCAGGGGAAGGCTGGGAAAGCCCAAGCCCCATCCCTGCTCCACTCACTCCCCTTTCTTCCCCACCCCCAACCTGCCTCTTCCCCCCAAGTGATGTGGCCCAGGGGACTAGCGAGGTGGGGATCTGGCACCAGCAGCACGGGTTGCACTCCCCCCCGCCCACTCACTGGCAGAGGTGGAGGAAGCAGAGCAATGTGACCCTAGCTCACTCTGCTCCCTGGGTTACCGGCCAAGTCATGCGCGAGGAGTCCCTAGTGGCACCGTCAACATAGGCCAACTGGTCATAGGCCTGACTTAAGGTGGGGTCCTCCCTCTGGTCTTGGCAGCTGACGTCCCCCTCTCCGCCCCAGGAAGTCTTTGTCTTTGAGCGCAGACAGAGGATTATCTGGAAGGGTAGCCAGTGCCTCCTCAGGCAGGTCCAGTGGGTCTCCAGAGAAGCATCCTTCCTTATTACCCTTGAGGGGGTCACCTTCCAACACCAGCTTCAGTGGGCCAGTCTGAATGTTGCCAAGAACAGAACCTGACTGAACTCCACCACTGGACCCCAATGATGATGGGATATTGGAGCCTCCTACAGTGATTTGTTGGGTTACAACCTAGGTCACGAGAGGCATTCAAGTATTGGCTGAAATGGGCCCACCTTGCTGGGATCCCATCGGGCCTCCTGGTTCAAAGGACAGTCAGGGGCCTTCATTAGTGGGGTCCTTTGTTTGCTGTCATAGTTCATAAGGGAAGAAGAGGCCTTCCAAGCTGAACCAGCTGGGTCCCCATCATGTCGCTTTTGCAGCTTGGAGTTGGGCAGGTTTCAGTCAGAGGCTCAGGGGAAGGAACTCTGGGCTGGGCCCAGGAGTCTTGCTGTCACCAGGGTCTCAGCCACTAAAAAGTCCACCATGAGTCCAATTGCCACTTTCAGTGTTGTAGGCCAGAGCCAGGAGACCCATGCCCTCCCTTCAGATAGGTGGGTATGGAGAAATTGCTTGACTACCACCTGCTCTGCAAGTTCCATGGCCATGTGTTACTCGGATTGAGCCAGCACCACCATTCATCCTAAAGCTCCTAGACTGCATTGTGAAGCTGTGCCCCCCATGGATAAGCTTTTCCCCGGAACCTATGCCGGAAGGTTTCGGAGTGATGTCCACAGCATCACAGATGGCAATCTTAACCACCCTGTAGTCTCGGGCCTCATCATTTGAAAAGCCCCAATAGGCAGCCTGGGCAGCCCCCATCAAATATGGGGCCAAAGTGTTGGAACTGAAAGTTTTATTCTTTTTATATTTGTATTTTAGGTTTAGTAATGTAGTAATGTAAGGTAATATATAATCATATTTAATATCGTAGTAAGTGAAATTCTTTAGTTAAGTATATATCTCCTATATTCCCTTATTCTAAAGTGTAGTGAGTAAGAGACAGGATCTCATATTGTGTCTATGTCAATGAGATTAGAAATATTGAAGGCCCTGGCCTTCGATGTGAATTGTTTTGATTTTGCTTAAAATAAAACACTGCTGTTTACCTTTGAAGGATTCTGTGAGAAAGACTGTTTGTATGAATGAGATATGGTGTGAAGGTCATCGTTAGAACCAGATGGTCAAGAGAGAAGGGGGAGAATGCGGGATGAAGACAAACTGTAAAAGACAGACTGCGAAGAGACATATCAGCGTCAGAAAAACCATCAGTGCGTACCCACGGTCAAGAATTGATCAGATTGGCAGAAATGACGGCTCTAAAGGTGAAGGGCAGGCACCCCTGAAAACAACTGATTAAATCCAGGACAGGATGAGCCTACAAGAGATGTTTGGGAACAATTGACATCAACAAGATAACACTCCGGTCATAGGATGACACAGCGGAATACATTGATTTCAACAGAGAAAAGGATTATAAAAGCAGGGTGCTTTGCTATGGAACTTTGGGTTTTGTCTTGCCACCAACTCCAGAGGAGCATTGGATCGATCGACTGACAAAGGCCCTGCTCCCCTCTGTGTTCAATCTAGCTGGCCACTAGACTGATACAGAATCTGGACTGGTAACTATAACATTGTCGGGCGGGACTGTGTGTGTGTATGGTGTTTGTGTGTGCGAGTGGTTGAAAAGCATATGCAACTGTTGTATTCTCAATAAATGCAGCGTACTGCCTTTTCCCCTATAAAAGATCTTGTGTGCTTCGTTTAAGCAGATAACAAAAGACCTGGCCCACTGGTACAGGGTCCATACGGTGGCTGATGCTGCTGGGCTCCCAGCTGTTGCTGTTGTAGCTGAGTGGCCTGCTGCTGCTGGGTGTCTACCCACCACTTAATTACTTGCTCAGGCTCCATCTCGGCATTCATATCTATGACAGCTTAACCACAGCAGTCCTCCCTTGCCTCAGAAGGTGGTCAGTGCACACCTTCACCATGTGTAGGAGATCTGTGGATCTCACCCTGTCTGGCAGGACGAGAGACCTAGCTCCCTTCTGGAGTGATTTCAGTCCAGGAGAATCAGGAGGAGCCACTAGGCTCTAACCTGTGGCTGGGCTGAGCAGCAGGGAGTCTATCCGGCAGTCTCAATCAGGGCAGGGCAGCCAAATGCAGGCCTGATTGGCAGTTAGCCAGGTCAATAATCAGTCTCCTTGCCCGGCCCCATCAACCAGAGTGGGGCAGTGAATTGAGCACTGTAAGGTCTGGCAATCAGTCGAGGCAAACATAGAATCATAGAATACTAGAACTGGAAGGGACCTTGCACTCGTGGTAGGATCAAGGAGATGTGTTCCTACTGGCTGGGAGAGTCTCATGGCTCTGTCCTCAGCAGGGAGCTGCTGCTGTAGCTGAGGGAGAAGTGCCCCTCCCCCAGCCCAGCAGCTCTGCTCGGAGCCGGGAGCCCCTGGCTGGATGAGGCTCATTAAGCAGTTGTGAGGCTGCGCTGCTGCACAGCTGAGAGGGAATTCTGGTTGTAAGTTAAATAGAAATCAGAAGCACATAGTTCAATTTACTTGGACATTCTTACTATAGAAGAATTAACAATATTCCTCTTACAAGACGACTGTTCACAACCATGGTGAAGATAATCATTCCACAGCCTGGGGGCAGAGCTGAAATCAGGAGTCCCGTATGACCTTGGAACAAGACTGCAAACCGGAGTTTAAGAGAGGGTGAGAAGGAGATCCCCTTTCTGAATGAACAAGGTGTGAGTACTAACTTTTGGGGTGACAGAGTTTGCTTGACTGTTTGTTTGCATTTTGCTTCTCTTTCAGGTTATTTCAGTTCTCACGCTACATCTACACTGCTTCCCTCTTGCAGAAGAGGAAATGCAAATGGGGTGCTCATTAGCAGGACTTGACAAATTAGTCAATCTACTCGCCCGGGGCGAGTAAATTTTAAGCCGGCACGGCGCCGCAGCGCGATCAGCGCATGCACAGAGCGGTCTGTGCATGTGCAGCGTGCCAAACCGCGCGGCTGGTGAGCAGGGCTCACCGCCATTTGTCAAACCCTGCTCATTAGCATATCTTGCACTCTCATTTGCATATTCTCTTCCGATCCTTTTTGCAGAAGAAGTTTTTGCTCAAAAAAATGCAGTGTAGACAGGGCTGTTTTGTGCAAAAAAAAACCCCTTTTGCACAAGAACCCTTATTGTCTGAGAAAATCAATCCTCAGAGAAGAAGGATTCTTGCGCAAAAGGGGTTTTTTTGCGCAGAACGGCTCCGTTTACACTGTGGTTTTTGGCGCAAAAACCTCTTCTGCAAAAAGGATCGGAAGAGAATATGCAAATGAGAGCACAACATATGCTAATGAGCGCTCTATTTGCATTTCCTCTTCCGCAAGAGGGAAGCAGTGTAGACGTAGTGTCAGTTACTGAGACAGTTGGGATTGTGCGTCTGGGGACTGTTTCAGCTTTGTTCCCTTGATCACCCTTGAACAACTAACAAAATACAATGGGAAAATACTGTCAGGAAATACAATGTAGATGAGACTACTATAAGGTGGGTGCATAACTGGTTGGCTAACTATTCTCAGAGAGTAGATATTAATGGTTCAGATTCATGCTGGAAGGGCATAACAAGTGGAATTCTGCAGAGATCAGTTTTGGGACTGGTTCTTTTCAATATCTTCATCAACAATTTAGATAATGGCATAGAGAGTATACTTATAAAGTTTGAGGATGATACCAAGTTGGGAGGGGTTGCAAGTGTTTTGGAGTGTAGGGTTATAATTTAAAATGATCTGGACAAACAGGAGAAATGGCCTGAGGTAAATAGGATGAAGTTCAATAAGGACAAATGCAAAGTGCTCCACTTTGGAAGGAACAATCAGTTTCACATATGTGAAATAGGAAGTGACTGTCTATGAAGGAGTACTGCAGAAAGGGAACTGGGCATCGCAGTGGGTGTTACAAGGAGGGAGAAAAATTATTCTCCTTAACATCTGATGATAAGACAGGAAGCAATGGGATTAAATTGCAGCAAGGGAGGTTTAGGTGGGACATTATGAAAATTTCCTGTCAGGGTGGTTAAGCACTGGAATAAATTACCTGGGGAGGTTGTGGAAAGCATCACTGGAGATATTTAAGAGTAGGTTAGATAGATCATCCCTGACAGGTGTCTATCTTCTGCCCCTATCAGAGGAAATTTTACCAAAGTCACAGAGTGGCTTCCAACCATGTCGCGGAACTACGGCTATGATAGTCATCGCATGGCAACTGCAAGAAAAGTGTCGGGAGCAAAACCAACCACTATACATGGCTTTTATGGATCTCACTAAAGCCTTTCACTCGGTGAATTGCCGTGCCCTTTGGACTGTACTTTCAAAGGTCAGATGTCCTGATAAATACATCAATGTCCTAAAGTTGCTTCATGACAACATGAAAGTGATTGTTCTGAGAAGCACTGACTCCCAGAGTGAACCTTTCAAAGTACAAACAGGAGTCAAACTGGGCTGTATCACCACCCCAACCATGTTCACAGTCTTTATTGCAGCCATTTTTTACCTAATTGCTGGGAAGCTCCCAGCTGGCATTGAAATCATCTACAGAATGGATGAAAAGCTGTTTAGGCTCAGCAGGCTGAAAGCTCAGAGTAAGATTTCCACCATATCTATCGTAGAACTTCAGTATGATGATGACAATGCAGTTTTTGCCCACTCTTAGAAAGATCTTCAAACTATCCTGTATGCGTTTGCTGATGCTTACGGAAGTCTTGGTCTCTCCCTCAACATCAAGAAGACCAAAGTGTTCCACCAACCCTCTCCAAATGAGGCACCATGCACCCCATCTATTAAAATCAACAGAGAGGCACTGGAGAATGTCAATCATTTTCTCCACCTTGGAAGTTATCTTTCTTCCAAGGCAGATATTGATGTAGAAATCCAACATCGTCTGAGCTGTGCCCATGCCGCCTTTGCTCGCTTACGGCACAGGGGTTTTTGAAGATCACAACATTCGAACAGACATCAAACTTTTTGTCTATCAAGCCGTCATTCTCCCAACATTATTGTATGGGTCTGAAAACTGGACAACCTACAGACATAAAAAACATAGTAAGAGACCTGAAAAAGAGTCACCGTGGCTTAACCACCATGTAAAAGAAGCAGTGAGGGACAAAAAGGCATCTTTCAAGAAATGGAAGTCCAATCCCAGTGAGATAAATAGAAAGGAATATAAACACTGTCAAATTAAGTGTAAAAATGTAATAAGAGAAGCAAAAAAAGATTTTGAGGAACAGCTAGCCAAAAACTCAAAAAGAAATAACAAAATGTTTTTTAAGTACATTAGAAGCAGGAAGCCTGCTAAAAAACCAGTGGGTCCCCTAGACAATTGAGATACAAAAGGAGCAATCAAGGATGATAAAGCCATTGTGGAGAAGCTAAATGATTTCTTTGCATCAGTCTTCACGGCTGAGGATGTTGGGGAGACTCCCAAACCTGCATCGTCGTTTGTGGGAGATGAATCTGAGGCGCTGTCCTGGATTGAAGTGTCATTAGAGGAGGTTTTGGAACAAATAGAAAAACTTAACGTTAACAAATCACTGGGACCGGATGGCATTCACCCAAGGGTTCTAAAAGAACTCAAATGGGAAATTGCAGAACTGTTAACTTTGGTTTGTAATCTATCCTTTAAATCAGCTTCCGTACTTACTGACTGGAAGACAGCTAACGTGACACCAATATTTAAAAAGGGCTCTAGAGGTGATCCTGGCAATTACAGACCAGTAAGTCTAACATCGGTACCGAGCAAATTAGTCGAAACAATAGTTAAGAATAAAATTGTTAGGCATGTAGAAGAACATAATTTGTTGGACAAAAGTCAACATGATTTCTGTAAAGGGAAATCCTGTCTTACTAATCTATTAGAGTTCTTTGAAGGGGTTAACAAACATGCGGACAAGGGGGATCCAGTAGATATAGTATACTTAGATTTTCAGAAAGCCTTTGACAAAGTCCCTCAGCAAAGACTCTTGTGTAAATTACATTGTCATGGGATAAGAGGGAAGGTCCTTTCATGGATTGAGAACTGGTTAAACGACAGGAAACAAAGGGTAGGAATAAATGGTAAATTTTCAGAATGGAGAGGGGTAACTAGTGGTGTCCCCCAAGGGTCGGTCCTAGGACCAATCCTATTCAACTTATTCATAAATGATCTAGAGAAAGGGGCAAGCAGTGAGGTACAGTTTAGTGCGGATGATACTAAACTGTTCAAGATAGTCAAGACAGAAGCAGACTGTGAAGAACTTCAAAAAGATCTCACAAAACTAAGTGATTGGACAACAAAATGGCAAATGAAATTTAATGTGGATAAGTGTAAAGTAATGCACATCGGGAAAAATAACCCCAACTATACATATAGTATGATGGGGGCTAATTTGGCTACGACAAATCAGGAAAGAGATCTTGGAGTTATCGTGGATAGTTCTCTGAAAACTTCCACACAGTGTGCAGCGGCGGTCAAAAAGGCAGATGGAATGTTAGGAATTATTAAGAAAGGGATAGAAAATAAGACCCAGAATATCTTACTGCCCCTGTATAAAACTATGGTACGCCCATATCTTGAATACTGTGTACAGATGTGGTCTCCTCACCTCAAAAAAGATATTTTGGCCTTGGAAAGGGTTCAGAAAAGGGCAACTAAAATGATTAGGGGTTTGGAACGGGTCCCATATGAAGAGAGGCTAAAGCGACTGGGACTTTTCAGTTGGAAAAGAGGAGACTGAGGGGGGATAGGATAGAGGTATATAAAATTATGAGTGGTGTGGAGAGGGTGAAAAAATAAAAGTTATTCATTAGTTCCCATAATATAAGGACTAGAGGACACCAAATGAAATTAATGGGTAGCAGGTTTAAAACTAATAAGCGAAAGTTCTTCTTCACACAGCACATAGTCAACCTGTGGGACTCCTTGCCAGAGGAGGCTGTGAAGGCTAGGACTATAATAGAGTTTAAAGAGAAGCTAGATAAATTCATGGAGGTTAGGTCCATAAAAGGCTGTTAGCCAGGATGGGTAGGAATGGTGTCCCTGGCCTCTGTTTGTCAGAGGCTGGAGATGGATGGCACGAGACAAATTGCTTGATCATTGTCTTCGGTCCACCCCCTCCGGGGCACTTGGCGCTGGCCACTGTCGGCAGACAGGCTACTGGGCTAGAAGGACCTTTGGTCTGACCCAGTATGGCTGTTCTTATGTTCATCACTTGAAAGTCCTTGAGAAGTATCACCAACGCTACCTCTGCAAGATCTCGAAGGTCAAATGGTATGACAGGCGCACTAGCATCAGTGTTCTGGAAGAGGGAAAGACCACCAGTATCAGGACAATGATCATCCCTCAGCAACTTCACTGGACTGGTCACATTGTTCAGATGCCAGACCATCGCCTCCCAAAACAGGTCCTGTTTTCTCAGCTAGAAGAAGGATATCATAACATGGGAGGAAAACAGAAGTGTTATAAGGACCTGCTAAAGGATCACTTAAAGAAGTGCAATGATGACATTGACACTTGGGAGACACTTGCCCAGGATCGCTCAAAATGGAGAGACGTCCTACGCAATGGCTCCTTGCATTTTGAACTTGCCCATTGACAAACTGAGGTGGAGAAGAGGCACAGGAGGAAGGGGAGACTGGTTTCTAGTCATAGTCAACAGCCTCCTGCTGTACCTGGAAACATCTGTCCTCACTGTAACAGAACTTGTGGTTCAAGGATCCGTCTTATCAGCCACCTGAGGGTCCACAGCTCCCATGGAATATGATCATACTCGGCAATGAGTGATCGCCATCATCATCAGATGGTAGTTAGTTCTGCCGTCAGTGGAAGGGACTGGACTCGATGACCTTTTGAGGTTCCTTCCAATTCTAGTGTTCTATGATTAATGAAAATCAACATTAACAGTTCTGAGTTGTTCAACCAGCTCTTTTAATACTTTTGGATGCAAATTATCTGGAACCATTGATTTTAAATGTCTGACTTCAATAGCTGTTGTTCATCATCCTTCTGAGATACTAGTGGAATGGAAACTGCGTTATCATCATCATCATAGGATTAGACTACATCTTCTACTTTTTCTCAGATATGAACAGAAATATTTCTTGGACACATCTGCTTCTTCTGCATTATTATTAATTCTACTGTTTACACATAGAAATGGACCAATACCAATCTCAGGACTCTTTTTTGTTCCTAATATATTTTAAAAACTCCTTCTTACTGTCCTTACTTCTACTAGCCACACATTTTCATTTGCTTCCCTTAATTTTTTTTATCAATCCTAACTTTTGATTTATATTAATTACATCAACATCCTGTTTCTTCCATTTGTTATATGTTTTATTTTGTTTATAAATCCTTCAGGTCTGAACCTTTTATGCCCACATTGTGCTTCCTGTCACAAAGAAGTTCTGCCACTGAAGTGAAATGGGATGTCCTTGCATGACTGAGGTGAGCAGGATGTGGCACATCATGAATTAAGGCCCAAAGAGACTATTGTGACCATTTAGTCTAACTTCTTGCATATCACAGGCCATAACATTTCCCTTAATTAATTCTTGCTTCAAGTTCAAAGGATTGAAAGAGCAAATCCTTTGAAAAACTTCGACTCTTGGTTTAAAAATGTCCACTAAAATGAGTCTACCACAACCCTGGATAACTTGTTCTAAATTTAAAACAGAAAAAATTGATGCTTTGCTTCTATCGCTAACTGCTGTATTAGCAGCACCACCAGGCAATCACTGGCATTAGCCTATGCTCTTAATAACCAAGCTCTTATTAGATAATCTGAGGGACAATGGCAATAATTAGTTATTTATTTTGTGTTAGTGCCTAGAAACCCCAACCAAAAAGGGAGCCCTCTGTTCCATGTACTGGACCAACACATAGTAAAACAGTCTAAATACATCAAATGAATTTAGCAGTTCACAAATTTCCAAAGAACATCTCTCAACAACTTTGGCTCAAGTGGAGTTGGGGACTGTGTAGGACAAACTGCTTTTCCCTCCAGAAAAGTCCCCACCCATGCTCACATCAGAGGAGAATAGGCAGAGATCAGAACAACAAAGTGGGAGAGACCATCCATCTCCAACATCTGCCTCAGATGGGATAAAAGATGCTTCATAGCTGTTAGGTCACTAGCTTGTACCAGCTCTGATTTGAAAACCCTATTTTTCCTAACCACACTGATCTGATTACTCCAATCTTGGCTACCCCTTTACTGTTTTTACACTGGATTCCAATCCTGACTTGAACTGAGCATCCTTTCTGGAGTAACAGTGTTCAGTCAGATTTAGGTATATTCCACACTGCTTTACAGACAGACTCTGAGTTACTCTTTGTGTCGCGATCCCTTGAGTGCAGCCTGCACTGTGGGACAGCTGAGCCTCTGTTGCCCACCAACATGGGTTGCCTCTCACACTGTGATGCTTAAGCTACACACCTCTGGCACGTACTGCACTTACACAGACAACCACAGGCAGGGACGTACCCAACTGAGTTGCGTGAGTGCTTTTCCCAGCCACTCATGGCTCAACAACAGAGACGCTCCAGCCCATCCCCCACAGCTCCACAGAACTGTATCATCTTGCGCTGGTCAGATGCCTGACCAGCATAAGTTCACTCTCTGATTCATTGCTTCTGCAACGGAAAATGGATGTCAACAGCTTTTGTAACCAGGGGTCTCTCTAAGCTGTGCAACAGCACAGCCCTACAGCTGCTTAATTAGCCCCGCCCTATCAGGCAGTTCCATGACTGGATGGGGCTGATAAAGCACCTATGGAGTTGTGCTCCTGCACAGCTTAGAGGGAATCTTGTTTGTAACCCAAGGAAATTTCCCAAACACTTCAAACAAAACACTCTGTTTTAGGTAAAATACAAACCAGATTTATTAACTAGAGAGAGACAGGTTTCAAATTATTATAAATAGCAAGCGTACAGATTAAAGTTACTTAAAAACAACAATGGTCCTGTAGCACCTTAGAAACTAAGCAAAAATATATAGAGCTATTTTTTGGATAGTCTCTAAGGAGCTGCAGGACTATTGATGCATGGCTACCCTTCTGAGATAGATTAAAGTTGGTTACCTAAGAAACAAATATAAATTCACAGTCTGAAATCCACAAACTAAATAAGTTTTGAATTAGGTAGTGTCTCACCCTGACAGATGGTATAAACAGGTTGTAGATCTTCAATACAGAGGTTAGAACTGCCTCCCAGACTGAGACCATTCTCTTCATTTCAAAATCTTTGTCCTCCAGACATGTTTCTGGGTGTATTGTGATGATGTCACTTCCCTTCTTTGAGAGTACAGACAGAAGCCCAGCAACAGAATGGGAGCTATCCCGTTTACTGCACTCACTACAGAATGTAAGATTTATTTGCCTTGATGGCAGGTAGCATATGGGTGCATTCAGTGCAAAGAGCTCCTGGCCCTCAAACTATGTACGAACTTGGAGACCAGAGTGGCTGAACTGGAGAAACTAAGGGAGACAGAGAGGTTTGCAGATGAGACTTTCTGAACACTAGACATTCCCATCTCTGGTCAGATAGCATCTGTTGTTAAGGAGGGTGAAAAGTGCATAGAAGGAGAACATCCAACTGGAGCAGAAGGAAATGATCCCATAGTTGGGACTCTCCTTCTAGATAATAATGTGGTATCCTCTCGCACTGCAGATACCTCTCTGGGGGAGGGAACTCCAGTCATTAGGAAGAGAGAAGTTTTAATAAAGGGGGATTTGATCATTAGAAATATAGATAGCTGGGTTTGTGATGACTGGGAGAACGGCATGGTGACTTGTCTACCTGGTGCAAAGGTTGTGGATCTCTCGAGACATCTGGATAGACTTATGTGTAGTGCTGGGGAGAAGCTGCGGGTTGTGGTAAACGTAAGTACTGATGACATAGGGAAAGATACGATAGAGGTCCCAAATGCTAAATTTAGGTAAGAGATTGAATCATAGAATCATAGAATACTAGGACTGGAAGGGACCTCGAGAGGTCATCGAGTCCAGTCTCCGGCCCTCATGGCAGGACCAAATACTGTCTAGACCATCCCTCATAGACATTTATCTAACCTACTCTTAAATATCTCCAGAGATGGGGATTCCACAACCTCCCTGGGCAATTTATTCCAGTGTTTGACTGCCCTTACAGTAAGGAACTTTTTCCTAATGTCCAACCTAAACCTCCCTTGTTGCAGTTTAAGCCCATTGCCTCTTGTTCTACCCTCAGAGACCAAGATGAACAAGTTTTCTCCCTCCTCCTTATGACACCCTTTTAGATACCTGAAAACTGCTATCATGTCCCCCCTCAATCTTCTCTTTTCTAAACTAAACAAACCCAATTCTTGCAGCCTTCCTTCACAGGTCATGTTCTCTAGACCTTTAATCATTCTCGTTGCTCTTCTCTGGACCCTCTCCAATTTCTCCACATCCTTCTTGAAATGCGGTGCCCAGAACTGGACACAATACTCCAACTGAGGCCTAACGAGCGCAGAGTAGAGGGGAAGAATGACTTCTCGTGTCTTGCTCACAACACACCTGTTAATGCATCCCAGAATCATGTTTGCTTTTTTTGCAACAGCATCACACTGCTGACTCATATTCAGCTTGTGGTCCACTATAACCCTTAGATCCCTTTCTGCCGTACTCCTTCCTAGACAGTCGCTTCCCATTCTGTATGTGTGAAACTGATTGTTCCTTCCTAAGTGGAACACTTTGCATTTGTCCTTATTAAACTTCATCCTGTTTACCTCAGACCATTTCTCCAATTTGTCCAGATCATTTTGAATTATGACCCTATCCTCCACATTAGTCGCAACCCCTCCCAGCTTGGTATCGTCTGCAAACTTAATAAGCGTACTTTCTATGCCAATATCTAAATCGTTGATGAAGATATTGAACAGAGCCGGTCCCAAAACAGACCCCTGAGAAACCCCACTTGTTATACCCTTCCAGCAGGATTGTGAACCATTAATAACTACTCTCTGAGTATGGTTATCCAGCCAGTTATGCACCCACCTTATCGTAGCCCCATCTAAGTTGTATTTGCCTAGTTTATTGATAAGAATATCATGCGAGACCGTATCAAACGCCTTACTAAAGTCTAGGTATACCACATCCACCACTTCTCCCTTATCCACAAGACTCGTTATCCTATCAAAGAAAGCTATCAGATTGGTTTGATATGATTTGTTCTTTACAAATCCATGCTGTCTGTTCCCTATCACCTTGCCACCTTCCAGGTGTTTACAGATGATTTCCTTAATTACCTGCTCCATTATCTTCCCTGGCACAGAAGTTAAACTAGTTGGTCTGTAGTTTCCTGGGTTGTTCTTATTTCTCTTTTTATAAATGGGCACTATATTTGCCCTTTTCCAGTCTTCTGGAATCTCTCCTTTCTCCCATGATTTTCCAAAGATGATAGCTAGAGGCTCAGATACCTCCTCTATCAGCTCCTTGAGTATTCTAGGATGCATTTTGTCAGGCCCTGGTGACTTGCAGGCATCTAACCTTTCTAGGTGATTTTTAACTTGTTCTTTTTTTATTTTATCTTCTAAACCTACCCCCTTCCCACTACCATTCACTGTTAGGCATTCCTTCAGACTTCTCGGTGAAGACCGAAACAAAGAAGTCATTAAGCATCTCTGCCATTTCCAAGTTTCCTGTTACTGTTTCTCCCTCCTCACTGACCAGTGGGCCTACCCTGTCCTTGGTCTTCCTCTTGCTTCTAATGTATTTATAAAAAGTCTTCTTGTTTCCCTTTATTCCCGTAGCTAGTTTGAGCTCATTTTGTGCCTTTGCCTTTCTAATCTTGCCCCTGCATTCCTGTGTTGTTTGCCTATATTCTTCCTTTGTAATTTGTCCTAGTTTCCATTTTTCATAGGACTCCTTTTTTATTTTTAGATCATGCAAGATCTCGTGGTTAAGCCAAGGCGGTCTTTTGCCATATTTTCTATCTTTCCGACACAGCGGAATAGCTTCCTTTTGGGCCCTTAACAATGTCCCTTTGAAAAACTGCCAACTCTCCTCAGCTTTTTTTCCCCTCAGTTTTGATTCCCATGGAACCTTACCTATCAGCTCTCTGAGCTTACCAAAATCTGCCTTCCTGAAATCCATTGTCTCTGTTTTGCTGTTCTCCCTTCTACCCTTTCTTAGAATTGTGAACTCTATGATTTCATGATCACTTTCACCCAAGCTGCCATCCACTTTCAAATTCTCAACCAGTTCCTCCCTATTTGTTAGGATCAAATCTAGAACAGCTTCCCCCCTGGTAGCTTTTTCAACCTTCTGAAATAAAAAGTTGTCTCCAATGCAGTCCAAGAACTTATTGGATAGTCTGTGCCCCACTGTGTTATTTTCCCAACATATATCTGGATAGTTGAAGTCCCCCATCACCACCAAATCTTGGGCTTTGGATGATATTGTTAGTTGTTTTAAAAAAAAGCCCAAGACCTGCATGGTAGCATTGCTTCCAGTTCCATACTCAGGGCCAGCTAGACAGGCAGAACTGCAAGGTCTCAATGGGTAGATGAGATGATGGTGTAGGGAGGAGGGGGTTAGATTTATTAGGAATTGGGGAAACTTTTGGGAAAGAGGGAGCCTATACAGGAAGGATTGGCTCCACCTAAACGAACATGAAACCAGATTGTTGGCACTTAAAATTAAAAATGTTGTAGAGAAGTTTTTAAACTAAGGGCTGGAGGAAAGCCGACAGGTGCAGAGGAGCACATGAGTCAGACAGAGACATCCCTTAAGAGAGGGTCTATCAATAGAGATTCTCCATGTCCTAGTAAAGAGGAGAGGATGGAAGATGATAAAATATGGGTAAGAGCTAATGAAACAATCAAATGAAAAAGAGTTCCAGTCAATCACAGCAAGTAATGGCAGACAGCTAAATAGTGACAAGTTTTTAAAAAGATGGGTGAACTAGAGTGCCTCATAATAAAGGAGGATATTGATATAATAAGCATCAGAGACAAGGTGATCTCCATGGTGCAGATTGACAGACCGAAGCCCTCTCCTCTGAGCACAAGTACTGCATCCTAGTCACCTAAGGTGGAGCACCCGCACCTTGTGCAAAGATTGAGGTTCTTTGCTCCACCACTCACCCTTCCTCCTCCCATCTGCTTCGGAACCATCCATTTCTAGGGCAGAGAAGGAACTGAAGGGACAGTTGGCTGCACGTGCGGAGCAGCCACTCTGGCGTGTGCCAGCTGCCCCATGTGCGCAGCCTGCCAAGGGCACTGTTATCATAATTCTCCTACTAGAGACACAGTAGCGCCCACACACCTAGGCTATGTCTACACTGGCGGGTTCTTGCGCAAGAATCTGCAGAGCATCCACACTGCCCACCCTCTCTTGCGCAAGAAGATTTACAGTACGGCGTGGTAAGAGAGGGCTTCTTGCACAAGAGCTACGCTCTTTTTTAACAGGTGTAAGCCCTCTTGCACAGGGGCTCTTGCACAAGAGGGCAGTGTGGACGCTTGGCAGGGGTTTCTTGCGTAAGAAAGCCCTACGGCTAAAATGGCCATCGGAGCTTTCTTGGGCAAGAGAGCATCCACACTGCCATGGGCGCTCTTGCGCAAAAGCACAGCTCGCACATGGCAGTGTGGACGTTTTCTTGCGCAAGAAGACGCCAGTGTAGACATAGCCCTATAGTGGAGCACCCACAGGGACAACCATCTTAAAGACTCTGAGTTACTGCACGAGGTGAGTATCTCTTCAGTACCTTGCAAACAGGTTGAAACTATGAGCAGGAATACTCAGACATGTAAATGAACATAAGTTGTTGGGGAAGAGTCAACATGGTTTGTGTAAAGGGAAATCAACTCTGAACAATCTTAGAATTTTTTAAGGGACCAACAAGCATGTGGACAAGGGGGATCCCGGGAGTATAGTTGTGAGGTAGTGGGGATGATATTCACTCTGGTTGCTTTGTTATGCTGCGTGTGATTCCTACTCTCCTGTCCAGTCCTGTGGTGGATGGGTGTGTGTGTGTGTGTGTGTGTGTGTGTGTGTGTGTGTGTGTGTGTGTGTGTGTGTGTGTGTGTGTGTGTGTGTGTGTGTGTGTGTGTGTGTGTGTGTGTGTGTGTGTGTGTGTGTGTGTGTGTGTGTGTGTGTGTGTGTGTGTGTGTGTGTGTGTGGGGACGGGATCTTTGGGCGAGGACTCCTGAGGGAAGACACCTCGGGAATGGCCCAGGCTTCCTGTCACCTGATCCTAGGGGAAATGCAGCCAGTGATAGTCAGATAATGCCTTGGGCAGGACAAAGGAGGCATGGCAGCTCGGAGAGCTGTGACCAGCTGCTGGGTGTGGGAGTTAGTTTTTGGCTGGCTTGGGGAGAAGGGAGCCTCGCTGGCCTGGAGGGGCAGGGGCCCAGAGTCCTGGCTCTGGGCCCCCCATCCTCAAGATGGATTGTACTGAATGCTACTGGTTCCTGTAACAAGAAGTCTGTGCTATGCTGTGTCCCTGTGAACCAATAAACCTTCTGTTCTACCTGCTGGCTGAGTCACATCTGGCTGCGGATGGGGGTGCAGGATGTGGTGACTCCCCATACTCCTGACAGTGATGGCAGCAGCGGGATGGACTGCACACAGTGAATGGAGCATCTGGCAGTAAGTGACTGGGGCGCAGTAGAAAGAAGGGGGATTAGCAAGAGCCAGGTGTGCTGAAGGCAGTGAGAAGCAGTTCCAGGAAGTGGAAGGGTCTACGATCTAACCTGAGTGTGGTCCTCGAAAGGGTGTGTCCCCCCCAGGAGGGGCTCCTCTAGGGGACCAGGAGAAGTGGTCCCAGGAGATGGAGGGGTCTACGATCTAACCCCTGGGGGGTTATGACACATAAGGAGGCTGGCACACTGAAGGGGTTCTTCCTGGGAACTGTGGAGCACTGCAACACAGGCCTGTGAGTCTGCACCCGTGGAAACAACGGGCAGATGGCTGATCCTCATTTCCTGAGAAGGAACAAGAGATTTTTAAGTCTAACAGGCCCGTGAAATGGATCCTGTCTCCGAGACAGAGACCAAATTGGAGAATTAAGCTGAAAACAGAGGAAAAGATTAGTGTCTATGATGATACTTGTTACCTGACTGACTGGGGGGAGAAAAAACTCCCTGGCTGTTGTGAGCACAGGGGACACACCCAGGCTATGTCTACGCTGCAGGCTTCTTGTGCAAGAACTTTCTGCACAAGAGTTTTCTTGCACAAGAGCACATTCATACTGCCATGTGCTTTTGCGCAAGAGCATCCATCGCAGTGTGGACTCTCTTTTGCGCAAGAAAGTTCTGATGGCCATTTTAGCCATAGGGGTTTCTTGCACAAGAAACCCCTGTTGCCTGTCCACACTGCCTTCTTACACAAGAGCTCTTGTGCAAAAAGGCTTATTCCTCGTGGGGAGAGGAATAACTCTTGCGCAAAAAGCCCTGTGTTCTGACACATAAGAACATAAGAATGGCCGTACTGGGTCAGACCAAAGGTCCATCTAGCCCAGTATCCTGTCTGCTGACAGTGGCCAGCACCAGGTGCCCCAGAGAGGGTGGACCGAAGACAATGATCAAGCGATTTGTCTCCTGCCACTCCTCTCCAGCCTCTGACAAACAGAGGCCAAGGACACCATTTTATCCCCTGGCTAATAGCCTTTTATGGACCTAACCTCCATGAAATTATCTAGCTTCTCTTTAAACTCTATTATAGTCCTAGCCTTCACAGCCTCCTCTGGCAAGGAGTTCCACACTTTACTGTACTTTTTCTTGTGCAAGAACAGGCTTGTAGTGTGGACTCGCCGCAAGTTTTTGTGCAAAAACAGCCCACTTCTTCCGATGACAGGATTGTTAGAAATCCAGATCCAAGAATAAATAAGGGAAGGAGGGAGGGGGGCT
The DNA here is from genome assembly GCA_032595735.1 of Pelochelys cantorii. Taxonomy (NCBI): domain Eukaryota; kingdom Metazoa; phylum Chordata; order Testudines; family Trionychidae; genus Pelochelys; species Pelochelys cantorii. Next base: position 48,011,528 of record CM064338.1, on the reverse strand, counting down.
GGGCAGAGGGTAGGAAAAAAAGAAAAAAGGGGGGGGAGAAAAAAAAGGAGAGAGAGAGTGAGTAGATAAGCTTCAGGGGGTAGCCAAGTTAGCCTGTAACAGGAAAAACTTAAAAAACAACTAATAGTCTAGTACAGTGGTCTCCAACCTTTTTAAGCATGATATCCCTTTTTGAATTTAAGTGGAATCCAGAATCTACATCAAACCCAAATACCTTTGCCCCACCTCCTTCTTGCCCCTTTTCCAAGGCCCCGCCCCTGCTCACTCCATCCTCTCCCCCCCTTCCTCACTTTTATCGGGCTCGGGGCAGGGGTTTGGGGTGCAGGAGGGATTCAGGACTGGGGCTGGGGTTCAGAATGTGGGCTCTAGCTGGGCACCACTTACCACAGGTGCCTTCTGGGTGGTGGTGAAGGGGCCACTCCTACCCTAGCCCTGCACCACTCCCAAAAGCAGCCAGCAAACTCTCTCCCTCCCTGCCCCCCTCTGCTCTGTGCAGATGGGGTACAGGGTGGAGGGAGGGGCACCCTGACATCAGCACCCCTTCCTCTTCTTCCTGTGCCCTACATAGCAAGCAGGAAGCTCCCAGTGGTGAGGGGCACCTCCAAGGCAGCGGGCAGGATCAGCATGGCATGCTGCCCTGCCCCCCAGCCTTGAGCTGGCCCCAGAAAGAGGCAGTGGTGGGGGCTAGAGCAGCCTCCCATCCCCAGTCTGGGCCAGGGAGAGCACAAGGCTTCCCTCTCCCCCGCCTCACCTCTGGCCTGGGCCCAGGGAGCACCAGCGGGAGGCCTGCATTGCTTCTCACACCCAAGCACGGCCAGGCAAGCCTTGTAGTAATAAATAGCATATGGTAAAAAAAAAAATCTTTGGGGCAGATCCTCAGATATTTTAGATTGTCATAGCTCCTTTTGAAGTAAAATATTTGGATAGACATTACTATGCAGATTCTATTCTATGTATATTCATACTAGAAAACAAGAGATAATCACATATTCCATCTGTGTGCTCATAACAGGGCAGAAAGGGCAGTGTCCATTTTAAAGCAGCCTCATTTGTAAGCATAAGCAGTCTTTCCTAGTGGGTCTAGTTTCTGCGGAACAGCACCATGACTGGGCAGTGTTTGTAGTTTTCACTCCAGTTTGTACATCTCCTGTTCCCTTTTTCCCCTCTAGTAGGGAGCCAGCTGGAGGAGCCTCTCTGCACTGCAGTGAAAAGCTGCAGCTCTGGAGAGCTGAGATGTCAAAAAAACCAAACCCTCAAGTATTAAGATGAATCATCTGAAAACAGAAGGTGCTTGGATCATGTGGTCTGAAAATCTCTGGAAACCTTTGATTATAGTGCCTCTTTTTAGTGATGTACAATCCCTCTTTCAAGGTACACTCACTTACATTTGCCTCTCTGAAGAAATTCATCTGCAATTTTCTCTATTTACATATTTACCTGCCACGGTGCAACCACTTGAGACAAGCTGAACTGCTGCAGTCTGGCAAATTACAGCACAGAAAAATAAATGTAATCCCTTTGCTACAGCGACTCCCTTTATTTACCAGGCTCATTTCCCACATAAGAACGGCTGTACTGGGTCAGACCAACGGTCCATCCAGCCCAGTATCCTGTCTGCCCACAGTGGTCAATACCAGGTGCCCCAGAGGGAGGGACCACAACAGGTAATCCTCACATGATCCCTCCCCTGTCACCTACCTCCAGAGAAACAGAGGCTAGGGACACCATTCCTACCCATCCTGGCTAATAGCCATTGATGGACCTCACCTCCATGAATCTATCTAGCTCTTTTTTGAACCCTGTTAAAGTTCTAGCCTTCACCACATCCTCTGGCAAGGAGTTCCACAGGTTGACTATGCACTGAGTGAAGAAAAAAATCCTTCTGTTTGTTTTAAATCTGCTGCCTATTCATTTCATTGGGTGACTCCTAGTTTTTACACTGTGGGAATAAGTAAATAACTTTTCCTTATTCACTTTTTCCATACCACTCATGATTTTATAGACCTCTATCAGATTCCCCCTTAGTCTCCTCTTTTCTAAGCTGAAAAGTCCAAGTCTTTTTAATCTCTCTTAATATGGGACTTATTCCAAACCCCTAATCATTTCTGTTGCCCTTTTCTGAACCTTTTCCAATGCCAATATATCTTTTGAGATAAGGCGACCACATCTGTACACCATATTCAAGATGTGGGTGTACCATGGTTTTATATAGAGGCATTAAGATATTTTCTGTCTTATTCTCTGTCCCTATTCTAATGATACCTATCATTCTATTTGCTTTTTTGACTGCCGCTGCACACTGAGTGGATGTTTTCAGAGAACTATCCACATTGACTCCTTGCCTGAGGAGATTGTGAAGGCTAGGGCTATAACAAGGTTTAAAAGAGAACTAGATAAATTCATGGAGGTTAAGTCCATTAATGGCTATTAGCCAGGATGGGTAAGGAACATAAGAATGGCCGTACTGGGTCAGACCAAAGGTCCATCTAGCCCAGTAGCCTGTCTGCTGACAGCGGCCAGCGCCAAGTGCCCTGGAGGGGGTGGACCGAAGACAATGATCAAGCAATTTGTCTCGTGCCATCTATCTCCATCCTCTGACAAACAGAGGCCAGGGACAAGGAATGGTGTCCCTAGCCTCTGTTTGTCAGAGGGTGGAGACGGATGGCAGGAGACAGATTGCTTGATCATTACCTGTTCGATTCACTCCCTCTGGGACACCTGGCATTGGCCACTGGCGGCAGACAGGGCACTGGGCTGGATGGACCTTTGGTCTGACCCAGTACGGCCATTCTTATGTTCTCTCTCAAGTAGCTGTAATTAAATTAGTTCCCATCATATTATACGTCTAGTGGGAATTATTTTTTCCAATGGGCATTATTTTACATTTATCAAAATTACAGTTCATTTGCCATTTTGTTGTCCAACCACTTAGTTTGGTGAGATCTTTTTGAAGCTCTTCACAGTCTGCTTTGGTCTTAACTATCTTGAGCAGTTTGGTATCATCTGCAAATTTAGCCACCTCACTGTTTACCCCTTTCTCTAGATCAGTTGAATATATTGAATAGGATTGGTCCCAGGACAGACCCTTGGGGGACCCCACTAATTACCTCTCTCCATTCGGAAAACTTACCATTTATTCCAACCGTTTGTTTCCTGTCTTTTAACCAGTTATCAATCCATGAGAGGACCTTCCCTCTTGTCCGATGACAATTTACTTTGTTTAAGAGCCTTTGGTGAGGGACCTTATCAAAGGCCTTCTGGAAATCTAAGTACACTATATCCATTGGATCCCCAATGCTATAGAATGCACAGACTCTTGTTTCATAGAAATTTTGATATGGAAAACACCTATTATATGAGTTAATCTCCCAGGGACTAAGGCAGATTATTCAAGATTTTAGTGTGGAAAATAACTAACCTACCTATTAACACAAGCAGCAACTACAACCTGAATCATTTGGAAACACAGCAGAGAAAGTGATTCTGTTTGTTTTCAGATTATATTGCTGTTAGTGTCTGATGACACATTAGACACCAAGACTCACATACACTTGCTGACTCTTCCTTCCAAACTCTGTGTTTTCTCTTGTGTTCTCATTGTTGATGGGGCAGATTATAAGAAAAAAATTCAATTGAAAGCAAAGACAGGGTTATCTGTCATGTTTCTCAAGCAGTAACTCCTCTCACCAGGAATCTTGCAGACCACAGGTACTGAACCTTTTAGGGAACACTACCAATTATTTCTTGAATTGGTGTTACAATCATGGGACTCTTTCATTGAGCTTTATTAACACAGGCCAAATCTCTGCTCTTTTATCAGAAGAGTACAATTACTGTAAGCCTTCCTAATCATACATAGGCTAAAATGGCCATTGCTAGACATTCTCTTACAATGCATGCCCTGGGCTGAGACCCTGATCTTGGGCTCTTTGATTACTTTATATGTAATCACTTCACTGACATGGCTAGCTTGAACAACAAGGAGTCCAGTGGCACAGTAAAAACTAGCAATTGTATCATGGCACAAGCTTTTGTGAGTTGCAACTCATTTCATCAGCTGCACAAAGGAAAAGAAACAGATCGTAGGGATAGACAATGTATTCTGTATCATCTACACAGTTATGCACTCACATGTTTCTGGCTTCCATGGTCTTCCAGTTTAAGCACTTGCAGTATGGGACAGTATGGATACAGTGACGAATAAATCTCAGTGATGAGTGATCTTAGCTGAAGAAATAGGTTTTACCCACCAAAGCTCATGATTTTATATATGTTTTGTTAGTCTGTCAGGGCACGTCTACACAGCAGGGCAAAAGTTGAATTAAGCTAAGCAACTTGAGCTATGTCAATTACATAGTTGAAGTCTAAGTTGTCTGCACAGCAGGAAGTGGAAGGAAGAACATGCTTCTTTTGATTTTCCTTACTCATAAAGTGAGCGTTATAGGAATTGGGAGTAAGAAGTCCTCTATCTCGCCCTTATTTTAAATTAACGGCTTTCAGGGTAGACATGCTCTTTGTTATTTTGGAATAACACTGCTGTGTAGACATAGTCCAAGGTGCCCCAAGACTACTCAGTGATGGAGACAGTTTAACCGCATTTTGAGTGCTCCTGCTGTGCCTCCTGTCCGGAGATATTGGAATGTGCCCCACACTTAAGGGGCTCTAACTCTAGGCCTTGCTCAACAAGGACAAGTTCGTGCTGAAACGAATAAGCTCCAATGCCGTCCTTGCTGCAGTTCAGCGATCGAGAAGACCTTGCCCAGCAGACTCGGAGCAGCTGTCCACACTACAGCGGCGCTTGCCGTCGAGCTGCGAGCGCTGCCGTGCTCCAAGGCTCCCCACGGCCCCATCTCCGCCCCCCACCAGGCTGCAGCACGTTTTAGCGGGGCGAGGGAACTGAGCGGCCCCCCGACTCTCGGCTCGGAGGCACCGCCCCCCCCCCCGCATGCCGGGACACCGCGAGCAAAAGCAGCGGCCGCCTGGCACGGGTCAACCCGCGCGCCGCCCCGCCCCGCCCCGCCCTTCAGAGCCGGCCCGGGCGGGGCGCTGCAGAGCTCTCCCCTCCCCCGGCAGCCCCCGCCCGCTGCCGGAGCACGTGCGGAGGAGCGGCTGCAACGCTGCGCGTTAGGCCACCCATGACACCGAGACCCCGCCCCCTCTCCTGTCTGCAATGGGGCTCACGTGCCCACCCCAGCCAATCAGCGTGGGGCCGATGGCTCTTTAAGAGCCGCGCGCCAGTCGCCTCGCGCTGCGGCAGCGGCTGGAGGTTTCCATGGAGACCCCCGACGGGAAGGTTGCCATGGCCACGGCGGCAGGCGGGCGCCGCGGCTGGGCGCTGCGGAGGCACGCGCTCCTCATCGTGATCGGGGAAGTGGGGACCGAGGCGGAGCGCGGGGCGCTGCGGGGCGCCCTGGAGCGGGGTGAGGCGCGCGCGGGGCTGCCGGGGCGGGGGCTGCGGGACTGGCCAAGGCCGCCCGGGCCGCGTCAGCGTGCCGCACTGCGGAGGGGGGGCTGTTTACCCAGAGCCCTCCCCCCGACATTTCACCCCGGCCCCTCCCGCCGGGCTGCTTAACCCGCCCCCCCCCCCCCGGCCCTTCACCTCGCCCCCACGTGTCCCCCCCCCCCGCCGGGCTGCTTAACCCGCCCCCCCGGCCCTTCACCTCGCCCCCACGTGTCCCCCCCCCGGCCCTTCACCTCGCCCCCACGTGTCCCCCCTCCCGCCGGGCTGCTTAACCCGCCCCCCCCCCCGGCCCTTCACCTCGCCCCCACGTGTCCCCCCCCCGCCGGGCTGCTTAACCCGCCCCCCCCAGTCCCCTCCCGCCGGGCTACTTAACCCGCCCCCCCCCGGCCCTTCACCTCGCCCCCACGTGTCCCCCCCCCCCGCCGGGCTGCTTAACCCGCCCCCCCCCGTCCCCTCCCGCCGGGCTGCTTAACCCCCGCCCCGGCCCTTCACCTCGCCTCCCGCCGGGCTGCTTAACCTGCCCCCCCCCCCCGCCCTTCACCTCGACCCCACGTGTCTCCCCCCCGCCGGGCTACTTAACCCCCGGCCCCCTCCCCTAGCTGCTTATTCTGCCCTTCTCTCCCCTCCCCCACCCTCCTTGCTCCCTCCTCCTCCTGTGGCTGCTTATTCCACCCCCTTCCCCTACAGCCCACTTCAACCCTCCTCCCTGGGCTGCTTACTGCTTCCCCTGGACCCCCCGCACCCAGGTTCTTACCTGCCCCACACAGCACTGGACCTCTGGCTGCTTACCCCTCCCCCTCCCCCTCCCCCACAGCCCTAGACCCTCCTCTCCCTGCAACCCTCTGAACCCGCACAACCTGGGTTCTTACCCTGCTCCATGCAGCCCTGGACCCTGCACCCTGGCTGCTTCCCCTTCCCCTGCAGCCCTGAGCCCCTCCTCCAACTTCTTACCTCATCCCCCCACAGCCTCCTGGACCCCTCCCCCGGGCTTCTTACCCTGCCTCCTACAGCCCTAGGCCCCCTTGCCCTGCCTCACACCCTCTCCTCCCCCAGCTTGTTACTCTGAGCCCTTCTGCAACTTTGGTTCCTCTTCTTGAGGGTTCTTATTCTGCCCCTGCAGCCCTGGTCCCGACCCCTTCAGCTTGTTACCCCAGCTTCTTCATCAAAGCCCTGCTCCAACCACTCCTTCATCTCTCTACTCTCCCTCTCACTGCAGCCCAGGACCCCTCCCACCCAGCTTCTTATTGAGACCCTTGCCACCCCTGCCTGGATCCCTCCTCCCACCCCCATGGCTTCCTACCCTGCAGATCTGGTTCTTCCCACCCCAGTTCTGCTGACTATTGCCTCAGCCCCAGATTCTTCCCATCCACTCTCTGCCCCAGCAGGCTGACAATGCATGGGGCAAGCTGAGGGCTGGCGTCTTAAGCAAGGTTTCTACCCATTTTGGGGCAGGGCAGCCCAACTGCTGAGACAATCAGGATGTTCTTTCCCCAGCAGCTCAGAGGCTCTTGTGGGAAGTGGTACAAATCCATCAGTGTCAGCTTATGTCGACTGGCAAAAGTGGTTAAAGTGTTTGTGTTCATTGACCTTCTGGAGCAGGCTGGGAGTCATGGGTATGTGGAGTAGGGGCATGTAAAGGACCTTAAATTGGCTCCCATGTGCTCTAAGGCCTCTGGAATTAGATCTGGAGCTGGGGATCCTCAGGCAGCCCTGGCTCCCTGACACTATTTACTAATACACTTACCTGCATCTGTAAACACAAAGGAGGTAAAGAGCTCTGTGAGCCTAACCCATGGTATCCCTGACCTCTTGGCACTGCCTAGCAGCTTGTGGGGAGGGGAAAAGGTAAGTGCTTTGAAAGGGTCATGTGTGGGAAGGAGAAGCTCCTCTCACTCATGCTCATCCTTACATAAGAGATTTCAGCTCCTTAATCAGCTAAAGCTTCTTATAGTCTTTATCGGAAGTGACATGAAACTCAGGCCTGGAGGGGAACGAATGCCAGCTGAAGCAAAATGCAACTTTGCTGCTTTTGTGCATGAAAACAACTGGTTTGCATTCAGTGGTCTAGAACTGATTGATTACATTCCCTTGGTCTTGTGTGTCTGTCACAAAGTCCCCCATATGACTTGCAGCATGGGACAATGATTAGACTGAAGATGCATTATTATTAGGGCTTTTCGACCTCTCCTTCCTTAGGAAAGCATCGTCATCTTGACAATGGCAAAGTCTTTGTGAGACAAGGTGAGTGAGTTACCTTTTATTGGACCACCTTCTGTTGGTGAGAGGGAGAAACTTTTGAGCTTCATGAAGCCCTTTTTCTGGTCAGGAGGTGGAATTGATTGTTTCACATAAGTAGTTAACATATATTGTAAGGGGTCATTGTGGTGGCACGTCAGGTACCCCCAATCCTGCACCCCGTCTGCAGCAAGGTGAGACTCCGCCAACCAGTAGTATAGAAAGGGTTTATTGCTCCTCCAGGATACAGCACAGCATAGATGTGATGCTGTTTCAGGAGTCAGGGCCAGGAAACCTCAGACCCCTTGGATTAGGGGGTCCATTGTCATCACTAGACCCTCAGCCCTTAGCTAAGACTGCTTCCTTCATGTTTCGCAGCCAGCAACTGCCCCTTCCCCTGAAACCTGGTGTTGGTCTCCGCCTCTCTCCCTTTCTCTCCCCCTGGGAATCCCCTGTTATCTCCTAGGTGTCTGGGTGAGTCAGTGGGAATCACACATCACAGCGCAGGGGGACCCCGGGTTACAGAGACACAGCAGGAAAGAGATCTTGGAGTTATCGTGGACAGTTCTCTGAAAACTTCCACACAGTGTGCAGCGGCGGTCAAAAAGGCAAATAGGATGCTAGGTATTATTAAGAAAGGGATAGAAAATAAGACCCGGAATATCTTACTGCCCCTGTATAAAACTATGGTACGCCCACATCTTGAATACTGTGTACAGATGTGGTCTCCTCACCTCAAAAAAGATATTTTGGCCTTGGAAAGGGTTCAGAAAAGGGCAACTAAATTGATTAGGGGTTTGGAACGGGTCCCATATGAGGAGAGGTTAAAGCGACTGGGACTTTTCAGTTTAGAAAAGAGGAGACTGAGGGGGGATATGATAGAGGTGTATAAAATCATGAGTGGTATGGAGAGGGCCGATAAAGAAAAGTTATTTATTAGTTCCCTAAATAGAAGAACTAGAGGACACCAAATGAAATTAATGGGTAGCAGGTTTAAAACTAATAAAAGAAAGTTCTTCTTCACACAGCGTGTAGTCAGCATGTGGAACTCCTTGCCAGAGGAGGCTGTGAAGGCTAGGACTATAACAGAGTTTAAAGAGAAGCTAGCTAATTTCATGGAGGTTAGGTCCATAAAAGGCTATTAGCCAGGGGATAAAATGGTGTCCTTGGCCTCTGTTTGACAGAGGCTGGAGAGGGATGGCAGGAGACAAAGCGCTTGATCATTGTCTTCGGTCCACCCCCTCTGGGGCACCTGGTGCTGGCCACTGTCGGCAGACAGGATACTGGGCTAGATGGACCTTTGGTCTGACCCGGTACGGCCGTTCTTATGTTCTTATGTTCTTATGTAGCACCCCCACTACGCCACAGTCATTCGAGAGGTAGAGGCCCATTAACAGCCCAGTAGTCGTGGGACTTAGTGGATTACGGATTGTTGGAAGGGCCATAGATCCAGTATTTTAAGACTGCTAGACACCAAAAATCATAAAGTTATAGAATACTAAAACTGGAAGGGACCTCAAGACGTCATCAAGTCCAGTCCCGTGCACTCACGGCAGGACCAAGAACTGCCTAGATCATCCCTGATACATGTCTGTCTAACCTGCTTTTAAATATCTCTAGTGATGGAGATTCCACAACCTCCCTAGGCAGTTTATTCCAGTATATAACCACCCTGACAATTAGGAAGTTTTTTGTAATGTCATCCTAAACTTCCCTTGCTGCAGTTTAACCCCATTGCTCCTATCATCAGAGGTCAAGGAGAACAATTTTCTCCCCTCCTCCCTGTGACACCCTTTTAGATATCTGAAAACCACTATCAAGTCCCCTCTCAGTCTTCTCTTTTCCAAACTAAACAAGTCCTGTTCCTTCAGTCTTCACTCATATCTCATGTTTTCTACCCTTTAATAACTTTTGTTGCTCTTCTCTGGACCGTCTCCAATTTCTCCATATCTTTCTTGAAATGGAGCCCAGAACTGGACACAATACTGCAACTGAGGCTTGTCATGATCATGAGGGTTAGCCAGCAGGCTGGGGAATAAGGTGTTAACTATGTCCCTTACCTAAGCCAGGAAGGGTTAGCCAATAAAAATACAGATAGGAATTTCAAACTGGGACAAAGGAATTTTTGGGTTTTCCCTCCTTTGTCTCTGGGCAGTTTTTTCTCCAGCTACTGAGGGGGACAGACAAAATGTCTCGCTCCAAGAAAAGATTCTTCACTATCTGTAAGTAGGGTAAAGTTTAGATAAATCCGTTAGGTTTTATTGTTTTATGGTTTGGGAATGGGAATCTGATGTCTGTGCATTTAAAAATGGGGTTTTCCTCTACTTTGTAACTAAGTTTTGGCCCATGGTGGAATCCCCCCATGATTATGTTAATTTGTGACTTTTTAAAAATCCTGGGTTCTCAAAATAATCCCACCACTATGCCACCATGTCAAGGCTTTTTTCCCACTCTGGCACAATAAATGCAGAAGTGGGGGCCCACAAAAGTACTCCAAAACCTTATCTTTACAGGCTTTGGTATAAAACTTCCCCCCAAAATCTTAAAAACCTAGATTTTGGGGATAAAAATCCACTGCCACCACCCAAGTAGTGATAAGGAAACCAGGGAGAGACCACTTGGGTAATCTCAGCCCCAAAAGTAAAAACCAGGACACAAAAATTAACCAGTACCAGCTTAATAAAAGAAAAGAGAAAGAACTTTTATTATCACCACAATATTCCTGTTGCAAGCATAATGACTAGATGGAAATGTCACTAATTAATATACTCGTTGGGAGGATTCCACCATGGGCCAAAACTACAAATTTTGCTGCCTCAGTGTTTACCCTTTCTCTAGAATCATTTATAAATAAGGTGAATAGAATTGGTCCCAGTATGGACCCGTAGGGGACACCACTAATTACTTCTCTCCATTCTGAAAACTGACCATTATTCCTACCGTTTTTCCTGTCTCTTAACCAGTTATCAGTCCATGAGAGGACCTTTCCTCTTATCCCATGACAGCTTACTTTACTTAGGAGCCTTTGGTGAGGGACCTTGTTTTTCAAAGGCTTTCTGAAATTTTCCCCAACAAATTATGTTCATCAATATGTCTGACAGTTTTATTCTTTACTATAGTTTTAACTAATTCGCCCGGTACTGACATTAGATTTACTGGTCTGTAAATGCCAGGATCACCTCTAGAGACCTTTTTAAATATTGGTGTCATATTAGCTATTTTCCAGTCATTAGGTACAGAAGATGATGTAAAGGATAGGTTACAAATCACAGTTAATAGTTCTGCAATTTCACATTTGAGTTTTTAGAATTCTTGGGTGAATGATATCTGGTGCCGGTGACTTGTTACTGTTAAGTTTATCAATTTGTTCCTTAAACTTCTAATGACACCTCAATCTGGGACAATTCCTCAGATTTGTCACCTAAAAAGAATGGCTCAGGTTTGGGAATCTCCCTCACTTCCTCAGCCATGAAGACCGAAGCAACGAATTCATTTAGTTTCTGCACAATGACTTATCTCTGAGTGCTCCTTTAGCATCTCTGTAGTCCAGGGGCCCCACTGGTTGTTTAACAGGTTTTCTGCTTCTGATGCACTTAAAACATTTTGCTATCACTTTTTGAGTTTTTGGCTAGCTGCTCTTCAAATTCCTTTTTGGCTTTTCTTATTATAGTTTTACGCTTAATTTATGCTCCTTTCTGTTTTCCTCACTAGGATTTAACTTCCATTTTTTAAATGATGCCTTTTTATCTTTCACTGCTTCTTTTATGTGGTTGTTAAGCCACGGTGGCACTTTTTGGTTCTCTTGCTGTTGTTTTGGGGGTATACACGTAAGTTGGGCCTCTATTACGGTGTCTTTGAAAAGGGAGGCAGCTGAATGATCATAGGTGGGGGCTGAAAGTAGCTTCCTTACAGGACTGTTACACCCTTTGACGAGGGGTGACCAGACCTCAATCTATTGGTAGTTTTTTTGTGGTCCTAATGGACATATGCCAACAGCCTGAGAATGTTTTTCAGTGAAGAGAAAAGGAATTCCACCTTTGCATTAAAAAAGAGACTGAGGTGCTTCAGTGAAAGCAAGTCTTCAAGAGATGTCCCTGTGAATGCTCCACACCTGGTCTTGGTGTTGTCCCGGTGCCTGAATTGGAGATTTTCAAGCAGTCCCTGCATGGGCCGTGAATGCACGGCGCTGACGGCATGTGCCAGTGGGTACCACACATGCACAGCCTGAGCCCTTCAGTTCCTTCTCAATCATCCTTGGTCTGAAATGGAGCTCCCCGGTTCTCTGCACTCTTCTCAGATTCAGATTGTTCTTTAGCTAATTCTTTAGCTAGTTCTTGTTTTTCCTGTTACTGTTAGTTAGTAATGAGTTAGCTTTTAAAAAAAACACAAAAAACTTTTTTTTTCAATCAAGATGCCTGGCTCTCTAGGCTTCAAATGCTGTCTCTTGCAGAGAGGTGATGCTGGTTTTTGATGGATGTTCTCAGTGCGTCAGATGCCTTGGAGAAAACCATTTGCCTCAGGATTGCCCTCATTGTGCCAAACTTAAGGCCAGGGCTTGCAGGGACAGAGACCTTTGACTGAAGTTGATTCTGCTTGAGAAGAATCCGCAGCCTGCTTCTGACCTGCGATCACAACCCAGGATGGTATGGTCACCCCCAGGTTCTCCTCAGGGCAAGAAGATGCCCAAGAAGTGGAGCTCCTCAGTACCTCATGGGGACCTTTCTGTCAAGAAACAGCCCCCCACAAGGCTGAGGTCATCAAGCGTCAGTACCTGTGATGCCCCCAGTACCTCAGGCACCATGACACCTTCTGCCAGCTCGGTACGAATCCCAAAGGGTCCAAACACCCCTAACGGGCACTGGCAAAATCACGGCACTGGTGATGACAGTGGCACCATCATTGTCATCTTCACTACCATCGGTACCGATGAAAACTTCAGCACCTAAACCAACAGTATCAGCACGCACCTTGGAGCTGTGCCCAATGGCTCCAGTGGCCCCTATGGAGTCTGAGGCACCTATGAGGACTTCAGCACCACTGGCACTGACAAGGGCTTTGGCACCGATCATATCTTTGGTGCTGCCAACCTACCAAGGCACTCTCCCCTCGGCACTGACCAGTCCATCGGCCCCTATGGTCCTAAATTGGAGACACTGGCACTGATACTTGCAGCACCATTGCCTTACATGCAGCACTCAGACCTAGCTGTTACATCTGCTCTGCAGTCGCAGCTTTTAGGCACCGATGGATCGCCAAGACTTGCGGCATCACAGCTGGTGTCCCCAGCACCATCACACTTTTCAAGTGATGATGAAAAGGGCATACAGGCCTCTTTTTCTCTATACTACAGCCCTCTGGTGTGCTATTACAAACTGCACTATGACCCTTGGTGTTCGCAGCTCCTCCCCATTGTATGGACATCCCTGGATGCCACCCCCAGTACCGCATCCAGCACAATGGCCTTATTGGAGTCCATGGGGTTCTTACAGGAGGTGTCACAGCACGCAACCCAGCCCTTATAAACAGGGCAGTTTCTACATACCATGCACAAGTGCATCTGTGCAGCGATCACAGCTCACAGAAGAGCAGGAGGTTCAACCTCCTGAAGAATCACCTCCTAATGCTTCTCCTCCAATGAATTCCTTGATTTCACCTGATGAAGATAGATTCATGGAGGTTAGGTCCATCAATGGCTATTAGCCAGGATGGGTAGGAATGGTGTCCCTAGCCTCTGTTTCTCTGGAGGTGGGTGTTAGGGGAGGGATCACATGAAGATTACCTGTTGTGATCCCTCCCTCTGAGGCATCTGGTATTGGTGCTGTCGGCAGACAAGATACTGGGCTAGATGGACCTTTGGTCTGACCCAGTATGGCCGTTCTTATGATGAGGCTGCAATGCCTCCACTGCCTTCAGCAACAAATGTTTTTGCGCACTTTCATGAACTCTTCAAGGCTACATCTACACAATGTGCTAATGAGGGACTCATTTGCATGAGTTGTGATCTCATTTGCTATCATTTGTTTTTGCGTTGGGGTTTTTGCACAAAAAACAAGCAGTGTGGATGTTTTCTTTTTGCGCAAAAACCCCTTTTTCCGCAAGATCGGTAAACCTCCTTTTTTGGGGCATAAGGATTTTGCGGAAAAAGGGGTTTTTGCACAAAAAGAAAATGTCCACACGGCTTGTTTTTGCGCAAAAACAGATTGGCAGAAAATATGCAAATGAGGGATTCATTTGCATATTTTTTGCCGCGAAAACTCGTAGTGTAGACGTAGCCCAACAGGGTAGCATCAGAGCTCAAAATTGCTACTGAGGAAGTCTCCGAAGCTCAGCATGAGCTCACAGGCATCACCCTCAACCAAAATAGCCCTACCAATCAACCTGGCCATTCTGGATCCCACCAACACCATTTGGCAAACCCCTGCCTCTATACCACCAACATGCAAGAGAGCAGATAAGAAATATTATGTCCCCGTCAAGGGTTTGGAGTTTCTTTTTACCCACCCCATGCCAAACTCCTTAGTGGTTGAAGCCACACACCGACATGTGAAGCAACATCATTTCCACACTACATCACCTGATCAGGACAGTAAGAGACTTGATCTCTTTAGTCGCAAAGCCTATACAGTTCAGGATTTCCAACTATTTGGTTTTGCTGGCAAAGTACGATTTTAAGAACTGTGCCAAATTAATGGACTTTGCGGAGGATATTTCAGAGGCAAAGACACCACAATTTCAAGCTACAGTAGCTGAGGGACTGATCATGTCTTGCGCTGTCCTCCAAGCTGTGCTGGATGCTGTGGACACAATTGCCAGGACCACTGCAATAGCCACTGTTATGCATAGGGCCTCCTGGTTCTCCCCAGCCACATTCCCTCGGGAGATCCAATCTACGATTGAGGATCTATCCTTTGATGGCAACATACTGTTTGCTGGCAAAACTAATGAGGTCCTCAATACCATGAAGGACACTCCTATCACCCTTTGCACCCTGGGCATCCCCATGCCCAACAGCAGACGTCATAGTATTGCTACCAGCCTACCTGCATCGGCAGCCTGACAATAATCAGGCCAGAAACAGAACCCATCCTCACAGACGCAAGCAACTTTTGGGCTTAGTGGCACAACGACCACCTGCCAATAAGCATATTTCAGGCCTTGGTCAAGAGCCTGGAAAACTCCCTAGAAGTTTCAATGCCGATTGTAACCATGCACACCTTCTGAAACCTCCTTTGCCCATTTTACCACCAGTGGGCAGCTATCACAGCAGACAGATGGGTGCTGGACATGATTCTCTTCATCTCCAGCCCCCCTGCCTGTCCTCCCTCCCCGCCCTCTTCAGGGACCGTCTCACAAGCTTTTACTCGATCAGGAGGTTCTCTATTTGCTAGATTTGGGAGCTATAGAACCAACACAGGGGGAAAGGGTTCTACTCCCATTACTTTTTAACTCAAAAGAAATCAGGAGGCTGGAGGCTTATCTAGATCTGTGCAGAGTGAACAAATTTGTTAAGATGCAACATTTTCACATGGTCGCTCTACCCACCATTATCCCGGCATTGCAACAAGAGGGTTGTTTTTCAGCCCTCTACCTTCAGAACAGTTACTTTAATGTCCTGATACATCCTGCACACAGGAGATTCCTACGCTTCACAGTAGGTTCGGCCCACTACCAATATCGAGTCCCACCCTTCAGTCTGTCCACGGCTCCTCGAGATTTTTCCAAACTGCTGGCTGTAACTACAGCTCACCTATGGGGATAATTATATTCCCTTATCTCAACAGCTGTCTTCTTAAGGCCACATCTCAGACTGAGGCAATTTGCATGACCGTGACAACCGTACAGTGTTTTTAGAAGCTTGGCCTCTGGATAAACTGAAAAAAGTCAATTATCTATCTGTCCCAGGTCATGAAGTTTATTGCAGCCCGTCTAGACCTGAGGGTCCCTTTCAGTCCTAGTATTTGATGATTCTAGACTCCATTTCAGCACGAACCTACTTACCTCACAACAAGTTCCTCACTATCCAAACTCTGGCCACAACACTTTACTTTCCCCCCCACATAGTACAGCCAGGGACAGCCTACAGCTTCTTGGCCATAAAGCAGCTACTACCTTCCTTGTGTTGGGTGCCCAGCTCCACATGCACTGTCTGTAGATCTGGTTCTCCATGATGTGCAAGCCTCTCAGGCATCCCATGTCGCTCCGGCTCACCATACCTCACGATGTCAAGGCATCCCTCCTCTGGTGGACCAAACAATCCAATCTGTGTGAGGGTGTTCCATTTCTCACTCGGCCCCCTCATGCATGGCAAGACCTGATATCACTGCCCCTGCCATTCTTCTTGGACTACCTCCTTAGTCTCAAACAAGCATCGCTTTCATTCAGTTCCATCAGGGTACACCTAGTAGCCAGTACAGCCTTCCACCCCAAAATTGAGAGAGGGTCCATTTTTGCACACCCAAGAACCATGAGATTCTTGAAGGGGCTGCTTTTCCTCCACCCGGATGTGTCACAGCCTATACCTTCCTGGGATCTTGATTTAGTGTTACGAACCCTA
The DNA here is from genome assembly GCA_032595735.1 of Pelochelys cantorii. NCBI lineage: Eukaryota > Metazoa > Chordata > Testudines > Trionychidae > Pelochelys > Pelochelys cantorii. Next base: position 47,995,278 of record CM064338.1, on the reverse strand, counting down.
ACCAGACCACCCTTTGAGCTTCTTGCTTCCTGCTCGTTTTCACACCTTTCCATGAAAGTCGCCTTTCTGGTTGCCATCACATTGGCTTGTCACGTTGGGCATTTGGCTGCACTCATGGCCGATCCACCCTTCACGATATTTCACACTGTCAAGGTTACTCTTTGCACGTACCCAAAGTACTTACCCAGAGTTGCATCCTCTTTCCACACACACAGTCTGGTGAACTTTCCCAAAGCCTCATGCAAATGCATTCAAGACTTCCATGCCACACACTCAATGTTAGACAAGCTCTGGCCTTTTATCTACAAAGGACTAAGATCTTCAGGAAAACCCGTCGCCTCTTTGTAGCAGTCACTGAGCAGATGAAGGGTCAAGCCATATTGAAACAAAGGCTGTCTAAATGGATCACAGACTGTTAGGCTTGTAAACCCTAAGTTTACAAACTCCATTACATGTGACAGCTCATTCTACTAGAGCTGTTTCTTCATCCACTGTGTACTTCACAACATACTGCTCAGACATTTGCAAAGCTGCCACCAGGCATCACAACTTACCTTTGCTAAGCACTATGTTTTCCTATGGAATCAGAGTTGACACTTCTGTGGGTTCTGCAGTACTACCATCAGCGTCCCATAATATTCTAAAGCCCCAGCCACCACAGGGCGAAGCCCATTGTTAGTCTCCAGACGTGGAGCATCCACAGGGACATCTCTCTCAAAGAAACAAAGGTTACTTTCCTCGTGCAGTAACTGGAGTTCTTCTAGATGAGTGTCCCTGTGGATGCTCCACAATCCACCCTCTTCTCCATTGCTTCGGACTTAGGGGACCTGCGAGGTAGAGAAGGAACTGAAGGGCTCAGGCCACACGTGCACAGTATCCTCTGGCATGGCATGTGCCGTTGGCACCGCGCATACACGGCCCGTGCAGGGACTGCTTGAAAATCTCTGATCCAGGTGCCAGAACAGTACCAAGACAGACGTGGAACATCCACGGGGACACGCATCTTGAAGGACTCCAGTTACTGCATGAGGGAGAACTTCCATTTCCAGAGAGAAGTGTCTGTTCAGAAATGTATTTAATTTCTGTCTCCTGCACTTATTTGCAGTGGTGTCATATTGTTAGGACTGCTAGGGTTGGAAAGTCCTATCACTAAACAGGAGAGACAGTTTGGCCAGGCATCTGTTCCTGACTCTGATATTGACTTGATGTGTGACCTTGGGCAAGTCATGTCACTTGTCTGCTTTTCTAACTGAAATGGGAATAATGATAGTCAGCTGCTCTTTGTGGGATGCGTTGGGGTTACAGATGAGAGGTGATTGTGATGTAGTGGGGGGTACCTTGCTGGTTGCTATGCTGGGCAGTGGGCTGTGGGTGACCTCTGCTGTCTGCAGCACGGCCCAGCAGGGCAGGGGATGAATCACTATATAAGGGGGCTCTGAACCTGTCCAACGAGTTATCTCCCATGGAGCGGAACAATGGGAAGGAGGGGAGTGGAGCCCTGGCTGGGGGCAGGGCTGGAAGGAAGGGTTAGTTTCTGTCTGGAATCATGGAGGAAGCAGCCTGAGCAAAGGGGGGCTGGGATTTAGGGGCCCAGTCTCCCCCATACCAAGAGGAGCAGAGGCTTCCTAGGCCTGGCCCTGTAACCAGATTACATCTATGCTGGGCTGTATCCTGGAGAAGCAATAAACTCCCTCTATTCTACTGGCTGGTGGAGTCTGTTCGTGCCACTACGGGGGTGCAGGAGTCGGGGGACCCCGACACGCCGTCACAGTGATAGACTGGTTAAACATTATTAAATGGACAAAAAGCACAGTCTGCAGATCTGTGGTCAGACGTCATGTTATGCTGATGCCCATTTGAGACACTGATACCTCATAACTTGCAGGTCATGTAGATGTACTGAGAAATGGGATATGCTTGCTGGGCTGGAGTGTACAGGGACCCTTGTGATAATGGGTTAGTCTGCTGAACAGAGGATTATTGAGCAGGAACTGCATTTTATCAGTGAGGAGACACCCAGCAAAATCTGTCTTAATTGGCAATAAAATGTTACTGTGCCCAGAAAGCCCTTTGTACCATTTTGTTTGTGATACAGGAAGGAGTTTAGAACACAGATCCAAATCAGATTGACTTTGGACTTCTTGGCTGCACCAACACTGAAAGCTAAGTTGGTTCAAAGTATCAGTTTACAGTGTGAGTGGGATGTTTTATGAGTGCAAAATACTTAATTTTTTTTATTCTTATTATATTGTTTTATTATGGGCATGCCTAAACTGAGGTATTGTCATGCAGAGAGGAAGACTTTGAGGCCTTGCGGACAAGGGGGATCCAGTAGATATAGTATACTTAGATTTTCAGAAAGCCTTTGACAAGGTCCCTCACCAAAGGCTCTTGTGTAAATTACATGGCTGTGGGATAAGAGGGAAGGTCCTTTCTTGGATTGAGAACTGGTTAAAAGACAGGAAACGAAGGGTCGGAATAAATGGTACATTTTCAGAATGGAGAGGGGTAACTAGTGGTGTCCCCCAAGGGTCGGTCCTAGGACCAATCCTGTTCAACTTATTCATAAATGATCTGGAGAAAGGGGTAAGCAGTGAGGTGGTAAAGTTTGCGGATGATACCAAACTGTTCAGGATAGTCAAGACAGAAGCAGACTGTGAGGGACTCCAAGAAGATCTCACCAAACTGAGTGATTGGGCAACAAAATGGCAAATGAAATGTAATGTGGATAAGTGTAAAGTAATGCACATCGGGAAAAATAACCCCAACTATACGTACAGTATGATGGGGGCTATTTGACTACGACAAATCAGGAAAGAGATCTTGGAGTTATCGTGGACAGTTCTCTGAAAACTTCCACACAGTGTGCAGCGGCAGTCAAAAAGGCAAATAGGATGCTCGGAATTATTAAGAAAGGGATAGAAAATAAGACCCAGAATATCTTACTGCCCCTGTATAAAACTATGGTACGCCCATATCTTGAATACTGTGTACAGATGTGGTCTCCTCACCTCAAAAAAGATATTTTGGCCTTGGAAAGGGTTCAGAAAAGGGCAACTAAAATGATTAGGGGTTTGGAACGGGTCCCATATGAGGAGAGGTTAAAGCGACTGGGACTTTTCAGTTTAGAAAAGAGGAGACTGAGGGGAGATATGTTAGAGGTATATAAAATCATGAGTGGTGTGGAGAGGGCCGATAAAGAGAAGTTATTTATTAGTTCCCTAAATAGAAGAACTAGAGGACACCAAATGAAATTAATGGGTAGCAGGTTTAAAACTAATAAAAGAAAGTTCTTCTTCACACAGCGTGTAGTCAGCCTGTGGAACTCCTTGCCAGAGGAGGCTGTGAAGGCTAGGACTATAATAGAGTTTAAAGAGAAGCTAGATAATTTCATGGAGGTTAGGTCCATAAAAGGCTATTAGCCAGGGAATAAAATGGTGTCCTTGGCCTCTGTTTGTCAGAGGCTGGAGAGGGATGGCAGGAGACAAATCGCTTGATCATTGTCTTCGGTCCACCCTCTCTGGGGCACCTGGTGCTGGCCACTGTCGGCAGACAGGCTACTGGGCTTGATGGACCTTTGGTCTGACCCAGTACGGCCATTCTTATGCTCTTATGACTTTCCTCAAGAACACCACCCAGTGTCCATTTAGACTGTCTTCCCCAGTCTTGTCCCGGTCTGACTGGGGAAGGTGTTGGAGCCACTTATGTGACTGCTACTCTTGAATGCTTTTCCTCAGTGTGGTCCAGAACACACAAGGTAGACTAGATTTCTGAACAAACATATTGTTCTTTCCCTAAGCAGCATGTGGTTCTCTGTGTGAGACTTGAACCATGGCTGCTGCTCACATGCTATGTCTGATCAGAAGGCTAACAAGCTCCCACCTGCACTTCCCCACTCTGATAAAGAGGCAGCAGCACAAGGGGCGTGTGGTCAGTTCCTCATGCGTACCGTATCAGAAGCAGCAGTGTGGTGGGGGGGGCACACAGCTCCTGCCTACTCCCCCACCCTGCATGCTGCTGCTTCTGATATGGTACGTGGCAGCAGTGGGGGGAGGCGTTGTACGTAATCATTTAAACTTGTACAGTAGCACATACCTATTATTACTAACCCCATCCTGGTAATTTGCTGAGGGCTAGGGCTGATCTTTGTGCTCTGGACATAACTCTGATATTTGAATGTGCATTCTTTGCTGAACAGTGACCACTGTGTCACATTTAGTCGGTTGTCTCTTGAATTGAGCTACAGCGCTAGAGAACAAAAACGGATTGTTTCCATCACCTGGATTGGTCCCCGTGTTCCTGCAGAGATTGGCAACAGACTCCCGTTAGGGTGGAAACAGGTGTGGCGCTAAGGGTGTTTTTCTGTCTTTTTGGACTCTCTGCTTTTAATGCACTGTCACCTAGGAGTGGAATTCACTCTGTGAGATGGTGGCAAAGGTGTGGGGAGGACACATCAGAGAGTACTGCTACACTCGAGAACAGTAGTGGGCAACCTGCGGGCTGCATGCAGCCCATTGGGGTTCCACCTGTGGCCTGTTCATGCCCTGTCTCCCTCCCTTCCCCACACGCCTCTTGCACACTGGGAAACTGGAGCCCTGCGCTTCCTACTCCTCTCCCTCCTAGCACTTTCGGAGTGCCACAGATCTGCTGATTCATGCTCCCTTTTTGGATGTGAAGGTGATTATTTTGCAAAGATAGCAGAGATTAAAGAGCCAACTTAAATGGTTGATCTGTGGGCTTTGGAAGAAGGGTTAAGTAAAGAAAGTTGCGGGGGGATGAGCTGTACTCCAGCTCAGAGGGGTACAGAACTGTCACACCAGAACAGATCAATTGTTAAACTAGTTTAGTATCCCATCTCTGCCAGTTGCTAATGCTGAACGCTTCAGAAGATGTAAAACTCCCACAGCGCATTTGCTTGTGTATTTGGTTTAGTCACTGTTTATTGAACCTCACTAAAATGGCAGCTCACTTACTATCTTGTCCTGCCCTATAACCTAGGGGCAGATTTGTAAAGGAACAAATGGAAATTGGCTGCCTAACTGTCCCTTGTCTTTTAAAATGTTTACCAGGGGGTCTTAAGTATGGGCTGCTGAAATAGCATAAACAGGCATCAGTTTCATATAATCACTTGGCTGACTTGTATTGACCCTCTCCCCATTTTCTCCATTCCTAGTTTTTGAGTTCATGGAAAAAGGCTTTAATTCTACTTTTCTTGTTGGACAGGAATTCGCTCCTGGAACATTCATCTTCCCTCTTGTGATCTGAATCATCAACTGAGACTCTTTGTAAGTCAGCATCTTGCTCAGTTTTCTTCAGAATTCAAAGGTAAGTTTCCTTTTATTTATATTTCATTTTGTTTTGCTTTTCTGTTGGAGTTTGAAGTTGGTGAATAGAGGATGGAAATGAAATTGGTACAGATTTTTTCCTTTCTTCTCACGAGTTGCTTCTCCGAGTTTGAGTAGATACTACCATGAACACTGAAGGTGGAAACAAAAGGCATAAATATGTTTGTTGCCCCCCCCCCCCCAAAAAAAAAAAGGCAAACATATGATTCTGGGATGCATTAACAGGAACGTTGTGAGCAAGACAGGAGAAGTCATTCTTCTGCTGTACTCTGCACTGATTAGGCCTCAATTAGAGTATTGTGTCCAGTTCTGGGCGCCATATTTCAAGATGTGGAGAAATTGGAGAAGGTCCAGAGAAGAGCAACAAAAATGATTAAAGGTCTAGAGAACATGACCTATGAGAGAAGACTGAAAGAATTGGGCTTGTTTAGTTTAGAAAAGAGAAGACTGAGATGAGGATATGATAGCTGTTTTCAAGTATCTATGAGGGTGTTACAAGGAGGAGGGAGAAAAACTGTTCTTGGCCTCTGACTCTAGGACAAGAAGCAATGGGCTTAAATTGCAGCCAGGGATGTTTAGGTTGGACATTAGAAAAAACTTCCTGTCAGGGTGGTTAAACACTGGAATAAATTGCTTTGGGGGGGTTGTGGAATCTCCATCACTGGAAATATTTAAGAGCAGGTTAGACAGACACCTGTTACGGATGATCTATTCTAGACAGTGCTTGGTCCTGCCGTGAGGGCAGGGGACTAGACTCAAAGACCTCTTGATGTATCCTTCTATGATACGTCACTGCAAAGGAATTTAATCTGGAGCTGCTGGTCTAATTATTGTGAGGGTGGAGGGTTTGTAGATGGACTAGAGACATGCTTTTAAACAAAGTGCCCAGATAAATAAAGCATTTTTGTTTGTTCCTCCTTAAAGCACAATACAACAGTATTTCATACAAATTGCTTGTTCTCAGATCTCTTTATAGATGCAGTTGACAGAAACTTTGAATTCCCCAGTCGTGAGAGTGTGATCATCTTGCTGTGGGGTGGAGGGCTGAGGAAAACTAATCGAGTGTACGTTTACCTGAATAGCAATTTGCATTTTACAGGAGTTAAATCCACTTTCTTAAAAGGGAAGATGAGGAGGAGGTACTTTATCAAGTGCCATTGGCGTTTTTTTAAACTGTGCCTTATCACCATGCATACAGAACTGGCCTCTACTCCCAAGCTAATTGTCACACTGTTAAATTCCTCAACATTTGCATTCGTATTACATATAGGTCATATCAGACATATGGGCACAGATTGTCACTGTAAGCTGCACCTGCTAGAGGTTTTTGTATCACCCTACCTCAACTGGTCAGATTCCTCTTGGGAGGCATTCACGGGTACTTGGAGGAGGGACTTGTTTTCTAATGGTCAGAATATTTAACTGGAAAGCAGAGAGCTACTTCTGGCTCTGTCATTGATTCACTATGTGAGCCTGTGGCTGTTTCCTTACCTATCCAGTGAGGATAGTGCTGGGGTGATGCATTTGTGTAAACCAGTGGTATATTTGTGGAGTCAAAGCTCTGTGTATTACTATGTATGCCAGAGCAGGGAACTTTTTTCTACCAGGGCCATTGACCCAGAAAAGAAATCAGTTGTGGGCTACACATAGCCCTGTGGGAAGGCAGGGGGAGGGTGCAGAGACTCAGTGCTGCCCCTATGCTCTGGGATGGGGCCAGAAATGAGGGGTTTGGGTTTGGGAGAGTGCTCTGGTTGGGACGGGGTTGGAGTGCGGCAGAGGGCTCTGGGCTCTGAGGTGGAGCCGGGGATGAGGGGTTTGGGGTGCAGGAAGGGGCTTTGGGCTGGGGCCAAGAGGTTTGGAGTGTAGGAGGTGGCTCTGTGCTGGGGCAGGGGTTGTGGTATGGGAGGAGGTTCAGGGTGTGGCAGGGGGCTGAGGGCTGAGAGAGTGAGTTCGGGTGTGTGGGCTCCAGCTGGGCGGCACTTACTTCCGGCGGCACAGCAGGGCGAAGGCAGGCTCCCTGTTTGCCATGGCTCTGCACTGTTCCCGTATGTGGCCAGTATGTCCCACCCCAAGCAGTGATATAGCTCCCAACCACAGGTATCGCTCCTGTAGCACCCATTGGCCGTGATTCCCAGCCAAGTGGAACCTCGTGTTGGGAGCAGGGGAGGCATGCAGAGCTTCCGTGATTGCTCTTTTGTCTAGGGGTTGCAGGGGCATGCTGGCTGCTTCAGAGAGATGTGCAGAGCTGGCCAGACTTCTAAAGACTTCTAACCCTAGTTTCCCCCTACAGCGAGGCGAACCAGCACTCACAGCTCTAGCCCCATGGAAGGGGACAAGTCTCAGGGCTTCCAGCCCTCAGCACAGAGACTTCTCATGGGCTTTCAGGAAATTAAGCAGTGGGTGGGATCCAGCTTGTGGGCCATAGGTTTCCCACACCTCTGTACACATGTGATTAATATCGCTCCTATCTCTCTAAAGCATGTATTCATTTATCTACAAATATAAAAAACAGGAAAGGATGCTTGCGTGGTCACATTAACGTTTCCTTGAATTGTATAATTATGGTGAGGAGCTATACCTGCTCGGGGACCATTTTAAAGGCAGGATTTTTAATCCCACTTGTCACAACTCCTGTCATTTCTTGGAATTGCTGTGATCTGGTGACTAGCATCTGGAAAGGACACAATTAAGGAAGATGCCTTAGCAGCTGCCCTGTGCAGCCTGCTGCTCTGGGAAGGAAGTCCCTCAACACCACTTGTCTGCCAGGACCCGATCCAAGGAAGGCGCATAGACAGCCATCTCACTCTTAACAGCTCCTGGCAGGGAGACTTTCCCTTCAGCTTCCACCATCCTCAGCTCTGCAAAAAGTTCATCGTAATCATCAGGGTAACTGCTCCCTGGCAACGAGAAGCCACAGCTAGACAGCATCTTGTGGGCAACCTGACGCAGCCATTTGTGCATGGGTGTGCACATGCCCCAAGCCAATACTGGAAGGCATCTTGACAGACCATGTAGTCCAGTGCGCTGCACTGAAGGTAGGCTAAGTATTATCTAGAGCAGTGCTGGGCAAGATGCGACCTGCCTAACACTTAGATCCAGCCTGTGGATTGCATCTGGCCACTTTATTTATATCCTGCTGCCCATGCCACCGAATTTCCAGGAGGTGGCTCAGGCAGCTGGATCCTATTTAAATAGCTCCCAGTTATCACGCTACCCCAGCAGGGACTGGAGCCATGAGCCCTTTGCATAGCTGCAGCAACCCCGGGCGGCTGCCAGGCAGCATGGTAGCGGTGGGGCCAGGAGCCGCAAGTCCTTTGCTGTATTTAATTCGAAACCTCTGGCCCCAGATAAGTCTGGGGGGGAGGCTACTCCCTAGCCCTGCCCCTTCTGCCCCACGCCACGTCCCTTCCATGCATGGAGCCGGCCCATGACCATATACCAAAAGTCGTTAAGTGGCGCCCCCCCCCCCGCAAAAATTATTTTCCACCCAATCTAGAGCATCCCTGACAAGTGTTTATATAACCTGTTCTTAAACTCCTGTGACTGAGATTCCACAGCCTCCCTAAGCAATTTGCTCAATGCTTAACTTCCCTTATAATTAAAACGTTTTTCCTAACGTCTCACCTAATCTTGCTTGCTGCAACTTAAGCCCATTGCATCTTGTCATTTCCATAGTGGATAGGGAAACAATTTATCACCCTCTTCTTTATAACAACCTTTTACATCTTTGAAGCCTATAGTTATGTGTCCGCCCTCAGTCTTCGCTTCTCCAGACTAAACAAATCCAAGTTTTTTCAGTCTTTCCTCATAGGTCATGTTTTTTAGGCCTTTCATTTTGTGTTTGTTCTCTGGACTTTCTCCAATTTGTCCACATCTTTCCTCAAGTGCAATGCCAAGAAAAGAACACAGTACTCTAGTTGAGGCCTTATTGGTGCTGAGTAGAGTGGAGGAATGACTTTTCATGTCTCACTTATACCAGTCCTGCTACTAGATCCCAGAATGATATTCTCTTTGTTAGTGACAGCATTACATTGACTCATTTAGTTTGTACTGTAGCACCCTGTAGAGACTAACAATATGTATAGGAAAAAAACCCAACAAATGGTCTGGTAGTACTTTATAGTCTAACAAAACATGTAGATGGTATCATGAGCTTTCGTGGGCACAGCTGTTGTTTTTTCCTGTACAGACTCGGCTACCCCCTGAAGCTTCTGAATATGTATAGAGAGAGTGTGCATATCGCTCGCTCGCTCGCTCGAGAGAGCGAGAGAATATCATGGGCTTTCATGGGCAAAACCCCCTTGTCAGATGAGATGAGCTTGAGTGGAGAAAGAGGGATACTCGGAATAAGAAGGGAGAGGAAGAAAAAAAAAGTACTTGTCAATTGTAGTCTTAGTGTTAATGAGGCTAATTGAGTGGGCTGAAAGTGCCCTATACTTAGCTTTTGATGTCAATGGGTGTTGAATGTAAGGAAAGCTGGTGTCATCCAGTTCAAGTCTTTGTTCAGTCCAAGGGAGACAATGTCAGATTTACATATGAAGGTCAGTTCTTCACCCTCTCAGTAGTTGGCTTGTGAAATTCTTCTGTAGAAGAATGGCTAATTTTAAATCCATTAATGAGTGCCCAGGAAAGTCAAAATGGTAACTCAGAAATCTGTTGGAACATTTTAAATGTCTGATTTGTGTCCATTAATCCTTTGTTGTATAGACTGTCCAGTTTGGCCAATACACATGGCAGAGGGGCATTGCTGACACCTGCTGGTGCATATCACATTAGAGTAGTGGTTCCTCAACCTTTTTTATACCGCAAACTGGCAAACCTATTCACAAACTTTTGGTGGACTGATAACATTTTATTTGCATATTCATTATGCAAATAAATAGTGAACATGCAAATAATGTTACTGTCTGCTGCAAACAGCCAGGTTCAACTCCGGCAGTCGCCATGTGGTGGGCAGCTGCTGCAGATAAAGCCGGCTGTTTGCGACGGTTCTGGGGGCCAGGGCTGGGGTACACCCTGAGTCCCCCAGTGCCAGCCCTATCCCCTAGAGCCCCCTACCCCTCCACTACTCCCCAGAATCAGCCACTGACCCTAGAATCCCCTGCATGCAACCCCTGCCAGTACCAGCTTCCCACCCTCAGAGCTCCCCAGTGCCAGCCCCCCATCCCAAACGCTTCAGGGCCAACCCCCTGCCCTTTAGAGTCTCTCACCATCCTGGTGCCGAACTCCTGTTTCCAGAGCACCACTGCACCCAACCCCCACAGAGTTCCCCCTAGTACTAGGGATGTTAGCAAGTAGTCAACTGGTTCTGTGGTTTCCCCCAGACAAAGCACAGAGTTGGGGTAACTGCTCTCCATGAAGAGCAATGCAGACACTGAACCATTTCAGCTCTGGGAGAATGCAGTTCTAGGACACAGCACCCAGAAAACCAATTTTCAAAAGGGAACAAAACCCCGAATAAATCAGTCTGAGTAAGTTTTACACAAAGAAAGCTCTTAAGAATGCTCACAGTCTTTATCAATGATAGAGGGAGATACACACTGCTTGTCCCCCCAGGTAACAGTTATTTACACTGGGCTTGATAGTAAACAAAAGTTTTATTAAGAACAAACAGTAGGATTTCATAGAATCATAGAACGCTAGAACTGGAAGGGACCTTGAGAGGTTATCGAGCCTAGTCCCCTGCCTTCATGGCAGAACCCAGTACTATCTCTCTAGACCCATCCCTGATAGATGTCTATCTAACCTGCTCTTTAAATATCTCCAGTGATGGAGATTCCACAACCTCCCTAGGCAATTTATTCCAGTGTTTAACCACCCTGACAGGAAGTTTTTCCTAATGTCCAACCTAAACATCCCTTGCTGCAGTTTAAGCCCATTGCTTCTTGTTCTATTCTCAGAGGCTAAGGAGAACAATTTTTCTCCCTCCTCCTTGTGACATCCTTTTAGATACCTGAAAAATGCTATCATGTCCCTTCTTAATCTTCCCTGTTCCAACCTAAACAAGCCCAATTCTTTCAGCCTTCTTTCATGGGTCATGTTCTCTAGACCTTTAATCATTCTTGTTGCTCTTCTCTGAACCTTCTCCAATTTCTCCACATCTTTCTTGAAATGTGGTGCCCAGAACTGGACACAATACTCCTCTGTGCTGATTAGGCCTCAGTTGTAGAGAGGAAGAATGACTTCTTGTGTCTTACTCAAAACACACCTGGTCATGCATCCTAGATTCATGTTTGCTTTTTTTTTTTTTTTTTTTTTTTTTGCAACAGCGTCACACTGTTGACTCATATTTAGCTTGTGGTCCGCTCTAACCCCTAGATCCCTTTCTGCCATACTCCTTCCTAGACAGTTGCTTCCCATTCTGTATGTGTGAAACTTATTGTTCCTTCCTAAGTGGAGCACTTTGCATTTGTCCTTATTAAACTTCATCCTATTTAGCTCAGACCATTCTCCAGTTTGTCCAGATCTTTTTTAATTATGACTCTGTCCTCCAAAGCACTTGCAATCCGTCATAGCTTGATGATATCTGCAAACTTAATAAGCGTACTCACTATGCCATCATCTAAATTGTTGTAAGATATTGAACAGAACTGGTCCCAAAACAGACCCCTGTGGAACCCCCACTTGTGCTTCCAGCAGGATTGTGAACCATTAATAACTACTCTCTGAGAACAGTTATCTAGCCAGTTATGCACCTACTTTATAGTAGCGCCATCTAAGTTGTATTTGCCTAGTTCATTGATAGGAAGATCATGCGAGACCGTATCAAATGCTTTCCTAAAGTCTAGGTCCGTGGTCACCAACCTGTCGATCACAATCAACTGGTCGATTGGAAGGGCTCAACCAGTCAATCACGAGGCGTTCAGGGCCCCTCCATTTCTCCCCACCCTAAGAAAAAGCACACCCTGATGCTACCTCCAGTGACAATGGAGGTAGCACCGGCTTCCTGCAGGATGGGGGGGCAGTCCCGCAGCTGCTCGCCACTTCCGGGGTTTCAGGAAGTGTGCAGACTGCTCCCCCTCCCCCAAACACCCGGCGTGGTACCTGAAAGGCCAGGTCTGTGGTGCACCGGGGACTTCCTTTCCCCCTGCTACCTTCCTGTGTGTGTGTGTGTGGGGCGAAATCCCAGGAGGAGGCGCGCGCCGAGGAATTCCTTTCTCCCTGCTGTCTTCCTGCATGGGGGCCATGGAATGTAGGAGTCCCGAGAGGAAGCGTGGAGGACTCCCTGCCCCAGCACTCACTGGCAGCCTGCCCCAGCATCCTGTCCCCTACTCCCACCAGCACCCTGGCACCTGCCCCATCAACCACCAGCACCCAGGTCCCTGCCCCAGGATTCTGTCCCCTGCCCCAGCACCCACCGGCACCCTGTCCCCTACTCCCACCAGCAACCTGTTCCCTACCCCAGCAACCTCTGGCATCCTGTCCCCTGGCCCTACCAGCACCTTGCCACCCACCCCAGCACCCTGTCCCCTGGCCCAGCACACTGCCACCTGATCTAGCACCCACCAGCACCCTATCCCCTGTCCCAGCACCCTGTCACCCACCAGCACCCTGCCCCAGCACCCTGTCCCCTGCTCTCACCAGCACAGCTAGGGCCACATTAGTGAGGCTTGGAGGTTTTTGGAGGGGGGTTGTGTTTTTGCATCTCACTTGTGTGGCCCCAACTGACTTTTCTGTGTGTCAGTGACACCAGACTCAAAACAGGTTCCCTGCCCCTCTCATAAATAAAGATATTGCTGAAACTTTTTGTGTTTGACATAGTATTTTATTTAGAAATGAAACCTAGCCAACAAGCCCCCAATTGGGGCCAAGCCCCCATCTGGCTGCAGCATCATCACACACCTGTACCCCCCCCCCGACCCCAAATGTGAGCCTATCATACACTGGAACTCCCTGTCCTGAGCTCACATCCCCAAACTCCTGCACCCCCACATCCTCAGTCTTCTGTCTCAACACTCCTGCACCATCCACACTCCACAAATCTGTGTCCTGATCCCACCATACTCCTAACCTCCCTGCCCTGAGTGCCTCACACACCCCAGTCCAAACCCCTGCACCCTCACATCCACAAGCGTGTGGCTTGCTCAGCACCCCAACCCTCCACCTGACCCCAACACTCCCCAGCCTGGAGCCCCCTCCCTGAGCCAGCATCCCCTTCTCCACGTCCTCCTGCATCCAGATTCCCTCCCAGAGCTTGCACCTCTCACCCCTTCCCACATCCCTCATTCCCACCCCAGAGCCTGCACCTTCTGTCTCAACCCAGTGGGGGTACGGCTAGATTACAAGAGTTCTTCTGCTTTTTTTTAGTGGAAGAGCAAACGTGCTCTTTCGGCAGCCCTTGTATTCCTTATTCCACGAGGAATAAGGGGGCTTCCAAAAGAAGGGGTTTTTCGGACATTTGGGCCTGTCTAGACGGGCCAAATGTTGGAAAAACCTCTTCCGACAGAAAGATCGAAAAAAAGTGGCAGTGTAACCGTACCCTCAGTGTAAGCTGGGGATAGCAAGTGATGGAGAGGAGGAGAACAGAGAGGGCGGGGCCTCAAGGAAGGGGTGGGGTCTTGGGGAAGGGATGGGGTGGATCTTGGCTTGTCCTGATATTTAAAAAGTGATCTTGGGTGTAAAAAGGTTGGAGACCACTGATCTAGGTATACCACATCCACCGTTTCTCCCTTATTCACAAGACTTGTCATCTTATCAAAGAAAGCTTTCAGATTGGTTTGACATGATTTGTTCTTTACAAATCCATGCTGGCTGTTGCCTATCACCTTACTGTTTTCTAGTTGTTTGCAGATGATTTCCTTAATTACTTGCTCCATTATCTTTTCTGGCACAGAAGTTAAACTGCCTGGTCTGTACTTTCTTGGGTTGTTCTTATTTCCCTTTCAATAGATGGGCACTATATTTGCCCTTTTCAAGTCTTCTGGAATCTCTCCTGACTTCAGTGACGTTTTAAATATGATAGCTAAAGGCTCAGATCCTTGAGTATTCTAGGATGCATTTCCCAGGTCCTGGTGACTTGAAGACATCTAACTTTTCTAAGTAATTTTTAACTTGTTCTTTTAAAAAAAAATTTCTAAACCTACTCCATTTCCACTAGCATTTACTATGTTAGGCATTCCCTCATCATTAGACTTCTTGGTGAAGACAAACAAAGAAGTCATTAAGCGCCTCTGCCATTTCCAAGTTTCCTGTTATTGATTCTCCCTCCTCACTGAGCAGTGGGCCTACCCTGTCCTTGGTCTTCCTCTTGTTTCTAATATATTTATAGAATGTCGTCTTGTTTCCCTTTGTCTCCAGCTAGACTGAGCTCATTTTGTACCTTTGCCTTTTTAATCTTGTCCCTGCATACTTATGTTATTTGCTTATATTCATCCTTTGTAATTTGACCTAGTTTCCACTTTTTATATTATTCCTTTTTGATTTTTAGATCGTGTAAGATCTCCTGGTTAAGCCAAGGTTGTCTCTTACCATACTTTCTATCTTTCCTACACAGTGGTATAGTTTGCTTTTGCGCTCTTAATAATGTCCTTTTGAAAAACTGCCAATTCTCTTCAGTTGTTTTTCCTCTTAGTCTTGCTTCCCATGAGACCTTACCTACCAGCTCCCAGGGTTTACTAAAATCTATCTTCCTAAAATCCCTTGTCTCTGTTTTGCTGTTCTGTCTTCTACCATTCCTTATAATCACACTCTAATTTCATGATCGCTTTCACCCAACCTGCCTTCCACTTTCAAATTTTCAACCACTTGCTTCCTATTTGTTAAAATCAAATCTAGAACAGCTTTCCCCCAGTAGCTTTCTCTACCTTCACTGCCACCAGCAGGCTGACATCCAGCTGTTTTTCCTTTTCTACAGATGTGACCAACACTATCACAAAAATCCTCCAAAGCCAGAAGATTAGCTTCTGTCTGGAGAACAGTAATTCTCCTGTATCAAAAAAACAATGCAGGGCCAAAGTGATTCTGATTGGAAACAGTGTTCCCTCTAAAATTTTCCATCCATGAGTAGGGGGGTGAGTTTTGACTTATTCTGTTACCTGCCTTTCTTATGCCCACCACTCCTTTCAACCCCTTTTCTCCCGGCACCACTCCTCCCCTCTCCTCTTTCTTCCTCTTGTCACTAATGCCCTTCCCCTCTGCCCCTCCCATCTGCTCCTACCAGCATCACCTTGTCCCCTCCCCTTTCCTACCCCCACTGACACCTTTCCATCCCTATCCCACTCCTCCTGCTCTTTCCCTTCATTGTCTCCTCTTGGCCCCCTGGCATTTGTCTCTCCTCCACCCTGCCCTTTGGTTTCCCGTTTCTTCTCCTGCCTTGGGCCCTTCCTCTCCTCACCCTCACAATTCCCTTAGTTATACCTCTGCCCCTTCCGTCACCTTCTGCCACCCTGACACTTGCCCCTGCACCTTGTTGGGCAGGGCAGCATGGCGGGTGGCTATCCCATGTGCCGGGACTGGAGCGAGGCTCTGGTGCAGCTGCTCCTGGGCCAGGGCCGCGGTACTAAAAATAGTACTGCAGCCTGGCTCCAGTCCTGGAACACGGGGCAGCCACCTGCCACATGGCTCAACCCTGGGAACAGCTGGGACTGGGGCTGTATGGCAGCTGGGGCTGGGACCATGGTACTAAAAATAGCACTGCAGCCCCGGCTCCAGTCCTGGCACACAGGGCAGCACGACCCATGTGCTGGGACTCAAGCCGGGGCTTCCATATTATTTTTAGTAGTGTGGTTCCAGCCCTAGCTGCTCCCAGGGCTGGGCTGGCTGGCAGGCAGCTGCCCCATGTGCCAGGACTGGAACTGGGGCTGCAGTGCTATTTTTAGTGCTATTTTTAGTACTGCGGCTCAGGCTCCAGCTCTGGCAGTCACCATGTGAGCTGTGTGGAGGCTGTTCAGCTGCTCCTAGGGTGCAGCAGCCACCTTACACACGGCCCTGCCCCGGGGAGCAGCTGGGGCCGTGGCTGCACAGCTCGCTGAAAGGAGAAACTAACCAACCTTTTAACTGAAAGAGTCTGCAAAGTACAGTATCTTGGCTCTGCTTGCCTCATCACTAGCCCTGGATGATCAGCATCTGTGGTCTCTGATTTCTTCTTTTTTCTTTAGCTCACTAAGACATTTTCTTTTTCTTCTGGATAAAGATTTGGCCACAATGATCTATGTGTTTGTCACCATCAGGTTAGATTTCTGTGACTTACTATCTCGAAGCCTGAAGGTAGATGCTATACCAAGGTGTCGTCTTGTGTAGATTACAGCACCCACCTTAATGAGACGAGCCACTTTCAGTATGTTATTACCTCAAAGGCTTTCATTCCTGTGGCAATCCTCTGCCCCATACTTGATGAAATTGGTTTGTAAGTGTAAATAAGCATAACTCAAAGATGTTTTGGACAAAATACTTTATGTAACCTATCAATTTTAATGTTAAAATCTGCTGGTTCTATATATCTTATTTGGATGCATGTATCATTCTTGTATGTAAGGTTAGAAATATCAGGTATGAGATTTTCTTATGGTTTTAAATGTGCAAATGGTGTACCCAGAAGCTTTAACGACTGGGTGATCAACTTAACTTGAGAACAGCCTTGTTCATCCTTTAAGTTTAAGTAGTGATTGGTCCTAGGAAGACATGTGACCATACCAGCTGGTAGTATGGTACCAGTTTGACTAGGTAACTTTCCATGGGAGGTGGGGTAGAGAACAGAACATTTCTGCCCAAGGAGAATCTATATAAACAATGGGAAGCTCTCTCTCTTTTATCTTTGGCTGGGCTGGAGAAGAAGGGCCTGGCACACTAAGATACAAAAGAAACCACCAGAGACCCAAGTCAGAATAAACAATCATTTTTTGGCTTGAAGCCTGGCCTGAAATAAGAACAAGCTTTTTAGGGTAATAATTTTTTTAGTGAATTAGAATTAGCTGTGCATTTTCTTTTAATTTTAATTCTGTAATTTAGGCTACACCTAGACTGCAAGCTTCCTTCGGAAGAAGCTTTTCTGGAAGAGATCTTCCAGAAAAGCTTATTTCGAAAGAGAACATCCACACAGCAGAAGAGCAACGAAAAAGCAATGTGCTTTTTCGATTGATTGGACGCTATCTCGCATTTAAATTGTCATTAGTATGGACGGAGTGGTCACCAGGGCACCTGTTATTTCGAAAGAATTCCCTCTTCTGCATCCACACACGCCTTTTGCCGAGAAAGCTTTTTTCGGAAAAAGGCTTCTTCCTTGTAGAATGAGGTTTACTGCTGTAGGAAAAACCCCTCCGTTCTTTTGACTTTCTGTCGAAAACTCAATGGCAGTGTGGATGCAAGTATTGTTTTTCTGGAAAAATGCTGCAGTGTAGACTCACCCTTACTTTGCTCTGTCCTTTTTCACTTGCAACCACTTCCATCCTACGTTTCCACTTAATTAAGTAGTCTGTTTACTATCAAGGCCAGTCTAAATAATTGCTACGGGGAGGTGGGGGAGAGCAACCAATGTGCATATTCCCTCTTTCATTGATAGAGGATGAATATCCTCATAAGAACATAAGAATGGCCGTACTGGTCAGACCAAAGGTCCATCTAGCCCAGTAGCCTGTCTGCCGACAGTGGCCAGCACCAGGTGCCCCAGAGAGGGTGGACCGAAGACAATGATCAAGCGATTTGTCTCCTGCCATCCCTCTCCAGCCTCTGACAGAGGCCAAGGACACCATTTTATCCCCTGGCTAATAGCCTTTTATGGACCTAACCTCCATGAAATTATCTAGCTTCTCTTTAAACCCTATTATAGTCCTAGCCTTCACAGCCTCCTCTGGCAAGGAGTTCCACAGGCTGACTACACGCTGTGTGAAGAAGAACTTTCTTTTATTAGTTTTAAACCTGCTACCCATTAACTTCATTTGGTGTCCTCTAGTTCTTTTATTATGGGAACTAATAAATAACTTCTCTTTATCGGCCCTCTCCCCACCACTCATGATTTTATATACCTCTAGCATATCCCCCCTCAGTCTCCTCTTTTCTAAACTGAAAAGTCCCAGTCTCTTTAGCCTCTCCTCATATGGGACCCGTTCCAAACCCCTAATCATTTTAGTTGCCCTTTTCTGAACCCTTTCCAAGGCCAAAATATCTTTTTTGAGGTGAGGAGACCACGTCTGTACACAGTATTCAAGATATGGGCGTACCATAGTTTTATACAGGGGCAGTAAGATATTCTGGGTCTTATTTTCTATCCCTTTCTTAATAATTCCGAGCATCCTATTTGCCTTTTTGACCGCCGCTGCACACTGCGTGGAAGTTTTCAGAGAACTGTCCACGATAACTCCAAGATCTCTTTCCTGATTTGTCGTAGCCAAATTAGCCCCCATCATACTGTACGTATAGTTGGGGTTATTTTTCCCGATGTGCATTACTTTACACTTATCCACATTACATTTCATTTGCCATTTTGTTGCCCAATCACTCAGTTTGGTGAGATCTTCTTGGAGTCCCTCAGTCTGCTTCTGTCTTGACTATCTTGAACAGTTTAGTATCATCCGCAAACTTTACCACCTCACTGCTTACCCCTTTCTCCAGATCATTTGAGTAAGTTGAACAGGATTGGTCCTAGGACCGACCCTTGGGGGACACCGCTAGTTACCCCTCTCCATTCTGAAAATGTACCATTTATTCCTACCCTTTGTTTCCTGTCTTTTAACCAGTTCTCAATCCAAGAAAGGACCTTCCCTCTTATCCCATGGCCATGTAATTTACACAAGAGCCTTTGGTGAGGGACCTTGTCAAAGGCTTTCTGAAAATCTAAGTATACTATATCTACTGGATCCCCCTTGTCCGCATGTTTGTTAACCCCTTCAAAGAACTCTAATAGATTAGTAAGACAGGATTTCCCTTTACAGAAACCATGTTGACTTTTGTCCATAAAATTATGTTCTTCTACATGCTTCACAATTTTATTCTTTACTATTGTTTCGACTAATTTGCCCGGTACTGAAGTTAGACTTACCGGTCTGTAATTGCCCGGATCGCCTCTAGAGCCCTTTTTAAATATTGGTGTCACATTGGCTACCTGCCAGTCATTAGGTACGGAGCTTTCTTTGTGTGAAACTTTTACTCAGAGAAAGATGGATTTATTTGGGGGTTTGTTCCCCTTTGTGTGCCAGCCCTAGAACTGCATCCTGCCAGAGCTGAAGTGATTCAGTGTCTGCGTTACTCTGCAGGGGGCAGTTACCCCAACTCTGTGGCATGGCTGAGGGAGACCAGAGAATCTGGCCCAGCAGGACATGAGGGTGGGAAGCCCCAGAGAGGAAGAAGGCGAGTGTCAGTGAAATAATCAGCACACCAGGAAACGGCTCCAAGGGGTCATCTGTGACCACACCTGTCATGGTTCCACTTCTCTTGCTAGTTCAAGGCCCTGGTCCAAATCTTCAAAACCATCAAAAGGGAAAGACCGAGCTATTCTATTAAATGTCTTTATTATGTGTATTACTGAAGCACTCTGAAGCACCAAGTGGGACTGAGGTTCAGGTGTACTGAGCACATAGAAACACTTAGGAAAACATAGCCCAGCAGTTAGATTTCCATTCATGTCCTTCCAAAACAATGATTCCTCTGGAATAATGTAGCGTATGCAGTATGTGATACAGCATCTACATGTGTCCCAAGCAAAGCTGTTCACAACCAGGGAATACAGAAGATCAAGAAATTCTATGGCATTTGCTGTGGACCTCTCCACGGAGACCTGATTTACCTGGATAGTGCTTAGGCACTACAATGATGAGCACTATCACTGGGAGCAGCATCATGAGTAGCCCTGTGAGCTCTCTGTGCTGAAGAATGTCAAAGTAGCACAGTGTCTGTTCTCCTCCCGCGGCAGCAGCAGCCTGCCTGCTTCTGTGTTCCTAGTGCAGGGCAGGACAGGAGTATTCCAATGATTGATTTGCTCTTTGTTCCTCAAGCAGAGCCGCTCACTCAGCTGTCAAATACTTCCCAAAGCTTGAAAGGGGAGGGGCGTATGCCTGCAGGGCAGCAGAGATAACAAAACACTGAGCACAGCCATCTGGGCAGGTATCATGGGATGCTGGTGGAAGCCAGTTATAGCAACAAAACAGAGTCTATGCAGTTTTTGTAGATCATAAAGGAAGGGGAAAAGGAAAAAAGTCTCTAGTAGGGGTGGAAATTTTTTTCGTCAAAACTAGGTGTTTTGCCCCCAAAAGTTCCATTGTACTATGTACTCTCTCACTGTTTTGTCACCAAAAGACAGGTTTTGGTGACAAAAATTGCAGTGTACACATGCCCTCAGAACTTGCTCTTTATACTGAGTAGGGAAGTAAAACAAACAATGGATTTCTGACTTGTACACTGCAGCACATTGAGCTCCCTTCCTGACCTTCGCTGCCCTGCTGCTGGCTTTGGGAGAGCTTGATGAGGACAGCTGAGACCTACCCTGTCCACACCTGCCTGGAGGCTCTTACATAAGAGACAGCTGGGCCCTGCAATGGCACTTTGCCTTTCCCAGGCAGAAAGGGAGTGTTGTGCTGCCATCTGATGGCAGAGGCTGGTTGCAGGCACTATTGTTGTGTGATATGTTCAAACTGTCTGTCTATTTTTTAGCTGTCAGGGGTCTCACCAACAGTTTGAAAACCTTATAGCAGCTCAGGTTATGTCTACACTACAGTATGTCAGCACGTTATGCTGCTCTGGGTGTGAATAAACCGCCCCTCTGAGCAGTGTAAGTTACACAGACATAAGCACTAGTATGGACAGTTTTGTGTCAGTGGGAGAGCTTCTCCCGCCAACATAGCTACTGCTATGTGTGGGACCTGACGTAATTAAATCAACAGGAGTGCTCTCTCCTATCAGCTTAGAGTGGCTGCATTAGGGTGTGTCCACACTACACAGCTTTTGGTGACATGGCTGTGTCGACATAGCTGTGTTGCTAAAAGTCAGGCAGTGTAAACACTGTCCAAACTTGCTGACAAAAAATGTCCATCCCCTCAGAGCAGCAGCAGCTGTTTACACTAGTATTTGCTGCAGCAAAACTTTTGTCATATGGAAGTGGGGAGGTCAAGGACAAAAGCTTTGTCGCTCAATTGCCAGTGCCATAGAACAGCTACCTTGGGAACCAGGACAGCTGTGTTCTTGTTGCTTCAGTGGGGTGAGAAACCCTGAGAGGTCAGCTGACTGGGGAGCTATCAGTGGGGTGAATCCCAGTTGAGAATTTTGATCTGAGAGATTACAGATATTGCAGATGAGTCCCTGAGCTGTTATGCAGATTATTACTCTTGTTTATACTTATTTATACTGTGTCCCTCTGTGGCAGCATATACCCATCCCATCACTGGAATAGGGCTATTCTGGGGTGGGGTTGCCACTTGACCGGTCACCGGACTGTCTCTCTAGTCCATAAATCTCTTGTACCCTACACACCTCTAAGTCCATCAGTAGTCTTACTCAGCAGACAAAATGGCCTGCTGGCCAAAGACAATAAGCCTTCTAGGCTTCTGGGCAGTATGGCCTAATAGCCAGAGTCAATAAGCCCTCTTGACTTCAGGGCAGTAGGGCCTAATAGCCAGAGTCAATAGGACTCGGCTTATTGGTAGGGGGACCCGAGCCCACCCTGCTCGACCAGATCCCGACCCAGGGCCCTGTGAGAGATGGGGCTGCCTGCTGCTCCCTCTCGGCAGGGAATCCGGCTGAAACACGCAGAGAATACTTGGGCGGGAGAAGTGGCTCCTCTACCCTCCCTGGGTTGCTTCCTACCGGTCCTGCTGGGGAGTGGTTTCTCCCTGGGTCTCCATAGGGGCTGAGTAGTGGCAGGCTCCTGGCACTTCAGGTCCCTCTGTTTGGGACTGGGGCTGTAACAGCGCTGAAGCTCTGTCTAGAGAACCTTCCTCTTTGCTGGCCAGCCCAGACTGAGCTGCTCTCTGGCCTTTTGTACTGCTCCAGCACTTGGAGCATGCCCAGTCTGGCCAAAGGGGTGGGACTTTCTCTGCCCACTGGGTTTTCATCCCCCTTGTTCTAGTGTGGGGTATGCCCACTCCATCACACCCTCATTAAAACCAGGACCTAGTTGCAGGATGCCAGGCAGATATAGAGGAGACAGTTGCTGCTCCAACAAGGATATGCTCTAGTCTAATCAGAGATAAGATGGAACGAGTGAATGGCAGACTCACGCAATATAAGAACTAGGGGTCACCAAATTAAATTAATAGGCAGTAGGTTTAAAACAAACAAAAGGAAGTTTTTCTTCACTCAGCGCACAGTCAGTCTGTAGAACTCCTTACCACAGGATGTGGTGAAGGCTAGAACTTTAACAGGGATCAAAAAAGAGCTAGATAGATTCATGGAGGTGAGGTCCATCAATTGCTATTGGCCAGGATGGGTAGGAATGGTGTCTCTAGCCTCTGTTTCTCTGGAGGTGGGTGACAGGGGAGGGATCACGTGAGGATTACTGTTGTGATCCCTCCCTCTGGGGCATCTGATTTTGGCCACTGTGGGCAGACAGGGTACTGGGCTAGATGGACCTTTGGTCTGACCTGGTCTGGCTGCTCTTATGTTCTAGATGAGAGGAGGGACATGGAGCGGGGAGGTGTTACATGGAGCTTTTGGGGGGCCAGAGGCTATCCGATCTTTACAATAAAAAGTCATTGTTTCTCCCTGACTGACAGACATCTGAACTGTCACTGCCTGGGTGATTGTCAGCATCAGAGGAGGCCTGGCTCTTAGGGAGAAACTGTGGAGAAAGGGGAAGGGTTTTATGAATTATGGGTAGGGTGACCTGATGTCCCATTTTTAAAGGGGCAGTCCCATATTTAAGCCCTTCTGTAGGCACCCTGACTTTTTCTTAAAAACTGGCAAATTGTCCTGTACTTTCTGTCTCTCCCTCCCATGAGTACCAGCAGGTCCTGCTGCTGGCCAGATCCCTGTTTGCAAGCTGCCTGCCCAACAGCATGGAGTGTGGGAGGGTCCAGGGACTGATTATAGGCAGAGCTGGTGGCAGGACAAAGATGCAGTGTGGGGGGCCAGCTGCTCCCCCTGCTGGTCTGTGAGCACAGCCCCACTGTGTGCCAGCTCTCAGCCAGCAGGGTCCCACCCCCATCCCATTTCCAGCCAGCGCTGCCCGTGCTGTGAGCTGCAGTGGCTAGTGAGTGCAGGCAGGCACCAGGTGGTAGCCAGTTACGCACTGTCTCTGTTGCCCAACCCTCTGCATGCTCCCCCTCTTGCTGGCCTTTCTCTGCTTTTCCCTTCACTCCCCCCCAGCCCTGCTGCTCCTCCATATCCCCCCTCCCTCCAGCAGGGCACATCCCGCTTGCAATGCTTTGCAGAGAACCAGCCCCCGGTCTGAGTGCTGAGCTCCCCAGCAGCCTGGCTGACACGCTCCTTCCTTCCCTGCCTCTGGCTGGGCCAGCGCCTCGGGAAAGCTCAAGACTCTCGAGGCTAGGGCACTGGCCCGGAGGAGCCAAGCCCTGCATGTGCCAAAGCCGTGCATAGGCTGGCATGGGGAAGTCTCCCTGCCTATCAGCTAAGCCCTGGAGTAGGGGGTGGAGAAGTGATTTCCAGCCTGTTCACCCTGATCCTGCAGGCTCCACAGCAGCCTTTTGGGCAGAGGCTTAGTGCCCTTTTTACACACTCCCCTACCCTGGGTCCTGCCCCCTGGGAGCACGACACTGCTCTGTTCACTATTTAACCTCCCCTGCTGAGCCACCTTTCGGGCCAGGCCCTGTGGCTTCCAAAATGCCTGCAGTCAGGTTTCTTGGGCACTGGTGCACAGTGCATCCTTAGGGCTTAAGGGTTATGTTGATTCCTTTCTCAGCCTCCACTTTTTCTCATTGAGCTCCCCTCCACCCATGTGTCCACAATGAGCAGTGTCCGCAATGAGCAGAAATTTCATAGTGACCAGGGAAAACCTCCCACAGGTTTTTCTCCTCCTCACTCAGACATTCGACAGCCATGTCTGTAGTACCACTCTTTCACCAGTCACTAACTCATGGGGCCTCTGGATGATCGAGATGCTAAAGGAGCATTCAAGGACAATAAGGCCCTTGTGGAGGAAATAAAATGTATTTGCATCTGTCTCCACGGCTGAGGATGTGAGGGAGATTCCCAAACCTGAGCCATTCTTTTTAGGTGACAGATCTGAGGAACTGTCTCAGATTAAGGTGTCATTAGAGGAAGTTTTGGAACAAATTGATAAACTTACCGGGACCAGATGGCATTCACCCAAGAGTTATGAAGCAACTCAAATGTGAAATTGCAGAATTACTAACTGTGGTTTGTAACCTGTCCTTTAAATCAGCTTCTCCACCAAATGACTGGAGGATAGCTAATATGATGCCAATTTTTTTAAATGTGCTCCAGGGATGATCCTGAGAGTTAGTCTGGTAAGTCTAACTTCAGTACCTGTCAAGTGATTTGAAATGATTAATAGAATTCAGACACAGAGATGAACATAATTTGTTGGGGAAGAGTCAACATGGTTTTTGTAAAGGGAAATCATGCCTCACCAATCTACTAGAGTTCTTTGAGGAGGTCAACAAACATGTGGACAAGGGGATCCAGTGGATATAGTGTACTTAGATTTCCAGAAAGTATTTGACATAGTTCCTCACCAAAGGCTCTTAGGCAAATCAAGCTGTCATGGGATAAGAGGGAAGGTCCTCTCATAGACCGATAACTGGTTAAAAGATAAGACACAAAGGCTAGGAATAATGAGCCGTGTACAGAATGGAGAGAGGTAACTAGTGATGTCCCCCAGAGGGTTGTACTGGGACCAATCCTGTTCAACATGATCAAAAATGATCTGGGGAAAGGGGTAAACAGTGAGGTGGCAGAATTTGCAGATGATACAAAACTGTTCAAGATAGTTAAGAACAAAGCAGACTGTGAAGAGCTTCAAAAGGCTCTCACAAAACTAGGTGACTGAGCAACAAAAGGGCAGATGAATTTTAAGGTTGACAAATGCAAAGTAATGCCCATTGGAAAACATAATCCCAACTATACATACAAAATAATGGGGACTAAATTAGCTGTTACTACTCAAGAGAGACATCTTGAAGTTACTGTGGATAGTTCTCTGAAAACATCCACTCAATGTGCAGCAGCAGTCAGAAAAAGCAAACAGAATGTGGTTGCCTCATCTAAAAACATCTTGGCACTGGAAAATGTTCAGAAAAGGGCAACAAAATGATTAGGGGTATGGAACGGCTGCCATATGAGAAGAGATTAATAAGATTTGGACTTTTCAGGTTGGAAAAGAGACAACTAAGTGGGGATATGAGAGAGGTCTATAAAATCGTGACTGGTGTGGAGAAAATGAATAAAGAATTATTTACTACTTCCCATAACACAAGATCTTGGGGTAACCAAATTCAGTTAATAGCAGATTTAAAACAAACAAAAGGAACTATTTCTTCACACAACAGTCAGCATGTGGAACTCCTTGCCAGAGCATGTTGTGAAGGCCAAGACTATGGCAGAGTTCAAAACAGAGCTCGATAAATTCATGGATGGGTCCGTCAATGGCTATTAGCCAGGATGGGCAGGGATGGTGTCCCTAGCTTCTGTTTGCCAGAAGCTGGGAATGGGTGACAGGGGATGGATCACTTGATGATTACTAGGAGTGTTAGTGTATAGTTGTTTAAACGATTAACCGATAAGCTTAGGCTTATCCGTTAATCCAAATGACTATGCGCACCCCGGCCCCCCCCGCTTGTTGCCTGTGTACTGGAACCAGCCGGGGAGGCGGGCAGGCAGGAGCCAGTGCCCATGGGGAGCTGGCTCCCCATGAGCACCAAATCACATGGAGCCACCTGCTCCCTCACTCCTGTGCTGCTGCCTCTGAAAGAAGCTGGCTTTTAAGAAGGCTTTCCGCATGTGCTGTTTCTGCAGAGCCACCTACTCCCCTTCCCACTTGCTGCCTCTCACAGAGGCAGCAGGGGAGGCAGGTGGAAGCTGGTGCTCGGGAGGCAGCTGGCTTAGAAGTTGGCTCGTCCTGGGCACCAAGTCTAGAGAGCCACCTGCCCTCCCCCCACCCCACGTTGCTGCCTCTGTATCAGAGGCAGCAGTGGCAGGGGCAGAGGAGGCTGCTGTGGAGCAGCCTCTGTCCGTGGTTTCCAGGGTTTGCCACAGACAGAAGCTGCTCTGTGGGATGCTGGAGCAGCTTGTCCATGGGCAACTTGGCCCCCTGTGGACAGGGACTACTACCATATAGAGACATCAGTGCGGGGTGGACAGAGGCTCCCCGCGAGTGGGGCGAGGAGCTGGGAGCGCATTGGCTCTCGGCCCTGCCCCCAGGGAGTACTTAGTAACCGTCTAACTGAAATTTTTTTGCAGCTACATGATTATTAAAATAAATGTTATCTAACATCCCTAATCACGTGTTCTGTTCATTCCCTCTGGGACACCTGCCATTGGCCACAGGATACTGAGCTAGATAGACCTTTGGTTTGACCCTGTATGGCCGTTCTTATATTGTTAGCCTATTTGAATTAATTTTTTTAGTTCACTGTTAAAATAAAAGCTATTTTATGGACTTGGAAAAAATGTGTAGCGACACTTGTGAAGTTGTTAACTAGTGCTGTGTCACTTCGTATTTGTTTAGTTTTTTGATATGACAAAGATGTGGTGATTTCACAGGGTTTGGGTTTTTTTTGGTCATGACCAAGAAACCAGCCTTAGGCATTACACATGCATCCATTATGATCTGACCATGACTTCCTTTTTCTTATCTGGAAGTGGGACAGCTCAAGACTGGGTTTGAGGGCCTCTCTTAATAAAAACAGCATGCAGTCCCATACAAGGGCTGCCTTTTGGGGCATGTAAGAGAAAGGTGACTTTTTGTTTAAGGAGCTGACAGGCCAGTAAAGACCAGAAATACATGCATAGCATCAGCCAGCTTGCCCATGTTAAGAGTTCTCTGTGAGTTGATGGGTTGTTTGACTGTCTCTCTTCCCTGCTTTGCTCTGACCGGAAGAAGCGTTCTGTGTAGCTCAAAAGCTTGTCTTTCACCAACGCAAGTTGGTCCTATAAGAGATAATTACCTCTCCCACCTGGTCTCTCTTGTCCTGAAGGACACACACTGCTGGAGAAAGAGATGGTTTGTACCTCTCTGGTGCAAAAACACACATTGTGGATTTGACAGCACTTCCCTTCTGCAGATCCTGGGACTACTTAGAATCCCTTTCTCCTTACCTCATTGAATACCCACAGCGCCAATTTGCATCCTCAAGGTGAGGTTTAAGTGACCTCAATAGGAAATAGTAGCCCTGTCTGCAACTCTTGAACCCCCAGAAGCTTCTGGATTTTGACTGGTTGTCTATGTCCAGGTATGAGCTCAGTGGGTCAGTACACTGCTGGTTTGAGGCCTTGGAGCTAGGACTGTTCATTGGAAAGGTAAGTTGCCTTTTCTCACCCAGTAGTCTTGCAATGGGAGTGCTGTGTTTTTCCTGACAGTCGCAAATAAGCTGCTGACAGTTGCCATGTTTTAAGGGCTCCAGATACTGTTTTTGGCACCTTACACAAGTTTTTCTGTTTCCAAGTGGGCGCCTGTCATCTTTTCTTAAGCATGTAACATTTGATTTGTTTCTTTCCATCTTTCCCGGAATAGCTCTTCCCTTCCTTTCATTGACTTCCTTTTCTTATCTTTGCTTTTTTGCTTGCATTTATTCATTTTTGCTTTAAACAAAGATTGCTAAGCAGCTTTAAGGGACCGTCCCTCAAAGACAGAATAAGACTTGAAGAAAAAGCCATGTGGGAAAAAATAAGAAAGAGTGAGTGAGTTTGTGTTTCTGGTTAAGGGATAGAAGTTCAAGGCACTGTTTTCCCAGGATCTGGAAAATCATCAGCTTTGCATCTCAGTGCTCTATTTGGAAAGATACACATTTGTGATTGAGATGGTACCCACTATAAAAGGGCTACTTGTTAATGCAATAGTATCCTAAATACTGTTGTAGGGTTAATGTTAGTTCACACACCATGTCAGAGCCCATCACTCTCCCATAGGAATTTCACCATTTGAGAGGGGGGAATTAGGGACACTTTCATGCTGCTGCATAAACATGCATAATAACTACTTTGTATATTAGCAAATAATTTGCATATATTAATAAAATTCAAGTTAAAGTATGTGGATATAGTAACATCCCTAATGAATAAAGTCTCCCCGCCCCTGTTTTTTCTTCCCCAATCTTTCTGTTCCTTCTATTTCCATTTCCCTTCCTCCTGGCCACTGAAGAAATGCCACTAAGACAAGAGGCTGGGAGCAGCAGAAGGGAAGGTTGAAGAGAGATGGGGAGCAGCAGCCAGGTGTAAATGCAGAGAAGATCCTTGCAGCTCTTCTATACTGGGCCTGGGTAGCCAGGCTGAACTGAGGAGAAGATGTCTGTGCCTACCACAGCATAACAGTGCAAATTGATGGCTTTGGTGCCACATGAAAGTTGGGGTCAGAAGTGGAAGAACCATCTGGCCCAGGACACTCAAACCTCTTACCTCTGGGCCAAGGGCAGCTACCAGTGCTAGTGTTGCAGTCCTAGCAGGAAGGAGATGGGACCACCAAGGTACATCATCCTTCAAGCACACAACAGCTGCCTGATCCTTGATTCCACATCAGATAATTAGAACTTTGCCACTGACCCAGTGACATTTGGGTTCCATTACAGCCCTGCAGCATGCAGGATAGTCTCTGCAATTTTGGGACTGTAACTTGAAAATCAGGGTGAGCCTGGTGGCCACTGTATTGCCACAGCACATGGAACAAGAAATTCCTTTGTTGCTACCTATTCATCTAATGCTTCTCTCCTTAATCTCAGCACTAGGCATCTCTGTAGGGCTGCAGTGGAATCCAGATGTCATGGGGTCAATGGCAAAATTCTATTTAAGCATAAACTAACCTTGTGCTATCTGGGAACCAGTGAGCAGGTGATATTTTAGTTCTGTAATCAGTTCCTCTTTATCTGTTAGAACAAGTTCTACTGATGACAGTTTCCTAATTCCTTTATTAATGTTTAGAAATGTCAAGGGTGTTTTAGTACAGGCAGCATGAGACATCAGCATTGGTCATTCAGATTGAAGTCCCCTATGATCATGTAGGGTTTTTCCCCTGCATGTTATCGATTGGTGCATAAAAGGCCAGTTATCCTGTTCCCTATCGTGACTTGATGGCCTGTTGCAAGCACCAACTAATGCCCCGTTTTGTACTTTATCTGTTAGGACATTGACCCATAAGCATTCAAGAGCATTTCCTTCCAAGTTGTCAGTGAGTCAGAAACATGTAATGCTATTTTTGACAGAGGGGGTGCCCCTCCTCCTCCCCTTTTCCCTACTTAATCCTCCTAAATAGATTATAATTATCGATCTTTAACTTTCCAGTTTTGTGAATCATCCTGCCAAGTTTCAGTAATACCAGCTAGTGTGAGTTCATGCTTATAAATTAGCAATTCCAATTCTTCTTGTTTATTACCCAAGCTCCTAGTACTGGTGCATAGACAATTCAAGAATTGCTTTTCTTGATGTCCTTTGTTTCTTTGGTTAATTTTGTTCTCAACATCTTGATTTTGTGTTTGACTGTTCAGTTAATAACGCTGGTGTTCGTATCTCAGGTTCTACTGTAGATGATTTAGAATTTAAGAGATGGTTTGAGCCTGCAGTTTTTTAACTGAACTGTCATTCTGTTCTAAGGTGGCAGGAGAGATCACCGCCTGTCTACCTCCCACTGCTCCAAAGTCATAGGACCAGCACTGGGCTGATCTGGGAGCAGTCTATCCCAAACTACAGCAACTGCTCTGCAGTTCCTTTTCTGACTGCCTGTTGCATCTTGGAGTAAGAGTAGAGTAACTCTGGCTGCTCCATTGTGTGCTGCTTTGCCAAGCTGAGAGAAACCCCAGGGAGAGGATAAGAAGAGCTCTGCTGTCTCTGCCTGAGCCCATGACAGTACCTAAGAGAGGCTGGATTCCTGTGGCCGCACAGCAATCTAGGGGAGCCCAAGAGAGTGAAAAAGTTAACTGGTAACCAGTTATGGTTTCCGGATTCTGTGCCCCAGCCTAGAGTAGAGCAGCCTTGAGAGCATCATCACCCCAGGCTCAGCTCAGCAGGAAGAGAGGTGTCGGAAGTGGCTTTGTTGTCTCTGTGGTCATGGGGGACTCCACCATGCTGGTACAAAGCAGAATGGGCCCTTGCTTTTGGCCCTAAGCCAGAAAAGAGTGGGAACCACTGTGTCAATGACTCCCTCCTCCAGCTGGGCTGATGACACTTCAGCAGGATTCTCCCACAGCAACTAGGGATGTGAAAATCCATTAAAACATTAGCCAGTTAAATAATTAAAATTATACCTGTTACTTGTTGGCGGGCAGCCAGGGTTGCAGTCCAGCTGGGCCTGTGGGGCAGGAGTCCCACCTGCCTGCCATGTGGCAGGGGTTCCCGTTTGCTTGCCCAATGCAGCCGTGGCCCCACCAGCCAGCCCATTGTGGTAGTGGCTGAGGTCATGCTTGTCTACTGCATGGTGGGGCCCCACCTGCCCAACATGGATGTGGCCCCACCTGCCCCCAATACAGCTGGGGGCCAGCCAGCTGGCTGACTCTGAAGTGGCCAGGGTCCCACCGGCCAGCCCGATGCTCCAGCCTGTTATGGCTGGCCATCGACCGGGTTTGAACAAGGTCTGGTTAACTGATGACCTGGTAAACATTGTGGTAAGTCTCGTGCTTACTGGATAACCAGGTAATCTTGTACATCCCTTGTAACAGCTCTGCCTGGCTGTCCAGAGTCATAGATGTTATTTAAGGAAATAGTTTCTTCCATTTTGTGCAGACTGAGAGCACAGACATAAGAGTGTGGATGGAACTGCTAATCCTGTTTCACCACAGATTACTTGCTGTCATGTGCCATTGTAAATTTAGTGCCATAATTCCCTGGGAAAACAGATGCTCCTGAGTCCATGATTGACTGCATTCCATGGTATTGCCTTGCCTCATTAACCCCGGCACTGCCAGAAGGTCAGACTTTGCCTCCAATGGGAATTTAGAATTGTGGACAGCTCCTTCCTCTTCCATTCCAATGGTTGGAAGCTGGGGAGGGCAGGAAGGAGCTGAGGATCAGTGAATTTCCCTCTGTGCATCATGACTGACAAATGCCTCTGTGCTGGGAGGTCTTGACCTTGCAAGCCAAGAGGTGAATGAGCATTATTGGATGCTTCAAAGGAGGAAGCACATGCCATGGGAGCCCCAGTTTGCCTTCGGTTTTCTTGGGGGTAATGGAATATTTTACTGCTGAATCTGGAAATGTCTTGAGAGTTTCCAAATATACAAAATAAATCAGCAAATTTCCTCTTGTTTTCTGGCAGAGTGTTCCAGGGAGACTGTGCTTCTGCAGGAGCATTGGTACTATATCTGTATTCGTCTACTCTACCCACTGTCTTAGGCTATGTCTGCACAAGTTAGGGGTGATCCCCAGCCTAAGTACACATGCTCACGTTAGCAGGAGTATAAGTAATAGTGTAGCTGGGGTAGCATGGGAAGTATAACAATGGCACACCCACCAAGCTGCCTGAGTCCTGCTGGTGCCTGCTTGGCATGGTTATGCTGCACTTCTGCTATTGGTACTCACGAGAGCGATCATCCAGCGAGGATGAGTATGTGCATGTATAACCCACACACCTGCTGGGTGTGGTGCACTGTCCCATCTAGTGGCCCTGAGACCACTTAGAGAGAATGGGTCTGCTCTACAGCCTTAGCTGAGAGCCAGCTGGCTTTTACCTCATGCGCTAAGCTCCAGAGGTCCCAGGTTCAATTCTGCCTGTTGGCATTACATATGCAATATGAAAATCACATCCCTCGTCTGTAGTGTAGATGTAGTCTTATTACTACTTGGCCTGGCATGCTGTACACGGAAATAAGGGAGACCTAGCTGCCCAAGCCTAGGTGCTCAGGGATTGGGAGTACCATAATGTACATGAAAGTGCATAAGCTTAAAGCTTATGCACAAATAAAAACTGAGAGTCTTGAAGGTTCCACAGGGTTCCTTGTTGTTTTTGCCGATACAGAATAACACGGCCACCGCTCTGATATGTGAGGGTGCATGTTACATTAATTCATAGTAATCCTGGCCATCTTTTTAAAGTGCTTAGTAGATTAAGACCAGAAGGACATCTTGACCATCTAGTCTGAATTCCTGTACTAGACTCTTAAAGACTTCAATAAGTGGTGAAAAATCCACCACCTCTCTAGGTATTTTATTTCAATGGTTGGTTACCATCACGGTTGGAAAATTTGCACCTTTATTTCTAATGTGAATTTGTCTTGTTTCAGGTTCTAGCCATTACATTTTGTTTTGCCTTTGTCTGCTAGATCGAAGAGTTCTCTGCTGTTAGAAATCTCCCCATGTTAGGTAGATTGAGTCACCTCTTAATCTTCTCTTGGATGCATTAAATAGACAGAGCTTCTTTAGTCTCTCATAGGTAGGCTTTCAGACTTCAAATCATTCTTGTAGTTATTTGACCCCTTTTTAATTGGTCAACTTTCTTTTTCAAGCATGGATGCTAGATTGGACACAGTATCCAGGGATGGTCTCACTCATGCCATACACAGACATCATATCATGTAACTACCCCTACTTACTGTTCTCTGTTTATGCATCCAGGGTGCATGTTAGTTTTCTTAGCTACAGCATTGAATTGGGCCTTGGGGTAGGAGGCAGAGCAGGGCTGCATTTGATTGGATTATCAGAGATTAGACATTTTCTGCTTTACAAAAAGGCTGGAGGTGAAGTGGGATTTCAGGGTGGAGGCTGACAGCTCATGACCACCAAGCAACTTCCAAGTGGTTACTCCCAGTTTGGGAACTCCTGCCCTACACGACTACAACATTATACTGGACATATAATACTTATAAAATAATATGAACAGCTCCAATGTCCTTCACAAATACATTTGAAGTTGAGATGGTTGACTACTGTGGTAACAGGGACTGTAAGAACCTTAGATAATTGTCCTGTGGAGCTCTGCAAAGGAAAGACAGGCAGAAAACAAGCACTACTGTTACTAAGTAACCCCTCTGTCCTTTGAGGTCATCTTTAATTAAGATGCAAGCTTCGATGTCCTCTCTGCTGCTCTTCTGCCATAGTGTTGTCTTTTGTTACACTGCCCCTACATGTGAATGCTCTCTCAGATTTGATCTGCCAGAATACCCCCTTCCACCTCAGTCCGATCCTTCCTGTTCTGCCTGAGATGAATACAAAGTTAATTTTTTTTTTTTTTTTTAAGAAAAGTAAAATTCTTAGCAGAAGCACAAAGCTGTGCACATGGCTACACTGACTGTGTGGTTGTCTTGCTGAAACTTTCTTCTGCGCCCTTCTCTGCTTGGCTCATCATGAGCAACCTGGGGTAGTGTTTGACAGGGAAGATGTCTAGCTGTTTGGAGGAACACAGAGGTCCTGGTGAGTGGGGCCTCGACGTCTCTGGCGAGGTGTCCTCCCTGCTGGCTGGAACCCCTCTACCAGCACAAGACAGAGGAAGGTAGCTGTAGCCTCTCAGGGGACCCTATTTATTTGTTAAAGCTCCCAGCACACGTATGGAATTGGACACACATCGTTTTATAGAAGTCAGGGTCTGAGTGCTTGAAATGACAAAGCTTTCACCTCTTCCCAAGGAAAGTCTAACACAGCTAGTTATCTCTTTCCTGAGATTCATCCCCTTGTGCCTAGTGTCTCCTCCTTTGTGCCTCCCTAAATAATCTGTGTCCCTCCACGGTGTTTGAAGGGCAGACACCCATTATCATTTTCCTGGACCACTCTTCAGTATTCAGCGCTGTTGATTGAGAGCTGGCAGAGTCTAGGCAATCACTACGAACCTGGTTTTAATTTCTGGAGTGATGGAGCCAAAAGGTAGCGATGGCAAATTGAACTTCTGTCACTAGATCATTTACTTGTGAAGTCCCAGAAGGACCAATTCTCTCTCCTGACTTATTCAGCATCCACATGCAGCCACTAGATAAACTGGTGAGAGGCTGTGCCATAAAGAGCCACCAAAATACAGATGGCACATGGCTCTGTTTATGCTTCTCTACATGCTAGTGGCTCATTGTCACCAAGATGGCCCAGTGCCTGCATAAGATCAGTTTGTGGCTGAAGAACAGGCAGCAGAAGCTGAAACCAAGTTGCAATCAGTGCTGCTGATGGCAGAGTGTGACAGGGTGTACCAACCCTGCATTGGCAGGGAGGGGTTAACCAGGCCTGCTGGACTGAGAAGGCCCTTCCCCTGCAGCCCTGCCAGGCATGCTCCAATAGAGCCAGTATAAAGGGCAGAGGAGCAGCTCAGTTGGGGCTGACCACTGGAGGGGAGGGAGCTCCTGCCAGAGCAAAGGAGCCACTGCCCTCGCTAGACCAGCCGTCGCTGCCATGGGCCACAGTCACCGCCACCGCACCAGCCATGGCCCACAGCTGCCGCCACTGCCGCACCAGCTGCTGCCGCTGCAGCCACTGGCAGCACGGGGGACAATGCTGGCCAGCAGATAGAAGTAGGAAGCAGCCCAGGGAGGTTAGCAGGAAGCATCCCAGTGGACTCGGCGTGCTTCGGGGGAACTCACCACTGAGCTGGGGCTGGGGCCCAGTGGAGAGGGAGGGCCCAGGCCCCTCATCACCCTTCTCCCCCCCCCCCCCCAGAGAAGGGAGCCAATTTAGTGAACAAAAGACTTGGCCGCGGGGCCATATTTACCCCACAGGTGAGGGCGCTGTAGACTTGGCCGCGGGGCCATATTTACCCCACAGGCGAGGGTGTTGTATTCTCAGCTGTGAGCCTATAATTACCACACAGGTGGGGGCACTGTAGCCTTGGCCGCTGGGCCATATTTACCCCACAGGTGGGGGAGCTATAGACTCGGCCACTGGGCCATATTTACCCCACAGGTGAAGGCACTGTAGACTCGTCTGCAGGGCCATATTTACTCCACAGGTGGGGGGCGCTGTAAACTCGGTCGCTGGGCCTTATTTACCCCATAGGTGGGGGCGCTATAGACTCGGCCACTGGGCCATACTACCCCACAGGTAGGGGCGTGGTGGACTAGGCTCCGAGCTGTAAAGCCCAGCCTACAGGGGCTTTCACTGGGGCTAGTCTATGGGGTGGGCCGCTGTGCCTGGGTTCCCACAGGGGGCTGGGCTACCCACCCTGTGACACAGAGGAAAATGCTCTGAAGAGTTTGCAGCTGTAGTGCCATCTCCTTTGGCTGAAGGTGTCAATTCAGGGCAACTGCACCTGTATTTCCTCAGTGTGGATCAGCAAGGGCCCCTGCTCTCAGGCTCTCACCTCCCCAGCTGTTGCCTTTCCTTGATCAGAGATCTGTGTGACTCTCCCTTTTGGCTGGGGCATTTCTAGGCTGCACAGTCTCTGACATCAGTGTTGTTGTCCAGGGATACCTGTTTGCTTTTTCTTCAGACCTGATTAACTGTAATAGTTCCAGCTCCAAAGTGCCATCTAGCACTTCCTATGCAAGCCTGCTTTATTCTTAGAGTACAAACACTACCAAACATCGCTGATCTTTCTGGAGAATCCCCCGACCCTAACATGGGCTCTGGCTGGAGCAGTCATTCAGCATCCCAGCTGATGGGTTTCCTTTGTGGTCACAGTTCATCAGAACTTCAGCTTAGAAAAGCAGGCTCGTGCCATGTTTAGTCCACCCTTTGTTCAGTTGAGGAGTCTTGGATCTGGCGTTCCCAGGAGCAGGAGAGGGTCATTTGCATTCCCTTCACCTCCAGCTGTTTCCTAGGACATCCAC
Source organism: Pelochelys cantorii (assembly GCA_032595735.1). NCBI lineage: Eukaryota > Metazoa > Chordata > Testudines > Trionychidae > Pelochelys > Pelochelys cantorii. The sequence goes on along the minus strand of CM064338.1, from coordinate 47,959,211 downwards.
TTTGCATGCACTGTCTCCAAAAGTCCTTTGAAGTGCCTAGAAAAGCTACATTCTCTTGAACTATTATATTTTCAACACAATGTACCCCAGAAGTATTAAAGCTTATTCAATGATTAGTTATCTTAATTCTATAAGAATTGTTCAGGATATTATGTTGCTTGGCTAAGATCAGCCCATGGATAAAGAACAGTTGGATGAAGCTGAAATGGAGCCCAGTGAGGGTGATGCTGGATACAGAGAAAAACTGTGCAGTTTACTGTGGTCATGCAGTGTGCACTAGTTGAGGGCATACACCCACAATTGGTAAATTTAGTCAGTCATTTAGGAGGGTGCTGATCTCTCCCATAGTAACATCTGCCAGCTCTGTACTGTCTCAGGTTGTGGGTAGGGTACTCTGCCCCATCCTGGTGGACCTGGCCTGATTTATACACACATTTATCAACTCTTCTGGACTAGAAGATGTGATAGTCATGGGCATAAAGCCATTGCCTTGTGAAATTTCTAGCACAGTACTCTGCAGCACATTTTCTCAGCAACACTGGTTACCACAAGCACATCAGACCTATGGGCATGGTTTGTTAGTTATCTTAAGGCACTCAAGCTATGACAAGAATCTGAAGCTCCAGGATGAAGACAGTGGCCAATAGCTCTGCTCCTCTGACCTAATAGAGCCATCACTGCAAATATAAACTATGCCAGTATAGTTTTGTTGGTAATGTTCTTCCTATAACCCAAGTCTTAACCAAGTGCTGCAAAAAATTAATCCTTTAAAATTTGTTGCCCTCTTGCTTTCACTCCACTGACAAATATAGCTTTCCAGGTTTGTACAGTTTCCTGGAGAGTCCTAAATTCATGCTTCTCTGCAGTCCATTTGTACTTCCCTGCTTTGTCATCTCTGCAGTTGGTACAGTCACCAGTAGCATTTCTACAGTCAGAATTTTGCTCTGCAAAGCCATTATTCTGATTTTTAAAACCAAACTGTTTCTCTCTTTTGCTGGCTGTTTATGGAAGCCAGAATCTTGAAGTACAAATTTGTGCATCCAAATTTGTGCATACCGAGGTTTGGTATGTCTACACTACCAAGTTTTGTTGTTAAAACTTATGTTGACACAAAAAATGGATAACACAAAAGTTGCTATAAGGCAGTGTTTCTTAAACTGTGTTCCACGGCACGCTCGTGTGCCGTGGAGAACAACAGAGTTCAAAATGGCTGCCCTTAAAGGGGCAGGCGACCTTATTTATTTATTTTGCTCAATAACTTTCCCCTGACCCTTTTTTTTCTTTCAATAACTTTTTTCCCTGGCCTCTTTTTCACACCCCCTCCCTCCCAACAAAAAATCCTTGGTGTTCCTCATAAAAAAAAAATTATTTGGTGTTCCTCGGTCTTAAAAAGTTTAAGAAACACTGCTGTAAGGTGTTCACATATGCTCTATCAACAAAACACGTCCACACTGAGGGCACCATTGTTGACAACGTGAGCAGTGCTCTGTGGTAAGTATTCCACAATGCAGTATTGTGGGAAGACAGAGCTGATTCCTGTGCATCTTGGGAGTCCCTCAGAGTTCTTTGGGAGCAGCATCATGTGTAGCTCTGTGAGGTCTCCATCATGAGGAATGTCAAAGCAGTATTCCCCTCCCCCTGCATAGCAGTCTGCCTGCTGCTGTGTACCTAGTGCAGGAGCGTTCCAATAATTTGTTGTTTGTTCCCCAAGCAGAGCAGCTCACTCAGCTGTCAGACACTTCCCAGAGCTTTGAAAGGAGAGGGGCGTATGCCTGCAGGGCAACAGAGATCAAACACTGAGCACAGCCATCAGGGCAGGCATTGTGGGATGTTGGTGGAAGCAGTTCTGTGGACAAAACAAACAGCAGAGTCTGTACTGACTTTGTTGACAATAAAGGGTGGGGGAAAAAGTCTCCTGTAGGAATGGAAGATTTTTGTTGCCAGAACTGGGAGTTTTTCCAGACAAAAGTCACATTGCAGTTTGAATGCTCTCGCTGTTTTGTCACCAAAAGGCAGTTTTGGTGACAAAACTTGTTAGTGTAGACAAAGACTTGATGTCATAAACCCTACTAGTGCCTCAGTCATCAATAGACTCTTCCAGGAACACACAGTAGATGAGCCTGAATTTCTTGGGTTAAAAAATAAACAGTAGGGGAAAATAGTCTTACACCTTTCAGGCCTACTGTATCTGTAATAAAGAAGAAGAAAAGGGCATTCCCCCCCTTTCTGATGGCCTCTTCCCAGCTGCCCTATCCTCTGCCCCACTGAAATTGTTTTTATCTGACCTCATCTCTGGCTTGTGGTTTCCTCACTGTAGATGAGACAAGTGGGATGTAAGAGCTGGTTGTTGCTGTTCATAGAACGATCTTTCACTGGACCTGTGGGTGGGGCAGCAGCCTTGATGTGCAGATCTGATCTCAGTATTTGAGATTAATGTTGGTATCAATGAGAATCTGTAGATAAACCTGCAGCAGACAGTGTGACTCCCATCTAGGGATGTCTCTGGAGAACACTTGTAAAGATGGCTTTACTTGCAGTTTTATTCATATTTCATGGAGATGAATAATTCATCACAGTGTATTGATTTTATGTGCATTTGTTCTTAGTTCCCAATTTCATCTGAGTTCCATCTTTGCAAGGCACGTGTGTTTTGCAGCAGTGAGCTAATGTTATCTCACAAGGGAAGGGAACTGTTTCCCTGGCCATGGACATTGGCACCCAAAACATGTATGTGTGTTGAACTCATGTCTTTGCCAGTTCAAGTGCAGTAGGCACCACTAGGGAGAGCTGATCTCTAACTGACTCTAGTAGGGTAGCTATCCCACTCTGGCAGGGGAGGGGTTAAAGCAGGCTGGAGGAAGCCTGCACAGAACCAGAGCCAATCAGGAAAGGGCTTCTAAGAAGCCAATCGGAGAGTAGTTTTCTGGGGCAGCCTTGTTATAAGCAGCAGCTCAGCAGAGCATCTTGGACAGAGCAGTGCTGGGCAGGCCAAGGGGAGCTAGGGAGAGTAGGGTTGCCAGGTATTGACCTGGACAATCCAGTATTTTTGCCTCCTGCCTGGTAAAAAAAAAATTCAGAAAATACTGGACACCTAAAATGTCCGGTATTTTCTGATTTTTTTCCTGGCCAGGAGGTGAAAATCCTAGGTGCTTACCTGGTGCTGCAGGGGAGCTGTCTGGCCCAGAGCAGGAAGACAAGATGGCGGACGGCCGCCGGCAGCTTGTTAGGGCCAAAAAGCCTCCAAAGCTCAACAACTTTGGTCTCTTCCTCCCCCCCCCCCTTTTTTTTCCCCCTCAACAGAATTTTTTCCCATTTTTTGGGGGGGGAGGGAGGTGGTCGGTATTTTTGGTTAAACTATCTGGTAACCCTGGAGAGGAGAGGCTCTAGCTTGTTATCTCCCAGGTTGTGGCCTTGATACATGGGCCAGGAACATGTAAGGGGTAATGGGGAAGTGGCCCAGGGCATGCAAGGGAGAGTGAAGGAGGGCAGGACAAGGCTGCTGCCAGAGGGTCCCTGGGCCAGGACCCAGAGCAATGGGCAGATCCTTACCCCTTACAGTGCACTAGCCACCAGTAAGAGTGGCCTGTGCAGACTAGCTTGCCCCTGAGGCAAAGGGGCTGGACTTTGGGTTGCAATTAGCGGCAGTGGCAGGCGAGACTGAAGACTGCTGATACCTCTGGAAGCGGGGGAGAGACTGGAGTAATGGGCGCTGCTGGGGGGCAGTGTCCTGAAGAGAATGCCATGGTCCTGAGAGTGATGTGGGTCCAAGGAGACCCAGCAAAGCGACAAGTGAGACACTAGCCAGAAGAGGGCGCCCTGCTGAGCATCAGAGCTCATCCCTGGTGTGACCAGCAGGAGATGTGGCAGAGAGTCGAATTCAAGGTGATTTACAGTGTATCTGACTCTTATTTGTGGGGGCCTTTACTTTATCCTTCCATAATGGAAATGTACCTGGTAAGAACAGCAGTTGGGGCCTCCCTCAGCCACTTTGTGTCTGAGACTGCTGATAGCTTCTTTAGAACTTATTGCAAATGGTCCCTTTTGCCACTCTTTTACAGACGTTCTTCTAATCGCCTTCATTCAGACTTCTGTCCTGATAGCATCGTAATAAGTGCAGGGTGCAGCTCAAAGCAATGTGAAGTCTGTGTAACTGTGATAATTCCAGTGATGTGGGCTCTACAGTTTGAGATTATATCAATCAATTGTTTCATTCTGAGAAAACGAGGAATTGTCCACTGTGACTGAAATGCACTGGAGTTGTATAGATGCCAGACATCATGTTGTAAGCAGGACACGAAAAGTAATTCTTCTGTTTTACTCTGTGCTGATTAGGCTCAACTGGAGTATTATGTCCCGTTCTGGGCATCACAGTTTCAGGAAAGATGTGAAGAAATTGGAGAAGGTCTAGAGAAGAGTAACAAAAATTATTAAAGATCTAGAAAACATGACCTATGAGAGAAGATTGAAAGAATTGGGTTTGTTTCATATAGAAAAGAGAAAACTGGTGGGAGGGGGACATAAGTTTTCAAGTACCTAAAAGGTTATTACAGGGAGGAAGGCGATAATTCTCCATAACATCTAAGGATAGGACAAGAAGCAATGGGCTTAAATCAGGGGTGGGGAAAAGGGCCCCCGTGGCCTGGATCTGGCCCACCAAGCAAATTGATCCAACCTGCAGAGGCTGTGCAGCTCCCCCACCCCCAGGCCAATCAGGACCTGGGGGCGGGAGGAAGCGCGCAAAGTCTCCTCCCGCCCTGCAAGAAGTGCGTGGCACTTAAGGCACGTCTAGACTACGTTAATTTTTTGAAAGATATGCAAATTTGGTGCTAATTTTGCATATCTTCTTCCAATCGCTTTTTCAACAGTTTTTTTTTTTTAAAGTGAAAGTAGTCTGGACGCAGTTTAGACTACGTTAATTTTTTGAAAGATATGCAAATTTGGTGCTAATTTTGCATATCTTCTTCCAATCGCTTTTTCAACAGTTTTTTTTTTTTTTAAGTGAAAGTAGTCTGGACGCAGTTTTTTTCAGAAAAAACCCGTTTTCAAAAAACCATGTAAACCTCTTTTTTTAGGAAGAGCAGTTTTTTCGAAAAAGGGTTTTTTTTCTCCGAAAAAAACGGGTCCCGACTTCTTTCACTTTCAAAAAAAAAAGCGCAGTCAAAAAAGCGATCAGAAGAAGATATGCAAATTAGCACTGAATTTGCATATCTCCTTTCAAAAAAATAAACATCTAGACATACCATTAGAAACACTGCGCGCTCCTGGCAGGGTGGGAGGAGACTTTGCGTGCTCCCTTCCATCCCCAAACCCTAATTGGCCTGGAGGCGGGGGGCATGCGAAGTCTTCTACTGCCCTGCAAGGGGTGTGGTGTTTCTAAGGGCCACACGCTCCTTACAGGATGGGGACAGGGTGGGAGGAGCCTTCACACACTCCTCCCTCCCCCAGGCCAATCAGGCTTTGGGGACGGGGAGAGCGCGTGAAGTCTCTTCCCGCCCTGCAAGGGGCTCAGCAGTTAAAGTCAACCTCCAGCTGCTGCTCAGCTGGCAGTTGACTAAGCACAGCGCTCCTTTGCGGGGCGGGGGCAGGAAGCGAGAGACTTCACGTGCTCTTCCTCCCCAGGCCCTGATTAACCTGGGGACAGCAGTGGGAGCACGCAAAATCTCCTCCCACTGCCAGGGGCATGGGTACCTAGAGGGAACCATCAGCTATTCAGAACAGCTGGTGGTTCTCTTTGCGGGGGGGTCAAAGACCAGTGCAACACATTTGTTTAAACAACTTAATTGTAGCTAGGCAGGGGATGACATTTTTGGGTGTAAGAAGTACAAAAATAATAAAATGCTGTAAAACTTAAAACAAAAATTCAGTTTTCTCCAAATTTCAGTTGTGTTGATGTACCCCTCAGACTTCTCTCGAGTACCCTTGGTACTTGTACCATTGGTTGAGAAACACTGCCCTAGCCCATTCTTTTAGCTTTACTCTGTCCAGCTAGCACCCCATGATCAGTCTGGCTGTCTGACAGCCCCTGTTGGGGTTTTGTCAGCACTGTCAGTAGCATGGCATTTATTATCTGGATAGATCTTGCAAAATCCCATCCCTTTTGACTCGGGTGTTCAAGCCCTGGGGATATAAAGAGCTGAAAGGCCCGTGTCCCAGGAATCTGACCCTTCCCAAGGCAGCTGATGCCTATGACAAGAGCTTGATCAGCTGGTTTCAGACTAAGGGATGTGGTCTGAGATGAGGGCTAAAAGGAGTGCTGATTTGTGCTAGGGCAGAATTATAATGCCTCGACTTTCAGCTTTCACGGGGTCACTTGCTGCATCTGACTCCGTCTTTATTTCTGGTCTGTTGTGGGCCCTCTTTCTGTCTTTCCTCCTCTCTCTCGGATACATAAAGTGTCTAATAACGAGCAGTCCTGTGGCACTCTAGAGACTAACAAACATATCATGAGGTTTTGTGGGTGAAACCCACTTCATCCGATGAGTTGGAGTCTGATGTCTAATGTTCCTCTTCCTGAAGGATGGCACCATGTGCATCAGTACCTGCTGCTGACAAGCAGGCAACACAGCCTAACCAGCAGGGACATCCTTGTGGGGAACACTCTCTCTCGCCAGCGGCATCTGGGTGTCTCTTCCGAACAGGATTTTGGAGCCTCAGGATTTTCTTGCATCAAGGCTGTGATCCCTAATTCCTCCACACTCTGTTGCATCATCCATCTGTGTGCTGCATTGCTTCCCTCTCTAATGCCATGCAGTTCTGTGCTGCTGTCTGGTGTGCAGTTCCTATTACTGTTCCCACTATGCATCAGTGCTTTCCTTTAATCTCCCTTTTCTTGTTCCTTCCTGTCCTTCACTCGTTGCTAATATTTGCTCCACTTTTCCAGCTTTGCTCATAATCCCCTTTATCCTCTTCCATTGAGACTTCTTAGAAGTCATCTGCCTTCATTTTCCCTAAGGCTTTTATGAGTTGCTTAGTTAAATTAGGATCACCACTTCGAAAACCTTCTGTTCCGAAACAAAAGCGGGACCAGCATATTGGCACAAAAAATTGGGTTATTTCAGCTAGAAGCTGGAATGATGTTAATGGCAGGCAGAAGATTAGTAACTTCTTATCTAGTAAAAGATAACAAAAAATTACAGCTGCAATAGGGATAGCTTGAGATCACATTGGTAATTCTGGAGAAAGTAAGAGGGTGTCAGCTTAAGGAGTGTAAAAGTAAGTTGTGACATTGGCTATTTGATGTGAACATACAGAACGCTGTTGCACCCACTGTTATGTGTTTGCCCCAAATTTTGTACAATGTAGGTCAAGTAAGGTTTCCATTGAAAGTGTATGCTTTGCTGATTCTGATTATATTATTCATTTGCATGTATGATTTTTGCATTTGGAGTTATGAGTATTGGCTCTGTACTTGTATTTCAAACATTTGCTTTTGGGAGATTATCAACCGGCCTCACCCACCTATTGTGAATAGTAGTACTTTATTGGCAATGGACCTTAAGTGTTGCTAATAAACATCTGAGAAATTTTGCTGTAAACCTGCAAATGAGCAAGTAAGCAATAGCAACTAAGAACTGAATCCTGCATGGACAGGTGACTTGCTCATGTGACAAACTCCATTTTGTGAGGTACTTTCACACAGCAAGAACAATGGGATTCCCTCTAGATGGGCAAGGTTATAAAAAGGGCCCGAGAGGTTCCTCTGTCTTTGTTTTCACTCCAACTCGTCGCTTTAGAAGCATCTTTGCTATGAACAAAGGGCCCGGAATGACTGATGATCCATCCTAACAAAGGATGTGCTCTAGAGACTTTTAAGCTAGCAGTTTATTCCATCCCTGTTACAAGCCTGCACCAGGAACTTTGTGTGTCATGTAATTTAACAATTCTACTCTACCTTGTATTTCTTTCTTTTACTAATAACCCTCTTGGTTTTAGATTCTGAAGGGTTGGCACAGCATGCTCTTCTGGGTAAGATCTGAGGTATAAATTGACCTGGGACTGTGGCTGGCCCTTTGGGAATGGGAGAACCTGTTCGGATTTGGTGAGACTGGTTTTCGTAACCTCTCACCTGTGTAAGGAGTGGTGCTGGTTGTGGCACCAGTAAAGTTAGGGTGTCTAAGGGGATTTGCCTGTGAGGCTTCCTGCTGGCCAGGGTGGCAGCTGGAGTGCTCTTTGTGACTGGTTTGGTACCTTATAGAGGAGGACCCCAGTCTTGGGCTATAAGTAGCCCTGGTTCTAAGCAATTTGCCCTGATTTGACCTCTCAGCAGTGCACCTGGAAACCTATTATATTACAGTATTCACTTAACTATCCACCCTCCCACAATAGGTGGACGAGGCCTGTTGATATCTCCAAGAAGTGAATGTTTGAAATACAAGTACAGAGCCAATACTCATAACTTAATACAGAAGTCATACAGGCTGCTGAATAGTATAAACAGAATCAGCAAGCATGAGCTTTCAACAGACACCTCACTTTGCCCCAAATTTTATACAGAGTGAGCCAACATACAACAGTGGGTGCAGCAATGTTTTGCATGTTCAGATAAAAAATTCAACAATGTCACAGAAGCTTAAAAATAGGTAAACTAGAATGTCTGCTAATAAGAGGAGCTTAGGGGGATGGAATGATAAATCAGTGGTACACTGTCGATTCTCAAGATCTGGAATAGGGAGCAGATACCACGAGAGTTCAGAGAGACACTGATCGTTAGTTTCCACAGTCTGATTTGTAACCCTTCTTGAAAAGACTATCACGGCATCTGCCTCATGGCAACGGCAGGGAAAATCTTAGCTCAAATCCTTGCCTATTGATTCCTACCACAGTCAGAAGAAATTCTTCCAGAGTCCCAGTGTGGCTTCCAACCATTCCGAGGAACTGTGGATGTCATCTTCACTGCTTGTCAATTGCAAGAAAAATGTCGTGAACAAAATCCAGCCTTATGCGTGAGTTTTTTTGACCTGACCAGGGTGTTCAATTCAATCAATTGTAGTGCCCTGTGGACCATCCTCTCAAAGATCAGTTGCCCCAAAAAATTGGTCAGCATCCTGAGGCTGCTTCACGACCACATGACTGCCACAGTGCTGAGTAACAATGGGTCCTGTTGAGGTCAAAACGGGAATCAAACAAGGCTTCATCATTGCCCTAGCGCTGTTCTGCTTCTTCATCGCCATGGCCCTCCATCTCATTGACAGCAAGCTTACAAATGGCGTGAAGATTGTCTACAGAACGAATGGGAAGCTTTTCAACCTCAGGAGACTGAAGGCTAAAAGCAAGACCTCCACGACTTCGATCATGGAGCTCCAGTACGCGGATGACAATATGGTCGCTGCTCTTTCCCCCATAGGTCTTCAGATGCAGGGCATTTGACACGGTCTCACACGATCTTTCTATCAATAAACTAGGCAAATACAACCTAGATAGGGCTACTATAAGGTGGGTCCATAACTGGCTGGATAACCTTCCTCAGAGAGTAATTATTAGCAGTTCACAATCATGCTGGAAAGGCAGAACAAGTGGGGTTCTGCAGGGGTCTGTTTTGGAGTTGGTTCTGTTCAATATCTTCACCAACAATTTATATATTGGTAGAGAGAATGTAATGGGGCGGACTAGCCGCCCACTGAGCTGGAGGTGGAGGAACCCCTCCGGGAGCCATTTTGAGCACAGCCTAGCCCCTCCTTATCACTTGACTAGAAGTCAGTGGGCTGGGCTAGGACTATAAATAGCCAGGCTGAGGACTCAGTCTGGGGCCAGCCTTGGTAGGAGACAGAGGCCTGCCCAGAGCTCCCTGCCACAGAGGCCGAGACCTGGCTTAGGCCTCCAGCAGCCTCAGAGGCAGAGGCTTACCCTGAACTCCCTGACTGGGAGACAGAGACCTGGCTGGGCCCGCCCACAGGCCTGCCCTCTGACTCAGAGGAACCAGAGGCCTGTCCTGTGTTCCCTGTTGGGGAGGTTGGGGCGTGGCCCGGGCCACCGAGGGTCATTGACCCAGGGGACCTGCCTGAACCTGAGGACCCGCCTGAGCCCCGACATCTGCCTGTCCCCCAGGCTTGTGAGCACCTGCTGGAGCTCTACTGCCCACCTATACCCCGTGTCTGTGAGCGCCTGTCATATTACTGGATTTTAAGGGGAGCAGCCACGATCACTGCTTCACCCATGGGGGGGGGGTGTTTGCCCAAAAGTGTTACAAAGGGGGCCATGTGAGGTGTCAAACAAAAGGTTACCTTCTACTGATTCTATATATGCTATTCATGTAGCTGTATAACGGCTGTATGTGGAGTTAAACGTACTCTGTATGGAGGCTGGAAACTTCTCTGTCTGTGGTTGAGCAATGGGCGAGGAATGCTCAGGCAATGGATATGCTAATGGGCGAGGCTCCAGGGACAATGGATCTCTAAATGCCAAAGACACACCTGGCCACTGACCATGTGACCTTCTCCAGCTTGGAAGAAGAGGGATGGATATAAAATGCCAGGTGGGAGACTCCATCTTGGTGTTCAGCTTTGCTCCGAATCCCAGATGCAGCCTTGCACGGAACAACGAGCTGGAAAGAACAGTGGACCCATCCTGACATAGGATGTACACCAGAGACTTTTGAGATAGCAGTTTATTACTTCTCTGCTGAGAGCCTGCATCGAGAACTGGGTGATTCAGTGCATGTAATGTATTATCCTTTAACAACCTTACTCTCATGCTTTTCTTTCTTTCAGTAATAAACCTTTAGATTGTAGATTCTAAAAGATTGGCTCAGTGTGATCTTGTGGGTGAGATCCAGAGTGTAAATTGACCTAGGAATTGTGGCTGGTTTCTTGGGACCGGAGAACCCGTTTGGGGTAGGTGAGATTGGGTCCTATAACCCCTCACCTGTGTGTTAGGCCCTGGGGCTGATTGGGTTATAGGAGGAGCTGGTGTGTCTGAGGGGTTTTGCTCATGAGGCTTCTGGCTGGCCTGGTAGGCAGCTGAAGCGCTCTGTGAGACTGGTTTGTGGCCTATTTGGGAAGGGCCTCTAGTCAGGGGCTGTAAGGAGCCCCGAATTTGAGCAATTTGCTCTGAGCGGACGCCCTCAGCTGTGCCCAGCCTCAGCCCGGTCTGTCACAGTGCCTGCCCGACCCACCAGCTGGACCCAACCCGGAGGGCCAGCTGGACCCAGAAGACCTGCCTGAACCCCGAGGCCCGCCAGGATCCTGGGACCAGGAGGACCCGATGGACCCTGAGGGCTAGTTCGGAGACCCCTGCCTGCTGCAACCAGCCTACCCACTGGAGCCTGGGGACCTGGAAGCCATTGACGCTTGGATCAGGCCACCGGGACACCTGCTGGAGGAGCTTCTCCTTGACGCCCCAAGTGACCTGCGGGAAACCCAGGTACCCGCTGAGGGGGAGAGAGGAAGTGGCCCAGGGAATAGCATGGGCTGGTAAAAGCCCTAGGCCACCGCGTTGCTGGCTGGAGCCCCCACTGCGGCAGCAGCAGCTGTCTTGTTGCTTCTAGGGCCCTGGGCCAGGGCGCAGTGGAGTGAGTGGGCCTGCGCCCCCCCCGCCACCCACCTATTAGGTGGCAGTCTCCCCCTCACCACCACTGCAGGTAAACTACCTGCCCTCCTCCTGAACAAGGAGCTCCCCAAACCTGTGTGCGTTGGTTGCCACACACTGAACCAGGGCCTGGCTTCTCTCCCTTTGAACTCCTATTGTGGTTGTTGCCCAGCCTGAACCAGGCCTGGGCCTCTTAAACTGTGAAGTGTTAGGTCTCTGCCCCACCCTGAACCAGGGCCTTCCTAACTAAGGGCGGTTGCCCCCGCCTGAGACAGGGCTGGGGCCTCTGAGCTAGTGAACTATTGGTGTGTTGCTCCGCCCTACCCCAAGGCTAGGGCTCATTGTACTGTTTGTTTGCTGGCTCCGCCCTGCCCCAGGGCCAGGGCTCTGAACTGCTGTTAAGCTGTGGGACTCTTGCTAGGCCCGCTCTGAATCAGGGCTGGAGCCTGAACTAACTGGGGGTTTGTTTGTTGCCTCGCCCTGACCTTATGGCCAGGCCCTCCTAACTGGCTTTGTTCATTGTCTGCCCAACCAGGGCCTTGGGACTGCACTGGACTCTTTATTGTGGCCCAGACCTGAAGCAAGGCCAGGCGCCTGAACTGTTTGCTTCTCGCCCCGACCTGGCATAAGGCCAGGAGTTGAGCTAGTGCAGTGGTTCTCAACTCTTTCAGTCCACGGACCACCAGGCCAATCAAAAAATGTTCGTGGACCACCTCCTTTTTGAGACGGTATAGCGGCAGCTACACTGATGCTCAGAGCCTCAGATGGAAGTTACTGGCAACACAATGCAGTTGTGTCCTAGGTGATGCTATGGATGACACGCCATGTGCTTGTGAACACGGCGTAAAACAGCCTAACGGCGGCACCTGCTCATACCATGTGACTTTGGACAATGTTCCTGTGGACCACTGAAAAAGTCACCATGGACCACCAGTTGAGAACTACAGAGCTAGTGGGACTAGAGACTTGGGGACTATTTTACAGGCTGTGCAGTGGGGTGGACGCGTTGCCCACTGACCTGGAGGCGGAGGAACCCCCCCTCCAGGAGGCCAACCAGCCTACAGAGAGTACCATTATTAATTTTGCAGATGATACCAAGCTGGGAGGGGTTGCAAGTGTTTTGGAGGATAGGGTTGAAATTCAAAATGATCTGGACAAACTAGAGAAATGGTCTGAGGTAAACAGGATGAAGTTTGATGAGGACAAATGCAAAGTACTCCACTTAGGAAGGAACAATTAGTTTCACGCCAATAGACTGGGAAGTGATTGTCTAGGAAGGAGTACTGCAGAAAGGGATTTAAGGGTCATAGTGGATGACAAGTTAAACATGAGCAAAAAAGTAAAAGCGAGGTAGTCATGTTAGTCTGATCTTGGTCAAACAAACAAAAAAAGCAGCCATGTAGCACTTTAAAGACTAACAAGATGGTTTATTAGCTGATGAGCTTTCGTGGGGCAGACCCACTTCTTCAGATCATAGTCTGAAAGTGAATTGGCATGATCGTTATATAACAGAGGGATACAATGAAAAAAAGTAAGCAAATTACAAACTAACAAATCAGCTACATAGAATAGAAGGTGGGGGTGAGGGGACAAGGAAGAGACAAGAAAGGAGGAAATTGCTTATTGTAAGAGTCAGTTAAGTCAATCAGTGTGACATTGCTTTTTTTGCAACAAACATGGTTCTGGGATGCATTAATTAGGAGTGTCGTGAGCAAGACATGAGAAGTCATTCTTCTGTTCTACTCTGTGTTGATTAGGCCTCAGTTGGAGTATTGTGTCCAATTCTGGAGCACCACATTTCAAGAAAGATGTGGAGAAATTGGAGAAGAGCAACAAAAATGATTAAAGGTCCAGAGAACATGAGCTATGGGGGAAGACTGAAAGAATTGGGTTTGTTTAGTTTAGAAAAAAGAAGACAGAGAGGGGACATGATAGCATTTTTCAAGTATCTATGAGGGTGTTACAAAGAGGAGGGAGGAAAAATTGTTCTCCTTGGCCTCTTAGGATGGGACAAGAAGCAATGGGCTTAAACTACAGTAAGGGAAGTTTAGGTTGGACATAAGGAAAAACTTCCTGCCTATTGGGGTGCTTAAACACTGGAATAAATTGCCTAGAAAGTTGTGGAATCTCCATCACCGGAGATATTTCAGAGCAGGTTAGACAGATACCTGTCAGGGATGGTCTAGACCAGTGGTTGCCAACCAGTAGTTTGGGATCTACTGGTAGATCTTGGAGCCTCTGACAGGTGATCTTGACTGGTTTGGCCAAGAAGGTATCAAGTGCAGCATTTCAGCTGTCTCCGCCTCCCACTTCTCTGCAACTCCTGCCATTTGCCTTGGAGCTGTTCCCCTCTCCCACCCTGTATTCTGTCTTCACAGAATGGGGATGGAGAGAGTTTGCTGGCTGCTTTTGAGAGTGGTGTAGGGCCAGGGTAGGGGTGAGCCTGCCTTAGCCCCACTGCACCACCACACAGTAGCTACCTGTGGTAAGCACTGCCCAGCTGGAGCCTGCATCCTGAATCCCCGTCCCAGTCATGTACCCTTTCCTGCATTCCAAGCCCCCGTAGACCCAAACTCCCATACAGAGTCTGTACCCTGAACCCCCTCCTGCACTCCAGCCCCAGGCTCAGCTCAGATCCCTTCTCACACTCCAAATCCCTTAGTCCAAGACCAAAGCCTGTGCCCTAACTCTCCACCCCTGCCTGATGAAAGGGAGGAAGGATGGAGTGAGCAGAGGCCTTGGAGAAGGGGCACGAAGGAGGTGGGGCAAAGGTATTTGGGTTTGAGGTAGAGCCTGGATTGCACTTAAATTCAAAAAGTGATCTTACACTTTAAAAGATTGGAGACCACTGATCTAGAAGGTGCTTGGTCCTGCCATGAGGGCAGGAGACTGGACTTGATGACCTCTCAAGGTCCCTTCCAGTTCTAGTGTTGTATGATTTTATACAAGTTAACTCCAGTGCACAGGCCTGAATTTCCCTAAAATCATCTGCTGTGAAATGTCCTGCTCTTTTCTAGGATACTCAGAAATAAGACATGTTGCTCCTGTGAAGAGAGAAAAACACAATGAATTTAACTGGTGGTAAATCACTTCAGACACGGCAACAGGTTGGTTTAGATTGAAAGTAAAATGAGTTGAAGCAAAAAGAGCCAAGTGTTAAGGGAGTTCAGATACCATCTATACCACTCCTGGGCAAAATACAGCCTGTGGGCTGGATCCAGCCTGCTGAGGTAGCAGGGAGCCCCAGACAGGCAGCCCCGCATGCCAAGCAGAAACGCAGTTCCAGGGCTCTGTTTCTGTTTTAAAATGGGAGGGGACGGGGGAAATTTCAGGAGCTGCCCCACTCCCAGCACAATCCCATTGGCCGACTTCTGGCCAGAAGCCAGTCAATGGGAGCTGTTTGTTGAAGCCAAGAAGAACCACGCCCCCCTCTCCTCAGCTCAGTTATTCAATGAAGCACATAGCCAGACAAGCAGGCAGGGAAACATTTTAAGCTCTGCTAGCCTTAACTCAGCAGGCAGGCAGGCTAGTTTGTCAGCTGGCAGATAAGCGTCTTGGTCACAGCCTGCTTCTAGCACCCCAGCCCTTTCCTGCCCTAGCCCTCTGCCCCCCCCCTCAAAATACCAAACCCTCTGTCCCCCTCTTATACCCACACCCCCTCCCAGATCTGGCATCCCAGTCTTCCTGCCCCAAATCACAATACCCTCCTACCCTAGGTCACATCCCAAACCCCTGCACTGAGTCCCCTGCCCTAGGTCACAACTGCCTCCTTCACCCAAACTCCCTCCCAGATTCCAGTCTCCCTCCTGCACCCCAATCCCTTACCCCAGGCTCCCTTCTGCACCCAACCTCCATCCCAAACCTCACATCTCCACCATTAATATCATGGAAGAGTGCGGCCCTGGACCACTTTTTAAAATCTTGGAGTGGCCCGCATCAAAAATTATTGCACACATTTGGGCTATAAAGACAAACATGGTTTCAAGCAAACAAAGTAAAATGTGCCTTTAATGACTAAGGCATTAACAAGCTACCACTTTGGCTCAAGGTCACTTTCTTACCCATCTTTCCATCCAGGTCTGACCTTCCATGAGTTAGGACCTTCCACAGAAGTACAAGGTGCTGGTTTGCCTTGTCCTCCTATGTGAAAGGTGCTGTGGCAGCCTGAGAATAGGGAGCTGCTAAAGCCTTGTGGAGGGTAGATATGCACGGGACTATTTGGTGTCCGGTCCACATCAAAAGGGACCTCCCCCCAGCCTGCGGGGAGGACCACAGAACCCAGAAGAACCAACTAATTACTGGGGACAAATAATGAAAAAAACAGGGACGGGTGTGAGGGTCAAAGGGCTAAAACGAGGGAGCCGGATGGGGATACTGAGCAGAGAACCCCGGACAGCGCCCACTGCTCCCCGAAGGTCTCGAGAGAGCCAGCGGACGCTGCCCATTGGAACTCTGCCCGGATACGTGAGCGGATACAGCAACGGAAATAGGCCCCACAGTTGCAGGCCCCTCCCCTGGCCAACCTCTTTTCCCTGGTTTTATAGATTGTCAATTGCCAGGAGGAGGTTGACCAGGAAGGAGGTCCCGCGACTTTGTGGGGCCACGGATGGGGTGTGCGTAAATTAACAAGTGGGGGGAAAAATGCAGCCAGAACCTCAACAGGAGGTTCTGGAGGAGCTGAAAGAGGGGCCGTAACCTGGCACGCTCGAGGTAGATGTGCGCCAGGGTCTCCCTCATGCCACAGAAGAGGCACGTTTCGTGGGTGGGGGTGAACCGCGCCAAGTACACGCCCGTGCTCACCGCGCCATGCAGCACTCTCCAACAGATGTCCCTGGTGGGTCGTGGAACCAAAGTCGAATAGAGGCTGGCCCACCGGGGCTCCCCACCCTCCATTGATGGTAGGAGGTCCCGCCACTTGGTGTCTGGGCGGGATACGAGGGTGGGGAAGTGGAGCGTGTGAAGCACGAGTGTGTACAGGTGACTCTTTGGCGCAGTTCGGAAGGGGACTGGCTGCAGCGAGTGCAGCCAGCTCAGGTGATGAAGGGGAGGAGGTCGGGAAGGTACGCGGGGCTGGGGGCCGATGGAGAGATCGGGAGGGCCGAGGGTAAGGGGTGGGTGGGGTGCACCCTCTCGCAGGACTTTGTTTAGGTACACCCGAGCAGTGGGCGGCAAAGCGTCCTTCACCTCCTGAAGTACGTGCCGGGGAGTACGTAGGGTGGAGAGCCCCATGCGCTGGGTGAGCGCCTGAGGATCCACCCAGTCTCCCCGGTCGTAGTCCAGGAGGTCTCCGACTCTGGTGACTTCTGCCAGGACCAACCTCTAGCGCACCAAGGGGGACTCCGCCGCCTGCACACGTAGATGGGGATTGTGTAGCAGGGGCTCCGCGAGGAGGTCTGCCCCCACGGTGGCCCCCAAGGACCTGGTCGCTGCAAGCAGCTTCCAGGTCTGGAGGAGGTCCTGGTAGAAGGCCGGCAGCCCGGAGAGGTCTCGCGGAAGACCTCTCAGATAAAGGAGCTGCCGGTCGTATCGGAGCCCTCGGAGGCGGCGAAGGAAAGCGTGCGCAAGCGTGCTCCATGCCGGACTACCTGCATCAAATAGGAGTCTCTGCAGGGCCCGGAGGCGGAGGATGTGAACCCGCGTGCGCAAACACGTCAGGCCCTGCCCTCCCTCCTCCAGGGGGAGATGGAGAACCCCTGCAGAGACCCAATGCAGTCCTGGCCAGATGAACCGCAGCATGAGCTGCTGGATACGGACCAGGAGGCCCGGGGGCGGGACCAGGGTGTTGAGGCAGTGCCAGAGCATGGACAGGACCAATTGGTTGAGTACCAGTACCCTCCCACACAGGGAGAGGCACCGGAGCAGTCCTGTCCATCTCTGCAACTGCTCAACCACCCTGGTCTCTAAACCTTGCCAGTTCTCCGGCGGGGAGGGATGCGTGGCAGAAAGAAAAACGCCGAGATAGAGCAGCGGACCCGCGCTCCACCTGATGGCCTGAAGCGCGGGTGGGAGGGAGCCCGCCTGCCACCCGGCCCCTACCACCAGGCCAGAGCTCTTGACCCAGTTGACCCGGGCGGAGGAGGCCGCCGAGTAGATGGCTTGGCAAGCCTCCACCCGCGCCAGGTCTCCCGGGTCCTGGACCACGAAGAGCACGTCGTCCGCATACGCTGACAGGACCAGCCTTGTCTCCGGCTCACGGAGCACCAACCCCGTCAACCTCTTGCTAAGGAGACGGAGGAAGGGCTCTATGGCCAGAGCGTACAGCTGGTCCGACAGAGGACAGCCTTGACGTACTCCCCGCCCGAAGCTGACCGGTGCGGTCAGGGTCCAGTTGAGCTTGACCAAGCACTCTGCGGAGGCGTACAGCACCTGGAGAAACCCCACAAAATGGGGCCCGAAGCCAAAGGCCCGCAGGGTGCCCAGGAGGTACCCGTGGTGCATCCGGTCGAACGCCTTCTCCTGATCCAAGGACAGGAGGGCGAACGACAGACCGTCCCTACACCCGAGCTCTAAGAGATCCCGGACCAGAAAGAGGTTGTCGAAGATGGTTCGGCCCGGGACGGTGTAGGTCTGGTCTGGATGGACCACGTCCGCCAGCACGGACTTCAACCTTAGGGAGATGGCTTTGGCGACAATTTTATAGTCCGTGCTGAGGAGCGAGACGGGACGCCAATTCCTCAGATCGCGGAGGTCCCCCTTCTTGGGCAGCAAGGCGATCACGGCTCGTCTGCACGATACAGGGAGGACCCCGCTCTCCAAGGACTCGGCCCAGACGCTAGCAAGGTCCGGGCCGAGGACGTCCCAGAACACGCGGCAGAACTCCACGGTCAGCCCGTCTATGCCCGGGGATTTATTGGTGGGCATGAGACGGAGGGCTTCCAAGAACTCGGCCAGAGAGAGGGGCAGCTCTAGCCGGTCCCGGTCGCCCGTGGTGACCGTCGGGAGTTCGTTCCCGAGAACCCTGCGGGCGTCGCGTCGGTCGGATCCGGGGAGAAGAGAGAGGCGTAGAAGGCATGAGCCCTCTCGCGCATCTCCACCGGATCCGTGAGGGGGGTGCCATCCTCTGCCAGAAGGCAGAGGACGTGCTTTTTAGCTCCCCTCTTTTTCTCCAGGGCGTAGAAGAAGCGGGAGCCTCGATCCATCTCCCGAAGGAGATGGATGCGAGAACGAACAAAGGCACCCTGGGCTCGAAGGTCCTCGAGGGCCCGGAGCTCCTCCCACTTCTCCCGGTATGCTCCGCAGAGGGGCAGATCCTCGGGGTCGGTGGCCAGCCGCTTCTCTAGCTCTAAAACCTCCCGTTCCAACTGCTCTATCGCCGCATCCCTCTGCCGGCTGGCCCCCCGGGCGTAGTCACGGCAGAAGAGCCACGTGCGCACCTTCCCCACATCCCACCACCGCCGCGCCAAGGACCAGGACCAGGCACTCGCGAGGATCCAAAGTGCCGAGGAAGGCGGACGCCCGCTGAAAGAAACGGAGCCTCTCCGGGACGGACGTCGGGGCGTAGATGTTGACGAGATTTAGTGTCAGCCCTTCCATCCGAACCCGGAGATGCAGCAGGCGACCCTGCACGACCTCAGCGGTCCCCAGCACCTTGGGCTGCAGGTTCGGGGAGAACAGGGTAGCCACCCCGGCTTGACGGGCCGACAGGTGGCTAAAATAAACCCTGTCCCCCCACTCCAGCCGCCAGCTAGCCTTGGCGGCCGGAGCTGTGTGGGTCTCCTGGAGGAATATGACAGAGTACCTGCCCTTCCGGAGGAAGGAGAGGACCTGACACCTACGGAGACCCGACCCGCAGCCCCGGGTGTTCAGAGTGGCAAAGATGAGCGGCGGCATCGAGAGGGCTGGGGAAGATCCTTATTGGCAGGAGTGCCAACGGCCCCCATCGGGCCCCGCATCGGGTTCCCAAAAGTGAGCAGGGCATCACGGAAGCTGCGGACCCGCTGGTAAGCCGTGGCCCCCCGCCGCCCGGTCCCTTTACCCTCCCACAAGAGGGCTCTGACTATTTGCAAAATGAGATGAAAATCTCCCCAGCGCTGAAGGGCGAGAGCGACCTTGTTCTTGGAGCCATGGATGTCTTCCAAGAAAACACGCATCTCGCCCTTCAGCGCGTCTGGCGTCGGGCCCTCGGGCCCTCGAACGCCTTGGGGCTAGACCCCTCCGTGAGCCCCGCGACCCATCGGCACGGGGATGCAGGGCGTCTGAGGTCCCTGCTGGGAGGACAGTGGTGGAGGGAGATCAGCCCCAGATGTGCTGGGAGCAGGAAAAACGAAAACCGCCTCCTGGGGGCCAACGTCTGGACTAAACGTGGCAGCCCCAGGGGCGGCAGTAACAGAGTAAGGGGAGGAAAAGAGTTCAGGGAGGGGATCGGGAAAAGGAGGGAGACGAGGAAGGAGAGCAGGGGGAGGAAGAGGTGAGGGATTAAGGAAAAGACAAGAATGGCGGGGAGGAGGAACAGGGGTGGGAAACTCGATTGAGAGGGCCTTTGAATAGGGAGAAGGAGCAAGGTGAGATGCCTCAGCAGAGGAGGCACCGGGATGTGGTGCCTCCTCGCAGGGCAGAGAATCGATGGCAGCGGTAGGGGTAGTAATAGGCTCCCCAGCGCTGGGCTCCAGTGCCACAGAGAGTGCAGCACCGGAGGCCTCAGCGCCAGGGGTGACAGATATTAACGGGAGCTCCCGCCCACTGAGAGCCTCAGGAGTTTCCGTGCCCGCGGCCAAGGTGTTGTCAATGGCCGGGCAGACGGTCGCACCCCGGGGCAACTCAGAGGCAGGGAGAAGGGATAGCAGCGGGTCGGAAGGGGAAGGAGAGATCAGTTGTTGTCCCTCCAGGACCTGATGATCCTCCTCTGAGGCAGCCGGGGTCAGCCCCAAAGCCTCCACCTCCTGAGAGAGGAAGGCGAGCCCGCCACCAGGTGGTGATCTGTCGGTGGCAAGGTCAGCGGCCGCCCCCTCAGTGGAGGTGGGAACAGTGGGAACATCCTCCATGGACACCCTCTCTTGCAGGGACTCCGGCAGGGAGGTGTTCACCTCTCCCGCGACCGCCGCAGTCACCTCGACCGCTTCGCGGTGCTGTGAATCATTTGCGGGCTCAGAGGGTGGAATGGCTCCAGCGTCCACCCCCAAAGGTACAGGGAGGTTGTCCTCCCCCTCAGAGGGCGGGGTGGAACGCCAAGCACGCTTTCGGCGCTTCCCCATTGCAAGCTCCCATCCCTCGGAGGAAGAGGGCTGGGCCTGAGTGGAGGAAGAGCCAGGGGACAAGGGCAGCGTGGGGGGGGCAAGGGTAGATGGGGTCTGGGCAGCAGGGGAAAGGGATACCTCCCCCTGCGGTAGGTCCTGCCCGCGTCCCGTCACTGACCCCGCCGCCCTCTCCTCCGCGGGCCCAGCCTTGCCGCTTTCGGCGGTGGCAGCATCAGCACCCGCACGCTTGTCTTGGCCCTGCGGAACCCGAGCGGGATTGACGATGGTCACGGTTGGAGGAGGGGCGACCCTAGGGTCCAGACCATCAGGGCCACCGGCGATGGTAGGGCCGGTGCCCTCCCGGGCATCGGGGGTCCCGGCTGCCTCTCCAAACTGGGCCAGGGGGCAGTCCCTTCGGACGTGCCCCGTCGCCCGACAGAGAAAACACCGGGCCCCCCCCATGGTGTAGTACACCTGGTACCGGGTCCCTTGATGGGGCACCAGAAATGACCCTTCCAGGGCTTCTCCGCCACATCCCGCCGGCAGTAGTAGGATTTGTACCTGCCGGCGAAAGGAAAGGACGTGGCGGAGGGTCGGGTCTTTACAGCCCAGAGGAAGGGGACTCAGGACTGACAGAGGCCTCCCCAGGGTGGAGAGGAAAGGCAGTAGGGCGGGATTGGGGAGGAAGGGAGGAACAGAGGACAAAACCACCCGTATGCCCAGGTCCTCCAAAGGCTTGAGGGGAACATGGACTCCCCCTATCGCCAAACCCCTTTCCACCGCCTTCTGGGCGGCAGTCTTGGACGCCAGGAAGAAGACCACCTTCCCGAACATCTTAGAGGCCGCCACCACGGCCGCGGGCCCCACCAAGCGTGCCAACGCCCGCACGTAGGTCTCCACGTGGGGCGAGGCCGCCACCAGGAGACAACGGACCCCGTGCCTCCTGGTCAGGGTGGGAAAGGGGCCCTGGCTGCCGGGGATGGTATTCTGGGAGGCGGCTTGGGAGGCAACAGGTGGGGGGGGGGGGGGGGAGGCCACCTGGGCGTACGCCCTGGGGCCCAGGACACCGTTGCCCCCAGAGCTGGTGGAAGGAACAGGGGAGGGGGAAGGAGGGGGAGCCGCGGCCAACATGTGGGTCGTGGCCGGGGAGTGAGCCCTTGCCTCAGGAGGTTTTGCCTTCCGAGCGGGGCTCTTGCCCTTTTTGGTCCCCAGGCCCTTCTTACCCTTCAGGGGGGCATTCCTGATGGTGGCCAGAGGTGCCGCGGCAGAAGCGGTCGAGGCCCCGGGGTCCTCGTCCATGTCCCCCCCCTCTACCGTAGTGACGGGGGGCCCGGCAGCCTCAGAGGAGTTGTTGTTTTTTGGGAGGGGTGGGGAAGGTTCTGCAGGGGTGTCATCGGACAACCCCTTCGTTGTGGTCATGGGTAGGGAGGAAAGGACAAAACAAACAGTTAGGGGAGAACCAAAAAAACACCAGGGGAGGGAACAGGGAGGGAAAGAGAGGGGAGGAAGGAGATTTACCACTCCCCCTCACTAAGCTGGAAGTGGGGTGGGAGGGTGATAATTCAGAAAAGGGAAGGGGAAAAGGTGTAAGGAATACAGCTCCCAGCACAGAATGGAAAGAGTGGCTCCTCTGGCTGCACTGGGGAGATGAGGGGTAAATAATCATTTAAAAGGACATGGGGACAAGTGAAGCTGTGTGTGTGGGAAGAGTAACTAAAAGGAGGGGGAAGCTCAAGCGCCTAACAAAAGAAGGGGGGGGGCGGGACACTGGCACCCAAAGGGGTGGATGGGACAAGCAGTGGAGTGGGAAGGCAGGCAGTGAAAAGATGCCTGTTCAAGGGTGGGAAGAGGGAGGAGACACTGCTGAGGGAAAGGGAAAACATGTACCCACAGGCACCTGAGCAGCAGGCCCACAGTACCTGCTGCAAGGCCCAGAAGAGCAGAGAAGGGCAAGGAGACAAGCAGTGGGGCCGAGAATGGAAAGGCCCCTACAGCCACTGGGGTTTGGAGAGGGAGCAGCAGGAGAAGCGTGAGGGCCGATGAACTATGGGGAGGTAAACCGCCCCCTGCCCTCAGCACCCCAAAGGAACTGCACCAGCCTCCCCCCCCCAGGAGCCCTGATGGAAAGGGCCCTTAATCTCCCCTCCCCAGCACTAGGCAGGCTGTGGGGAGAGGGAAACCCCAGGGGCTGCTTTAAAGCAGCCCCCTTACTGTCTCTTCTTTGGGGAGAGCAGCAGCAGGAAAGGTGAAGGTCAAGCCTGCTAAGGTGGAGAGAAGGGGGGGTCAAAATAGACCCCCAAGAAAATGGGAGGGGGGGGCTCCCCCACCCAACCCAAAGGTAGGGCAGCAGAGACCCACCCTCAGCAAATAGCTGAGGTGAAGGGGAGAAAAGCTGCCTGCAAAAAGGCAGGTGGAAAAAGGGGCCTGGCCCAGAATGTAGGGGTAGCCAAGGCCCAGTTGCCACAACAGCAGCAGCCCCCCTCCACAGACACCCCCTTCCAAAAAGGAAGAAGGGTGCAGGAGAAAGTGCAGCACCCTGAAAACAGGGTGCTGCAGATATGCACGGGAGCTGGGTATGTGGCTTTATGTTCCCTGAGTAGGCTGTTAAAGACTATGGCTGGCCGGCCACACCTGAAGCCTATCTGGCATCAGCCTGAAGGGGGGACTAATTGGAACACCTGCAGCCACTTAAGGGGGATGTGTGCACTGTAAAAAACACTTCCCCAGGCAAGGCAAAAAGGGATAGGCTAGAGGAGAATGCAAGGAGAAGAGAACACACCCGAGTGAGCTGATGTGAAGGATTTGCTCCATGATATTGGGAATGAGGTACTGCAGGAGGGGTTGGGGAAGGGGGCAAGGGCCTAGCTGCATGGCCTGCTTGGGGCTGCCCCCCTCCTATAGGGCCCTGGGCTGGAACCTGGAGCAAGTGAGTGGGACTGGGTTTTCCCCAACCCTCCTCTCTGGTTGGAAGAGCCAGCAGGGACTGGAAAAAGGACACTGGACTGGCCTATGATGAAAGAGGCTCTGGTAGCAGGGTACCCCTGCCTTCGTGGCAGTACTTAGGGATGCTGCGAGCCTCTGAGGCCCACAAGAACCCACCAGGAAGCACAGGACCCATAGGGCTTAGCCTAGACTTTGCTACAGTGCCAAAAAGTGCCTCTCTTGCCCTTTATAGTTCTCAAGGTTCATGGGCCTACAGAGTTGGCATTGCAGCTGATCATGGCTGCCATTGTGGTACCATGGGCTTCCCTGGGGTCTTGATTAGCTGTGGGCAGGGTTTCAGAGATGCGCACGGTACCCACCGCGTGGAACACTCTACCAGTGTTTCCTGTAAGCTGAGCACTTGCATGGCATGAGTAAAGATTCAAATACTGCCTAGCTGGTTAGTAGAGCACCTACAGCCAGCAGCATGTGTTTCTACTGGTTGTGCACATCTGCATATGCCTCAGTGCACAGAACAAAAATTGTTGCACACATGGATGGAAATAATGAGAGGACCCCTTGTCACGGCTCAGTTCCCCAACCTGGCACTTTGAGTGTAGATAGGGGGGCTTGCTAGCAGAATAAACTCTGTAAGAACCTGTCTCTGTAACTCCCAGAGACAAACTTATCCAGTCTGTTTCCCTGAGATCCAAAAGACTGATTGCTGCCACCACCAAGTGTATCTAAAAATATAAATAAACCCCTTCCAGGGAAGAAACCACTTGGAATCCCTTCCGTAAGGCAAAGCTCTTCTCCTCTCCCACCCCAACCTCCTGTTTTGCTTGGAGTTGGGAAAACAGATAATCTGCAGAGAACAATTGGGGTTCTGGTTTTCCCAGTTAATGTGGTTTCACTTAGGCACATAGGTTTAAGGACACAAAAATCAACCAATACCGGTTACCCAAACCAAAAAGGAAACACTTTTATTATTAAAACAAGACTAATGTTGCATACATAGTAAATGACTGGGTGTTAAAATCCATGGCTTGAAATAGACTCAGGGTTTCTCCCTGAGCTGTAATTCTTATTCACAAGAAAGAAGAGAAAAAACAATTAACCAGCTCAGGCATGATTTCCAAACAAGGAAAACAATAAAACCTGACTGACTAGTTAAACTTTTTTCCCTAGTTACACATTTTGGTGAATTCAAGGAGTCTGTTCGTGGGAGAGTCCATCTCTCTGCTGTGTGGGGGGAAAAACTGCTGCTTGCTCCCAACAAAGGGAATAAAAATCTCTCGTGTTTGAAATTCCTTATCTGCATTTCATTGGCTGAATGCCCAAAGTCCCCTCCCTCAGGTGCATTTCCACAGTTAGCTTAACCTTTTCCTTGCTGCAGCTGCCAGGAAGCCTCGTGTGGAGGACACAGCTGCTTGGACCATGGCCTCAGTGATCTTGACATGCAGACTGTGTTGGCTTCTTTTGTGTCGTCAGGATCTCCCATTCAATGGCAAGGCCCTATTTGCGGAACACACAGATGTCAAGCTCCATGGTCTTAAGAACTCTCGAGAGATGTTGAAGACGCTGGGTCTATGGGTGTGTCTAGACTACATGGCTCCGTTGACAGAGCTATGTAAAGTAGTTTACTCGACATTTAATGAATCCCTGCTTCATTAAAATAAAAATGGCCACCAAACTGTGCCGACAATCAGCTGATCGGGACAGCGCGGCAGTCTAGATGCGGTGCGGTTGACAAGGGAAGCTTTTGTCGACCGCTCCAGTTTTTCCTAATCTCCAACCTAAGGATGTTAAAATGTGTTTAATTATGTGATCGTGTAACTGCTGAAAACTGCAGTGGTTACATGCGGGGGGGGCCTCTTGCCTGCTGCCCCACAGTGCAGGGAGAGCAGGCGGGAGCCTGTCTATGCAGGGAGCTTTAAGCCAGGTTCCCTGCACGCTTGCTCATGCCTGCTTCCCTCGCTGCTGCCCCAAATGTGAGCTGCTGTGTAGGCACCCTGACTCTTTCTTGAAAACCAGCAAACTGTCCTGTACTTGTATCTCCCTCCCATGAGTACGAGCAGGTCCTGCTGCTGGCCAGATCCCTGTTTGCAAGCTGCCTGCCCAACAGCATGGAGTGTGGGAGGGTCCAGGGACTGATTATGGGCAGAGCTGGTGGCAGGACAAAGATGCAGTGTGGGGGGCCAGCTGCTCCCCCTGCTGGTCTGTGAGCACAGCCCCACTGTGTGCCAGCTCTCAGCCAGCAGGGTCCCACCCCCCATCCCATTTCCAGCCAGCGCTGCCCGTGCTGTGAGCTGCAGTGGCTAGTGAGTGCAGGCAGGCACCAGGTGGTAGCCAGTTACGCACTGTCTCTGTTGCCCAACCCTCTGCATGCTCCCCCTCTTGCTGGCCTTTCTCTGCTTTTTCCCTTCACTCCCCCCCAGCCCTGCTGCTCCTCCATATCCCCCCTCCCTCCAGCAGGGCACATCCCGCTTGCAATGCTTTGCAGAGAACCAGCCCCCAGTCTGAGTGCTGAGCTCCCCAGCAGCCTGGCTGACACGCTCCTTCCTTCCCTGCCTCTGGCTGGGCCAGCGCCTCGGGAAAGCTCAAGACTCTCCAGGCTAGGGCACTGGCCCGGAGGAGCCAAGCCCTGCATGTGCCAAAGCCGTGCATAGGCTGGCATGGGGAAGTCTCCCTGCCTATCAGCTAAGCCCTGGAGTAGGGGGTGGAGAAGTGATTTCCAGCCTGTTCACCCTGATCCTGCAGGCTCCACAGCAGCCTCTTGGGCTCCCTCCAGGCTTAGCATCTCTTCACCTGCCCTTCCCCACCCTAGGTCCTGCCCTCAGGGACTGCTCTGTCTCCTAGGCTCTCTCCCCTGCTGAGTTCCCTCTGGGGCCAGGCTCCATGGCTTCCAAAATGCCTGCAGTCAGGTTTCCTGGGCACTGGTGCACAGTGCATCCTTAGGGCTTAAGGGTTATGCTGGTGCTCAGCAGCAGCTTGGAGGTGTTAGCTGCCATTTGACCTTGTGTGGAACAAAAGGGATGAGCGCTGCAAAGACATGGTCCAGGTAGCTCCCGTCCCTTCCCTGCCCCACAGTGCCAAAAAGCAGCTGCTAGTCTTGTTTTGGTGAGAACTCTGGCAGAAAGGGAACAACTGTCCTGGGGCCTGGTGATTTCAAGGGCTTGGGGCGTCAGCTGCTGGCCAGTAACAGCAGCAACCAGAAGCCCGGGGCCCAGGACAGTTGCTTCCCCCCCTCCCCCCCCCGCTGCCATCAGCAGTTCTGAGTTTCCATCTGTGCCCTACAGTGTAACGTTAGCATCCGTGCGCCAAAGTAGTGTTAAGCTGTAAAATCAGCTCACGCAAACCTTGACATGCAGGGGGAGACCGCAGCCATGGCAGGGAGGGGCAGAGTGGAAGTCAGGGGGGAAAGAAGGGGGCGAAGAGTCCAGGAAGGAGACAGGCAGGCAGCAGATCTGGTCCTGCCAGTGGGTCTCTGGGAACTCCAGAGTGTAGTGTTTGCAAAAATGGAGCCCAGGCCTCTTTAAACTCAGTCCATCCCTGTTGAGGACACTGGCCCTTTCAATGGCTGTGAGGCCAGGGAGATCAGAACTCCCTTGTTCTAGTCTGTGCAGGGATTTACTGCCCAGTGCTGTAACATTATTCATGTCATGAGCACAGCTTCCCTCAGGAGCCAGGAACGCTGGGCCCGGTTGCAGGGGTGAATAGCCTCCTCTCGCTCTCCACCAATGTCTGCTGGCTAACGCCCGGCATCATTGTAACTCTAGGGTCAGCACTTTCCAGTTTAACTGGAAGATATTTCTCCAGGAGTTTGTGTTCAACAGTGGGACCTTATCTTTGCCATTACATCGGCTTCTATCTGCAGGAAGAGCTTTTGGTCTTGCGTTAAGAGCTTTAATTTTAGGTAGTCTTGGCGGTACCCAGTACCTTTTAAATACTTCTGTTGTTGAATTAATCATGGAATCCTAGAACACTAGAACTGGATGGGACCTCGAGAGGTCATCAAGTCCAGTCCCCTGCCCTCACAGCAGGACCCAGTATCATCTAAACCATCCCTGATAGATGTGTGTCTAACCTGCTCTTAAATATCTCCAGAGATGGAGATTCCACAACCTCCCTGGGCAATTTATTCCAGTGTTAAATCACCCTGACCATTAGGAAGTTTTTCCTAATGTCCAGCCTAAACCTCCCTTGCTGCAGTTTAAGCCCATAGGGTACGTCTAGACTACATGGCTCCGTCAACGGAGCCATGTAGATTAGTGTACTTGAAAAAGGGAAATGAAGCGGCAAATTAAATAATCGCCGCTTCATTTACATCAAAAGGGCTGCCGCGCTTTGCCGATCAGCTGTTTGGCAGCACAGCGCGGTAGTCTGGA
Source organism: Pelochelys cantorii (assembly GCA_032595735.1). Classification (NCBI taxonomy): domain Eukaryota; kingdom Metazoa; phylum Chordata; order Testudines; family Trionychidae; genus Pelochelys; species Pelochelys cantorii. The sequence continues at coordinate 47,931,205 of CM064338.1, read as the reverse complement.
CGCTCCACGGTTGACAAGGGAAGCCCTTGTCAACCGCCCTGGTAAACCTCATTCCACAAGGTAAACCTCATTCCTTGTCGACCGCGGAGCGTCCAGACTACCGTGCTGTGCCGCCAAACAGCTGATCGGCACAGCGCGGCAGCCATTTTGATGTAAATGAAGCGGCGATTATTTAATTCGCCGCTTCATTTCCCTTTTTCAAATACACTAATCTACATGGCTCCGTCGACGGAGCCATGTAGTCTAGACATACCCATAGCTTCTTGTCCTCTCCTCAGAGGCCAAGGAGAACAATTTGTCTGTCTCCCCCTTGTGACATTAAATGGAAACAGACATCGCTAGCAGCAAGTTCTGCATTGTGCGATACAATTGACCATTGTGGAGCCTTTAAAAAGACAATCTAGCAGTTTCTCTTTCCTCTGAAGTGCCAGGGTAGCCATGGTGAAGCCGAGACATTGGATGAGAGGGCTACAGCACTGAGGTGGCACCATGCATTGTCTCTCTCAGGGTATGTCTACACTACAGAGTTTTTCTGAAAAAAATTTAATTATGTCCACACTGTAGTTGAGTTCTTTTGGAAAAAAATTGGAAGAATTGAGGGGTTTTTCCGACATTAGTGAACTTCTTTCTAGGGGAGAGAAGCCTTTTTGCGAAAGAGCTCTTTTGGAAAAAGGCGTGTGTGGACGGGGAAGAGGGAGTTCTTCCACAAGAAGAGGGAAGAGGAAAAAGCACAGGTGCCCCGGTGGCCATTCCATCCATAGTAATCATAGCTTACATGCGAGAGAGCATCCATTCAGTGTGGATGCTCTCTTTCGAAAAAGCACATCGCTTTTTCAGTGTGCTTTGGCAGTGTGGACGCTCTCTTTCGGAAGAAGTTTTTTGGACGATCTCTTCCGGAGAAGCTTCTTCTGAAAGAAGCTTGCAGTCTAGACATCGCCTTAGGTGCTGCCTTTAACTGACTGCCGAATGTGGCACTGGGAAGGAATATTTCCCTGCGTCAGATTGGTGGCGACCTTAGGATGTTTTCATCTGCCTCTGAGGTGTGTGGGTGCAGGCCCCTTGCCAAGATCATCATCATCATGGTCAGCTCCCTCCTTTTTGGGGGCTCTCACATTGGTGCGCCTCCAGTTCTCTGCTTATGGCTCATAAGAGGCTGGTCTCCTGTGGGCTGTCAGCAGGGCCGGACTGAGGGGTGGGCGAGCCAGGCAGCTGCCCAGGGTGCCAACCGATGGGGGGTGCCTGATGGCAGCTGTAAGGGGCGCGTGATGTCCCTTATAGCTGCCATCAGGCGCCGTGTGCCCGCCTCCTGCAGTGCCGGCCCCGCAGCGCCAGCCAGCAGCGCCCTCCCCCACACGGCTGCGGGGCCCTGCATGGCCCGGCGCGTGCGCCAGCAGCGATTACCAGGCTGGGCTGGGCAGCGCATGCACCATGCGCCCCGGGGGCGGGCTGCGCGCCAGCGGCTGTAGCCGGCCCGCGCATGCACCGTGTGCCTGCGGGCAGCGCCATGCGCCTGGGCCCGGGGCACCAAAATGGCTCGGGCCGGCCCTGGCTGCTGGATTTAGTGTGCGGGTGCTGGGCGTGTGGCTGTGGCCTGGGATCTACAGGAGGATGTGGTGGGCCCTCCTGGCCTATGACTTTGATCTGGGTTTAGTGACAGCTTCAGGAATTTTGAGACCTTTTCCATCAGAAAAGCATGTGTGTAGATCAGTGGTTCTGAAATTGCAGGCTGCAGACCACTAGTGGTTGGCAGGCGAGCCATGACTCGAGGCTCAGCCAATCCTCCCCCCGCTGCAGGGAGCCCCATGCTCCCCGCCATGAGGTTGGAGCACCAGCTTCCCGCTTTGGAGGGGGGAGGGGGAGAAAGCCCCAAGCCTCACTGCAGGATCCGTTCACCAGGGGGAAGCAAGCAGCTCTGTGAGCTGCCACTGCCCCTCCCTTGGCTGGGGAAATGGCAGTTCATGGAGGCACTGCCTGTAGGCTTTCCTTGCTGCTCCCATTGGCCAGAGAGTCATGGCCAATGGGAGCGGTGCCTCGAAACAGTGGGGGGCGTGAAGCCAAGTAAGAGTCCTCCCCCTCCTTTCTGCCCAGACCCCATACCCCCATCCTCCTTATGCATCCTCCCTTGCTCTTGCACCCTGCTCCCTGGCCAGACACCCTCCCCCCAGTCCATTCCTGCACCCTCCCTCCCAGCCAGACCTCCCCACCGTCACCCTCTCCTGTATACCCATCTGTGACATAGTGGGGATTTTTGTCCACCCCTGTGGTCCACTGTGTTCACTCTGGTTTTGCATTCAGTGGTTGCTTTGTTGTGCTCTATGCAATTCCTACTGTCCTGCATTGCCCTGCAGTGATTGTGTGTGTGCGTGCCTCAGTTTCCCTAGGCACTGCAGCACTGTGCACGAGGAGGGGAGGGCCGGGCACAACTCACTGGGGCAGTATGTTCAGTCTCACGGCCTGAGGCCCAGGTGAGGGCAGATAGCACCTTAGGCCTGGAAGCAGGACAAAGCAGGGGGTGGGGCTGCCTGGGGGCTGGGAGCAGTGGCTGGGACTGCGAGTTAGGATTTTCTGCTGGCTGGGGGAGAAGGGAGCCTCACTGGCCAGGGTGGGGGGGGCTGGGCTTTTTCTTGAGATGGGCTGCACTGGCTGCTCCTGATTCTTGTGACTACTAGTCTGTGCTATGCTGTGTCCCTGGGAGCCAATAAACCTTCTGTTCTACCTGCCGCCTGAGAGTCAGATCTGGCTGCAGGTGGGGTGCAGGGCCTGGGGACTCCCCCATGCTCTGTGACACCATCCCTATCCCACTCCCTGACAGCCCCCTCCTGTACACCGAACCTCTTATTTTTGGCCTCATCCCAGAACCTAGGGGGGCTCACAAAATCCACTAACCCTGGGACCCCAAAAAAGTTAATCTGGCCTGTGGGAATCCCTGAACCTTGGTCCTCCCTGACCCCTCCCCCATGGGGCTGGAGCACCAGGGGAGTGAGGTGTCTCAGTTGGGGGCCACATCAGTGTGAGGGTTGGGGTTTTTTTTGGGGGGGGGGTATTGCCTCTCATTTTTGTGTGGCCCCTGACTGATTGTTCTGTAGATTGGTGGCCACTAATCCAAAAAAGTTCCCCACCTCTGATAAATAAAGACAACGTTGCAACCTTTTGTTTTGAACATAAATTAATATTCTACTTTATTTAAAATGAAGTTTGGTAAACTAACATGATAAAGCTAAAGTGCCTAATCTGTTTAATTATTTTGATTTAATATTTCCTTTGCTAGGAAAGAGACTGAAATCCAGGACCTCTATGGTGGCATTCTCAGAAATGCTTCCAGTTCCACGCGCAGGGCCAGGTAGGCAGGCAGAGCTTCAGAGTCTTAATGCGTGGATGAGACGATGGTGTAGGGAGGAGGGGTTTAGATTTATTAAAAACTGGGGAAACTTTTGGGATGGGGGAGCCTATACAGGAAGGATGGACTCTACCTAAAACAAAGTGGATCCAGACTGCTGGCACTTAACATTAAAAAGGTCGCAGAGCAGCTTTTAAACTAAGAGAGATGGGGGAAAGCCGATTGGTGCAGAGGAGCACGTGGATCGGACAGAGACTTCTCTTAGAGGAGAGTCTATTGATAGAGAGTCTCTAGGTTTTAGTCAGGAGGACAGGATGGAAGAGGTTAAGCATGGGCCAGATCAGACGAGAAACATTCACATAAAAAAGAATGTGACACATCAGAAAAGGGCAGACAGATAAACAGCGACAAGTTTTTAAAGTGCTTCTACACAAATGCTAGAAGCCTAAATAATAAGATGGGTGAACTAGAGTGCCTCGTGGTAAAGGAGGATATTGATATAATAGGCATCACAGAAACCTGGTGGAGTGAGGATAATCAATGGGACACAATCATACCAGGGTACAAAATATAGCGGAAGGACAGAACAGGTCGTGCGGGGGGTGGGAGGGAGTAGCACTATATGTGAAAGAAAATGTAGAATCAAATAAAGTAAAAATGAATCAAAATTCTGTTCCACAGACTCTCTATGGATAGTAATACCATGCTCTAATAAGAATATAATAGTAGGGATCTATTATCGACCACCTGACCAGGACAGTGATCGTTGACTATGAAATGCTGAGGGAGATTAGAGAGGCTACCAAAATAAAGAACTCAATAATAGTGGGGGATTTCAATTATCACCATATTGACTGGGCGCATGTCATCTCAGGACGAGATGCAGAGACAAAATTTCTTGATACCTTAAATGACTGCTTCTTTGTCGAGAAACGTCCCTGGGGGTGCTCCACATGAGGTGTTGAGCGCCCCAGTGCTTCCCGACGGATTTTTCTCTCAGCAATATATCGGGGGGGCCGCGCATCAGCCTCCCTCAGTACTATCACACATGCACAGCCCCCCTCCCTTCAGTTCCTTTCTACTGCCCTCGGCTTCAGACAGAACTCTTCTGCTTTGCAAAGCCTTCTCCTCACAAATCCCTTTCTTCAAACAGTTGTTCTTAGAATTAGCTTACCTTTACAGTTTTATGGTTAATAGTTAGTTATTCCACTTGTTTAGAGTTAGGTTTTAAAAAAAACAAAAAACACTGCAGTCTTGAACTGTGGTCTTCAGCCCCCTGGCTTTAAAGCTGTGGGCTCTGTATCAACTAAATGCCTGTCTCCCACTGCGCTAAGCTGAAAGCGCATAAAGACAGAGAGCTACAAATTAAAATGTCCTATTGTGACAAGGACAGACACAATAGCTCTGACCCGGGCCCCGGTCTGAGCAATATACCTATGAGGCGAATGTCCCCTAAGCCATCAAAGGCAGGGGCGCGCGAACCAGCAGCCCAGAAAGCGCCCCGGTGAGGGGGAAAAAAGACACACAGCTCAGGCAATAACTGCCTGAGCACATTTGACCGCCCAGGAACCTCGATCGAGTACAAAAAGGGCAATAAAAATGTTAAAAAGACTGCCCTTACTGAGGCAAGCGGTCTCCCCCTGCCTGCCTCACATTCCGCAGTGTCTGACACGGCAGTGCTTACCCTCCCACCGGCTATAGGAGCTCTTCCCGCTCCTAGCACAGCATTTGGGAATCCCCTCACAGACCGGGTGCTGGCCCCCCTCTCCCGTTACCAGGGGCACCACCTCAGAGGAGAGCTATCTTGGGGTGGGGAGGGGGGGAAGACATACAAATTGTTTACAGTTAACAGAGCTATCCATGCTGCATACTCCCCTCATTAGTCACAAAGACCTGGCAATTTCCCCCCCTTCACAGTCGTATAATTTAACTGATAACATAGGGTATGTCTACATTACCACCCTAGTTCGAACTAGGGTGGTAGTGTAGACATACCCATACATCCTCAGTCTCCATTCTCTGATTATTCTGACTTCCCCTCTGCCCTCTCTGAGGACGAAGAAGAGTGCTTACCTGCCTTTTCACCTTAGCCATATATGGAGGGCTCTATATGGTCTGCTTATCAGCACCAGGACTTTTTTAGAGCACAAATGGCTCCCTGGGCTCCTTATTTTTGGATGCCATCGCCTATGCTTTGCCCGCCACAGTGGCAAATGTTCAATCAACCACCTCAACAATATAAAAAGAAACCATGTAAGACCAAGCATATGGCAAAACCCTGCACTCCCTTAAACCTGTCACCCCACACCTCTATGAGGGGAACTGACCGTGAAAGCCATTGCTCTCCTATGTCAGCTTCTACATCTCTATTACATTCAAACACAGCCTCTACCATGGAACAGGCATTGCTACCACCTGTCACTCATACCTCTGATGATCACTCCTCTTTTCAAGAATTATTTAAGAGTTGCTATCAATTTAAATATATCTATGGAAGAAGTTCAGCTTTCTCAACATGAACTCACTCACATCCTTCAGCCCAGTACAGCAACAAAGATGGCACTCCCTATTAATCCAGCCATCCTGGAGCCCACTAAAACACTATGGCAAACACCTGCATCTATCCTCCCAACATGCAGGAAAGCCAACCGAAAATATTATGTCCCCCAATGGTTCTCAATTCCTTTTTTCTCACCCCCCCCCCCCCCCAGCTTCCTCATAGTAGATGCTGCACAGCAGAGGAACAAACAACAAAATCGTTCCATCCCATCCGAAAAGGACAATAAACGCCTGGATATGTTCGGAAAGAAGGTTTATGCCTCAGCCACTCTGCAGGTGAGAGTGGCGAACTATGCTGCTTTATTAAGTAAATATGACTTCAATAATTATACAAAATTCAATATTTTTATTGAAGATATCCCTGACAGTAAAAAGGCACAGTTTCAGGCTCTTGTTTCAGAAGGCCAGATAATATCACGGATACCCCTGCAAGCTGCACTTGATGCAGCAGATACAGCTACAAGGACTACTGCAACAGCAGTCACTATGAGATGAGCCTGATGGTTCAAGTCCTCTGCTTTCCCCCGCCAAGTGCAGCCATCGGTAGAAGACCTTCCCTTCGACGGAGAAAAACTGTTTTCTGCAAAGACAAACGAACTGCTCCAATCGATGAAAGAATCCAGAGCCATATTGCGGTCACTCGGTATCCAAACCCCCATGACGAGACAGAGACAGTACAGGTACCAACCATATCAGAGATTTAGGTACCCACAATTCACCTACTAGTACCAGAGGCAAGACTAGGCCCCATACCAACAGAGGGGTTGCAACAGGCAGCACAGGTGTCTTCCTCAGACTAATAACCTCAACCGTTCATCCCAACCCAGCAAGCAAATTTGAAACAGTGGTCAAGAGAAGTAAAACTACACCACATGCATCAGAGCTTGAGATTCGTTCTAAACCTTTCCTTTTTCGCTTATTACCTTTCCTTTCAAATTGGGTATCTAATACCACTGATAAGTGGGTAACTCAAACTATCTCCCTAGGTTATACCATCCCTTTTCTCTTCAGTGATACCCCTCAGAGGTATCACTGAGGATGCCTCTGAGGGGGAGGGAATGCCAGTTGTTAGGAAGAGGCAGGTGTTAGTAGTGGGTGATTTGATCGTTAGAAACATAGATAGTTGGGTTTGTGATGACCGGGAGAACCGTATGGTCACTTGCCTGCCTGGTGCGAAGGTTGCAGATCTCTCAAGGCATCTAGATAGACTTATGTGTAGTGCTGGGGAAGAGCCAGTGGTCGTGGTACATGTTGGTATCAGTGACGTAGGGAAGGGTAGGAGAGATGTCCTGGAGGCCAAATTTAGGTTGCTAGGAAAGAGACTGAAATCCAGGACCTCTATGATGGCATTCTCAAAAATGCTTCCAATTCCACGTGCAGGGACAGGTAGGCAGGCAGAGCTTCAGAGTCTCAGTGCGTGGATGAGACGATGGTGTAGGGAAGAGGGGTTTAGATTTATTAGGAACTGGGGACACTTTTGGGAGAGGGGGAGCCTATACAGGAAGGATGGGCTCCACTTAAACCAGGGTGGAACCAGACTGCTGGCACTAAACATTAAAAAGGCTGTAGAGCAGTTTTTAAACTAAGAGATGGGAAAGCCGATTGGTGTGGAGAAGCATATAAATTGGATGGAGACTTCTCTTAGAGGAGAATCCATTGATGGAGATTCTCTAAGCTGTAGTCAGAAAGAGAGGAGGGGAGAGGACAAACCATGGGCCAGAGCAGACAAACAATCGCATATAAAGGAATCCAATGCATCAGGGAAGGGCAGACAAATAAACAGTGGCAAATTTTTAAAGTGCTTCTACACAAATGCTAGGAGTCTGACTAATAAGATGGGTGAACTAGAGTACCTCGTATTAAAGGAGGAGATTGATATAATAGGCATCACTGAAACCTGGTGGAATGAGGAAAATCTGTGGCACACAATCATACCGGGATATAAAACATATCGGAAGGATAGAGCAGGCCGTGTGGGTGGCGGAGTGGCACTGTATGTGAAAGATAATGTAGAATCAAATGAAATAAAAATATTAAATGAATCAACATGTTCAATAGAATCGCTATGGATAGTAATTCCATGCTCCACCAATAAGAATTTCGCAGTAGGGATATATTATCGACCACCTGACCAGGACAGCGATACTGACATTGAAATGCTGAGGGAGATTAGAGAGGCTACCAAAATAAAGAACTCTATAATAATGGGGGATTTCAATTATCCCCATATTGACTGGATACATGTCACCTCAGGAAGGGAAGCAGAAAGAAAATTTCTCAAGGGCTTAAATGACTGCTTCTTGGAGCAGCTGGTACAGGAACCCACAAGGGGAGAGGCAATTCTCGATTTAGTCCTGAGTGGAGCGCAGGATCAGGTCCAGGAGATAACCATTACAGGACCACTTGGGAATAGTGACCATAATATAATAACATTTAACATTCCTGTGGTGGGTAGAACACCTCAGCAGTCCAGAACTCTGGCATTTAATTTCAAAAAGGGGAATTACACAAAAATGCGGAGGCTAGTTAAACAGAAATTAAAAGGCACAGTGACTAGAGCCAAATCCCTGCAAGCTGCATGGAAACTTTTTAAAGACACCATAATAGAGGCCCAACTTAAATGTATACCCCAAATTAAAAAACATAGCAAGAGACCTAAAAAAGAGTCATTGTGGCTTAACCACCATGTAAAAGAAGCAGCAAGGGACAAAAAGGCATCTTTCAAGAAGTGGAAGTCCAATCCTAGTGAGATAAATAGAAAGGAACATAAACACTGTCAAATCAAGTATAAAAATGTAATAAGAAAAGCAAAAAAAGATTTTGAGGAACAGCTAGCCAAAAACTCAAAAAGAAATAGCAAAGTACATTAGAAGCAGGAAGCCTGCTAAAAAACCAGTGGGTCCCCTAGACGATTGAGATATAAAAGGAGCAATCAAGGATGATAAAGCCATTGCGGAGAAACTAAATGATTTCTTTGTTTCAGTCTTCACGGCTGAGGACGTTAGAGAGATTCCCAAATCTGCATCGTCCTTTGTGGGTGATGAATCTGAGGAGCTGTCCTGGATTGAAGTGTCATTAGAGGAGGTTTTGGAACAAATAGAAAAACTTAATGTTAACCGGATGGCATTCATCCAAGGGTTCTAAAAGAACTCAAATGGGAAATTGCTGAACTGTTATCTGTGGTTTGTAACCTATCCTTTAAATCGGCTTCCGTACCTAATGACTGGAAGGTAGCTAACGTGACACCAATATTTAAAAAGGGCTCTAGAGGCGATCCTGGCAATTACAGACCGGTAAGTCTAACTTCAGTACCGGGCAAATTAGTCAAAACAATAGTAAAGAATAAAATTGTCAGACACATAGAAGAACATAATTTGTTGGGCAAAAGTCAACATGGTTTCTATAAAGGGAAATCCTGTCTTACTAATCTATTAGAGTTCTTTGAAGGGATCAGCAAACATGTGGACAAGGGGGATCCAGTAGATATAGTATACTTAGATTTCCAGAAAACCTTTGACAAGGTCCCTCACCAAAGGCTCTTACGTAAAATAAATTAAACTTAAAAAAGAGAAATGGTCTGGTAGCACTTTATAGACTAACAAAACATGTAGATGGTATCATGGGCTTTTGTGGGCATAGCCCACTTCTTCAGATGACCGGAGTTTTGAGTTTAGGATGTGCAGACCCAGAATAAATAGGGGAGAAGCAAGAGGGGGGAAGGAAACAAGGAGCAGAAGGTATGAAAATATCAAAGGGAAAAACAAGTAGGCAGAACTGGTAATCTATAAGCACCTGAAGATTGGATAGTTAAAAAGAAGCAGATAAGGATCAGAGGATAGCAATTAGATAGGAAGGGTACTAACGCAAGAATTTACACAGACAAAGAGCTGTTGGCACCTTCATTGAATGTTAAGTTGATAATGTCCCAGCCATCCGTTATCTCGATTGAGAAGGTTATCGGTGGAGGAATTGAATTTGTGGATGAATTGTAATTCCAGCGCCTCTCTGTGTATTTGACTTGTAGAATTGGCTTGTCATGGGATAAGAAGGAAGATCCTTTCATGGACTGAGAACTGGTTAAAAGACAGGAAGCAAAGGGTAGGAATAAATGGTAAATTTTCAGAATGGAGAGAGGTAACTAGTGGTGTTCCCCAAGAGTCAGTCCTGGGACCAGTCCTGTTCAACTTATTGATAAATGATTTGGAGAAAGGGCTAAACAGTGAGGTGGCAAAGTTTGCAGATGATACTAAACTGCTCAAGATAGTTAAGACCAAGATAGTTAAGACTGTTAAGAACTTCAACAAGATCTTACAAAACTAAGTGATTGGGCAACAAAATGGCAAATGAAATTTAATGTGGAGAAATGTAAAGTAATGCACATTGGAAAAAATAACCCCAACTATACATATAATATGATGGGAGCTAATTTAACTACAACTAATCAGGAAAGTGATCTTGGAGTCATTGTGGATAGTTCTCTGAAGACGTCCATGCAGTGTGCAGCGGCAGTCAGAAAAGCAAACAGGATGTTAGGAATCATTAAAAAAGGGATAGAGAATAAGACGAAGAATATCTTATTCATCATCATCATCATCAACAACCACCATGGGCTCAACACCTGTTGGTGTCTGATGCCTCTCTCACTATTTCCTTCCATCTTTCCCTGTCCAGTGCCGAGTGGCTTAGTTTCTGTAGACTAGCTCTGCACCAATCTACTATATCAGCTACCACTTCTCTGTGGGGTCTGCCTTGCCTATTCGGACCATCCATTATGCCGAATACCAGGGTCTTAACTTTTCACTCATCGTTCATTCTGCAGATATGCCTGAATAGCTGTAACTTCCTCTGTATAACCTTCTGCCGTAAGTTATCTTTCAGCTGTATCTCCCTATATAATTCCTCGTCAGTGACCACCTGCATCCATCCTATTCTCAGGATCTTTCTATAACAACTCCTCTCAAACGCCAATATCCTTCTCTTCAAATCTGTTGTTATCACCCATGTCTCACATCTGTACAACATGCTGCTAAATACATACATTTTCAAGATGCTCAGCTTCGTTCCTAAGCTAATCGCTTTACTTTTCCAGTGGCGGAGTTACAATGTCTTATTGCCCTTATATAAATTCATGGTACGCCCACATCTTGAATACTGCATACAGATGTGGTCTCCTCATCTCAAAAAAGATATACTGGCATTAGAAAAGGTTAAGAGAAGGGCAACTAAATTGATTAGGGGCTTGGAATGGGTCCCATATGAGGAGAGATTAAAGAGACAGGGACTTTTCAGCTTGGGAAAGAGGAGATGAAGCGGGGTTATGATGGAGGTCTATAAAATCAGGAGTGATGTGGAGAAAGTGAATAAGGAAAAGTTATTTACTTGTTCCCATAATATAAGAACTAGGGGCTACCAAATGAAATTAATGGGCAGCAAGTTTAAAACAAATAAAAGGAAGTTCTTCACACAGCGCACAGTCCACCTGTGGAACTCCTTGCCTGAGGAGGCTGTGAAGGCTAGGGCTATAACAGGGTTTAAAAAAGAACTAGATAAATTCATGGAGGTTAAGTCCATTAATGGCTGTTAGCAGGATGGGTAGGAATGGTGTCCCTAGCCTAGCCTTTGTTTGTCAGAGGGTGGTGATGGATGGCAGGAGAGAGATCGCTTGATCATTACCTATTTGGTTCACTCCCTCTGGGGCACCTGGCATTGGCCACTGTCAGCAGACAGGATACTGGGCTGGATGGACCTTTGGTCTGACCCAGTATGGCCATTCTTATGTTCTTATGTTTATAGTGGCTATGTAGCTCCCCCCTCCCCATTATAGCTTCAGTAGCCTAATATGAAGAATTTGACATTTAAGGTATTTAGCGATAAGCGAAGGCATTTTGTTATCATTGCTCCAGGAAAAGGTTTGCCTGGAGCAGGTTGGCCACGGGCCAACTGATGTATATGATGTGGGTCTGGGAAGTTTGAGGAGCGTCTGTTCTGTACCTGATTGGCAGAGGGTGCAGACTTACAGCTGGCTGGTCAGTGGCCCTTCCCGCCACCTTGCTCTGTCTTTTGGCTGAGCTGGAGTGTGTCCGTCCCCTGTGCCTGTACCCCATCTCTGCAGAGCGGGGGTCGGGGAGGGTCACTCACAGCGCAGCTGCTCCACTATGAGGTATAAATGGCGAGTGACAGATGAGTGCCTTTTTAAAGAGGCAGTGCACTGTTTCTAAGGTTTCTCCAGGAGCCTTCTCTCTTTCTTCCTCCCTCCTACATGTACCCCATCTCCAGGGAGTGGAGGGGCGGGGTGTGGAGAGCTTTCCCTGTCTTAAAAAGTGCATAGCGTCTCTCAGAAATGTACCCTGCAGCAGCTAGCACACACGCTGTGTGTCACACACCACACCCAGTCTGTGTCATACCAGGTCTCTGTACCACTTACACACACTTTTTCACACCCTATCTCTGACGCACACACAAACAGACAAGGTCACTCTCGCACACACTCTTCTGATCACACATACAATCTGTCACAAAGTCTGTGTATCGTCTCTCTCCCCTCAATCCTGCCCCTTTTGGAGGCCCAGAGCCAGTCCATGACAATTTACCAACATTCATGGGGTGGCCCCCTTGCAAAAACTACTGCCCACCCCTGTGGTAGCTTGTAGCTTTACTGCTGTAATACCTCAGGTGGACCAGCCCCCCCACCAGCCAAGCGAGAGAGGACTCCACCTCTCTCTGTTCATTCCCGCCTAGGTTTGGTTGGCTGCCAGTCTATAAATCGCTGTTCCCCATAGAGTGGATTCTGTGTGGTGCCTGAGTGAAAGGAAACGCTCTTGGTCACCATGCTTCCTGGTGTCCACTGTAGAGGGCTTTTCCTTGCTTCTCTGTAGGGCGGACAAGGATCCCACCAAGACTGACTGAATTCATCTCCTCTTAACCCCCATTCATAAGGGATGTTCTCATTCCTATGTGGCAGGTGGCGAGAGGCCTGGACATGAGACAGCCACCATAGCAATGAAAAAGGTCTGAGAGTCTGAAGCCACCTCTCGGGGGAGGAGCTGCAGCTTCCTCCCAAGAGAGTTTGGAGTGTTGTGCTAGACCCTGCATACAAGTCTTGATAATCCTATTAAATCTTTTAAAATAGAATGGTGCAATGACAGGGAGTCCGCGCAAAATGTATAAACATCTCGGTAAGACATTAATCTGAACTGGATTATCCCCCTCCCCCCAGGCTCCCGGGTGCAGTGAATGTGCTTACTCTTGATTGGTGTTTTCAGCTAGCTGCTGAAGGGTAGATGCTAAATTCACTTTTTCATTTCTTTGAAGGTTTCTTGCTCTATGTATCCCAAGTCACTTACTGCCTCTGACTGCCTCTGAAAATCCCACAGGGAGAAGGCCCTGCTAAGAGGCTGGCAGGAGCTCTCAGGCAGTTCTACCCTTTCCCAGTGAATTCTACACTCTGAAAGTGTTGGGTTAGCGCAGGAAGGGCAGGGTTTGTGATTTCAAGGTTCATTATGGCAAAAGGGACTCAGCCAGTACCATCTAGTGGCCCTCCAGTGAGCCAATCGTAATACCCGTATGCCTGGGTGGGAGCCTCTAGTGATTTTCATGGGCTCTCAGGCCAGATCAAACAGAAGCAGGGGCAGTAGGCAGCCCCATCTGGAACCCCAGAGAAGGTGAAATGAGTCTGCAATGATGCTGTTGGTTAGGGGTAGAGATGTGGGTTCTTATATAAAAGTTTAACACATTGTCTAAAAACAGGCCTGACACCAGGCTCAGGAGGGTCTTTAAGGCTACGTCTAGACTGTAGAGTTAAATCAGAAAAAGATACGCAGTTTGTGGTACGCAAATTGCGTCTCTTTTTCCAATGTTCTTTTGAAAGAGGCTTTTCCGAAATTTGGCATGTCTACCTCCAGTATCCCAGAAAAGTGCTGCAGTCTAGACGTAGCCTAAGAGGTGCTCCCTGGTCACATGATCAAAGGCCTCCCCTCCATCCCAGGCAGTGGTGCATAGGGCTCAGGGTCCTCAGGCTGTGCCCTTGTTACCGCTGCTCTCTGTCTTCACATCTCGGAGCCATGTGGGACTCTAATAAACCCTGTCTGGTTTGGATAGATGGTGCTGGGCCTGGGGGCCAAAACGCTGCCAATATTTCAAATGCTGATTAAGGAGCTTGGTTTATGGGCATGACATGAGGCCCGGCCCACCTCGGAAAGAGCTGGAGCGTCCCTTTGGTGGGGCTAGCCCTTGGCTCTGCCCCTTCTGCCTGCACCCCCACACCTATGGCCGAAGCCCCAAGCCCTCTCCCCATCTGGAGAAGCCTTGAGGGCCCCACCCTTGGCCAGAGGTGCCCAAAGCTCCATGAGCTGGCGGTGCCAGGCCTCCCCAGACCTTAGCCACCGCAGGGAGCAGCGTTCCGGACTCCCCTCTGTAAGAAGCTGTGGCTGTGTCCCATGCAAGTTCTGGGGTGACTGAGGTCATGTTTCCCACTCAGCTCCCTGGGTTCCTCACCAGTCGCTCTGCAAGCCAGGGAGCTTGCTGATGAATGCAGGAGGCTGAATAGCACGTGCAGCCTCCACCGCTGCCCAGGAACCTGCCTGGCATATGCTGAACCAAGACATTGGGTGGGGGCAGCAGTGCCACGGGAGGCAGAGTCTTCTACCCACTGCCCAGGGTGGGGCAGGCATTTCCTGCCACTCAACAAGGTAACAATTTGCTTGCAAGGGGCTCAGCAAAACATTTATAGAAATAAGCTGGGGAGCTGGGCCAGGAGCCTTACCCAGGTGCATGGATTTCAAGGTGTGGGCAAGCTCTGATGTTGCTACTGAGGTATCTAAACTCTCTGCGTGGGCCAGCAGGTCAAAAACATAGAGCCTGGCTCTAGGCTTTGCTACTCAAGCTGGGGATGGGGGGTAACAGGAGGGTGCGGAGCTGCCTGGCTCCAGGTTTGGTACTGGAGAGCGGGGGGGAAGGTAACAGGAGGGCGCCGAGTTGCCTGGCTCCAGGCTTGGTACCCGGGGCAGGGGGAGTAACGAGGGTATGGAGGTGCCTGGCTCCAGGCTTTGTACCCGGGGGGGGGGGGGGTAACAGGAGAGTGCAGAGGTGCCTAGGGTTAGGCTTGGTACCTGGGGGGGGCGGGCAGGCAGGTAACAGGAGGGTGCCGAGTTGCCTGGTTCCAGCCTTGGTACCCGGGATGGGTAACAGAAGGGTTCAGAGGTGCCTGGCTCCAGGCTTGGTATCCAGAGGGTAACAGGAGGGTGGAGAGGTGCCTAGGGCCAAGCTTGGTATCTGGGCTGGGGGCAGGTGGGTAACAGGAGGGTGCAGAGGTGCCCAGCTCCAGCCTTGGTACTGGGGGGGGCAGGTAACAGTAGGGTGCAGAGGTGCCTAGGACCAAGCTTGGTACCTGGGCTGGGGGCGGGCTGGTAACAGGAGAGTGCGAAGGTGCCTGGCTCCAGCCTTGGTATCCGGGGAGGGAGGTAATAGGAGGGTGCAGGGGTGCCTGGCTCCAGGCTTGGTACCTGCGGGGGGGGGGGGGGCAGGCAGGTAACAGGAGGGTGCCAAGTTGCCTGGCTTCAGCCTTGGTACCCGGGGTGGGTAACAGGAGGGTGCAGAGGTGCCTGGCTCCAGGCTTGGTATCCAGAGAGTAACAGGAGGGTGCAGAGGTGCCTAGGGCCAAGCTTGGTACCTGGGCTGGGGGCGGGCAGGTAACAGGAGAGTGTGGGGGTGCCTGGCTCCAGCCTTGGTACCGGGGCGGGGGGGTAACAGGAGGGTACGGGGGTGCCTGGCTCGGTACCCAGGGGGGTAACAGGAGGGTGCAGAGGTGCCTGGCTCCAGGCTTGGTATCCAGAGAGTAACAGGAGGGTGCAGAGGTGCCTAGGGCCAAGCTTGGTACCTGGGCTGGGGGCGGGCAGGTAACAGGAGAGTGCGGGGGTGCCTGGCTCGGTACCCAGGGGGGTAACAGGAGGGTGCAGAGGTGCCTGGCTCCAGCCTTGGTACCTGGGGAGGGGGGGTAACAGGAAGCTTCTGGCAGTGGTTGTGCTCTGGTCCCAAGACTCTGATGGGAGGGGGGGTTGCTTGGGGGGTGCCTAAGGCCAGGACCCAGAGGAAGGCTCTGGCCAGGAGAGGGTTAAGGCTGCCTGGCGCATTGTTGAGTGGGTGTAGGAGAGAGGCTGGCCAGCTCCTCCCTCGATTTGCATTGACACAGCAGCTGCCTTCTGCCTCCCGGTTGTGCCTCTGCATCTGTGGCTCTCCAGGCATCCTGAGCAGCGGCTGCAGCTTCCATGGGCTGCTCATCCCCGGACCCTCTGGTACGTGCAGACTCCTCTTCTTCTCCCTCCCCCGCCCCCGCGCTCAGCCTGGTGTGAACGGGCTGCGAGTTCATGGCGACGTCCCGCCAGGGGGTGTGGGGCCTCTAGAATCCAGAGCCTCGGGATTGGCCTTGGTATTGGGCTGACATTGCTGATCTCCCAGCTGGATTGCTGAAGGGTTGGAGGTACCAGAACCATTCCGCACCTTGGGGTGGGGGCTCCTGCTGTCTGCTTTCAGGAAATCTGGATATTCCGTGGCACACGGAGATCCCCCCCCCCCCCCGGCCCCACGTCTGCTGGGTCTGATCCCCAAGGGATGGGGTTGGCTGGGTTTTGCTCTGCTCTGGCTGAGGGATGGTTGGGCAGTTGGCTGTTGCCCTTCCTGGGCACCTGTGCCGTGATTCCTGGCCCAAGCAGCTTCTCTTCTCTTGGAATCTGTTGCTGCTGAAATCGGGCAGGGGATGCTGCAGCGTGTCTGGGCAGAAAAGGACAGTGACAGGGGAAGGGGGCAGCAGGAGGGGCTAGTTTTTGTAGGGGGCCCTCACCCCTTGCCAGCTGCTCTTGTTCCAAGTGCCCCAGGGACAGAGACTCTGGATTCTCGGGCTGCTCAGCTGTTCTCTGCACTTGTCTCCCTGGCTCAGACATATTCGGGAGGCAAAATGCAGGGGAGGACCCAGGGAAAAATGCTGAGGGAGGGACTGGAGTGCACTGCACATCAGAGCTTGGGCCAGCGCTGCCTTGCCGGGGTAGTGTGCTGCGGTCAGCAGGGTGTCTCACAGGCCATCCCGTGGGCCGGGACCGGTGACTGACAGCGTCTGTAGGGCGTTGGGGTTGGCAGGGTGTCTCAGGCCATCCCGTGGGCCGGGGCCAGTGACTGAGAGCGTCTGTAGGGCGTTGGGGTCGGCAGGGTGTGTCTCAGGCCATCCCATGGGTTGGGGCTGGTGACTGAGAGCGTCTGTAGGGCGTTGGGGTCGGCAGGGTGTGTCTCAGGCCATCCTGTGGGCCGGGGCCAGTGACTGAGAGCGTCTGTAGGGCGTTGGGGTTGGCAGGGTGTCTCAGGCCATCCCGTGGGCTGGGGCCAGTGACTGAGAGCGTCTGTAGGGCGTTGGGGTCGGCAGGGTGTGTCTCAGGCCATCCCGTGGGTTGGGGCCGGTGACTGAGAGCGTCTGTAGGGCGTTGGGGTCGGCAGGGTGTGTCTCAGGCCATCCTGTGGGCCGGGGCCAGTGACTGAGAGCGTCTGTAGGGCGTTGGGGTTGGCAGGGTGTCTCAGGCCATCCCGTGGGCTGGGGCCAGTGACTGAGAGCGTCTGTAGGGCGTTGGGGTCGGCAGGGTGTGTCTCAGGCCATCCTGTGGGCCGGGGCCAGTGACTGAGAGCGTCTGTAGGGCGTTGGGGTTGGCAGGGTGTCTCAGGCCATCCCGTGGGCTGGGGCCAGTGACTGAGAGCGTCTGTAGGGCGTTGGGGTCGGCAGGGTGTGTCTCAGGCCATCCCGTGGGTTGGGGCTGGTGACTGAGAGCGTCTGTAGGGCGTTGGGGTCGGCAGGGTGTGTCTCAGGCCATCCTGTGGGCCGGGGCCAGTGACTGAGAGCGTCTGTAGGGCGTTGGGGTCGGCAGGGTGTGTCTCAGGCCATCCCGTGGGTTGGGGCTGGTGACTGAGAGGGTCTGTAGGGCGTTGGGGTCGGCAGGGTGTGTCTCAGGCCATCCTGTGGGCCGGGGCCGGTGACTGACAGCATCTGTAAGGCGCTGGGGTCGGCAGGGTGTCTCATAGACCATCCTGTGGGCCGGGGCCGGTGACTGACAGCGTCTGTAGGGCGCTGGGGTTGGCAGGGTGTCTCAGGCCATCCCGTGGGCCGGGGCCAGTGACTGACAGCGTCTGTAGGGCGCTGATACTGGAATGAGGCTCATTGGGAAGGGGGTGGGAGTGTTAAAGGAGAATGCAATGCTGTTCAGAGGCTGCGGCTGGAGGCCTCCTTAGCTTGCTCTCTAACCCGCAGCTGTGTTTTTGCATTCACTAAAGTCTGGCTTGGAGCCTCTCACTTCATTCTTCCACTACTGCAGGAAGCCAGAAAGCATCCAACTCTTGCCGTGTGTGGGGGAGGAAAGGGGGAAGCTGCTTGTGAAACGTACCAGTGAGGCGGCCTTCCCCGGGCACCAGACAGAGGAATGCAGTGGCTGGGTGGGCAAGTTGATGTTCCTGTCCTTTCTCACCGGCACAAACTGGGGGGGGCAAGGGGGTGATCTGTAGCCAGGCTGAGGAGTGGAGAGTGTCAGCTCCTTGCCTGTGAGAAGAGAGTGAAGCACTTGTGTCCTTGGCAGTCCCCTGTCCCTGCTGTGCCTTCCCTTTCGAACAGACAGGGCAAGCCCCTCCCTTGGCATGCAGCACCTGCCCTGGATTCCCAAGATGGAAGGGCGGGGCCCATCAGCACAGTGGATGGCTCTAGTTTCCCCCTGCGTGTCCAGAGCTGCCCGCCACCCACTGATCTATTGTTCCAGGCAGCAAACCGTGTGAGCCCCGCTGCTCAGGGGAAATATTTGTGCCCAGGAGCTTTTCTCCTGGTCTGGACAGAAGCAGCAGAAAAGGGCAAGGACGGGCAGGCTTCTGGCCCCATGAGCACTGGCCAGAGGCAGCCGTTGTGGAGTTAGTGTAAAGAGGGAGATGCAAACCCTGCTCAGCAGTGATGGAGCAATTGTAAGTCTGGTGAAGCCAACAAAAGACTTCTTAATGAAGTGGGGGAGGGGAGGCAGGGCTCTGGGCTGGGCTGATCAGGCTGGAAGTGGGAAGGGGGGAGGAGGGAAGGAGACACATTTCTCACACTGCCAGGAGGCTGGAGGGGAGGAGCTGGCTGCTGCACACTCACTCACACGCGCGCACACACACATGCACTGCGGCAAATTCTGCAGCTGGTGCCTGCTGGCTCCTGACTGCAGACAAGACAGGCTCTCTGCTTCAGACTCTCTGATCTCAGGGACAGGGTTTTAGCCCCTCCTAAACAGTATCGATCCCACCGGGAAGAGCCCCCAGTCCAGGCAGAGCCAGCTCCCACCCTCTGGCTGCAGGGGCTGATGGATTAGGGGTCCCTCGTACTGCAAGGCAGCTGGTGCTGCTCCCCCCACAGCCCCACAGGTGCAGGTCAGCTGACTGCTCCTTCTTTCCCACAGACTTATTGTGCATACAGGGTCCTTTGGCCTGCCCCTTGAAGAGATGACACGGCTTGGCACCCCTGAGCCCCATTTAGTCTGTCCGGGCACAGGTGGGTTTGGAGCTGTTCCTTCCCAGGCCAACCTTGTCCATGAAAAGCATTTCCTGAGCTGAAGTCGGCAGAGCACGGCTCCGTTTGCTGCTCCTCCCCGGCCAGTGCTATAGACTGGCACTGGCCAGGAGGCTGTCTCCTTAGCAGGTGAGGGGGACGGAGGTGCAACTAGTGCAGGCACAGGGACTATGGATGGTGAATGGCCAGTCAGGCAGGTAAAGGCAAGAGACCTGGGGCTGGTCTAATGGGCTGGAGGGGGCACAGTGGATATGGGCCCAAGGGCTCTGGGCAGTGGGGGTGCACAGGAGGCAGATGTAGAATTCAGCTGGGGTATTTTTCAGGCACTAAGTCTCCACAGGAGTCAGAGAGAGGTAGCCGTGTTAGTCTGATCTTGCTAAAACAAAAGGAAAAACTATGTAGCACTTTAAAGACTAACAAGATGGTTTAATAGGTGATGAGCTTCTGAGGAAGTGGGTCTGGCCCACGAAAGCTCATCACCTATTAAACCATCTTGTTAGTTTCCACAGGAGTCAGTCTTTGTGCATGGAGCCTTCCCATCAGGGAGCCGCTCAGGGTCGCTGTGCCTCGCAGAAGGAGATGGAAACGTGAGTACAGAAAAAAGACCCCGTAACGCACCTGTCTGGAAACATCAAGAGGGGACTCTGCCTGCAGCCCTCAGCTGGGCGCCTGCCTTGGAATGGTCATAGGGTTCTTCATGTGGGAAGGGCCTGGGCCATAAGGCTGAACAGCGAGGAGAGAGGCTGCCTGGGGATTGTTCTGGGAGCCAGGGATGGGCTTTGGGGAATGTGGCTTGTGGGGCAGCAGTCTGGAGCCCTCTTGGACTCAGCAGATGAGGGAGCTGAATGACTGCAAGTGTCTCTGGGGAGGGTTTCTTGGGATGGGAAATTCCCCTCCACTGTTAGTTTCAAAGTTCGTTAAACAAAAGCTGCAGTTGAATTGGTTCCTGTCTTGCCCTGAATTCCAGCCCCAAGATATTTTGATTCTAATTCCCAGTCTGTGCCCAGTTTCTCTCTGCCTCGCCTTTGAGCTGCTGCTTGAATTCTCCGGATTCCTCCCACCAACACACAGGCTTTGCTTCTGAGTGGAGTCCGCGCAGACTCCTCCGTTAACTCGTTACTGCAGCATGGCTGGGCTCCCGCCGGGAGGCCTCATTGCCCCACAGGGTTTGTGGCTCCAGCCTACAGTCTGTGCCCAGCTCTTCAGCAACCTTGGGCCTGTTCAGTGCCCCTGGAACTGGCCTGAAAATCTGGCTGGGCCCATCTCTCACATGGGCTTTTCCAAAGCAGCCAAGTGACTCGGGGGAGCACAAGTCCCTGTGACTTTCAATGGATCACATGCTCCAAAATCTCTTGTGTGACCCACTAACGTCAGAGGCCTGTTTCTGGCCTTTGCTTCAGAGGGAAGATGCTGGAGAAGGCCCTAGGGTGATTCTGTATTGGCACCAAAGACAGGCATTTCGGCCTGTCTCCTATCAGAACTATCTGAGCACAGAATAAGCCCAGCAAGGAGGGGTCTAGCCGCTCTAGAGGGCTGAGGGGAAGCCTGAGTCTGTGGCTAGCTCCGGTTATCTGGCTTGTGGGCTCATGTTTAATAAGGTTTCTCAGTTTAGCAAATAGTTTTTGCTGAAGCTATTTACCTAGCACAAACCAGACTGTCTTGTGGCCACATTTCCTCTGGGCAGGATAATGGTCCAGCTCACGGTAAGGTGGACGTTACCAGTGTTAAATAAAGCCATGCCGTAACACACTTCACAAGCTGAATTCTGATCTCAGGATAGCAAGGTTATCCCGCACTGCCGTCAGTGATGTACAGTGAGTTTGCAGTTTCTGGTACATTTCCTTGAGCAGCTGGTTCCTGTATCTAGGCATGGCTGCCCCCAGGGACGTTCTTGCTATTCTTTTCAAGGCAGAGATCCAATTTGTGGAGGCCTAGGTCTGTTTTTCATAATGTGCCATATATAAAAATAGAGCATGCCAATTAGATCTTGCCTTGCTTTTCGGTAAGTCGAGGTCATTTGCTAGATCTTGTCTTGCTTTTTGGTAAGTCGAGGCCATTTGCTTCTCCTGGGGTATGTCCACACAGTAGTGTGTAGCTCAAAATACATGATTTGAGCTATGCAAATTGCGTAGCTTATTTCGAGAGCCCCTTTTGAAATTTGGCGCTGTCTGGACAGTGATAATTTCAAAATAGAGCACTATTCAAATGAGTCCCTTAATCCTCGTGCAGCGAGCTTTACAGGACGTCAGAATAACAAGCCCATTATTTCAAATGTATTTCAAAATACCAGGCTTGATGTTAAGACGCACAGAATGCTATTTTAGGATAACGGACGTAGCCCTAGTGACCTTGATACTTCCTAAAAAGATTTTGCCTACATTTCCTTTTTACCTGTCCTCTCTGAACTTTCTTTCAAGTATCTGGATGCAAGTCCCTCAGCCCCACCTGTGTCAGATGGGATCCAACAGGATTCTTAGAGAGTTAAGAACTAGAACTGAATAGCCCTTTGCATCTTTATTTTGAATGTTGCTTGACTGGTGTCTGAGCCTGTCCTAAGACACTTGTGGGACCAGTCTCTAGAAGGAGAAGCCAATAATGACAGCCTGGTTAGCTGTGTTCCTGGAGGCCTCCTGAAATGGCTTCTTATGGGGAAACTTGATTAGAAATGGGAGTCCTGTCCAGAGCTTAGGAGCAAGAGATCTATTCAAACAAAGCTGACTGGTTCTTTGGAGGAAGAACGCAATAGGGGTGCTTGCTGACTCAGTGATTGACATTCACCTGGAGCTCTGGGCAAGGTACGCATGGGTGGCTAGCAGATGAGAGTCCTGCTCTGGGCAACGAGGAAGCAGTAGGACAATGAGGTGGCTGGAGAGTTGATAGGCAGAGTGCCATCTAGTGGCTGTGAGTCCTCACATAGAAGAGTAACAAGTGGGGACCCCTTGCCAAGGGCTGAGACCCAATGCAATTTATACCCCATTGAAGCGCCTTTGAAAGTAGAAGGATTTATGAGCTCTAGGTTTTACAAGTAATCCAAGTTCAGATGGAGCCTTCACCCTATGCAGGAGGATTTGGAGAGGCTGGGGGACATGAGTACACATCAGTGGATTATGCCTCTGAGGTCAGGAAATGTGAAGTTAGGTATGCAAAGAAATTCAGCTAAATGACAGAATCTTCATTCAGAGAAAGGGAGGGTGATGGTGGAGCAATGCCAGGAAGTTTGGGAGTCCAGGTCACAGTGTCTGGCTATAGCATGGTACTGAACCTCTGTCTAAAGCAGTGACTCCCCCCGGGGTCTGCCCGAGGGGGGAAGCCTCTGTCTGCCACTAAGCAGTCATAGAATCATAGAATACTAGGACTGGAAGGGACCTCGAGAGGTCATCGAGTCCAGTCCCCTGCCCTCATGGAAGGACCCAGCACTGTCTAGACCATCCCTGATAGACATTTATCTAACCTACTCCTAAATATCTCCAGAGATGGAGATTCTACAACCTCCCTGGGCAATTTATTCCCGTGTTTAACCACCCTGACAGTTAGGAACTTCTTCCTAATGTCCAACCTAAACCTCCCTTGCTGCAGTTTAAGCCCATTGCTTCTTGTTCTATCCTCAAAGGCCAGGAAGAACAAGTTTTCTCCTTCCTCCTTGTGACACCCTTTTAGATACCTGAAAACCGCTATCATGTCCCCTCACACTTCTCTTTTTCAAACTAAACAAGCCCAATTCTTTCAGTCCTCCTTCATAGGTCATGTTCTCTAGACCTTTAATCATTCTTGTTGCTCTTCTCTGGACCTTCTCCAATTTCTCCACATCTTTCTTGAAATGCGGTACCCAGAACTGGACACAATACTCCAACTGAGGTCTAATCAGCGCAGAGTAGAGCAGAAGAATAACTTCTCCTGTCTTACTCACAACACACCTGTTAATGCATCCTAGAATCATGTTTGCTTTTTTTGCAACGGTGTCACACTGTTGACTCATATTTAGCATGTGGTCCACTCTAACCCCTAGATCCCTTTCTGCCGTACTCCTTCCTAGACAGTCGCTTCCCATTCTGTATGTGTGAAATGTATTGTTCCTTCCTAAGTGGAGCACTTTGCATTTGTCCTTATTAAACTTCATCCTGTTTACCTGAGATCATTTCTCCAATTTGTCCAGATCATTTTGAATTATGACCCTATCCTCCAAAGCTGTTGCAACCCCTCCCAGCTTGGTATCATCTGCAAACTTAATAAGCGTACTCTCTATGCCAATATCTAAATAGTTGATGAAGATATTGAACAGAACTGGTCCCAAAACAGACCCCTGAGGAACCCCACTTGTTATACCTTTCCAGCAGGATTGTGAACCATTAATAACTACTCTCTGAGTACAGTTATCCAGTCAGTTATGCACCCACCTTATAGTAGCCCCATCTAACTTGTATTTGCTTAGTTTATTGATAAGAATATCATGCGAGATCATATCAAACACCTTACTAAAGTCTAGGTATACCACATCCACCGCTTCTCCCTTATCCACAAGACTCGTTATCCTATCAAAGAAAGCTATCAGATTGGTTTGACACGATTTGTTCTTTACAAATCCATGCTGGCTGTTCCCTATCACCTTATTATCTTCCAAGTGTTTGCAGATGATTTCCTTAATTACTTGCTCCATTATCTTTCCTGGCACAGAAGTTAAACTGCCTGGTCTGTAGTTTCCTGGGTTGTTTTTATTTCCTTTTTTATAGATGGGCACTATATTTGCCCTCTTCCAATCTTCTGGAATATCTCCTGTCTTCCATGATTTTCCAAAGATGATAGCTAAAGGCTCAGATATCTCCTCTATCAGCTCCTTGAGTATTCTAGGATGCATTTCATCAGGCCCTGGTGACTTGCAGACCTCTAACTTTTCTAAGTGATTTTTAACTTGTTCTTTTTTTATTTTATCTTCTAAACCTACCCCCTTCCCACTACCATTCACTATGTTAGGCATTCCTTCATCAGACTTCTCGGTGAAGACCGAAACAAAGAAGTCATTAAGCATCTCTGCCATTTCCAAGTTTCCTGTTATTGTTTCTCCCTTCTCATTGAGCAGTGGGCCTGCCCTGTCTTTGGTCTTCCTCTTGCTTCTAATATATTTATAGAATGTCTTCTTGTTTCCCTTTATGCCTGTAGCTAGTTTGAGCTCGTTTTGTGCCTCTTCCCTTCTAATCTTGCCCCTGCATTCCTGTATTGTTTGTCTATATTCATCCTTTGTCATTTGTCCTAGTTTCCATTTTTTATATGACTCCTTTTTTATTTTTAGATCATGCAAGATCTCCTGGTTGATCCAAAGCAGTCTTTTGCAATATCTTCTATCTTTCTGATGCAGCGGAATAGCTTGCTTTTGGGCCCTTAATAATGTCCCTTTGAAAAACTGCCAACTCTCTTCAGTTGTTTTTCTCCTGAGTCTTGCTTCCCATGGGACCTTACTTACCAGCTCTCTGAGCTTACCAAAATCTGCCTTCCTGAAATCCATTGTCTCTATTTTGCTGTTCTCCCTTCATGATTCTGAGGAATGGTAGAACTCTGATTTCATGATCACTTTCACCCAACCTGCCTTCCACTTTCAAATTCTCAACCAGTTCCTCCCTATTTGTTAAAATCAAATCTAGAACAGCTTCCCCCCAGTAGCCTTTTCAGCCTTCTGAAATAAAAAGTTGCCTCCAATGCAGTCCAAGAACTTATTGGATAGTCTGTGCCCCGCTGTGTTAGTTTCCCAACATATATCTGGATAATTGAAGACCCCATCACCACCAAAACCTGTGCTTTGGATGCTTCCCTGCCACGCTCCAGGCCAGGGCTTGCGGAATGATCCTAGCACCTGACTGAAAAACAAAGCCAGCAGAGCCCTGAGCTCTATCCGCATGTGTGGCTCGCTTCAGGCTCTTATGCTGGGTCCACTGCAATGGTGCTGAGCAGTAGGGTGGCTGGTTATGCCCAGCTCCATGCTACTCTATGCTGTCTGTGCACGGTCACTCCTTATGGTGTTTCTTTGGTGTAAATTCACCAGTATTGAAATCTGGGGATGACATCAAACTTGGAGGAAGAAACAGTCTTCTGCCACCTGGTTTCCACTTACCCGATCTGGGTGGGACCCAGTAGGGGAGGACAGACTGTGGGGCACCTGTTGGTCCATCCGCCTCTCCAGCATGTGGTGGCAGCCATGTGGTGAGCGGATCTAAGATGAGGCTAGGTTTGAGTGCTGACTAATGCAGGGGAGGGGTCAGAGGGTATGAAGAAAGTGGGTCCATCTGTTGTGAAGGGAGGGCTGGCCTCATGAGCTCAGTGTGGGGCACGGGGATGTATATGTAGAATGGAGCCTTGCACAGATACAACATTTGTATCTGCTTCCGATCCGTGATCTGTAAACGTGGTCTGTGGATATCAACAGATTTGCAGGGCTCTAGCTCTAACAAGCATCTGCCACCCACAAATGTGGTCCATGGATAGCCACAGATGCTAAGCGGATAGCTGCAGATTTGAGGAGCTGATAAGAGGCATACACTGAGGTGCATTGTCTGCACTGTGATCACTGCAAGGTGGGCCTGGGGCGCTCCTTTGGTTCTCTCCAGCCGACACATTTGCTACTAGAATGGACACGGGTGACCCAAGTGCTAGGCACACTTGAATAGCCTGGCAGACGCGGGTGAAAGGGAGCCTGTACGTCAGGCTCAAACTCCAGGAATGCAGACTTGGCAGAGAAGTTGCAGGACAGCACCCGGAATGCAGGCATGCAAATCGGAAGGGAGTTGGAAAGAAGGACAGAGGCAGAGGATAGCTGATTTCATGACCGAGGCTGATAACTGAGGGAACTCAGCCCTCGTGCTTCTCTTTCCTTCTGCCAGGGCTAGTTGATTGGCTTTAGTTTCGATGGGGGTGACATTCTGTGTAGTCAGACGTTGGGGCTTCCCAGAATGCAGCAGGATGAGAGGCTTGGACACAAGGAAAGCTAGCAAGGAGGGAGCAGTATGAGGAAGTATTAACATCCATGAAAAGGCATCTGAGCAGACTCCAAAAGGCAGATACATCCAGCAGCTGGAGAGGGCTCCTCGGGGACCTTTAACAAAAATACGCCTCCTGACACTTGCAAACTGGAGGGAAGCTTGGGGTGATTTCCCTGCTTCTGATAATCATCCTCTCCATTCATACAGCTAAATCATTCCTGCAAAAGAGAGCTCATATGTGACAGCCGTAAACACACAGGAATGCACCAGATTTAATCAGGTGACAGGTACTGGTATTAAAAGATCCTCAGGGGAGGGACACGTCTTAGTTATTCTACAAGCTTCTCACCCTCTCTTACAGTTCAGATGAAACAGGATGGATCCTGGGTTGTACCAGCAAAACACTCAGGAGCAAATGTAATAATCCCAGTCAACTACCTCTTTATCAAGAAATGTTGCCCAGTGGCATTGCAGCATTTCTTGGTTCTGCTGCTAGTGCTAAGTGTCATTGCTCAAATGCAAAAACAATTATTTTGTTAAACCCCAGGGGCCAGGTTACAGGAGACTATCTCTGGATTAAGAGGGAAAAATTTGTGGGATCCCCTGATTAAGATATTGGCAGCACATCATGGATAAAATTCCACTGAAAAGGAACTCTCTAAGAAGGAGCTAGCGATGGCCAGCGTGATTCCTTCAAAGTCAGTAAACTCCTAGCAAGGAACTGACAGGAGGAGTAGGAGGCAACCAGATAAGACAGAGTCTCATGGAAAAGGTGAAAGTTGCAACAGACACAGCTACTGCTGGGCATGAGGGTTTTAACAAACATCGGGTGGGGGGGGATGAGGCAAAACGTCCGGTTCATTAATAAAAGGGAGATTAAAACAGTTCTCAGATAGCTGAGTCACTGAACTGCTTTTTACCATGGTCTAGAGTAGAGAAGTGAGACTAGTCAAACAGCAATACAGACTGGCTGTGCCATCTACAGATAAGCAGGGGCTTATCCTGTGACTCCATCAACTTGCCTATGTACCATGCATCAGCTGCATGCCACTGGGAGGTATGGGAATCCCCTGGGCCTTCTGGCTTTGCAGTGTCTTCCTCACCCCTTGGCTCAAACTCTTAATTCCCTGCTCCACCCCTCCAGTCTCTTTCTAGACAGATGCCGATAATGTCTTTCAATCTGCTCTTGTCCTCACTGGACTCTGTTGACATTTTCTCCCTTCCCTTGCTCAGCCAGGACAATTTTGACCTCATCCAGTCAGTTGTGTAAGACAGATGCTAGCTGTCCACCCCCTTTCTCTTTTTGTGAGAGTCCTGCTCCACACCTGCACCCTGCCTTGCCATTTTTGTCAACTACGCTTTGCTCCATGATCCCAGTTTCCCTTTGGCTTCTTTGAAGGTAATGTTGGCAACATACTTTGCCTTGAACTCTGGTCCTCCCACATCCC
Organism: Pelochelys cantorii; assembly: GCA_032595735.1. Classification (NCBI taxonomy): domain Eukaryota; kingdom Metazoa; phylum Chordata; order Testudines; family Trionychidae; genus Pelochelys; species Pelochelys cantorii. Next base: position 47,903,341 of record CM064338.1, on the reverse strand, counting down.
TACCTGCAGACACCTTTTAAACATTGCTGACTCTACTCCAGAGCTTTGAAATCCTCATCATGGTCTCATTTCTCTTTGTTTTGTGACACTCCTATGTGTCCCTTGCCCAGGCTCAATGTGTACAGTGCTACTGCCCATTTTCTCATTGGACAAAGCACTACCACGTTGCCTCAGTTTAGAAAAGCATTGACTTAGGGGGACTTTAGGGTATGCTTAGTGTGTGTCTGCACTAGGGTCAGATATGTCCTCTCTCTGCTTGCCCATGGTATGCTGGTTTCCCACTGAGTCTTTTTGTTTTTTAAACGGTAAGCTCTTGGAGTTAGGGTCTGTTTCTGACCACCTACTTATACACTGCTTAGCACCACAACACCACCAAGATACAAACACTTAACAATCCTCATCAAAGCTCTGCAAAGTACCATGCACTTAATAATAGCCCCTGTTCAAACACCAGTGACTCTCTATTTCTGGGTCCAATGCAAAACTGCCCTCACTGTTAGAACTCTCCATCATCTTGTTCCCACACATTTCAGAGAGCACCTTCTGCTGCCTTGCTCTGCTCACCTAGCATTGACCTCTGGTCTGCCCTGTCGCTGTTAGCATGAGCGCCTTTCTGGAGAGCCCTCCAACTGGCTCTTGACTGATTTCACACATCGACTGAAGAGGTTTTACCTGTGATTTCCACTCCTTTGTTATTTCTTTTGGTAAACTATTTGTGGACCCCCAAAAAAGATGCTGTACAAAATACAGATGTATTTTAGCAGTTTTAAAACTGTGCTCTGCAGATCACTTACTGGTAGGCTACAGACTACTGGCTGGGTACAGCTGTATCCAACTGCTGGATTGCCCAAAAAAGCTAATGCAATAGAACCTCAGCATTAGAAACAAGCTCCATTCCTGAGATGCTGTAACTGAAATATGTGTAACTCCAAACAAAACATTATGGATGTTCTTTTCAAAAGTTAAACTGATTTAATGCAGCTTTGAAACTTTAATATGAAGAGAAGTGCTGCTTTTAGGCCTCTTAATTTAAAGGAGACAAGCACAAACAGTTTCTTTACCTTGTCAAATCTTTTTATAAACTTTCCATTTATTTTTAGTAGTTTTGTTTACACAGTGCTGTACTGTATTTGCTCTGTGTTTGTGTGTGCCTGTGCCCAGGCGCACTGCTGCCTGGTTGCATACTTCTGGTTCCAAATGAGGGGTGTGGTTGACACGTGAGTTTGTAACACTGGTGTCTGTAACTCTGAGGTTCTACTACAGGGCTACTCAACACGCAGCCCACAACCAGTTTGTGGCCCGTGGTGCAGTTTGGGTTGATATGCATTTTAGTAGTTAAATTCTTGGACTGTCATTGCTCATTAAAAGTGCTATCATATGTGTGGAAATTGGATAAATATTGCATTTTATTAGTATCAGCAGAACTGACTTAACTGGGGCCTGCATGTTCTATAGTCTTGCCTTAATTTTTGAATTCATGCCCATGAGTGTAAAAGAAGCTATTTGCATATATTTGCATACATATTTGCATGTATATGTAACCACACTTAAGTTGCAGCCCTCCGCATGTGTTGTGAGTATTATTGTGGCCCCCAGGGCTTCCAAAGTTGTGTAGCCCTGATCTACTATATTGATTTTTCATGTAAGCAGTTGCTGTAATTGTCATAGGTAGCTACAATATAATCTCTTTATTAAGCTGTGGTCCAACACTGTGAAGCAGTTTGATGTGCCTTGTTGTATTCTGTTGATCTGGGGGGAGGTATTTAGTGGTGAACTGCAGGTATCAAATAAGTCCTGCTTTGAATTAATATCTTTATTAGTGATCTGGAATGGAATGTAAACAGTGTTGATTAAATTTACTGATAATAAATGGGGAGGTATTCAGAACAGCCATGAAAGACAGAATAATAATCCAAAGGACCTACAGAGAAAATAATTCTTGGAGGAAAATGACAAAATTCATGGGGGAAAGTGCTGCTAATCCAAGCCACTCCTGCTCAGTAGGCATGTTAGTGAAGTAGTAATAGGTGAAAGAGATGTAGGGGACTAGTGCAAAGTGTATAGACACAGATCGGCTTGCAGCCGCCAGCTCCCCTCCCAGTACATTTGGGCCAGGCGTGCTGGGGTGTAATGTCCTGCTGCTTTCTCTGGGGGTTTAGCTCCCTCCACCCCAGAAGAGCAACAGAACTGAAAGGGAGGGTTCAGGCTTTCTGGTCTGTAGCATCTGGCCAGACACAGAGAAGAGGGTGAAAAACATGTTCAAGTGTAGAAGGGAAGGGAAAGCCAAAGCAGGAAGAATTGTTTGGGGAGGTCCAAGACATGTAAGACATTTAGGGTTTCCTGCAATAGCCTGGCGGTGAAAAGGACCCGATGGAAGGCCATTGCATTTTCCATTTTCCTACCTGTAGGGGTGACAGAAGTTCCCTTCCTTTCTCTCACACTTGGTCTGTTTCGTGTGCGAGCTCTTTGGGGCACCGTGTGTCCATGTCTGTATCCTTGTCAGAGTCCCGGCACTTGAAAAGCTGGGGCTCAAGCTTGGAGAACTAACCGCATTGAACAATCCCACCCTGCCCCAGTAGGGTTGAGCTAGATGCATCGTGGTAGCACTCAGCCATCTCTCTCAGCCCGTGACCTGTGTGGTCTCTGAGCACTGAGGGTTCTTCAAGAGGAAACATGGGGGAAGCAGCTCCAAGCCTGTCCAAAAGCCATGCGTGAGAAGTGTCTGCTGCAGCAGAGAACAGATTCTAGAAGCAGCTGCAGCTCAGTGGGGGTGTGAATGATGCTTGTGCATGTGTGTTCACGCACGCCTTGGGCTTCTTCCTGTATCTTCACCATGCAAGTCGCCCTGGTGTCTGAGACCCACAGCACTGGTGGTGCAGCCAATGCATGTCTTGGAAGCAGAACTCACAGGCTGGCTGCTGCCCATGGGGCATGTGTATCCCTAGACATAAGGGAACCAGAGTCTGGGCAACAGACCTTAAGCCCCTTTCCCTGGGGCCTGGTCTCCCATTTGGGGTGGGGAATGGAGTTTGAGATGTGGGCGGGAGCCTTCTCACAGCCGGATTCCTGGGAGTGCGGTTAGAGGATGGGACAGCAGCCCAGGCCGGGGCTGCAGCCAGCACTGTGCACATTCCCATTTCTCGGCCAGAGGCCAAAGGGCAGCAGAGGTTCCTGTTTGTTTTCTCTGAGGGCTGCGCAGTGGCGGAGTTACTGCTGCTTGCACAGACACTGCTCACCAGCTAGCTCCCACTGCCAAAACACAGCGCTCAGTGTTCCTAATGGAAGTGGCCTGCCTGGGATCTTGCCTTTCTGGACTCCACCACAACCCCCCAGCAGGCCCCAGGCTCAGCCCCCTCAAACCCCTACAACAGGCCCCAGGCTCAGCCCCCCTCCCCTTAGCCCCTACAATCCTATGGCAGGCCCCAGCCCCCCTCAGACCCCTACAACAGGCCTCAGGCTCAGCCCCCCTCCCCTTAGCCCCTACAATCCTATGGCAGGCCCCAGCCCCCCTCAGACCCCTACAACCCCACAGCAGGCCCCAGGCTCAGCCCCCTCCCCTCAGGCCCCAGCCCCCTCAAACCCCTACAACAGGCCTCAGGCTCAGTCCCCCTCCCCTTAGCCCCTACAATCCTATGGCAGGCCCCAGCCCCCCTCAGACCCCTACAACAGGCCCCAGGCTCAGCCCCCCTCCCCTTAGCCCCTACAATCCTATGGCAGGCCCCAGCCCCCCTCAGACCCCTACAACAGGCCTCAGGCTCAGCCCCCCTCCCCTTAGCCCCTACAATCCTATGGCAGGCCCCAGCGCCCTCCCCTCAGGCCCCAGCCCCCTCAAACCCCTACAACAGGCCTCAGGCTCAGTCCCCCTCCCCTTAGCCCCTACAATCCTATGGCAGGCCCCAGCCCCCCTCAGACCCCTACAACCCCACAGCAGGCCCCAGGCTCAGCCCCCTCCCCTCAGGCCCCAGCCCCCTCAAACCCCTACAACAGGCCTCAGGCTCAGTCCCCCTCCCCTTAGCCCCTACAATCCTATGGCAGGCCCCAGCCCCCCTCAGACCCCTACAACCCCACAGCAGGCCCCAGGCTCAGCCACCTCCCCTCAGGCCCCAGCCCCCTCAAACCCCTACAACAGGCCCCAGGCTCAGCCCCCCTCCCCTTAGCCCCTACAATCCTATGGCAGGCCCCAGCCCCCCTCAAACCCCTACAACAGGCCTCAGGCTCAGCCCCCCTCCCCTTAGCCCCTACAATCCTATGGCAGGCCCCAGCCCCCCTCAGACCCCTACAACGCCCACAGCAGGCCCCAGGCCTCTAGCCCCTCCCTGCAGGCCCCAGCGCCCCTCGGAAACCCCTACAACAGGCCTCAGGCTCAGTCCCCCTCCCCTTAGCCCCTACAATCCTATGGCAGGCCCCAGCCCCCCTCAGACCCCTACCAACAGGCCCCAGGCTCAGCCCCCCTCCCCTTAGCCCCTACAATCCTATGGCAGGCCCCAGCCCCCCTCAGACCCCTACAACAGGCCTCAGGCTCAGTCCCCCTCCCCTTAGCCCCTACAATCCTATGGCAGGCCCCAGCCCCCCTCAGACCCCTACAACCCCACAGCAGGCCCCAGGCTCAGCCCCCTCCCCTCAGGCCCCAGCCCCCTCAAACCCCTACAACAGGCCCAGGCTCAGCCCCCTCCCCTTAGCCCCTACAATCCTATGGCAGGCCCCAGCCCCCCTCAGACCCCTACAACAGGCCTCAGGCTCAGCCCCCCTCCCCTTAGCCCCTACAATCCTATGGCAGGCCCCAGCCCCCCTCAGACCCCTACAACCCCACAGCAGGCCCCAGGCTCAGCCCCCTCCCCTCAGGCCCCAGCCCCCTCAAACCCCTACAACAGGCCTCAGGCTCAGTCCCCCTCCCCTTAGCCCCTACAATCCTATGGCAGGCCCCAGCCCCCCTCAGACCCCTACAACAGGCCCCAGGCTCAGCCCCCCTCCCCTTAGCCCCTACAATCCTATGGCAGGCCCCAGCCCCCCTCAGACCCCTACAACAGGCCTCAGGCTCAGCCCCCCTCCCCTTAGCCCCTACAATCCTATGGCAGGCCCCAGCCCCCCTCAGACCCCTACAACCCCACAGCAGGCCCCAGGCTCAGCGCCCTCCCCTCAGGCCCCAGCCCCCTCAAACCCCTACAACAGGCCTCAGGCTCAGTCCCCCTCCCCTTAGCCCCTACAATCCTATGGCAGGCCCCAGCCCCCCTCAGACCCCTACAACCCCACAGCAGGCCCCAGGCTCAGCCCCCTCCCCTCAGGCCCCAGCCCCCTCAAACCCCTACAACAGGCCTCAGGCTCAGTCCCCCTCCCCTTAGCCCCTACAATCCTATGGCAGGCCCCAGCCCCCCTCAGACCCCTACAACCCCACAGCAGGCCCCAGGCTCAGCCACCTCCCCTCAGGCCCCAGCCCCCTCAAACCCCTACAACAGGCCCCAGGCTCAGCCCCCCTCCCCTTAGCCCCTACAATCCTATGGCAGGCCCCAGCCCCCCTCAGACCCCTACAACCCACCTGGCCCAGCTCGAGCCCCTCCCCCAGCCCCAGCCCTCAAACCCCTACAACAGGCCTCAGGCTCAGTCCCCCTCCCCTTAGCCCCTACAATCCTATGGCAGGCCCCAGCCCCTCAGACCCCTACAACCCCACAGCAGGCCCCAGGCTCAGCCCTCCTCAGGCCCCAGCCCCCTCAAACCCCTACAACAGGCCTCAGGCTCAGTCCCCCTCCCCTTAGCCCCTACAATCCTATGGCAGGCCCCAGCCCCCCGCAGACCCCAACAACCCCACAGCAGGCCCCAGGCTCAGCCACCCCCCCCCAGGCCCCAGCCCCCTCAAACCCCTACAACAGGCCCCAGGCTCAGCCCCCCTCCCCTTAGCCCCTACAATCCTATGGCAGGCCCCAGCCCCCCTCAGACCCCTACAACCCCCTCTCCTCGAGCCCCTACAGCCAGCCCCATCCAAAGCAGTCTTCTCCCCACAACTCATTACAACCTGCCTGGACTCCTCTCACAGGCCTACTTCTGCCCCTCACTTGTGACTCTGAGCACCCCTGCTGCTTGCCAGCATGGTCCTGTCGTGATTGCACGTCTGGCCCCACTACTGCAGAATTGAAGCACTCCACGATTGACAATGAGTTACCCTGTGCTACAGGGTGGGGCTCTTCCCCCCACTGAACAGACAGGAACTAACACGGACCAGCTAAGTGACTTGCCCAAGTCACATAGGCAGTCTGTGGCAGAGCTGGCATTGAGTTTGAATCTCCTGAGTCTCAGACTAGTACCCTCGCCATTGGGCCATCCTCCCTCAAAGCTCTAAAGATTCAGAATCCCCCATACAATCATATTACAGACAGAGATGTAAAATCCCGTTTAATTGCTTAACAGTAAACATGTTTAACCGGTTAACTCAGGGGTGGGGAACTTCAAGCCCAGGGGGCGGATGCAGCTCCCAGCTTGCCTGGATCCGGCCCCCAAGGTTCAGCATTGGGGAGCTTGTGCTCCGTGCTCCATGCTCCAACCCCCACCTACCCTCCTGCAGGGCTGGAGCACCCAAAATCTACCAGCCTGGAGCCCCCCCCCAAGGCTCTGATGTGCAAGAGGAATGTGGGGCATGTCTTTCTGCTTCTCACTTGTCTGCAGCCCCTGACTGATTTTTCTGGGGGTCCCCCCCGTGGGTTAACTGGTTAAAGGTGGTGCAGACAGGCCGCAGTGCTGAAGCGGCCCCTCCCCACCTGCTTAGCCGGGCTGAGGCAGTCCCCCCCCTTTGCTGCAGGTGTTCAGACTCCAGACGCCTGGAGGTGGCTGGCCTCCTGCTGGGCTGAAGCAGCCCCCTGCCCTCAGTAGGCAGGTGGGGAGTTGCTCCAGGCCCAATGTGTTTAATAGTTCACCTTTTACATCTTTCGCTGGGAAGCAGCCTCTGCCACCAGCAGGGAGCCACCTTTTCCACCAGCCCAGTGCCCCTCATAAATGGGTCGGGAACAGCATGTTCAGAGGTTACGTGTGTGACAGCCCCACAGCTGTGGGCTGACAGCTGGCCCAGCGCTTTCTTTAACGCGAAGTAGGGAGTCACCTTGTAGGAGGGGAGAGGAAGGTGCGTGTAATGTATGGCTGAGAGCAGGACCTGCTTCCCTAGCCTGTACAAAACCTTGAGCTGGCCTTTCGAGCCCCTCTTCCGAGGGCTGCTTCTGCCTGTGCGCAGTGCCGGGCCAGCAGGGACCAGCATGTTCTCTCTCCAGACTAGTGGTTCCCAACCTTTTCCAGGTGGGGACCCATTTTGACAATTCAGGAAGACTTGGTGACCCAAGGCAATTCAAAAACAGGGGGGCAGTGCCATAACTAGCTAATTTTGCACCTGAGGCAAGAATATAAAATTGTGCCCCTTCCTGTTTATATATTCATAGTAGTTATTTCATAGAAAAACTGAAAATACATTAATAATAAAATAATAACACTACATTTATTTGAGTTGTGGTAGGGGAAAGACACTCATCCCCAAACCGCTCCCCCACAGCTTAAACCCCACACTCAGAGGCTGGAGTGGCTGGGAGTCTCACACAGAGTCACACTCAGGGAGTCTCACAGGGGGGCACACTGGGGCTGGGAGTCACACTCAGGGGCTGGGGGGCACACTGGGGCTGGGAGGGGTTGGGAGTCACACTCTGGGAGTCTCACACTCAGGCTGGGAGTCAGGGCCTGGGGGGTGCACACTGGGGTTGGGGGGAAGCTGGGAGTCAGGGCCCTGGGGGGCACACTCTGGGCCTGGGAGTCTCACAGCTGTTACAAAAATATTAGAAACATAACACATTATTCAAAAAAACAAGTACAATTTAGTATTTTACCAAACAGTTTCACCTGAACTTAAATTAATGGGCTACCACAAAATTTACTAAAATAGCCACTCTCCTACCCCAGAGCCAGGCACCCTCCCACTGCAACCCAATTCCCCCCTGAACATAGTCCCAGCCTGTACTCCCAGGCTCCCAAACACAATCCCAGCCCCTACCCCCACATGGTCCCCACTCTGAGTCACTGAAATGGTATTCAATTCAATTGATCGGTTTAACTGCCTGAAGGTTGTTAAACCAATTAAGTTGAGTGCCACTGCAGGTGAAAGGCTCCTTAAGACTAAGCCAGCTGCAGTACTCAGCAGGGGACCTTTTCAAATGTGTGAATGCACCTGGGGAGACCCTTTTGCAATGTAATGGTGACCCATAGGTTGGGAAACCCTGTTCCAAATAGACCCATTTGGGGACTGAAGCCTTTTTCTCTCTTTGGCGCTGAGGAAGTAACAGTTGGAAACTTCTCGGCCTCCTTTTAAAAGAGCCAGTTACCAGCTCAGAGTGATGATGGCATTTCAGAATGAAGTAGACCCGCCATGGGGCGGATTTGAACCTGGGACCTTTGTATAGGAGCCTCTACTCTCTGACCTAAAAGCCACTGTCCTCTCAGCCCATGCTGTAGAGGTCTCTTGGTCTTATCTGTTGCTGTGGTCTAGGTGCCACTGCATGGGACAGTGAACCACACTAGGGGTACGGCTACACTGTGGGGGGGTGTTTCAAAGAAGATATGCAAATTGCGCTCGCATTTGCATATCTTCTTCCAATTCTTTTTCTCGTTTTACAAAGAATAAGGGGGCTTCTGAAAGAGGGATTTTTCTGACATTTGGCCCCATGTAGACAGGGCAAATATCGGAAAATCCTCTTCCGGAAAAAGATTCGGAAGATATGCAGATGCGAGCGCAATTTGCATACCTTCTTTGAAAAAAACCCACAGTGTAGCCGTACCCTAAGTGTGGGTTACATATGCACCCAGTCATCACTCATGCAAAGCTGGAGCTGTCTTCAAAGGTGCACTTTTGTTTACACAGCTTCAGACAGGCCTTGAGTCCTGTCATGCGGCTCCGATCCAAGGGGCAGTGTGGGAGAAGGCTCAGCAGCTGCAGAGGTTCAGGGCCTCGCTGCAGGAAGAACAACGGGGAGTCCTGTGACACCTTAAAGCCGTACAGATTTATTTGGGCATAAGCTTTTGTGGACTGCAGCTCACTTTGGCAGATGCACCTGCTGAAGTGGTTTTACCCACTAAAGCTTATGCTCAAATAAAACTGCTAGTCTTTAAGGGCCACAGGACTTCGTGCTGTTTTTGCAGATACAGATCACCACAGCCACCCCTGTGAGACTGCAGCAAGAGCCTTTTGAGGAGAAGCTCTAGGAGAGGAGATGGGAGGAAGGTTATCCCAGTGGCTCTCTTGTGCGTGCCTTTGCATCTTCTTGCATCATGTGCCTGCGAGTTGTCTTCGTGTCACATGACCGGCATGTGACTGTTTTGTAATCTCACGTCAGTATGTAACAAACGATTTTAAAAAACGTTTTCCTAAAGAGTCTGTGCTGATGAGATCAAATCTCTGTAGAGCGACAGTAGGTCAGTGGTGTGTGCATGCTGAGGGGACGGGGAGGAGAGGGTTCTGACCATGCAGGAGCAGAATAAGTCAAGTCTAACCATTCATAAAAAGTGTCCTGCAGACAATCCCATCATTACTTACATTTCAACCTGCTTTGTGTAGCAGGAGCGATGTCTCCATGGAAGCTACGAATGTGCTTAGTGCACTTGGAAAATCCAGTCCTTCTAGCGGCAGACAATAGCAGCACTGAAGTGCTGTGATGGGGCCCGGAATATGGACCTGAACCAGGAACACGAGGGAAGCGAGAAGAATCTCCAGTTAGCAGCTAGGAAACCTTACCTGGCGGTGTTAGGGAGCACCAGACTATAGTGAGTGCTGTGGGCGACTCACAAGACTGACCCCTAGTGTGGTACCAGCGATCCCTGTGCTGCACGGCATGAGGGGATCGCTCAGGAGGGTGCTTTCCTCATAGAGTCAGTGCTGACCCGAGTGCCTTAGCCTGGTGCTAGAGTAGCCTACTGCAGGAAGGGACATGGATACGGCAGAAGGGCCCCGCTTTCCCTGGAGTTGTTGCTGACTCCAGTGCAGGGCTGGCGCGGTTTGTGGTGCTAGGAACAGTGTGAGTAGAGGTGAGTCAGGTTTCACCCTGGTCCCCAGGCTGGCGCTGGGAGATGCAGCTGGAGGTGGCTGGGTTTTAGCTAAAACAAAGCCGAGTCTCTGATCATTTGTGATCCTGGGTCACTCTTTGTGAGAGTCAGGATGTGGAGCTCATGGAATGGCAGTAACTACATGCAGCAAATTTTCTCCTGTAGGGTCAGCTGGACTTTACCGCCTGTACATTGTTTTGTGGTGTCTGTGGTTGCTGACTGCCACCCAAGAGCCTGCTGCCCAATAGGTGGGGTTGCCAGGTGTCCGGTATTCACCCGAACAGTCCAGTATTTTCGCCCCGTCTGGTAAAAAAATTCAGAGAATACCGGCCACCTAAAATGTCCAGTGCTTTCTGATGTTTTCCCTGGCCAGGAGGCGAAAATGTTGGGCACCTGGCAACCCTACAAACACTGAACGCCCGGCCTCTCCCCCAACACCCTTCGCCCCCAGCCCCCATGCTTACCTGGTTCCACAAGGCTGCCGGCACAAAATGGCTGCCAGCAAAAGACCACGGGGAAGCAATGCTTCCTCCTGGGTCTTAGTGCTCAACCGCTCCCTTGTTCCTATCCCTGCACTCACTCTTAAAGGGGACATGCTGTTGTAATGCTGTTTTATTTTAATTTTTTTTTTTTTTTTTTGCATAACAACTTCGATCCCCCCCCCCTTTTTTTTCCTTCCACAGAATTTCTTTCCCAGGTTTTTTTTTGGGGGGGGGTGGGGGGAGTGTTCGTTATTTTTGTTTCAACCATCTGGCAACCCTACCTATAGGGGAAAGGACCCTTTGTAGAGACTCTGTAAAGCGCCAGGATTGAAACTGCAAGGAGATTTACCATTGGTACAATCACTCAGAACTGGCTGACTCAGCAGATAATACATGGAAAGGAACTGTTCTCGCTGGTGCTGTTCCTCCAACAAGACTGCAAATGAGAACAATTGTGTACTTGCATACCTAACCCTTCCTCTGCGCATACTGTACAAGCCCTTCATATGGGGGGGGGCAAAACACTGTCATGAATCAACAACTGGTTAAGAGATAGGAAAGGAAGTAGAAATAAATGGTCAAAGCTCATTATGCCAAAAGACTGGGGTCTTCAAGATTCCATGTTAGGTACAGTGTTGTTTAATCTATTAATGCTCTGGAGAAAGGGGTGGACAGTGAGCTATCAACATTTGCAGGCAACACAAAGTTATCTAAAGGGGAGGGACTTCTGAGGGCTCTAATCAAGTTGGTGTAATGGGCAGTTTTAAATGAACTAGAGCAGTGGTCCCCAGCCTTTTTAAGCACAAGATCACTTTTTTAATTTAAGTGCAATCCAGGATCTACCCCAAACCCAAACATCCTTGCCTGCCTCCTTCCTGCCTCTGCTCACTCCATCCTCCCTCCCCCATCTCACTCACTTTTATCAGGTTGGGGGCAGGGGTTTGGGTGCAGGAGAGGTTCAGGCCTGGGGGCAGGGTTTGGAATGCTGGCTCCAGCTGGGCACTGCTTACCACAGGTGTCTTCTGGGTGGTGGTGCAGAGGGCTATGGCAGGCTCATCCCTGCCTTGGCCCTGCACCACTCCCAAAAGCAGCCAGGAAACTCTCTCCCTCCCTGCCCCCCTCTGCTCTGTGCAGATGAGGTACAGGGTGGAGGGAGGGGCACCCTGACATCAGCACCCCTTCCTCTTCTTCCTGTGTGCTGCACAACAAGCAGGAGGCTTTCAGGGGTGAGGGGCACCACCAAGGCAGAGGGCAGGAGCAGCACGGCAGTGCAGAGAGGGGCAGGTGAAGTGCTGGCACTTGATAGCCTCCCAGCCAAACCTGTCAGGATCACCTGTCAGAGGCGCCAAGATCTACCAGTAGACCCCGATCTACTGGTTGGTGACTACTGAACTAGAGCAACTCAGGAGAGAGACCTGGGGACATCACAGGAGACAGCTCTGTGAAGACCCACTTTAGTGTGCAGTTGCAGTCAGAAGGGCAAACAAGATGTTCTGATGCATAAGAAAGAGGATAGAGACTAATGCCAGTAGGGTTCCACTTGGCATGGAGTCACCATTATGTACCTTATGGACTGGCCTCACCTAGATATTGAGTTCAGTTCTGATAACCCCATCTCAAAAAGGATGTAACAGAGTTTCAGGGGGTTCAGAAAAGGGCTACGAGAATGATTAAGGGCCTGGAGAAACTCTTATGCCAAGAGGTTAAAAAGTTTGGGATTTGTTTTCTTGTCAAGGGCACCAGTAAAAGGAGCATGACAAAAATCTAAGAGAAGAAGACCAGGAGCATCTTCTCCTGATGTCATAACTCAAGAACAAAGGGTCACTCACTGGCCTTGAAAGGTGGGGATTCAAAACCGTGCCAGGGAAATGTAATCAGACACTGGCACTCACTGCCACTGCCCAGAGAAATGTGCTACAAGGTGTTAGTCCTTCCTGGAGGGACACACCCAAAGAGTAGTGATGAGGTGCTGTCCCATTGCCACAGGAGCCCCTCACAAGCATCAATTTGCTCCAGTCCTGTTCATCAGCTGCATGAAGCCACTAGGTGAACTGGGCCGGCGCCAAAGGCTCAAGTCCCAGCAACATGTGGATGGCACAGCTCGACCTGGTTTCACCACACCGCCCCCATGGCCCAGTGTTTGGCTGGGATGCACTCAGGCATGAAGAACAGCTGTCTGAAGCTGAACCCAGCTTAGATGGGCGTGATGCCGGTGGCAGAGGAAAACACTGGGAGGAGTTTGCTGCTGTGGGGCAGTCTCCTCTGGTTGAAGGCCCAGGCCTAGAACTGATCATAGAGCAATGAGTCCAGTTCAAGATCTTGCTTCTTCAGGAGTGCCATGGCCAGGGCTCAGGATGGCTACTAGAGCACAAAGCTCCACGATGAGGACCACAGTCTGCGCTTCCAGTCCAGTGGAACTTTATGCCTTGAGTCTCAACCCTGAGTGTGCAGGGATTTCTCCAGGTCCGTTCCTAGAGTGAGCTCCACCAAGAATCGTCCCAGGTCTCCCTGTCTTCTGCTGCAAGTGCCACCTGCACTTCTCTGACCTGCCTCCGCTGGCAGAAGCCACAGAGCAGTGTGGACAAACAAGCAAAACAACAGCTCCCTGGCCACCACACTGTCCCTTGGGGAGAGGCTGTGAGAGAGAATCAGCCATCTGTGACAGCTCTTAGTCATGGTGCTCCAGGCAGCCCTGGATGGGGCTCAGATGCTGCCCTGATGCAGGCAGCAGACGGGCCTGTCCTAGCTTCCTTGGGCGGCCGTGTCCCTGCTCGGATCTCTCCTGGCTGAGCTGATGTAAGCAGCGGGTGGTGGCGGTCATGACTGGCAAGTGTGGTGCAGCCCTGGTTTGCATTTGCTCAGGGTCTCACCCTCGTGTCTGCGGCTTCCGAGGGCTCAGCTCTGCGGGCGGGAGAGTGTCTGCTTCTGGGATGCGAACAGCTCCTCCTGTAGCAGAGGCTCGGCCGTGGCTGGGCTCCTGAGTGCTACTGCCACATAGCAAATAAGCAGCAGAGAGACGAGGGGCTCTAAGCTGTCCCTGTCAGGGCTGCTTGCACGGATGTCGTTTGAGCCCTGCTGAGAAGCAGCCCATTGGCTGACTGTGTCCACCCTCATGGGGAGAAAGGAGTAAGGCTGCTGGGGGCCACCTCCCATTCAACTCCTCAGACATTCTAGTCACCAGCAGTGCCTGGCTCCCCTCTGTTTTCAGCATGAAGTAGGGTTGCCAGCTTTCTAGCATCTGAAACCAGAGCCTGCCTCTTTCCCCAAAGAGCTTGCCCCTGCCCCACCTCTTCCCCAAAGCCCTCCCCGCCCCTACCTCTTTCCAGACCCGGCCCATGCTCTGTTTCTTGCCCAAGGCCCCACTCTTGCCCAGGTTCTGCCTCTGCCCCGCCTCTTCCCACAGGTCCTGCCCCTCCCCTGCCTCTCTTCCCCCCACCCCCAGCTCCTGCCCCTGCTGTGTTTCTCCCCCCCAGTCCTGCTCCTGTGTCACTTCTTCCCTTGAGGCCCAGTTCCCTGCTTGATTCCCTCCCCCCATTTCTCACTGCTCTCCCCGCATCCTCCTCTTTGCTCACTCAGTCCTCTCCACTTCCCTTCCTCCCGAGCTGGGGTCCCGCTGTTCTAGGGCTGGGCTGGCACTTTCAGCTTGACATGGAGTTTACTGCCTGCCTGCCCACAAGATGCAGGTAGGAGACCACCCCAGCTGACCAGAGGTTTGTGTGGGTTGAGCCTCATGCTTCCCCACTGCCCATGGAACTGGACTTCTGGTGCCCGCTCAGTCTATCAGTCAAGACGCTACCAGACCCCCTTTTCGACCAGCCTCTTTGTTTGGAAAGCAGACAGCTGGCAGCGAATTCTGCAGAGCTGATGGAGCCAGCAAACTGTGAGCAGATTACCAACCTCCGTAGCTTTGTTTACCAGTGTCCAGGCTGTTCCCCGCTCTGGCACTCTGAGTGCAGAAGGTGGGGGCCCGCAAGAGACTTTCAAACACCCTGCCACTAAAGGCTTCTGCCCCAGAACGCCCCAAGGTCACAGACACCCTGACGCTGGGGGTACCGCTGCCATCACCCAAATGCAAACCACCCTTGGAGAGCCCAGGAAGACACACCTGGGAATGCCTTCCTGTGGGTATCCTCAAGCTCTTGCACCCTCCCTCTGGAGAGGGCTTAAAAACAAACTGTCATTCTTACTAGCTGACCTGCAGCCTCAGGCCCGGCACACAGAGCCTCCAGCCTTGGAGGGCACAGGAATCAGACGGTGGTCTGAGAGGCGGTTTTATTAACAAAACAAAGCAGACTTGGTAACGCTTATTTGGCTGCTAGGTGCACCAGAGCAACTGAAAAGGCAGATTAAAAACGCAGAGAAATGCTTCCCTGGGATTCAGTTGAAAAGTTACAGTGTGCGGGGCAGGGCGAATTAACTGCACGGCTGGGCTGTGCCCTCCCTGTCACCATAGCCTGTCTTTGCTGCTTGGGCAGGAATCGCAGAAATGGAAACGCAGTGAGCACCAGACTTTCACTCTGTTCGGCTCTGCAGCCACATCCGTTCACAATGGACCTGCTCCTGTCCGCCAGAGTCCAGCCCGAGCCCCTGTGGATGGGGGCAAGCTCGGGATGTGGGAGAATCGCCATTCCCTGGCTGCTGGGTTTTCATGGGCTCTTGTTCCTCCTTGTCACATCACAGCAGGTTCGCTAGTCACGCCTGATGTCCCAGAGGGGGAGAGAGGTCTCTGGGTGAAGGACGGAGAGATGAGATCCAGGAGGTCGGAGAGAACTGGGGGTAGGATGGGGTCTTGCAGGGACCTGGAGGGGAAGGGGGGCTGGGATGGCAGCATGACCACCAGCTCTGTCCCTGCTGTGGCCACACACAGTCGTGGGGGGAGCCAGCTGCTGACACTACTGACAACTGAACTCACAACGGTGGGGTTTGACTGTTAATACAACGAGCTACTGCGGGTCCCTGTTCCGCTGCCAGGGCCTGGCTAACATGAGGAGTCAGCAGCAATGGGTGCGCGACATTATTATTATTACTGGGAGGTTGCCCACTTGGTTGCTTCTGTGGTAAAGTTCCTGGCACAGCCCAAGGGCTTCTTGCTTCCTTCCATCCCACCACAAGCTCCCTGTGTGCCACGCTCCCATCCCTGCCTGCACCCCACCCCATGCCAGGAGATCTGTGTGGCCCCACTCTCTCCCTACCACGTACACTCCCATCGATCCTAGTCTTCTCTTCGGTCTGGGAGATTCGTTGTTCACCGTGTGACCATTTTAAACTCTGTTGGGGTGATGAGATGGGCTAGGGGAGGCGAGGCTGGAAGGTATTAACAGCTGCCATCAACCACTTCTTTGCACCAGTGACAAGTGCAGACACAGCCAAAGTTGCTGACTCTGCTAAGCAGCCCCCGTTTTCCAGTTTTCACCAAACTCCCTGGGGCTGTGCCCACTGCTGCATTGTGGAATGGACGGGCTGTGCCGTATGTAGACGCACACGTGAGTGCTGTAGAGTGGCCCGTAAGACCTTGCTGCACTCAGTATTTCATCTGTGCACGGGCTGGATTACTTATTATAGCGCTGGACAAGCCCCAGTTCAGAAAGCAGCTGCAGACATGGCTGGAGCAGCAAGAGCTGTGGGGAGCGGCTGTCTGTTCTGAAAAGTGCTGTCCGGCTGCTCCCTGGGAGGCACAAGAGCTTCCTGAGGGCAGCCGAGGAGAAACATCCCAGGTCTCTTCCCCGGGCATGGCTCAGAATGGGAGGAGCGTGTCTCTTCCCCACTAGTGCGGCCCATTTCCTTCGGGGTCTGCAGGGACTGGCCGCTGCCCCTGAGAGCTTTGGGGTCTCGTGTGGCTCCGTGGGAGAGCCGCGAGTTTTTGTAACTACTGACCCGCCACCATGGGGTGGGAGTGTTGCCCTGGGTCAGAGATTGGCTTGGAGAGGAGGAGTAAACAGCTCCGTTTCATCCTGGCAAAAGGCGCAAGGGAGGCGAGTGGGGGAAGGGTTCTGTGCTAATTCACCTGCTGCTTAGTACAGTGCTTAGATCATCTGGGCACAAGGCTGAGCAGGGAGGGTGCAAAATGTGCAGAGGGTGGGAAAGGAGGGCAAGAGAGGAGTGTGAGGAACGTCAGAAGGGCCTCCCCCAGCTAGGGGCATACAATGGCTAATGAAAGTCAGGCCTGACAAAGGCAGAGGAGCGTGCTCAGAAGGAGCAGTTTGAGCTACTCACGGATGCAGTTAATTTAGATCCCTGTCAGGTAGCTCAGCCCAGGGGAAGGACTTGAGCAGCATTTTCGGAAGCTTAATTGGGAATTTTGCTAGTGTGCTGCAGCAGTCACAAATGCAGGCAGAATGTTAGGCCAGTGGGCAGTGATATGTCAAATGTTATAATGTCGTTATGTAAATCCACAGGCTGCCCTCACTGAGAATACTGTGTTCTGTGCTGGTCACCCCATCTGAGAAAGACTGTAGCAAAAAGAGAGGGTGTGCAGAGATGGATGATTATGAAGATGGGCCTGACAAAACTCACCTAGAAAGAGAGAGAGAAAAGATTGGGATTGTTATGTGAGAGAGGGGACAAGTAGAAGGGGCTGTGATAAAAGTCTACAAACTATGTGCTGCTTTACAGAAGGTAGATCAGGAACATCTCTGCCCCCTTTCCTGCTACACAAAACAAGGGCAAATTAATGAAATGTAAAGGTGGCTGACATGAAGGTGGTAAAAGGAAATACTTGGCCACACACCAGACAGCCTCATTGTCATCGAGTCCAGTGTCTTAACAGGACTCCAAGAAGGATTTGCCACTTATGTGAATAACAAGGGCAGTCAGAGTCAGAACAGGAATGCTGAAAAGAGCCGTGAAACGGATGTAATGGCTCCTGCTCCTGGCCCATGAACTTACACACTAGCAGTAGTAGAGCCCTGTCCCTGGGCAGGCTAGCCCAGGGCTGTCTGGTGCAGCGTTTCTTTCTCTGATGCAATGGATCTCGACTAAGCCAGCAACAAGACATGTGGCTCGATGGCCCACTGGTCTGATGCACTCTGGCATCCCCGTGGCCCTGTGTGCATTCCCCTTGGTGCCCGGGTGGGCTGTGGACCTGAGTCCAGTAGGCTTTTGCTAACAGTGTCGAAGAAGGATGCCTTAATTGGCCTGGGTAAATCCCACTGAGCTGGGGGAATTTAATCCCACCCGCTAAGCTCAGGAACATGCTCTGCCCCGTTCTGGAGAGGCTGTGGATTCTCTGTCTCTGGAGGTTTCTGAGGGCAGGTTAGACAAGCCCGTCAGATGCTCTAGCTAGTACCTAGCCCTGCCTCAGTGTGCTGGGCGGCACTGCCTGCCGGTCCAGTCTCCTCCCATCTTCATTCTGGAGTAAGTCAGCCTGTGAGGCAACTTCCTGAGAGCAACAAAAGCCTCCCCTGGAACGCTCCCTGTCCCTGGCAAGGGCAAGCACAGCTGCTGCTGCTCCCACTGTTGGCTCTCAAAGCCCCAGAGCAACCAGCTTTGGCTGCCTCCCAAGCTACTTCCCTGGCAACGGCACTGAACGGAGCTAGCAGCCTGTGCGGGTGCAGGAGGCTCCAGTGCCTGCTAGGTGGGGAAGCCTCACAGGCACTGGAGAGGAGGCACAGGGGCTACCGTCTGAGGTAGAGCCCCAGGCTGGTTTGGTCTGGTGTGGAAAGGGCATGGCCCTGGCCTGTAAGCAGCCAAGAGTGAAACTTACACCCTTGGACACGATGTGAGACCTGGAGCCCAGGAGCTGGGGAAAGGCTGCGGCCAAGTGAAGCTCTGGGGGCAGAGCTGTTGGCAACCCCCCAGCAGGCTTTTTCCTCCTGTCTCTCCCTAGGCCAAAGGACCCTCCATCACCGGACTGAGACGCTGGAGACAGTGATCCTGGTGAATCCCAATGTGGACAGCATCATTTCTGAGGTAAGGACCAAGAACGGCCTCTGGCAGCAGGGAGACGCTGGCACTTTCTACACATCCGCCAGGCCTCTTAGGCTGACCCAAGCGCAGCCAACGCATGATCATTTCTCACCCCTCATGAGCAGCATGCCCAGGCGTGGTGTGCAGCCAGCAGTATTCGTTGCAGGCTGCGTGCCCAGGGTGCTTACCCAGCAGGAAAAGCCCAGCTTCATCCATTGCCAGAGGTCCCGGGTTCTTTCTAGCTACCGGGTCACACGCAGTGCCACGCCACAGCCTGCCTTGGAACCAACGCTGGCTCTTGGGCAGCAAACTCCTGGGAACTGCCTACTTTCTAGAGTGTTTGTGAAGCTCTTTTAGCAGCACAGAGGGAGAGCGTCAGCCCATAAGAGGCAGTGGAACTGGGTGGGATTCCTGAATGGAGCAAACCTTGCTGCTGGAAACATCTCAAAGCAAGGCTGAGGCTTGGGAACAAGGAGTGCAAGCTGCTTTGGAGGCAGGGTTTGCAAAGGGTTTCAGGAACTTGTGTACCTAACTCCCTTGTGCCTGTTTGGAAAGCCCAGCCTGGCCTGTAGCTGGGCCAGGCAGGCAGCAGAGATGTCTTTGAGCACTTCCGCCTCTACAAGTGACCAGCCTGTCTGTAGAAAAGCCCTGCTTTGAAAAGCATCTTGTAAATAAGAAATAGCGGGCCTGAGCGCTCAGCGCGACTTAGCACCTTACTGCTCTAGTTCAGGTACTAGAATCTCCCAGCCTGGAGCCTGGTGCTGGCCGAGACTGTGGAATTGTCTCAATAACCATAGAACCCGATAACCATAGAACTCCAAACCTGAATGCTGACAAATTTCTGTCTTACGGTAACAGGTCCGGTCGCTGGTGTGTGATTTGTCTGCCTATAAACTACTGGTCCTGTGTGGACAGGGCTCAGATCAAGAAGGAGATCTGACGTTGCAAACTGGGACTTTCACTTATCAGCAATTTGCTGAGATCCTGGCAGATCCAGAGGTGAGTTTTGATAGTCATCTGGGGCTTCACCTCCAGCTGGCAGAGACAGAGGGGCAGGAGGAGACTCCATTTCCAGCTCACAGATGCCCTGGCATGCTGGTCAGAAGCATGGCTCTTGATTCTCCTAGTTCTTGAACTAAATTACTATATGGCCTTGTGCAAGTCATCTAAAATCAGTGGTCAACATTTTCCAAAGTGACTAGTGGTTTGGGAGTGCTTTAATTTTTGTGTGCCCCGTTTGTGACACCTTGTAGGTGCCTGATTTCCAGAGGGCAGGTGATCCGGCTTTTCTAAAATTCTGTTCCCTTTAAGATATCTCAGTTGGGCATCCAGATATTGAAACCACCACGATCACATGCCACCTTGGAAAACATGGCCCTCCATCTTAGTTTTACAGTTTATCCAGTGAATGTTTTATGTACTCTCTCTCTCTAGGTTGAGACAGTCATTTCGTGTGTTATAAAGTTTTGAAATTGTTGGATAAATAAAAATGCAGGTGATATTTATTTAACTGTAGTCTAGTTCCTCTCTAAAAGCTCTATTGTTATTTATTCTCATTGCTGCTCAGATAAACTATTTTTGTGTCTTTGACAATTTCAAGCCCCACCTTAGATGTCTCTGGTCTGCTTGCAATATTCACTAAGCACTAGGACCTACAGTTTCAAAACAGTATGCACATGATTTGAATGTGCTTTTGTGGTAAAGAAACATTCAGCTAGCTGGTTAGGAGGGTAGGTCAACTGGACACAGTCACCATAACTACATGTATAAGCCTGGAAGTTTGGATTTGAGAGTTTATTTTTCTCAGTATATTGGGTTTTCCCAATGTGGCTGTTTGCTTCCATTCTTTCATGGGGCCAGACTGTCAAGACATCAGCAGAATAGGGTCTCTTTAGGCAAAAGAACTCCATGCAAAATATCACTAGCTCTAAAATTCATCAAATGTAAACTGTTTAATTTTTAGTATGGCTTTAGCCAATATCTTTGCGTATCTGCATAGTTCTGGGGAAGCCTGAAACCGATACATTTTTATCAGAGGACAGATCGCAGCATTTGTCAAATCAGCAATAGGGTCCCAACCTTTTGAAACCTGGGGCAGGACAGACAACGAATCAGAGTAGGAAAGAAAATCCCAGGTAACAAGGAACTAATGTTTCAGTAGCTAGCCTGCCCCAGGGACAGGTCTCTGCTAGTGCTAGTGTGTAAGTTCATGAGCCAGGAGCAGGAGCCATTACATCCGTTTCACGGCTCTTTTCAGCATTCCTGTTCTGACTCTGACTGCCCTTGTTATTCACATAAGTGGTGAATCCTTCTTGGAGTCCTGTTAAGACGCTGGACTCGATGACAATGTGGCAGCGAGTCATTAACCATGCCCTTGTTTTGTGTGGCATGAAGGGGGCCGAGACGTTCCTGATCTATCTTCTGTAAAGAAACAGATAGTTTGCATACTTTTATCACAGCCTCTTCCTCTAGGAAACTGGGAAATTACACTGAGAAGAAGATGGGATAATGGCCTGCCATTGAGAGTTGCTTTGGAAAGAAGAGCTGAGAGAGAGGCTCTCCAGACCAATAGGAAAGAGTCACTTTTACACCTCCCTGGTTAGGAGCTGATTGTTGGTAGGGGGGAGAGAGGACAAGGAGGCCCCTCCCTTTGTGCCTCTGGTCTCATTCTGGCTAGGCTCCCAAAGTAGCATTAGGTTTCCCAAGAGAGAGCAAGGCCAAGGCTCTGGCCATACCTTACCTTGGCCAAAGCTGGCCCAAGAGCTGTGTTCACATTGTGCTTGTCCCAAAAGTGATGCCGCTTGGCATTGCCCTCGGTCATGGCCTCTTCTATAATATGTCAGCAGATCCCTTAATGGTCCCACATTAATGACTGTAAATGCTGTAGTCTCACTGTAGTGTCTGACTGTGAGTGTCCTTGTCTGTCTCATTAGGTCGCCCAGCTCCTCAGCAACACTGATCCAGATAACA
This sequence comes from Pelochelys cantorii, assembly GCA_032595735.1. Classification (NCBI taxonomy): domain Eukaryota; kingdom Metazoa; phylum Chordata; order Testudines; family Trionychidae; genus Pelochelys; species Pelochelys cantorii. The sequence continues at coordinate 47,881,925 of CM064338.1, read as the reverse complement.
AGGCCGCCCTCACCGTGTCCTGTCTGGCAGAGGGAGACTGGAGCAACCTGGGACATCCCCAGTTCCAGCACCTTATTAATCTGAAACTGAACCCTGACCCAGTCCTGCCGGAGATGGATGGAGTCTCTGAGTTTGCAGAATATGTCTCTGAGACTGTGGATGTGCCCACTCCATTTGATCTTCTAGAACCTCCCACTTCTGGGGGCTTTCTGAAACTGTCTAAGCCCTGCTGCTACATATTCCCCGGTGGGAGAGGGGACTCCGCTCTCTTTGCTGTCAATGGGTTTAACATTCTGGTGGATGGCGGCTCGGAGAGGAGATCCTGCTTTTGGAAGCTGGTCAGGCACCTGGACAGGATTGACTCTATTCTCCTGACCCACATTGGGGCTGACAACCTGCCTGGCATTAATGGGCTCCTGCAGAGGAAGATTGCTGAGCAGGATGAGGAGCAATCTCAGGGGTCCACCAACTACAGTGACTGGATGAAGAACCTCATCTCTCCAGAGCTGGGGGTGGTTTTTTTTAATGTTCCGGAAAAGCTGAAAATGCCCGAATCATCCATGAAAGCAAAGAGAAGCATCGAGGAGGCTTGCCTGACACTGCAGTATCTGAATAAACTGGGCATTAAGTCAGAGCCCCTCTACCGGGTGGTGAGTAGCAGCCTGGAGCCCATTACGCTGTTCCACAAGATGGGGGTTGGCAAGCTGGACATGTACGTCCTGAATCCCGTCAAGGACAGTAAGGAGATGCAGTTTCTAATGCAGAAATGGGCTGGGAATAGCAAAGCAAAGACTGGCATTATTCTAGCAAATGGGAAAGAGGGTGAGATCTCTGTCCCCTATCTGACTTCCATCACAGCCCTGGTAGTTTGGCTGCCAGCAAACCCAACAGAAAAAATAGTAAGAGTTTTGTTTCCTGGAAATGCTCCACAAAATAAAATATTGGAAGGCCTTGAGAAGCTCAAGCATCTGGATTTTCTGAGGTACCCAGTAGCTACTCAGAAGGACATGTCTTCTGGCCTGCCTCCACCTTCTCTGAAGCAGACCAAGATTAAACAGAGAACTGACAGCAAGGAGAGTCTGAAATCTTCCCCCAAGCCAGCTGCAACGAAGCAGGCTAGAAAAGAAGAGGCAACCTCTGAGGATGGGGTGAGGGAGATAAAGCCAGAGGTAGTAAAGGAGGCCAGAACTGAGAAAAAAGTGAAAGAACATACTGAGAAAATTCCTGAGAAACCTGCTAAACCTGAAAAGATAAAGACAGAATCCAGTGATGTCCTCAAAGCTGAGAAGAGGAAACTAACCAAAGACAAGGTTGGCAAGAAACACCTCAAAGAGAAAGTGTCTAAAATGGATGAGAAGAAGGACAAAGAAAAGAAAGAGATTAAAAAAGAGAGAAAGGACTTTAAAAAAGATGATGGAAAGAAAGAAGAAAAAAAAGATTCAAAGAAAGAACCCAGACCAGAGCTGAAAAAAATTTCTAAACCAGATTTAAAACCATTTACACCAGAAGTGAGGAAAACATTATACAAGGCAAAAGTTCCAGGTAGAATTAAACCTGAGAAAATGCGAGTCAAAGCTGAAAAGGAAGCCCCTTTGGAACAGAAGACTTCACCAGTGCAGAAGACACATGTACAACAAGAGCCAGGAATGGCTGACATGGCTGAGCAGAGGCTAGTACTGTCTTCACCAGAAGACCTAACCAAGGACTTTGAGGAGCTGAAGCGTGAAGAGAAGGTGGAGCTGCAGGTGGCTCAGGAAATGACTGATAACGAAGTGAGTGATGCAGTCATGCGGGGACCTGGTACTGAAGGAAAGATGGTCCCTGATATAACTGCGCAGGGTCACCTCCATGAAGCTCTAATTTTGGAAGAGAATGTCTTCATGAAAGCAACTCCTCTAGATTCCCCAGATGAGGGAATCATCACTATTGACAGGGAATTAGAATTGCCATGTCAGGAAAAGCCAGCCCAGCACCTGGAGGTGAAAGCAGGACAGGCTGAACCATTTGAGGATGATGGAGCAGCCCTGGAGGAACCTCTTGAGATGGGAGAGCTTTCAGAAAAAGTTGAAAGGAAGGAGGAAGCCAAGTTACCACAGGAGGTTCTCAAAGATGAGAGAGGGCAGGTACCACCACACTCAAAAGCAGCAGCAAGAGAGGCTCAAACCCCAGCACTCAAAGAAGAGAAGGAAGAAGAGCAGAAAATAACTTTGGACAGAAAGGAGAGGGAAGGAGAAATGAAGACGTGTGAAAAATACATTGAGGGCATGGATACAGGTGAGGAAAGTGAGAAGGAAAAGAGAGAGGATGTGATAGAAAAGGCAGAACTGGAGGAAACAGAAGAACAATACGCAGAGGAAAAGGGCATGAAGACCAAGGATTTCTATCAGCTACACCAGGATGAGGAGAAGGATACAAAATTCACTTCTAAAGAAAAGGAAAGAGAGTTCAGTGACGACACGGGCGAGAAAAGCAAATTACCTGAAAAGGAGAGAACTAAGGAAGAGTCCTACCTGAGCAGTGTGCCTGTCCCGCCAGGAGCCGCAGCGGAACACATTTCATACATCCAAGATGAAACCATCCCTGGCTACTCAGAGACTGAACAGACTATTTCTGACGAGGAAATACATGATGAACAGGAAGAAAGGATCCCACACTTGAAGTATGATGTGGGTGCATATGACATTTCTGTGCCTGATCACCCAGGCTCTTTTGAAGCAGTACATGGTATCCAAACCACCTCCACTACCGACATTGCTGCCAAGGGGTACATCAGCCAAGAATCCGAAATACTTGTGTATCCTACGAGCATTGTGGCAGCCCCACTGGCTGAAGAGGAGCATGTGTCCTCTGCCACGTCAGTTACAGAATGCGACAAGCTTTCCTCCTTTGCTACTTCTGTAGCAGAAGATCAGTCTGTTGCATCCATAACAGCTCCACAAACAGAAGAGACTGGGAAAAGCTCGTTACTTCTGGATACAGTAAACAGCATACCCTCCTCTCGGACTGAAGCCACCCAAGGCCTAGACTATGTGCCCTCAGCTGGCACAATCTCGCCAACATCCTCCTTAGAGGAGGACAAATGCTTTAAATCTCCACCTCCTGAAGACTTCCAGGCATTAGCAGAAGGAGAGAGAAAATTTGAAGCTCATAAGAAGGGCCTGCAAGAAGAGACGGAAGAGGAGGAAGAAGAGGAAGAAGATGAGACTCCAAATATTGAGATGCCTGAGAAACTCCCAGGGCATTATGGTGCCCAGCTGTTTCCTCAGCAAGCACTCCAAGCTGATATTTTAAGCGAATCCCGCACAGAAACTTCCATGTTGCTATTATCCACAGAGGAAACCCAGCTTTCCCAAGTAGACTCCAGTTCTGGAGAAGCTGAGGAACGATGCGTCAGTCCTGATGACAGCACAATCAAGATGGCATCTCCAACACAGTCTGGCCCCACTAGTGCTGGACACACACCTTTCCATCAGTCCCCTGTGGAGGAGAAATTGGAAACTGTGGAAGCGGAGTTATTTGAAAAAGCCAGAGACATTTCTGTAAAGAAAGGTGAAGGACAAACTCCTAGTGTAGGAAAAGGTGCTGAGAGTGAATTTGAACTACTTCAAAAAGCTGAGGCATCTCCCGCTAAAGTTATCCCAGAAAAAGAATTGCCTTTTGTTATGCAGGAGGAGCATGGCTTAGCTAGCAAAATGCCACTGCCTATTGAGTCCACGTCTCCCAGAAATGAATGGCAGGAGCTACCTGTTGGAAAGGAAGAGCTGTCACACATTTCTTATCACAAACAGGAAACTATTGACATTAGTGAAAAGGATGATTCCAAACTGTATATTTCCAGCATAGACATTACTTCAAAGCCAGAAAAGGACGCGGATTTCAGAGAAACTGAAATGACTCAAAACATTTCACTAGAATTTGCAAAATATACAGATAAAGAGCCAGTTTCTACCAAAGAAATCTCTCCCCAAAATTCTGAGGTCCTACAGGTCCCACAACAAAGCAAACTTGAAACTGATAAATCTTCACAAATTTCCATTAAAGAAATGTCTCCAGATGATTCCAAATCACTTTCTTTTGGAGAGGAAAGTCTTTGTAAAGAAAAATCTTCAGATATTTCCATTAGCGAAACTTCTCCAGAAGAAGGGAAACCACTGTATTTCACAGGATATAGTTTAGAAAAAGAAAAATCTACACACATTTCCATTAAAGACATTTCTCCAGAAGAGAACAAATCAGTTTCTCTCACTGAAGAGAGTTCTGATAAGGAAATATCTCCAGACATTTCCATTAAAGAAACATCTTTAGAAGACATTCAACCTCTTGCTTTTACAGAAAGGAGCCCTGCTACAGAAACATTTCTAGCCACATCCGCTACTGAATTCTGTCCAGAAGCTGTCACACCCCTGAATTTCATGCAGCATAGCCCAGCTACAAGTGAAAAATCACTGGGAACTTCTGCCAAAGATACCATTCAAGAAAAAACAAAACCCCCTCTTTTCCCAGAACATAGTCCAATTAAAGATATGGTACCCACAGAAATTTCTTCTGCAGAGATCTCTCAAGAAAACGATACAAGATTGTCGTCTTTAACAGAAATGAGCCAGGTCAGAGAAAAAGCTTTTGAAATGTGCTCTCAAGAAACTTTTCCAGATGTAAAGTTCTTACACTTTGCAGAATCCAGACGAATTGAGGATAAAGAATCCACAGACATTTGCTCTGAAAATATCAAATCTTATGAGTTCATGGAAGAGACACAAACTAAAGAAGAAAAATCTCCAGAAATGGAAGATTTTTATATGAAAAATGGAGATTATGAAAAGAAAGTGTGGTTTCCAGAGGCGGCAGAGGAGAGGACAGGTAAGGAAAGCCAACAGAAGTATGAGAAGGAAAGAGAGAACACTTTCTTGGATGAAGTTCAAGAATATGAAAAAAAATCTTCTCTTACCATAACAGAAGAGGAAAAAATTAAATATTCTATGGCATATCAAGGTTATGCCTTGGAAACAGTAGAGAAGAAAACTTCAGACACTGACTATGGATATTTCCAGGAAGAAGACACCACTGGGCAGACAGACCATCTTCGTAAGAAGGAAGATTTTCTCTGGCATGATGAAGATAAGCCCGTGTCTCAAGAAACAGAAGCTGGACATTTCAAAGTGGATTCAGTAGAAGCACAAGAGTTTACCCTGCAGGAGGACAAAGGACTTTCACTGGAAGCAAAGAAAATGGAAATAGACCCTTCTGAGATCACCTCTTCTGAAAAACAAGAAGTATTTAGAGCATCCCCATCTTCTCAGTGTGTCTGTGTAGAGGAAAAACACATCAAAGCATCGCATGCAGCAACAGAGAGGGAAGAATCAGTGTTCACAACTAAACAAGATTACTCCTACTTGGATCAACAGGGAAAAGCAGCCCTGGATCTACATGCCAAAGCTTTAGACCGAGTACTGGCAGCATCTCTGCTGCCTGCATCATCTGCTGCTCTAGAAAAGGAGGCAGACACAAGAGCACAAGAACTAGAAAGACCTTGCATGACAAAGCAAAGCAAACCAGCTCTGCAGGCTGAAGTTCTGCTGGAGGCCACAGTGGAGATATCAGATGCTGATGCTTTGAACCAGGAGACATCAGACTCTAAGTACATGCTAGACACAGAGCAGAATGCTGACAGCAAATCCACTGTGGTTCAGGGTGACTCTAGCGGAAGCAAAGAGCCGAGTGCGGCAGCATTTACTCTTCTGTACTCCACAAGCCCAGCAGAACATGGGTATGTAGCGGCTTCCCCACAAGACAGAGATGCAGCAGCAGAGGACGGCACGCGCTTTCTGCCAGAGCCAGGTCATCCCAAAGGAAGCAGCGACCTCACAGGCCATTCTGAGGACATGGCTTCTATCAGCCCAGTGGGGTATCATTCCGAGTCTCACACTCAGAGCTCTTCCAGTCCTTCTGAGAAGGAGGTCTGTGAATCCAGAGGTGATAGCCAGGCAGAACAGCCAGAGCAGGAAGAAAGGGAACCAACACCCTACCCTGATGAGCGGTCTTTCCAGTATGCTGACATCTATGAGCAGGTAGTTGTGTCTGGAATTGGGCTTCCAAGCCTTATCCTGAAGGAGGTGGACAACCTAGGTCACCCTGATAAGGAAAAGTTGGAGTCTACATTTGTGGCCTCAAGGACAGAGACTGTATCTGTGACTCAGAAAGAGCTACTTCACATCTCTGCAAAAGAAGAAGAGTCCTGCCTGTATACCTCTGCTGAGAAGGAGCTGTCCTCTCCAACTTCCCCCAGAGATAAAGTGTATTCTTCCTTTGAGTACACAGATGTCCATGAGAGATGCGCACGCCCGTCAGAGTCAGAAAAGCAGGGAGTGCCCAGTGACTGGAGGTTCAAGGAGATGCAGGAAGAACTGAATGGTTTGAGCTCATCAGCTGCCACACCAAAGGCGCCACCCTGCACCCTGTCTGCGCCCTGCCCTGGAAGCAGCGACCGTGCGCTGCCGACCCACACTGCAGAGGCACTCTGTCGGGGAAAGAAAGTTCCCTACACTGAGGCTGCTCGTCCAGACGAAAACATCATTTCAGCCAGCCAAGAGCAGAGAGCTCAGTCCCCAAAGGGGCCTCAGCCCGAAGACTTGTATTACGAGAAAGCAGGACCGGGAGAGGAGAGCACCAGTGACTCAGAGGTAGAAAAAGGTGCCAAGGAGGAATCTGAAAAGGAGTCCAAATCACCCAGCTCTCCCCAGGCACCAGTCCAAGCCCGCGAGGAGGACGCGTACGCTGACATTTCAGCAATGGAGGTGGCCCAGGCATCAGAGCTGCTGCACCAGGTCAAAACCCAAGTGTCTCATTTGTCAACATCCACTGCCTCCTGCCCTTGGGATCCAAGGCAGCAAGAGGGACTTGGAGCTCAGAAAGATGCAGCTGCAAGCATTGTAGAGGCAGCTGCTGCTAGCTCCAGAGCCCTGACAGATCCACACAGAGATGGCTGGGCTTCAGAAATGTCCTGTTCTAGCCAGACTTCTTTGCAGCAGGGAAAAGATGCTGAAAAGTCCCCAAAGGAAGCACACTGTCTAGTGATGGGCTATCACCGGGCAGAGATTGCATCAGAGGGCTACGACAAAGGCGTTTGCTTAAAGTCTGCTGCCATATCTGTGAAAGAGGACCATCAAAAGGGTCTGGCACTGCAAAGTGAAGTCATGGATTCTTCTTCATCTGGATCTGAATTTTCCTCTCTAGAAAAACATGAGTCATCCATTGTGTTTAGACATGAGGCATCCCCATCATGCCGCTTAGGAGACACATCTTTTATTTTAAAATTGCCTGATGCTTTGCCCTCAGATCAGGAGAAGAAAGATGAATACCTGGAGGTTTCTAAAAAAGATGCCAGAATAGATTCATCTTACTCTGGCTTTTCACTACTGAGTCCCTATAAAGAAGACAAGTTGTTCCCTGGGGCTGTGGAAAGAGAAGTTGCATCCCAAAAGTGGGCAGAAGATGCCTCTCTCAGGCTCGCAGAGGATACCTCATCTGAAGCCACCACCCCTGTGATACACACGACAGCAGAAAGCTTCTATTCCCACATGTTTTCTACATACGCAGGAGCAGAAGCAGAGCCAGATACCAGGAGCCTGTGGGATGTGTCTCCATTGATTCCAGCTGATTCTGTCAAAACATATCCAGCTGAAACTGAAGGATTTGTGTCTGCCGAGGTCCCTGGTTCTGCATTCACATGTGATGTGGATGAGAACACGCTGCCATGCAGAATTGAATGCCAAAGTGCTCTGACCTCACAACTGTCCTCAGAAAACCAAAAGCAAAGCTGCGCCACCAGCCCACAACACCACTCACCTGTCACTGAACCGCATAGGGCAGTGACATCACTTCCTGATGTACTGACATCATTTCCTCCTCATCGGCAAGAGGCAGCAGCCACAGCCAATGGCCCAACAGAAGTGAGCTCAAGTCTGCAAGCTTGCCGAAGCGTGCCGAGTGCAGCAGAGGTGAAAGATGAGAAAGCGTTTCCTGATTCTGACCAGATGGGGTCACCACCCTGGGGGGCAGAGGACACAACTAGGCAGAGCCGGCCTTCTTCACTGATGTCCCCTGAGCTTAGCTTCCAGCCCTTTTTCCCAGAGGCACGCAGAGGAGGAAGGACTGAAGACCATGGAGATGCTTCCCATGAGGCAGAGCCATGTTTAGGAGCCAGCTCTGACAATAGGCAGAAGTTCTCCTCATGTGAATATAAGCAGAGGAAGGGGGAGCTGTCGCCATCATTCATCAACCCAAGTCCTCATGACCTCTCTGAAGACAGTGACCTCTCGCAGGATGACGGTCATCCTTCAGTGAAGGGCAGGCCGCACCACACTACTGGTAGCCATGTACAAGCCACAACAGTAGAGGAAACCCCTCCCACATCAGTGAGTGACTCCGGAACCTCCCAGTCTGACTCTGACGTCCCTCCAGAGACAGAGGAGTGTCCGTCCATCACAGCCGATGCCGCCATGGACTCAGATGAAGATGCAGATTTCCTCCCAGTGGACAAAGCTGTGGGCACATCACATCATGGCAGCACGAGGTCCAGCCATGATCCACAACCTGTTCCAATGCTAGATCCCCACCCTCATCCCCCTCATCCAGATGTCTGCATGGTAGACCCTGAAATGCTGGTAAACGAGCAAAATGGGAGCAGAACTGATAAAATATCCAAAAAGGATCTGAAAGAGAAGAGCAAAGGAGTGAGGAAGCCTTTGAGTAAACCCAAATCATCATCACCTGCCCGGAAACTAGATGTCAAAGGGAAGCGATCTCCCACGCCTGGGAAACAGCCGTTGGACAGGTCTCCAAAATCTACCACTGCCAAAAAAGAGCGAGAGGGAGGAGAGAAGCAGTCAAAACCACGTACCCCATTAGTGCAGCCTTCTCACGTGGAAGAGAAGGATGAGTTATCCCGGAGCAGTCACAGCAACCCTGGCAAGATCCTTGTTAATGGCATCAAAACAAACCCTGGTAAGAAATCTCTCCCCAGGTGAGAATTCTCTTTTGCATAACCAATAAGCAAAGCACAGACTAAAATGTCAGTATTTGCTGCACCATTCAGGACACGGAGTGCCTGTTAATGGGCACTTGGCAGTGAATCAGCCTGCGTTTGCAAGTACGGAGGGATTGTGCTAGGCATGGATTTTAAAAAATGTAGGGAAAGTCAGTAGCAGGGAAGCTAAACTTGTGGTAATGTAAACCTTCATGTTTAGATTCTGCTATGCATGCCGGGAGTTTGGCCCCACCCGGTGAGCAATAGATGGAATGTCCTGGTCTCAGAGGGACTGACAGAACGCACCTTACTAAGATATTAATGGGGCATCAGATGCCTATCCGGGATGGCTTTTACCGCATTCTCCAGGGCTGAATTTATCATGACACTAGTAGTGCATTTGTGTGCAGAGATGCTGCCTTTCCTCTCAACACTGAAGAGAGACTAGACAGGCGCATCCCCCACCATTAATTCCTGTGATTACGGAGGGGGCTGAGTTGCATAAGACCTTGGTTATCCTGGCATCTCCTCCCACAGAGGAAGATGCCGGATTGACTGTCTTCTCTTGCCCCAGAAGAAGTACAGTGTTGGGGCAAACTTCCCCACCCCCTCCTCCCCCAGTGCTCCCAGTTTAAGTTGAATGGGAAAGTCAGACTTCCTAGTCCATGCAGCTCAGAGGCAACCTGTTGTGGTTAGTAGTTGAATTAGGGCAGCACCCAAGAGATCCGTCATGGGCCAGGATCCCAATGCACTAGGTGCTGTACAAACCCAGAACACATCGGTCACCCTGACATGCAGCAGTCTCAGTACATCTGCGGCACAACCATTGGGCAGGGTGTTGTAGCAATGCTGGCCCAGCACGGTTTTGAGGGGACGGTTTTGTGGATGTTCATGGCTAGTGCCTCCCAAGCATAAGGGCAGCAAGGGAGGCAAATGTCACTGGTGGGTGATGGCAGGGGGCACCTTTGGCCCATTGGATGCGGGAGTCAGCGTCTTGCTAGCGAATAAGTGGTGCTAGGCTGGGGGAGCTAGGGCCTAAAGGGCATGGAAAGTGAAGCTAAGTAGCTTATGTGTGGATCAGTAGAGAGGGGGAGCCAGTGAAGGGAATCCCAAGAGGGGGTGACGTGGACAAAGCCACCAGACTAGGGAAGAGGTCTCTGCAATGGCCAGCAGACTGGCTGAGAGGGGCAGGAGTGATCTAATCCTAGCCAGCCAGGGCAGGGCCCAGTCATCCCGAGAGAAGAGACCAGCTGGGAGAGCAGGCGTTAGTGGTCTGGGCAGAGAAGCAAGGCTGAGTGGGAGATCTGTGAGCCACTGAGAATACCCAGCACTAAGGCGGAGGGGGAATGGAAGGGCACCAGGCACAGAGCCCTGTGGGACGCCAACATGGAAGTAGAGAGGGGGTGCAGAGGAGCCTCTGAAGGGTTTGGCAAAGGAGCAATCAGGCGCAGGAGAGGACGAGATGTCGAGAAGCATCTGGCTTTGGTGGCAGCTGGCAGTGACGGTGGAAGAGAGAAGGGCCCATGAGAGACTTTGCCAAAAGTGGTTTTGGTGGGATGCAGAGAGTGGAAGCTGGATTGGAGTTTGAGCTGGAAATGGAGGGAAGGAGCTGGAGCCAGAGCATTCGTGTGCACACAAAAAGGACTCGACTGGCTCCGCCCACGGTCTGTCCAGCTCAGTATCCAGAGGCCCCTCTACTTTGTCCCACCCCGAGTTAAATGAATTTTTTGTGCAACAGTATGGGGATGCCGTGCTACACGGTGCCGTGCGACACGGAGGTGCCGTGTGACATGTCACCTTCAGATTGGTGCTCATAACAAAATTCATGTGGCAGGAGTGGGGTTCTGAGTCTGAGGCTCTAGGGTGGGGCTGGGGTTGGGTGTAGGCTCTGGGGTGGGGATTGGTGTGCAGGAAGGGGTACAGGCTCTGGGCTGGAGTGTGGGGCTGGGGGCTTTGGGGTGCAGGCGGGACCTTAGGGCTCAAGGTGGGCCAGGGGGTTGGAGCTCAGGTTGACCTGCACAGCTCCTTGCTTGGGGACCCTTTCCCCCAGCCGTGGCAGCTCCGTGCTGGGGCCAGTGGAAGGGACAACCCCCTGCCATCTCCAGCAGCTTCAGGGCTTGGGGAGAGGCCTCTCTGCCCACGGCAGCCCTGAGCCCTGTGCGGCAGGGGAACTCAGCCCCTTTTGTCTCTGCAGTGAGCAGTGTGATTTAGCGAGTGCTCAGTCCGGCTGCTGGCAGCCAGAGCTGCAAGGGATGTGGAGCGGAAGGGGAGCAGGGCCAGGGGTTGGGAGCTGGAGAGGCCGGCTGGGGGTGGTTTTCAAGGCGGCAGAGATGGAAGTGTTTGCATTGGGACGAGAAGGAGCCAGGGGATCGTGCTGAGACAGTGAAGCGGCTTAAGGAGAAGCTGGGGGAAGAGGGGAGGACGGGCTTGGAGGAAGGGAGGGGGACTGGCACACCAAGGGGGTGGGGAAGGGGTTGCCCCGAGGTGGCATTGGAGACGTGGACAGATGCCCACTAGAAAGTGCAACAAGCCACCAGGTGCCTTGCCAAGCGTGATGCCAGCCAGCACCCCGTTTGCAGGCTGGAGGGGCCCATTCTGCAGTGCCTGAACTCTGTCTCCTGCTGCTGCTGGGGTGGCGCCTGGCTGCTGCCATGCAAAGAAACTGCCGCCTCCAGGAGGGGGTGAGGGTGGGGCAAATGGGGCCACAGATCAAGCCTCTTCACTTCTTTCTTCCCAGTCAGACTTTGGGTTTAACCCACAAAACCTCCCATGGTGAGAGCATTAGAGTGACTGGCCTAAGACACTTAGGGACGCCTTTAGGGCTAGTGCTGATGTGCTCACACTGCACTCACACACTTCCTCGTGTGTGTGGCATGGTACTGCTGTGCACACGGCTGTGGTTGTGTGCACGTGGCTGGCCGTGAGTCTGCACCAGCATGCAGGCAGTCACCGAGCTCCATGCTCAGTCCTCGCCTGCCTGTGTGTGGCACTGTGCATCTGCTCGTGGGGCCACCGCTGACGCCTTGACTGGAGGATGCAGACACGGGGAAGGGAAATGCTGGGGAGCAGAACTACTGAGGCGGCATGTGAACCAGTCATCAGAAAGAACAGCCAGGAATCGCTAAGAGCCAGGCAGGGGTTCCCAGCGACATTGCTGTAGATGCCTGAGGACTGTCAGCTGAAGGACGTCAGGAGATATTGCTAGAACCAGGGGAGGTTAAGAAACGAAGCTGAGGCTATTTCACCAGGTAGCACCTGGGGGAAATGACTTGCAAAACTAAACAAGGGGAATTTGGTTTCCTTCTGCAGCAAAGGCCATTCCGGGCCTGATCCAACGTCGCTCAGTCAGGCACCAAAGACCTGCAGACCTTTCCCTTTGCCCAGGTTTCTGGGCTACTGCTGGGGCAGACAAATCACCTGGGTTTGCTCTCAGTAGTGGAGCGAAGGAACCAGCCTAGGCCCTTTAACTTAGTCTTCCTGCATTCCAGATGCTTCAGGATTTTGTTTGCCTCTGATTTCTCTTTTCCAAAGTTTCCAGTAGCCCCAAAAGCAGCCTGTCTGTACCCCCTGGGCCTCCTGTCTATGTGGACCTGGCCTACATCCCCAATCACTGCAGTGGAAAGAACGCAGACCTGGAGTTCTTCAAGAGGGTGCGAGCCTCGTACTACGTTGTGAGTGGCAATGATCCGGCCAGTGGGGAGCCCAGCCGGGCTGTACTAGATGCACTTCTGGAAGGAAAGTCCCAATGGGGTGAGAACCTGCAGGTAGGTGACTTAACTCCCCAGGAACGTGTGATGGTTGCTGTGTCGTGGAATTCTAGGGAGAATACGCCTGTTACAACACTGACCCACCGTGGAAAAACCCTCCTGGTGGTGCACAAGAGGGAGGCAGGTGGGCCTGGGATTTTTTCACTGTACAAGCTTGGGCGCCAATCACTGCTGAGTCTTCGGAACCTGCCACTGTGCTCCTGTTTGTCAGTCGCCTGCAGGCAGGAAGTCAGCACAGCCTGAGGACTGGGCAGGAAAGGTGATGGACAGAGTCTTTTTCCCTATGATGAGATTCATGCTCTTACAGATCACTTACCCCTCCTGCCTCCGCAGCAGAAAACAGAAATTGTCCTCAGGCAGAAACCGGCTGCAAACTAACCAGCAGAGCAGCCCCCTAATGTGGTATCAGCGACGGGCTCTCCCCACCATTTCCCGCCCTAGCAGCCGGGCCAATATTGCAATCATAGCCCTAAAACTGTTCTGACAGTAACTTCCTATTAACTCCTTTCAACCATCAACAGCTGCTGCTTTGAACACCGTCCCTGCCAGGTTCAGTGAGGGCTGGGTGGTGCCTGTCCCTGCAGGCCAGACTAGGCTGCTTGCCCAAACTGCTCAGCCACATTCAGCACCCTGCGATGCCAGGGCCCAAGCTTCATGTTCTGCCCTGGGTAGGGAGAGGCACCGGCTAGGAGGACGCTTTCCAGTCTCCACAGCCTCTACGGGAGCCCCCGTAAACACAGATTTGCTGTGAATTTCGGTTCTACTGCCCAGCTCAGTTCTCCAGCACAGCCACTCGCCTCCCTCACTGGCCGTTTGTCCTTCGTCCTCTTAGCACCCCGTGCTCTGTGGTGGCGGCCAGGCCCGGGGCTGGGCCTGCCCGGAGAGTTCCAAGTTGCAAGCCTCTGTATAGCAGGGGGCTGGGAAAGGAGCATCCCCAGGCCTCAGGGTCTGAGTGGCAGCTACAGAGTTGTGGGTGCTAACGCAGGAGAGCAGCAGGCCTGCCCGTTCTCTTCTGTCTGTTCCAGGTAACGCTCATTCCGACACACGACACCGAGGTGACGCGAGAGTGGTACCAGCAAACCCATGAGAAACAGCAGGAGCTGAACATCATGGTGCTGGCCAGCAGCAGCACCGTAGTCATGCAGGATGAATCCTTCCCAGCCTGCAAGATTGAGTTCTGAATCTCCCCTCCGGCTGCTGCCCCCCATGCAGCACCAGACAGATCCCATCTTCTCACCGTCCAGTTCTTTGCTTCTGGTTTAGTCTGTAGGTGGTGCCCATTGGCGAGAGCCAGGACTCATCCCGCTCAACACTGGATGCTTTGAGAGAGGAGCCGGGAGGGCTTTAAGATTCTGTGCTGAACTGAGAGCTTGGCCAGCTGCAGTGGCAGGCCAGGGCCAGCTTCTCTTCCCCTGGTTTATTTTGCTGTAGCATAATTTGGCTGCCTTGATGCTGCGAGCACTTGCTCTCCTCCCCGCGCCCTGGCTGCACTGCCATGAAACGGTTCCTTTGGCCAGTGCTGCTGCTGCTGCTGCATGACGCTAGTGCTGATGGTCACGGTGCAGGAGAGACTGTGCCATGGAGGGGAGAGGAGCCAAGGGATTCTGGTGTCGATACGCTGGCTCAGAGAAGGTCATTCCTCCGGCTCTCAGAACGTGAGGCGTGCTGGGAAGAGAGAACTGGACTCCAACCACGCATGGCTGCATTTGTCCAATCACAGAGGCCTCTGCCTGAGTCGCTGGGCTCCCACCCTAGGTTACACATTCATCTTTTTTCTCCGTGGCAAAGGGCAGGTGGAGCATTGACTTGTCATTCTTAGCTACAAAGAGCACATTGCTAGTCTGCTAGCCTCAGCTTTGCACGCGGTCAATGATTCGCATTGTACTTCTGAGCAGCCACAGCATGGCTGCAGGAGGCAGCCAGGGCCGGTTACGTCCCAGGCAGAAGGGCATCCAAACGCACAACCCCCAACTCACCCAAACAGAAGGGCTCAAGACAATTCTGGCTGCTGCTGCTCCAGGGGTTTCCTGGTATGGTTGTGTCCTTTGAACCAAAGGCTTTCTTCGGGGGGGAGGTTATGGACTGAAGACCAGGGGCGCGGGGATGCCGGCAAGGACGCGCATTGTAGACAGCACTGCCAGCAGTGCCATTGGTCTGATCACTGTGACTGGGTGGTGATCTCCCTGCCTGCATGGCTTCAGTGGTGCAGGCAGCTCAGAAATTAGGGTGTCAGAAAGCTGGGGAAATGGACAGGCTGCTTTGGGCCTCTGGAAGTCTGTGGGGAATGTTACCTTAATGGTCTCTCCAGTATCTCTGCCCCACTGCTGTGACCGGGACACCCGCACTCCCGTGGGAGCACTGACCAGCACCCTGCCTCCATGGCCTGGGCCTGCCACTGCTGCTGAAGCAATCAGCGCCCTGGGGCAGCTAGCGATGGAGAAGGCCCTCCAGGCGCCAGCCTGCTCAAGGGCCATGAGCATGAGGGCTCAGCTGCTCCGCTAAGGCATGTAACACCGAGCGGCCTTTGCAGAGCCGGCAGCTGCCATGGTACATGCAGAGCGACACAAAGCAGGTGGGGGGGGGGCTACACACTCAAAAGACCCTGTGGGTGAAAATCTTGGCCTACAGCCCAAAACACATGTCAGTGCTGGTACTTGGCGTTGGGCCCAGGTCCTTGTGCCCTGCATGGCTGGGACATGCTCATCCGCACCACTAGCGAACTGGCATTTCCAGGGCAGCTGGGGTAGAGAAAATGCAGCGTAAGAGCCCTGCAGCTAGAGGATAAAAGGGAGCTTCTAAGGAAATGATTTATTTTGGCATCTAATTTATATATTTATTTTTGTTTTTAAGCTGCATTTTGTGCGGAGTTAATCTTTTAATTTATACATGTTAACCAGGCACCGCGTGCTCGGGGGGGGGCTCATTGTAAAGCCACAGATGCTGCAATTTAAAAACAACAGACAGACCATAGAGACATGGACCCAGTATCACTGGCAGCCGAAGGGTTGACATCTCTCCCTCTCCCCCCTCCCGGGCTACAAAGCAGGGTTGATGGCTCTGAAGCCCAGCACCTGCAGGGGAAAGCGGCTGAGGCTGCCGGGGCAAGGCTGTGAATGGCACAGCTGGCTCTCTAGCTACAGCCCTTGTTTGGAGGGTGAGACTCTTGCTTGGGGGCTTTATTAAATTCCTGCTTTGTATTTCCTAAACCAGTGGGTCCAAAGTGTGTCTGCCAGGAGAATAAACGTTATCCTCTGTAAACCCATTAGTTCAGTGTGTCTGAATGGCGGCTCTGACAGCCAGTCACAGGCAGGCAGTGATACCGGTCCCCCAGTTAGCCCAGTTTCCCTGTGCATGGCTGTCGGCTAGCTCCTGGTGCCTGGAAGCAGCACAGTGAGCTCTGGGCTCCAAGGGAGCAAATCGCGCATACTCAGCTATGGAGCCCATTTCCTTGGCCGAAACAGCCGCTGCAGTACTCTTAGGCAGCCCTGGATGGCTGCGCTCTGGCCCTGGAAGCCATTCTCCTGAGAACGACAGTGGAGCTTTTCAGGCACCTGCCCAGGCGAGGCAGGAAGAGCAGCTGCGCCAGTCTGTGGCAGCCGAATGTACCTGCCCACCGTAGGACAGGGTGCTGGGCTGTGCCCCGGCAGTGGCTTTCGCCCAGGGCCCATGCTCTTGCCTGCCCCCGGCAGGTGGTGCTGTCTTCAGCATCTCTCGCCTCTGTCCTCAAAATGTAGAAGCAAATATGTTTTAACCCCCCCCACATCACACCCCTTGGAAGCGGCTCGAGCCTTACCGCCCCAGCGAGTGGCTGGAGGCCAGAGGCTGCGTGTGCCCATGGGCCACTGGCCAGCCCAGAGGTGCCATGACACTGCAGCAGAGAGAAACATTTAAACTCCGCTTTTGCTTGTTTCTGCATGTGGACAACGTGTAATATTCCCGTCCGTAATAGGTACAAACTGTTATTTCAAAGCTATAATAAAAAGGTGAACGTCTTAACTGTACTGAACTGGCAGTTTGTGCTCCTAGCTTCTTTCTATGCTGAATGTTGTAAAAACAGAGCCCAGGGTCTTTTCTTCTGCATCATGTTACTATTTGACTTTCGTTCTTTGATTTTAGTTCCGTTTCTTCATGTCCATGTGCAACACTCTGTAACTTACTGCTGTAAAGGGAGGAGCTTGACACAACAATAAAGCCACATTAGTTGCGAACAGTAACGTCTTGGGCTTTTGTAAACTGTACCATCTGACGAAGTGGGTCTTTGCCCATGAAAGCTTATGCTCCAATAAATCTGTTAGGCTATAGGGTGCCACAGGACTTCTCGTTGGTTGTACCATCTGAGTTTGTCCAGCTGTTCCCGCCAACTGGGCAACTTGCATCTTAAGAACATGGGCACGCGAGGGAAGAGCACATCACTTGTGTGACGTTCTGTCCCCCCCCCCTTCCCCCCCCCCCCCCCCCCGTTTGACACCCATGACTCTCATTAAATGGATTAAATGCTGGGTCTTCCGGTAGTTGTAAATAGGAAATTATCAGGGACCAGTGTGTTTCTTGTGGTGTCCTGCTGTGTGCACTGTGTCTCCTTGTGAGCTGGGTACACACACACACACACACTCAGCTTTTTAATGCAGCTAGCATTCCTACATGCTCAGGAAGGATGGCACTTAGAGCGGGAGCCTGAGTCAAGGCACAGAAATGGCCCTCTGGTGACAGACTCAGTCTAGTCAGCTTAACAAAGAGGCAAAGCCTACGAGGGCAAGTTGATGACAGGCTCTACGTACTGTCTGGGGCACCAACTTTGGCTATGGGCTCGTCCAGCTAGCAGAGAAAGATACAAGAGCCAATGGCTGGAAATTGATGCTAGACAAATTCAGGCTGAAAGTCTTTTTTTTAACAGCGAGGGTTAGTGCTCAAAGAGCTGTGGGGTAAGTGATAGCAGCTTGTGGTGGGCCAAGGTGCTTGTCAGTGACCACATGGACAGCGTGGCTGGCCAGAGGGAAGCCCCAACGTATAAATTAACTGCATGAGAACCTTTGGCTGAGTCGGGTCAGGCCACTGGAGACAGCGAGCAGAGCGTTAATAAAGACATGAGCGTAACCAGTCCCCATGCACGGGTACTAGCTACCCTGCTCCTAATTTCATGCCACTTTTAATTTCAAAACTTAATGGAGCAGAGAACTGATGCCTGAAATATTGTCAGGTCTCATCTGTAGCAGACTTAGTACCTGGCCACAAATGTAACTGGCTCCAGGCCAGATAATGTTGTGCCTCAACTAGGCACTACAGGGGCAAGATCTTCCAAAGGTCTAACACTGACATCACTGGGGCGTACGGTGCCCCAGCAGCATTACTCTGAAATTACATTATGAACGTCTACACAGCAAGCTGTCAGTCCACAATACTGGCGAGCTGGGGGACTTTTTACTCTGATTCCTACAGGCCTCATTGCACGAGGAGCAGGGGAAGGGTCTCCCTTTGACTTTCTGCTGTGCAGGCAGCGCCAAAAGCCGAATTAAGCTATTTCGACTTCAGCTACGTACTTGACAGAGCTCAAGTTGTGCATCTTAACTCGCCTTTAGCCCTGCTAAGTACCCTAGAAGACAGATGCCTAAATGCGCTATAAGGCTCTTGGCTTTGGTGCCCTTTGGCATGCTGGTGCCTGTGTGAACCTGCTGGCTCTTACCTGGCCCCTCTCTTCCTGAAATGACATTTTCACCTTGCCCATGGCCTCTTAGTTCAAAACAGAAGTCTAGCTTTGTTGCGGGGCGCAGGGCCTATGAGTGTGTGGGGGGGGGGCGGGCAAGTGATCCTCAGAAAAATCAGTTGGGGGGCAGCATGCAAGTAAGCCAAAAAAAACCCCAAACCCCCCAAAACATCCTCCACCGGTATGCCCAGGCCTTACGTTCCCCATCCCTGGCCTAGCGGCTCATATTGCATTGCAGCTAGTCCTGTCCTTGGCCATAAGGACGGTGCGTCTTTGTCGGGGTGAGCACTGGTCCTGCACAGCTGGAATACTAGAAAAGGCCTTGCTGTCTTAGTAGGCTGTCTTGGTCACTGGGGCTAGATGAATGCTCTGCTCTTCCACCAACCTAACTTCCCAGCAATAAACACCTCAACCCAACTGCCCATCAGTTTCCCCTTCCTCCCAAATGCGTTCCGCCCCTCTGGCGGATTCAGAGGTGAAGAGTTGGTCTGTTGGCATTTTGAAAGCAGTTCTCCAGCGCCTCTGCAATGGCAAACTGGGAGAAACACCAATGGGCGTATGTCCTATCCTGACAGCTGTATGACCAAAAATATGGTGCCTGATGGTGGCTGAGTACCCCCCATCCTAGAAGGCTCCAGCCCCATGATGCCGAGCTGCTCTTCTGGGTCTGCCCCTGCTTTCAGAAGTAGTTCATCTGCCACGAAGGAGGCTCATTGTGTATGAGGTGAGCTCACAGGTTCTCTCTGGCACGCCGTGGCGCCACTTACTTTTTTTATCCGGGAGGAACAAGAGGCCTGGGCAGAGACATTGCCCCCCCCCAACATCAGGTGTGCCTGGAGTAGAGGCTGGGTCTAAGTCTGCCTCAGAGCAACCAGCCCCGGTGCATCCCATGAGGCCAAAAGCCGAGTGACAGGAAATGTTCCTGAGAACCTGCATCAGCCAGCCCCCAACTGGATATTGTGTGTGGGGCAGCAGCGTCTGAAGGGCCGCACTGAAACAGGCGGGGGGGGGGGGCCAGCTCCCACCAGCCCTAGATGGCCCACAGCCCAGCTGGGCAGCTGTTGGGCTCTCCTGCACAGCAGGCCGCCACTGCAGGCCCTGGTTGCCCAGATGAGCCCTGTCCCAGGCTGGCCTGGCTCTGGCTGGGGCCCAGCCCCTGCTCTCAACAGTCCCTCTGTGCAGCCTGACAGGTGTAATGAGTCCGCCAGCGCCTGCCTGGCTCTCCTGGGCCGAGCTGGGCGCATTGGGAGGTTGTTTTCCCTTTTGCCTGACACAAAGGCTCTGCTGGAGGCTGGCACTGGTCCGTCTCCCCCAGTGCGTGCTCTGTCACAGAGCAGCCGGCAGCCACTGGGGAACAATGGCTGCTCTTAGGCAGCGCGGTGTCTGTGCCAGGCTAATGAACCTGCCTCCCCAGCACTGCCCTGCTGACCAGGCAGCCCATAGCGGGCCACAGCTGGCTCAGCAGGGCTCTATTTCCAGTCCGGCACTGTGGGGGGGGGGGGCACCTCACAGATCAGAGAGGTTAAAAGGGCCAGGTTGTTGCAGAACACAAGCGATGGGGAGGGGCACGGGGGCAGGCCAGGTGCAAAGCTGGCTCGGCTCGCAGCCATTTGCAGACAGGGCCTGGCTGCCTAGGTCCTGATGTTGCTTTCCCAGTGCGAGGTGCTGCCTTAGACCCCCCCCCCCCAATTGGCCGGGGGGGGGGGGGCGGTACCAGCCTGCCACGGAGCTGCACGTGTGTCAGAGGGCGTGGGGCTAGGCCCCACTCATGCCCAGCTGAGCAGGGCCTGCAGCCCCCGTGGGATAGCCTCTCAACAGAGCTTCTCAGGCACTCTTTAAAGGGCTATTCGCCACCGCCTGCTCCCTCCCTCTGTGCTGCTGGCCCTTTCCTCTGAGCTGGGCCACCAGTAAGCTAGCTGGGACTGGGCCTGCTCCTCCCACTGCCCCATATAGCCCAGGGTCTCCAGCTAATACTGCACCGGGGAGACATGCACAGGGCACTCACAAACCCTGGCACAGGAATGAGACAGGGGTCTTGCAGCACGTGCCTTTGCAGTGCCAGGCGTCCCTGAGCCTTTCGTGGCAGAGGTGGCAGCGGGATGGAAAAGAAAGCCACGTGGGCCTTGAAAGGGGGCACACCCATGTTCCTGGTGACTTTTGCCATCAGAAAGCAGCGAAGAGGGCCCAAGCCCAATTCCTTCCCACTGCGGCGCCATGTCCTGCTTGTTCTCCAAGCTGCAGCGCACTTGGCTTCACCACGGCATCTGGCATTCGAGCCCTGGCCCCACAGACAACCCAGCTCTTCTGTGGCGCAAAGGCCCAATGGGAGCCACTGGCTGGAGGCTGAAACTTCAGCACACTGGGCCCACTTTCCAGCCCGGCACTGTATTTCAGGCCCTTGTGTCTGCTCCAGCCCTCCCCAGCTGCTGCTCCCTTTTCTGTGCCAGGAGGCCAGGTTGGAATGGGGCTGCCATACCCCTCAGTACTTCCTGGGGGAGGACGGTTACTGGGCGAGCAGCCAGCGATGCACTGGGCAATGCAGAGCCAGCCATGATGCTGTCAAGGCACCTCATGCCAGTCACGGCTCCTGTGCCAGGCTGCCTGGTTTGCCCGGGCCGGCATCTGCTTCTTGGGCAGCACAGCCTGGAGACGCTGCCCCCAGACTGCAGGCGAGTGATGCCACAGAGCCGCAGCCCCTGCCTGGGATGTTCAGGACACTCAGGCACCTTGAGCACTTGCCCCAGAGAGCAGCCTGCCTGGGCGGAGCTGGTCCATGGGGCTGCCTGAGGGCAAGTGGGGCAGGCCCTCTCCGGCATGCCAACCTCGCCGAGCAGCCGACCCAGGCATTTCTCCAGGGTGCCTTTGGGCACGGCCCTGCACGTTGGCTGCCTCCCCTTCACAGCGCCAGGGCAAGAGCCCAGCCAGCAGTGCCCAGGGGATTGGCCCTTTACTGCCCTGGCCGGGGCCGAGCCAGCCCCCTCCTGTGGTGGGGCGGCTCCTGGCCCTGCAGGCCCAGCTGCTCTCGCCCCGCTCGCCCGGCCAGCAACAGGCGGCAGGAAAGCCACGAGGAACAGCTGCTGCCAGGACAGGCTGGTTTCCGCAGTAACAGTGCTGGGATGTGCGCTGAGGAGCTCTTACCAAAGCATCTTAGACTGGGCCCCAGGCTGCAGCATGTCCCCTGCCAGCTCGCTGGGGCCAGGCTCAGCGCTGGCCTGGCCACGGCCCCAAAGGCTGGCACCTCTCCTCCGTGCAGCCCCCAGCAAGTCCAGGGATGAGCCCAGAGGCCTGTGCCACCCCAGAGGCAGGGTTCCTTGAGCCTGCCCAGCCTCACCATGGCTGCCCTGTGTGGGTGGGGGCAGCGCAAGCCCCGAGCGCAACCCCGCCAGCAGCTCTACAGGCTCCACGAGCCTGCAGTCCCCAGACGCCATGGTGGGGCCTGGGGTCTGCTGTGAGCCCAGCTTTCCCTGCGGCAGGGCGAGAGATGGAGGCCAGACAGAGCAGAGTGTGTAGCACGTTTACTGACAGCGCACAGACCTCTAGGTACAGCTGGTCCAAAGAACACAGCCCCCAGGCACACCGCAGGCAGGGCCAGGGCACAGGAGCCAGCTGCTTGCTCCGGCAGACTGTCGCTTTGTGGCCATGACCTCACAGCCCGCCAGGCACCAGAGGCAGGAGCCCTGTAGCATCCATGGCTCTGGGCCCGTGCTGGACCCGCGGTTACATAAATATATTAACTAGCTCGTCTTGTACACACAGTAGCAATTGCGCCTTCTCACTGGCGTGTACACAAAACCTGATGGGCTCCAAAAGCAGGTGCACGTTGTGTGCCCGCTGGGGTCAGAGTCCAAACCTCAGTCACCCCTGGGGGACTAGAAAGACCCGTCTGTGTTCTCCCTGCAGGGACCCAGCCCAAAGGGACCACACAAGAGGCAGCCGCTGAAAGCAGTCCCCAACGTGATCCTGCAGTGCCCCCAGTAAAGCCCCCCCCCCCCAGGCCTGCCCGTCCTTCTCCCTACATCGGACGAGCCTCTGGAGGGGACCCTGACCGTCCCCACAGGCAGGCCCAAGCCACCGCACGTGGTGCAGGCCGGCTGGGCCAGGCAGCAGGGCCCCAGAAGGGAGGGGGCTGGTGGCAGGGGGCCCAGCGTCACTCAGGCACAGAAAAGCCATTTCTGAACCAGCTTGCGCTGAGCCTGAGGCTGGATGTCTTGGTTCCTGGCGCCCTCAGTGCCCTGCATGTGCACCCCAGGGGCCTCCGGCCGTGTCCCACTGCCAAAGGCACTGCAGCCGAACCCTGAGCCTTGGCGCCCAGCTGGCGCCTGCGGGCCAAGCTTGGCTTAAACATGCTGCCAGGCCCTAGGCCCCTCGGCATGGAGCCTGTGGCCTGACAGCAGCAGCAGGCATCTCCTTTGGCCTTAGTACACCGACAGTGCAGACCCAGCTCCCCCGCCGCCGAGAAGGGCATGCCCTGCCTGGGGCTGCAGGAAGGCAGCCCCAGCTCACCCAGGGCCATGTCCCCTTTAGGGAAGGCAGTAGCATGTGTCCCTTGCTGGGTGGCCACAGACCTTGCCCTGGCCCCGGCATGCTCCACGGGCCAGCCGGGGGCTGGGCCAGGGCGTGCCACGGCGCTCTGTGCACCAGGGCTATCCCATGGGCTGAGCGGATGGCTAGAAACATTGTGCAAGACACGGGCCCGGCTCGGAGCCGAGCTGCAGCCAGAGACCCACTCTCTCGGCCGGCTGGCCACCGAGAGGCTAGTTCTGTAGTTCCTGCTGCTGGCAGGCTGGCTGCTGGGCCCGGGAGGGGGGAGGGGACAGGTGCTGATCTGAGAGAGCTTCCTCCAGGGCCGGCTCCTCGCCCACCATCGCCAGCAACTCCTCCAGCTGTGCCGCCTCAGTCCGCTCCGCCAGCTCCCCTGGCCCTGGAGGCCTGATCACATCTGGCGCGAACGTCCCTCCCCTTGGCCCCTCGGCCCCTGGCTGAGACAACTTCCCACCCAGCGCCTCTGTCCCCCCAGGGGGCTTCTCACCCTGCCCCAGCACCCCCTCCTCATTCTCAGGTGTCCTCCCAGCCAGCCCAGCCTTGCCCAGCTCCTCCTCAGCGGGTGCCTCATTGCTCGACTCTGGCACTGCTGCTGAGGGGTTCTCTACCAGGGGCCCGGCCCCCCCCAGCTCCATCTCGCTCTGTCCAGGGACCCGGCCGGTCTGTTGCTCCTCACTGATCTGGGGACTCATGGCGGGTCTGTCCGGGAAGCCGAAACGAGCATAGTTCTCCGTTGAGGTCGGGGAGGAAGGACCAGCACTGGAGACGGTACTGGACGGGCCACTGCTGTCTGCAAAGCAAGGCCAGAAAGTGTCAGACTCTGAGTCAGGGCCCAGCTGGACCCCTCAGCCAGCCGGTGCACTGGCCAGCCTGGCACTGACAGCTCCTGCCCGTGGGGAGGCAGCCTGGGAGAACTGGCGAGCAGCAGGCAGGCACGGGGTGTCAGCATGAGAAATGTCCAGCCCCTATCACTCTGAACGTGCCTGGGGCACCAGGGGAGTCTGTGACGTACCTAGCGCCCAGGCCTGGCGCCTGCACCAGCCCGGTCACTGGAGAGCACTGGACTTCCTGTGGCTCGGCCCTGAGCTTGCCAAGCGGGTGGATTTTACCCGGCTGCGAGCCACTTGCACGCGGTCACTGGCCGGGTCTGTACTCGCGCTCACGCTGGCAAAGCGCGTGGGGCTCGCCCTGGGCGCCATGCGGGCAGACGCGCTCCCAGGCGTGGGGCTGGCGGCGCCATGTGGTCTGCAGGCAGACACGCTGCCCTACGCCAGGAGGCTCTGACAAGGCCTTACTGATAAGCACCAGGGGCACAGCATGACCAGCGTCACCGTGTCACCACTGGGAGGAACCTTCCCGACCCGCCCATGCGGACGGCTCTGGGGACTAGGGCTACAGCAGTAGGCAGTGCCCCTGCCTCCGGGGGGTGCAGCACGTCGCCCTGGAGCTCCCGTGCTCTTGGGGACACTGCAGCAGGAGAGGCACCAGGCATGAGCTGGCTGGGCAGAGGCCAGGAAAACTGCTCCCAGTGCCTGTCCCAGACTGCCTGCCTTGTACCCAGTGTGTGACCGGGGGGGGGGGGGGGGTCGGTGTGTCACAGGCAGGGGCTGCTCTGGCTGGGTGGGGGGTGGGAGGTGGGTGGGAGCCCCCCCAGTGGGTCGCTGTTCAAACATCACCCCAGTTAAACATCCCCACTGCAGGGCATGTGACCACGCCATCTGGGGCTGGAATCCATCTTAAATTTGGTGTTTTTCCGTGGGCAGGGTTCCCACCCTGGGGAGACGAGCGCTGGGCGTGGCCAGCTGCCTTCCAACGCTGCCACCCATAGGGCCACATCTGCACTAGGAAATTATTTGGAAATTACGAAATTCTACTTAAGAATTTGTGATCTAACACATTCCAACTGGCCTGTCCTCGCCGTGGGGAAGCATTGAGTGCAGCCCGAGGGCTCCGTTCATGCGGACATGCGCCACGCACTCAGCACCCAGGAAGTGCTCCGGGGAGCTGCAGGAGGCCTCCAGGGTGCCAGTTAGTTCAAATTAGCGGCACCGGGGCATCTCCACTAACGTTATTCCAGATTGACAAGTTCAGGAAGAGTATTATTCATGAGAACATCAGAGCAGCCAGATGGGGCCAGACCAAAGGTCCATCCAGCCCAGTGTCCTGTCTGCCAACGGTGGCCAATGCCAGATGCCCCAGAGGAAATGAACTGAACAAGGAATCATCACGTGATCCCTCCCCCGTCACCCATTCCCAGCCTCTGACAGAGGCTAGGGACACCATTCCTATCCATTCTGGCTAACAGCCATTGATGGACCGAACCCCCATGAATTTATCTAGCTCTTTTTTTGAACCCCGTTAAATTCTTGGTCTTCGCAACATCCTCTGGCGAGGAGTTCCACAGGTTGATTGTGCGCTGCATGAAGAAAAACTTCCTTTTGTTTGTTTTAAACCTGCTAACTATTCATTTCATTGAGTGACCCCTAGTTCTTATGTTATGGGAACAGGTAAATAACCCTTTCATTTTCTTCACCCCAGTCATGATTTTATAGACCTCTATCATATCCCCCTCAGTCTCCTCTTTTCTAAACTGAAAAGTCCAAGTCTTTTTAATCTCTCTTCATATGGGACCCGTTCCAAACCCCTAATCATTTTTGTTGCCCTTTTTTGAATCTTTTCCAAGGCCAATATACCTTTTTTGAGAAGAGGCGACCACACCTGTACGCAGGATTCAAGGCGTGGGCATACCATGGTTTTTTAGAGAGGCAATAAGATATTCTCCATCTTAGTCTCTATCCTGATCAAAGCAGGAGTAGTGTTCAATTCAGCTGCCTGGGCTTCGTGGTGTGGAAGCACTGTTTACTAATTTGAACTTGGGGGTGTGGGTATTTCAGACTAGGGTCCTAGTATAGACCAGGACCAACAGGATACACAAGAAGCTGTTAGATCCAGGCCAGAGAAAAGATCAGCTCTGACTTGAAGGATTTTACCTGGACTAAGGACTCGGGTGAGAAATAGGATCTGTAACAATCTCTCGGTGTACTCAGCTTAGCTGGCCTGCTTTTTATTTGAGATGAGTAATGTGCTTTGATCTGTCTGTTTTCGCCTACACTCACTCACACCCTACTTTGTACACTCAACGCAAACACTTGTGTTGAAGATCAAACCCAGTGCAAATAGCTGTGGGGGGAGCGATTGCTGGGTGTCCCTCCCTTTCATTGCCAGTGCCCAGAGGAGCTCTCTCTGGGTAAAGCTTCCATGCAGAGGGAGACACGTGCGGGGATTTGGTCCCTTTGAAGGGCTGTGCTCCTCGCTGTTGTTGAGTCCCTGTAGCTGCACCCTCTCAGAGCGGAGCTGCTATTGGCTTTGCTGGAGGCTGGGACCCCAATGCTGCCTTTGCTAGGGAGACCAGGACAGGGCGGGGAGGTGGCTCGGTGATACGATCAGCCCAGCAGGCGCCTGTGCTTCCTGGAGCAGGAACAGCCACATCACTGGCAAGCAGCAGCCAAGCTCTTGGCCGCTCGGGTGGTGGGGCTGAGACAGGCTTGTTCAAGTGCGTGCTCTTGTGCGACCCGTCCCAGCGGCTGGGAGAGAGGGAGCCTCAAGGGAGGATGCTGCGGGAAGCAATTGGCTTGGCCACCCATAGAGGCTGGATGGAAGAGCCTGGCGGGTCTCAGGGAGCCAGGGGCCTCTCACTGGGTAGGGGGGGCCAGGACTCTCCTTGGGGGGCTTTGGACTTTCTCTTTCCTTTGGCTCCGTTTCTGATGGGTTGGCCGCTCTAGCACCTGAGGGCACAAATGTTCCTCAGGGGCATCGGGGAGGCCTGGGCCCTCTTCCGCGCCTGGCTCCGAAGCCACCCAGTGTGTCCGAGTCCTGCTTGGCTTGGGAGGAGACTGGCAGCCCTGCTGCTCTGGATCCACTGACGGCCCCTCTGTGCTGCCCGCATCCCTGTGGACTTGCCCTCTGCGCCAATGGGCAGGGTCCCACTTGCTTTGGAGCCTGCCCTGCTCTGCAGTGAGCTTTCTGGTCCAGAGCCCCTGACGCCCACGGATGCTTTGGTGGAGAAGGGCTCCTGGGGGCTGTCCAATGCCTGGCCCCAGGGGCCTAAGCGAGTAGGGTCAGAAAGCTGTGCACTAGCCAGTAGCCACGGAGCTGCCTCCCAGCGAGCACAGCTGAGACTTAGGGTTCGTCTTGCTGGGCTGCTCTGCCATAGAGGAGCCTGCAGGGAGATGCTGCAGGAGAGACTCAGGGAGGGATTTGTGGAGCCACGGGGGTGAGGGAACAGGCAGGCTGCTCTTTGCTGCTCACATCACAGGGGCAGTGCAGGACCAACCAACAGTCCGTGTCTGGAGAGGTGCCAGAGATCCGGCAGCGAGTGACAGCAGGGTGCAGCCAGGGAGCGCAGAGCCAGCAGCGGGGGGGAGAGATTCGGCAGCGGGTGACGGCAGGGTGCCGCCAGAGAGTGCAGAGCCAGCGGGGGGGGAGAGATCCGGCAGCGAGTGACGGCAGGGTGCAGCCAGGGAGCTCAGAACCAGTGGGGTGGCAGAGATACATAAGAACGGCCGTGTGGGTCAGACCAAAGGTCCATCCAGCCCAGTACCCTGTCTGCCGACAGTGGCCAATGCCAGGTGCCCCAGAGGGAGTGAACCAAACAGGTAATGATCAAGCGATCTCTCTCCTTCCATCCATCTCCACTCTCTGACAAACAGAGGCTAGGGACACCATTCCTTACCCATACTGGCTAACAGCCATTAATGGACTTAACCTCCATGAATTTATCTAGTTCTCTTTTAAACCCTGTTATAATCCTAGCCTTCACAGCCTCCTCAGGCAAGGAGTTCCACAGATTGACTATGCGTGGTGTGAAGAAGAACATCCTTTTATTTGTTTTAAACCTGTTGCCCATTAGTTTCATTTGGTGGCCCCTAGTTCTTGTATTATGGGAACAAGTAAATAGTTTTTCCTTATTCACTTCCTCCACACCACTCATGATTTTATAGACCTCTATCCTATCCCCCCTTAGTCTCCTCTTTTCCAAGCTGAAAAGTCCCAGTCTCTTTAATCTCTCCTCATATGGGACCCGTTCCAAACCGCTGATCATTTTAGTTACCCTTCTTTGAACCTTTTTGAATGCCAGCATATCTTTTTTGAGATCAGGAGACCACATCTGTATGCAGTATTCAAGATGTGGGCATACCAGGGATTTATATAAGGGCAATAAGATATTCTCCGTCTTATTCTCTATCCCTTTTTTAATGATTCCTAACAGCCTGTTTGCTTTTCTGACTGTCACTGCACACTGTGTGGACGTCTTCAGAGAACTATCCACGATGACTCCAAGATCACTTTCCTGATTAATTGTAGCTAAATTAGCCCCCATCATATTATATGTATAGTTGGGGTTATTTTTTCCAATGTGCATTACTTTACATTTCTCCACATTAAATTTCGTTTGCCATTTTGTTGCTCAATCACTTAGTTTTGTGAGATCTTTTTTAAATTCTTCACAGTCTGCTTTGGTCTTAACAATCTTGAGCAGTTTAGTATCGTCTGCAAACTTTGCCACCTAACTGTTTAGCCCTTTCTCCAGATCATTAAATCAATACGTTGAATAGGATTGGTCCTAGGACTGACCCTTGGGGGACACCACTACTTACCTCTCTCCATTCTGAAAATTTACCATTTATTCCTACCCTTTGCTCCTGTCTTTTAACCAGTTCTCAGTCCATGAAAGGATCTTCCCTCTTATCCCATGACAACTTAATCTACATAAGAGCCTTTGGTGAGGGACCTTGTGAAAGGCTTTCTGGAAATCTAAGTATACTATATCTACTGGATCCCCCTTGTCCACGTGTTTGTTAACCCCTTCAAAGAACTCTAATAGATTAGTAATACATGGATTTCACTTTACAGAAACCATGTTGAATTTTGCCCAACAAATTATGTTCTTCTATGTGTCTGACGATTTTATTCTTTACTATTGTTTCAACTAATTTGCCTGGTACTGACGTTAGACTTAACTGTCTGTAATTGCCGGGATCGCCTCTAGAGCCCTTTTTAAATATTGGAGTTACATTAGCTATCTTCCAGTCCTTGCGTACAGAAGCTCTTTTAAAGGCTAGGTTAAAAACCATAGTTAATAGTGCTGCAATTTCACATTTGTGTTCTTTCAGAACTCTTGGGTGAATGCCATCTGGTCCTGGTGACTTGTTACTGTTAAGTTTACCAATTAATTGCAAAACCTCCTCTAATGACACTTCAATCTGTGACAAGTCCTCAGATTTGTCACCTACAAAGGACGGGTCAGGTTTGGGAATCTCCCTCACATCCTCAGCTGTGAAGACTGAAGCAACAAATTAATTTAGTTTCTCCGCACTGACTTTGTCTTTAAGTGCTCCTTTTGTATCTCGATTGTCCAAGGGCCCCACTGGTTGTTTAGCAGGCTTCCTGCTTCTGACGTACTTAAAAAAACATTTTGTTATTACCTTTGGAGTTCTTGGCTAGCTGTTCTTCAAACTCCTTTTTAATTTTCTTATTACATTTTTACACTTAATTTGGCAGTGTTTATGCTCCTTTCTATTTACCTCGCTAGGATCTGACTTTCACTTTTTAAAAGATGTCTTTTTATCTCTCACTGCTTCTTTTACATGGTTGTTAAGCCACGGTGGCTCTTTTTTAGTTCTTCTACTATGTTTTTTAATTTGGGTTATACATTTAAGACCGGCAGCGAGTGATGGCAGGGTGGAGCCAGGGAGCTCAGAGCCAGCAGGGGGGAGAGATCTGGCAGCAAGTGACGGCAGGGTGCAGCCAGGGAGCGCAGAGCCAGCCAGGGGCAAGAGATCCGGCAGCGAGTGACGGCAGGGTGCAGCCAGGGAGCGCAGAGCCAGCCAGGGGCAAGAGATCCGGCAGCGAGTGACGGCAGGGTGCAGCCAGGGAGCGCAGAGCCAGCTGGGCGGCAGAGGTCCGGCAGCGAGTGACGGCAGGGTGCAGCCAGGGAGCGCAGAGCCAGCTGGGCGGCAGAGGTCCGGCAGCGAGTGACGGCAGGGTGCAGCCAAGGAGTGCAGAGCCAGCAGGGCAGGGAGAAGAGAACAGCTCAGATGTTCAGAGCTGGGGGGTGCCTGGCCCTAGAGCAGGGTGGTGGGGAACTTCAGGTGCCCCCGGCTTGCCTGGATCCAACCCCCGAGGTTCAGGGCTCCCCCTAGCACTGGGGGACCCTTGCCTACTGCGGGATTGGAGCACACAACACCTGCCAGCCTGGGCCCCCCTAGGCTCGGGGGTACGAGGGGAACGTGGGGAATGTCTCTCCTGCTTCTCAGTCGGGAGTCATGTCAGCGAGTGTTTGGGGTTTTTTTGGCTTCTCACTGGTATGTGGCCCCGGAATGGTTTTTCTGTGCATCAGCGGCCCCAACCCCACGAAAGGCCCCCCCCACAATAGAGAGTGCTGGTCTATCTTGGGTGCAAAGGAGCAGCTAGGTCCTGTGCCTAGAAGGCCAGGAGGCGAGGGGACGGTACCCTTAGCTCCTGAAGGAGGGTCACAGCCCTGCTGGCCTGCAAAGCACAAGGATCTGGAGTGAGCAGGCCACGCCAGGCAGGGAGTGGCTGGTTAATGAAGCCCGGCTCGGAGACGGGGGGGGGGCGGTTTTGTTTCCGATGCTCCGACTTACAACCACAGGGCTCTGTTAGCCAAGCGTGGCCGGCTCCAGACCCAGCGCCCAGCGGTGTGCTCAGCGGGTATGCAGGGGCCCCACCTCTGAGGCAGTGCCTGGGAGAAGCTGGGGCACGGGCCTGAGCACGCTAACTGCCCTATAGGCCTGCTCCGCGCGCCGAGGCAGCCACACGCCCAAGGGACTGGGGCGTGCAGCCAGCGGGAGGCAGGTGCTTTCCTGGGCCTTGCCTAGGAGGAGGTTCTCCCATTGGGTGCGCACAGCGCGGGCAGGCACAGTCACCCGCGTTCTGCCTTTGCCAGCCTCCCCGGCACAGCGAGGCTGCGGGGCTTGGCTCAGCCCGCCTGGCACTGCCCGAGCGCTCACCCTCCCCGCTGCCCTGAGAGGCGGGCCGAGGTGGCTGCGGAGGGAGGGGTCTGACATCCCACCCACATCAGCCGCCATTAGTAAACCTGGGAGGGGTTTTCCATCCGGGAGGCCTGAGGCCACAGAAGCGAGCAGCATGGCTGCTGTGTCAGCCCGTACTCACCAGGGTGGCCTCCCTCAACACCACCCTGTTGGCTCCCAGCCCGGAGGTGGAGCTGGGGCACTGCGATTCCAGCCTCCGCGTCACACCAAAGCCAACAGCTCCAGCCGGCCGCAGGCCAGAGGAGAAGGGTCTGTGCACACACAAGCTGGGGAGTGGGAGGGGAGCTGGTAGACACGAGCCAGACAGGAACAAAGACAGGAGCCTTTGGGAGGACAGGCCTAGCGTTGCCATCCTGCTGGTTGCTCCAAGGAGCCTCAGGGAAGGGGACTGCCACCCCGCCAAGGACCGAAATGCCGCCTCCTGCGGGGAACCCGGCCCAGGGACCAAAGGGGAGATGAGCCTTATTTCCCAGTGCGGGGGAGAGGTTCTGCCCCTTACTGCCTCGCACAGAGTGGAGGGAGCACCCTGGCCTAGGCCGCCCTTGCAAGCGGGAGTGACCAACTGTGGGGCACTGGCTGCAGACTTTTGCTGTCCCTGGCACCTGCGCTAATCCCAGGCCTAGAGGTCCATGTCACCAGGTGTCGGCGCCGCTGGGGCTGTGCGGAGAGGCCAGCGGGCACGCTGGGGCACGGGAAGAAAAGGGGGTCTCTGCCTCCCAGCTCAGAGCCACTGTGAGCCGGCAAGGCGAATGGGACGCGCTGGAGATGGGAACACCTGTGGGGAGCCAGGCCGTGCCCCCGCTCTGAGGGGACAGGCAGCTGCAGCCCAACAGTGTCCCTGGGGGGGCTTGGCCACTCGCGTGCTGAAGGCATCAGTGCTGGAGCTGCTTTTGATGGGTACAGCAGGCAGGCTTCCTCCACTCAGTGGGTCCCTCCCCCACCACAGGGCTAAGCCCTGAAAGCCGCCCAGCTCCGCCATCAGCCCCTCCGGGACGCAAACACTCACACCACGGGGGCTTGTCCGAGCGCGGGCGCAGAGGCAGGGAGGAGGACGACAGGATTCTCTGCGGCAGGAAGGGGTCACCAGGCGTCTGGCTTCCGACCATGGAATCAAAGAGAGCTTGGGAGAGAGAACAGCCACTCGGATTAACCCCCGGAGTGGGAAACACCAGGCTGCTGCTCCAGCTCTGCCAGCACCCGGCAGTGCCCCCCACTACGCTGGGACCCAGGCACCCGCACACCCCACAGCTATTCTGCTCACGCTCTGAAGCGGTTTGGCCGACAGATGCAGGCGCCCGCCTGCCGCAGGCAGAAGCTGGTTTCATTGCTTGCCCCGTGTCTCACGGGACTCCCTCGCTAGAGCAGCAGGCCTGGAATGGCTCCTCTCCCTGGGGTTTGCTACAAGCTTGGCCCTTTTCAATCGCCCCTCCACTGGACATGGAGGCCAGAGGCTAGAAGGACTTCCCAGGGTCGTGACCAACTCCCCTGCCCCCCCATGGCTCTGGCACTGCTCCTGGTCTCCTCCCCCCATCTCAGGCCTCAGGGTTTGCCAGCCCCCCAGTACCGATGGATGCTTGAGAGTGCGAGTTGCTGTAATTTCTGCACACAAACGTCAGGAACTCATTGACCTGCCGCAAAGAGAGGGAGTTGTGCAGAGTCTCCAGCGGGTAAATGGTGGGAACCATGGAGCAGCCTTCAAAACCTGAAAGAAACCCAGGCAGCCAATCAGTAAAGCAGCAGCACCTCGGCCCCAGGCAGGGGCACTCGCTACTGAGAGGGCAGAGGGAAGCAGGCTCCCCCCAGCCCGATTCCCCTCGCCCAGGCCAGGAGAACGGCCACGGGGCAGAGGGGAGCGCAGGCCGCCTCTCCGCTGCCCGCTTTATGGCCCTTTGAGAAACTGCTGCCATCCACTTGGCTGTTCTGGTGCCTTAAGTCTGTGACAAGTCTCCCCCTCCAGCCATGCCCCTGCCCCATATCGCCACGGAGCTACAGAAACCGGGAACGCCAAGCTGAGGGCAAGCAGCAGCCATTTCCCCACAGACCTGCCGGGCTGGCACGGTTCCCCTTACACACGGGAGCCGAGTTCCTCCCTGTGCCTCTCCCGGCTCCGGTAGCCACCTGCCCCTGTCCAAGGCACTCGCGCACAGGGATTCCCAGGAGACATTTCCGACACCAGAGCCGCTGAGACACTGCGGCAGGAGACAGGACACGCCCCTCAGCCCCTGTGCGCTCTGAGCCAGCACAGAGCTGCTAGCAGCAGGGAGGAGACTGACGGGACAGAACCGAGGAAGAAGGAGGGAAGCTCTTCCAGGCGCTCCTGCCTCCATGCCCCCCCCCCCCCCGTGCCTGCTCTCTGATGCTGAGAGGGACTGGGCCCTTTGTCCTCCTCTGCAGCCCCTCCAAAGCCTGCAGGCAGCAGGGCTTCGCTCCTGCTCCGCCCAAGCGCCAAACAGCGCCCAGGGCCGAGGCCAGAGCCCTCGCCTCCACAGAGCGTCTCCCGCGGGCGCAGCTGGGTGGGGCTGCAATTCCAACAGCTCGCTGCAGGGCACCAGCCAAGGAGAACTGGCACCTGAGCCACAGAGTCGTGTCACATGGCGATGCCACCGCCGGGGCCCGCACCCGCAACGCTCCCGAGGGCGGGCGAGCTGCACTGGGCAGCCCTGCCACAGGGCACGCCCAGCCCCGGGGCCCCACAAGCTTTTGCAGCGATGGGAAAAGGAAGCTCCAGCTGCCGTTTGTTCCAATATGCAGTAAGTCAGAGGAGGGCCGGCGAGGAGCTGGAGGGTTACGGCAGCAGGGGTTTGTAAATACCAGACCCGGGCCCAGAGGCAGAGCTACTGCAAGGGACGGGCCTGGGCTACTGCCAGCGCGGGTGGCGCCTCAGGCCCGGACACTCCCGCACCACAAGGCCAGAGCCGGGGCAGAGAGCACAGCGCTGAGAGGAGACAAGCCGAGGGGCTAACTGCTCAGCTGCTGGCCACAGTGCAGCTGGAGCAATGGCACGCCGGCTGCAACCGGCTCGCCGGCAGCTGCATTTCCCAGAGGGAGGACAAGCCGGACGTAGCCTGGACTGGAGATGGGAGGGACAGAAACATCACTCCCCAGGAACGGGGGCGGCCTGAGAGGGCCTCTGCGCAGGCCTGGAGAGCCATTCAGTGCTGCAGCAATTCCTGCAGCCCCACCGCCTCAGTCCTCCTGCTCTGCCGTGCCCCAGGCCCAGGCAGGTGACACGCAGGGGGGGGGGAGGCAGAGCGCTCCCAAGCAACCAGGGACTGGGGAGTAACCCCAAAGGACCGTTGAGCAGTCCTGGGCTGGGGAATGCTCAGGGAAGGAAGATTGGGGTGCACTCTCTGACGCACCAGAGAGGCCAGGCAGGAAGCCATGATGCGCTGCGCAGCGACACTACCGAGGCCCTGGTGGTTTGCCACCAGGCCTCTCCTCCAGGCGGGCCTTGTTCTTCTCCCTCCTGGCGGTCCCTGGGAGGGAGCCCTTGGATGTAGGCACAGTCTGCGACACGGTCGCATCAGGCCGCCTCGGCAGGGGCCTGGGGGTTTGCCACTCAGCTGGAATTGGGGGAGGAATAAAGTTTTCATCTAAGTAAATCCAGTGTCCTGGAGTCTTTATTAGTAAGGGTCACTGCAGGTTGGTTTACTGCTTCCACCACGGAGGAGCTGGCAGGAAGGTGGGACTACCAGTCTTCCAGCCCTCGGTGGGCACAGGTGGGTTTGCCACTGTGCTTCAGGGACCATCACCAGCTGTTCATGAGGTGGCAAGGCCATGCTGGCCAGTGCCGGGGGGCAGACCTCATTGGAGAGGAAGTCCGAGGGCTCCTCCGCCTGTAGGTTAGGGTTGGAGCCCTGCTGGCCCCCTGGTGACCTCCTGCGGGGCTGCTGCGATGGCCTCGCCTGGGAATGATGACGAGGCCGCCCAGTGCCTCCATCGGTCCCGGGACTTGCTCCTCCTTGCTTTACGGGGCCGGAGGTGTCTGCTCCACCAAGGGACCCTTGCGGGGCGGAGAGAAGCAGAAGGTCTCTCCAAGCCCCGGCCGCCAAACAGGCAACTTGGGAGGGGTGGGTGAACACAGTGCCAGCCAGCCATGGTAGGCCCCACTGGAAAGGGCTAGACCGGTGCAGTCTGAGTGCCCTAAGCGGCTGCAACGCTGGTGCATGAGCAGTTACAGCATTGGGGTCCATGTAGGCACGTCAGGGTCAGTTCTAGGCTCGTGGCCTGGAGGCTGACACGGGGGACCAGGCTCCTCCTGGAACCGCTGTGGCTGGTGGATCTGCATCAGTGCGTGGCTGGTGATCCATGCCATGCACTGTGTGAGTGGCGCAGCAGGCGCGGTGCCCGTATGCGCCCATCCGGACGGTGCCCGTCGTGGGACTTGCAAACGGTCGGTCAGATGGCCCCGTGGACTTGAGAGATCCTGGTCAGGGCTAGTGGCGCGTGCCGCGGGACTCTCTGACCAACGGAGGGGGTTAGTGGGGCTTGCTTATCCCGATCTGACTCCTGGCGGCTGCGTGCCAGAGCGGGGTGCCCACCCTTCCCTTGACTGAGTCCATTGCCACTGGGACGGGGATTCAAGGCAGGCTGTGGAGGCCAGGGCAGCTGGCACTGGCAGCCACTGTGTCTTGTGCCACTAGCAGACCCTCTGGTGCGGCTAAGGGTCCCGCTCATGTCCGGGGCAGAGTGGGCAAGGCTGCTCCACTCTACGTGAGCTGGACCTGTGAACCAGAGGGGGACCGAGAGCTGCCCGATGTGGGTCCATGTGGGGCTTGCCCGCAGACTTAATCCCGTTGTTTAGGGGGCCGCAGTGAAGGGATCCGCACCATCCTCTTCGGGTGCAGGCAACAGACAGCACCAAAGGAGCACAGTGGACTGAGGCTTCGGTGCTTGGTGCCATGTCGGGTGGGTGCACCAGAGCCGGAGTCAGGGCTGGCTCCAGAAGGAGGGCATGGAACCGAATGTTCCACTCCTGAAGCTGCTGCTGATGCGAGCTCTGCCCAGGCAACGCGAACAACTCCCGTGTAGGTCACTGACTGGCACAGGTATCTGCGGGGGTCACAAGATTTGAACGCTGAGACTGGGGCATGCC
Organism: Pelochelys cantorii; assembly: GCA_032595735.1. NCBI lineage: Eukaryota > Metazoa > Chordata > Testudines > Trionychidae > Pelochelys > Pelochelys cantorii. The sequence goes on along the minus strand of CM064338.1, from coordinate 47,845,726 downwards.
CCGACCCAGGAAAAAGTCCCAAAGGGGGCCAGAAACGCCCCCCGTTACCTAACCGTGTCCTACAAGAGCAGGGATCCAGCTACACAAAACAAGAAAGAGTCAAAATGAAGAAGGCTACAGTGGTTAGTGGAGCAAAGCAGTCGTGTGCACCATCACTGGCACATCCCCACTGAGGGTGGGGGAGCACGCAGCGTCCCAGCTATCACACCACAGGGGTGCCACTCCATGGGTCGCTAGAGGTGCTCCCTTATGGACTGCTAGGGGACAGTCTGCACAGGGCAGCATGCACCCCTACTGGGGAATGCAGATGAGCAAGCACTGGAAGGAGAATATGCAAAAGCCCTTGGAGGACAACTCCCATCTGCATGAAGCATCTCCTGCTGATTTCCCCATGATTTACATTTCAGATTAACTGGAGGACAGTTTGGACCCATCTTTAAGAGGCAGGTATTTTCACCTTCCGAAGCTCGTTTTACCACTTGCTTTGACCACTCAAATGAGACACACCCTGCTGTAAAAATTTCCAGCTTGTTTTTTATATCTGAACCTTTAATGAGAAGTCACACAGATGACTCAAGAAATTTGAGAGCAGAAACTTAAGCCAATACAGACATTATCCATGTCACGACTTCCATAAGAAGCTCTGTTCCATCTATGTCAATATTTTATTGAGTTAAAAAGTAAGTTTTTAGCCAAGATTTGGACACTTCAGACTGCAATCTTCTGATTTCACCTGTGAATTTCTTTTCTTCTTGGCTCTACGTACAACGTTCTAATTCAAGTGGTTTTAAGATCACTAGGTCCCTCTTTGCAACCCAAAGCTAATATTGAATTATTGTGGTTTTTAATTTCCTTAGCTTTTGATACACACCTCTCCTGTGTTTTAGCTACAAACATGCCCCAGGACCTCTCAAAACATCCCACCACAATGGTTGGACTGTCAGAGGCCAAGGCTTGGGTTCTTGGGTGAGCTCGAGCAGACACAGGAAGGAGATCAGCAAGATCTCCAAGAGGGGCTCTGTGTCAGAGCTGTCTGGTTTGTCCAAGCCCTCTTCCCTTGAAGTGATCTCGCCTCTTTTTGTAGTCTCTGTTGCTAGGAGACCAAGGCTAATTCTAGTCACATCTGCACAGCAACAGCCATCTCCTCATGGCTTGCTGGACGGCAAGGGCCCATTGAGGGAAAAGCAGATTATTTCTGCAAATATTCCCCCCCGCCAATATGGCCACACACTGGACTCTTCCTTCGCAGCGTGAACAGCTCCTTCTGCCCTCAGTTCAGCAAGGAAAAGCCAGTCCATGCAACACACCCAGTTCAGCAAGCCACATGCGCCAGCACCAGCAGAGTAATCTCCTTGCAGCCCCCGGGATCTCCCCCTACCCACTTTCAAGCAGCCAGAGGCACTACCCCCCGATTTGCCTGGCGGGGAGCAGTCCCGCCGGCTAGCTCGGATGCGGCAATTCCATGCGGACTCTGGCAGGTGGGGACCAGCTCCCACACATGAAGCCGACGCCATGCAGACACAAGATGCTCCGCAGCCCTGCATGAACCTGGCCTCTCTGGAAAGCAGGGCACCTCCCTTTCCCGAGCAGACACCAGTCACCTTGGGCGACAGCTGGCGCACGAGGACTGGTTGCCTGGGGGCACCCACGCCCTGCACTCTGGCCCAGAGATGTTCGGTCAGCTGTGTCCGTGGGCCCTTGCTTCTACCCTGCATGCGAGCGAGTCGGTCACTGCTGCAGCTCCTTTGCAGTGGGAGAGTTCTCCGAGAGAGGGTGATGGAGCACCCCCAGGGAGCCATCTGAAAGCGCTCCTCGTACTGTACAAGGCAGGGTGGGCAATCAGTTTTGGAGGGGCCATTCCAACATCTTGGAAAGTGGTCGAGGGCCGCACTTTTCTGAGGAGGGGATGCAGGGTCTAGGGTGGAGGCTGGGTGCAGAAGGGCACACGGGGTAAGGACTGGGGTGCAGGAGATGGTGTGGGGTCTAAGACAGAGTTTGGCTGAAGGAGGGGGTGAAGACCTGGGGCAGGGATTTGGGGTGTAGGGTCAGGGAAGGGGTATTGGTGTAGGAGAGGATTCTGGCCTGGGAGGAGGGGGTACAGCATCTGGGAGGGAGTTGTGACCTGGGGCAGGGGGATGCAGAGGGTTTGGATGGTGACCTGGGGGAGGAAGTTGGGATGCAGGAGGGACAGGGGTGCCAGAGGCAGACTCTGGCTGGGAGACAGGTAGCTAAGCATCTCCTGGCCAGCAGCCCTGCAGCACCCCTGAGGCAGCCTAGGCTCCCTGCCTGCTGCAGTCCCAGACCTCTTGAAAATACAGGCTGTTCCCTCCATGTGGTGCTCAGCGCCGGGAGGGGGGAGAGGCTTGCGCTACTCCTGTCCCACAGACCAATCTCTCAGCTCCTATCGGCTGGTTGTTTCCAGCCAACAGGAGCTGAGGATGGGGGAGGGAGAGGGGGAGATCACATGGAGCAGCCCTGCACTTAAATCAGCAGCTGCTGCATGCCTGGGGGTCCTGGCAGGGTGTCCACGGGCAAGATGCAGTGGCGTGGCGGGCTGGATGTGGCCCATGAGAGATAAACTTGCCCACCCGGATACAAGGTAAGCAAGCTCTCCTTCCAGTAGAGTCTCTAGGCATATCCCTGAGCAGCACCTCCATCATGGAGGATGGTGCTGAGGAGGTGAACTCAGTCCAGATCATAAAACATGGTCACCGAAAGCTGCAAGAGCATAACGCCAGGAGCACACATCCTTGTCCCAGCAGATGCAGGGGAAGCGAGCTAGACTGAGCCTGTTGGAGTGAACCATAACTCTCAAAGGGGAGCAAACCCCTTCACCTGTGTTACAGGTGCACCCTGAAACCCATGTGGGTGTCTGCGTGGAAATCGCCTGCCCTCTCATGCAATTGAGACATCTCAGTGTAGCCCTAGAGGGCCTCGTCCTGTCTTGGAAAAGACAAGAGCCCTCTTTGCTCTCGGTGTCCGAAGGCTTGTTTCTTCGCTTGAGAAGTGAGGCCGGGGACAGTCTCCAACGGGTGACTAGACAGATGTGGAATTCGGAGGCTACCTTAGGAAGGAAGAGAGGGTCTGGTCACGGCGTCACGGGTGCCACTGAACAGCGTGTACAGGTCAGCTGTCGCTACTCCCAGCCCTCTGCCCTCTAGTGAAGGTGATGGCTGTAAGGAATGGAAGAGGGAACAGTTCACCACAGGCTCAAATGCGGATTCCTCCACGCACTGAGGACATGATTCAGGCCCCTGGAGAAGTTGGTTCTCTTAACTGGGGGGAAGAGGTTGGAGAGGCCTGGTGACGGCCGGGTGGGTGGAGACCGAAAGTCCCTCGGGGAGGACTCAGCCTGAGGAGGTCACTGCACAGGTCCGTTGGAGCAGTCAGATGGGAAAGCATTGCCCCCTTGGCAGGGAAACGTTTCTCTTTGCTGGGGAGCAGTGCCATTCTGCACCAGAGCCATCTGGCAGCCACGCCTGCAGGCGCAGTGCTGAGACGCAGAGGTGAGAAGACGCAGCGGCAGGGGAGGGGGCGGTGCAGTCACTGATGGCCACACCAGGCTGGAAACCAGTTTCAAAAAGGCTAAAACAGCATTGTATGAGCAGTCAGGGCCGCCTCACTGAGGGGTGGCTGCGTCCTTCCCTCATGCAGAGCTGCCTGCCCTTTGGACTGCAAGGAGCGCTGGCTGCGGACAGCCCCAGGCAAGAGATCGCTCAGGACCTCATGGCTCAGTTCCCACTGCTGCTCCACGCCGGAAGGTCTGCTGTCCGGGCGGAGGAAGCACCGCGAAGCAGCGGATTCCGTTCCAGATTGGGCACACGAGGGTCAGGACCAGGCCAAGCCATACGTGGGAACGGAGCGCAGAGGCAGGCTGCCTGGCAGGCCTGGGGCAGGGAAAGAGCGCTGGCGAGCTGACGGACACCTCGCTGGGAGGGTCTGAGCGCACAGTGATGATGCTTGTGGAGAGGGCTGTGAAAGCGGAGCCCCATGCACCCCTTCTGCAGAGCCATCCGCCAGCGTAGAGAAGAGTGGTCTCACCCAGGTCCGGGCACTGGCTTGGACAGGTTGTATGTGGGGGTGCAATGGTCTGAGCCAGCCTGAGGACACAAGGAGCAGTCTTGCCAGGGGAGTCACAACGGGAAGGCTGCCATGTGGCCCAAAGGGAGCAGGGGAGCTCTTGCTGGGCTCTGCTGGCTGGACAGTGGTGGATGTCCCCGGGCAGGCGTGCTGTGGCAGTGAAGGAGGTCCGAGTAGCTCCCAGGGTGGGCGTGAGAGCAAAGGGGAAGCCCAGAAAGAGGACTGCTGGCTGCAGGCCGTGTGGAAAGGAATGGCTGGCTCCTAAGAGGTCAATCACCAACGAAAGAGAAAAAGATTATTCCCATTGAGGAAGAAGGGCCGAGGCAAGACCCTTGGAGCAGTGGATGCCAGAGACTGTAGCCCAGCCCAGAGTCCATGACAAAGCGCAAGGATCCATCCGTGGCGCTGGAAGAGGCAGGGTGTGACACTGAGTGTGGCCCCCGCCCACCACAAAGCGCAGGAAAGGTGCCATCTGGAGGCTCAGGAAGACCAAACTCCCAAGTCCGAGAGGAATTATCCCTCGTTTCCGAGGGTACTTGTGTTCATCTGTTTCAGCAAACGCTAGGCGCCCCGCGGCACCTTAAAGACTCAGACTGTGCAGGTACAAGCTCTCGTGGGCTGCAGCTCATGAAAACGTAGGCCCTAACAAACACCCTTCTCTGCGAGGTGCCACCAGACACTCAGTTACCCCCACCAGAGCCCCACTGTGAGGTGCTGAGCGCAGACAAGGGTGTTTCGTGTCCCGAGGCCCTGAGCTGGTCTCTGCCCCCATTTTCCTTTGGGACCAGGAATAAAATCCTGTGAAGTTTGATGGCCTCCAGCGTTAGGAAGGTTAACACAAGAACATCAGAACGGCCAGACGGGGTCAGACCAAGGGTCCATCCAGCACAGTGTCCTGTTGGCCCACAGTGGCCAATGCCAGATGCCCCAGACGGAGGGGACAGAACAGGTAATCCTCACGTGATCCCTCCCCTGTCGCCCACCTCGAGAGACACAGAGGGTAGGGACACCATTTCCGCCCATCTTGGCTAATAGCCATTGATGGACCTCACCTCCATGAATCTATCTAGCTCTTTTTTGAACTCTATTAAAGTCCTGGCCTTCCCCGCATCCTCTGGCAAGGAGTTCCACAGGTTGACTGTGCACTGAGTGAAGAAAAACTTCCTTTTGTTTGTTTTAAACCTGCTGCCTATTCATTTCATGTGGTTGCATCTCCTGCCAGAGGGGTCTGTGAAGGGAAGGGGGGCTGGATGGAGTAACTGTAGATATTACTTGCAGGATCCAGCTGTCTGTGGTGATGTGCTCCCAGGAAGGTGGAAAATGAGACTGGTCCCACCGGGGCTACGTGCAGCAGGAGCTCATGCAGAGGGCTCATGACCAAGACCACAAAAGGTCACAATGGCTGATTCGAAGATGTTGCCAGTTGGGAGTCACAGCAGAGGGCTATTCAGAACTGGGTTCAGCAGTTCTTGTGGCCTGGGTTTGACCAGAGCCACCTGCAAGCTCGTACGTTCTTTGCCGCAGGAGTTGAGATGCCAGACTCCGCAGCATGGCCCAGAGGCCTTCAAGTGAACAGACCCATCCACAGCATCAGTGACCAGCCTGGTCCCTCGCAGGGAAGGGGGACGTGGCGCTGCGCCTCCCAGCACAGGCCAGAGGCTGCAGCCAAGACGCTCTGCACAGGGCTATGGCAGCAGCTGCCCCAGCAGGTTCCAGTGAGGCTGGTCTGAGGCCTTGTTCCCTCTGATCCTGTGGCGAGTCCTCAAGAAAGGACGGAAACGTCTGAAATTGAGTTTTGGGTCCGCGCTTGGGAACGGGCTCCTCCCAACTGCAGCATGGCAAGAGCGGCCTTTTCACACCCCGCTGGTCCAGTCACCACCACGGCCCGCTCCGTCGGACCGCCGGGGGAGGCAGCACTCTGTCCGCTGCGAGGCAGCGCAGCAGCTGGGGATTTGGCGCACAGAGCACGCGTGGGCTAGCGGAGCGTCGTTCAGGAGCATTACGAGTGCATGAAGGATGTCCAGCAAGGCGTGTGGGAGGTTCCTCTAGCTCTTCCAATGGACTATGTCTGCTTCAGAAGATCCTGAACCCCTGGAAACTGCCAGCATAAGATGAGGAGAAGGGCTGAGCCTTGTCTGGGAGCAGGAGGATGCGTGGGGAGGCAGTTTCTTCTTCCACAGGTGGCTCTTCGTCCCCTGTAAAACCCTGACGTGTGGAAGGACCCAAGGGGGGAGCTGCTGCCCTTTTAGGAGACGGGACCGGAGGAACAGCTCACTACAGGGACTCCACTTAACGAGCCCGCTGTTCCCACCACTGTCCTTCCCAGGACTGAGTTCTCTCTGGACAGGAACTTCTACTTCAGGAGCTACTACTCTGAGTGAAGTAGGGTGAAAGGGGGAACCTTACACGTCCATCTTCTGTGTCACCAGGGGGCAAATGGCTCTGACTCAGCCACTGGGACCAACACCAAGGCCCGAAAAGGCGCCTGCAATCGCATCCACACTGGAAGCTGAGTCACTAACGGCGAGAGGCGCGCCATGTACATGCAAATGGAGGGCAGGAGGCTGGGATGGCACCGCAGGATGAGCTATGGGAGATGGCAGCAGCGGAGAAAACCGACTCCAGCAGGTGAGTGTCTGTCAGTTGAGGTGACTACGGGTGACATGGGTCAGAGACTGGAGGATACCAGGCACCCCAGGATGGTACCAAAGCCCAATTGGCATGCTCACCTCTGGTGCTGTGGTCGCAGGTCTGAAGGGGGTGGGAACCGCAGAGGCACCCGTAGCAGGATATCTCCTGAGACCCAGACTGAGAAGTGACTTGCCCTTCCTCTTCCCCTATTCGGGAAAAGGGGCCTTCTCTTCTTCAATGGTTTAGATGGTTCCAAAGGGCCCCCCAGGTCTCGCTGACTGCTGCAGAAGAGACGGTCCCTGGAGCGCCAAGGGTCTGGCATGCTGGCGGATGACTTGGATGTGGGGGTCTCAGCAAATGCTCTAGTAACGGGAGCTTGAGCTGGTTTTCTCAATTCCTTAGATGTGCTCTTACACCCTGAGCAGAGCAGACATTTGGAAGGGTGTGGGACTGCCAGAGGCAGCTTAAATGCCCCCGGCTGTGGGGAAAAGACTACTGCAGGTCTGACAGGGCTGGAAGTCCAGGGGCTTGTGCATAACCCACATGTGAGGCCATGGGTCCAAGGCTGAACTGGGCAAAAAGAGGAAGGGAGGGGAGCTCATTAAAAAGCACAGCTGGAGACGGGAACACTCAGCAAGTCAAGAAACGTTACCACGAGGTGTGGCCAGCCAGCGACACCGGGCTGCTCAGTCTCAAACAGCCGGGGCCTGAAGAGAGGCCCTGGGAGTGGCAGCACGAGGGTGCCCAGGGCACAGACACAAACTCACAGACACAGCTGACGAAGTCCAGTCCAGCGTGCGCAGGCACATGCACGTCTTGACGCGGCGCCCCACAGCACGAGGTGGCCACCTGCTAATTCAGGGGCATTGGGCCTCTCTGCCATCCTTACACTACGGCTCCTGCCCCTCCGCCGCACAGCTGCCGGCCACCTGCCCTCCCTTCTCAAGGGAGGGACAGAGGAGCGGCCGCAGGACAGCCGCAGTGCCTCAGGCAGAGACCAGCTCCCCAAGCCACAGGGGAAGCACCAACCCCACTGACTGCAGCCAGGAGGCCCTGCACAAAGTCCCAGCTCCACAGGCCCCATCAGCCACATGCCTCCCTCCCCAGGAGGCCAGGAGGGCAGTGCTGCCGGGCCGAGGAAGCACAGCGCACACTGCACTTTCAAGCAGACGGAGCGGGGCGGAAGGCAGCTGCAGCGTGCGGTACCGTAGAGGCACTCCAGATCGTCCCGGCCCGAGAGCAGCCAGCTCCTGAAGAGACGCAGGTGGTAGGAGCACTGGTGGAGGTGGTGGGCCAGAGGGGCGTCCAAGGAGAGGTTCTGTCTCACGGCACAGTCAGAGGAAAAATGGCGCAGCAGCTGGGCAACACAGCGGTGTTCACGCACACCTGGAGGAGAGCGGGACCACAGGAGAGAAGGAGCAGCTGAGAAGGGAGACAACGGAGACAGGTGGGGAAAGGCCATGCGCTGAGCCCCCAGCCCCAGGCTGGAGAGCGGGAAAAGCCCTCTCCTCCCCACCCAACCCCAGGCACAGTCCCACTGAAGAGCTCGTTTACATTCAGAGTCCAAGCTTGAAAAACTTTCTAAAATGCCCAAGCCCCAGAACACGTGTGCAGCTTGTGTGTCACTAAGGCCTAGCTGAGCTAGAAACAAGAAAGGCAGCCCCGGGCCTGGCCCTGCTCCCACTGAGCCAAGAAAGCAGGCCGGCGTTCCTGAGCACAGGCAAGAAAAGCATATGGCTTGGAGGGCCAAGCCAGGGAGGCAAACAGACAGCAGGAGGCCGAGAACGGAGCCGCCGGCGGCTCTGGGAATGCAGAGGAGCACGAATCACTCACAGCCCCCAAGACGACGAGCGCGCCAAGAAAAAACAGTGACTTACTTCGTAACGGTTGTTCTTCGAGATGCGCTGCTCACGTCCATTCCACGTAGGTGTGCGCTGCGGGCACGGTTTGCCGGAGAGTTTTCCTCAGCGGTACCCGTTGGGCCAGCCAGGCAGTCCCTGCAGTGGCGCCGCTATAGCGGTGCACGTGTCCCCCCGCTGGCCCTCCACCCCCAAGCGGGGGGACGTGGAATGGAGGTGAGAACAACAGTTAGGAGGTAAGTAACCGTTTCTTCTTCGAGTGCTTGCTCACGTCCTCTCACTCAGGTGACTCCAAAGCACAAACCCCATGAGGCGGGGTCGGAGCCTACCTAGAGACGGATTGCAGCACAGCCCCCTCCTCCCTGGCGTGTTGCGTAGTGATCTGCAAAGGTGTGCACCGACCACCAGGCAGCGGCCCTGCAGATCTCCACGATGGGCACCTGGGCCGCAAAGGCCGTGGAAGAGGCTTGCGCTCTCGTGGAGTGCGCCCTAATGGGCGGAGCCGGAACCCGCGCCAGCTGGTAGCACTCCCTGCTGCAGTCTGAGATCCAGGACGAGATACGCAGGGCCGACACTGGCCGACCCCTCATCCTTTCTGCTAATGCTACAAACAACTGGGGGGACTTGCGGAAGGGCTTGGTCCTCTCTAAATGAAAAGCTAATGCACGCCTCACGGCAAGCGTATGCAGCACCTGTTCTGCCCCCGAGCTATGGGGTTTGGGGTTAACCACAGGGAGAAATACGTCCTGATGGACATGGAAATACGACACCACCTTAGGCAGAAACACCGGGTGGTGGCCAGCCTGACCTTATCCCTGAAGAAGACCGTAGACAGGAATTCTGACATTCGCCCGGCTGAGGTAATGGCCACTAGGAAAGAATCCTTCCAGAAGAGGTGTAAGTGGGAGCACGTGGCTAATGGTTCAAAGGGGGGAAACCATGAGCCTTGAGAGCCCCAAATTTAGATCCCAAGGGAGCTCCGGTTGCCGCACCTGGGGGTAAACCCTGTCCAGGCCCTTGAGCAATCGATGCACCATGGGGTCCGAGAAAATGCCCCCCCCCCCCAAGCCAGAGTGGAAAGTCGAGATGGCTGCTAGATGGACTCACAGAGGAGGGAGCCAGGCCCTGGAGATAGTCCAGGATAACCGGGACCGGGGGCCTCCATAGGGGGAACCCCCTTGTCACCCGACCAGATCGCAAACCGTTTCCACTTTGCCAGGTAGGAAGACCGGATGGAGAGCTTCCGGCTCCCCAGGAGGACTGCCTGGACCTGCCCCTCTCTGAGGCCGTCAACCATGGAGCTTCCACGCCATGAGGCACAGGGAGCAGAGGTTCGGGTGCCTGAGCCTGCTGAACTCCTCGGAGATCAGGTCTGGGCACAAGGGGAGAGCCAGAGGCCGCTCCACTGAGAGGGCGGGGAGATCTGGGAACCAGTGCTGCTGAGGCCAGGCTGGGGCTATCAGGATCACTGAGGCCTGGAACTCCCTGACCCCAAGGATTACTTTGGGAATCAGCGGGACAGGAAGGAAGGCGTACAGCAGACCCCAAGGCCAGGGGATCGTCACCCCGGGCTGTGCCCAAACAGAGAGCAAAACCGGGGACACTTCCTGTTGACATGGGTAGCGAACAGGTCCAGGTGGGGAAACCCCCACCTGCGGAAGATGGAGAGGGCTACATCCCCCCTCAGAGACTGCTCGTGCCCCTGGAAGGACCTGCTGAGGCGGCCCGCCAGCTCGGTCTGAGCCCTGGGGAGGTAGGTGGCCACCGGGTGAATCTCATGAGCCACGCAGAACTCCCAGAAGAAGACAGCCTCCCTGTACAGGGGACAGGAGCGAGCACCAGCCTGTCCATTTATATCAAACATTGCAGCCGTGTTGTTGGTCAGAATCGAAACGCACTTCTTTCGGAGCTGCGGTAGGAACACGCCACAAGCAAGGCAGATAGCTCTCGGCTCCGACACAGATGTGGAGGGAGAGATCCGTGGAATGAGGAGTGACGGTAGTCCGAATTAGGGGCTTTAGTTCGAACTACCTAGCCCGTGCCGCGTGGAGCCGCGGGCAGGGAGTTCGAACTACGGGGCATTTAAAAATGGCGGCGCCCGGGAACATGCAAATGAAGCCCGGGATATTTAAATCCCGGGCTTCATTTGCAACTCCGGTTGCCCTCATTACCCTACCTAGCTCGAATTAACGAGCTAGCGTAGACATATCCTTATTGCCATAAAGTGCTTTGGGGGCAGGGAGACTCTGCTCTTTGTCGCATCCAACAGAGATCCCACGAACTCTACAACTGGGTGGGAACGAGGGTAGACTTGGCTTCATTGAATATGAGGCCCAGCTTGAGGAACGTCTCCCTTACAAGGGATACAAGGCTGACCACCTGAGATGGGGACGAGCCCCTTATGAGCCAATTGCCTAGGTACAGGTAGACCTTGACCTGCCGCTTCCTCAGGAACGCAGCCACCACTGCCACACATTTGGTGAAGACCCTGGGGCCGTGGAAAGGCCAAAGGGCAGGGCTGTGAACTGATAATGATCGTGACCCACCCTGAAGCGGAGGAAGCGGCCGCGTGCAGGCGTGATGGAAATGTGAAAATAGGCGTCCTTGAGATCGAGGGCAGCGTACCAGTCTCACGCGTCTGGGGAAGGAATGATGGAGGCCAAGGTAACCATCTTGAACTTGGATTTTACTACGAAGGTATTTAGATCCCTCAGATCTAGAATAGGACGGAAGCTGCCCTTGGCCTTTGAGACCAGGAAGTATTGCGAGTAAAGTATCTACTCAGGAGGACTTGCTGGCTAGTGATCCTGAGAAAGACACCGCCTGAGGCTTAGGCCTTGCGACCCAACAGGTCTGAGCACTTGGCTTCCCTGTTCTTAGGGGTAGGGGCAGGTTGGCCCTGCCGCTCATGATGATTAGCAGCCTGCACCCCTATTGAACCGGGTAGCGGGTGGGAGAACAGGTGCTCATGGCCCACTTGAGGGACAAAGTATCGGTGCTCTGCCCTCTTGTCTGTGGGCAGGATAGACACTGGCGTCTGCCAGAGGGTCTTTGTGATCTTGCCCACTGTCTTATTTAGGGGCAGGGCCACGCGGGACAGCACCTCAGCATTGAGAATGTTGACCATAGGGCCCAAGTCCTCGGAGGGCCGCTTGAGCTGGACCCCAAGGCTCTGGCCCAGTCTCCAAAGGAGCTCTTGATGGGCCCGGGAGTCCATGGCTGGAGCTGACGACGAGGCCAACTCTAAGGCCTCGTCCAGGGAGGACGATGAGTTTTCCTGCACTGTGGAGTCCTCCCTCTACTGAGACCGCTCGGACGCTTGAGATGGGGCAGACTGCTCCGATGGCCCCTGACCTCCGACTGGGGTGTGGGGGACTCCCCCCGTACTACAAAGGGCTGCGGTGCTGGGGCACTGGTCAGTGGAGTAGCTGAAGGTGAGGCTCGAATCCCCAAGCGTGCAGATCCCGCCGTGGAGGGGACTCTCCCCTGGGCCTGATGGTATGCCCAGGGGGTCCAGAACGACCACTGACCCGGCTGTTGCCACTGTGGAGGCCAAGTTTGCGGGAGGTCCGGGACGCTGACTCGGCGCTCGCTACCTTGTGACTGGGAACAGCGCCAAGACCTGGAGCGGCACCAAGACGTAGAGCAGTGCCTGGACAGGGATCGGTGCCAAGATCATGACCAGCACTGGGAGGAGGAGTGGTGCTGAGAGCGAGAACGAGACCGGGACGCCCTCGATGGCACCGACTCCATATCGGACTCCGACGAGTAATCAGACTCCGACCACAGAGGTATGGAGGTTGGGTCTGGGGACCAAAGCCTCTCTACGTGCCAGGCCGTGGAGGTGCCATACTGGCGGAGGGGGCATGAGTCGCTCCAGTGTTACCAACTGGGCCGCCAGGATGAGCATGCTTGACGCTGAGCTCTCTCGACTCCTGAGAGAGAGAAGCCACTGGTGCCGGTGTTGATGTCCAGGCCGGGGAACGCCATGCTGCACAGTGTGCCGGTATGGGAGGCAGCACGGGCCGTTGACGAGGCCCAGGCCCGAGACCAGCTCCGATGCTCCAGGGGAGGTGAGAGCAAGTCTGCCGTCAACTCGATCAGCTTCTGCACCGCCTCGAACGTATCTAGAGTGGAGGGCTGGTGGACCCGAAACGTCTCCTCCCTGGCACCGCGGCTCCTGGCCACGCTCCGGCCCAGGAGCCCATCGACCTCACGGCCAGTGAGGGTGCAACAGGGTACTCCGACTGGGAGCGCACCTTGGGCGCATGGTGGGGTGGGGAGCTGCCCCTCTCCACTCTCCTCTTCTGGCGCTGTGAGCGGTGCCGTGCCGTGCCGGGCGCCTCGACACCGATGAGGCCCCCGAGGAACCGGGAGTCTCCCACACCGAGGGTGGTACACTGTGAGATTCCAGTGCCAAGTCCAACGATGGTGCCAGGCAAAGCGCCAACTCCATAAGGAGTATCTTCAAGCACGAGTCCCTCTTACGCTGAGTTCCGGGCTTGAAACTAAGACAGATTCTGCAGTTATCTGGGACGTGGGCCTCCAAGCACTTTAAACACGAATCGTGTGGATCACCACAGGGCATAGGATTGGAACAGTCAGCACAGGGCTTAAAACCGTGGCGCCCTGGCATGCCCCATGGGCTGGGTGGAAAGGGGAACAACAGGCGAGCCCCAACCCAAAGTACTTAACTAACTATCTAACAGGGAAGATAACTTGGATACAAAAGCAAAGGGGTTTAACAAGGTGCTAGCTACTGAGAATGCTAGAGATACCGCTGAGATCACGACTGCAGGCAAGCGAGAAGGGAGCTCCAACAACCGTCAGACGGAACTGGGGGGGGTGGAGGGCCAGCAGGGGGACACATGCAGCGCTATAGCGGTGCCACTGCAGGGGCTCCCCGGCTGGCCTGTGGCACACACCTACGTGGAATGGACGTGAGCAGGCACTCAAAGAAGAAACACTGGGAATGACCACAGCCCACTCCACAGAACTTTTAAGGCACTAAATTCCCTCCCTTGGTGCACAGGCAACTCCTGACACTGGTGCCCACTTCCTCCTGCAGCCAGCCGGGTCTATGATGATGATCTGGCCCAGGGTGGAGGATTTCACCCAGTGGGTCCTGCATTTGGCCAACCTAGAGCAGACTTTTCAAATGAACCCTCCATTCCGGATTCAGACAGGGAGCCCATCGTCTCCCTAGTGCGGCTGCGCTGGGGATAATCCCCTCACTGTTACCACACGGGCGCTGGCTCCAGCACTGCCGCGCTGCTGCCTGATGGCGGACGGAGCCTCGCGCTCTGAGGCTGCATTTCCCAGATGCGCCGCAGGGCCTCATTCCCCTCCAGTCGCTGGACACCAGGGTGCTCCCGCAGTGGCGGGGCGCTTGAGGCCGCTGCACAAGGGAAGGGCTTGGCCCGCCCGTCAGTGACACGGGGGCTTCCCACCCTGGCTTCAGCGATAGGGGAACGAACCAGGCAGCTGCTCCCTTGGTGCAGGGGGAGGCTGAGTCTGCCTGGGAAATCCTCCTCGGGTTTGACCTGCTTGCGAATGGCTCTGGCTGCACAGCACCAGCTGGGTGCGGGCTCATCTCCTGCACTAGGTGGGAACCGTAGCCGCAAAGCCAGCACGGCGCTCAGAGCGCACTCGCACGCTGAGCATCCTCAGAGCTGCCTTGGGCTACCCACCCAGCTCCAGTGCCGTCTTCCCTGCTGGGGCACCCTGAGCCAGCGCGCATCCAGCCAGGCCAGCCTGTGCTGACTCCCCCTCAGGGCCAGGCTAGGCCCTGGGCCTTTCGGATCACCATCTTCCAGACCACAGTGGGCTTGTGAGCAGCCGGGCTCAGGCTGAAAGGAGACGCTGGCCGTTCTGAGCCCCAGGCCCAGCCTCCCCCAGAAGCAGCAGAAGGGCAGGCCTGCCAGCCATGGCCCAAAAGGAAAGTTCCTGTACCAGCCGTGGAGCAAACATTTGTCAGCTACTGGAACTGGCCAGGAGAAGCAGCTGTCTTGCTGTTCTGAATCAGCACCAGGGGAGGGGCTTCCCAGAGCAGGCCAGCTGGGCGAGCACAAGGAGCTGAGTCACTCCCCTGTCCCGTGCTGTTGGGGTGGGGAGAACAAGGCAGCTCCATTTTGGGCCTCCCTCCCGGCTAAGCAGAGGGGAGCCAAGATGGAGCCAGCCTCCGAGTTCCGTGAGGAAGCTTCCTTCGCAAGGCACTGCCCCTCTGGATGGCAGGGATCTTCCCTGAGGGCCACCTCTGCGTGAGAGGGAAAGGGAATTCTCCAGGCTGGGGGGCACAGGTGACAAGGGGGGACCAGCCATGTTGGCTGGGGGATGGAGAGAGGGACCCTGTGCAGGTGGGAGAGCAGAGTGAACAGAGCTACCAGGGCCACTGTGCAGGGGCAGCGTGCCGACGGGATGCGAGGAACCCTGCTCTTTTAGCCCTGAGCTCTCACCTCAGGAGACTGCGTTTTCCATGGTCACCAGACACCTTCACCTCACTCACTAGCATCACCTAACCCCTCCGAGCTGCCCTCTCTTCCCCGCCGCCAGGCCCAGCAGCTGGGAGGCAGAGTCACTTTGCTCCAGGTTCAGCCTGCCGGGGATCATGCTGCAGGGTTCGCACAGCAAGCCCGTGGGCCAGCCCAGAATGGAGGAGCCAATTCGACTGCTCGCCGAGCTGTTGCATGCAGTTGGTAGAGTGCCAACGCCACTGGGCTCCACAGGCGCTAGCCGCTGGCCCAGGCCTGGCCCCTGACAGGCAGTCACACAAACAGAGCAGGTTAGTCACAAGGAGACAGGAGGGAGCCAGCTGGACGCCAGATACACAGACACGCAGAGGAACAGGAGAAGGCGAAGGGAGGGGAACAGAGTGACGTGCAGAGGCCAGAACAGGAGGAGGAGGTTAGAAGCATGAGGAAACGTCAAATCAAGGAAGCAAACGTACCATTAGTCGGATGCTTTGCAAACGACACAGAAAATCGTTTTACGGCTGGCATAGACAAGAGCTCTGAGGAAATAAAAACAGATCATCTCAGTTAATAGCCTGCTCCCAGGGAGCCCGGAGACTTGCAAGCTTGCAGCCCTCCCTGTCTGACAGAGCCCTCACGCTGATCCCTCTGCCTGGCCCCCACGTCCCTCCCCCTCTGGACAGCGCTGCCTGCTTCTCCTGACACCTGCAGCACCTGGCGGAGCCTTCCAGGCCTCTGGACACCTGCTCTCCACCCCTCTTGCCGTATGCCCATCTAGCATCTTCCCACCAATCCTTGGACACTCCTGAAGCCCCGTCTTGCGTACGGGTGGCACTCCCTGCCCTCCCGCCTCGGGCTGCCTAGATCCTCTGCCCTCTGGGCCGTGCGGGCTCCTACACGCGACAGGGTTCATCCGCACTAGTGACAGGACGTTCTCAGAGTCAGGAAAGCACAAAGCCACACAACAGAACATAGCAGCACACACAGGCCATGCTGGCGAGAAGCAAAGTGCCTCAGCCTGTCCCCTCCAGGGTCTGTGCTAAGCAGAGAGCTTTATGAAGTCAAGAGGAAAGTCAAATACACAACTGAACAGAATATAAGCGGGTGCCCCCAGGCCTCGCCCCACCCGGCATGGCCCCTCTACAAAGCTGGCCCCACGAGGACCCTTTTGGGCATGAGCCAGGCCAGGTTCCAGGCCACAGAGAAGGCAAAGCTTCTCGCCATGAGTTATGGGGCGCTGGGGTGAGGGACTGAAAACAGATTCTCGG
The DNA here is from genome assembly GCA_032595735.1 of Pelochelys cantorii. Taxonomy (NCBI): domain Eukaryota; kingdom Metazoa; phylum Chordata; order Testudines; family Trionychidae; genus Pelochelys; species Pelochelys cantorii. Next base: position 47,829,418 of record CM064338.1, on the reverse strand, counting down.
GACAGTCTTTTATTTTCATAATCCACCAGAAAAGTGGGCCCAGTGAGACATACGGGGGCAGGCCTGGGAGCTCCTCAGAAGAGGTGGAAGGGACCGGTCGGAGCAGACTGGAAGGGAGAGAGAAGGAGACTGGATCCGCGGCCTGGGGGGAACCAAGCCCCGCTGCTCAGACTTCTACCTCCGCTGGGATTCCAAACCTCTCCCTTTTCCAGAGTTTCCTTTACACTGCTCATGTGCCCTGGGAAAAGGGCGACACAAGGACGCTAGTGCAGCTGGTGGCAGCAGCCTCTTGTCCTGCTACCCACAGCCTGCTCCCGGCGGCTTACGGAACCAACGCTGACGTGCTCTGCACTGCCAGGCGCGGGACGCACGCCCCTAACCGGAAGGGGGAGAAGGGACTGGATCTGCGGGGAAGCGGCGCTGACGTGCTCTGCACTGCCAGGCGCGGGACACACACCCCTAACCGGAAGGGGGAGAAGGGCCTGGATCTGCGGGGAAGCAGCGGTGACGTGCTCTGCACTGCCCCACGCGGGACGCACGCCCCTAACCGGAAGGGGGAGAAGGGCCTGGATCTGCGGGGAAGCAGCGCTGACGTGCTCTGCACTGCCCCACGCAGGACGTACGCCCCTAACCGGAAGGGGGAGAAGGGCCTGGATCTGCGGGGAAGCAGCGCTGATGTGCTCTGCACTGCCCCACGCGGGACGCATGCCCCTAACCGGAAGGGGGAGAAGGGCCTGGATCTGCGGGGAAGCAGCGCTGATGTGCTCTGCACTGCCCCACGCGGGACGCATGCCCCTAACCGGAAGGGGGAGAAGGGCCTGGATCTGCGGGGAAGCGGCGCTGACGTGCTCTGCACTGCCCCACGCGGGACGCACGCCCCTAACCGGAAGGGGGAGAAGGGACTGGATCGGCGGGGAAACAGCGCTGACGTGCTCTGCACTGCCCCACGCGGGACGCACGCCCCTAACCGGAAGGGGGAGAAGGGCCTGGATCTGCGGGGAAGCAGCGCTGACGTGCTCTGCACTGCCCCACGCAGGACGTACGCCCCTAACCGGAAGGGGGAGAAGGGCCTGGATCTGCGGGGAAGCAGCGCTGATGTGCTCTGCACTGCCCCACGCGGGACGCATGCCCCTAACCGGAAGGGGGAGAAGGGCCTGGATCTGCGGGGAAGCAGCGGTGACGTGCTCTGCACTACATTTCATCGGAGGCGTCTATTTCCCTTGCTGCCAGACAGCCCGGCTTCTTTCTGGGCAGCAGCAGTCTAGGTCAAGCAGGACAAGGCTCCCCTCCCATCCACAGGCTCTCGGATTGGAGGGCGTTTTGCAGCTTTGACCCGACAGTCTAGGGCAACAGTGGTGTTCAGCCTCCAGCCGCTCTCAGCCCTTGGCCGCTCTGCTGTGCATGCTCAGTAGGGCGCCAGCTGGGGTGGGCGTGTGCTGAAGACACCTGGCTCTGAAGCCCAGCCAAGCCAGGCCCCAGATGATTTTCACAGGCCAGCAGACTAGCGCTGGAGAGGAGAAAAGCCACAGCGCCTGTTCCCAGGCCTCAGCAAAAAGCCAATTCAACTCCATAGCTCAGCAAGGAGCACCACGCACGGGGCCCAGGCACGTGCAATCCCGCAGCCACAGACCAAGCGGCACAAGCCTCCCAGAGCCTGGGGGTGCGCCTGCTTCAGGCCCAAGCTGCCTTTCGGACTCCTGCTCTGAGAGCTAAGGCTCGGCCCCACGCCTGGCAGCCACAAAAGGGCTTCCCTTAGCGGCGAGGCCCTCGGATGGCCCGGCTGCCCTGAGTGTTACTGCGCATGGAAATACAGGGGCGGCGCAGAGCCCGGACCCAAGGCAGGCATAGGAGGGGCCTGGAGTCTGGTGGTGAACCTGCTGAGGCGTTGCAGGTCTAGGATGCAGCTGAGACCCCCTTTGGCTTTCAGCGTTAGGAAATACAGGGAGCACCCCTGCCCCAGCACTCGGAGGTGGGAGGGGCTGCTCGTGAGCCAGGTCCAGGAAGAGAGACAGGAGAGTTGGAGGGGTAACCCCTTGCTCCCACGCAGCGCCCCCAGCAAACTGATGGACGTCGGGCACACAGGGCACAAAAGGGTAAGGAGGGAGTCTGGCCGGGTATGCCACCCCAGGTGCACCTTCCGGCCTGCCCACAGCCCTGGGCTGGCAGAGGGAGAGGCCTCTTCCTACTGCGCTTCTGAGAAAGGTCCTGCCTCCGTCGTGGGTGGTAAAACTGAGGCAGGGGTTGTGGCTCAACGTGGCTCTGCAGCGCGCCCGTCTGCGTTCTCCTCCCCTTCTGTCGGCCAGCACTGAGGCGGGAACGCCCCGCGGGCACTCGGGGCCAGCGGAGAGCAGCCAGAGCCTGCTCCGGCAGCAGGTCCACGCGAGCAGCAGGCTACTCCCGGCAGTGGCGGGGGCAGTGAATGATGCGGCCAGCCTGTTGGCACTAGAGGGCCAGTCACGCAGCACTCAGTGGGGACTCGGGCTGCTGGAAGAGGCGGTTCAGCAGGCTGGGGAGCACTAGCTCTGGCAAGGCTACTTGGGCTGCTCTGATCTACACAGCTGCAGCAGCACGTCACCGTGCAGTGGCCCAGCCCTGGGAAGAAGCTGGTCGCCTCTGGCCATCTGGAAGGGGTGACTCCGGATGCTACTGGTCTGGAGCAAACCGACCCAGAAGGGTCCATTCTCACACAGGTCTGCTGAGCTGGCTAGTGCCCGGGAGGTTACTGATGGCCCCGACTACAGCAGCAGACTCTCCTGCTGCCCCCTCGCTCCGCCCGGGCACAGCGCCGACACAGGATGGGACAGTCCCTGGGGCGTGCAAGGGCAGATGGGTCAGGACACATTTCGGAAGACCGGGGGCTGAGAATGACGGTTTGGCTGTTGTGTGTGCTGGAGGCGCTTCTGTGAGCTTGGTGAGGTTAAGAGGGGTTCTGGGAGGCTTCCAGGGGAGCTGGCTAGTGACCACCCATTCTCTGGGATGGTGCACCAAGGCAGAGGCGGGGAGTGTTTAAAAGGCAAAGGGAAGAGCGGAGAGCTATGCTGCCAAGTTATTCACTAGGTGGCCCCCCAGAAGTGCTGCAGGAGCGGAGGGAGCTTGAAAGCTATACCTGGGGGCGCGGGCACAGAGTCGTTCTCTACCACACGCAAAACTAAACCGCACAAGTTCTCAGTCCTGTGTTCTCCAGGATTTCCCCAGCAGACATGGAGACATGCAATGGCCTGTTAGGGGCATCCAGTCCCTGTGCAGGGAGCAGGTTGGAGGCGAGCCTGGCAATTACAGGCTGCTGAGGCTGACTTCAGTGCCAGGACAACCAGCAAGACACAGGAAAGGAATCTCCGACACAGAGAAACGCGGAGCCTTGGGAATGCATCCCAGGCTTTGTACAGGGAAATTATGCCTCGCGCATGCGTAAGAGCTCTCCGAGGGACTCAAGCACGTGGGTGAGGACGATCCAGTAGATCTGGTGTGCTTGGCCTTTCAGAAAGCCTGGGACACGGTGCCATGCCAAAGGCTTTACGCAAAATTAGCAGCCATGGCATGAGAGAAGGTCCTCCCATAGCTCAGTACGACAGGAAAGGCAAGGTAGGAACAGAAGACCAGTTTCACAGTGGAGAGGGGGAAATGCTGGGGTCCCCCAAGGGTCTGTCCTGGGACTGGCGCTATTCAACATATTCGTAGCTGGTCTGGAAAAAGGGGTAACTAGTGAGGGTGCAAACGCTGTGGATAACAGACAGTTACTCAGGGTAGTGAAGTTTGAAGCAGACTGAAGAGTTACAAAGTGTCTCGCTGAACTTGGCAACTGGGCAAGAAAGTGGCAGATACAAAGACAACATTGATAAATGCAAAGTATTGCACCCTGGAAAACATCCCAACTATGCATGCAAAACGATGGGTCTGAATTAGTAGTCACCACTTCAGAATGACTCAGAATTATTATGGATAGTTCCTTGAAAACCTCTGCACAATGTGGAGCGACAGTTCAAAAAGTGAACAGAATGTTAGGAGCTATTTGGACAAAGGATAAGGGAATAAGACAGAGAATAGCTTATTGCCTCCAAATCCATGCTACACCCACACCATGAATACCGAGGGCACTTCTGCTAACCCTATCTTCAAAAAGATACTAGAGTTGGAAAAAGTACAGAGAAGGGCAACAAAAAATAGCATTAGTGGTATTGAACAGCATCCATATAAGGAGAGATTAAAAACACCAGGACTGTTCATCTTTTAGAAAAAAGAGAGAGTTCACTAAAGAGGATGATGATAGAGGTCTATAAAAATCATGACTGATGTGGAGAAAGTGTTATTTGCTCCTTCACATAAGAAGAAGGGGTCCCCAGTTAGGTGAGCAGGCAGCAGAGTGACACAAATTAAAGGAAGCATTTCTTTACACAATGGACAGTTAACCTGTGGAACTCCTTGTCGAGGGATGGTCTGAAGGACAAAAGAACAACTAGTCTCAAAAAGCACTAGATATGTTCATGGAGAACAGGCTCCTCAGTGGCTATTAACCAAGAGGTCAGATGCATGCAGCCCCCTACCCTGGGTGCCCCTCAAGCTTCAACTGCCAGGAGACGGGACTGGACAGCAAGGGAAGGGAAATTTTGAAGGACCCATTCTAGTCATTCCTCTGAAGCACCTGGCACTGGCCACTAGTGCAAGACAGGACTGCTGGTCTGACCCATTGCTATATTCTTACGTATCCCTCATGTCAGCTAGAAGCACTCACACGACGTCTTTCCCTGCAGCCACGGTTTCATGGGCTTTATTTCCACTACTCACGTCTGCTGAGGGAGGGGAGACGCTGTGCAGACCATGGCTCCAAGCCGATGGCCACGTGGAGGCAGGAAGATAGCCAAGGAAGATGAGGGGAGAGGAAAGTGAGACGGGCAGACGGGCAAGTAACCTCCATGCCAGGGGCCTGCAAACAGCCAGCAGTCAGCATTAGTGTATCAGAGAGCAATTAGCTGGTGGAGCTGCCACCATGTTGGAAAGGTTGGAGGGCAGAGGGGAACTGGCAGCACGAATAAGGGAGGCAAGGCAGGCTACTCAGCAGGGCTCCTAGCTCACATCTGCCCACAGCACGGCCACGGGGCACCCAGGACAGCAGCACGGCACAGTCAGACCGAGAACTGCACGCTGGAGTGCCCGCCACGGAGCATGTGTTTGAGTCCCAAACGGGTCTGTCTGGGCCTTTGCTTCAGCCAGAGCAGGGCAGGACTTGGGGTCCACTGCAGGAGGTAAGACTGCATCTGGCTCCCAACAAAGATCCTGGCTCCCAGGAAAAACTCCTCTCTGACATCCTCCGATGGGTCTGGCTGGTCTTCCCTGGGGATGTGGGCAGCTGGTCCCGCACGGCGTCTGCCGAGGCAGACTAGAACTGTCAAGAACCCATCTAGTTCATCAAAAACCGGACAGGCCGTAGGACCCCTGCCACTCTGCCTCCTTTGGCCCCATGCTGCAGCGCACTTTTGCCTGCACAGCTTCCTATGTCTGGCACTGCCTGGCACGCCCTGGGGGACTCCCGGCAGACCTCAGTTTTGCAAAGGCCACAGAAGCTTCCTGAATTGTCCCTCCCCCCGACAGTGAGGAGACCCAGGGTCTCAGCAGGGCTCGATTCAAAGCAAACGGGGTCCGATTTGCAAGCAGACCGCAGGGCTTGTGATAAACGTGCAATTAGTGAACGATGGGACGGCGTTGTGTGCATTCAAGTATCTTCAAGCCATATTAACTCAATTTGATCCCCTCCCCCCCCGTATAGACAAGTCCTAGAAATGGAACAATACAAATAAAACTAAGCTGTGGTGTGACCTGCCGCACTCACCTCTGAACTCGTATTCAAACCACTGCGCTGCACACGCCCCCAACGGCCTGGTCTCACATTTCAAAATGCCTCCGCCAGGGGCCAAAACACCTCAACAGCTCCCCACAGAACTGTGAAAACTTCCAGTTTCCCCTCAACTTCCCGCACACAGTCTGGCCCTGGCAGCGCAGAAGCCTGGAGACTGAACTGAACACTGAACTAAATCTGGGGCAAGTGACCTGATCAGGACAGTCACCTTGGGACTCAATGGAAGATTTCCATTTCCTGCCTTGCCACAAGAGTGCCGAGAGCGCAGGGCCCTTCCACGGGACCTGACCACGCCTGCTGAAAACTGCCCCGGGCCTGACTGAGCAGCCAACGGTCCCTGCTGCTCTGGGTTTGGAGGCCGGCCCCGATGCTCAGCGTGGAGTAAATGAGCAGGACACTGCTACCAGCTGGCTGCATGCCCAGCGCCAGGTCAATGCTCCCTATGGCAATATGCTGCCTCTGTGCAGAGCAGGCTATTCCTGCCAGCCCCTTCACCCGTCCCCACACCCGATGCCTTGAGCTAGCCTGCTCCCCACCGCCAGCCAGGGCACTCGGAAGAGACGGAGAGGCCGACAGACAGGTGGGGAGGGGAGACCATGGCCTGCCTCTCTACAGCTGCTCTTCAACACGCGCTGGTCACGCGCACACACCACCACTGGAAAGGTTCCCTCGGGGGAGCCCCCCCGGAGGGATGATGTAGCTAGATCCCTGCTGACCTGCGCGTGACAGGATGGACTAGGCCCTGATGCCCCCTGCTGAAAGCTTGTGGCCTTGCCACACCCTGCCCAGGAAAAAAGCAAGAGAGAGGGCTCCAGGTGGGCCAGAGTGGCTGCAGCGGAAGCAGTCAATCAGGGCCCAGCAAGCCAGTCTAAAGAAGCCACTGGGCCAGAGCCAGCCAGTTCCCTTGTAGCGCTCTAGCGCTGCAGGCTGAGGTACTGGCTTCCTGACCAAGCGGCAGTGCCTTGGACAGCTCAGCGTGGGGAGCTCAGTGCAGACTATGCTGAAGCCCAGGGTCAGCTAATGAAGGCCAGACATGGCTGGTAGGAAGAACTGCAGAACCCTAGACGGGTGCTGTTGGGACTTTGGTGAGACCAAGGACACTGCAGACTATGGGAAAGTGGCCCAGGGACCGAGTAGCCACGAAATGTCAAAAGACCAGCACTCAGCAGACAAATACTAATTACAGAGTCCCCAGGCTGGAACCCAGAGGACTGGGCAGGCCTGGGTCCTGCCCCCCAACCTCCCAGTAGCTACTGGAGGGAAAGAAAGAAGCCTGACCCTAGGCAGTCCAGAGGAAGAGGCATCTGGGTCAGCATCTGGCCCTGGAATGAAGGAGTAGGAGCGTATAGACACATGCCCTCGGCAGAAGGGGGCACTCCCGAGAGAAGGTGAAACCATTACACTGCCTCCAGCTCAGTTCCTTCTTGCTGGAAGACTCTGACAGAGGGGAGGCAGGCAGGATTCAGAATGGGCGTGAGCAGCACATCTCATGAATCTCTCATCGGCGAGAGAGACAAGCTTCTGAGCTACACAAGCTCTTCTTCAGGTCTGGGAAACGTACCCAGTCCCAGGGAGCCACAGCTCAACACAAGCTGGGAGAGATGACTTAGTGTCAGTAACTCACACACAATCTAAGAGATCATTCAAGATGCAGTGGCCTATAATAGCCCGGGGGGGCTGCTGTAAGACGCTGAACGTTAGATCTAGCGGAGAGAGGTGTACGTTTATCTTGGGCCCCAGCTTCCTTTGAGGAGGCCGCCCGAGGCCAGACACGGAGCGACTGCTCGGTGAGAAGTGTTCATCGGGGGATACTGGGTTTTGTCTTTTCCCATTTTCCCGTGTGGCTCAGAGCAGAGCTAACCCGGTTATACCCACAGAGTTGCTACGGGGCAGTTAGTGTGCTGGATGAGCTCTGCCATGTCACAAGAATAAGGTGCCTAGGGGGGCTGTGGAGATACGTAAGAGCAGGCTGGACAGACACCTGTCGGGGATGGGCTAGACAGGGCTGGGTCCTGCCGTGAGGGCAGGGGACGGGACTCGATGCCTCTCGAGGTCCCTGCCAGTTCCAGTGTTCTAGGATTCTTTGGGCAAGTGTGTAAGGCCTGGGGGGAGGGGCACTGAGTATTGTGCCCACCCTTTCTCCTGGCCAATCCCTTAGGAACAACGCAGCACACAGAACGCTCTGCAGCTTCCCCGACTCCTTGTCTCGTATCCGCCGCCCTTCGGCTGCATTAGGGAAGCCCCGTCCCCGACTCAGTTCATGGGGCCAAGTTTCCCTCGGATGTTGTGCTCCGTAGTCTGGTGTTGCACACAGGGCTATGGCTTTGCTCAGGCAGACCAGCCGGGGTGGCTGGGGCTCACACCGAAGTCTGCCAACAGAGGCAAGAGCAGTATGGAAACCCCTCCGCAGACTGTTGATGCCGAGGGCTCAGTTCCCTCATCCCATTCTGTCCCACTCACCATGGGCCATGGCCACCACCACAGCGCTAACTGGGAAAAAGAAAGTTACCCCCCATCTCCCAGAATGCTCCAGCTTCTCCACTAAGCCCCTAGAGGTGGGACTGCCTCCCTGTGTCCCATGCAGTGCAAGCCAAAGGTGCTGCACCCTGGCTGGGAGCGGTTTCCATTGTATTCGGGGTTTACAGTTTGGTTCAATTGCCCCCCCCCCCCCGTCCCCCAGAACTGTCCCAGCTCCTGGTGCAGTCGCCACACAGTAAGTGCTGTAGAAACCACACATGGCTGCTCTTATTTCTGTGTCAGCTGGACAGCTCCCCCTCACTGATGGATACAGGCCAGCGCCTACCCCAGCCACACGAATCTTCCTTCGAGGCAGCTTCTGCGGTGAGCGAGTGATGGGAACAATCTCCTTTCAGCATCCTGCCCAGCACCCCGGGGCTACAGGACTGGCTGCATGTGGTGTACTGCAGAGGTTCCCCCCCAGATGCTCATAAGCCCCCCACCTCACCGTGCTCGTCATTCTGCCAGCATGGCAGTCAGAGCCCTGTGGAGAGGGTTCGCCTTCTAATGCACCCCGGGGCCATTTGGGACAAGTGAGCGGATCCTAAGTGCACAGGGACAGACTCTGGCCAGAGCTCAGCGGCCCAGCACCAAGCGCATGCTCAGAGCCGTACGTAACGGCCAGCATGACCGTGTTTGGACTGAGAACCCTCCACACCAGCACCACTTGTGTCTAATCCGCGGAAAAACTGTCCCCTGTGCCTCAGTCGCATCCTTGGGCAGCAAGACACCAATCAATTATCCGCTACACACAGAGTATTCCTACCGTCTTTGTAGGTCAGGCTGGCGACGAATTTTTTGCCGTGGCTGCGTGCATAGTCCTGGAGGTTGGGGGCACTGGAGGAGCCTCCGAGCACAGTCGTGCTAAACAGTCCTGTGCACTGCGACCCTGCAAAGGCACGGGAGGGCATTAGTATCCTGTCTCCACGGCACTCCAACTCCCCACCTCCAGACGACCCCTGCAAAGGAGATCAGTCCTGGACACAGAGGAGGAAAGTTGCCTTACTGCAAGATAACCCCCCACACGGGTTTGCTGTCTCTTGGCCTTCCACCTCCTGAGCCAGAGACAGCTATTGGCAGTCTGAGCCCAAGGACAGTGACCCATCCAGTTAGGATGCCTACCCCCCTTCGTAGGCAGGCACCAACTGTAAGCACTGCTCCTCTGCCCTTCACCCAGCTCTCCTGGGCAGGGATGTCATCCGCTCGGCAGGAAGCAGCCAACACAGTGGCGCAGAGGAGGAGGAAGCAGGCAAACCTAGGGAGGAGGGAGCGTCGACTCCCAATGAGGAGTTTTCAAATGAATCAGGAATCAGGGAGCTTGCTCATAGCTCTACTGCAGGGGTGGCCAACCTACACCTGAGGAGCCGGAATTTACCAGTGCACGGTGCCAAAGAGCCACAGTTCTATGTCCCCAGCCCCGATCTTCTCCCCGCATCCCACCCACAGGCAGCCCCACCGGTCAGCGCCTCCTTCTCCTCCTCCTCCTGCCACTGGGATCAGCTCTCAGTGGGAGACACGGGAAGGGGGAGCAGCGGTGTGACAGGCTCAGTGGAGAGGGTGGGAAGTGGCAGGATCCTAGGGGGAAAGGGTGGAGGGGGACAGTGCCTAAGGCAGAGCTGGGGGTTGAACAGTGAGCACCCTGCGGCCCAGTGGAGAGTTGGCACCTGTAGCTCCAGCCCCAGATTTGGTACTTGTGCAAGGAGCCGCATGTGGCTCTGGAGCACAGGTTGGCCACCCCTGGGTGCAGAGAAAAGACTGGATGCCCAGCTGGTGATCAGTCACTATACTGGGCTGCCGGTGCCAGACCTCTAGAAACCTGTACCTAGAGAGCCAGCTTTCCAGATACACACGCACTGCCCTGCTCAGTCCACAGGCTCCTCCAGGCCAGGACTCTGCCTTTATGTTTCCAAGGGTGCGTCTACACTGCAGGGCTGAACTCGAAATAAGCTACGCAAACTGAGCTCCGTCAATTGCGGATCTTATTTCAAAATAGGGAGCCTCTACATGGCACTTATTTCGAAATAGAGCACTCTCCCTCCGACTTCCCCTACTCCTCGGACAATGAGGGTTACGGGAGTCGGAGTAAGAAGTCCTGCAGCTTGATGCTGTTTAGATGCGGACTAAGTGATTTCGAAATAGTACTGCAGTGTAGATGTACCTTGAGAAAGCCAAGTGACCACAATGCTCCCTGTCAACTACCTGTGAGACGCTCTATAGGGCAGAGGCCAAGAGTCCTTCCTGAGTCCTAGGGCTTGCCCACCATCCATTTACACCTGCCCTGTTCTCTGCCTTGGGGCTCTCTCGGTTAACACTTTCCACTTGTACAAAATAAAAGCCACCAAAACAAGACCAAGCCCCCAGTTACACCATGGCTTGGCTCTGCATCTCCTGTTCCATGCTCAGCTCAAGAGCTGTTCTTTCAGAAGTAAAGACTCAAAATGTATTAAGTCAAGAGTTTTGCTGAGAGTCTGAAAATGGCTGCCCTACTGTGTCACCCTGCCTGTTCTGGATGACTCTGGAGAGGCACATTTCTCCATACATTAGAGGACCTACATTTTTTTTTTTTTTTACTATCCTCAATTAATTGTTGGCTCTTTTCTCCAAGCAGTTGGCAGCAGTGTTCCCTGTAAGCTGAGCACCTGAGGCCACCCAGGATTCAGATGTCACCCGGCTGATTAGCAGAGCCACAACTGCCAGCAGCATGTTTCTCCTGGTGATGCACATCAACACATGCCTCGGTGCATGTCAAATTTATTTCACATATGGATAGAAAGAATGAGATGGACACTGGTTGGAAGTGCATATCTGGATGCACCTCATATGCACAGTGAGTTTGGACCTTTTCTCTCTCTCTATAAAGTTTTTCTTGCTGGGTGACAGAATGGTGTTATCACGCTCTCATGCTCTCTGGCCATGAGAGTCGCCAGAGAGAGGAGGGTAGGTGAGCGTAGCAAGCAGCAGGCCCAGCTCCCTAGTCAAATATATAGTAGTTCTATAGGATTTTGTTTGTCTGCTTGTTCAAGAACTTCTCCTAAACAGTAGGACCACCAAATTAGGTGGGCAGCTTCCTCATAACTTAAAGCAAAGTAAAGGTTTGCTTGTGCCAGGAATGAAACAGAAAGGGAGGGTTCTGGTAACAGGGACTGTTGTACAGTATAATGATCACAGGGGGCCAGCAAGGGGATCGGGAAAGCTATAATCCCACTGGAGTGGCAGGGATGGAAAAAGGGGCACCCATCTACTGTGTATTTCACAGGGTTTGTCTATATAAGGACATAAGAACAACCCAGGAAGCTACAGACCAGTTAGTTTAACTTCTGTGCCAGGGAAGATAATGGAGCAGGTAATTAAGGAAATCATCTGTAAACACCTGGAAGATAATAAGGTGATAGGGAACAGCCAGCATGGATTTGTAAAGAACAAATTGTGTCAAACCAATCTGATAGCTTTCTTTGATAGGATAACAAGTCTTGTGGATAAGGGAGAAGCGGTGGATGTGGTATACCTAGACTTTAGTAAGGCGTTTGATACGATCTCACATGATATTCTTATCAATAAACTAGGCAAATACAACTTAGATGGGGCTACTATCAGGTGGGTGCATACCTGGCTGGATAAACATACTCAGAGAGTAGTTATTAATGGTTCTCAATCCTGCTGGAAAGGTATAACAAGTGGGGTTCCACAGGGGTCTGTTTTGGGACCGGCTCTCTTCAATATCTTCATCAACGATTTAGATATTGGCATAGAAAGTACGCTTATTAAGCTTGCAGATAATACCAAGCTGGGAGGGGTTGCGACTAATCTGGAGGATAGGGTCATAATTCAAAATGATCTGGACAAATTGGAGAAATGGTCTGAGGTGAACAGGATGAAGTTTAATAAAGACAAATGCAAAGTGCTCCACTTAGGAAGGAACAATCAGTTTCACACATACAGACTGGGAAGCGACTGTCTAGGAAGGAGTACGGCAGAAAGGGATCTAGGGGTTATAGTGGATCACAAGCTGAATACGAGTCAGCAGTGTGATACTGTTGCAAAAAAAGCAAACATGATTCTGGGATGCATTAACAGGTGTGTTGTGAGCAAGACACGAGAAGTCATTCTTCCGCTCTACTCTGCACTAGTTAGGCCTCAGTTGGAGTATTGTGTCCAGTTCTGGGCACCGCATTTCAAGAAGGATGTGGAGAAATTGGAGAGGGTCCAGAGAAGAGCAACAAGAATGATTAAAGGTCGAGAGAACATGACCTATGAAGGAAGGCTGAAAGAATTGGGTTTGTTTAGTTTAGAAAAGAGAAGATCGAGGGGGGACATGATAGCAGTTTTCAGGTATCTAAAAGGGTGTCATAAGGAGGAGGGAGAAAACTTGTTCATCTTGGCCTCTGAGGATAGGACAAGAAGCAATGGGCTTAGACTGAAACAAGGGAGGTTTAGGTTAGACATTAGGAAAAAGTTCCTACCTGTCAGGGTGGTTAAACACTGGAATAAATTGCCCAGAGAGGTTGTGGAATCTCCATCTCTGGAGATATTTAAGAGTAGGTTAGATAAATGTCTATCAGGGATGGTCTAGACAGTATTTGGTCCTGCCATGAGGGCCGGAGACTGGACTCAATGACCTCTCGAGGTCCCTTCCTGTCCTGGTATTCTATGATTCTATATCCGTTGTTCCCCAGCCAGGAGACCTGCACCCTCCCTCAGCTGTGCCCGCTGCAGCAGCCATGGACTGGCGCTTCTTAGCTGGCCCTAAGCTGCTATAGCAAGAGGGCCGGGGTTGTCCCCTCTCCACAGGGCCCCCCTCATCCCAAGCCCCACCCCACAACAGGCCTTCCAATTTGCCATCTAACATCCACTCTAAATTCCCCATTTAACCCAGAGATTCCCCTGGCGCAACTATAGAACAATATTTTCTCCTCATATGTCATCTCTTGTTCTCCCTCTTCTCCTAGCTGATCCTCAGTCAGCTGCAAAGCAAGCCCGGAGTTTTAGTCTGTTCGTGGACTCACCTCTGCATCCACTCACAGTTTAGTTTTTCAAAAGAGCAGCGTTTGCCGAGTGTGATGCAGCTAGCTCAGCATTGCACGTCCTCGCACAGTCTGACAAGGACAGCCTGCAGAAAACACCCTTTCCACATGTGACCATCTCAAAGGCCCATTCTGATTGGGAACCATCCCCCACTGCTACTCTGGCTCTGCCCCACTGCACTACCCCAATAGCCCCTGCAATCCAGTGTCCAGCCTCCAGCAGCAGGCAGGGCCAGAGGCTTCACGGGAAGATGGACATTGTTTCCATCTCTCACTGGGCAACACTGTCTACAGCAGGAGTGGGAACCTTTTTGGGGTCGGGGGCCAATGACCCACAGAAAAATCAGTCGGGGACCACACACAAGTGAGAAACAAAAAAACCAAGCAAACCCTCGCTGATGCGGCCCCCAACTGAGGAGACGCTCCCCACATTCCCCTTGCACACCAGAACCTTTGGGGGCCCAGGCTAGTAGATTTTGTGTGCTCTAGCCCCACAGGGGCCTGGAGCACCATCGTGGACTCCCCAGTACTGGGAAAGAGCCCCAAGCCTCGGGGGGCCGGATCCAGATAAGCTGGGGGCTGCATCCAGTCTGAGGTTCCGACTCTTGATCTACAGGGAAACTGATTCCTAATGCTACACCATTTATTCATTTCCTGGAGCAGGACGATGGACACCCCATGTACATACCCTGAAATTGACACACCCTGCAGAATATGAAGCTATTTTTCCATCTGCTCCCTAGGGGGTTCATTCAGTTCACACAATCGGAACAATTTCTTTGCGCACTGTCTGCTGTTGCCAAGCTGCAAAGAAGGCATCGGGCTTGGTGAGCCAGCCAAGGGCTGAGAGGAAGCAGCAGCTCCCGGAGCCGCCAGGGGAATCAGGCCTCCCTGAGGATGTGCTCCAATGCAATCCCAAAGAGCAGAGACATAACTAAACTAGGCAGCAAGAGCTCTGTGCCTAAGGACCCAGCCAAAGAGAAGCAATGGGAAGGCAGCAAGATCCACGGAGTGGATGCTCACCCTCACTGAACAGCAGCAAGACAGGTGTCTATTTCTGGGGCGGACGAGCTGATACAATGGGCTGGCTCCCAGAGAACGGCGTTGGGGGCCAGCCGTACTTTAATAGGGATCATTTTGCTCTCAGACACTTCCTACACCGTGGGGACCACTAAGCCCCGGAGCCCTCATTGGTGATCTTACGCACCAAGCATGCCAAGGGAGGTACCAGGGGAAGTTATGATCAGTTGAGACCCACCATTTTCTCTCAATCTGTGTTGGGGAGTGTGACTGAGTGGTCCTGCCACACCCTACCCCAGAAAAGAGCCATAGAGAAGTCCTCCAGGAGGTTAGAGTGGCTCTGGAGGAACCAGCCAATCAGGGGCCAGGGAGGCCTACAAAGAGAGCTGCAAAGCAGAGCTCAAGCAGTGCAGATCCATGAGGCTGGCTGGCAGAAGAAGCAGTTTCCAAGAGGGAAGCACTGGAGGCAGGTGTCTATAAACAACCATTGTTCAGCAAGGGCATGTCTACACAGCAGGGCTAAACTCGAAATAAGCGACGCAACTTGAGCTATGCTGATTGCACAGCTTAAGTCGAAATAGCGGATTTCGACTTTTGGCACAGTCCAGATGGCAGTTATTTCGAGATAGAGAACTCTTCCCCGAGGGTCACAGGAGTCGGAGTAAGAAGCCCGTTATTTCAATTTATTCCAAAATAACAAGCTAGCTGTGTAGACATGCATGACATTATTTCAAAATAACGCTGCTGTGTAGACACAGCCCCAGGGAGCTGCAGTCCAACAACTCACTCGCATGGGAATTGCTCAGCCTTGCCTGGGGACTCAGCAACGCCCTCAGACATGCTGAACTGGCATTCTCCAAGCACAAAGAAGGTATAAAACAGAACTCAGAGGGCCCGGGCCTTTGCCTTTCTCCTGCCCACCCCACCCCCCACCCCCGCTGCATGCCACAAGGACACGGAGAAGGCGGAAGATTCCAATGAAGGAGACTGGTCCAGGGTTAAGGGACAAACCTGCAATATCCAGTGGGGTGAGAAGAGATGTGGGTAGCCACTCTGACTTTTTGCCTGTCACTTAAAATCTCTCTTTTGGGTTACTGTTCATCTTTCCCAGGGGGTGTGTCTGAAGCGTCTGGTAACTGGCTCAGGTTTTACCAAGGCTGCTGTGTATCCATTTCCAGTGATGACGTGGTGAACTGTTTACATTTGCACTGCACATTCCTGAAGTGCAGGGCTGGGGATTTGCCCAGTGCCCCTCTGTGTGATTTGCGACTGGCTCTGGGAGCATCCGTGCAATCTAGTCGGGCGTGGGGCTCACGTCCTGTGGTACTGACTGATCACAGCGCCTGGAGGGGTTTGCTGCTTGTTGCTAGCAAAGCATCACCAGAGACAGCCCAGGCCAGGTCTGACAGCTCCTGGCAGTACCCTGGGAAACCCTACACAGACTCAGACCCCCTCAAGCCGCAACTGTGACCCTCCCAATTTCCAATGGAACATTTTAAGGGCTCCAGCAGAGTAAACCTGACAAACTTAGCCCGACGGCTGTGAGGAACGGTAAAGGCACAAGACCAAGGATCCTCTCCTGCCTTCTCCCTTCTGTGTTAGTAGCAACTTTGGTTTGACACCAGAATGCTAGAGGGCGTGGCTCACTGTCCCAGCAGTGGCACAGACCACAAAGCGCAAGAGACAAATGAGCGAGGTCCACGGCCCAAGCTGAGCGCCAGCTGGCTTCATAGTGTAGAGGCTCCTTCACTAAGCTCCAGAGGTCCGCCTGCTGGTGGTTACACTAGCACTCCTCCTCCTCCCCCATAGCAAGAGCTCCGGAGACACCACCAGCCAGTGGTGGGCAAGGAGACACAAGCTGGCACTGGAGCAGGACTTGCTCAAAACCCACCAGTGGCAAGTGGCTCACAGGCGCACCCATGCGTCAGAGTGAATGTGCATGCCGCTGTCCCTCCCACACCCGGTTCCGACTGGGAAGGGTTTCTGTGACGCAGACAAGAGCATTAGGAAGCAAGAGACACATTGCCCCCTTAAGCACATCAAAGGGTTCAACAGCAGGCAGGGAGTGGAGTTACATTAAGAACAAATGGCTACAAACTGACCAACTCATTTCGGTTTGGCTGAGCAGACGCTCGGAGGGGTGCAGTCTGGAACCTCTTTCTAAAAGGAGCAGTGGGGGCAAAAACCCAAACAAGCCCACAATCTAGCTGGCATCCAGGCAGAGCTTGGCACATCTGCTGAGACTGCCAACAACTGCATGCCACTGGCCTGAGAGCGTGAGCAGCAAATCAGCAGCCTTGGGGTACCATGCGGGAAGGGCACTGAGTTACTACGGGGAATTCCTTCCCAGCGTCCGGCTGTTGGCTCTTGCCTACATGCTCAGGAATCCCTTATCCCCTGGCTCAGAACAGCAGAGACCCGGGGGGAGGGGTCACCTTCCACTGCAGCACGGGCCACGTGCAGGTTTCAACTAGTGTCAGTGGCGGATTCTCTGACGATGTCTTTAATCAAGGTGAGGAGTTCCCTGACGTGGCCAGGGGCTAGCTCAGGAACAGGTAGGGGAGGTGCTGGGGCCTGCAGCGTGCAGGTCAGACTCAATGGTCACGATGGCTCCTTCTGGCCTGAAGAATGGAGGAGTTTTTAATTAACCCAAATCCACCTAGGAAGAAAGGCACAGCCCCAGGACCCGGGCCCACAGACGGCCACATGGCCCACGCAGAACTCCTTGCTCAGGGCCATCCGCTCCTCCACCTTGCTCAGCACTGACAAGACGCTGCAGAGCAGAGGACCAGTGAGAAGAGCGGTTGGGATTAGTTGAAAATGCACAGACTCAAAGTCCTTAAGGCCCTTTCTACATCCCAGCAATGGAGCCTGCAGCAGCCTCTTCCAATGGCGGGAAGCACAGATAGCTGGAAATGGATTTCTCAGGAACACCTTATCTTTATAGACCAGCGATGGGCAGCCTGGACTAGCGAGTGGGCTACCCAAGTGGCCCCTGTCCAAGTCAGCAGGATTGCGTTTGCAAACCCAGAAGGTGGGGGAGTGTTGACTGAACCAGTGCAGTGCTGTGACTGGCTGCCGAGGGAGCCCGCGGCTCTCAGTCAATGCTGCGTGCAACCAGCACGCACCTCACTGCATGTGCCCTGGCTCCACGGGCCTGCCACTTCGGAACAGTGCTAGGAAAGAAGGGATGCAGACAGAAAACAGCACAATCTACCTACCCGGCACATGGATAATGTCCTGCAAGCCCACGTTGAACCGGGTGGGCCGCAGGTTTCCCCCTGCTGCTATAGAATATTAGAGAGAGGTCCAGCCATCAGCACCCGGCACTGCTGCTAGCAAACGCTGTGCCCTCAGGGACGGACACGAAACCAGCCTTAGCCGACAGTTCCAGTCACTCAGCAGGAACTGAAGTCCAGTCCTGAGAGGAGGTTCACGTGCAACGGGGGAGGAAACACTCAGAGCATTCAGAAACCTCTTGGCTGACCGAGTGCTGCTGCTACGAGGACTTTGCTGCTGCTTCGCCATTTCTGCTGGAGAATGGCAACCTGAAAGGCCTGAAACGTGGGACGTTTTCTAACCTTAGGAACATCGGGAGTGAAGTCTGGTTTCCCCTGCTTGCGCAGGGCGACTTTCTTGGGACTGAAACGTGAACTCTCCTGCCTCTCTAGCAGACACCCTGACTCCAGAACGATGATGCTGAATCTCAGGGCCCAGTCACTGAGCGGGGCTCGCAGGGATCAGACTGCTGGGCTGAAAACGACAGTGCAGGCGCTCAGGCTGCAGCCCAGGCTCTGAGCCCCTCCTCTCTCCTGGCACCGGAGTCAGGCTCCCGCCCAAGAGAAGACGCCCACACTGCAAACGTAGCGCTCACAGCCTGAGGCCCAAGGGCCATGGATCACCATGGAGGCAGCCCTAGACACTGCAGCTCTGTGACTGCGGAACCAAAGCCAGAATGTAAGAGCAGTGAGAACTCCCTACCCATTGCTCTGGTTTCGCAGCCTTGCAATACGATCGCTGTGCTAGCTATCCAGTGGCCGTAGCGTCTTCCAAGGAGGAGAACTGCATTTGTGCTAAAGAACAGAAGCAGCACAATCTCTTTTGACAGCCCCTCTGGGCCTTTTAGCACAAATCAAACAACAAAACACACCTGTTCCTACATTCCCTTCCGGCCTGCCAGACGTGGAGAAGAAACCAGCCCAGGCCTGGAAGCAGGAACCAGAAGAGTCTCCTGGACAGTACAGAGAATATCGCCACCACCCTGATGCACACAGCTGTTTAATGGAGAGTCCGCAACACATGCTGTCTTTCTAAACAACCACTATCTGCATCTCTCATGGTCCCACTTTGCAGGCAAGCTCTGGACAGAGAATTTGACTCTGCTGGGAGCAGTAGGAACTTTGTTGATCAGACTCCAAATTCTGGCCTGACAAGACAGGATCATGGCTTTCTTCTTGCATCAGATGTTTGGCTCTACTAGGCAACACAACAGAGCTCCAACCATCTGACTTGGGTGCCAGGCCACAGAAACCCCTCAACAGCGGGAATCTGGGCTAAGACTACTTAGTGTTGCCAGCAGTGCCCGGAAGTCCCTCCCCGCTTCAGCTGGGGCTCAAGCCATGACAAGCTATCAGAGCCGTCACCACAGCCTAGGCCGCGGTTGGGAAGGGATCTCCATTCCCTTGAGGAGGCCAAGGAAAGAAGGGATTTTAGACAGCCACCCTTCTGTGGGACGCGCCCGGCGAATGAAGAACTGAACCCGGCCGTGAGAACAGCTCCCTGGGGATACAAGTTCATTCCCACTGCAGATTTTCTACAGTAGCTTCCCCCCGCTGCCGAGGGTCACCGAGCACACTGTGAAATATGCTGCCATGGGAGGCAAAACCTGCACCGCAACTGCTTTAACATTACCCCTGCTGGAGCTGCCAAGGCGTGCTCCGGTAGCGCCTGAGAGACCAGCAAAACAAATACCTCACTAGGGTCGCAGTATCAGCAGGGGGGCCGCGCTGGTCGCCGGCTCAGCCACAGCCTTTTAATCCTGCCCTGAGCCCAGCTGGCTCTCCATGGCCCCAAGTCACCCGCGCCTGTCCCGCTCCCGCCCTTCAATCGCAGCCAGGCCCCACCCTGCGCCCCTCCCGCTCCCACCCGCCCACCCCGACCGGCCCCTCCCACCCTTCAATCGCAGCCAGGCCCCACCCTGCGCCCCTCCCGCTCCCGCCCACCCACCCCGACTGGCCCCTCCCGCCCTTCAATCGCAGCCAGGCCCCACCCTGCGCCCGTCCTGCTCCCACCCGCCCACCCCGACCGGCCCCTCCCGCCCTTCAATCACCAGCCAGGCCCCACCCTGCGCCCCTCCCGCTCCCGCTCCCGCCCGCCCACCCCGACCGGCCCCTCCCACGCTTCAATCGCCAGCCAGGCCCCACCCTGCGCCCTTCCCGCTCCCGCCCGCCCACCCCTGGACCGGCCCCTCCCGCCCGCTCGTGCACGTCAATCACCAGCCAGGCCCCCACCCTGCGCCCTTCCCACTCCCGCCCACCCACCAATAAAACAGTCCAGGGCCCACAGCCCAGCCCCCTCCTTTCATCCCTAGCCTCACCTTCATCCTCCATTCCTACACCCACCATCCTCCCTAACCCCCCCCCACTACCCATCCCCCTGCCTCCATTCCTATATCCCCCTCATGCCCCCTTACCGCACCACCCATTCCCACATACACCCCTATGCCCCTTCCTCCCTCCCCATGCATGCCCCACCCCCCCACGAACAGGCAACCTAACCACCAAAGAAACGGCAGCAGGCCCGACACAGGAATGGGGGCGTGGGCAGCTGCCTGGCGAGAAGGGGCAGCAAAGGCGCCATTGCTGGGGTGCTGTGAAGCGGGAAAGGGGGATGTCTGTGGCATGCAAAGCAGGCAGAGGAGGCCGGAGGGAGGGGCAGAGTGCAGGGTGCCTTTGGGATGCCAGGTTGAGAGGGGGGACGGGCATCTGGAAGGGGGCAGGAGAGGGGCTGAGGACACACACGGAGGATGGAGAGAGGGCCGGGGAGCCAGGCCGGGGCAGCGGTGTCTCCAAGTGCCACCATGCAGAGGCAGGTGCCTCCCCCGGCTAGCCTGCCCCCACTCGGCGGGTTGGCAGCCGTTCCGAATGCTGCTGGGCCTCCCCTCGGCGATGCCTCAGGGGCTACCGGGCTGCAGCGGCGGTTCCACCGGGACGGTGCAGCAGAAGATCGGGCGGCCGGGGGCGCGGAGCCTGCCTCCGCTCCTGGCACAAGTGGGCTGCACACTGGGCCTCACACCACCTGAAGCAGGCCCCTGGGCTGGGGGGCTGAGGGCCCCCACCTGGGAGGAGCACGGCCTTGCGGCCCCCGGCCCCGGCCAAAGCCAGCCGTCCCCAGTCACGCACCACAGCCAGCCGCCAGAAGGGAACATGGCGCAGGGGTTGCTTCCCCCAAGCAGGGCCAGCCTGGCGCGCAGCCAGCGCCCCTCTCAGCCACCAGGCCCCATGCTGCTTCCCCTGTGGGCCTGCTCAGGCCTGGGAAGGCCCCCAACGTCCGCCCTGGAGCCTTTGCCTGAGGTCTCCCCTGCTGCAGCCCCATTCCCTGTGCCAGGCTGATCCGGAGCAGCACCCCAGCCCTGGACACTGTTCATAGACCAGCAAAGCCACCTGGCAGCCCAGCCTGGGCAGACTCTGCCTCCCAAGGGTCCTGGCTGCTCAGCTCTGGGAGGGCAGAGCCTGGCAGGGACAACTATAGACAGAGAGAGGTGAACTTGAGGAGGAGTCACGTAAGGAGTCAAGGGAAGGTGTGCACTTTCAGCAGGAATGCCCTGGGCTGCGTGAGGGGCTGAGGAAAGGAGGACTGTACGGGAAACTTACTGTGTTGGAAGAGGACGTAACACACATACATGGCGCTTGAGCCAGGTGCATGTGGGGAGGGACGGACAGACGCACATGGACACAGAGGGACAGGCGGAGTACCGGCTCGTACCTAGGCCACTCTGCTTCATTTCGGAAGACGGTCTGGAGTAGGAGGAGAAGAGGCGATACCCTCCAGATCTGGAAGAGGACTCAGACAGCACCTGTCGAAACAAGAGGAATGCTGATGGCACCATTAGGCTCATGGCTGCTCCACCCCATGCGTTCAGAGGGCTTCACAAAGGTCCCTAAGAGGTCTCCTTTTAAAGACTGAAGGGACAAGAGATAGTATGTGCCGGCTTCTCGCAGGCAGTCGTGTGCTTTGCACCTAGAGAAATCTCAGCACAGAGCCCGAGGAGTTCCGACTCCCAGATCTGGACCCGATCGCAGAGCATTTCCCCGCTAGGACACAGCCCATGCCATCACCCTCAAGCGGGGCTAGCTCCACATAGGAACAGCCAGACCAGTGTCCTGGCCAGTCTCCTCTGACAGTGGCCAGTGCCAGATGCTTCAGAGGGAATCATGGAATCCTAGCACTGGAAGGGACCTCAAGTCCAGTTCCCTGCCCTCGCGGCAAGACCAAGCGCCGTCTAGATCAGAGGTGGGAAATAATTTTTGAAGTGGCCCCGGGCCGCTCCAGAAGGGGAGGGGTCAGGAGGCTTCTGGGCTTTCCCACCCCCAGACCAATCATGGTGTTTTCTGTGTGATTCATGTCAGAGCATTAGCCATATTATTTTCAGCAGAAACAATGAGTCCGGTGGCACCTTAAGGACAAATTTACTCGGCAGAAGCGTCTGTGGGCTGGAGCCCGCTTTGTCCGACGCAGGAAGTGGACGGGGATATGTACACACAAGCGAAGACTGGAGGGCAAGTGCCAACAATGCCAGCCCAGTGTGGGTGGAGGCGCCCACTCCCCACAGTCGGTAAGAAGGTGAGAATACCAAAAAGGGAAGATTCTTTGTACCGAGCTGGCCATCCCCAGTCTCTAGTAAGACCCGGTCTGATGTTAAGCCTGCAGGGGTTCCAGCTGTGCAGGGCCATGCTGCAGTCTGCTTTGGAAGGGGTTTGCTCAAATATGGCAACGTTGTTGGTTTGAGTCTAGATCCCTTCCCTAACAGTTCCTGCCATTGTTAGCGTTCTGAATTCACTGTACTGGTGTCTTCTGAAAATGCTCCACAATGACACCAAGATCTCTAAGAGCGGTCCAGCTAATGTAGAGCCCATCATTTCGTACGTACAGTCGAGATGTTTTCCAATAGGCATTTCTGCACGTTTATCAACACTGAGTTTCATCTGCCATGTTGTTACCCAGTCAGCCAGTTCTGTGAGGTCTTTGTAGCTCTTCGCAGCCAGCTTTGAGCTTAGCTATTCGGGTAAGTTTCTATCACCTGAAAGTTGCACTGCCTCATGGCTCCTCTCCTGTTCTAGATCACTTCTGAGCATGCTACAGTTGCTTGGGGGACCCTGCTACTTACTTCTCTCCACTGTGAAAAAAGACCATTTATTCCTACCCTTGTGTTAAGCAGACCCACGAGAGGACCTTCCCCCATATCCCATGACAGCTTAGTTTGCTCAAGAGCCTTTCTGAAAGTCCAAGGACACTAGATCCACTGGATCCCTCAGAACATGGTTCATTTATTGGGTGCCAATCACCAAAAAGGCACCTGGGACTTCATGGCTGACAATAAGGAGGGCCCAAGACAGCTAATGATCCCGCAGCCCCAGACACTCCAACAAAGCAGCTGCATCAGAGCGAGGGACGTCCCAGACGACAGGATACCAAGCGCTGAAACCAGCTTGAAGGGGATTTTTGGATACTGCGGGCTTAGTCCCCACCATCAAGATAGCCCAGACAGACAGACCCTGAGGACAGGGCCCCAAGGCCAACCCAGCTGAGCTCAGTCCTGTAAGTACCTTGGCCCTATGGCAAATGAACAACTTGGGAATGCCCCTCGTTTGCCCGTGTTAATCACAGACAGCAGGCACCGCCCCCTCCATGAGCCTACAGGAGGCGATACGCAGCATGGCATCTGCCAGTTCAACTTCAGGAGAAGCCCAAGAAGTGGCTAACGCAATGCAGCCTGGAGGCGACGGTGCCCCTAGGCCCCGACAGCGCAGGGGACGTGCCAACTCTGCACTGACCCACTGTGCCTCGGAGGCTCTGCACCCATCGCTATTGTTGCACCATTTTCCCACCTTGCTGCATTTGTTCATAACCCGGCTTTCCCCGCGGGCCCACTGGGCCCGTAGCGCCACCCATGGCAGTAACGCCCAACCTGGCGCACTGGGAAAGGCGAGTCCCAGGACCAGCAGCTTTTCTGCGTGGCAAAGCTGAGCTCCACGTCTGGGCAAGAGGCCTTGATCAGAGCAGCAGACTGCGCCCGGCCCGTTACCTCCATGGAGCCTGTTTTCCGGTTGCGGATCAAGGGCGATCTCCGCTGAATGCTGACTGGCTCCGAGAGCTGGGATGACCTTTGTGGTGCTTCGTCTGGTTCATCAACGCTCTTCACCTTGGAGAGATCCTCCATGCTGCCCTGGTCTGGCTTCGTGTCATTCTGCAGGAAGGAAAGGCGTGAGCAGCGCCGCGGCGACCAGCACTCAGACTCTTGGAATCAGGCTTGCCAGCGGGGGGAAGGGGGCAAAGCAGGCAATTGCTCAGGGACCTGGGTGGTTTAAAGGAGCAGCTGCTGGCAGCACAATGGAGCTAAGGCTGGCTTCCAGCCCCCTTGCTCCGCGCTGCTCCCAGAAGCGGCAGCCCTGGCAGGAGGCAGTCTCTCCATGTGCTGCCGCCACCTCGGGCACGGACGCTGCAGCTCCCGTTGGCTAGGAAGGGAGACTCTGGCTCCCCTGCCTAGAAGCTGCTGCCCCGGGTTGTGCAGGTCACTTTCAGGAGCCACCTCCCCAACCCCAAGTCCCTCCCAGAGCCATACCTATCCCCCCGCCAAACCTCCAGCCCCTGCCCCAGCCTGGAGAAAGTGGGCAAGGGGGGGGGGCAACCTCACTGGGCGGCATGTGGCAGCCCTGGCTGTGTGGGAAGAGCTTGCTGGCCACCACCCAGCTGTCAGGCAGACTGCGCAGGTGCAGTGCGCGTGTGGGGAGGCCTCAATTACTCTGCCCTGGGGCCTGAAAACGGTTCTGGGGAGCCTGCCTGTCATCTCCCCACACACCCCCTCGAAACTAGGGATGTTAAGGACTAGTCGACAGCAAAGGCTTATCGGACAGTCGACAGGATAAGTGACTACTCACTCCCCCACCACTTCCTGCCTCCATCAGATAGAGGCAGCAAGGGGGGGGGGCAGGAGGAGGTACTTCAAAGCGGCAGCACCACACGGAGCCTGGGGTCCCGGGCTCTGCGTGGCGGCATTTCAAAGGGGCAGCGCCGCACAGCTGATCCCAGGCTCCACGTGACACCGCCTCTTTGAAACTCTACGGCGGCATTTCAAAGGGGAAGCGCCGCACAGCTGCTCCCGGGCTCAGTGCGGCGCTGCCCCTTTGAAACGACGTGGCGGCATTTCAAAGGGGCAGCGCCACCCTGTCGACTAACTGAAGTCAATGCAAAAATGCAATTCCACGACACTGAACCCCCTTACTTGAAACCTGAGACAGTGCCCAGCCAGCCAGGAACTTCATTCCCCAGTGACCCTCAAGGGCCAGAGGAGCTACTGCAAAAGCAGGCCTGAGACAGAGCTGCTGCTGGCTGAGTGCTGCATGCAAGGGGGCTGCTAGGTACGTACTTGTCAGCGTGACGAAGGCTGCGCCTGACCCTGCCGCAAGCACACCAAGGAGAACGCCAGAACCTGCTGCGCCGCACCACAAGCATTATCCTGAGCCCCCTGGGTCCCAGCCCCTCCTACAAGGGGGCTATGGGCGCTCAGGGGCAGCAGTTGGGGTGCTCCAGGCCATTCCTCAAGGCCTGTGCCTCAGTGACACAGACAGGCCCCTCATGAGACTCGCCTCTGCTGATGCAGGCCGAAAACCAAACCCTGCAGGGGCACTGCCATCTTCCTCACATCCCTTCACCCCTGGGCTGAAATGCAGCTCCACGTGAAAACGCTCCTCTGAAGCCGGGTCCTACGAACACAAAGATCAGTCCCACCTTTGGCATGAGCTGTGCACTGCCCTGAGCCCGCCCTCCCTCCTCCGGGCCAGCACAGCACACACTCCGGCAGAAACGCAGGAGCAGACACTGACATGGGCTGTATGTTGCACCCAGCAGCACAGAGCTCAGTGCGACCCCCATAGGCCCCAGCAGGACTGGGCTATGCAAAACATCCCCAGAGACGCAGTCCCAGCCATCCCTGCAAAACGCACCACATGCTGGGGAGAGCGAGTCTCTCACCCTCCTGGGCTGTGCCTTTAGAGCTTCCAGCTTCCAGGGCAACCCGGTCAGGAAATCTGACCCAGAATCCTCTGGCTGGGCTACAGTGGATCTTTGGGGAAAGCACCCAGTCTTGGTGCAAAGTTCCCAGTGAAGGAGAACCTCAGAGTAACTCCTGCCTCAGGCCCATCATATAGTGACTTGTGTGCACATGGAATTCTGCGGGGCTCTTTTCTCTTCCCTTCTGGCTCAGGGCGGGTTCTCCTGGGATTGTGGAATTTGGATCTTTTGGGCATCTCCTGAAAGAACTCAACTCCCAATTGCCATTCATGTTTTAAGGTTTTCCTCCTAATCAATCGATAGATCGTTTCCAGCTTCAGAAACTAGCCCTGTCCAAGTGCCAGCTAAGCAGATTCCTGGTTCGGCCAATGTTCTGCCGACAGATAACAACTGTAATGAGGTTGTGCTCACTCACCCTTTGGCAACCACTGCTGTGTAGCTCAGGGATTCATTTATGGTTGTCAAAACATGAACACAATCCAAGGCCCAAACACCATTGCTGGGCTTCTCAGCCCCCCCCCCCCCCCGTTCGAATAACCGGAGAGCCACGCTCACTGCCCTCAATCAAGGGTGGCAGTGAGTCCAAAGGGCTCCGTGAACCTTTCCCTAAGAGTTCCAGCCGAGCTAGTACACCAGGGCTGCCTGTGGCTAGGGAAGAGCGATTGGTCTCTTACCAGCCCACCGCGGTACCACCACTAATCAAGGCTATTATGTCTGGTCTCCAGCACTGCTGAGACGCTCCCAGGCAGAGGGAGCTGATAGCGGGGGTCTGCTCAGAGATTCAGCTACTCAGGCTCTGTCTGGAAGGGGCCGTGATTGTTTAATACCAATTCAAAATCCCTGGCCTACAGAGTCTTTGCCGGGGGAGAGCTCTTGGCCCATGGAACTTCTCACTTGGGAGGCCCGTCAGCCCTGGAGCCTCCCCACAGGCCAGCTCAGAAACAGACGATGGAGACAGTTTGGGGCCTCGCCGCTGACCCGACAGGAGGCAGGCCACTGATGCCAGTGCCTGCCAAGTGGGCAGAGGCCCCTGTCGGCCAGGAGGAAAGGGTCTGCTCTAGTGCGAGATCCCTCACCTTGTTGTTGTCCTCGTAGAGCATGATCACGATCTGGGTCATGTAGTTCAGCTCTGAGATCGCACTCAGGTAGTCCATGGCTCTCTTCCACTGCTGGTCCTGGGCCTCCTGGGACACACACCGACAATTGCATGGGACAGGCAATGAACAGAGCTGAGGAAAGCGGGTCTGAGCGTGCCACCCGTCAGCAGACACCCGCTCAGCTCATCCGAGGAGAGCCTGGCGCTGGCGGAGAGCAATCCCCAAGGAGACAGTCCAACTCCTCCTGCGGTCCACGTGCAGATTCAGCACCCTGCCCTCATGCTGCGAAATGGAGCTAACCAGCAAGCGCTTCCCTGAGGCGCCGACCCAGGTGCGAGAAGGGGGAGCTGCTCTTACAAAAGGGCTTGGGAATGAAACTCTGAAGAACATTCGAGACATGTCACTGGGGAGAGGGGAAGGGCAGCTGGCAGCCTGCAGCACGGGTGATGGGGAGGGTCAGAGAAACACCCTCGGCCCCTTTCCCCAGGTACCTGAACCTGCGCCACGAGCTCTAACTCCGGCAACCCCCAGGAACCGCACAAGAGGGAAAAGCGAACCAAGAGCATGGCTGGCAGATGGTGCCTTTCCTGGGCCTGCTAGCGCAGAGCCAGCCCCGCCAGCCGAGGCTCGAGAAAGGTCCCCGCAAAGCTCTGCGGCGACGTGAAATCCTCTTCTCAAAGGAGACAGGGCTCAGTATCCACAGCGAGGCTCCGCTAGCTCCTTCCACCAGAACCCGGAGGGGGCATCCAGTCCACTCCCTGGCACCTCAGCCAGGACTGCGCATTCTCTGCGTCGGGGGGTGGAGACTGAATGCAGAAGGGAGCATGGGGAGGGGACTGGGCTGCAGGAAGCGCTGTGGGGTCTGGGAGATGGTCTGGGTGAAGGAAGCAGTTGTGACCATCGGGCACTGGGCTGCGGTGCAGGGGGTTGGGTTGTGACATTGGGCAGGGGATCTAGGAGGGGCCACAGGCTCAGAAGGGGAGCAGAGGGTTTGGGTTATGTGGGGTAGTGGGCGAGGGAAGGGAGAGAACAGGGTGCCAGAGGCAGGCTCTGGCCGGGAGACTTACCTGAGTGACTCCCAGCCAGCAGCCCAGCACATTTCTCAGGCAAGCTCCCGACCTGCCCCGCCCCAGCACAGGCTGCAGGGGCCATGTGCATCTGCGAATAAGAGCCTGAGGGGAGGGGGATTGGTGCTTCCCACGCTGCCTGTTCTTCAAACAGGTAGCTCCCATTGGCCAGAAACCGGCCAATGGGATTGCGCTTGGGCAGGGGGGCACTGCATGACGCACCACTCCCCCCTCTCCTGGACTTACAGCTGTGAAAGAGAAACGGCCAGCTGCTGCTTTTCCGAGTGGTGTGCAGGGCAAGCAGGGAGTCTGCCTGAGGCTCCCTGCTATGCCCACGGGCCGGATCTGGTGGCTTTGCCTGATCTAGACCATACTTGGTGGGTATTTATCTGACCTGCTCTTGAAAATCTCCAGGGATGGAGACTCCACAACCTCCCTCAGCATTTTATTCCAGTGTTTAACCACCCTGACAGGCAAGAAGTTTTCCCTAATGTCCAACCTAAACCTCCCTGGCTGCAGTTTAAGCCCACTGCTGCTTGTCCTATCCTCAGAGGCCAAGGAGAACAATTTGTCTCCCTCTTCCTTGTAATGACCTTTTAGATACATGAAAAATCATGCTAACCCTTAGTTTTTTCTTCTCCAGACTAATAAACCCAATTCTTTCAGACTTCCCCTCATAGATCATATTTTCTAAACCAAAAAAAAAAAAAAAAAAATCATTTTTGTTTCTCTTCTCTGGACCTTCTCCAATTTCTCCACATCTTTCGTGAAATGTGGCTCCTAG
This sequence comes from Pelochelys cantorii, assembly GCA_032595735.1. Taxonomy (NCBI): domain Eukaryota; kingdom Metazoa; phylum Chordata; order Testudines; family Trionychidae; genus Pelochelys; species Pelochelys cantorii. The sequence continues at coordinate 47,800,772 of CM064338.1, read as the reverse complement.
AACTGGACACAATACTCCAGTTGAGGCCTAATCAGCATGAAGTAGAGCAGAATTACTTCCTGCATCTTGTTAATACATCTCAGAAAGAGGTTTGCTTTCTTGGTAACAGTGTCATGCTGCTGACTCGTATTTAGCTTGTGGTCCACTATGACCCCTAGATCCCTTTCTGCAGTGCTCCTTCCTAGGCAGTTATTTCCCATTGTGCACGTGTGTGACGAATTGTTCCCTCCTAAGCGGAGTCCTTTGCATTTGTCCTTATTGAATTTCATCCCATTTACTTCAGACCATTTCCCCAGTTTGCCCAGATCACTTTGAGTTTTAAACCTGTCCTCCAAAGCACTAGCAAACCCTCCCAGCTTGGTATCATCTGGGAACTTTATGAGTGTACTCTCTGTGCCATTGCCTGAGACTCACTGATGAAGATCTGAATACAACCAGCCCTAGAACTGATCACTGCAAGTCCCCACTCGATGTGTCCCTCCAGCGTGATTGTGAACCACGGCTAACTACTCTGGGAAAACTTCAAACAACAACTAGCCCTGCAGCCCTTAGAAACTAACAAAGCACACAGAGGATCATAAGCAGACGTGGGTTGAGCCCACGAAAGCTCATGATACTCTCTGGGAACAGCTGTCCCATCACCTGATGCACCCACCTTGGAGAAGCTGCAATTCCAGCTCCCGGACTTCAGGGGAACAGAATAGAATCACTGACTTGGAACTAAACTCAAGTCCCTAAAGCAGAGCCTGGCCTAGCTTCCCTTCCAGGGGAGCAGAGTAGCAGATCCAGACTCACTTGGGCCCTCTGCCATCTTTACTCACACTCAGCGGCACCTTACTCCATGAGCTAGGCCCCTGGTCTGACCCCCCGGGCTTTGGCATGAGGCATTGTTCAGCAGGAACTGGAGAGGTGATCAGACTCTCAGCCACACGCTAAAATGGAAAAGCAGCCCCTGACATGCGGACACAGCAGCGCTAGCACCCAGCGGGCCGAGTCCCTGATGGGCAGTTAGCTGGGAGGGGTAGTCAGCAGCCTGGGCAGGGCTGACAAAGAAGGGCGGGTCCCCTAGGGTACTGCTGGCACACTTACATCCAAGAGCCCCCCATAGCGGAAGATGCTGAGCAGAGAATGTACGTGGCTCTCGCTGGTAAAGTATAACCGTGTCCGGACATGGCGACCTGGGGACAGGACTCCTCTAGAGTACCTAGACCAAACCAGCACAGCTCAGTTCATACGGACGCTCTCAGACAAGGGAGCTGCGCATGCCGAACCGAGGGAGACACGATCGAGTTTCAGGGCAGCAGAGGCAGAGCGAGCTGCGAGGACAAGTGGCCTGCCACACAGCAGCCTACGGAACAGGCCTATAGAAATGGTGGAGTCCTCTCTCCAGCCTAACACTGCTCCTCTGTCAGGGCCATCCCTACAGGGACACAGGGCCCGGGACAGCCCCCCACTCTGCCCCAAACCTGCCTCTTCCCAGCCCTGCTCTGCCCCCAGGTCCCCTCCCCTGAGCAATACGGCCAAGGGAATAGCAGGGGCCTGGGGCTAGCTGCAGGGTCACCCCTCACTCACCAGTGGCATCTGGAGGCAGAGTCACCCAGCCTCAACCACATCACTGGGGGAAGGAATGGAACTGCCCCTCCCGCCACTGGCTGTAGAAGTGGAGGGAAGTGGCTGGGAGCTGGCAGACTGGCGCTTCCCACAGCCGCGGGGTGACCCCTGCTGCCAGTGCCAGGCCCCCCTCCAGTCCCGTGGGCCACGGTGCTCAGGGAAGGGGTAGGGCCCCAGCCGCCTTGCTCCGCTTGCCAGGCCAGTGAGTATAGGGGACGCTCACACCTCCCCCAAGTGACGCAGCTGGGAGGCAGGAGAGTGATGTGGCCTGAACCGGGTTGCTTGGCTTCCCGCTGCCAGTGAGCATGGGGGCAGGCCCACCCCCTGCTGCTGGCCCCAACCCCCAGCCAGGCCCGCGGCCGGGAAGGCTCTGCCTCTGCACACGGCAAGGAAGGCAGCAACACAGCTCTCTCCCCGCATCCATCTTCGTTTCACATCACCACTTGGGCCATCCCAGGGCAGGGCGTCCCCACCCAGGCCACACGCAGCAAGGGCCTTACAGGGGGTGCAGCTTGTTCACAGACTCATCCTCATGGGTCCTCTGCAGGTCCAGCTGGATCTTCTTGATGAGAGGAAGACAGAAGCCAAGAGCAATTTCTAGCTTCTCCTCCTTATCAATCCCATATTCCTGCAGCAGCAGCAGAAAGGAAGAACATAAGAATGGGCAGACTGGTCAGAGCAACGGGCCATGGAAGCCAGAGCTCGTCTTCTGACAGCAGCCAATGCCAGGCGCTTCCTCCCGCCGCCCAGCCCCAGCATCTGGCACTCGGAGGCCAGGGACATCCAGAGCAAGGGGTTGCAACCCCACCCTCTTGGCCCGCCCTTCAGCACCTTGTAGCTTTATTTGAACCCATTGATACTTGGGGACCTGCCAGCAAGTTCCACAGGCTCGACTGTGTGAAGAGACACGTCCTTGTGCGGGTCTGGATCTGCTGCCTATTCACTTCATTGGGGGACGCCGGCTTTGTGTCATGTAAAGGGGAAACAACACTTCCCGCTTCACTGCCTCCACTCCTCTCCCGGCTTCAGAGACCGCTAGGATACCCAGACTGAACTGTGCCGTTCACCCCCACAATGGACAGTCCCAGTCTTTTTAATCTCTCCTCGGGCGGAAGGTGCTCTAGGCACTCGTCAGTTTTGTGGCCCTGCTGTACCTTTGCCATTTCCAAATATACTTTCTGCGCTGGGGCAAGCAGAACCACACACGTTATTCCGGCTTTAGAGATTTGCCTTACCTACCTCTTTCCTAATGGTTCCCAACATCGCTAGCTCTGACTGCAGCTTCACATTGAGCAGATGGTTCAGAGAACTATTCACAATGACTCCAAGATCTCTCTCGAGCACTAACACTTGCTCTCCTGTGTGCATGACTTTGCATTTGCCAACACTGGATTTCACCAGTCACTTTTTCAGCCCTCACCCAGTTTTGTGAGATCCCTTAGCAACGCTTCAGAATCTGCTGGCAAGATGCCTTGGGTAGTTCTGTGTCATCTGCAAATGTTGCCCCCTCCCTGGCTCTCCAAAGCCATGTCTGGGTTCCTTGAGAACTCCTGGGTGAGCAATCACTCGACCAATTCCTTCCAAAACCTCCTCGATTGCCATGCTAAGCCAGGACACGTCCTCAGATCTGTCACCTACAAAGACAGGCTTGGGAGTGGAATCTCCCTTGCCCTCAGCAGGTAAGACCAATGCAAAGAATTAATTTGTATTCTCCACAATGGCCTTGTCTTCCTTGAATGCTCCTTTAGGACCCTGATCGTGCAATACTGATCGCAGTCTAGACGCTCTTTTTCGACAGAGGCTTTGTCAACAGTATCTGTCAACAAAGCCTCTGTCGAAAAAGGCGTGCAGTCTAGACGCAGCCCTAGTGACTCACTGCGAGAGGCACTCTCCTGCTGGTCCAGTATGGCCAGAGATGAAGACGGCCAGGCATTTAATGGGACACTTGCAGCCAAGGACAGGCCAAAAGTCAAATGTGGTTTATTGACAGGTGTCTTCCTAGGTTCCAGAAGACTCCACCCAGCAAGATGGCTATTTCCATAGCTTAATCTAGATCACAAGCCTGTCGCATTGTGCTTGCTGGCTGTGGTTCGATGCCACTCTTGCCCAGAAGGTCGACTCCCTCCTGAACACCTCTGGAAATAAGAGCTCTGCTTCTGAAACCGCAAAGCAAATACAGGTTGCACCTCCCTAAACCGGGACTCTCTGGTCTAGCAACATCCAGGGGCTGACGCCTGCCAGACAGCCAACCCTGCCAGCGGACTGGAAGGAAGGCCGGCCAGCTGGCTGGCTGGACTGTCCGATGACAGATGTCAGCCCCCAGCCCTGGCCCCAGTGTTGCACACAGAACACTGCGCATGATCCAAGCTTTCTGCACCTGAGGTGGTACGGGACACACTGACCTTTCCCGAGTCTTGGAACCCTTCTGGCTAAGAGGGAGAGGCCAGGGGACCAGTGGGCAATGCTCTCTAGAAGACAGGGTGGCTTGCAGAGTAGCCGCCTTGAAAATGCAGATGTAGGAACTGTTCAGTGCAGTGACACCAACCAGCTGCGTAGTGGCTTTGCACACCCCGTGGGGAGGCCCGAGCAGAGAGCGAGCACCAATCCTAAGGGCCAGTGGAAAAAGAGTCGAGCCCGACTGTACCTGGGGTATGACCACATCCGCCAAAGCTTTGGAGAGCTTGAAGAGTTCAGCAGTGCCCTCCAGCTTCAGGCTGCTATTGTGCTGCACATCGTACTTGATGCAGTCATAGATGTCAGGGATCTTGCTGATGTCATAGCGCCCATTCTTCATGTGGAAATCCCTCTCCAGCTTGCTCCAGCGTTGCAGCATCAGCTCCAGCGTCTCGCTGTGGTACAGCTGCAGGTCTAACACAAGTCTGTTCTCAGAGGAGCAACCAAGACTCTCTCTACATGGTGTCTGAAAACCTGCGGTGCCAAGCTGAGCCAGGCCCATGGGGCTCCCTCTAAGCTGTGTGGCAGAACAGCCCCACAACTGCTTAAATGAGCCCTGCCCAGCCAGGGGCTCAGGGCTTGGCGCCTGCAGCTGTCTGGCGGCGGGAGGGGCCCTTCGCCCTCTGCAACACCAGCAGCTCCCCGCTGAGGACAGAGCAGCGCGTCTCTCCCAGGCGGCGGGGGGGACACGTGTCCCTACCTCACCGCTCTGTCCTCAGCAGGGAGCAGCCTCTGTCGCGGAGGGAGAAGTGCCCCTCCCCCCCGCCAGAGAGCTTGCTGGGCGGGGCTCATTAGGACCATGCTGCCGCACAGCTTAGAGGGAACCAAGGTCTACAGGCTCCGGACTGGCCTAAGAACAGCTGCACAGAGCTGGCGAATCGCACCCAGACCTGGGCCCAGATGTCTGCAGACCCAGCCTCGGAGCCTCAATGCACGTGCCTGAGCACACCTCACATTTATTCCACACATGGATGGGGGAAGCTAGAGGGGACACTGAGAGGCGCTGAGGTAGGACCAAGTAAATCTAGACCAGCCGAGACCAAAGTCCCTTCCAGACCAACTTTGCTACAAGCGTGTTCACAGCCAGGCTACTCTTACCCGAGTTTCAACTGACAAGACTGCAGCTGTTTCTGATAGCTGGGGAAGGGAAGGACAAATACAGAAAGACCTACAGCCTCAGAGCCAATACCCCAAGCAGCCCGCACCGCTACCACCGGCAATCCCTCTACAGCCTCATGGCCAACGCCCCAAGCAGCCCGCATTGCTACCACCGGCAATCCCTCTACAGCCTCATGGCCAACGCCCCAAGCAGCCCGCACCGCTACCACCGGCAATCCCTCTACAGCCTCATGGCCAACGCCCCAAGCAGCCCGCATTGCTACCACCGGCAATCCCTCTACAGCCTCATGGCCAACGCCCCAAGCAGCCCGCACCGCTACCACCGGCAATCCCTCTACAGCCTCATGGCCAACGCCCCAAGCAGCCCGCATTGCTACCACCGGCAATCCCTCTACAGCCTCATGGCCAACGCCCCAAGCAGCCCGCATTGCTACCACCGGCAATCCCTCTACAGCCTCATGGCCAACGCCCCAAGCAGCCCGCATTGCTACCACCGGCAATCCCTCTACAGCCTCATGGCCAACGCCCCAAGCAGCCCGCATTGCTACCACCGGCAATCCCTCTACAGCCTCATGGCCAACGCCCCAAGCAGCCCGCATTGCTACCACCGGCAATCCCTCTACAGCCTCATGGCCAACGCCCCAAGCAGCCCGCATTGCTACCACCGGCAATCCCTCTACAGCCTCATGGCCAACGCCCCAAGCAGCCCGCACCGCTACCACCGGCAATCCCTCTACAGCCTCATGGCCAACGCCCCAAGCAGCCCGCATTCCTACCACCGGCAATCCCTCTACAGCCTCATGGCCAACGCCCCAAGCAGCCCGCATTGCTACCACTGTCAATCCCTCTACAGCCTCATGGCCAACGCCCCAAGCAGCCTGCATTGCTACCACTGTCAATCCCTCTACAGCCGTGGTCACCAACCCGTCGATCGCGATTGACTGGTCGATTGGGGGGCTTGACCAGTTGATCGCGAGGCATTTGGCCCCCCCCCCCCATTTCTCCCTACCCCCAAGAAGAAGCCTCCACTGACGCTACCTCCAGTGACAATGGAGGTAGCGCCGGATTCCTGCGGGTTGGGGGGGCGGAGGCGGGGGGGGGGGGGGCTCGCAGCTGCGCGCCACGTCTGGAGTTTTAGGAAGTGCGCCGGCTGCTCCCCCCTCCCCCAAACAGCCGGCGCATTTCCTGAAACGCCGGGTCTGTCACACGCCGGCAACTTCCTTCCCCTGCTGCCTTCCTGCACGGGGAATGGGGGAAGTAGGAGTCCTGGGACTGCACCAGCTCCAACTGCTCAGGAAGCATGCGGCTGCTGTGGGGAGTGGAGGAGCAGGGCGCACACGCTTCCTGAGCAGCTGGAGCTGGCACAGTCCCTGGACTCCTACTCCTCCCCCCCGCATGCAGGAAGACAGCGGGGGGAAGGAAGTCGCCAGCGCGCGACAGACCGGCTGTTCAGGAAACTCGCTGGCTGTTTGGGGAAGGGGAAATAGTGCACATGATTCCTGAGACCCGGACCTGGCGCGCAGCTACAGGATCCCCATGAAATGGCCCCAGCTGTCCCTGTTCCCTCCCCCTAGTCAATCCCCCTCCCACTACGAGTACCCTGCCCCAGCACCCACCATCACCCTTGCCCCGTGCCCCAGCACCCACCAGCACCCTGCCACCCCCAACCCCAGAATCCTGTCCCCTGCCCCAGCACCCTGCTCCCTGTCCCAGAACCCTGTCCCCTGCCTCCACCAGCACAGTTGGGGCCACATTAGTGAGGCTTAGGGTTTTTTAGAGGGGTTGGTTTTTTGCATCTCACTTGTGTGGCCCCGACTGACTTTTCTGTGGGTCAGTGACCTATGACTCAAACCAAGTTCCTTGTCCCTCTCATAAATAAGGACAATGCTGAAACCTTTTGTGTTTGAAATAATATTTTATTTAGAAATGAAGCCTGGCCAACAAGCCCCCATCTGGCTGCAGCATCGTAACACTCCTGCACACACACACACCCGACCCCAAATCTGAGCCCCATACACTGGAACCCCCGGTCCTGAGCCTCTCACATCCCCAAACTCCTGCACCCCCACATCCTCAGTCTTCTGCCCCAACACTCCTGCACCATCCACACACTGCAAATCTGTGTCCTGAGCCCATCATACTCCCAACCCAAACCCCTGCACCCTCACATCCACAACCCTGTGGCTTGCTCAGCACCCCAACCTTCCACCTGACCCCAACGCTCCCCAGCCTGGAGCCCCCTCCCCAAGCCAGCATCCCCTTCTCCATTCAAATTCCCTTCCAGAGCTTGCACCTCTCACTCCTTTCCACACCCAAATCCCTCATTCCCACCCCAGAGCCTGCACCTCCTATCTCAACCCTGAGTGTGTATAAGGGCTGGGGATAGCAAGTGATGGAGAAGAGGGGAACAGAGAAGGTGGGGCCTCAAAGAAGGGGTGGAGCCTTGGGGAAGGGAGAGGGTAGATCTTGGCTTGTCCTGACATTTAAAAAGTGATCTTGGGTGTAAAGGGTTGGAGACCACTGCTCTACAGCCTCATGGCCAACGCCCCAAGCAGCCCGCATTCCTACCACCGGCAATCCCTCTACAAGCCTGATGGCCTATGCCCCAAGCAGCCTGCCTTGCCACCACTGGCAATCCCTCTACAGCCTCATGGCCAACGCCCCAAGCAGCCTGCAATCCCTCTAACACCCTGAGCACAAAGCAATCTGAACATGGCTTCCAATAGCAATGGTGTCGATAAATCCCTGTAATATTATCATTCTCATATAACTTTGCATTAAGATCTTATCCTTTTAGATATATCTTTGTTAAGTGTTCTCATAGAATCTCTGTAACATTTCTCCTATAACTTTGTATTAAGAGAAACTTTCCTTTTTATATAGATAGATCTTGTAAGAGAAAATGTCTTTTGAGCTCTCCCCTTTCCTTGACTGCCCTGTTGAAATGAATGAGGGGTGAATGGAGAATGAAAGGGGGGCACCTCCAACAGCAGTTGCAAGGGTGGAGAGGGGCTGGGAGCCAGACCTAAGACAATACCTGTGCAGTGAGCTCATTAAGAAAACTGGACAGACAGACGCCTTGGGAGTCAAGCAGCAAGTGCCTGCCCTTGGAAGAACTCTCTTTGAAGCAGCATTAGGAAAGGTGAGGTGATGACTAATTGGCTGCATGAGAGGGATAAATATGAGGCATCTTGCAGAGGGACCCCGGGTTTTCGTATTGTCAACATGGGAGCATCGATCCGGATCGGCAGAAGCCCGGCTCCACCCCTCCCCCATCTAACTCACCTGGCCAGTGCAGTTAGGGGGAGCAACTTTTGGTAACAAGAAGACGGAGTGTGCTTGTGTGTGTGAGAGAGTGCATGAGTGTCATGTATCCTGTGCATATGATAAGTAATGACTGATCTATGAATGTTCAATAAATGTGGCGTGTTGCCTTATCTCCCTGAAAAAGATCCCGGGTGCTTCTTTTAAGCACAACAATGGGAGCGTCAGACCAGACCTTCTGCCATTCTTTGGAAGGCTGCTCCTCTGGAGCTCAGCTCTAATGCATGAAGGGAGCAGCTGAGCAGCAGACAGGCTTCTCTCCAAGAGGGTGTTTCCTAGGCCTCTTTGCTGCAGACACATTTCTACAGCTCAGAGCGCTTGCATGCACAGGCCCAGTCAAGAGGGCTCTGCTCCAGACCCCCTCGTCCCACACCCAGCTGCTCACCTGCAGATTTGGGATCTTCCAGACGTTTGCGTATCTGGGAGGTGAGGTTCTCAATCAGGGCAAACACCTGGTTACAGATCTCTACGGGATTCTGGATGGAAGTCATGGAGTTGACCAGAGAGAGGCTGCCTGTAGGTGCTAACTGTGGAGTAAAGAACACAAAGGTTAGTACCTGTGCAGACCGGATCCAGCTCAGCCCAACCATTCAGCTTCTGGAAATGGTATGCAAGTGACCACCTGTCTTCCTGTGTAACAGTCACCCCGCACACCCGCCACAGGCTATGCCTCCCCAACCCTCCACCGGCCTCTCAGCTCACGTCTCTCTCCAGAGGGGGCGGAGTGGTAGTCCTAGGTGAGGAGCCATTTCCTCTTTTCTAATGGGTCTCTGCTTCTTCCATTCCAGGACCTCTGGTTATTAGAGGAAAAGTGTGGGGCCCCGCCCCAGTCTAGCTGTAAGGAAGGGAAGGGTGGTCACAACCTCGAGCCCATACTTCACTCAGCACAGAGGAGAGTCTGGGCCTGTCACACACATGGAGTGGGCTGGATCCAGGCCTGGTTACTTTATTTCCCAGCTCAGCTGCCAAGACTGCTCCAGGTAGGCCTGGGAGGAAGAGGCCCCATGCTTACCTGGGGAAGGTGTCCCCTTCACCTCAGAGAGGAAGAGGCCAAAGCCTACAACCAACTTGGCCTCAGAGTCAACAACAAGAAAACTAGCACTCCACTAACAGGCTCTCAATCACCAAGATCTTGCTCTTATCATTCAGAACAGTCGAATCCCTGGAAACTGTCGAGCGCTTCCTTTATCTTGGCAGCTATCTGTAGCAGAAAGCCAACACTGACAGAAATTCAACACTGCCAATGCGCCACTGCAACCTCTGAATGCTTGAGAAAACATCTTCAAAAACTGTGACATCAAGAATCAGACCAGATGTGCCAGGCTCTTGGTATCCCTGCTCTCAGTACGGAGCCAAACTAGGCTCATGTACAGCAGACACCTCAAGGTTCTTGACCGATACCCCATCATCAACAGGGCCTTTGCAAGACCTTCCGGATCAGGTGGCATGACCAACACTGACGTCCTGTTCCAAGCAAGCCTGCAGCATTGAAACTACAACCCTCCGCCACCGACTCTGCCGGGCTGGTCATGTTCTCTGAATGCCAGAAAAGGGGCTCGCAATGAAGGTAATGTACTCACCACTGAGCCATGGCCAATGCATGAGGAGGGGGTGAAACAAGCACTTCAAGGACTCGCAGTGAGAGAGGATAGGCTCCGCCTTTCTCAGGTGCCCGGTGGCACACGGTGCAAGGCCTGGCAGAGCAGTGAGAGGAGAGGCTCTGAGCCCAGTGGCACACGGTGGAAGGCCTGGCAGAGCAGTGAGAGGAGAGGCTCTGAGCCTGGTGGCACACGGTGGAAGGCCTGGCAGAGCAGTGAGAGGAGAGGCTCTGAGCCCGGTGGCACACGGTGGAAGGCCTGGCAGAGCAGTGAGAGGAGAGGCTCTGAGCCTGGTGGCACACGGTGGAAGGCCTGGCAGAGCAGTGAGAGGAGAGGCTCTGAGCCCGGTGGCACACGGTGCAAGGACTCACAGAGCAGTGAGAGGAGAGGCTCTGAGCCCAGTGGCACACGGTGGAAGGCCTGGCAGAGCAGTGAGAGGAGAGGCTCTGAGCCCAGTGGCACACGGTGCAAGGCCTGGCAGAGCAGTGAGAGGAGAGGCTCTGAGCCCAGTGGCACACGGTGCAAGGACTCACAGAGCAGTGAGAGGAGAGGCTCTGAGCCCAGTGGCACACGGTGCAAGGCCTGGCAGAGCAGTGAGAGGAGAGGCTCTGAGCCCAGTGGCACACGGTGCAAGGCCTGGCAGAGCAGTGAGAGGAGAGGCTCTGAGCCCGGTGGCACACGGTGCAAGGACTCACAGAGCAGTGAGAGGAGAGGCTCTGAGCCCAGTGGCACACGGTGCAAGGCCTGGCAGAGCAGTGAGAGGAGAGGCTCTGAGCCCAGTGGCACACGGTGCAAGGCCTGGCAGAGCAGTGAGAGGAGAGGCTCTGAGCCCAGTGGCACACGGTGCAAGGACTCACAGAGCAGTGAGAGGAGAGGCTCTGAGCCCAGTGGCGCACGGTGCAAGGCCTGGCAGAGCAGTGAGAGGAGAGGCTCTGAGCCCGGTGGCACACGGTGCAAGGCCTGGCAGAGCAGTGAGAGGAGAGGCTCTGAGCCCAGTGGCACACGGTGCAAGGCCTGGCAGAGCAGTGAGAGGAGAGGCTCTGAGCCCAGTGGCACACGGTGCAAGGCCTGGCAGAGCAGTGAGAGGAGAGGCTCTGAGATGCATGACCTGGAAACGCCTGTCCAGCTGGTATCCAGCAGGACCGAGAGTCCCTTTCGAAGTCACTGCTTTCCAAAACACTCCCCATTCCCAGAAGTGCGACCCACTGTGCTCTTTGTGCCTCACACTGAGCTGTATCAAAATGCCTGCAGGTCTAAGCAGCCCAGCTTACCACAGGATTCAGATCCCCCGTGGAACTGACCTCTCCATGAGTTACCATTCCATCCATCGCTGTGTCACCCCCAGCCCCGCAAACTTTACCAGCCATTATTTTATACTTTCCGCTTGGTCATCGGTAAGGGTACTGATTAGCACTGGGTGAAGAACACATCTGAGGGACCACACCATGAACGCCCTCATAGAATGATTCCCCATTTACAACTGATTTGAGATATAGGATTTTGAATCCACTGAATATAGGCTACATCAGTTCCGGACCTTGATAATCTTTTAATCATATCACAGGGGACTAAGTCAAATGCCTTACAGACGTCTAAATGCATTTCAGCACTATTACCTTTGTCAACCAGACTTGTAAACTCATTAGAAAGTGGTATCAGGTTAGCTGTTTCCCACAGAATCATGCTGACTGGAATTAACTAACCAATTCCTTAGCAACTAGCCAATTAGCCCATTATAAGACGGGATTTTCAGGTCTCTCCTGCATGTCGGTCTTCTCTCCTGAGCCTCCGGTCTCTTGCTCCGTCTCTCTCTTTCTCTCCTCCTCCTACTGCCTCCCCCGCTCTCTCTCAGCTCTCCTCCGCCTCCTGCCTCTCTCTCTGTCTCTCTCTTTCTCTTCTCCTCCCCCTCCTGCCTCTCACTCAGGGGACCGTGGAGCCCAAACATCTGTTTAGGCTCCGCACTCCCCGTGCTGCATGGGGAGCGCAGAGCCCAGTCGTTTGCGCCACTTGCTCCCGCGCGGTGGCCCGGCTGAGCGGCGCAGAAGTCAGCCGAGTGCCACGGCGGGAGGCGAAGGGGGGCGGGATGGTGATGTTCACGGCCAGGGGGCGGGGCTTGGAGCCGCTGTCACGCTGCACATCACCGCCCCACCCCCCTTCACCTCCCACCATGGCACTCGCCTGACTTCCGTGCCGCTCAGCCAGGCCACCGCGAGGGAGCCCAAACAGCCGCTTGCTCCCCTGCAGCAGCCCAGCTAAGCGGTGCAGAAGTCAGCCGAGCGCCACGGCAGGAGGCGAAGGGGGGCAGTGACGTTCATGGCCAGGGGGCGAGGCCTGGAGCCGCTGTCACACCGCACGTCACTGCCCCACCCTGGCACTCGGCTGACTTCTGCGCCTCTCAGCCGGGCTGCCGCGGGGGAGCAAGCGGCTGTTTGGACTCCCCCGCGGCGGCCTGGCAGAGCGGCACAGAAGTCAGCAGAGCGCCACGGCAGGAGGGGAAGGGGGGCAGGGCGGTGATGTACACGGCCAGGCCCTGCCCCCTGGCCATAGACGTCACCGCCCCGCCCCCCTTCCCCTCCTGCTATGGCGCTCGACTGACTTCTGCGCCGCTCAGCCAGGCTGCTTGCTCCACGGTGGTGGCCTGGCTGAGCAGCGCAGAAGTCAGCCGAGCGCCACGGCAGGAGGCAACAGCGCTGCCCAGAGGGAACAGCCAGCATTTCAGCGATACCGAGTCACAGACGTTGGGCTACTATATATATATATATATGACTAGCCAATTAGCCCGTCATAAGACGGGATTTTCAGGTCTCTCCTCCACGTCGGTCTTCTCTCCTGAGCCTCCGGTCTCTTGCTCCGTCTCTCCCTCTCCCTCTCAGCTCTCCTCCACCTCCTGCCTCTCTCGCCGTCTCTCTCTCTCTCTTCTCCCCTTCCTGCCTCTCACTCTCTCTCCGCTCTCCTCTGTCTCTGTCGGGGATGCACGCTCGTCCAGGCCCCGCCCCCTGGCCGTGTACGTCACTGCCCACCCCCTTCCCCTCCCGCCATGGCGCTCAGCTGACTTCTGCGCCGCTCAGCCGGGCCACCGCGGGGGAGCAAGCGGTGCTAGCGGCCGTTTGGGCCCTACGCTCCCCATGCAACACGGGGGTGCTACATGGGGACCGCGGCACCCAAACAGCCGCTTGTGCCGCTTGCTTCCCTGTGGCAGCCCGGCTGAGCGGTGCAGAAGTCAGCCGAGCGCCACGGCGGGAGGCGAAGGACGTGACTCAGGCAACAGCGCTGCCCAGAGGGAACAGCCAGCATTTCAGCGTTACAGAGTCACAGACATTGGGCTACTATATATATGATTACATCCCATATAAGCATTTCCACATTTTGCCAGGCTCCATGTTAGACTGTCTGGACTAGAACCACTCAGTTAATCCCTTTTAATGCCAGGACTTTCGTTTTTTCTCCAGATTCTGCAAGGCCTGGGATAGCTCTGTCCCAAATTAAAGTGTCATTAAAGGAGGTTTTGGAACAAATTGATAATTAATAGTAATAAGGCACCAGGACCAGATGGCATTCACCCAAGAGTTCTGAAAAAACTGAAATGGGAAATTGCCGAAAGAACTAACTGTGATTTGTAACCTATCATTTAAATCAGATTCTGTACCAAAATGACTGCAATATAGCAAAAGCGACACCAACTTTTAAAAAAAGGTTCCAGAGGTGATCCCAGCAATTGCAAGCTAGTAACCCTGACTTCAGTACCAGGAAAACCAGTTGAAGCTATGGTACAGAACAAACTTGTCAGACGTGTAGATGAACATAACTGTTGGGGAACAATCAACACGGTTTCTGTAGAAGGAACTCATGCCTCACCAATCTACTAGAATTCTTGGGAGGGGAAGGAGGGAATCAGCAAGCATGAGGACAAGGGGAATCCAGTGGAATTAACGTTCTTAGATTTCCAGAAAGCTTTGACAAGGTCCCTCACCAAAGGCTCTTAAGCAAAGGAAGCTGTCATGGGATAAGAGGGAAGATCCTCTCATGGACTGAGAACTGGTTAAAAGACAGGAGACAAAGGGTAGCAATAACTGGTCAGTTTTCAGAATGGAGAGAGGTAACTAGTGGTGTCCCCCAGGGGTCTGTCCTGGGACCCATCCTACTCAATATTCATAGCATGCATCCTTTCGTCTGTGGGAGACTGGGGGTATTGCAGCCTGTGAGATAGGTGGTTTGCAATGTCTCATGTGACTGACCAGTCCAACCTGAGACTTGCATGACCTTTGGCAGTTACTGAAATATTTGCATCTTGGAGGGCAGCTGCTTGCTTCCTATGGGCTCTTTTCTTAAAGCTGTAGGAGCCAGTTTTGGTCATGGCCTTTGATACACCGATGGAGACAGTGTTGTCACTGGCCAAGATCTTCCATTGGTCTGGATCAATTCCAAATTCTTTCATTTCTCACTTGCATGCATCTTTACAGCAAAGCCTGGGATGCTTTGTTATTCCCTCTGACCGCTCCCTGTATAGCATAGAATCATGGAACACTAGAATTGGAAGGGACCTCGAGAGGTCATCAAGTCCAGTCCCCTGCCCTCACAGCAGGACCCAGCACTGTCTAGACCAATGGTCACCAACCAATAGATCAGGATCTACTGGTAGATCTTGGAGCCTCTGACAGGTGATCTTGACTGGTTTGGCTGGGACACTAGCAAGCTCTGGCACTTCAGCTGCCCCTCCCCACACTGCCCTGCTGTTCCTGCCCAGAGCCTCAGAGCTGCCACTGGGAGCCTCCTGCTTGTTGTGCAGGGTGAGGGAGACAGAGGCAGGGGGGCACTGATGTCACTCTGTCCCCCTCTCCTATACCCCATCTTCACAGACTGAGGAGGGTGGGGCCTCAGCAAACGGGTGGAGCAGGGGAAGGGCCTTGGAGAAGGGGTGGAGCAGGGGTATTTGGGTTTGACGTAGATCTTGGACTGACAAATTCAAAAAGTAATCTTGTGCTTAAAAAGGTTGGAGACCCCTGGTCTAGACCATCCCTGACAGGTGCCTCTCTAACCTGCTCTTAAATATCTCCAGAGATGGAGATTCCACAACCTCCTCAGGCAACTTATTCCAGTGTTTAACCACCCTGACAGTTAGGAAGTGTTTCCTAATGTCCCACCTAAACCTCCCTTGCTGCTGTTTAAGCCCATTGCTTCTTGTTCTATCTTCAGAGGCCAGGAAGAACAAGTTTTCTCCCTCCTCCTTGTGACACCCTTTTAGATACCTGAAAACTGCTATCATGTCCCCTCTCAATCTTCTCTTTTCCAAACTAAACAAGCCCAATTCTTTCAGTCTTCCCTCATAGGTCATGTTCTCTAGACCTTTAATCATTCTTATTGCTCTTCTCTGGACCTTCTCCAATTTCTCCATATCTTTCTTGAAATGCGGTGCCCAGAACTGGACACAATATTCCAACTGAGACCTAATCAATGCAGAGCAGAGCGGAAGAATGACTTCTCGTGTCTTGCTCACAACACTCCTTTTAATGCATCCCAGAATCATGTTTGCTTTTTCGGCAACAGTGTCACACTGTTGACTCCTTCCTAGACAGTCACTTCCCATTCTGTATGTGTGGAACAGATTGTTCCTTCCTAAGTGGAGCACTTTGCATTTGTCCTTATTACACTTCATCCTGTTTACCTCAGACCATTTCTCCAGATCATTTTGAATTTTGACCCTATCCTCCAAAGCAGTTGCACCCCCTCCCAGCTTCGTATCATCTGCAAACTTAATAAGCGTACTCTCTATGCTGATATCTAAATCGTTAATGAAGATATTGAACAGAACCGGTCCAAAACAGATCCCTGCGGAACCCCACTTGTTCTGCCCTTCCAGCAGGATTGTGAACCGTTAATAACTACTCTCTGAGAACGGTTATCCAGCCAGTTATGCATGCACCTTAGAGTAGCCCCATCTAAGTTGTATTTGCCTAGTTTATTGAGAAGAAGGTCATGCGAGACCGTATCAAACGCCTTACTAAAGTCTAGGTAAACCACGTCCACCGCTTCTCCCTTAGCCACAAGACTCGTTATCCTATCAAAGAAAGCTATCAGATTGGTGGGACATGATTTGTTCTTTACAAATCCATGCTGGCTGTTCCCTATCACCTTATTATCTTCCAAGTGTTTGCAGATTATTTCCTTAATTACTTGCTCCATTATCTTTCCTGGCACAGAAGTTAAATTGCCTGGTCTGCAGTTTCCTGGGTTGTTCTTATTTCCCTTTTTATAGATGGGCACTAGATTTCCCCTTTTCCAGTCTTCTGGAATCTCTCCCAACTTTCATGATTTTTCAAAGATGATAGCTAAAGGCTCAGATAAGGAGCTGATAGAGGAGGTGAGTATTCTAGGATGCATTTCATCAGGTTCTGGTGACTTGCAGACATCTAACTTTTCTAGGTGATTTTTAACTTGATCTTTTTTTATTTTATCTTCTAAACCTACCCCTTTCCCACTAGCATTCACTATGTTAGGCATTCCTTCATCAGACTTCTCGGTGAAGACTGAAACAAAGAAGTCATTAAGCATCTCTGCCTTTTCCAAGTTTCCTGTTATTGTTTCTCCCTCCTCACAGAGCAGTGGGCCTTTGCCCCCCATAACACAAGAACTGGGAGGGAGGGGGTTCAAATGAAATTAATTGGCAATAGATTTACAACAAAAAAGTTTTTCTTCATGCAGCGCACAGTCAACCTGTGGAACTCCTTGCCAGTGGATGTTATGAAGACCAGGACTTTAACAGGGTTCAAAAATGAGTTAGATAAATTCATGGAGGACAGGTCTGTCAATGGCCATTAGCCAGGATGGGCAGGGATGGTGTCCCTAGCTTCTGTTTGTCAGAAACTGGGAATGGGTGACAGAGGAGGGATTGACATGATGATTACCTGGTCTTTTCACTCCCTGTGGGGTGCCTGGCACTGGCCATGGGTGGCAGACAGGATAACGGGACACAGACAGGATACTGCCCCCCATGGCCATTCTTACGTTACCTTTTCGTAATCCTCCTCGCAGAACCTGGCATCCTTCTGCATGATGTCGTGTAGCCGCGCCTTCACTCTGTGCTGGCAGCTGCTCAGGGAGTCACTGTCGCTGTCCAGCAGCCCATTCATATTGGCACTTTTTACCATTTGCACCAGGATGGGCGTCAGCTCGCCCTCCAGAGCCAGGAGCCCCTGGAGTAGAGCAGCAGAGGGGTTCAGCCCAGGGGCACAAGCAAGCACGCTTTCCAACAAACGCCGGGATCAGTTTCTCCCCCAGGAGGCACCCAATGAAATTCTAGTCTGGCAAGCCTAGAAGGGGGGAGGGGCTCTATGAGCTACATTCCAACTGTACCAGAGCCTGTGAGCCCTGCCTTACACCAAGCCCCTGGCTCAAGCATCAGGCACACCCAGGAGACTGGATGAACTACTCCAGGGACCTGATCAAAGCTGCTACTCCAGCCCTGTCATGCAGCAGAAGTGAGGTCAGTTTGCACTGCCTGGGCTGCCCTGTGCAAATGGACAGTCTCCGAAGTGCAGACTAGGGATATGCCCGGGTAGCTGGGAAACATCGCCCTTACCGGGTACTGGTTAACTGGCCCTGAGCAGCCTCATGCGGGCATTGGGAGCCGGCAGCCAGTGGCTAGGGAGGGATCCCAGGCGTAATCAGTTAACTGGTTAGACTACGGACGTTAAGGACTAGTCACTGCCCCCCCCTCCCATGCTGCCTCTATCATATAGAGGCAGCAAAGAGGGGAGGGAAGAGGGGTACTTCAAAGTGGCAGCGCCATGCAGAGCCCAGGGTATGGGCTCCACGTGGCGCTGGCACTTTGAAACGCAGCAGCACTGCGTGGAGCCTGGGGAGTGCCCAGCTGACTCTGGGGTTCCGCGGAAATGCCGCACAGAGCCTGGGGTCAGCTGGGGAGTCTCCGGGCTCTTGTGCATTTCAAAGTGGAAGCACCCACGTGGAGCCCAGAGTCAGTGGAACTTCCCACTGGCCCCAGCTGCACAGGGAGTTCCAACTTGGAAATGCACAAGAGCCCCAGCTGGGGAGGAAGTGCCTGTCGACTAGTAAATTAATTAATATTTAACATCCTTAGGTTAGACATCGTGTTTTCCCAGGATTTTACATGCCGAGTGTGGACAGTCTCAAACAGTACCCTTAGGACAGCAAGAGGGTTACTCCTGGGGAACAGACCGGGCCTACTCCCAAGGTAAATCATTCCCAAGCCATGTCGAGGGAAGTTTCGTAGCAGCTCCAATAGTGCAGATCTGCTGCTGGCCACAAACCAGCTCTGGGTTATGTGGGCTGCAGAGGACATGGCTGTGGATGGAGCTGATGCCACAAGAGAGGAGTCACCTTTGCAAAAGCTGCTGCTGTCATCTGAACCCTACCCTCGTCTGAAGCATAGATCTTGAGGTCGTGCCGGTAGGTGCTGTGCAGCCTGAGCAGGCCACACCCTGGGAAGCCAGCATAGTCACCTGCAACAGAGAGCAGAGATTGAAACCCAACACCTGCCAGGAGCCGTTCGTCACACACATCCCAACAGGCCACGTCCTTCGGGGCCAGCTGCCTTCCTGAGGCAGTCACAGCTCTCTGCCACGGTCATGCGCGTCCAGCCACAGGCTGCTGCTGTGGTGGGGAAGGAGCTGGCAAGCTCAGCTTCTCCAGATCCTCTGAGGCAGGGGGGCAGCCACACGCTACAGGACTAGCGTTGCAAACACTCTCCTCTCCCGGCTCTGCTTTATTGCCAGACTAAGCCATGCCAATCCCTTGCTGTCCAGGCTGCTCCTCCACCCTCCACAGCCCTTTCTAGGGACTGAATGGTCATTACAGCTCCTGGCTTCCTGGGCCCGACAGCACCGGGCAGCCCCTGCCCCTCTCACCAGCCTCTGCCATGGATGCTCTCAGGCTCCACACCCAGGCCCTTGCCAGCAGAACCCTAAGTGCCGCAGCTATTCCACTGGGTCTCCTCGCGCAGCCCCAACCTGCTGCCCGGTCTCATTCCGAGTAGCAAGCGGACTTCGCGTCTCCCCACCCCCGTCTCCCACCTACTCACCCAGCACACGGAGCAGGCAGCCTGCTCGCAAACCAGCGAGGCCACCTTCCAGGGTGAGAGCAGAGAAGAGCTGCCTGCCCTGTTAGGAACTCCAGTGGCACCAGCCTAGCCCTACTGGCTCCGGGGTCCTGGCTCCCCCACACACCAAAGCCCAGCTCGAGGACATGCAGCAAGGCTCTTGGAAACAGCCTGCCCATCAGAACTAGAACTGCAAACGCCTCACTGTGCAGGCACAGACACTTGTGCGCAGGGTTGCCAGGTGTCCGGTACTGGCCCGGACAGTCCGGTATTTTCTTTGTGTCTCGGACGGAAGGCCTCCTGGGACATTCCTCCCCTGCCGCGTCTGGCGGGAGTGAGGAGTGTGTAGCGCTGGGATTTAAAGGCACAGTGACCCTTATTTTATGCAGGTTTTTTTTGTTTGCTCAACAAGTTTGGTGTCCCCCCCCCTTTTTTTTTCCCCCTCAACCAATTTTTTCCCCATCACGTTCGGTATTTTTTGGGAAAGCATCTGGCAACCCTACTTGTGCATGCAAAGCTGGAGACAGCCAGCTCAAAGCCAAGCATTTCTAATGGACCCTCACAGTGAAGGGCCAAAAGGCACTATTAGATCATCAAGCACAAGACACCCCTGAACAGAGACTAAGATCTTGTATTTGATGAAAACATCGGCCAGAAATGCACCAGTCTTGATTTGAGAACAGCAACAGCAGGAGAATTAGAGAAGAGTGAGAATGGAAAGGACCAAGACAGAGTCATAAGAACATTAGAACGGCCACACTGGGTCAGAGCAAAGCTCCATCTAGCCCAGTGTCCTGTCTGCCAATAGTGGCCAGTGCCAGGTGCCCCAAAGGGAGTGACCAGAAACAGGGAACTGTCAAGTGATCTCTCTCCTGTCACCCACTCCCAGCCTCTGACACACAGAAGCCAGGGACACCAGGCCTGCCCATCCTGGCTAACAGCCACTGATGGCCCCATCCTCCATGAATCTATCCAGCTCTTTTTTGAACCCTGTTCAAGTCCTGGTCTTCACCACATCCTCTGGCAAGGAGTTCCACAGGTTGACAGTGTGCTGTGTGAAGAAAAACTTCCTCTTGTTTGTTTTAAACCTGCTGCCTATTAATTTCATTGGGTGACCCCTAGTTCTTGTACTGTGGGAATAAGCAAATAACTTTTCCTTATTCACTTTTTCCACACCCGTCACGATTTTATAGAACCTCTGTCATATCCCCCCTTAGTCTCCTCTTTTCTAAGCAAAAAAGTCCAAGTCTTTTTAATCTCTCTTATTTTGGGACCCATTCCAAACCCCTAATCAGTTTTGTTGCCCTTTTCTGAACCTTTTCCAATGCCAATATATCTTTTTTGAGGTAAGGCAACCACATCTGTACGCAGTATTCAAGATGTGGGCATACTATGGATTTATACAGCCAAATTAGTCCCCATCATATTGTATGTATAGTTAGGATTATGTTTTCCAATGTGCATTACTTTGCATTATCAACATTAAATTTCATTTGCCATTTTGTTGCCCAATCACTTAGTTTGGTGAGATCATTTTGACGCTCTTCACAGTCTGCTTTGGTCTTAACTATCTTGAGCAGTTTAGTATCATCAGCAAATTTTGCCACCTCACTGTTACCCCTTTCTCCAGATCATTTATAAATCGATTGAATAGGATTGGCCCCAGGACAGACCCTTGGGGGACCCCACTAGTTACCTCTCTCCATTCAGAAAACTGACCATTTATTCCTACCGTTTGTTTCCTGTCTTTTAACCAATTATCAACCCATGAAAAGATCTTCCCTCTTATCCCATGACAACTTACTTTACATGAGAGCCTTTGGTGAGGGACTGTGACAAAGGCTTTCTGGAAATCTGAGTACACTACATAGGAAGCAAGCAGCTGCCCTCCAAGATGCAAATATTTCAGTAACTGCCAAAGATCATGCAAATCTCAGGTTGGACTGGTCAGTCACATGAGACATTGCAAACCACCTATCTCACAGGCTGCAATACCCCCAGTCTCCCACAGACGAAAGGATGCATGCTATGAATATTGAGTAGGATGGGTCCCAGGACAGACCCCTGGGGGACACCACTAGTTACCTCTCTCCATTCTGAAAACTGACCAGTTATTCCTACCCTTTGTCTCCTGTCTTTAACCAGTTCTCAGTCCATGAGAGGACCTTCCCTCTTCTCCCATGACAGCTTCCTTTGCTTAGGAGCCTTTGGTGAGGGACCTCGTCAAAGGCTTTCTGGAAATCTAAGTACACTATATCCACTGGATCTCCCTGTCCACATGCTGGGTGACCCCCTCAAAGAACACTAGTAGATTAGTAAGGCCTGATTTCCCTTTACAGAAACCATGTTGACTTTTCCCCAACAAAGTATGTTCATCTGCGAGTCTGACAATTTTATTTTTTACTACAGCTTAAACTAAACTTGTCCGGTACTGATGTTAGACTTACCGGTCTGTAATTGCCAGGATCACCTCTAGAGCCCTTTTTAAATATTGGCATCATATTAGCTATCGTCTAGGTCATTAGGTACGGAAACTGATTGAAAGGACAGGTTACAAACTACAGTTAATAGTTCTGCAATTCTGCAATTTCCCATTGGAGTTTTTTCAGAACTCTTGGGTGAATGCCATCTGGTCCCGGTGACTTGTTACTGTTAATTTATCAATTTGTTCCAGAAACTTCCTCTAACGGACACCTCAGTCTGGAACAATTCCTCAGATTTGTCACCTACAAAGAATTAGTCAGGTTTGGGAATCTCCCTCACATCCTCAGCTGTGAAGACCAAAGCCAAGAAACCATTCAGTTTCTCCGGAATGACCTTATTGTCTTTGAGTGCTCTTTCGCATCCTGATTGTCTAGTGGCCTCGCTGGCTGTTTAGCAGACTTCCTGCTTCTCATATATTTAAACAATTGTTGCCATTACTTTGAGTTTTGGCTAACTGTTCTTCAAACTCCTTTTTGGCTTTTTTTCTTATATTTTTACACTTCATTTGACAGAGTTTAGGCTCATTTCTGTTTTCCTCACTGGGGTTTCACTTCCACATTTTAAATGATGCCTTTTTATCTCCCACTGCTTCTTTTACTTGGTTGTTACAACTTGGTGGCACTTTTTGGTTCTCTTACTGTGTTTTTAATTTGGCCTATACATTTAAGTTGGCCCTTTACTATGGTGTCTTTGAAAAGTTTCCGTGCAGGTTGCAGGGATTTTACTTTTGGCACTATACCTTTTAGTTTAACTAACCTCCTCGTTTTCGTGTGATTCCCCTTTCTAAAATTCAATGCCACAGTGTTGGGCTGCTGAGGTGTTTTCCCCACCACAGAGATGTTCCATTTTATTACATTATGGTCACTATTTCCAAGCAGTCCAGTTATATTCACCTCTAGGACCAGATCCTGCGCCCCACTTAAGATTAAATCAAGAATAGCTCTCCCCTTGTGGGTTCCAAACCAGCTACTCCAAGAAGCAGTCATTTAAGGCAGCAGTTCCCAACCACAAACTGCTGGGTGCCAGGCCGCAACACACTGCCCAAGCACACAGGCAGGCATTGCGCTAAAACCCAGCAACAGGCAGCAGGAGTCTGGGAGCCCATTGCTTGCTAGGACCCAGCGGCAGCAGCAGAAGCTGGGGGAAGCCATCGCTGGCTCAGGCCAGCATCAGGGAGCAACTTTCAGCCTCTGCTTGCGAGGACTCTGGGGCCAGGCTCCTTGCATCGAATGCGCATATGCCAGCTGTCCACAGGGCAGGTAATCAGACATGCTACATTGGGTGCAATAAACCAGATAACCCCCACTCTGCTGCTGGGCTTCTGCCTGCATGCTCTCCTACAGAGAATTAGATTCTTGATAGGGTTTTTATTTCAATCAGGTAGAATTTGGTTTAGTTTAGTTTCGTTTAGTTGAAAAGCAGTTTTAAAGATTGCCCAGTGTACTGAGCCCCCTTCCAACTCCCCCAGAATCCCTCACAAAACTCCCTGGGGGCAGCTTCTGTTCGCTAAGCGCCCTGGTCACTTACTAGCAGGCTTTATATAGCTCTGGCTTGCCTGATACCCCCACCCTCTGGTCCAGTCCCCTGCACTCAAGGCAGGACAATGTAATAACTAGACATTCCTGACAAGTGTTTGTCCAACTTGCTTTTTAAAGCCTCCAGTGACAGATTCCACAATTTGAGGCAATTTATTCCAGTGCTAGCTACCCTGTGTGGCGTAGTGGGGGGCTGTCTGCTCTGTAACCCAGGCTCCTGCTGCGCTGCGATGTGTGATTCCCACTGACTCGCCCACATGTTGTGGTGTAGTGTCAGCACCTTGCTGGTTGCGGTGCTTGGGAGGTGGGTGGCGGAGGACCCCCACGGGCAGCTGTCTGTAGCACGGCCCAGCAAGAAGGGCCTCAGCACAGTGGCCAAACCGGTCGACTTGTTAAGGGAAGAGACGGGACAAAGGGAAGTGTGCGCTGGGGGAAGGGTCAGTCTTGGGCTGGAATCATGGAGGAACCAGTCTAAGGAGAGGGCTGGAATCCAGGGGCCCAAGGACTCCATCTCAAGGGGTCTGAGGTATCCTGGCCCAGACTCCTGTAAACACATCACGTCTATGCTGTGCTGTATCCTGGAGGAGCAATAAACCCCCTCTATTCTACCGGCTGGTGGAGTCTGTTCTTGCTGCTACGGGGTGCAGGATTGGGGGGAACCCCAACTCACCATCACGCCCTGACAGGCAGGAAGTTTTCCCTAGTGTTCAACCTAAACCCCCTTTGTAGCAATTTAAGCCTATTGCTTCTTGTTCTATCGTACGAGATAGAGAATAATTTTTCTCCCTCCTCCTTGTAACGATTTTTATGTACTTGAAAGCTGCTATCATGTCCCCTCTCAGTCTTCTCTTTTCCACACTAAACAAACCCAGTTTCTTCTATCTTCCCTCATAGCTCATGTTTTCTAAACCTTTATTTCTGTTGCTCTTCTTTGGACTCTCCCCAATCTGTCCGCATCTTTCCTGAAACATGGCCCCCAGAACTGGACCAAGACTCCAGTTGAGGCCTAATCAGCGCAGAGTGGAGAAGAAGAACGGGGGCTGGACTCAACCTCCTGAGATCTCTTCCAGCCCTAGGATTCTATGAAGAATTACTTGCAAATATATGCCAGAAAGAGGTCTGCTTTGCTTTCTTTATTGGCAGCAGGGTGACACTACCGACTCATTTAGCTTGAGATCCACTATGACCTAGAGATGTTACAAAGTGGGATTTTTTTGTAAACGTGTAACCTCTGAAATTTTCAGCAAATACAGAGGCAGCAGCACGGGGTGGGGGGAGGGGTTGCATACAACTGTGATGGTTAATCAATGAGCCAGACTCATCAGTTAACTGTTTAACTGGGTACCCTGACACATCTCTACTATGACCTCCAGATCTTTCTGCAGTACTCCTTCCTAGGCAGTTGTTTCCTATTGTGTGCAACCGACTGTTCCTCCCTAAGCGGAGTCCTTTGCATTTGTCCTTATTGAATTTCAGCCCATTTACCTCAAACCATTTCCCCAGTTTGTCCAGCTCATGCGAATAACCACCCTGCCCTCCAAAGCACTTGCAATCCCTTTCTGACTGGGGTAGCCACAAACTTTGTACGTTTTTATCAAGGGTCCAGAGGCAACAGTGGGATGAGAGGGTAGGTCTACTCACTGTTTCCTATTGTTTTATAACCAGTTACCCATCAGTGATTTTATTTACTTCCAGAAATATCAATGGCAATGTTAACCACCAATCCCTGCAGAATTCCATGAGAAACACCCCATTCAAGGATTATTTCCCCCATCAACAACCTCTGACACAGATCACCCAGTTCTTGGCCCATGAACGCAGGTTCTATGAAAACCGCATAGGGCTAAGTTTTCAAATCAGAATGCTGCTGATACAAAGTCCCGTATCTTACAGAAGTCTATTACACCCACACAGTTTCCTTTATCAACCACACTGGTCAAACCTGAGTTCAGCCTTTGAGAGGACAAGACCTAGTCCCTAGAAAACTAGCTTGACAGACATTGTATTCCTAATCCCAATGGCAACTAGCCTACAGTCTCCCGGGTCAGCCCGCTGCCCTCTTTGAATACTGGCAGATTAGCATTCCACAAATCTCCTGGAATTTTCCCAGGTTTACTGAAAATGAACAGCGGTCAGAGACCCCTCAGCCAACTTTTTGGTGCAAGCTCTCTAGGCCTGCTGGACTTTATCACTGGTCGATGCTGTTTAACACCCGCCTCTGTTACAAACAAGCTGGAAAGTAGTAAGTCATCCTCACACGACCCAACCACACAGCCCCAAGACAGGACAGAAAGAGGGACTGAATGACAGCAGCGGTGGGGCCCTGAGCCGAACCTAAAGGAAGTATTCAAATGCACTCCCAGCCCCCACCGGGGAATAGCAGGCTGCGTAAGGCCTCTGAAGTCAGAGAGCAGAGTGGATGAGCAGCAGAAAAGGAAAAGCTCACCTTGGCCTCCAGGGTACATACAGCGAAAGGCCCGGCCAAGCTCTTCCGCTTGGACCCTTCCTGCGGGGGTCAGCTCTCCACCCCATTTCAACACCAGGAGCAGCGATGGGGGGCACTCCTTACGGGCATCTAGACAGACCAACAGGCAGTCACCGTACTGCGAAGCAGGGCGCAAGCTCCAGACACCAAGGGCAGAGGAGTCTCAGCATGGGCCTGGTTTCAGGGGGCTGGACCAATGAGAGTCTAATGACCTCACTGAACACTTGCCTAGAGGATGCGGATTTGGGGAACACAGGGGTCAATCTCCAGCTCTAATGACAGAAGTTCAAGACATGCCTGACGCAAGTGAGCCCCACCCTCCCAAGGGATGGGGTGTGGGTCCCAGCCTTTGAAGGGTGCCAAGCGCTCTGGAGGCAGCTCAGAGTGGCAGAGGAGGTGCGTTCTGGCCAGTGCTCTGCCTTGGCCCCTCCATGCCAAAAATGCCGTCCTTGCTGGGTGACAAAGCAACACGCAGGTACTGAGCCCCAGGGATTAGAACCAGCCTGAGGAAGAGCATAGGGGAGGGGATGTTTCTAACCTTCATCCTCACTGGAAGCTTTTGGGTGTCCATGAGGCAGGTAGGTCAGCTGCACCTTGCGGTTAATGCCAGAGAAATGGCCGTACCTGTCACAAAGGGAGAGAAATCAACACCCGGGCCCCATCCTGCCCAAGAAGTGGGCGGAGCCACTCCAGCTCCCTGCAATGTCCTTACAGTCCTTGGACTGGCTCATTCCCTGGCAGCACCACCATGTGGTCAAGTTAAACACTGGTGCTCTACATCTGTGACCCGGCATCAAAGCTGCCTGCTGCCTCACTTAGCAAAATGGCCTGAAAGCAGACAATTTGCTTGGACTCAGAAATTAGTGTCCAGAGGGCTTCAGACAATCTAAGTTTCTCTCTGTCTTCGACAGATGAACACAGGGCCCCATAGTTCCGCCCCCTGGGTCCAAACAAGGGGAGATCCAAATCTCATAAATAGAGCGGAGTAGGGATGTACCTTTAGATGAATTAACGTATCAAATAGTGGATGGAATTTCCTGCCCACTCTTGCTGCGTTTCAAGGCGGAAGCGCTGTGAGGAGCATGGGCTGAGTGGGGGGCTGCTTGAGTCCCCCTAGCCCCATGCTCCCCACAGCCCTGCTCTTGCTGCATTTCAAGGCGGAAGCGCCACCAGTTCCCTGCAGCGCCCCTGCCCCAGCACCGGCTCCTGCTCCCCTCCCCTCCCCTCTGATGGAGGCAGCAGGGGGGGAAGCGACTAGTCGAGTCCCTAATCGACTATCTGATATGCATTTGCTTATCGGAAGTCAACTAGTCACTTACATCCCTAATTTGGGGTCCTGTATTTCGGAGGTGCCCCGAGCGTACCGCCCCACCTGCTATGCTGGCTATCCTGCAAGGCCAGACACAGAGGTGCTGGGTTCTCAAGGCCCACATTAAGGCGTCCCCGTTTTCCTGTTGTTGCATTCCACATGCAGCTCTCTAGAGCACAGGACATACGCACAAGCGCCATGCGACAAGGGAGGCGTTTCCCTTTCTCCCCATTGTTAGGGCAGGCACCGGCCTCTCCACATCATGCTCGGTGCCCAAAACTCAGAGCTGGCGCTTATGGTGTTTCGAAGCAAGCCTGGCTGCTGCCCCCTCCACTCCCTGCGGCCACCAGAAGGAGTGTGCAGCCTCTGCCACCCCGGGGACCAGCCCAGCAGCTCCTCTTGGTAGCTGCACTGTTATCCTTGGGGCGTCAGCAGCCCTAGCATGAGCCCCCCCCGCCTCGCTCCTACTCACATCTCCAGGACAGTTTTGAGCTGCTCCAGCTTGGCTCTCCTCTCTTCGATCTCGGCGTCATGGCGAGCGCCCAGCTCCACCACCAGCAGGCGTGCAATGTCCAGCACTTCCTGTCAGGGGTAACAGGCATGTGCCGCGCGCGTGCACCCACCCCCCTCCTCCAGGGGGCCAGGGAGCACAGACCCTCTGACAGACGGCACCTCGTTCTGTGGCCGCTCAGGCAGCACGTAAACGCCTCCTTCCATTCAGCTGGGGGCATCGCACTCTCCATGGCCCAGCTTTAGCTGGGATGAATTAGGGCCACTCTTGGTTTCTCACCCCCAGGTTGCATCTCTGGCCTGCGCGGGAGCACACACGAGCCTTCTCGAACTCGGAGGCGCTCCCCGCCAGGACAGCTGCACATGACTGGTCCCACACAGCTAGGCTCTCGCCCAGGAGCAGTGCCTGCTGGGAGCTAGTGGCATGGCCTGCCGAGCGCCTCCCACTGACCATCCCCATGCAGAGCTTTCACTGCCATCAGGTCACCCTGCTCTTCTGGCAGCCACCCCGGGAGCTCTCCCCTCACCTGCAGCTGCTCCGGTCTCTTCAGCTTCAGCTTCCCGGTCTTGTAGCCATCGTATTTCTCAAACAAGTCAAAGAACCTGAGAAGACAGACCCAGTCTGCCTATGCCTGGAGGGTGGTCGTCCCTATATGCCCTGCTGGGCCTGTCTTCAAGGAGAGCCAGCATGTCCGCAGGCTCATCCCCCGCCCCCTGAGTTCCCAGGGAAACAGCCTGAACAAGGAGAAGGAAAGAGCAGCCAATGGTTTCTCTCCTGGCCGGGCCCTCCCCTCCCCTTTGAGATCTCGTACTTGCAGGAGCTGCTCTCAGTGCTTGCATGGGAAAGTGAGAGCTGCCTGGGGAGGCCGGAGCCAAAGGGATTCGCTCTGACCGGAGCCAAGGAAAGCACCTCTTCCCATGCATGGCCTCTGACCGCAGCAGCTAGGCCCTCTTCCTAGCATGTCTCTGGACTACAAGAGGCCATCCCCCTTCTGCTGCACCCAGTACCTGGAGTGTTTCACCTCCATCTTCATCTTCTGCTTGGGGGTGCGGTCTCCATGTCGTATCACTGCAATAACACAGCGCAGCTCCATCCTGGGGTGGGGAAAGCCAAAAAGCACCCACCCTGTCAGGAGACAGCACCTGTCCATGTACTCCTCCCTCACCCATTTCATCAGCATCACACCGAGACAGAGCCCTTCCCATGGAAACCCTCAAGTAATAAACAAATCTTAATTTTTTTGGCTAAGTGCATCAGAAGCAGGAAGCTGCTAAACAGCCGTGAGGGCCTGGACAATCGAGATGCCAAAGGAGCACTCAAAGATAAGGTCACTTCAGAGAAGCTAACTGAATTCTAGCTTCCATCTTCGAAGCAAAGAGGATGTGATGGAGATTCCCAAACCTGAGCCATTCTTTGTAGGTGACAAATCTGAGGAATTGTCCCAGACTGAGGTGCCATTAGAGGAGGTTTTAGAACAAACTGATAAATTTAACAGTAACAAGTCACTGGGACCAGATGCATTCACCCAAGAGTTGTGAAAGTGCAGAAAGGTGAAAGTGCGGAACTATTCACTGTGGTTTGTAACCTGTCCTTTCAATCAGCTTCTCCACCAAATAGGGGCATGAAAGCATAACTGTGCTCACAGCTAACCAAGGGGTCTGGGCTCATCAGTTAACCTTCACTGTTAGATGCAAGCTCCAGTATGCACCGGGAACCAGCTTAAAAGCAGGCTCCCAGCGAGCCACCTGCTCTGGCTCCAGAGGGAGCAGCGGGGGCCGGCACGCATGGAGATCCAGCTTCCCACGCGCCTCTGCTCCCAGGGAGCTGACCTCCCCCTCCTGCATGTAACTGCTGAAATTTTTAGCAGTTACACATTTACTAAATTAACCACATTTTAACATCCCAAGAACCCTAGATTGGAGGAGAGCTAATGTGATGCCAATTTTTTAAAAGGGCTCTAGAGGTGATCCTGGCAATTACAGGCCAACATATCTAACTTCAGTACTGGGCAAACTGGTTGAAACTATAAAGACAACAATTTGTGGGGGAAGGGTCAACATGGTTTCTGTAAAGGGAAATCATGCCTCACCAATCTACTAGATTACTTTCAGGAGGTCAAAAACATGTGGACAAGGGGGATCCAGTGGATATAGTATACTTAGATTTCCAGAAAGCCTTTGGTGAGGGATTTTGTCAAATGCTCTTAAGCAAATCAAACTGTCATGGGAGAAGAGGGAAGGTCCTCCCATGGACTGATAATTGATTAAAAGACAAGTCAGTTTTCAGAATGGAGAGCGGTAACTAGTGGTGTCCCCCAGGGGTCTGAACTGGGACCCATCCTACTCAATATTCATAAATGATCTGGAGAAAGGGGTAAACAGTGAGGTGGCAAAAGACAATGCTCAACTGCTCAAGATAGTTAAGTCCAAAGCAGACTGAAAAACTTCAAAAGGTTCTCACAAAACTGGGTGACTGGGCAACAAAATGGCAGATGAATTTTCACGCTGACAAATGCAAAGTAATGCACATTGGAAAACATAATCCCAACTATACGTATAAAATTATGGGGACCAAATCAGCTGTTACCACTCAAGAAAAACCTTTTGCAGTCACCTTGGATAGTTCTCTGAAAACATCCATTCAAGGTGCAGCACAGTGAAAAAAACAAAAACAATGTTAAGAATCATTAAAAAAGGAGAGAGAATTAAACAGACTACGCCCACACCTAGAATACTGCGTACAATTGTGATCACCTCATCTCAAAAAAAGATCTATTGGCACTGGAAAAGGTTCAGAAAAGGACAACAAAAATTATGTCCCATATGAAGAGTGATAACAAAGACTTGGACTTTTCCACTTAGAAAAGAGGAGACTAAGGGGGGATATGATAGAGGTCTACAAAATTCTTTGTTTCTGTCTTCGCCAAGAAGTCTGATGATGAAGGAATGCCTGACATAGTGAATGCTAGTGGGAAGGGGTAGGTTTAGAAGATAAAATAAAAAAAGAACAAGTTAAAAATTACTTAGAAAAGTTAGAGGTCTGCAAGTCACCAGGGCCTGATGAAATGCATCCTAGAATACTCAAGGAGCTGATAGAGGAGATATAGGAGCATTTAGCCATCATCTTTGAAAAATCATAGAAGTCGGGAGAGATTCCAGAAGACGGGAAAAGGACAAATCTAGTGCCCATCTATAAAAAGGGAAATAAGAACAACCCAGGAAACTACAGACCGGGCAGTTTAACTTCTGTGCCAGGAAAGATAATGGAGCAAGTAATTAAGGAATTCACCTGCAAACACCTGGAAGATAACATAAGAATGGCCGTACTGGGTCAGACCAAAGGTCCATCTAGCCCAGTAGCCTGTCTGCCGACAGTGGCCAGCACCAGGAGCCCCAGAGGGGGTGGACCGAAGACAATGATCAAGCGATTTGTCTCCTGCCATCCCTCTCCAGCCTCTGACAAACAGAAGCCAGGGACACCATTTCTACCCCCTGGCTAATAGCCTTTTATGGATCTAACCTCCATGAAATTATCTAGCTTCTCTTTAAACTCTGTTATAGTCCTAGCCTTCACAGCCTCCTCTGGCAAGGAGTTCCACAGGTTGACTACGCGCTGTGTGAAGAAGAACTTTCTTTTATTAGTTTTAAACCTGCTACCCATTAACTTCATTTGGTGTCCTCTAGTTCTTCTATTATGGGAACTAATAAATAACTTTTCTTTATTCACTTTCTCCACACCACTCATGATTTTATATACCTCTATCATATCCCCCCTCAGTCTCTTCTTTTCTAAACTGAAAAGTCCCAGTTGTTTTAACTTCTCTTCATATGGGACCCGTTCCAAACCCCTAATCATTTTAGTTGCCCTTTTCTGAACCGTTTCCAAGGCCAAAATATCTTTTTTGAGGTGAGGAGACCACATCTGTAATAATTAAAGGTGATAGGGAACAGCCAGCATGGATTTGTAAAGAAGAAATCATGTCCCACCAATCTGATAGCTTTCTTTGATAGGATAACGAGTCTTGTGGCTAAGGGAGAAGCGGTGGACGTGGTTTACCTAGACTTTAGTAAGGCATTTGATATGGTCTCGCATGATATTCTTATCAATAAACCAGGCAAATGCAACTTAGATGGGACTACTCTAAGGTGGGTGCATAACTGGCTAGATAACTGTTCCCAGAGAATAGTTATTAACGGTTCACAATCCTGCTGGAAGGGCAGAAGAAGTGGGGTTCTGCAGGGGTCTGTTTTGGGACCGGTTCTGTTCAATATCTTCATCAACAATTTAGATATTGGCATAGAACGGGTAGTGATCAACAGCTTGATGTCTGGTTGGTGGTCGGTTTCAAGCAGAGTGCCCCAAGGATCTATTCTAGGGCTGGCTTTGTTCAACATCTTTATTAATGACCTGGATGAGGGGATGGATTGCAGCTCTCAGCAAGTTTGTGGATGATGCTAAGTTAGGGGAAGAGGTAGATACGCTGGAGGGCAGGGATAGGGTCCAGAGTGACCTAGACAGATTAGAGCATGGGTTCCCAAACTGGGGGGTGTGAAGAAATTCCAGGGGGGCACGAGGCAACCCAGCCCCCCTCCCCCCCCCAAGTTGTGCTGCTATTTTTTGTTTTTTTGGCCCTGGTCAGTTCCTTTTTTTTTTTTTTTTGGCTCAACAAGTTTTGCTGCTATTGGGGCGGGGGGGCGTGAGGGTTTCTCAAAAATCAAAAAGGGGGCATGATGCTGAAAAGTTTGGGAACCACTGGATTAGAGGATGGGGCCAAAAGAAATCTGATGAGGTTCAACAAGTACAGAGTCCTGCCCTTGGGATGGAAGAATCCCAAGCATTGTTACAGGCTGGGGATCGACTGGCTAAGTAGCAGTTCAGCAGAAAAGGACCTGGGGATTACAGTGGATGAGTAGCTGGAGATGAGTCAACAGTGTGCCCTGGTAGCCAAGAA
The DNA here is from genome assembly GCA_032595735.1 of Pelochelys cantorii. Classification (NCBI taxonomy): domain Eukaryota; kingdom Metazoa; phylum Chordata; order Testudines; family Trionychidae; genus Pelochelys; species Pelochelys cantorii. The sequence goes on along the minus strand of CM064338.1, from coordinate 47,768,318 downwards.
GGCTAATGGCATATTAGGATGCATTATAAGGAGCATTGCCAGCAGATCCAGAGAAGTGATTATTCCCCTTATTCTGCACTGGTGAGGCCACATCTGGAATCTTGTGCCCAGTTCTGGGCCTCTAATACAGAAAGGGTGTGGACGCATTGGAGAAGGTCCAGTGGAGGGCAACCAAAATGATTAGGGGGCTGGAGCACATGATGTATGAGGAGAGGCTGAGGGATTTGGGCTTATTTAGTCAGCAGAAGAGAAGAGTGAGGGGGGATTTGATAGCAGCCTTCAACTTCCTGAAGGGAGGTTCCAAAGAGGATGGAGAGAGGCTGTTCACAGTAGTGACAGATGGCAGAACAAGGAGCAATGGTCTCAAGTTACAGTGAGGGAGGTCTAGGTTGGATATTAGGAAAAACTATTTCCCTAGGCGGGTGGTGAAGCACTGGAATGGGTTACCTAAGGGAGGTGGTGGAACCTCCATCCCTAGCAGTTTTTAAGTCTCAGCTTGACAAAGCCCTGGCTGCGATGATTTAGTTGGGATTGGTCCTGCTTTGGGCAGGGGGCAGGACTTGATCACTCCTGAGGTCTCTTCCAGCTCTATGATTCTATGATTCATAGAAAGTACGCTTATTAAGTTTGCAGATGATCCCAAGCCAGGAGGGGTTGCAAGTGCTTTGGAGGAGAGGGTCATAATTCAAACTGATCTGGACAAACTGGAGAAATGGTCTGGACAAACTGGAGGTAAACAGGATGAAGTTTAATAAGGACAAATGCAAAGTGCTCCACTTAGGAAGGAACAATCAGTTTCACACATACAGACTGGGAAGTGACTGTCTAGGAAGGAGTACTGCAGACAGGGATTTAGGAGTCAGAGTAGACCATAAGCTAAATATGAGTCAATAGTGTGACACTGTTGCCAAAAAAGCAAACATGATTCTGGGATGCATTAAGTGTGTGGTGAGCAAGACACGAGAAGTCATTCTTCCGCTCTACTCTGAGCTGATTAGACCTCAGTTGGAGTATTGTGTCCAGTTCTGGGCACCACATTTCAAGAAAGATGTGGAGAATCTGGAGAAGGTCCAGAGAAGAGCAACAAAAATGATTAAAGGTCTAGAGAACATGAGCTATGAGGGAAGACTGAAAGAACTGAACTTGTTTCGCTTGGAAAGGAGAAGACTGAGATGGGGACCATGAGAGTGATTTTCAAGTATCTAAAAGGGTGTTACAAGGAGGAAGGAGAAAAACTGTTCTCCTTGGTCTCTGAGGATAGGACAAGCAGCAATGGGCTTAAACTGCAGCAAGGGAGGTTTAGGTTGGATATCAGGAAAAATTTCCTGTCAGGGTGGTTAAACACTGGAATAAATTGCCTAGGGAGATTGTCTAATCTCCATCTCTGGAGATATTTAAGAGCAGGTTAGACACACACCTGTCAGGGATAGTCTAGAGACAGTGCTTGGTCCTGCCGTGAGGGCAGGGGATTGGACTCTATGACCTCTGAAGGTCCCTTCCAGTTTTAGTATTCTGTGAAAATCATGGCTGATGTCGAAAAAGTAAATATGGGAATAAGTAAAAACGTTTCCTTAACACAAGAATTAGGAATCACCAAATGAAATTAATAGGTAGCAGGTTTAAAAAACAAACAAAGAGAGCTATTTCTTCATATAACACACAGTCAACCTGTGGAACTCCTTGCCAGAGGATGTTGAAAATGCCAAGACTATAACAGGGTTGAAAAAAGAATTAGAGAAATACATGGAGGATTGGTGCCTCAATGGCTATTAGCCAGGCTGGCAGGGATGGTGTCCCCAGCCTGTTTGCCAGAAGCTGGGAATGAATGGGCAACAGGGAGGGATCACTTGATGATCCCCTGTTCTGTTCATTCCCCATGGGGCACTTGGCATTGGCCACTGTTGGCAGACAGGATACTGGGCTAGATGGAGCTTTGGTCTGACCCAAAATGGCCATTCTTATGTTTGTACCATCATGCTCTCAGAAGTCTGCTTCAGTCTTAGAGAGCCTACACTAAATATGGGAGAAACCCCATTATCAGAGATGGCTACCCCAGTCCAGACTGGCACCCATGTTCAGGGCTTGCAAGAGAGGAGTCCGAATGCTGCAGCCACATGAACACTGCAGAAGACAGTCAGAGCATTCACAAGTTGATGTGCACAGCTGAAGCAGCAGCAGGAGACAGGCGGCGGTGTCAGCTGGGACAGATATCAGGGCAACTATAGGAGCAGGACTTTGGATGGCACAAAACTGCATTCCCAAAGTGCATAATCCCATTCGGGGCACACGGGAATGGTCACAGGACCAGATCACTGGACACCGATCTCTGCCTTTGCCCAGGATCAGAAGAAAAACCCTGCACCGGGCAGCCTGCCACAGGAACAGTTTCCTCCGAGATCATTAGCTAGACCTGTTTAGGCCCAGAAGCAGGGGGGATTACATCCCTTCCAAAGCTTTCCAATAATGACCACAGTAACGCTGGCTGTGCCTATCCATATAAATGGCCAGTCCTTTCTGGAATCCTGTGCAGCATTTGGCCTCAATCACATATTGTGGCAATGAGTTCCACAGGTTGTCTTGTGCGGAAAAAATATTTCCTTTCATCACCTTCCCATTTGGCACCTTTTGCTTTCATTGACTGTTCTCAACAATCTTCCCCAGAACACAAGAAGTTCCTGATCTACCTTCTCCCAATCAATCATTTTGTATATTTTTATCCTACCATCCTTTCTGTCTCCTCTCTAAGGTGGCAATTCCAGTCTTTCTTCCTCCCTCACAGGCGAGTTCTGTCAGGCCCCTGTTCATTACCAGCCCTCATGGCACCCATTCTTTCTGCAATGGGGTGACCAGAACTGACCACAGGATTCTAGAAGGACATCCCCCGAGGAATTCCACCGTGTCATTCTCCATCCTATTCCTTCGCCACCCTGCCAGGTGTGTTCTGACTGCAGCTGCATACTCACTCCGTTGTCACCAGGGCACGTCCCGTCCGAGTCAACAGCATTACCGTAGAGCCCTCCAAGGTGTACACGTGGGTCATACTCTTGCTCCAGGGGGTTCTAAGTTTGCATTTCTCAACACTTCATTGTGCTGCCCTCCCCTTGCTTGGCCAGGTCTTCTAGTGCAACCCTGGGCTACCCGTGGGACACCCTTCCCTCTGCTAGGGCTAACAGATACTCACATGGTGCCTGACGTTGTGGGGACAATGGGAATATCCTCTGCCTCGGTGGGGATGGACCAGGGAATCTGGAACTGGGGAGCCAACTCCCGCATGATTATGTTCCTGGAACAGAGCAGAAGAGAGGCATGCTATTCCCTTAGCAATCCGCACCCAGCGACAAGCTCCCCCAGGCTCCACTGTGGCGACACAGACGGTGCTTCCTGCAGTCCTGCATACCCATCTCGCAGGCGTTGGCACCCTTTACAGCAGGCCAGATACACGGTAACGGCCCACGGATCTCCATACAGTACCTGGGGCAGTAGGTTATGAGAAGGCCAACTTGGCTACAGCCAAAGATGCCAGTACTGGCTCGCAACTCCGCAGCGCAGAGCAATCAGCCCCTTGCAGCCTGGCGCTGGAGTCGCCCCCTGCTGAGCACTTCGGAGTTCCAAACACAAGGCCTGGGCTCCAGGCAAGCAGTTTGCTGGGCTCTCCAGCACGTGGTTGTACCCGACGCCGCTCCCTTCCACCGCCCCAGCGTTAGCTCTTGACCTACCCAAGAATTTTGGCGCAGTCATCATAATACTTCATGGAGTTCTTCACAAAGCTGAACCCATTCACGTCGCAGACAAAGGAGTGGCCATTCGCCCGCAGGAGGTCGAACCCGCACACGGTCTGCTGCAGGAGGAGGAAACCCAGGGCAGGAGAGTCAGACAAACCTCCCGAGCGCTCCGGGTACAGGGCAGGCAGCACAGGCACCCCCAGAAACTGGGACAGGGCTAAGCAGCACAGGCCCAGCCAACACACTGTGCAGCTTGGCTCTCGCAGGCCTTCGAAGCTCTGCTTTCCCTGGCAGGAAGGCCAGCGCTCTTTGCTTCAGCACCCCCACAGCACCGATGCACGTGCACACGCAGGTCCCCCCACAGCACAGATGCGTGTGCACACTCGCACACCCGACAGCACCGATGCGCGTGCACACACACACCTCCCACAGAACCAGGGCGCGTGCACCCCCCCGACAGCACCAATGCGCATACACACGCACACCCCCCACAGCACCGATGCGCGTGCAAATGCGCACACGCACCCCGACAGCACCAATGCGCGTGCACACGCACACCTCCCACAGAACCAGTGCGCGTGCACACGCGTGCACCCTCCGACAGCACCAATGCGTATACACACGCACACCCCCCACAGCACCGATGCGCGTGCAAATGCACGCACCCCGACAGCATCGATGCATGTGCACACGCACACCCCCCACAGCACCAATGAGCATGCACACACGCACACGCGCCCTGACAGCACCAATGCGCGTGCACACACACACCTCCCACAGAACCAGTGCGCGTGCACACGCGTGCACCCCCCGACAGCACCAATGCACATACACACGCACACCCCCCACAGCACCGATGCACATGCAAATGCGCGCACGCACCCCGACAGCATCGATGCGCGTGCACACGCACACCCCCCACAGCACCAATGAGCATGCACACACGCACACGCACCCCGACAGCACCAATGCGCGTGCACACACACACCTCCCACAGAACCAGTGCGCGTGCACACGCATGCACCCCCTGACAGCACCAATGTGCATACACATGCACACCCCCCACAGCACCGATGCGCATGCAAATGCGCGCACACACCCCGACAGCATCGATGCACGTGCACACACACGCACACACGCACCCCGACAGCACCAATGCGCATGCACACGCGCACATCCCCACAGCACCAATGCGCGTGCACACCCTGACAGCACCGGTGCGCGTGCACACGCACACACGCCACAGCACTGATGCACATACACATGCACATGCATACTCCAACAGCACCAATGCGCATGCACACGCACCCCCCCACAGCATGATGCACATGCACACGCACATACCCCAACAGCACCGATGTGCGTGCACACGTGCACACCCCCCACAGCACCAATGCGCGTGCACACCCCCCACAGCACCAATGCGCGTGCACACACACCCCCCACAGCACCAATGCACGTGCACACACACCCCCCACAGCACCAATGCACGTGCACACACATCCCCCCCACAGCACTGATGCACGTGCACACCCCAACAGCACCGATGTGCGTGCACACACGCACACGCTTCATGGGTTCTGCTCTCTCTCTTTCCCAGGAGTTACTCCCCAGGAACTAGCCCTTTCAGGCGAGCTAGTGCACGTCTGGGAGATCAAGGGTCTGCACCGTGAGCAAGTGACCTAGGACAGCAGAACTGCCACGAGCATGATCTCCGGGTGCCATGGCAGGAGCCTGAGAAGTGACTGCTCTGAGCTTAACCCTCAGCCCAGGGAAAAGCCACTGGCACAGCTCTGAGAAGCACCACTTCCAAGTCCTATGCTTAGGGCCCTACCACATCCATGGTCCATGTCCCCACCAGAGGATTTAAAAACCCATCCATTTCATGGGGGTGTCACTGTGGGGGTCCTGCCCCCCCGTGGAGGATCAACACCCTCATTTCTACGCTGCCTTCAGGGGTAGGCAGGAACTAGAGGTTCTTCAAGATGCATGGTCCCTGTCTGGAGCCAAACGTGGGTGCATACGCATGCCCTTAAGCCAGAACATTTCTGTACTGCAACAGGGTCCTCTGAGCCACACCTGTGCCCACATCCAGGCTACTGGAAGCTGCAGGATTCAACACCGCTCCCACATGACTCTTCCCACTAAGCACGGTAGCCCGCAGCAGAGGGGACGTGGAGGGGCAGTGGCATTCAGCCAGCGGTGCTGCGAGAGGTCTGGTCCCTATTTACCAAGAGGTAACCTGTGCCTCTGAGCAGTGGGTCCTTATGGAGTCCAGCGTGGCAAGGATGCAAGGCTCAGGGACAGACAGGGCATGTCTGCACTAACAGCTTAAGTCGACCTGTTGCCAGCAGCTTCCAGCTGCTCAGTCAGTTTTGGGTCAGGGTGCACATCTACCAACTTGAGAGGGGCACAGAGATGGCCTGCAGCCCAGACTACAGGGAGCGGGGCACGGCTGAGCTTCCGCTGCAGGCCCCACTGTAAGGATCAGTGTGCAGGCACTGCCCGGCCCGGCCTGCGCCACGTGGGCCCACGCCTCTCCGGAGATGGCTCTGGCATCGGTGGGACAAGGCTGCAGAGCAGGCAGTAACAGGAGGCCGACACGCTGCCTTACTGCAGCCGAGCTGTGTAGCATCCACCCGGCCTTAGTCTGTAAAACAGCCCGGCAAGCAGCCATGGCCCCAGCTGGAGCAATGGTGCAGCGAGAGGTACCGGTGCGGACTGCGTGCCCTATGGCTGCCAGGCAAATGGCCTGGCCCATCTGAGAGGAAAGGGACTGGGCGCTGTGACTCCAGGGGTGGGGTGCATAAGAGCACAGCTTTGGGAGAGAGCTTGGCCTGGCAGCAGCCACCGGGTGCATGGGAGAAACACAGAAGACACGGTGCATTGGAGGCAAAAGGCTAACGCCCAGCAGCAGCCAGGCCCTGTGGAAGGCATGAGGGATAGGTGGCAGATGGAGGCCTTGGCTGAGGTGGAACGCGTAGACCACCGTACAGGGGCCTGGACGCTGCCCTTGTGGGACAGGGCGAGCCAGCCCTCGCAGCTGCCAATCTGCCAACGTCTTGCTGAAATGGCGGCCAAAGCAGGCTGTGAAGGCTAGGACTATAACAGAGTTTAAAGAGAAGCTAGATAATTTCATGGAGGTTAGGTCCATAAAAGGCTATTAGCCAGGGGATAAAATGGTGTCCTTGGCCTCTGTTTGACAGAGGCTGGAGAGGGATGGCAGGAGACAAAGCGCTTGATCATTGTCTTCGGTCCACCCCCTCTGGGGCACCTGGTGCTGGCCACTGTCGGCAGACAGGATACTGGGCTAGATGGACCTTTGGTCTGACCCGGTACGGCCGTTCTTATGTTCTTATGTTCTTATGATGCTCGGTGGCCCGGAGAAGTGCCCCAGTGAATAGTGGCCCCCACGCAGCGGCGCAGGCGGTCTTGCCCCAGGAGCAGCTGAACAGGTGCAGGCAGCCCCAAAAGAGGGCCTCGGGTGCCATCGGGCACAGGAGGCGGCTCATGGGCCTCAAGAGGAGTCAAAAGTGGTGCTTCGACTGGCGCTACAGGAGGGGGATTGCGTGGCAGCGGCAGCAGGAGCAGAGCCCGAGCCTGTTGGCAGTACCAGGCCCACAGGGCAGCCCTCTCCCACTGGGGCCTCCTCCACAAGGAAGTAGATCCTTCCCTGGCATTGCCAGAGCTGCCACTCCTAATGCCATTTCCGAAAAAGGGGAGGGGCCTCTGCTACTCATTCTGGGAAGCTCAAGTTCCAGGGGGTCGTGCCACTCCTCGTTCTCCGGGCCCCGGGCTCTTTCCACATTGACCGTTCACCGGGCTCAGCGCTCCCAGCCCAGGCCCTTCTCCACTAGGGATGTGAAAGGTTAACTGGTGTGGGCTGGAGCAGTGCCCAGCTGTGGGGGGTCCAGCCCAGCTAACCCTTTCATCGGTTAACTGGTTAAACAGCAGGGTTAGCTGGTGAGCCAGTGAAATGGGATTTTACATCCCTCCCCCTCCCCTTTGCTGTCATGGCAGGCCGGGCAATGCCTCTCCCACTCCATGTCTCCTACCTGCCCTCTAGGCTCCTGCGCTGCTACACAGCCGCCTGGCCTCCTGCCCCCTCACTCAGCTGCGCATTAGTAGCGAGGAGAAGCCAGTCCCTGTAGCTACCCAGCTGGTCCCCTTATTTAGGTGCCCCGGCCTCTGGCAGCCCAGGCCTGCCTTCTAGGGAACCGCTTGCCACCCTCACTGCTCACGACAGCCTTGTCCACAAGCCACGCACCGGTCTGTGGCTAGGTGCCTGACGCCCTGCCCACCGCTAGCTGTGGCTCACGTCGTTCTGCCAACCGCAGCCTGGCCTGCTTGCCTGGAGGGTGAGGGAGCGACCGCCCCGAGCACCCCCTTGCACCTTCCCTGCCATGCGCCACTGGCCGGGCCCGACTCCCTCAGCGCCTGGGCGGCCCCCCTGCCTGTGTCTCAGCAGGGCGCTGGAGTCCTAGGCAGCGCCCTCCTGGCCTGCGGCTGACCTGTCTCCAAAATGAAGCTGAACCCCCGGCAGATACAAGGCTGGGTGGGGTGAAGCTGGCCTGGAGCTGCCCCCTGGGGCTACAGGATAGCCAATAAGAGCCAGGCTGCCGGGCATGGGAGTGAGACTGGCGCCAAGGTGAGGTGGAGACAAAGGGCTGGTGCTAGAAGGCAGGTGACTCTGTGCTAGGTAAGCAGTGAAGTGCACAGGGAATGCCCAGCTGGGAGAAGGTTCCTGTGGGCCTGGCTGAGGCAGGAGGGCTGAGGGTGAGCACTGGTGAGATGGGGAGGCGGTGGGTGACCCAAGGTGAGTTTTGCCCGAGGCAAGGAACCCACCACAACAAACACGGGGGGGGTCCCCCCCCTTGTAACAGGATTTCCTGTGCTGCCTTCGGTGGCAGGGAGATGCCCAGGCAGAGGTGCTTGCTGCCAGCTGGCCTGGCAGGCATGGCTGAGGGTAGGCCCTGGCTCCCTCAGGAAGAGGCTGAGCCACCCCGCACAGGTCTGGGCCCTCCGCTTACAGGCGCAGCAGGAGCTTTTCCTTGAGTTTCAGGGTGCTTGGCTGAAGCTGGGGAGGGACACCAGCACCAGCTGGACAACTACAGCAGGGCAGTGCGCTGCACAGCTCAAGGCCCAGCCAGACCTCTGCTCCAGTGCCAGACTTAGCACCAACTGCTCCAGCAGCACCCTGCTACCGCCACCCCTCGTGGGCCAGGCTGGACTGACTCACCAGTAGAACACGTGCCTGGCAAGACACAAGCAGCTGCTTTGAGGATCCCTGAGGGGTGGCAGTGCTTACACCAACTGCACAGCGAGAAGCCTGGAGTAGGGCTATGCCCGTTGGGGGCCGAGTCCGGCCAGGATCCACTGTAATTCTAGCAGTAACTCCAAGGGGTGCAAAGGTGAGCACACGGCCACAGGATGGCCCAGCACTGGGAGCAAGGTGGCACTGAAGGCAGCTAGCCTCCCTTCTCCTGCACCAGAGGCTGGCAGAGCCGCTCCCCTCTAGGTACTGCTGAAGGAAAGCTGCAGGCACCATGCCTGGGGCAGGCACCCACCCCACTGTGGAACGACATGGGCAAGCACTCGGGCCAGCTGCTGGCGGAGGTTGAACAGCACTCAGAACAACCACCCAGCCCAGGCCTAGAGACGCTGCTCCAGTGGCCTCGCTGCAGCCCTCCTCACACCTGTTTGCGTAGCTTCAGTCATGGGGGCAGAGCTCCTCCAGTCAGATTAGCCCAGCTGCCCCTGGCTCTGCAGATGGGAGCATGTCTGGACACTCGCACTACTGGGCATGTGCACACGTACATGCATTTGTGTGGGCTGGGGCTGGGGGAGGAGAGAGCCCATCAGGCTGCATGGGCCCTGCTGGGGGGCGATGAAAGACTGGCACGGCGAGGTGAGAGCTGGTGGGAGGGAGACGGGAAAGACAGCCCTGTGGGGAAGGGAGGCACTGACAGTGGCTGCAGTAGAACAGAGGCCAGGGTCAGGAAGGGGAAGCTTATCTGAGGTTCAGACAAAACAGGGATCAATTTGCTGTGCCTTGTGCAAGCCCAGAGGTGGTTCCACCACAGCCAAATTGCAGAAGGTGCTCCTGGGCAGAGCCAAGACCTGCCCAGCATCACCTCAGCACCCTCCCAGGGAGGGACAGTCAAGCCGGGGTAAGTGCCTGGCAAGAGCTGAGACCAGGAGCATTGTGGATTGCCCCAGGAGGGACAGCTGAACGAGTGCAGCTGCAGTGCCTGGCTCCCCTCTCCACACTAGTGCCCTGAACGGAGTTTCCTAGTCTGGCTCTAAAACGGTGCAGCCAAACCGGTGCTGAACCTAAATGCAAGGAGCATTTCCACGTGCAAGTACTGGACCCACACACCAAACAGCATCGCATGTACCCAGGCCCAGGAGCAAAGCAGACACCAGAAAGTGGTGGAAAACATGCACCGAGATGCACAAGTGGGGAAGGAAGGGCCAGGCCGATGGCAGGTCACAAGTTAGAGCGTGACACCAACCATGTAACAGGAAGTTCTCAGCCCATGCAGCCAGCGTACATGGAGAACCCACTGAGAGCCCCGTGACCCCTCAGCTTGCCAAACAAGCTTAGCAGAGACCGGGGCAGGGGAGGGGCTGGCGGGACCACTGGGTGACATGCGGTGGAGCACAAAGAGGGTGTTTCAGGGAACAGTATTACTCCTACAGAATGGGATGCACACAAACCTTAAAGGCAACACAGACTTTCCTGGCAACTAACTTCTCCATGGCAGTCAGCATGACTGGATAGCGGATCTCCTTCCCTTCACTGTCCCGTTCAACCTTTCCATCCAGAGCAGGGGACTTCCTGGCTTCCGCATGGGCATAATCCGGCCCAACTGTGTACACCTGGACAGAGAGGAAGGGGAGCTAGGTGGCTGGCATCACCAGTTTATCTAGCCAAGCTTTATGGTCACTGCTGGGCGGACGGACGGACGGACGAACAACTTGGACTCCACCAGGACCCATGGGGCTGCAGACAGAAGTGCAAGGGGGGTGATGCCACAGGGTCTCAATGTCTGAAGCAGATGGGCGATAACACTCTCCCTGACCAGGCAGTGTGTTGGGATCTCCTACGTTCTCAGCAGGACTAGCAAGGCCACAGCTGCCCAAGGTCTGGCTAAAGAGGCTGCCAGCCCTCAATTCACTGTCACCTCACCTTGACATCAGTGCCATCTGTAGGCATGAACTCCTCATAGATGTAGGAGCCTGTCTTCCGAACACTGCTCTCCGGGGAGTAAACACTGCTCCGGCTACCGATCTGAAAGCAAAGGATGAAGAGACCTCAGGGGAGATGAAAAAGGAGCAGGTCAGCGTGAGCTGAACTAGGTGCTCATGCAGGACCCATGGCTGCCACGGAGTGAGGAACCACCCAGGCCAGGCCCGCCGATAGCAATGCTTCGCCAGTCGGTCTGTTTGATACGCCTCACTCACAAACACAGCAGCACTGGGACAGTGCTGTCCTGTCAGCCCCCCCATGCATGGAAAGGTGCTCCACTGCTTGGCCTCCGCCCAATGGCTCCACTCGCCTGTGGCCACAGAGCACCTTCCATCAGCAGCACCTGCAGCCGGTAGTCCCTTTCCTTTTCCGGGAGGGTTGGAAGCCTGGTCATTTTGCACCTGTCTGTTTGGTGGGGCTCCCCCAGGCACCTCAGGGTCACCCCTAGGCATCGGTTTTGGCAGACCCTACGTGATTTAAACCCCTCGGACGGAGGCATGCACTGGCCCTGGGAGAGGCAGAGGGACCCAGGCGAGAACTGGCGGTGCCAAGGGTTCCAACTAGCCTAACAAAAGTGGGTTAACTATTTGCAGAAGGTCTATAGCCAGCGAGCAGAGGAGCACTCATGGAAGAGAAGAGAACGCTCCCATGACCTTCACTGGTGGCAAGAGACAACGGGGAGGCGGTGGGTCGGCATGGCTCCATGAAGGCATGGCTGCAGGGGGCTCCACAACAGGCAGAAAACCTGGGGTGCACATAAGGAAGCACACTGAGAAAGACGGCACCCCCCACGCACGTCAGAAGAACTTACTGGACACTAGCCACCACATATGGTTGTCAGGTGTGAGCAGTAAACTTCTTAATTCATGCCAAGTCAGAAGTTCTCAACTGACTAGAAGCTTGAAACCTTCCCTTTGTAAAAGTTGTGCTGATAGGATAGACGCCAACCCACAGAATGCAAATGGACACCCTCTGAGCTTCACAGATTGAGGAAAGTGACTCAGAACAGAAGCTCAGATAAAAACCATCACCTCTTGCCAAAGGAGGTACAAAAGTGACACTTGCCAAGATGCAAGACACCCAAAGCACTCCAGCCACATGCTGCTCAAATACCAGCGGTCCAATCACAGCACCTGCCTATAGAGCATTTTAGCATTAAGCCAGAACCAGGTTTGTGTGCCGTGCTGAGCCTGCCCGATTTGGCAGGAAACGTGTTGTGCTGTGACCACCACCATGCACTTTGAGGGCGAGAAGGGAGACCAAGAGCTCGTCAGCGCTCCAGCTGCTGTTTACATTCCCATGCAGTTTGCTCCCCATATCACTGACTAAGACAAGGGCTCTCCACTGGTTTCTTCAAGCCTCCTGCTCATGCTATAAATACTCCACAGCCCACCTGTGCTAAAAGCTAGGGTGGCACTGGAGGGCAGTCACTGCCTGGGACCCCGCACCACAAGGGCACCGCAAAGCTTGGCTTCTCAGGCGTCTGCTGTGGGCCCAGATGGCACAGCTTCAGCCCCATGCAGCCTTTCTGCCTGGCCCACCGGGTGGCTCCCCACCTGCTCCGGGCCCTGGTCGAGACACACCGGGGAAGGCAAGAACCCCCAGCTTAGATGGGGGTGGGGAAATGCTGAAATCAAAAGCGCTGCTAAGGCAGAATGGCTTGGAATGGGGGACAGGCAGAGTGAAGTGAGGTTCAAGTGCAAGCGGGATCTGCTGGGGGCCACATTCATATGTGAGAGCCACATGGAGTGCTGCAGCACACTGCCCACAGCACTGGTGGTCACATGGCGATGGGAAGGATCCCACAAGGCTTCCCCACAACCTGTTCCCTAGGGTGAAGGTTTGGGGTTGCTGGAGTGTGTTCTCATGCAACCAGAACAATCACAACAGTCTTTGGTGGCCAATTTAGTACTGGCCTTCTGCTAGGCATATTCAAAGCTCAGAAGAAAAGCCGGTCCCCGTCGTAAGGAATGCACAAGCTAAACAAACCCAGACAGCCTGGGAAAGGGATAAATACACTATCCAAGCCAGGATGGTGACAGGCGTGGAGAACTGCGTGAGCCCCAGCGGAGATGCAGTGTAGGAAGCTGTTAAGTGGGCCTCCAGAAGTCCTACCACTGCCACATGAGTGGGGTGAGCATTCTCCCTCGTGACAGGTTCACCTCACAAGGAAGTCTCAGGGGAGACTCCGCGAGTTACTTGTGTAACAGAGGCACCCTGAGTAAATATGGGGATGTGAACGACTAGTCGATATGCAAATGCTTATCGGACAGTCGACAGGCTAGTCGACTAGTCACTTCCCCGCCCCTGCTGCCTCTATCAGAAAGAGGCAGGAAAGGGGGAGGGGGAGGGAAGGCGGTGCTTCAAAGCAGCAGTGCCGCGTGGACCCCGGGGTCCGCGCGGCGCTGCTGCTTTGAAATTTAACATCTCTAGTTGAATATGAAGTTTGGGTGCTAAGGCAACTGAATGAAACTGCATCAAGTGCCGGTCCCACCCATGACTTCTAGCCAGCATGCTGATGAGCTGAGCACTGAGACAGAATGGCCCCGGAAAGCCTCGTCCATTCTGTGTGACAGGACTGACATGCAAGCCAGGCACCACTGCTGGAACAGCCTCTTCGGCCAGGAGCGAGCCACGTTCTTGCAATGGTGGTTAAAGAAACATCTCTTAACTTGACACCAGACTCCCCTCAACCTCCAGAACACCCCATGAGCCTCTCCCAGCCTTCCGTGGTGCATCTCTGGTCTCGAGGCACCATGGGAGTGCTATCGATTTGCCACCTGCCCCACAGCCAGTGGCAGTGGCAGACAGAGCTCCCCTCACCTTCCGGAAGAGCCGCTGGCTGCCCCCACCTGCCGAGGTGGGGTAGTAAATATAAACATTGTGATCCTCTGCGCTGACTGGCTTCTCCACAAACGGCTTTGGGAAAACCGCTCCATTCACCTCCACTTGGTCCTCTCCCTCCACTAGATTGCACTCTGCAGACAAAACACAGGAGCAGGTCAGGAAAGGTGGGCAGCCTGCTTCAGGGGACCCCCTTTGCCGCTTCCCACACCTTGCTCCCAGGGCCTGGCCAAGCATCTGCATTGGGCCCGTCTACCCGCATCAGGTCAGCAGTCTGCCCGGGCTTGCCACCAACCTCTGATCTTTAACACGCTCTTAGGAGCTCACTGCACCAGGCAAATACTTCCTAACAGCCACGATGCTGGGGCATTTGGGGCGGGTTGCGTGGAATGTGGGAACAGCACCAGAACGTGTGGCCCACTGAGACCTTAGTAAGGAGGGCAGACGGGGAGCCAAGCAGAAGGGATGTAAATGCCTTTATTCAGGCAAGTGTGTAGACGCTGGAAGTGTCAGCGGTTACATGTTTACATGCGCTGGAAGGGAGGGGGGGAGCGACAGACGACTCCATGGAGCCGGTGTGTGCAAGGAGCCTGCTTAAAAGCCACACACACCAGCTCCCACCAGCCCCCCCGCACTGCAGCCTCTGATCCAGAGGCAGCAGCATGGCTGCATGTAACCTTGCACATTAACCCACGAGCCCAGGCTCATCAGGAACTGTTTACACTGTCACATCCCTAGCAAGCACCAGCTTGTCTGTAAATGGAGGTCAGGGAGCATCAGCAACCCTGGAGCAGAGCTGTGCTACCCCAGACTTGGGAGGCAGAGCCCCTGGGGAGAGGAACTTTTATCTGCCACTCCCGCTGCCCCAGGGGACGCTCACCATCTGGTTTGTCAGGGTCTCGATTGAGCACAGCATAACGGGGCAGGTCTATGCCCTCCTCCTGCAGGATCCGGTACACTTCTCGCCTGCAAGGACAGGGCAAGTCAGCAGCAGCCAACGCAACAGGCAAGAGGTCACTGCTGTGACCAACACCAAACTTAGAGATTTGTCTAGCACTACGGACAGATTAGAGTGAATGTAGCAAGGCCTGTTTGAGGCTCAGTACAGCCGGGACTAGAAATCTGGTCTGCAGGAGGGCTGGCACTGCCATGCCACTAGCCAGCAGCCGTGGTAGGACCACAGCATCACCACATAGGTCCTGTGGAGATACACATCCCAGGAAGTATCAGCTTGAAAGCCCCAACAGATTTTCTTGTGGTCCCTTATTGATCCAGCCACCCCACTGAAGCCCAGGAGTTCCAGGAAGCACCTATGCAACAAGGTGGACTTCCTTGCCAGTTGCAGTAACTGACCTGCCTCTCAGGTGTTCTGGGATTCCTGACCCCTGGTTCCTGGCCTCTGACAGCCACTAACCACTAGGCATCCCATACTGCATGGCCACGATGCCTAATTGCCCAAGCCTCAGCCATGACATTGAGGCAAAGCAGCCACATGCACCTGCCCAAAGATGCTTACCACCCCAGCTTAGTAAGCCTGTGCACAGCAAAGCTCTGACCACCCTGCACAAGGACCCTTGGTCATGGATCCATAGGACTGGTGCTACACACGCTTTGGGTGCCGGATCTCTACAGCAGGGGTGGGGAGCCTCAGGTCCCACCTGGATCCAGCCCCCAAGCTCAGAGCACAACCCCCAGCATTGGGGAGCCTGAGCTGGTGCTCCAGCCCCCTGCTGCCCCACTGGAGGGCTGGAGCATGCAAAAGCCACCAGGGCGCTCCTTATCCCTCCTGCCCCGGGGTCGCCTGACTTTTGGCTGTCCTGTCCTGACCCGACCCGACCCAAGCCGGGGAGGTGGGACTTGAACCCACAAGCCTGTCCTCCCCAGGCGAGCACTAGACGCCATCTCCACCTCTATCACTCAGCCTGCCCTCGAGCAAATTGTCCTTCTCCACCTCACTGAGACAGTGAAATGCAAGGAAAGGCTGGACCCCCTAGGCTCTGGTGGGCAAGGCTCACGTGTGGAGGGTCTTTCCCCTCAGCTGGGGGCATATCAGTGAGGGGTTTTTTCCTTCTCACTTGTGTGACCCAACTGATTTTCCTGTGGGTCAGCAGCCCCCAACCCAAATAAGGTTCCCCACCCCTGCTCTATATGGGCTCACTCTTCCTCTGGGGTAAGCCAGGCAGCTTCCCTGCCTCATTAGACTGGGCCTCTGGGCCAAAAGCTCCTCTGCTCCCTATCACAAGCCTTGTTCAGCAACTCTAACAGACTCCCAATGGAGAATCTCAGTCTACAGGAATTAACACACCTCACCTGGCACTAGTAGTGACTCAGTGGGGTGAGAGCAGTGTTGATCAGTCAACTAGGAAGGCCTTGGGGTAGCCCAGTCCCTTCTGGTCAGAGTCCACTCATACCACAGTGAAGCCCTTGTTCAATCTCTGTCATGGCCTGGATCAGGCCAGGTGAGCTCCCCGACCCTTACCCCCACCTCACGCCTCTCCTGCCCGGGGATTGTTCAGCTTTGCTAAGGAGAGGCGGGGCAGTCCCTCTGGGTCATTGCTTGCTAGGTGTCAAATTTCCTAGCAACTGGGTTTACCACTGTCTTCTCAGATGCTCCACTGATTGGGAGATGAAGGCCTAGCCAGCTAGACACTGTCTCCACCTCTATCACTCAGCCTGCCCTAGAGCAAATTGTCCTTTTCCACCTCACTGAGACAGTGAAATGCAAGGAAACCAAGGGCCAAACAGGACTCCAAACTATTACAAAGTATTCCTGCATTGCCACAGCCTAATGGTAGCTGGGTGCCCATCACGCTCCCCCGCACCCATCCGGCCCGAACAGCAGCCCTGGGCAACGACATTAAGTGTGGCAGAGAGGCCACAGGAAGCCTCACTCGGTCAGGGACACCAAGCAGCAGCAGAGTCCTCTCACCACAGGTCCCAGACGGGGAAGTGGAGTTTCACACCAAGAGCATCTCCTTTGCGTCTGCCCTTTTGAGCTTGAGCCCATGTTAGCCACCCAGCTCAAAGGCAGAGCTTTGGGCATGTGTCAATCAGGAGCACTAACCAGCACCTGGTGACTAAGGAGTTAACTAATACCTTGGCTAGGAGGCATCAGGTGGTCAGCCAGTAATGCACAAGGCTTGACAAACTACAGAATCTACTCGCCCGTGGCGAGATTTCAGCCGCGCGCCCCGTTTACCGGCGGCGCATGCATGTGCAATGCGGCTCTTGCGCATGCGCAGTGCAGGGCTGGCAAGCAGCTTTCGCCGCCGTTTGTCAAGCCCTAACAATGCAGGTAGGAATTTTAAACCAGAAGAGAAGGGTTTCTCTCCTTTGTTTTTGAGATGCAGAGCAGTTTCTCCCAGCTATTGAGGGAGATGGGAGAGGTTTCTCTCTCCAGCAACAGACTTCTTCAAATGTGTAAGTAGGGAAAAGTTCAGCTAGTCCGTCAGGGTGTATTGTTTTCCTTGTTTGGGGATTTAGAAATAAAGTCTGAGCTTGCTATGTGGTTTTTTTTTTCCTCTTTTTAAACACAGCCTTCAGCCCAGGGACTTTCCCTGAGTATCTATATCAATGGTGGATCTCTCCATCTACCCAGTTTACTATGCTTGCAACTGCAGTTTTGTTCTGATAATAAAAGATTGTTTCTTTTTTCTAATTAACAGGTATTTGTTGTGTGCTTAGGACTCAGTGCCTAGTTACAAGGGCAGAGTCCATTGTTGTCTGTGGATTCCCTTTGTATTTCCAAGCAAACCAAGGTTGGGGCAGGGGGAGAATTTTATCTTAGGGAGGGGACTTCCCAAGTGATATCTGCCTTGATTTTCTTGGAATTACTTGGGTGGTGGCAGCAGGTCCCCCAAAATCTGGGTATTAGGATTTTGGGGGAAGTTTTTGTACCAGAGCCTGTGGAGACAGTTTTGGGGTGCTCTTGCAGGCCCCCCACTTCTGCATTCTGTCGTGCCAGAGTGGGGACCAGCCTTGACAGCATGCAAAGAGGAGAGGAGGGCTGGATGTGATACACTAGCCCGAAACACCCAATGCCAAAGTTTTCAAACCTTGCTGCTTTGCTCTGACTCCTAAATCTACATTAATATACAGCCTGAATTCATTAGGAGCTGGGCACCCACACATCGGCTGCTATCCCTGGGAGTTGTGAGTGCACAGATCCCCTGAAGACCTGGCACTATGTGCCTACCTTTTTGGCACTTGGCTGCTGCCCTTTCCCCAAAAGCCCACCTGCCCTTGCTCCAGCTCCTCCCGATACCAGGTGGACCTGACCTCACTAATCACGCCAGTCTCCCATCCTGTCAGTCCACTCTTGTCCAACTTCAACCAACCCCCCTCACACACCAGGGAAGGTCAAAATACACCTGCTTCCGCACAGGCCCTGGCAGCAGAAGTCCATCCTTTCCCCTCCATCTTCCACCTGGAAGTCCTGAGGCACTCATGCCCTGGAAAGCTGCCAAAAAGAGGCACCCAAGACAGGCCCCCCCCCCCCCCCCACTCACGTCACCCCCACTAGGACATGAAAAGTGAAGCAGCAGCAGCATTTGTACAGCACCTGGAGAGAGGCGGGACGCAGGCGGGCAGTCCCCACACAGTAGAGTCTGAGCACTGAACCCTTACCTGTCCTGGATGTAATACTGCATATCAAGGTCATTGATCAGAAATGGATTGCACAGCTTGGCGTAAGCGACTGCCTTATCCAGGGGAAACCCTGAAAGCAAACACAGCAAAGGTGCTATTTGTGTAAGTGCCCACTGCCAGACCTGAGGGCAGGGGCTGCCAGAGACTTTACCTTTCGAGTGGAAGGAGATGAGGCAGTCACAAGGAGGCCAGTTCTCCACTGGCTCGTTCAGAATGACATCTTCTCCCATGATCACCACAGTGATGTACTCAAACTTGCACAGGCGCTCCAGGATCTGAGTCATGGGCTTGGACTTGGACTTTTTGGTCATGGCACAGATTCCAACCACGATCTGCCGTTCTGGAGGCTGAGGGGAGAAGCGGGCAGATTAATACTGAGCCAGCTTGCTCAAACTCCAATAGCAACTGTTGCCTCTATATGCCATTTGCAGACAGACAAGGAGCTTTCCCCAAGCCACAAACCGCTTCATTCTCTTTAGATCCCCCTAGACACGGTAAGCTTCATGACGGGGGTCCAGCTTGTTTCCATACTACCATGCACACTGCCTGGTCTGTACTGCCCACAGGCTGTGACAGCCTAGGGTCTCACCAGTAACCACACGTAAAAACCAAGGAGGAAGTGGGAGACATGAGCACCAAAACCTCCTTACCGACTCCGATTCCTCATCATCCTCAAAGAAATCGATCTCATCCGTCTTCATGTTTGATCCCACGAAATCTGTCTCATCATCTCTGGTGCCAACAAAGAACCTAGGAGTAGAGCTCTTGCCTTCATGGGAAGTCGCCAGGGATGACATTACAGCCTGGCTGGCCGACCATCCCGCTCTGGAACCATCATCACGTTCAACCCAGGATAAGAGCCCCCCGCACTGGGGAGCGAGGCAGGGCTGATGGGCTCCGAGCAGGGGCTAGTGCTGTGGGGAGGAACCCAGGAGCAGAATGGCAGCACTGGCGGAAGGAGCCTGGCGATGGAGGAAGACACCGTTAGACTGGGTGGGAGCAGAAGCCAGTGATTCTGGAAGGTGCCCTGAAAGGTCGGAGGGAAGCACAGCATCCACTGCCATTTCCAGCAGATACCTCCAGGCAGCAGTTAATCCATGGCCACTAGCAGGGAGGGGAATGGCGTCATCGCTAGCGTTGAGGAGTTAGCTGTGATGGGCCTGAGCCCTTGCAATGCTGTGCGTGCAGGCTGCTGGCTACGCACACCCACCCTGAGGACACCAGCTGATACACAAGAGGGTGGGAGGGAAGGAGAGAATGAAGACTGCTTCCCGGTCCCCAAGTTTCAGTTCCACCGCTGGTCAGGAAGGCCTGCAGAGAGAGAAGACCAGTCACAAGAGGCCCTTAGGTTAGCATCGTGGGGTAGCAGCAGTTCACGACACTGTAGAGAGTGGGCAGCAATATTTAGAACAAGTGACAAAGTAAGGATTTCCTGAGATCTAAATCTGGCTCTGGCTCACCGCATAAGTAGGTCACTATGAGCTCAATGGACAAGAAATAGCCCCTCCCCCTCCCTCCAAATGGTGGCACAGTTTTCCCCACATTAGAGTTTAAATTTTTTTTTTTTTTTTTTTAAAGTTCAGTTACAAATAGCTTTACATCCAGTGCATCTGTTCTCTAGATAACCCTTATTTTCAACATGCTGCCGGCCTGCAATCTTACGCTACTCACACAGCAGCAGTACACAATCCCACAGGCCTTCTGCACACTTTAGTGGACCGTGGCCAGCAAGCAACTCCGCTACTCTCACCTTCTCAGACACCTATCTAGGAGACCCAGGGTTTGTCTACACAGAGAAGTCATGGCAACTTAAATCAATTTAGTTACTTTGATGCAGCCTTCTTGTGGGGAGACAAGTCAGTAGAAGAGAGCTGTACACACATAGTGGAATCGGATTGGTTGTAATTTGCAGTGAAAGCAAATGGGTGAGGGGAGATTCACTGGTACTTGAAGAGGTTTCTCTTACTCAGGAGAGCGACTATTGCCTCAGACATTTAGCTTGCAAGAACTAACCCTAGCTTTGCCAGGTCAAGGCAGCCCAGCATGTGGAATTATTGAAGCTGCTTGAAGACAGGTACAGCGGGCATAAGCAGAGGGCATCCTGACACAGAAAGGAAGCAGGCAGACAGAATGCAAAGGCCCAAGAATTTAACATTGTAGGACTCCATAAAGGAGGGATTTTGGTGCACAGAAGGCAGAGGGGAGAGAGGCAGGAACAGAAGCCCAAGTCCAAGAGGAAAGAAAGGGCCACCACATCTAATGCTGCACTAAGGTCAACGGAATGAAGAGTGAGAAAAGCAAGCAGCAGTCAGCACCAGCCAGAAGTTCCTCTCCTCTACTAGAAAACCATTGCTATGCTCTGGCCAGACCAAGCCCCAGCCAACAGCATGGGGGCACCCTCTCTGTGCAGCTGCCTCGGTCTCAGCCTCCCCTCCACTCTGCCCCCTAGAACTCTCACCATTGCCCTAAGACCAGCACAGCTGCTCCAACAGTAGGAGCACAACCAGGCCCCAGGTAGCCACTGACTGTTTTAGCAGCACATCATCCTGAGCGGTTCGGGGTAACATCGGGGACAGTGATGATGCCCTGCAGACACCAGCACTCCCTCAGATACTCCACCCGTGACAATGAAGCAATGAAAGATGTAGGAGACCCTTTAAGGGAAAGCACCGTATTTTGGTACAATGTACAGCACAATCCAAACAGTGACAGGTCATCCGACATTCTGCCAAGGCAACTGGCACCCCGTACACAGACACCAATGTCAGCCCCATGGAGAGTTTCTATCAGACATCCTCTCCCAGGACATGAAGGCCTGAAACTGTGTAAACTGGACAAATTCTTGGCTTCAAGACCTCTACAGCAGAGGTGGAACCTGGGCACACAACATTCAACCACTTTTGTATTCTACAGCCATTGCCAAGGCTTCGTGCGTCTTCTCGATCACAACATCACCAGGACAGGACGCCACACACCCTGATTGCTGCATTCCTAGCTAGGTCCTTACGTAGCCCTCCGCACCACAGCATCTAAGCCTCTCAGTCATTAGAAAACTTGATCTTCAGAAGAGCCCTAGAACGCAGGGCAGAACAAGCAACTTATCGAGTCACAGAAGTCTGACGGAGCTGGAAACTGAATCCCAATGTCTTGATGCCCAGAACAG
The DNA here is from genome assembly GCA_032595735.1 of Pelochelys cantorii. Lineage (NCBI taxonomy): Eukaryota > Metazoa > Chordata > Testudines > Trionychidae > Pelochelys > Pelochelys cantorii. The sequence continues at coordinate 47,746,690 of CM064338.1, read as the reverse complement.
TACTCTGTCCACGATACAGATGTAAAAGAGTAGTCTATTAGTCAACTATTCAATAAGCCTAGGCTTATCATGTAGTTGAGTTGACTACTCGCAAACACCCCCCTTGCTGCTTCTATGTCAGGGGCAGCAAGGGGGGAGGGGAGCAGGAGCCGGTGCTGGGAGGAGCTGGCTTAAAAGCCATTTCACCCCAGCACCATTTCCATGGTGTTGCTTCCCCCCCCAGAGGCAGCAGTACAGGGGGCCAGGAGAGGCTGATCTGGCAGCAGCCCCTGTCCACGGGGGATCCCCAACTCCCCACTGGAAACACCTCCCCCCCCCCCCATGGACAGTAGCTGCTGCTGGAGCAGCCTCTGTTTGTTCACAGCAGCTGACTGCAGAGGCTGCTTCAGGAGCAGCCCTTGTTCGCAGAAGCCTGGGCTGGCCACGAATAGAGGCTGCTCTGCAGCTGGCTCCCCACCCTGCAAACAGGGGCTGCTGGACGCAATGAGAGCTGGAACTGAGCACGCCCAGCTCCATCCCGGCTCACGCAGGGTCCAGGAGCTACCCCTCTGCAGCTTAAATGCAGAAGGAGCTGGCCTGTCTGCAGACCCGACTCTTGCTACATTTGAATTGCAGAGCCACAACAGGGGTAGTGCTTCCCTTATCAGCTAACTGTAGCGGGTACAAATTCCACTGGTGGCTAGTTCGTTGAGAAGGCCCTGCATCTGCAGAGTATGGTTCTAGGCCCCCCGTGAGAGCACAGGCATTCAGTCTGACGGCTTCAAGCTAAGGCAAAGGCAACAGATGCATCTGGCCTTCTTGACCTGATGGGTTTGTTTCGCACAAGCGTGTCACTAACCAAACCTAGATTAAGGCACAGATTATAGGCCTAAAGCCCCTACTCCTGACGGCGTAGGACAACACCAGCAGCTCAGCTTTCACTTCAAAATGAGTTTGCCCTTGTGATTGCAAAGGCAAACATAAAAAAGATGGAATGAGCAACAGATACTGCGATGCCTGCCAGATTACGCATCGAGTCTATATTAGCTCCCTCCTGAGCTAACTCCATGACCAAAAGGGAGGGGCCACAGCAACACCATTTCAGCAGAGAACTGTGTGGCCTTGCCTAGACTAGGCTAAGGATGTTAAAATGCACTTATCAGGCTAATCATATAGTCGAAACAATTTGTATTGACTAGACGATTAGTCGACAGGACCGCTCTGCAGAGCCGCAGAGGGGGTAGCTCCAGGAGCCAGCTCAAGCTGGGACTGAGCAGTCCCGGCTCGTGCTGCAGCTCTGCATTTTAAAGAGCCTGGCTGTCTCTTACTACATTTAAAATGCAGAGGCACAGCAATGAGCGCAAGCCAGCACTGCTCGGTCCCGGCTCGTGCTGAGTCCAGCAGCCCCTGTTCGCGGTGGACTGCAATGTCTGCCACAAACAGGGTCTGTTGCCAGAGCAGCCTCTGTTCATAGCAGCCAGGGCAGCAGGAGGCACCCCCGAGATCGTGCTGGGGGGAATCGGCTTTTAAGCTGGCTCTGCCCAACACTGGTTCCTGTTCTTCGCCCCTCCGCCCTTGCTCCCTCTATGAAAGGCAGCAGGGGGTGGGGGGGGGGGCGCAAGGAGCCCAGGGACAGCAGGGACTCAAGCAGTCCCCACTTCTCTCTGTTCCCACTGTGGTGCTTCAGTCTTTGAAATGTACAAGAGCCTCTCAGGGCTCTTGTACATTTCAAAGGCTGAACGCCTGCCAGTGGAGACTCCTTCAGTCCCCAATCATGCCATTTCCCTGCTGCACCCCTGCCTGACACGGAGACGGTGCCACGGGGAGCTGGCTCCTGCTCCCCCTCTCTAATAGAGGCAGCAAGGGGGAGCGACTAGTAGAGTCACTACTCTACTATCCGACAAGCTTATGATTATTGGATAGTCGACTAGTCGCTTCCATCCCTAGACTAGGAGCATCAGGTTACCCAACATGTTAATAGCACACCTTTACATCTTAGTCTAAAGGTCCCTGGGGGAAGGGAAGGGAAGGGAAGGGAAGGAGTCGCTGGATAAAATGCTCTCCTCAGACAGATGGGCCCTTGCTGCTGGGCCCAACATCCTTTGTAGCTTTTCCTACCTCTCTGCCAAGGCAGGAGAAAGACCCTTGCTGCCATTCCTGTTCCTCCTAACAGGGGTGGAATTCTGCTACTGCTGCTCCTGGGAGCTGAGAAGGGGCCCCAAACCTCTGCTGCCTGTCACTCAGAGTGGGGCAAGGCCCCTTCCTCCCCACTAGATAGGCAGCAGGCCACGGAAGAGATCAGTAAGTTTAGACACCAGTGTGCTCCAAAAAGGACATTGCTTCAGGAGAAGACCCTGGACACACCTGACTCCCCAAAACCCATCAGGGAAGGTTACGGCTACTTCCAAAATAAATGTAAAGTGTTTCTCCATCAGCTCTCCAGCAAGGTTTGCCTGCACTCTGGTTAGGCCGACTCCTGCCACTCTGATGCACTCTAGCCTCATATCACTACACCCCCAACTCCTGCACTGAGCACTAAGCAAGTCCACAATTGGAAATTTGAATGGGGGCTGTGTCCACATAACCCCCTCCCCCCAAGTCTTAGCCCACTCCAAGCTTAGTCTACACCAATAAAGAGTCAAATAGGAAAGCGTCAGGAGGCCTACTGGTGCAAGGGGAAATGCTTGAGCGACCACAGTTTCTGGACTCTCCACTGGTGTCACCCTTTGCAGCAATAGGCCAGTTGTCCTGGTGTTTGAAGTTACCCTCATGAGGGTCAGACAAAGACTTAACAGAGATTCCAGGGTGGCAGGTCCAGGGCGGTATGCAGCGCTGCACACGTCACCTTGTCACATATTTGATGGCAGCCCAAACATCTCTTAAACTTGTGTATTAAGAATTTGGTGTCATGCTTGACATGCTGAGAGCCTTTGGCATGGATACTCACCAAAACCAGACAGTGCCGTTTCAGAAGAGAGCTATGAGAGACTAGTGTAGGACTAAGCTCATCTCCAGCAGGCTGCAGACCATAGGGAGCATGGCACAAAGCTTGGCCCCAGGCTCAGTGAGCATTGCCGGCCCCCAAAAACACAGAGCCTCTGAGCAGGCCAAAGCAAGCAGCATTGGACCAGGAAAGGACGACCCCCCCCCCCCAAGCACCCCTGCCCCCCCCAGGACCTACCCCCCTGCCCCCCCACCAACCCCTCCCCCCGCACCCCGGGGACCTGCCCCCCATTAACCCCTCCCCCCCCGCACCCCGGGGACCTGCCCCCATTAACCCCTCCCCCCCGCACCCCGGGGACCTGCCCCCATTAACCCCTCCCCCCCGCACCCCGGGGACCTGCCCCCCGCACTATCCCCTCCCCCCCGCACCCCGGGAGCGGCCCGGCCGCTGCTCAGCGCCCCGTTCCCAGTTTAAATCGCAGAGCGCAGCCATTTCCGCGCACTCACCTACCACCCTCCGAGCACACCCTACCCTGCCTGCCGCAGCCAGCCAATCGCAGCGTATTTACTGTCACAAGCAGCCAATGAGCGGAGGCGGGGGCGGGGCAAGGAGGAGGGTCGGGATGGTTGGCCCGCAGCGCCGTGGCGCCCGGCGGCCAAGAGGAGCAGTGCAAGGAGCGAGCCGCGCGGCTGCTGAGACCCCGCCCCCTCCTCACCCCCACAGACCCCACAGACCCCGCCCCCTCCTCACCCCCACAGACCCCACAGACCCCGCCCCTCCGTCCCTCCTCACCCCCACAGACCCCGCCCCTCCATCCCTCCTCAACCCCACAGACCCCGCCCCCTCCTCACCCCCACAGGCCCTCCACAGACCCCGCCCCCTCCTCACCCCCACAGACCCCACAGACCCCGCCCCCTCCTCACCCCCACAGGCCCTCCACAGACCCCGCCCCTCCGTCCCTCCTCACCCCCACAGACCCCGCCCTTCCGTCCCTCCTCACCCCCACAGACCCTCCACAGACCCCGCCCCCTCCTCACCCCCACAGACCCCGCCCCCTCCTCACCCCCCACAGACCCTCCACAGACCCCGCCCCCTCCTCACCCCCACAGACCCCACAGACCCCGCCCCCTCCTCACCCCCCACAGACCCCACAGACCCCGCCCCCTCCTCACCCCCCACAGACCCCACAGACCCCGCCCCCTCCTCACCCCCACAGACCCCACAGACCCCGCCCCCTCCTCACCCCCACAGGCCCTCCACAGACCCCGCCCCCTCCTCACCCCCACAGACCCCACAGACCCCGCCCCCTCCTCACCCCCACAGACCCCACAGACCCCGCCCACTCCTCACCCCCCACAGACCCCACAGACCCGCCCCCTCCTCACCCCCACAGACCCCACAGACCCCGCCCCTCCTCACCCCCCACAGACCCTCCACAGACCCCGCCCCTCCGTCCCTCCTCACCCCCACAGACCCCGCCCCCTCCTCACCCCCCACAGACCCTCCACAGACCCCGCCCCCTCCTCACCCCCCACAGACCCCACAGACCCCGCCCTTCCGTCCCTCCTCAGACCCTCCACAGACCCCGCCCCCTCCTCACCCCCCACAGACCCTCCACAGACCCCGCCCCCTCCTCACCCCCACAGACCCTCCACAGACCCCGCCCCCTCCCCCCGCCCCCCTCACCCCCCACAGACCCTCCACAGACCCCGCCCCTCCGTCCCTCCCTCAGACCCCCACAGACCCCGCCCCCTCCTCACCCCCCACAGACCCTCCACAGACCCCGCCCCTCCTCACCCCCCACAGACCCCACAGACCCCGCCCCCTCACCCCCCACAGACCCTCCACAGACCCCGCCCCCTCCTCACCCCCACAGACCCCCACAGACCCCGCCCCCTCCTCACCCCCCACAGACCCTCCACAGACCCCGCCCCCTCCTCACCCCCCACAGACCCCCACAGACCCCGCCCCCTCCTCACCCCCCACAGACCCTCCACAGACCCCGCCCCTCCGTCCCTCCTCAGACCCCACAGACCCCGCCCCCTCCTCACCCCCCACAGACCCTCCACAGACCCCGCCCCCTCCTCACCCCCCACAGACCCTCCACAGACCCCGCCCCCTCCTCACCCCCACAGACCTCCACAGACCCCCCCCTCCTCACCCCACAGACCCTCCACAGACCCCGCCCCCTCCTCACCCCCCACAGACCCTCCACAGACCCCGCCCCCTCCTCACCCCCCACAGACCCTCCACAGACCCCGCCCCCTCCTCACCCCCCACAGACCCTCCACAGACCCCGCCCCTCCGTCCCTCCTCAGACCCCCACAGACCCCGCCCCCTCCTCACCCCCCACAGACCCTCCACAGACCCCGCCCCCTCCTCACCCCCCACAGACCCTCCACAGACCCCGTCCTTCCGTCCCTCCTCAGACCCTCCACAGACCCCGCCCCCTCCTCACCCCCCACAGACCCTCCACAGACCCCGCCCCCTCCTCACCCCCCACAGACCCTCCACAGACCCCGCCCCCTCCTCACCCCCCACAGACCCTCCACAGACCCCGCCCCCTCCTCACCCCCCACAGACCCTCCACAGACCCCGCCCCTCCGTCCCTCCTCAGACCCCCACAGACCCCGCCCCCTCCTCACCCCCCACAGACCCTCCACAGACCCCGCCCCCTCCTCACCCCCCACAGACCCTCCACAGACCCCGCCCCCTCCGTCCCTCCTCAGACCCTCCACAGACCCCGCCCCCTCCTCACCCCCCCCCCCACAGACCCTCCACAGACCCCGCCCCCTCCTCACCCCCCACAGACCCTCCACAGACCCCGCCCCTCCGTCCCTCCTCAGACCCCACAGACCCCGCCCCCTCCTCACCCCCACAGACCCTCCACAGGCCCCGCCCCCTCCTCACCCCCCACAGACCCTCCACAGACCCCGCCCCTCCGTCCCTCCTCACCCCCCACAGACCCTCCACAGACCCCGCCCCTCCGTCCCTCCTCAGACCCCACAGACCCCGCCCGCTCCTCACCCCCCACAGACCCTCCACAGACCCCACCCCCTCCTCACCCCCACAGACCCTCCACAGACCCCGCCCCCTCCTCACCCCCCACAGACCCTCCACAGACCCCGCCCCTCCGTCCCTCCTCAGACCCCACAGACCCCGCCCCCTCCTCACCCCCCACAGACCCTCCACAGACCCCGCCCCCTCCTCACCCCCCACAGACCCTCCACAGACCCCGTCCTTCCGTCCCTCCTCAGACCCTCCACAGACCCCGCCCCCTCCTCACCCCCCACAGACCCTCCACAGACCCCGCCCCCTCCTCACCCCCCACAGACCCTCCACAGACCCCGCCCCCTCCTCACCCCCCACAGACCCTCCACAGACCCCGCCCCCTCCTCACCCCCCACAGACCCTCCACAGACCCCGCCCCTCCGTCCCTCCTCAGACCCCACAGACCCCGCCCCCTCCTCACCCCCCACAGACCCTCCACAGACCCCGCCCCCTCCTCACCCCCCACAGACCCTCCACAGACCCCGCCCCCTCCGTCCCTCCTCAGACCCTCCACAGACCCCGCCCCCTCCTCACCCCCCACAGACCCTCCACAGACCCCGCCCCCTCCTCACCCCCCACAGACCCTCCACAGACCCCGCCCCTCCTCCCCCCAGACCCCACAGACCCCGCCCCCTCCTCACCCCCACAGACCCTCCACAGGCCCCGCCCCCTCCTCACCCCCCACAGACCCTCCACAGACCCCGCCCCTCCGTCCCTCCTCACCCCCCACAGACCCTCCACAGACCCCGCCCCTCCGTCCCTCCTCAGACCCCACAGACCCCGCCCGCTCCTCACCCCCCACAGACCCTCCACAGACCCCACCCCCTCCTCACCCCCACAGACCCTCCACAGACCCCGCCCCCTCCTCACCCCCCACAGACCCTCCACAGACCCCGCCCCTCCGTCCCTCCTCAGACCCCACAGACCCCGCCCCCTCCTCACCCCCCACAGACCCTCCACAGACCCCGCCCCCTCCTCACCCCCCACAGACCCTCCACAGACCCCGTCCTTCCGTCCCTCCTCAGACCCTCCACAGACCCCGCCCCCTCCTCACCCCCCACAGACCCTCCACAGACCCCGCCCCCTCCTCACCCCCCACAGACCCTCCACAGACCCCGCCCCCCTCCTCACCCCCCCAGACCCTCCACAGACCCCGCCCCCTCCTCACCCCCCAGACCCTCCACAGACCCCGCCCCTCCGTCCCTCCTCAGACCCCACAGACCCCGCCCCCTCCTCACCCCCCACAGACCCTCCACAGACCCCGCCCCCTCCTCACCCCCCACAGACCCTCCACAGACCCCGCCCCTCCGTCCCTCCTCAGACCCCACAGACCCCGCCCCCTCCTCACCCCCCACAGACCCTCCACAGACCCCGCCCCCTCCTCACCCCCACCCCCCACAGACCCTCCACAGACCCCGCCCCCTCCTCACCCCCCACAGACCCTCCACAGACCCCGCCCCTCCTCCCCCCAGACCCCACAGACCCCGCCCCCTCCTCACCCCCACAGACCCTCCACAGGCCCCGCCCCCCTCCTCCACCCCCCACAGACCCCCCCTCCACCCCAGACCCCCGCCCCCCCCCTCCTCACCCCCCACAGACCCTCCACAGACCCCGCCCCTCCGTCCCTCCTCAGACCCCACAGACCCCGCCCCTCCTCACCCCCCACAGACCCTCCACAGACCCCCCCCCTCCTCACCCCCACAGACCCTCCACAGACCCCGCCCCCTCCTCACCCCCCACAGACCCTCCACAGACCCCGCCCCTCCGTCCCTCCTCAGACCCCACAGACCCCGCCCCCTCCTCACCCCCCACAGACCCTCCACAGACCCCGCCCCCTCCTCACCCCCCACAGACCCTCCACAGACCCCGCCTTCCGTCCCTCCTCACCCCCAGACCCTCCACAGACCCCGCCCCCTCCTCCCCCCCCAGACCCCCACAGACCCCGCCCCCTCCTCACCCCCCACAGACCCTCCACAGACCCCGCCCCCTCCTCACCCCCCACAGACCCTCCACAGACCCCGCCCCCTCCTCACCCCCCACAGACCCTCCACAGACCCCGCCCCTCCGTCCCTCCTCAGACCCCACAGACCCCGCCCCCTCCTCACCCCCCACAGACCCTCCACAGACCCCGCCCCCTCCTCACCCCCCACAGACCCTCCACAGACCCCGCCCCTCCGTCCCTCCTCAGACCCCACAGACCCCGCCCCCTCCTCACCCCCCACAGACCCTCCACAGACCCCGCCCCCTCCTCACCCCCCACAGACCCTCCACAGACCCCACCCCCTCCTCACCACCCACAGACCCTCCACAGACCCCGCCCCCTCCTCACCCCCCACAGACCCTCCACAGACCCCGCCCCCTCCTCACCCCCCACAGACCCTCCACAGACCCCACCACCCCTTCTCAGACCCCCCTCCAAAGACCCCCGCCCACCTCCACCTCCCTGCCTCAGACCCCACGCACATACGCCACCCCTGTGCTTCCCCAGTCTCGGGCCCCCCCCACACCCCACCCTGGGCAGGAGCACATTGGACCCCCCCCCTCACATACATAGTCTGCCCCTCCATCCCTCTGCCTCAGACACCCCCCACCCACACACTCCACCCTGGGGAGGGGGGCACCTTCTGGATGGACAGGAGAAAGTGTCCAGCACAGAAATGAGGATACAAATCACTGCCTCTGGCTGTGGAAAAACCTGACCCCAATGCTGAACTCTGCAGCCCTATGGCACCCACCTGAAGAGCATTTCCTGAGCTACAAAACCCCCGTAGCTCATACACAACTCCCACCAATTGGGGCCTTATGCACAGAAAGTGACCCCCTCACAGACACACAGCTAAATGTGACCAGAAGTGACAATCCTGCTGTCTCTAAATAGCTAATGCTAGTCACAAGATAGCTAGCAATAGGCTGATGGCTAACCATAAAAACAAGCACTGACATCATGTGACTGATACCATCAGTATTAGCATTAGTATTTTTAATTGCATTAAAATAACTTGTGGGTCAACATTCAGTAGTGGCTACTGTTTTAGCTTAGCAAATGTGTTTATTACAAGGTGACGTTTGTCATACCATACTTTTTAATATACTATTTTCCTATAGTCCTAATAGAGTTGATGGAAGAAATTCCCATGGATGTGAATTTTCAGTACATTTAGGCATACTGGAGAATTCCAGGAGGTTGGAAGATTGGTAATGTTGTGCCAATGTTCAACAGGACAAGCAGGATGACTTGGTAGCTATCGGCCAGTTAGTATAAACATCAATCTCAGGCAAAATGATAGAAAAAATTTATATGGGATTCGATCAGTAAATGATTGAAACACAATTAATGCTGGTCAATATGTTTTTCTGGAAAACAGGTTCTCTCAAATGAGCATTATTCCATCCTTTGATGGGATAACAACTGTGTTGCCTTAGATGTGGTCAGACAGCAATCTGCTAAACCATACAGTAGCAATAAAGCAATACTTGTAAAATTGATTAAGAACTGGCTGCTGGATCTCAAAAAGGTCCATGGGAAATCATTATTGAACGGGGTTGTTGCAGGGCTGATCTGCCCCATGCCAGCTTGGAGTCTGGAGGGGATATTTACTCGTCCTATGGTCCCGCCTCACAAGGGACGCCACAGCCTAATGGCCTAAATCAGATTCCATAGTCTGGCTTCAGGGCAGTACAGCCTAATGGCCAGAGTCAGTTACAGCAGCCCTCGCCTTCAGGGCAGCATAATCCAGTGGCCAGAGTTGGTTACCGCAGCCCACCACAGGGTCCTCAGGGAATCCAGCCACAACACACTGGCTCAGGCAGGTGGGAGCACTGCTGTTGAGGTCACAGAGCTCCTCCACAAAGCAGAACTTCCAGGTTTCCCCGGAGTTTCCAGCCAAGGAAGCAGCAGGTCTTCCTCTCTAGCCAAGCACCCTGAATGAGCTGAGCTACTCCCTTTTATAGCTGGTCCCCAGTTGACGCATGCCCAGCAGAGCCATGGGGTGTGGCCTCTCCAGCCCAAATACTGGGATTAACCCTCACAGTACCTGTGCAGAGCTGACACGCCCCATCATAGGGGGGTTAAGTGGGATTCTCTGGCATCCATCTTAGGGTTGATGGTATTCAAGGTTATTATCAATGATCTGGAGGTAAATATAAAATCATTGCTGATAAAATTTGTGGATGCCACAAAATGTGGTGGACTGGTACACAGTAATGGGGGCAGGGTAGTCATATAGAGCAAATTTGGATTGCATGACATGCTGCTTCTATTCAAATCAAACTTGTTCTACAGCCAAACATAGGGTCATGCAGGTAGGTACAGAGCATGCTGGCCATACCCACACAATAGGGGCCCTAGAAAGCAGTGTCTCTGAGAAGGATTTAGGGGCATAGTGGATCAGCAGCTGAACATGTAATCTAGATTTTGATACAGTCTCACATGACCTTCCCATTAACAAACTAGGGAACTACAACCTAGATGGGTGGGTGCATAACTGGTTGGAAAAACCTTCCCCAGAGAATAGTTGTCAATAGCTCTCGGTTGTGCTGGAAGGGCATAACGAGTGGGGTTCTGCAGGGATCAGGGCTGGGTCTCATTCTATTCAATATCTTCATCACCAGTTTAGATGGTGGCACAGAGCATGGGTTCCCAAACTGGAGGGTGTGAAGAAATTCCGGGGGGGGCGTGAGGTGACTCAGCCCTCCTCCTCCCCATCAAGTTTTGCTACCCCGGTCAGGCCTTTTTTTTTTTTTTGCTCAACAAGTTTTGCTGCTATTTTTGGGTGTGTGTGTGTGAGGGTTTTTCAAAAACCAGGGCATGATGCCAAAAAGTTTGGGAACCACTGGCATAAAGAGTACGCTTATAAAGCTTGCAGGTGACACTGAACTCGGAGAGGTTGCGAGTGCTTTGGAGAATAGGTCATAATTCAAAATGATCTGGACAAACTGGAGAATGGTCTGAGCTAAAGAGGAAGAAATTCAATAAGGACAAATGCAAAGTGCTCCCTTTAGGGAGGAACACTCCGTTGCAAACACACACAATGCAAAGTGACTGTCTAGGAAGGAGTACGGCGAAAAGGGATCTGGGGGCCATGGTGGACCACAAGCTCAATAAAAGTCAGCAGTGTGACACTGTTGCAAACAAAGCAAACCTGATTCTGGGAGGCATTAACAGGAGTGTGGTGAGCAAGACACAAGAAGTCATTCTTCTGCTCTACTCTGCGCTGATTAGGCCCCAATTGGAGTATTGTGTCCAGTTCTGGGCACCACATTTTGGGAAAAATGTGGAGAAATTGAAGAAGGTCCAGGGGAGAGCAACACAAATGATGAAAGGTCCAGAGAACATGAGCTATGAGGGAAGACTGAAAGAATTGGGTTTGTTTAGTCTTGAAAAGAGAAGACTGAGGGTATGTCTACACTACAAAGTTAATTCGAACTAACAGCTGTTAGTTCGAATTAACTTTCATAGGCGCTACACATACAAACTGCTAGTTCGAACTTAATTTGAACTAGCAGAGCGCTTAATTCGAACTAGGTAAACCTCATTCTACGAGGAGTAACGCCTAGTTCGAATTAAGTAGTTCGAATTAAGGGCTGTGTAGCCATTTAATTTGAACTAGTTGGAGGCTAGCCCTTCCCAGCTTGCCCTGGTGGCCACTCTGGGCCAAGCCAGAGAAACTCTTCTGCCCCCCTCCCGGCCCCGGAGCCCTTAAAGGGGCACGGTCTGGCTACAGTGCCCGTGCCAGGTGCAAGCCTGCCAGCACCCAGCCAGCAGACCCTGCACCTGGCACGGCATGAGCCAGCCACCTATTGCCACCCAGCCCTCCGCCTCTTCCCAGGACCAGGCTGGCGGCTCCCAGGAGCCTGCCCAGGGCCGCAAGAGGAGGGCGCCTGCCTGGTCTAGTGTGGAGATCGTGGACCTCATCGAGGTTTGGGGGGAGACCTCCAACGTTCACGACCTCTGCACTAGGCACAGGAAAGCGGCCGTCTAGGACAGGATAGCTGCCAGCCTGGCCAGCAAAGGCCACATGCGAACCCAGGAGCAGGTTTGCATGAAAATCAAGTTGGTCCAGTGAGACCCCCGACCCTGAGCCCTGAGCTTAGAACATAAGAACATAAGAACGGCCATATTGGGTCAGACCAAAGGTCCATCTAGCCCAGTAGCCTGTCTGCCAACAGCGGCCAACACCTGGCACCCCGGAGGGGTGGACCAAAGACAATGACCAAGCCATTTGTCTCGTGCCGTCCATCTCCAGCCTTCCACAAACAGAGGCCAGGGACACCATTCCTACCCCCTGGCTAATAGCACTCCATGGACCCAACCTCCATGACTTTATCTAACTTCTCTTTAAACTCTGTTATAGTTCTAGCCTTCACAGCCTCCTGTGGCAAGGAGTTCCACAGGTTGACTATTTGCTTTGTGAAGAAGAACTTTCTTTTATTAGTTTGAAGCCTGCTACCCATTCATTTCATTTGGTGTCCTCTAGTCCTTCTATTATGGGAACTAATGAAGAACTTTTCTTTATGCGCCCGCTCTACACCACTCATGATTTTATAGACCTCTATCATATCCCCCCACAGTCTCCTCTTTTCTAAGCTGAAAAGTCCCAGTCTCTTTAGCCTCTCTTCATATGGGACCCGTTCCAAACCCCTAATCATTGTAGTTGCCCTTTTCTGAACCCTTTCCAAGGCCAAAATATCTTTTTTGAGGTGAGGAGACCACATCTGTACACAATACTGAAGATATGGCGTACCATAGTTTTATACTTACCCTCCTCCTTCTTCCCCTGGCTTCCCCCTTCCAGCTCCCTCCTCCCAGGTTTCCCCCTCCCCTCTCCCACCCTCTCTCTTCCCCTCTCCCACCTCCTTTTCCCAGTCTCCCCAGAGGTTAATCCCCTCCCCCCCCCCAGTTTTGTTAAATAAAGAGAGTTTCTATTTTTGAACACGTGTCCTTTATTTTTTACATCAGGAAGGGGGCTAGGGAGGGGTAAGTGGAAGGAGGTGGGGGAGGAATGGGGCACGAGCCCCTGATGGGGAAGATTGGGGTTGCTCTGCGGGCTCGTCAGTGTGGAAGCTCTCCTGCAGGGCCTCCTGGATCCTGACAGCCCCCCAATTGACACCCCTGGATGGCAGCCTGCAGCAAGTGCAGCCAGGCTGATGGCCAAGTGCTGTGATGTGCCGAGTGTGGGCACTCAGGGCACTCCAAGACAGGACTGCTTTGCTGTCCCTCATCGAGGTAGACAAGCAAGCGGGGAACCCTGAGAACTGTCTGTCCGGGGTGGGGGTCGGGTCCGTTTAAGCACAGCCCTCGGCTAGCCTCAGGCAGCAGCTCCACGCTCTAAGTCCCAGTTCCGGCCAGCCTTAACTTCGGTTCAGGGACCACTCAATGTGGACATGCTATTTCGAATTAGCAAAACGCTAATTCGAATTAGGTCTTAGGTCTAGATGCACTAGTTCGAATTAGCTTAGTTCGAATTAAGTTAGTTCGAATTAGTGCTGTAGTGTAGACATACCCTGAGAGGAGACATGATAGCAGCTTTTAAGTACCTAAAAAGGTGTCATAGGGAAGAGGGAGAAAAATTGTTCTCCTTGGGCTCTGAGGACAGGACAAGAAGCAATGGGCTTAAACTGCAGCAAGGGAGGTTTAGGTTGGACATTAGGAAAAACTTTCTGCCTGTCAGGGTGGTTAAACACTGGAATAAGTTGCCCAGGGGGGTTGTGGAATCTCCATCTCTGGAGATATGTAAGAGCAGGTTGGACAGACACCTGTCAGCAATGGTCTAGCGGGTGCTTGGTCCTGCTGTGAGTGCAGAAGACTGGACCTGATGACCTCTCAAGGTTCCTAATGTGCAAACTAACCCTCCCTTGCTGCAATCTGAGCCCATTGCTTCTTGTTCTACATGGGAGGGAGGCACTATGGAAAGTGGTATCTGTCATCTCTTCTCACAGCAGATTTCTCACCCCACTGCCACCCTTACTTCTGTGCTGCTGGTGCCCCGCCAGGATTGACAGCCAGAGCCCCACCATCTCCCAGAGAGGGAGTGACAGGAGAGGGGTGGAGGAGAGCCCTCACCTAGGGCAGAGGGGCCTGACAGCAGGACTTCAGTTGTCCCTTTGTCCTCACCTCCTTCTGCAGGAGCCTGGCCACGTGGGCTGACAGCCAGAGCTCCTCCCAAAGGAGGCACATGATGTGCGTCTGTGGAGACATTCCCAGGCCCCGATGGGGAGGCCTATGCCCCAGTTTGGCCTCTTGCTCTAAGGCCCTGTGGAGAAGCTCCCCGGAGCTCTGGGAGCCGGCGCAGCGCAGAAGGAACACCCCCTCCAGCTCCATCATTCCCAGGGGGGACGTGCTGACTGTAAGCGACCAGAGACAAGTGAGCCCTGAGGCGTGATGTGTCGGACAATAAAGCCACTGTGAGGGCAGTTGCGGGTCATGGCTGGGGTCCACACCAGACCAGAGTGCACTGGTCTGCCAAGTGTGTCTCCCAATTAGTTAGTCCAGGCAAGCGTCCATGCTGGCATCTTCCAGGTGACCCTAGGAATAAAACAATACAACGGAGTTACTCGGACAGAATCTGCACTTCTATTAACAAATGCAAGCCACTTACCTGGAATACAGGTGACTCCATGCATCTGATGAAGTGGGTTTTATCCACAACAGCCTATGCTCAAATGTTAGTCTCTAGGAGTACGTCTAGACTGCAAGCTTCTTTCGAAAGAGAGCATCCACACCTCAAAACCGGATCGAAAAAGCAATCTGCTTTTTCAAAAGAGAACGTCCAGACCGCATGGACACTCTCTGGAAAGAAAGCCCTGATTGCTATTCACAGAATGGCCACCAGGGCACCTGTGCTTTTTTTGATTGCCTCTTCTTTCGAAAAATGGCCCTGTTCTGCATCCAGACACGCCTTTTTTTGAAAGAGCTCTATAGTGGATATTGCCCCTAGAGAGGTTTGCCTTAATCTGAGGTTTACCAATGTCAAAACCCACCCCCCTGCATTCTTTTGATTTAATTTCAACAGAATGCAGTTGCAGTGTGGACGCAGGGGACGCTTTTTTGAAAAAACAATGTAGTCTAGACAAGGGGCCACAGGACTTCTCATTGCGTTTGCAGATAGAGACTAACATGACCACCCCTCTGAGGCTTGTAATCCAGTTGGCAACCTCTTTCTTTCCATTTGTGGCTCCTCCTGTACGCATAAAATACTCCAAAGAAAGAGAGCTCCAGGGGCTTGGAGACAACTCCTGCCCCAGAGAGTTCCCATCCCAGGCTTCCAGTGAAGAAACAGCCAGTGGAAGGAGGGAGGAAGAGGTACAGCGGAGAGAAGGGTATTGGCAGGAGTTAGCAGCCACAGCCAGTCACCAAACGAACTCGTCAATCCAGATTCTCTCTCCCCCACGCTGAGTGAGCTTTTCTTGTGGTCCAGCCAAGTTGGCAGCTTGCCACTCCTGCTACGTACTTGCTCTTGGTACCAAAGGTCATTGTGACTACGTGACAGCAACCACATACATCCACCTGCCAACAGGTAACTGGCTCGGCACACCTGTGAGCAGCAGCCGGGCTAGGACTGCAAACGGAACACGAGCGCAGAGCCAAGGTTCCTAGAGCAGAGCGCAGACAGCTGGCAGTGTCTCCGAGCCGATGTTAACTAGTTACGGTAACTAGTGCCACTCACTGCCTGCAGCTCTGCCCTGCCTTACCCTGCTGGTGCATTACTCCCACCCGAGAGCAAGGGGTTATCACGAAAGGCGTCTCCCAGAGGGGCCCCAGAGTGGAGGAAAGCCAGTGTGACCCTTGTAGCTCAAGCCTCACGGGAGATGGGATGGGGCTCTCAGTGACAGAAGGGGAGCTGTGGACCCTCTAAAGTGGGAGAGAGCCAGAAAGCACAGGATCGTAGCAGAGAGAGTGAGCAGGCCTAGAGTGGAGGGCCGTAGCACAGAGAGCAAGCAGGCCGAGAGCACGGGGCCGGAGCTCAGAGAGCGAGCAGGCCGAGAGCACGGGGCCGGAGCTCAGAGAGCGAGCAAGCCGAGAGCACAGGGCCGTAGCAGAGAGAGAGCAGGCCGAGAGCAGAGGGCCGTAGCAGAGACAGCGAGCAGGCCGAGAGCAGAGGGCCGTAGCAGAGACAGCGAGCAGGCCGAGAGCACAGGGCCGTAGCACAGAGAGCGAGCAGGCCGAGAGCAGAGGGCCGTAGCAGAGACAGCGAGCAGGCCGAGAGCACAGGGCCGTAGCAGAGAGAGAGCAGGCCGAGAGCAGAGGGCCGTAGCAGAGACAGCGAGCAGGCCGAGAGCACAGGGCCGTAGCAGAGACAGCGAGCAGGCCGAGAGCACAGGGCCGTAGCACAGACAGCGAGCAGGCCGAGAGCAGAGGGCCGTAGCAGAGACAGCGAGCAGGCCGAGAGCACAGGGCCGTAGCACAGAGAGCGAGCAGGCCGAGAGCACAGGGCCGTACCATAGAGAGCGAGCAGTCTGAGAGCGGAGGGCCGTAGCTCAGAGAGCGAGCAGGCCGAGAGCGGAGGGCCGTAGCACAGAGAGCGAGCAGGCCGAGAGCGGAGGGCCGTAGCTCAGAGAGCGAGCAGGCCGAGAGCACAGGGCCGTAGCTCAGAGAGCGAGCAGGCCGAGAGCGGAGGGCCGTAGCTCAGAGAGCGAGCAGGCCGAGAGCACAGGGCCGTAGCTCAGAGAGCGAGCAGGCCGAGAGAACAGGGCCGTAGCTCAGAGAGCGAGCAGGCCGAGAGCGGAGGGCCGTAGCTCAGAGAGCGAGCAGGCCGAGAGCACAGGGCCGTAGCTCAGAGAGCGAGCAGGCCGAGAGCGGAGGGCCGTAGCTCAGAGAGCGAGCAGGCCGAGAGCACAGGGCCGTAGCTCAGAGAGCGAGCAGGCCGAGAGAACAGGGCCGTAGCTCAGAGAGCGAGCAGGCCGAGAGCGGAGGGCCGTAGCTCAGAGAGCGAGCAGGCCGAGAGCGGAGGGCCGTAGCACAGAGAGCGAGCAGGCCGAGAGCGGAGGGCCGTAGCTCAGAGAGCGAGCAGGCCGAGAGCACAGGGCCGTAGCTCAGAGAGCGAGCAGGCCGAGAGACGAGGGCCGTAGCTCAGAGAGCGAGCAGGCCGAGAGCGGAGGGCCGTAGCTCAGAGAGCGAGCAGGCCGAGAGCAGAGGGCCGTAGCAGAGACAGCGAGCAGGCCGAGAGCAGAGGGCCGTAGCTCAGAGAGCGAGCAGGCCGAGAGCAGAGGGCCGTAGCTCAGAGAGCGAGCAGGCCGAGAGCGGAGGGCCGTAGCTCAGAGAGGGAGCAGGCCGAGAGCGGAGGGCCGTAGCTCAGAGAGCGAGCAGGCCGAGAGCACAGGGCCGTAGCAGAGACAGCGAGCAGGCCGAGAGCACAGGGCCGTAGCACAGAGAGCGAGCAGGCCGAGAGCAGAGGGCCGTAGCTCAGAGAGCGAGCAGGCCGAGAGCACAGGGCCGTAGCTCAGAGAGCGAGCAGGCCGAGAGCGGAGGGCCGTAGCACAGAGAGCGAGCAGGCCGAGAGCAGAGGGCCGTAGCACAGAGAGTGAGCAGGCCGAGAGCAGAGGGCCGTAGCAGAGACAGCGAGCAGGCCGAGAGCAGAGGGCCGTAGCTCAGAGAGCGAGCAGGCCGAGAGCACAGGGCCGTAGCTCAGAGAGCGAGCAGGCCGAGAGCGAGGGCCGTAGCACAGAGAGCGAGCAGGCCGAGAGCGGCAGCAGCAGAGGCGGGCCGTAGCAGAGACAGCGAGCAGGCCGAGAGCACAGGGCCGTAGCAGAGACAGCGAGCAGGCCGAGAGCACAGGGCCGTAGCTCAGAGAGCGAGCAGGCCGAGAGCACAGGGCCGTAGCCAGAGAGCGAGCAGGCCGAGAGCACAGGGCCGTAGCAGAGAGAGCGAGCAGGCCGAGAGCAGAGGGCCGTAGCAGAGACAGCGAGCAGGCCGAGAGCAGAGGGCCGTAGCTCAGAGAGCGAGCAGGCCGAGAGCACAGGGCCGTAGCACAGAGAGCGAGCAGGCCGAGAGCAGAGGGCCGTAGCACAGAGAGCGAGCAGGCCGAGAGCAGAGGGCCGTAGCAGAGAGAGCGAGCAGGCCGAGAGCAGAGGGCCGTAGCAGAGACAGCGAGCAGGCCGAGAGCAGAGGGCCGTAGCTCAGAGAGCGAGCAGGCCGAGAGCACAGGGCCGTAGCACAGAGAGCGAGCAGGCCGAGAGCAGAGGGCCGTAGCAAGAAGCGAGCAGGCCGAGAGCACAGGGCCGTAGCAGAGAGGAGCAGGCCGAGAGCAGAGGGCCGTAGCAGAGAGCGAGCAGGCCGAGAGCACAGGGCCGTAGCAGAGAGCGAGCAGGCCGGGGGGGGGGGGGGGGGGGGGGGGGGGGGGGGGGGGGGGGGGGGGGGGGGGGGGGGGGGGGGGGGGGGGGGGCAGAGACGCGAGCAGGCCGAGAGCGGAGGGCCGTACACAGAGAGCGAGCAGGCCGAGAGCGAGGGCCGTAGCTCAGAGAGCGAGCAGGCCGAGAGCAAGGGCCGTAGCTCAGAGAGCGAGCAGGCCGAGAGCACAGGGCCGTAGCTACAGGAGAGGGAGCAGGCCGAGAGCAGAGGGCCGTAGCCTCAGAGAGTGGAGCAGGCCGAGAGCACAGGGCCGTAGCAGAGACAGCGAGCAGGCCGAGAGCAGAGGGCCGTAGCACAGAGAGCGAGCAGGCCGAGAGCACAGGGCCGTAGCTCAGAGAGCGAGCAGGCCGAGAGCACGGGCCGTAGCTCAGAGAGCGAGCAGGCCGAGAGCACAGGGCCGTACGAGAGCGAGCAGTCGAGAGCGAGGGCCGTAGCAGAGAGCGAGCAGGCCGAGAGCAGAGGGCCGTAGCAGAGAGCGAGCAGGCCGAGAGCGAGGGCCGTAGCCAGAGAGCGAGCAGGCCGAGAGCAAGGGCCGTAGCCAGAGAGCGAGCAGGCCGAGAGCAAGGGCCGTAGCTCAGAGAGCGAGCAGGCCGAGAGCACAGGGCCGTAGCTCAGAGAGCGAGCAGGCCGAGAGCGGAGGGCCGTAGCACAGAGAGCGAGCAGGCCGAGAGCAGAGGGCCGTAGCACAGAGAGCGAGCAGGCCGAGAGCAGAGGGCCGTAGCAGAGACAGCGAGCAGGCCGAGAGCAGAGGGCCGTAGCTCAGAGAGCGAGCAGGCCGAGAGCACAGGGCCGTAGCTCAGAGAGCGAGCAGGCCGAGAGCACAGGGCCGTAGCACAGAGAGCGAGCAGGCCGAGAGCAGAGGGCCGTAGCACAGAGAGCGAGCAGGCCGAGAGCAGAGGGCCGTAGCTCAGAGAGCGAGCAGGCCGAGAGCACAGGGCCGTAGCTCAGAGAGCGAGCAGGCCGAGAGCACAGGGCCGTAGCACAGAGAGCGAGCAGGCCGAGAGCAGAGGGCCGTAGCAGAGACAGCGAGCAGGCCGAGAGCACAGGGCCGTAGCAGAGAGCGAGCAGGCCGAGAGCAGAGGGCCGTAGCCAGAGAGCGAGCAGGCCGAGAGCACAGGGCCGTAGCAGAGAGCGAGCAGGCCGAGAGCAGAGGGCCGTAGCACAGAGAGCGAGCAGGCCGAGAGCACAGGGCCGTAGCAGAGACAGCGAGCAGGCCGAGAGCAAGGGCCGTAGCTCAGAGAGCGAGCAGGCCGAGAGCAGAGGGCCGTAGCAAGAGAGCGAGCAGGCCGAGAGCGGAGGGCCGTAGCCAGAGAGCGAGCAGGCCGAGAGCAAGGGCCGTAGCTCAGAGAGCGAGCAGGCCGAGAGCAGGGCCGTAGCTCAGAGAGCGAGCAGGCCGAGAGCACAGGGCCGTAGCCAGAGAGCGAGCAGGCCGAGAGAAGGGCCGTAGCCAGAGAGGAGCAGGCCGAGAGCGGAGGGCCGTAGCAGAGAGCGAGCAGGCCGAGAGCAAGGGCCGTAGCTCAGAGAGCGAGCAGGCCGAGAGCAGGGCCGTAGCTCAGAGAGCGAGCAGGCCGAGAGCACAGGGCCGTAGCCAGAGAGCGAGCAGGCCGAGAGACAGGGCCGTACTAGAGAGCGAGCAGCGAGAGCGGAGGGCCGTAGCTCAGAGAGCGAGCAGGCCGAGAGCGGAGGGCCGTACACAGAGAGCGAGCAGGCCGAGAGCGGAGGGCCGTAGCTCAGAGAGGAGCAGGCCGAGAGCAGGGCCGTAGCTCAGAGAGCGAGCAGGCCGAGAGCGGAGGGCCGTAGCTCAGAGAGGAGCAGGCCGAGAGCGAGGGCCGTAGCTCAGAGAGCGAGCAGGCCGAGAGACAGGGCCGTAGCAGAGAGCGAGCAGGCCGAGAGCGAGGGCCGTAGCCAGAGAGCGAGCAGGCCGAGAGCAAGGGCCGTAGCTCAGAGAGCGAGCAGGCCGAGAGCGGAGGGCCGTAGCTCAGAGAGGAGCAGGCCGAGAGCAGGGCCGTAGCTCAGAGAGCGAGCAGGCCGAGAGAACAGGGCCGTAGCAGAGAGCGAGCAGGCCGAGAGCGAGGGCCGTAGCACAGAGAGCGAGCAGGCCGAGAGCAGAGGGCCGTAGCTCAGAGAGCGAGCAGGCCGAGAGCACAGGGCCGTAGCTCAGAGAGCGAGCAGGCCGAGAGCAAGGGCCGTAGCCAGAGAGCGAGCAGGCCGAGAGCACAGGGCCGTAGCTCAGAGAGCGAGCAGGCCGAGAGCACAGGGCCGTAGCACAGAGAGCGAGCAGGCCGAGAGCAGAGGGCCGTAGCTCAGAGAGCGAGCAGGCCGAGAGCAGAGGGCCGTAGCACAGAGAGCGAGCAGGCCGAGAGCACAGGGCCGTAGCTCAGAGAGCGAGCAGGCCGAGAGCACAGGGCCGTAGCACAGAGAGCGAGCAGGCCGAGAGCACAGGGCCGTAGCTCAGAGAGCGAGCAGGCCGAGAGCACAGGGCCGTAGCACAGAGAGCGAGCAGGCCGAGAGCACAGGGCCGTAGCACAGAGAGCGAGCAGGCCGAGAGCACAGGGCCGTAGCTCAGAGAGCGAGCAGGCCGAGAGCACAGGGCCGTAGCTCAGAGAGCGAGCAGGCCGAGAGCGGAGGGCCGTAGCTCAGAGAGCGAGCAGGCCGAGAGCGGAGGGCCGTAGCTCAGAGAGCGAGCAGGCCGAGAGCGGAGGGCCGTAGCACAGAGAGCGAGCAGGCCGAGAGCGGAGGGCCGTAGCTCAGAGAGCGAGCAGTCTGAGAGCGGAGGGCCGTAGCTCAGAGAGCGAGCAGGCCGAGAGCGGAGGGCCGTAGCTCAGAGAGCGAGCAGGCCGAGAGCGGAGGGCCGTAGCTCAGAGAGGGAGCAGGCCGAGAGCGGAGGGCCGTAGCTCAGAGAGCGAGCAGGCCGAGAGCGGAGGGCCGTAGCTCAGAGAGCGAGCAGGCCGAGAGCGGAGGGCCGTAGCTCAGAGAGGGAGCAGGCCGAGAGCACAGGGCCGTAGCTCAGAGAGCGAGCAGGCCGAGAGCGGAGGGCCGTAGCTCAGAGAGCGAGCAGGCCGAGAGCACAGGGCCGTAGCTCAGAGAGCGAGCAGGCCGAGAGCACAGGGCCGTAGCTCAGAGAGGGAGCAGGCCGAGAGCGGAGGGCCGTAGCTCAGAGAGCGAGCAGGCCGAGAGCGGAGGGCCGTAGCTCAGAGAGCGAGCAGGCCGAGAGCGGAGGGCCGTAGCTCAGAGAGCGAGCAGGCCGAGAGCGGAGGGCCGTAGCTCAGAGAGCGAGCAGGCCGAGAGCTGAGGGCCGTAGCTCAGAGAGGGAGCAGGCCGAGAGCACAGGGCCGTAGCTCAGAGAGCGAGCAGGCCGAGAGCACAGGGCCGTAGCTCAGAGAGCGAGCAGGCCGAGAGCGGAGGGCCGTAGCTCAGAGAGCGAGCAGGCCGAGAGCGGAGGGCCGTAGCTCAGAGAGCGAGCAGGCCGAGAGCGGAGGGCCGTAGCTCAGAGAGCGAGCAGGCCGAGAGCGGAGGGCCGTAGCTCAGAGAGGGAGCAGGCCGAGAGCACAGGGCCGTAGCTCAGAGAGCGAGCAGGCCGAGAGCACAGGGCCGTAGCTCAGAGAGGGAGCAGGCCGAGAGCGGAGGGCCGTAGCTCAGAGAGGGAGCAGGCCGAGAGCACAGGGCCGTAGCTCAGAGAGCGAGCAGGCCGAGAGCGGAGGGCCGTAGCTCAGAGAGCGAGCAGGCCGAGAGCGGAGGGCCGTAGCTCAGAGAGCGAGCAGGCCGAGAGCGGAGGGCCGTAGCTCAGAGAGCGAGCAGGCCGAGAGCGGAGGGCCGTAGCTCAGAGAGCGAGCAGGCCGAGAGCGGAGGGCCGTAGCTCAGAGAGGGAGCAGGCCGAGAGCACAGGGCCGTAGCTCAGAGAGCGAGCAGGCCGAGAGCACAGGGCCGTAGCTCAGAGAGCGAGCAGGCCGAGAGCACAGGGCCGTAGCTCAGAGAGCGAGCAGGCCGAGAGCACAGGGCCGTAGCTCAGAGAGCGAGCTATAGGAGGCAGCGTGCCTGGCACTGTGGCCATTCCCCCGGGGGGACCACATGCAGGCTTGGAGTGTAGGGAACCAATCCGGCTGCGAGCCACCTCTGGTCTCTCTGACGCACGGCCCCAAGAGCTGCCCTGGTCCTGTGGGGCGTCCTGGCGCGGCCCAGGGCTCTGCAGTGCTGGAGCAGAGGGGCAGGCGCATGGTCCCCGGGCCAGCCTGCCATGGTGGGGCAGGGGCCAGGCACATGCACTCCTCCTGGAGCTGCGTAGCTGCAGCAGATGTTCCAGCCGAGGTCACTGGGTTGCTGGTGCCGCCATGGCTGTGCGTAAATCATGCCCCCGGGGTGTGCCGAGGCCCCTGCCGTGCAGGCAGGTCACTGAGCAGTGACAGGCCCAGGCACAGAGACCAGCCAGAGCAAGAGCCTGCTAGAGCAGAGGGAGCCCTGCCTCTGGGGCCAGGGGCGTGCAGGAGAGGGCAGGGTGGCACGGGCCCAGCACAGGAAGGGCGGGAAGGGAGCTGGGCCCCAGCGGCCACAAGCTAAACAGGAGTCAATAGTGCGAGCCTAGCAAAAGCAAAGAGCAATCTGGGTGCAGGGGCCAGCGCCAGTGGTCAGGAGGGGGAGCCTTCTGCTCCGCTCCCTGCTCCCGCCCCAGCTCCGGCCCAGTCGGGCAGCGGGGAGAAGCCCAGTGAAAAGCAACGTGCCTGAGGAAAGGGCAAGAACGCTCGGCCTGCGGCTGCAGGTGGCAAACCTGCCTGTCCAGTGCCTGGTCAGAGGCAGCTGCAGGCCGAGTCTGCAAGTGCATGAAAGGCCGGAGGGAGAAACGTGGTTCTCCGAAGCCTCGGGCTGGGAGAAGAGACAAGGGGCTGGAACTGCTGTGGGGGGGGGGGAGGGAATTAGCTTGGACATGACGAAACTCCGGGGGGGGGGGGGTTAGTTTGGACGAGAGGAAAACTCTGCGGGGGGGGGGTAAGTTTGGATTGAGGAAACTCTGGGGGAGGGGTAGTTTGGATTGGGGGAGGGGTAGTTTGGATTGAGGAGACTCTGGGGGGGGCAGTTTGGAGGTGAGGAGACTCTGGGGGGGGCAGTTTGGAGGTGAAGAGACTCTGGGGGAGGGGCAGTTTGGATTGAGGAGACTCGGGGGGGGCAGTTTGGAGGTGAGGAGACTCTGGGGGGGGCAGTTTGGAGGTGAGGAAACTCTGTGGGAGGGGTAGTTTGGATTGGGGGAGGGGTAGTTTGGATTGAGGAAACTGTGGGGAGGGGCAGTTTGGAGGTGAGGAGACTCTGGGGGAGGGGTAGTTTGGATTGGGGGAGGGGTGGTTTGGATTGAGGAGACTCTGGGGGGGGCAGTTTGGATTGAGGAGACTCTGGGGGAGGGGCAGGTTGGAGGTGAGGAGACTCTGGGGGGGCAGTTTGGATTGAGGAGACTCTGGGGGGGCAGTTTGGATTGAGGAGACTCTGGGGGAGGGGCAGTTTGGATTGAGGAGACTCGGGGGGGGCAGTTTGGATTGAGGAGACTCGGGGGGGCAGTTTGGATTGAGGAGACTCTGGGGGGGCAGTTTGGATTGAGGAGACTCTGGGGGAGGGGCAGGTTGGAGGTGAGGAGACTCTGGGGGGGGCAGTTTGGATTGAGGAGACTCTGGGGGGGCAGTTTGGAGGTGAGGAAACTCTGGGGGAGGGGCAGTTTGGATTGAGGAGACTCTGGGGGGGGCAGTTTGGATTGAGGAGACTCTGGGAGGGGCAGTTTGGAGGTGAGGAGATTCTGGGGGGGCAGTTTGGAGGTGAGGGGACTCTGGGGGGGGCAGTTTGGAAGTGAGGAAACTCTGGGGAGGGGCAGTTTGGATTGAGGAGACTCTGGGGGGGGCAGTTTGGAGGTGAGGAAACTCTGGGGGAGGGGCAGTTTGGATTGAGGAGACTCTGGGGGGGGCAGTTTGGAGGTGAGGAGACTCTGGGGGGGCAGTTTGGAGGTGAGGAAACTCTGTGGGAGGGGTAGTTTGGATTGGGGGAGGGGTAGTTTGGATTGAGGAAACTGTGGGGAGGGGCAGTTTGGAGGTGAGGAGACTCTGGGGGAGGGGTAGTTTGGAGTGGACTTGGGGGAGGGGTAGTTTGGATTGAGGAGACTCTGGGGGGGGCAGTTTGGATTGAGGAGACTCTGGGGAGGGGCAGTTTGGAGGTGAGGAGACTCTGGGGGGGGCAGTTTGGATTGAGGAGACTCTGGGGGGGGCAGTTTGGATTGAGGAGACTCTGGGGGGGGCAGTTTGGAGGTGAGGAGACTCTGGGGGGGGCAGTTTGGAGTGAGGAGACTCTGGGGGAGGGGCAGTTTGGATTGGGGAGGGGAGTTTGGATTGAGGAGACTCTGGGGGGGCAGTTTGGAGGTGAGGAGACTCTGGGGGGGGCAGTTTGGATTGAGGAGACTCTGGGGGAGGGGCTAGTTTGGAGTGTGAGGAGACTCTGGGGGGGGCAGTTTGGATTGAGGAGACTCTGGGGGGGGCAGTTTGGAGGTGAGGAGACTCTGGGGGGGCAGTTTGGATTGAGGAGACTCTGGGGGGGCAGTTTGGATTGAGGAGACTCTGGGGGGCAGTTTGGAGTGAGGAGACTCTGGGGGGGGCAGTTTGGATTGAGGAGACTCTGGGGAGGGGCAGTTTGGAGGTGAGGAGACTCTGGGGGGGCAGTTTGGATTGAGGAGACTCTGGGGGGGGCAGTTTGGATTGAGGAGACTCGGGGGGGCAGTTTGGAGGTGAGGAGACTCGGGGGGGCAGTTTGTATTGAGGAGACTCTGGGGGGGGCAGTTTGGATTGAGGAGACTCTGGGGGATGGGCAGTTTGGATTGAGGAGACTCTGGGGGGGGCAGTTTGGATTGAGGAGACTCGGGGGGGCAGTTTGGAGGTGAGGAGACTCTGGGGGGGGGCGTTTGGAGGTGAGGAGACTCTGGGGAGGGGCAGTTTGGATTGAGGAGACTCTGGGGGAGGGGCAGTTTGGAGGTGAGGAGACTCTGGGGGGGGGCGTTTGGAGGTGAGGAGACTCTGGGGAGGGGCAGTTTGGATTGAGGAGACTCTGGGGGGGCAGTTTGGAGGTGAGGGGACTCTGGGGGAGGGGCAGTTTGGATTGAGGAGACTCTGGGGGGGCAGTTTGGATTGAGGAGACTCTGGGGGGGGCAGTTTGGAGGAGAGGAGACTCTGGGGGGGCAGTTTGGAGGTGAAGAGACTCTGGGGGGGCAGTTTGGAGGTGAGGAGACTCTGGGGGAGGGGCAGTTTGGATTGAGGAGACTCTGGGGGGGCAGTTTGGAGGTGAGGAGACTCTGGGGGAGGGGCAGTTTGGATTGAGGAGACTCTGGGGGGGCAGTTTGGAGGTGAGGAGACTCTGGGGGGGCAGTTTGGATTGAGGAGACTCTGGGGGGGCAGTTTGGAGGTGAGGAGACTCTGGGGGGGCAGTTTGGATTGAGGAGACTCTGGGGGGGCAGTTTGGAGGTGAGGAGACTCTGGGGGAGGGGCAGTTTGGATTGAGGAGACTCGGGGGGGGCAGTTTGGAGGTGAGGAGACTCTGGGGGGGGCAGTATGGATTGAGGAGACTCTGGGGGGGCAGTTTGGAGGTGAAGAGACTCTGGGGGAGGGGCAGTTTGGATTGAGGAGACTCTGGGGGGGCAGTTTGGAGGTGAAGAGACTCTGGGGGAGGGGCAGTTTGGATTGAGGAGACTCTGGGGGGGCAGTTTGGAGGTGAAGAGACTCTGGGGGGGGCAGTTTGGAGGTGAAGAGACTCTGGGGGGGGGCAGTTTGGATTGAGGAGACTCTGGGGGGGCAGTTTGGATTGAGGAGACGGGGGGGGGTAAGCGCTGGAGCAGGGTGCCCGGGGGGCTGGGGGCGGCAGGCCGCTGGCAGGACGCTCTGGGAGCACCGAGCGCTGGCAGGGGGCAGGGCCCAGGTTGGCAGCCCCCCCGTCCCACCATCCATGCTCCCTGCGGGGCTTGGCCAGGGCGCGGCCGGGCAGCCGCTTTCCGGGTGCGGTTCATTCGCTCGCTTCTGCCCTTGGACTTTGCTCCAGGCCCCGCCCCGCCCCGCCCGGAGCCGACTCCGCCGCGGCCCCCCAGCAGGCGGGCCCGGGCTCTGCGCCCCCAGGGCCCAACCCACGGGCGGCCGCGCGGGGCTGGCCCGGGGCTCGCCCAGTGTCGCTGCCCCCCGCCCCGGCAGCTCCCCAGCCGGGCTCGCCGCTCGGCCCCGCGCTGCGCTGTCCACCACCCCGGTGCTGAGCGGACGCTGCCCCAGGACAGCCCCGCCGAGCGCCTGCAGCCGGGGCGGGAGCGCGAGCGTCTGGGGGGCGGCTCCAGGCCTCTGAACACCGGGGGGGGCACCAATGCAGGGGGAGGATAACAGAAGGGGGGTCCTGGGGCCCGGGCCACGGCGGGGTAGGGAGGGTTCCAGGTCCGCAGGGGGAAGGCAGGCGGGCTGGGGGGACTAGATGGGGGGCTGGCTGTTGCGGGCGGGGGCGGGCTGGGGGCTGGCTGTTGCGGGCGGGGGCGGGCTGTTGCGGGCTGGGGGGGCTGGCACGCTGCGGCCCGAGCTCACTGCGGCTCGCTGTAATCTCCTCTCCTGCCCGCCCCTACGCGGTTCCCATTCCCATCACGTCCTGCCCCCCCCCCCCTCCACTCTGCGCCTGGCTCCAGAGCTGCTGCCGCCTCCGCGTCCCGCTCCTGCCCCGCTCCAGGCATGGCCGGTACCTTCGCCCGCCTGCTGCGCGCCCGCCAGTGCGCCGGCCTCCTGGCCGCGGCGGGAGCCGGCTCCCTGGCCGCCGGATTCCTGCTCGCCAGGGACGCGGTCAGCGCCGGAGAGCGGCAGCGGCGCCTCTACCCGCCCAGGTACCGGCCCGGCCCCGCCGTCGTGCGCAGGCGGCGGCTTAGCTCTCCGGCGTGGGGCTGGGAGAGCCGTGGGCTGGGTGCGGGGCGGGGGGAGCCGCGGGCTGGGTGCGGGGGGCGCAGCCGCTTTCGGGGCGGGGCGGGGCGGGGCGGGGGACACGAGCCCAGCGCGGGACCCGGGGAAGGGTCGGTCCCGGCTGGCCTCGCTCCCGGCGTCCCGAGCCGTCACGTCGCTGCTGCGGGGCTCTGCGGCGGGGAGCGACCAATGCCTGCCCCGAGCGCGCTGCGGCAGCTCCCCGGGGACTGATCGGGCGCCCGGGTGTCGCCGGCCCGGAGAGGTCGGGCCCGGACTAAGCGCTGCGGCAAGCGGGGGCTGCGGGCCGGGGGCAGCGAGCGGGGATGGAAACGGCCCTAGTTCCAACGCCTCCGGGTGCCAGTGATTGCGGCATCTCACCCCCTGCAGGGCCAGGTCTGCGGTGACTCGGGCCCTGAGGAGGGGCTGCGGAGGGGACCCCCTTCGGGGCCGGGAGCTGAGACGCCCTGCTCCGGGCAGGCTCCGGGAGCCCCCAGCAAGGCCTGGCCCTGGCTCCTGTGTGTGATTCATGCTCCCAGGAGCAACCAGGCCCTAGCCCTGGCCTGGGAGAAGCCTGGGGAGGGCTGGGCTGGGCTGGGCTCCCAGGAGGCTGGAGCCAGGCGCTGAGGGAGCTGTGGGGCCTGCCCAGGGGAGAGGAAGTGGCAGTGGCAGGGGCAGGGCCATGCAGCATTGGTTCCCCTGGAGTCCCTGCAGGACAGACATAGGGGAGGCGCACGTCACCCGGGGCAATGCAATGCAGCACAGGCCCGGCTCGGGGCAGGTGGCTAGGAGCCAGGGCGCTGAGCCAGCGGGCAGGGAGCTCAGTCCTTGGACTGCTCCAGCCCTTCTCCAGTGCAAACCCCTGAGGCATCGAGACAGCTTGGCCCTGGAGCCTCAGACAGACCCTTGGGTGCTGAGCTCTGCCGCCCAGGGGGCCTGCCCTGGGGCCATCGCTTCCAGGGATCTCGGCGAGACTCAGTTATCCCGTCTCTTGCCCAGGGCGCTCCAAGGCGGCACCCCCCAGCAGCACTGGGTAGGACAGGAACCCAGAGCATGGACCAAGATAAAGTAAGCAGGCAGCTGAGCTCCTGTGCCTGTTTTGAAAGGTCCCATTGGCTCCCATAATGAGCCAGCCCTGTGCGTCCCTCAGCACTGAGCCAGGCAAAGCAGCTGGGTAGCTCTTGCTTATGCTTCAAGGTGACCTGAACCCGGAGCGCAGCATCCCCCAGCCAGGGTCTCTGTTCTCCCCCGGTTCAGCTGCAGCTCCCAGCTGATGGGCAGAGTCACGGGCAAGACACACTTTCACTGGGAGGGGCAGACCCACGGCAAGGAAGTGTTTTGCCCCCTCCCTGCAGGTGTGTCCAGCTGCACCATCCCACGAGCGTCCCTCTGGCTCCTCTCAGCCTCCAGCTGCGCCCGGCCCTCGCTGTGATGGACGGTGCTCTGCTGCCTGGGGCAGCACGCCGAGGCCTCAGGCCATTTTACAAGAGCTTGCTGGACCTTGTGTTTTGCCACATGACTTTTCCAACAGCTGCCTGGGTTGCAAGAGTCCCCCCTTGCTACCCAGGCTTGTGTTGGGGCATTTCTAGGGTTCATTCCAGCAATGCCTCACCCCCCTTCCTGGCTTGGTGTCTGCAGCGCTCCCCTCCCAGGAGCTCACCATTACTGTAACCCTTGGACTGCACTGCTGTGCCTCCCACCGCCTTCTGGAGCTCAGGATGTGCACGCCAGTTCTTGATGTACAAGGCAACCCCTCCTCCCTTCTACCTGCCTGTCCTTCCTGGGCAAGCTGTGCCCTTTATGCCAATCTCCCCAGCAAGTCTGTGTGATGCCAATTAATCCATGTGCTAAAGGTGTATGGACCCTTCCGAGCCTTTCCCCGGATGCCTGGCACTCACTAGCAGACGGCGAAAATGGCAAGCAGGCTCCCTTGCCCAGCTCTTGCTTCTTGTTCCTAGTTTAATTTCCCACCCCCTCGCAACAGTCACCCCTTTCACAGAGTAGCCTCTGTGCACCTGTGCACTTTGTCGCCTGCCCCTGTGAACCTCGTTTGCACTGCTGCTGTCTCGGGGGTGCGGAGGCACTTGACCTCCCTCCCAGAGCAGCATCCCTGCTCAGGGAAGCCAGAGGTGTCCCATCTGCAGCCTGCATTGCTCTCCAGGCAGGCACTGCCCTGCCTGGGCCCTGGCCCTCCGCTGGAAGGATGGACAAGAACAGCCTGTGCCCCTGGCCCTTCCCCCTCGCCCCCAGAGCCCTGTAGTCACTGCTCATCTGCTCCCGGTATGGCCCACTGCAAGCCCCAACCCCACAGTGCAGGAGCATTCAGGTGATGCTTTGGGAAGCAATAAACGCGCCGCTCTCTGCCCCTGAGAGGCACATTCCCCAGTGCCTGCTCACTGCTGGCTGCCATGGGCCTCTTTCTCGGCCAGAGGTCGCTGACCTCCAGCCTGCCTTCACCGGGCTTGGGAGAACATCCCGAGGCTTCCTGCCGCTATTTCGGTCTGGAGGATTAAAGCAGCATTAGACAGGGCCACGGCTCCGTCTGGGCTCAGGCGCCAGCAAATAGGCAGCCAAGCACTTGGTGGCACATTCCTGCTTCAGCACCAGTGGTGGGATGGGCTGGGCTGTACTGTGCCTGGGCTGGGACTGCAGACCCAAAGGCTGGGCGTTGCTCCCACGCAGGGATGGGAAGGCCTTTGGACATGAGCCTTCCCCTTGTACAGAGGGTTATCGTCTCTCCCATCAGCTCAGAAAATGCAGCACCACAAGGTGACTCCTGTGGCCAGGTAACCTGGGGGCTTTGCTCTCGGATTAGGTGTACTCAAGTCCTGGTGTGTGATAAACTGCATCCTTAGCAACTGCTATTTTGAGCAGCACGTCCCGAACATCGTCTTCTGTGGGCTCCCTGCAACCTGCCGCCCCTCGTGTATTTCTGAGAGTGCCCATCGGAGGAGGTTGGCTGCTACTAGCTCAGCTCATTCAGCAGCCACCTCTCGAATTCACCTGTCCGGCCTGCTGCTGCTGGCACCAGCGGATTCTGCCCAACACTGGGGGCTCTGGGCAGTTTTGCCTTTTCTCTCTCTTGGCAGGTAACATGTTTTTCAAAGTCTGTGAAGAATCTCTCTGCGATGTAAGCCCCAAGGGGCTTGTATCCATCAGGTCTTCATCTCCTGCCGCTTCCCTGGCGAGGTAGAATTGCCAGAGTGGTTGTCAGCATCACCCCCACCATTCACTGTGCAGAGTAAAGCCGCAAGCTGGGCTCCAACTTGCCTTTTGTGGTTTGGGAGCCCTTAGCCAAGCGCAATATGCAGCAGGGAACCGTCATCTGCAGCACCAGCACTGGCCTTTCTGGGCACACAGAAAGCGAGTGGCGACTGCTTTAAAGACTAGTGCCTTATGCCTTGGCTCTGACAAACCGACCCCTCTGCCTGGCAGACTGGCTGCTAGTTTGTACGCAGCAAAGCTGCATCAGAGACGTGCATGTACATTTCGATCTACCCACCATGCAGCACAATGCACGAGCATGGGATCTACCGGTGCACAAGTCAGCGGGACACGGAGCTGGCCAGCACAGTTCAGCTGGCTGAATCACTCCTGAGACACTTTGACAAGAACAGGTGATGTGAAAATATTTTGTGTTAGTATGTTGCAAAATGTTGCTATTCCCCACTTCTGCCACATGCTAAACAGCTTCATTTCGCGGGACAGGGGGAGCTGATAGAAACCCAATACAACTCTTTTGATACGTCATGTTGTGGCGTTGACCCAAAAACCCAACATTAAGGTTTTGAAACTGAACAGTAATACTGGAAATCAGAGTCACATCACAAGTGCCTCTAGACGGTTTCACCCCACCTACACTCGGTAGCTTCACATCAGACTGCATTGAAACCTACCAAACAGAAGCTTTCTAATAATCGATGATGGGGGTGTGGCGGTTGACTCACAGAAATCCCCTTGGGCTTGTCCCCCCATGGCCTGATCAAGCCTCTGATGCCACCTTCCTGCCCTCTGGCCTCCCCAGCACCCTGTCCTGCTGGGCCAGCAGCCCTGGTCTCCCCCAGCCCAGGCGCAGAGTTGGGGGTCCGTCCCCCCCCCCCACAGAGCAACACAGACCCTGCCCCAGTTCAGCTCCAGAGGATCCAGCTATAACGGCTCAGCCAGGAAACCAACTGCACAATGGGACCAAACCCCCAGTAAATCTGTCCTGCTCCGGGACAGTTGTACAGGGACAGACCTCATAAGGCCGGCCCCCTTCTCACTGGAGGCAGAGATGCACAGCGGTGCCTCCCCCAGGGAACGGTTATTGACACTGGGCCTGATAAGAAACCAAAGTGTGTTCCTGGGCACAGGCAGGGGGCGCTAAGTGGCTGCGAGTGCAGACAGACAGAGCAAAGTCAGTTACTAAACTAAAATGCACAAAACCACTTCGCTGCTTCCAATCCACTAAGAAACCTGTTACCTGCGAATTCCTGCCCTAAGCAGCTGTTCTTACCCCCGGACCAGCTGCATGGCAGAGTTGCTCCTTCCTCTGGCCTGGGTCTACAGCTTCTGCAAAGTCCTTTGTCTCCTCTTAGGGTGGGCCAGGCAGTTTCCAAAGGCAGCTGAAGACAAAGGACTTCTCATTGCTTACGTGGACTTTCCCCAGGGAGGGAAACCCTTTGCTCGCATCCCCCATACCTGTGGAAACGTACCAGGTTGGAGATGGATCCCAGTACCAGGTGCCTGGGCACATGTCTTTCTAAGGCCAAGCACAGTTTGGGACACAGGACAAACGCGCCCATTCGCAGGCTGTTGAGTTGATCACCGAGCCATTAGGTTTCTGGAGCAGCAGTAAAGGCCCTTGTTAGCCCTGGGCACCTCAGACAGACCCCACTTTGCATGCAAGAGTGGTCCATGCACGAGGGGGGAGACCCATTCCGCAGATGGGACCCGCAAACCCGATCTGCTCCAGGGCCTGTTTCGCATAAAGCATCTCGGAGTCCTGCATGTTCCTGGTCTCAAGCCAGGTCTCCTGCAGCATGTTGGGAGCCCATCTTGCGGGGGAGGGGTACATGAAACTCACAAATAAGATCCTGCATTGAGAATTGCCCCAGACCTATTGGCTCAGCCTTGCCTTGAACAGGCCCCACAGGCTGAGACACCTCAAGCCAAAAGCCAAGGCCCCAGGATGGTCTATGGCTAAAAGGAGATCTAACCAGCGCCTCAGTTGGGGGATTCGAGATTGTGGGGTGTCTGGCAGCCCATCACAGGAGGCCCCCCTGCCTGATTCTCCCCCCAAGGAGACGGATGGTCTCAGCACTGCCCTGCTTTGCACAGGAGCACCCCTGCCTGCCACGGACCCAGGACACCACGCACACGGGCCCCTGTTGGGTGCTCAGGAGACCGTGGCCAATCCACACGTGCCCTGCAGATGCTTCCTTCAGCTGCTCTTTCCAGCCAGGCAGGTGGGTTCTCCAGCCCCTGCTCCCCACACAGGGTTCCCGGTGCCCTGGTGAGAGGCTGTGGCTGCATGTCGGGGCCAGCAGCGGGCGCCAGTGACAAGGTGCCCCAGGCTGGACATGAGGCACTCGCTAGG
The DNA here is from genome assembly GCA_032595735.1 of Pelochelys cantorii. Classification (NCBI taxonomy): domain Eukaryota; kingdom Metazoa; phylum Chordata; order Testudines; family Trionychidae; genus Pelochelys; species Pelochelys cantorii. The sequence goes on along the minus strand of CM064338.1, from coordinate 47,713,862 downwards.
GCACCACAGAGGGGGCAGTGGGTGCAGCAGGCTGGAGTCGGCTGCAGGGAGGGGCAAGCTCTCCTTTGCACTGGCGCGGCCCAGCCTGGCTTCCCTGCAACAGCCGGCAGCCTGAGGCCATAGGGCCGATGGGTTAGTCGCCCTGTGGAGCAGCCAGGACCTGGCCGGGTGTCTGCTCAGAGCAGCCACGCTGGGCTGGAGAAGCCACGGGGCCCTGCCCAGCCAGAAGGCTCTTGGGCCTGTGGAGGCGAGGGCTGCCCCATTCCCAGGGCCCACGTGGAGGCGGCTGCACATTGTGCTGCCTGCCAGGCAGGAGGGGCAGCCACCGCAGCGCCTGTGCTGAGTTCAACCCAGAACCTGCCCCACCGAGCCGCTGCCCCCCAGCACCCAGCTCCCTGCCCTGGGGCTCTCGAGCCAGAGCCTCTGTCGCCCCCTCCCACGGCAGGCGCAGGCCCTGCTCTCGGGCCGCCCCGCGGCGGCTGCCGGGCACTGGGACGCCAGCCAGGCCCTTCGCCCTTTTGTCTGAGCCCCGAGGCTCTGGCTCAGGCTGCCTGCTGGCAGGGGCTCAGGGGGCACAGGAAAGCAGAGCTCCTCGCTGAGAACAGTCAGGAGAAGGCCCCCGGTGAGCTGATTGGAGCCTAATGCAATAACGGCACCACGGGGACAGCTCCTGCCGCTGCCACTGGGCTCAGTGGCTCCTTCTTTGTCCTTTGGAGCCTCCCTGCCATCCCGCCAGAGGCGGGCAGCCTAGGGAGCCGGGAAAGCAGCCCCGGCGCAGGGGCCTGGGGCAGGCGCTCCCGATCGCCCCGTTGGGAGCAGTCCAGGCGCGTTACCCTGGGCGCCCGTGCGGGGGGTTTCCAAGGCCTTGGCTGGCTACTGACACCGACGGAGCTAGTGGGCTTGTCCGGAGCAGGCTGGGCACCTCGACCTGTCGACAGGGAGAGAAGAAAATTCGGGTCTGAGGAGAAACGAACCTGGAGGGCGGCGCCCGCGTTCTTAGAGCCTTGGGGGAAGCCAGGGCTGGGTCTCCGGCCACCGCAGCCCAGCCCCCTCCTTGCCTACAGCCCCCACTAGCCCAGCCTGGGCCCCTGCTGGCCACGCGGGGTGAGCGGGCACATTCGGTCTCTGCCGAGCACGGGCTGGGGCAGGGGAGTCTTGGCACAGGCTGGCGTGGGGGTGGGGTGTGTGTGGCTGCACCCGGGGAAGTGACTTGGGAGTAGGGGAAGAGCCTGGCTCCCTTCAGGCAGGCAACTCCTGGCCTGGGGCAGTGGCGGGGGGGGGGCGGGCAGGGCCCAAGGAGGCAGTTCCTGGCACGGGGCAGTGGGTGGGGAGATTCCCTGCAGAGTGAAGGGCAGAGTGGGGGGGGGGGGGGCGGGGCCGGAGGAGGAAGCTCCTGGCACGGGGCAGTGGGTGGGGAGATTCCCTGCGGAGTGAAGGGCAGTGGGGGGGGGCGGGGCCGGAGGAGGAAGCTCCTGGCACGGGGCAGTGGGGGGGGGAGATTCCCTGCGGAGTGAAGGGCAGTGGGGGGGGAGCAGGCTGGAGGAGGAAGCTCCTGGCACGGGGCAGTGGGGGGGGGGAGATTCCCTGCGGAGTGAAGGGCAGTGGGGGGGGGGCGGGGCCGGAGGAGGAAGCTCCTGGCATGGGGCAGTGGGGGGGTGGAGATTTCCTGCAGAGTGAAGGGCAGTGGGGGGCAGGGCCAGAGGAGGAAGCTCCTGGCACGGGGCAGTGGGGGGGGGGGGGGGGAGATTCCCTGTGGAGTGAAGGGCAGTGGGGGGGGAGCAGGCTGGAGGAGGAAGCTCCTGGCACGGGGCAGTGGGGGGGGGGAGATTCCCTGCGGAGTGAAGGGCAGTGGGGGGGGAGCAGGCTGGAGGAGGAAGCTCCTGGCATGGGGCAGTGGGGGGGGGGAGATTTCCTGCAGAGTGAAGGGCAGTGGGGGGCAGGGCCGGAGGAGGAAGCTCCTGGCACGGGGCAGTGGGGGGGGGGGAGATTCCCTGCGGAGTGAAGGGCAGTGGGGGGGGAGCAGGCCGGAGGAGGAAGCTCCTGGCATGGGGCAGTGGGGAGGGGAGATTTCCTGCAGAGTGAAGGGCAGTGGGGGGCAGGGCCGGAGGAGGAAGCTCCTGGCACGGGGCAGTGGGGGGGGGGGGAGATTCCCTGCGGAGTGAAGGGCAGTGGGGGGCAGGGCCGGAGGAGGAAGCTCCTGGCACGGGGCAGTGGGGGGGGGAGATTCCCTGCGGAGTGAAGGGCAGTGGGGGGCAGGGCCGGAGGAGGAAGCTCCTGGCATGGGGCAGTGGGGGGGGGGGGGAGATTCCCTGCGGAGTGAAGGGCAGTGGGGGGGAGCAGGCCGGAGGAGGAAGCTCCTGGCACTGGGCAGTGGGGGGGGGGGAGAGTCCCTGCGGAGTGAAGGGCAGTGGGGGGGGAGCAGGCCGGAGGAGGAAGCTCCTGGCATGGGGCAGTGGGGGGGGGAGATTTCCTGCAGAGTGAAGGGCAGTGGGGGGCAGGGCCGGAGGAGGAAGCTCCTGGCACGGGGCAGTGGGGGGGGGGAGATTCCCTGCGGAGTGAAGGGCAGTGGGGGAGGAGCAGGCTGGAGGAGGAAGCTCCTGGCATGGGGCAGTGGGGGGGGGGGGAGATTTCCTGCAGAGTGAAGGGCAGTGGGGGGCAGGGCCGGAGGAGGAAGCTCCTGGCACGGGGCAGTGGGGGGGGGGGAGATTCCCTGCAGAGTGAAGGGCAGTGGGGGAGGAGCAGGCTGGAGGAGGAAGCTCCTGGCATGGGGCAGTGGGGGGGGGGAGATTTCCTGCAGAGTGAAGGGCAGTGGGGGGCAGGGCCGGAGGAGGAAGCTCCTGGCACGGGGCAGTGGGGGGGGGGGGAGATTCCCTGCAGAGTGAAGGGCAGTGGGGGAGAAGCAGGCTGGAGGAGGAAGCTCCTGGCATGGGGCAGTGGGGGGGGGGAGATTTCCTGCAGAGTGAAGGGCAGTGGGGGGCAGGGCCGGAGGAGGAAGCTCCTGGCACGGGGCAGTGGGGGGGGGGGGAGATTCCCTGCGGAGTGAAGGGCAGTGGGGGGCAGGGCCGGAGGAGGAAGCTCCTGGCACGGGGCAGTGGGGGGGGGGGAGATTCCCTGCGGAGTGAAGGGCAGTGGGGGGCAGGGCCGGAGGAGGAAGCTCCTGGCACGGGGCAGTGGGGGGGGGGGAGATTCCCTGTGGAGTGAAGGGCAGTGGGGGGGAGCAGGCCGGAGGAGGCAGTGGGGAAGTGGGGCTGGAAGGAGGTGAGAGGCAGCCGGCACCCTGCATGGGCCAGAGCAGAAGCTCCCTTGGTGTTCACAGGAGCCAGCCTCCCCTCAGGCCACAGGGCCGGTAGTGACCCTGGCCAAGGGGTTATTCCCTCCGTGGAGGCCTGGAGAACTGAGAGGGAGCAGACCGGGAGCAGGATGCACCGAAATCCAGGGAGGCCGGGCCCAGCCCAGAAGGTTAAACAGGCCCCATGTGCGTTCTCCCCACAGCGCTGAGTACCCAGACCTGCGGAAGCACAACAACTGCATGGCCAGTAACCTGACCCCGGCCATCTACGCCCGGCTCTGTGACAAAGCCACCCCCAACAACTGGACCCTGGACCAGTGCATCCAGACCGGTGTGGACAACCCCGGGCACCCCTTCATAAAGACGGTGGGCATGGTCGCAGGGGACGAGGAGTCATACGAGGTGAGTGCAGCGCAACTGGCAAGCACGATAGTCCTAGTGCATAAAGCCCCAGCCCCCCCATCTTCCCCTCAGCCCCCCCAGCTTCCCTACCTTCCCCTCAGCCCCCAGCCCCCCCCACCCTCCCCTCAGCCCCCCCAGCCTCAGCCCCCAGCCCCTCCCACCTTCCCCTCAGCCCCCTCAACCCCCAGCCCCTCCCAACCCTTCCCTCAGTCCCTAGCCGCAGCCCCTGCCCCTCCGGCTCAGCCCCAGCCCACGTCTCCTTGGCCTCCCCACACTGCAGCCTCTCCCAGCCAGGGTCCCCTGAGGGAGGCCAGCGTCTGAGGGATGAGCAGGCGGCAGCAGCACGGTGCTTCCGGGGCGCCCCACGCTCGGCAGGGCGCAGGAGAGGCCAGCACTGGCTGCAGGGACAGGCCATCCCCCTTTCCCTGTGCAGCGGGGCCAGGCCCAGACCGGGGAGCGGGCCTGGTCCCACACAGGCTGGTGGCCTAGGCCCACTGCCCCCTCTAAGCCCTGCCTTGCTGCCCTGCCAGGTGTTTGCAGACCTGTTTGACCCCGTGATTCAGGAGCGGCACAACGGTTACAACCCGCGGGCCATGAAACACCCCACAGACCTGGATGCCAGTAAGGTGCGTGACACCCTGGGGTCGCGGGAGCAGGCAGGGGTTCCGGCTGGCCCCAGCAGCGCTGTCTCCTCCGCCCCACGAGCAGTGACAGCCTTGTGGGGGCAGGTGTCCCCCGCGCCCCAGGCCTGTGCCCATGGGTAGGGAGCCTGGCACAGCGATGGCTCAGGCAAGTCTGGGGTGTGCCAGAGCCAGGGAGGCGGAGCCCTTCCTCCAGGTGCAGCCGCAGCCACAGCCAATTCACAGTCACGGCCGCTGGCCTCTCTGTGGCTGCAGGGACAGACCCATCTGCTTGAGGTGAGACCAGCATGGCGCCTCCTCCATCGGGCTCCGTGGCCCTGTTCCCGCAGCGGGCAGCGGGCAGCGGGCAGCGGGCCCTGAGGGGCCAGTCTGTAGCTCACTGGGCTGGAAAGGAGGGGCCAAGAACGGCGAGTGCCTGGAAGCCAAAGCAGCGGAGCATGGAACGTGGGGGGCGGATCCAGCCCGGCAGGGGGGTGAGAAGCTGCTGCTGGAAGCCAGCGTGAGGATCTGAGCTTGGCCCAGCCTGGGTGGTGGCAAGTCTTGTCACTGCCAAGTGGGTTCACTTGTATTTGCTGGGCCTTGCCAACGCCGCTCCTGTCCGTTACACACGCCTGTCGCTGCCAGCCTGAGACAGTCCCCGTCAGCGCCACCATGCCATCTCTCCCGGCCCGGCCCACTGTACGGAGCGCCCCGAGGGCTGGACTCCTCGGGGCAGGGCTTGGGGAGATGGGGCCTGGCATGGGGCAGGTCCCCGAGGCTGGGGGCAGGGTGCGGCTGGGGTGGGACAGGCTGGAGGTGGAGCTGCCGGCGCCCTGGGCAGGCTGGGGGAGCAGCCAGGCGTTTCCCAGGGCTCCAGGACAAGCAGAGACAACCTGCACTGCATCCCCAGCTGGGCTCGCTGCAGGCCCGCGAGATTGGCCCTGCCCGCCCGTCCGGACGTTTGCTCACTAAGTGCTGGCCCTTTGGGCATGAGAGGGGCAGCACCGGAGCATTCAATTGGCTGCTGGGCCCAGCCCTCAGCTACAGCCGCTTGGAGAGGAACAGGAGCCGCAGGCCCAGCAGGGGTGCTGAGCGGGCAGCACAAGCAGCCGCAGTGGGAATCTGAACGAAGGCGGGACCCCAAAACCGGGAGCAATGGCTGGCCGAGGAGGGAGGCCAAACTCCCAGGTGCTTCCCCAGAGGAGCACCCCACTCGCAGGCCCACCCCACACAGCAGCAGCCTCCACTGCAGGACGCTGTTGAAAGGCTGCGAGGTGTCGAAGGGCCCAACACCCACTAGCAGGTGCTGGGGGAGCTGGAGAATGACCGCAGAGCCTGCAGAACGAGTGGCAAGCCGGGCCGAGGGAGAAATGGAAGGGGGATGATGGAGCCAGGCCAAGGAGAAGGTGGCAGAGGCTTCCAGCAGCTGTTTGCCCAGGAGCTATGTTGTGAGGAAGTTAAACAAGCTATTCGAGTGTGAATGTCCGTCCTGTCAAGGATATTGCTCTGGGACTCTGAGGCCCTGGGCAAGAGAGTCTTCTGGGAGGGAGACAGACTTGGCGAGCTCTAGCTAGCAGAAGAAAGCAGTGTGCTTTGGCAGGAGGTGGGGCTGCAGGATCTCGGTGGGAGGGAGGGTGCAGGAGCGGGATGGGGGCGGGGGTCTGGGAGGGAGGGTGCAGGAGCGGGATGGGGTGGGGGGGTCTGGGAGGGAGGATGCAGGAGCGGGATGGGGGGGGGGTCTGGGAGGGAGGGTGCAGGAGCGGGATGGGGTGGGGGTCTGGGAGGGAGGGTGCAGGAGCGGGATGGGGTGGGGGGGTCTGGGAGGGAGGGTGCAGGAGCGGGATGGGGGGGGGTTGGGGGGGGGGGGGCGGGATGGGGGGGGGTCTGGGAGGGAGGGTGCAGGAGCGGGATGGGGTGGGGGTCTGGGAGGGAGGGTGCAGGAGCGGGATGGGGGTGGGGGTCTGGGAGGGAGGGTGCAGGAGCAGGATGGAGGTGGGGGTCTGGGAGGGAGGGAGCAGGAGCGGGATGGAGGTGGGGGTCTGGGAGGGAGGGTGCAGGAGCAGGGTGGGGTGGGGGTCTGGGAGGGAGGGTGCAGGAGCGGGATGGGATGGGGGTCTGGGAGGGAGGGTGCAGGAGCGGGATGGGGGTGGGGGTCTGGGAGGGAGGGTGTAGGAGCGGGATGGGTGGGGGTCTGGGAGGGAGGGTGCAGGAGCGGGATGGGGGTAGGGGTCTGGGAGGGAGGGTGCAGGAGCGGGATGGGGGTGGGGGTCTGGGAGGGAGGGTGCAGGAGCGGGATGGGGGTGGGGGTCTGGGAGGGAGGGTGCAGGAGCGGGATGGGGTGGGGGTCTGGGAGGGAGGGTGCAGGAGCGGGATGGGGGTGGGGGTCTGGGAGGGAGGGTGCAGGAGCGGGATGGGGTGGGGGTCTGGGAGGGAGGGTGCAGGAACGGGATGGGGGTCTGGGAGGGAGGGTGCAGGAGCAGGCTGGGTGTGGGAGTGTGGAGGGAGGTGCAGGAGCAGACTGGGGATGGGGGGGTCTTGGCAGGAGGGCAATGGGGGTGCTTACCTGGCTCTGCAACCCCCATGTCTCCCATTGGCTGCGATTCTGGCCAGTGGGAGTAGTGGGCAAAGCTCCAAGTGAGCAGTTGCCTGCACTGTCATCCCCCCCTGTGGAGTAGTGGGGGGCTGTCTGCTCTGTAAACCGGGGTCCCCCTGCGCTGGGATGTGATTCCCACTGACTCTCCCAGCTGCGTATTAACCCAGACACCCAGGCTCAGCCTCCCAGGGAGGGAGACAAAGGGAGGGGGGCGGAGACCAGCACCTGGCTGGGGGGCAGGGCCTGGGAGGGGGGGCAGGGGCTGTCTGGGAAGCATGGAGAGAACAGGCTAAGCTGGGGGCTAGGGGTGATGGACCCGAACCCTAGGTCTGAGGCATCCTGGCCCTGCCCCCAGTAGCCACATCACGTGTGTGCTGGGCTGTACCCTGGAAAATCAATAAACCCCCCCTGTTCTACTGGCTGGGGGAGACTGTTCTCACTGCTATGGGGCTGCAGGATCGGGGGAACCCCGACTCGGCATCACAGGGGTGTCAGGGGTGGGATGCACTGCACCGCATGGATGGAGCGTCCAGCAGCAGTGACAAGGCGCAGTAGGGGGAAGGGGCTTAGAGCCATGTGTGCTGGAGACAGAGCGAAGCGGTTCTTGGGAATCGTGGCCACTGCAGCACTAGACCGGTGAGTCTGCACCGAGGGGACTGGTGGGGCGATGGCCTACGCCCAACTCCTGGAGGCAGAGCTGGTGGGGCTGTGCAGAGGGAGGGGCCTGCCCGTGGCGAAAGCAACCAAGGCCCAGTTGATTGCCCGGCTGGAAGAGAGTGACCCATCCAGGGGCCTGGATCCTGCCCCAGCAGGGAGCAGCCAGACACCCCCAGGGAGCGTCTCAGGCTCTCAGACCAGACGGAGGGCTGGAGCCCACTAGAGAGATGCGGTGCCTACCCAGCCAAGCCCTGCCAGCCGCAGTTCGTCCAGGGCAGGGTCCAGCCCGGCAGCGCTGCAGTGGCTGGAGATTGAGCTGCGGATGAAGGAATTGGAAGTACAGGACCGAGAGAGGCAGCGGCAGCATGAGCTGGCCATGGTGGAGCGGAGAAGCCGAGGGGTCCCAGCTGCGGTGAGGGGGAAGGACCCCAGGGAGCTCGGGGTGGCCAGGCGCTTGGAGAAGCTTGTGTTGGCCCAGTGCCAAGACATGGGGGACATGGACGGGTTCCTCAGCTGCTCTGAGCTGGCCTGTGAACTGCACCAGATCCCCCCAGCTGACGGGCTGCAGCAGCTCACCCCCTTGCTGGATCAGGAGGCCGCAGGGTGCTCAACCAGCTGGAGGATCTGCAGCCGGGCGACTACGAACGGGTCAAGGAGGCCCTGCTGCACAAGGAGGCCCTGCTGCACAAGTTCGGGCTGACCCCCCAGACGTACAGGAAGACGTTCCGGGGGGTGCCGAAGGGGCCAAGGGAGACCTACGTGGATCTGGCCTCCCGCCTGGCACGGTACTGCCGCAAGTGGGTGTGCGGGGTCGGGGCCCAGACCTCAGAGGACCTCCTTAAGCTGATGATCCTGGAGCAGTTCTATGAAGTGTGCACACCCAGCCTGAGGCTGTGGCTCAGACCGAAGACCAGGGGACCCCCAGCTGGGAGACTGGTGGGTGAGTTCACAGAGAGCCGGTCCGGGTGTGAATGGGAATCCCGGAGAGAAAGGGAATCGCGCAGAGACCGGTTCTCAGCTGAGTGACGGAGAGAGTCACCTACGAGGCGAGCCCAAGAGACAAGGACCAGCCCTCTGTGCCCCAGAGAACCAGCCAGGGCCCTGGCAGAGCCGGCCCAAAGGGGCCCGCAGGACCTAACGTGCCATTGCTGCGGGCAAAAAGGCCACAAGAGGGCTCAGTGCACCAGGCACCAGGACAGGCCCCAGGACTTCCCAGGGTTAACTGGCTGGGGCTGGGGGAAGGGCAGGCTGCCCCAGAGGCAAGGGCCAGCAGGCAAACCTCAGCTCAGAGTGGGGGGAAGGATGCTCAGTGCACCTCCCCTGGGAGGTCTGACCCTCTAGAGGCGGATTTCTCCATGTACCGGGTGGGGGCAGGACGGCCCCTCTGGAGCAAGTGCCTCGTGGCCCTGCAGGTGGATGGCAGGGAGGTGACGGGCTACTGGGACACGGGGGCGGAGGTGACACTGGCCCGGCCCGAGGTCGTAGCCCCAGACCACATGGTACCTAACACTCAGCTGACCCTGAGGGGCATAGGTGGGACCCCGTTTAAGGTGCCCGTAGGCCAGGTGCATCTGAAAAGGGGGGCCAAGGAGGGCCCCAAGGAAGTGGGGGTGCACCGGCACTTGCCCACAGAGGTGCTGATGGGGGGTGACCTAGAGGAGTGGCCAGACGGACCCCAGAGGACCCTGGTCACCGCCCATAGCCAGAGCCAGCGAGGGGCTGGTGACCCTGACCCAGGGGAGGGCTCCCTGCTGGGGGCTCAGGGCCCCATCCCAGGGGACACGGGCTCCAGCCAGGTTGGGACCCCGGACCTAGGCAGGGGCGGGGAACAGGTCCCAATCCCTGCCCCAGCTGCTGAATTCCAGGCTGAGGTGCAGGCAGACCCCTCCTTGCAGATGCAGAGGGACTGGGCTGACCTGGGCGCAGCTCAGGCCGGGGGGAAAGGCTGCCAGGACAGATTCCTGTGGGTGCGGGGATCCCTGTACTGGGAATGGCTCCCCCCGGGAAGGTGGGGGTATGGGGGGTCCAGCAGCAGCTGATAGTTCCCCAAAAATATCGCCCCAGGCTGCTGTAACTGGCCCATGACGTCCCATTTGTGGGGCACCAGGGGATCCGGTGCACCCGGCTGAGGCTGCTTCAACACGTCTACTGGCCGGGGATATTTGCAGCCGTGCAGCGGTACTGCCGGGCCTGTGACTCCTGCCAGAGGGTGGGGAAGGCCCAGGATCAGAGGAAAGCTGCTCTGGGACCCCTACCCCATATAGAGGAGCGGTTCCGGAAGGCAGCATTAGAGGTAGTGGGGCCGGCTGGCCAGGCGACCAGGACCAGGAACAAATACATCCTGGTAGCCGTGGATACAGCCAACAACTGCCCCGGGGCCGTGGCTCTGCCCTCTATTGAGGCAGACACAGTGGCAGACGTGCTGCTGGCCCTTTTCAGCAGGGTGGGGTTCCCCCAGGTGGTCCTCACGGACCAGGGATCCCACTTCACATCGGCCCTGCTCCGGCGCTTGTGAGAGATGCATGGGACCCAGCTCACCTGGGCCCCAGCGTATGGTGCCCGGTCCAGAGGGCTGGTGAGGAGGTTCCAGGGGACCCTGAAGCAGATGCTGGAGGCCTTTATGCACCGGCACCCGCAGGACTGGGAAAAGTACCTGCCCCCCCTGCTGTCTGCACACTGGGGGCACCCCGAGGGTCTGCCAGGCTCTCCCGGACCGAGCCGGGGTGCAGAAGGGGGAAGGGCCCCCTGGACTTGCTGAGAGAGTTATGGGAAAGGGAGCCCTCCCCGAATGGAGAGTCGGGGGTGGAAGACGTCCTGGCTTTCCGGGAAAGGCTCGCTGAGCTCATGGGCCCTGGCCAGAGAGACCCAGGCCAGAGCTCAACGGCAGTGGAAGGGCTGGTACGGCCACAGAAGACAGGCCCAAGCCGGTCCCCCCGGAGCTGTCCAGCAACCGGACAGGGGGGAGCCGGCTCCTGCAGGGCATCGCCGTGGCCGGCCCAAGCCAAGGGGGCCCTGAACTTCCCTAGGTCACAAGCGGAGTGACCCTGCTCAGTTCACTCTCAGAGGGGGGACAGCTGTGGCGTAGTGGGGGGGGCTGTCTGCTCTGTGACCTGGGGTCCCCCTGTGCTGGGATGTGATTCCCACTGACTCTCCCAGCTGTGGATTAACCCAGACACCCAGGCTCAGCCTCCCAGGGAGAAAGCGAGACAGGGAGGAAGGCGGAGACCAGCACCTGGCTGGGGGGCAGGGCCTTGGGGGGAGGCAGTGGCTGTCTGGGAAGCATGGAGAGAACAGGCTAAGCTGGGGGCCTAGGGGCGATGGACCCGAACCCTAGGTTCTGAGGCATCCTGGCCCTGCCCCCAGTAGCCACGTCACGTCTATGCTGGGCTGTATTCTGGAAAATCAATAACCCCCCCCCCCCCGTTCTACTGGCTGGGGGAGACCGTTCTGGCTGCTATGGAGGGTGCAGGAGCGGGGGACCCCGACTCACTGTCACACCCCTGCCGGGGAAGGAAGAGCAGCAGTTCATGGAGCCACTTCCTGCCCTTGGGAGCTGGATCCAGCCCATGAGGCTCGGGGGCCCCCCCACAGAGAAAGCCCGTGCTGGCGCTCCAGCCTCACGGGGGCAGGGGGGAAAGGGGCTGGAGCGCCAGCGTGGGCTCCCTGCGGCGGGGGCAGGGACTGAGCCCAGAGCTTGCCACTCGGCGGCAGGATGGTCGCGAGCCACACAGCGCTAGTGCAGGAATGGTTTGGCAAGACTCAGCCACCCAACACTGGCTTCAGGCAGGCCCTGGCTGCAGCCTCAGGGGCAGCCCTGGGGGGGGGGGTACGTTGTAACCCCAACATCTTGGGCCCCTTTCCAGGCAAGGGCTCACTGAGCTCCCGGCAGCTGGGATTGGCTCCCCCTACCCGGGACTGCCCCAGGCCGGCTCCGGGCTCTCACCACCATCTGCTTCCACCCCCAGATTAAGTCCGGCTACTTTGATGAGCGCTATGTGCTGTCCTCGCGCGTCCGCACAGGACGCAGCATCCGCGGGCTCAGCCTGCCCCCCGCCTGCACCCGGGCAGAGAGGAGAGAGGTGGAGAAAGTGACTGTGGATGCCCTGAGTGGCCTGACTGGAGACCTGGCTGGCCGGTACTATCGCCTCAGCGACATGACCGAGAAGGCGCAGCAGCAGCTTATAGATGTGAGCAGCCCTGTGGGGCAGGGCCACCCGGAGGTGATGGGGGATGGAGCCAGGCAGGGCCACCCAGAGGTGATGGGGGATGAGGGAGGCGGAGCCAGGCAGGGCCACCCGGGTGTGATGGGGGATGAGGGAGGCGGAGCCAGGCAGGGCCACCCGGAGGTGATGGGGGATGGAGCCGGGCAGGGCCACCCGGAGGTGATGGGGGATGAGGGAGGCGGAGCCAGGCAGGGCCACCCGGAGGTGATGGGGGATGAGGGAGGCGGAGCCAGGCAGGGCCACCTGGAGGTGATGGGGGATGGAGCTGGGCAGGGCCACCCAGAGGTGATGGGGGATGAGGGAGGCGGAGCCAGGCAGGGCCACCTGGGGGTGATGAGGGAGGCGGAGCCAGGCAGGGCCACCCGGAGGTGATGGGGGATGAGGGAGGCGGAGCCAGGCAGGGCCACCCGGAGGTGATGGGGGATGAGGGAGGCGGAGCCAGGCAGGGCCACCTGGAGGTGATGGGGGATGGAGCCGGGCAGGGCCACCCGGAGGTGATGGGGGATGAGGGAGGCGGAGCCAGGCAGGGCCACCTGGAGGTGATGGGGGATGGAGCCGGGCAGGGCCACCCGGAGGTGATGGGGGATGAGGGAGGCGGAGCCAGGCAGGGCCACCTGGAGGTGATAGGGGATGGAGCCGGGCAGGGCCACCTGGAGGTGATGGGGGATGAGGGAGGCGGAGCCAGGCAGGGCCACCTGGAGGTGATGGGGGATGGAGCCGGGCAGGGCCACCCGGAGGTGATGGGGGATGCGGGAGGCAGAGCCAGGCAGGGCCACCCGGTGGTGATGGGGGAGGCGGGAGGCGGAGCCAGGCAGGGCCACCCGGAGGTGATGGGGGATGGAGCCAGGCAGGGCCACCCTGAGGTGACCTGGAAATGGCAGCACAGTTCTGCCCTTCTCTTCTTCCTGCCACTGCCCTTCATGCCCCTCCCTCTGCCCCCCGCAGTGCTGCCTGCCCCACATGGTGCCTACTGCCCCGCTGGAGCAGGACTGGCCTCCCCACCAGCCAGCCGGGTGGGGCCTGGCTCCGGCCTCTCGTGGGCTCCTGCGGGACAGCTGCAGAGGGAGTAACAGCCATGCCCCACAGGCGCTCTGCGCTCCCCGTCTTCCTCCAGGCAGCCCCGCAGGGCAGGCCCGGGATTGGCACCATGGGTGCTACCAGCATCTTGCTGGGCCCGCAGCTTCTGGGCCTGCCCCCCGGGGCAGTTCTGGGCAGCACCAGCCCCAGCCCCGTGGGTGGCAGAGCAGTCCCAGCCCGGAGCTGGCTCTGGAGGGGACCCTTAGCGACAGCCTGCGCTGGCCCTGTGATGTAGGGGGGCATCTTGCTGGGCGCTAGGCTTGGGCTGTCCCCCACTGGCCCTGTCTTGAGCATGGCCCAGCAGGGGGGGCCAGACACTGCTCTGACCGGGTCTGACTGGGGGGGGGGGGAAGGAGGTTGGAACAAAGGAAGGACGTGGGGGGAGGAAGAGTTAGTCAGGGGCTGGAAACATGATGGAGACAGCCTAGGGACGGGGCTTGGAGACTTGGGGCTCAGGCACCTGCCTTACGGGGGCTGGGGCATCTTAGCCCCCTCCTGTTGCCACATCACGTCTGTGCTGGGCTGTATTCTGGACACTCAATAAGCCCCTCTCTGCTCTGCTGGCTGGTGGAGACTGTTCTGGCTGCTCCGGGGGTGCAGGATCGGGGGAACCCCGACTCAGCGTCACAGGCCCCAGCAGTGACTAAGGCATGGACTGTCCGTGTGCTCCCTGAGTGCCACTCAGGGGCCCCAAAGGCAGCTGGGGGGCCCTGCCCAGCACTCAGGGATCCCCAGGAACAGCGCTTGGGGGCCGCTTGCTCATGCCCCGTCTCCTTTCCCAGGATCACTTCCTCTTCGACAAGCCCGTCTCCCCCTTACTGACGGCAGCAGGAATGGCCCGGGACTGGCCCGACGCCCGAGGAATCTGGTAGGACCCACCGCTCTGGTCTGGGCAGCCTGGGGGCAGAAATCCCGCTAGGGCACCAGGCTCTGGCCACGGTGCCCACAACTGCACTGCCTCCCCTTCTAGCCACTTCCCTCCACAGCCCCACGGCCACCGCCAGCCTGCCACACCCACCTGCCCCTCTCTACACTCCCCAGCAGCACCCGTCTGTCCTGCCTTTCCGCACACGCCAGTCAAACCCCGCACCGCGCTGCTGGGAGCTGTCTCTACGGCTGCGGAGAGCACCTGGAAGAGCTCGCAGGCCCTCAGGGTCCCCCCAACACCCCTGCCAGGCAGGTTCTCGCCGTGAATCGTTCCTGGGCCCTTCTGGGACCACTCCACTGAGCAGCACCTTGGACTGGGCGCCAGGGCTGGCTGGGTCCAGCCGCGCCAGCCAGACGGTAAAACCCTTGCTACGCCCTTTAGCCCCTTATGCACAGCCCGACATGGCATTAGCCGCCTGGCCACACTAGCAGCTCTGGCCCCCATGCAGAGTCCCTGTGCTTCAGGGCAGTCCTCACCTGTGCTTGTGGCCTGGTGTCGTTGTGGCCTGGCCTGCGGTGTGTGTGCTGGGCAAGAGGCAAGCACTTACAGACTTGTACCCGACTCCCTGCTCCCCTGCCCCCGCCAAACACTTGCTTTCCCAAGAGAAACCCCTGGTGGCAGCCTGTGTCCAAGCCATGCCGAGATGTGGCCCCACGGCACGCTCCATAGCCGTGTCCGAGCCACGCCGAGCTGTGGCCCCACGGCACGCACCGTACCCGTGTCCGAGCCACGCCGAGCTGTGGCCCCACGGCACGCGCCGTACCCGTGTCCGAGCCACGCCGAGATGTGGCCCCACGGCACGCTCCGTAGCCGTGTCCGAGCCACGCCGAGATGTGGCCCCACGGCACGCGCCGTACCCGTGTCCGAGCCACGCCGAGATGTGGCCCCACGGCACGCGCCGTACCCGTGTCCGAGCCACGCCGAGATGTGGCCCCACGGCACGCTCCGTAGCCGTGTCCGAGCCACGCCGAGATGTGGCCCCCACGGCACGCACCGTACCCGTGTCCGAGCCACGCCGAGCTGTGGCCCCACGGCACGCACCGTACCCGTGTCCGAGCCACGCCGAACTGTGGCCCCACGGCACGCTCCGTACCCGTGTCCGAGCCACGCCGAGCTGTGGCCCCACGGCACGCACCGTACCCGTGTCCGAGCCACGCCGAGCTGTGGCCCCACGGCACGCACCGTACCCGTGTCCGAGCCACGCCGAGCTGTGGCCCCACGCACGCTCCGTACCCGTGTCCGAGCCACGCCGAGCTGTGGCCCCACGGCACGCTCCGTAGCCGTGTCCGAGCCACGCCGAGCTGTGGCCCCACGGCACGCGCCGTACCCGTGTCCGAGCCACGCCGAGCTGTGGCCCCACGGCACGCGCCGTACCCGTGTCCGAGCCACGCCGAGCTGTGGCCCCACGGCACGCTCCGTAGCCGTGTCCGAGCCACGCCGAGCCGTGGCCCCACGGCACGCGGCGTACCCGTGTCCGAGCCACGCCGAGCCGTGGCCCCACGGCACGCTCCGTAGCCGTCTCCGAGCCACGCCGAGCTGTGGCCCCACGGCACGCGCCGTACCCGTGTCCGAGCCACGCCGAGCTGTGGCCCCACGGCACGCGCCGTACCCGTGTCCGAGCCACGCCGAGCTGTGGCCCCCACGGCACGCTCCGTAGCCGTGTCCGAGCCACGCCGAGCTGTGGCCCCACGGCACGCACCGTACCCGTGTCCGAGCCACGCCGAGCTGTGGCCCCACGGCACGCTCCGTACCCGTGTTCGAGCCACGCCGAGCTGTGGCCCCACGGCACGCTCCGTAGCCGTGTCCGAGCCACGCCGAGATGTGGCCCCACGGCACGCACCGTACCCGTGTCCGAGCCACGCCGAGCTGTGGCCCCACGGCACGCTCCATAGCCGTGTCCGAGCCACGCCGAGATGTGGCCCCCACGGCACGCTCCGTAGCCGTGTCCGAGCCACGCCGAGCTGTAGCCCCACGGCACGCACCGTACCCGTGTCCGAGCCACGCCGAGCTGTGGCCCCACGGCACGCTCCGTACCCGTGTTCGAGCCACGCCGAGCTGTGGCCCCACGGCACGCTCCGTAGCCGTGTCCGAGCCACGCCGAGATGTGGCCCCACGGCACGCACCGTACCCGTGTCCGAGCCACGCCGAGCTGTGGCCCCACGGCACGCTCTCTAGCCGTGTCCGAGCCACGCCGAGATGTGGCCCCACGGCATGCGCTGTACTCGTGTCCGAGCCACGCCGAGCTGTGGCCCCACGGCACGCTCTGTAGCCGTGTCTGAGCCATGCTGCCTTCAGAGGTGAATGCTACGTGAGACGCAGTGGCTGGCCTGGGCCCGCTGGCTGGGACTGAGTGTGGGGGGCAGCGTAACTGCACTGTGGCCCTCAGGGCTCTGGCTGAGCTGCTGGGATCCAGCTGGCCCCGGGCCAGGATCAATGCTCTGGGCCCAACTGGAGCACAGGCTTTAGCTGGCGGTTGGGCCCTGCCTGGCTCCCCCACAGGCTGGATCAGCACTCCCCTCCCAGAGCCGGCCCGAGTGGCCCAGCGGGAGCCCCTTGCAAGGGCTGGTCTTTGCTAGGCACCTCCCATAGCTTCCCCTTCCCTAGGCACAATAACGAGAAGACCTTCCTGATCTGGGTCAACGAGGAGGATCACACCCGCGTCATCTCCATGGAAAAGGGCGGCAACATGAAGCGGGTCTTTGAGCGGTTCTGCAGGGGCCTGAAGGAGGTGAGAGCAAGACTGCCCCAGGTCCCTCAGCCACCCTGGCTCGGCTCTTCCAGGGCCCTCGGCCACCCCGGCCCAGCTCTCCCGGGGCCCTCGGCCGCCCCCGGCCTGGCTCTTCCAGCACCCTCGGCCGCCCCCAGCCCGGGTCTCCCGGGGCCCTCAGCTTCTCCCGGCCCGGCTCTCCCGGGGCCCTCGGCCGCCCCGGCCCGGCTCTTCCAGCACCCTCGGCCGCCCCGGCCCGGCTCTTCCAGCACCCTCGGCTGCCCCCAGCCCGGCTCTCCCGGGCCCTCAGCTTCTCCCGGCCCGGCTCTCCCGGGGCCCTCGGCTGCCCCCGGCCTGGCTCTTCCAGCACCCTCGGCCGCCCCCAGCCCGGCTCTCCCGGGGCCCTCAGCTTCTCCTGGCCTGGCTCTCCCGATTTGCCCAGTGGAATGGCCCCCTCACGGGCAGGCCCAGCTCACAGCAGTGTCAGTGGCTCTCAGCGGGGGCTGCTGGGCCTCGTGGCCCGTGCCCTGGTGCTGCCGGCCGGGGCGGTGCTGAGGTGCTGGGCGCCAGGCTGACCAGCGGCAGTCCCTCGTTCCAGGTGGAGAGGCTGATCCAGGAGCGCGGCTGGGAGTTCATGTGGAACGAGAGACTGGGCTACATCCTGACGTGTCCGTCCAACCTGGGCACTGGACTGCGAGCAGGGGTGCACATCAAACTGCCGCTGCTGAGCAAGGTACTGCCCTGGTGTGACGTAGTGGGGGTGCTGTTACAGTCACGCTGTAGTGTGTGGGTGTACCTCAGTCCCCCCCTTGCAGCTCTCTCTGCATGAGGGGAGGGGCCAGGCAGGACTCACTGGGGAAGTGTGTCAGCGTCTCACCTCCTGGGGACCAGGGGACAACAGGTTCCCCTTGGGGCTGGGAGCAGGGCAGTGCAGGAGGCAGGGCTGCCTGGGGGCTCAGGGACCAGTTGCTGGGAGTTGCAATAGTCTTGGCTGGGGCAAGCATGAAAAAAGCAGAGTGAGTCGAGTACGGGGCAGCCCAGGGGCCTGGGAACCCCTCCCCCCAAGAGGTCTAAGGCTCTGCCCTGGCTCCTGTGCCACTGTCGAGCCTGTGCTGTATCCTGGAGAAGCAATAACCCTTCTACTCTCCTGCCCGACGGAGTCACGTCTGGCTGCAGATGAAGGTGCGGGGGGGGGGGCCCCGCTGCGCCGTCACACCTGGCCAGCGGGGGCAGGGCTGGGCTCAGACCCCACAAAGCGAGGAGAGCAGCTGGGATTTGGGGCTCCTCCAAGTTAGGGACTGGCACAGCCAGCTGCTCGGTGCTGCAGTCAGCTTGGTCTGACCCAGAGCAGCGGAGCCCCAGGCCCCGCCGCAGACCAGAGGCGGCCCCGGGCCCTTAGCCCCGCCGCAGACCAGAGGCGGCCCCGGGCCCTTAGCCCCACCGCAGACCAGAGGCGGCCCCGGCCCCGGGCCCCGCCACAGACCAGAGGTGGCCCCGGCTCCGGGCCCCGCCCCCCGCCGCAGACCAGAGGCGGCCCCGGGCCCTTAGCCCCGCCGCAGACCAGAGGCGGCCCCGGGCCCTTAGCCACGCCGCAGACCAGAGGCGGCCCCGGGCCCTTAGCCTCGCCACAGACCAGAGGAGGCCCTGGCACAGGCCGTATTATGTCCCCTCCCTGCAGCAGGGCTTCAGTTCCCGGTGCTCTCCCCCACCACCCCATGGGGAAGAGGTGCCCCCCTCTCTTTAGCTGCCTCCTCCCACACTCAGGCCTGGGAGCCTTCCCAGCACCCCAGCTCCCGAGGCCCCAGCCCCGCCCTCCTCACCTGCTGTGCCCTGGCCAACGTGTCTCTGCCTTCCCAGGACAGCCGATTCGCCAAGATCCTGGAGAACCTGCGGCTGCAGAAGCGGGGGACGGGGGGCGTGGACACTGCCGCCTCTGGCAGCACCTTCGACATCTCCAATCTGGACCGCCTGGGCAAGTCGGAGGTATGCCCGGCCTGGAGGGCAATGCCAGCCCAGTGATGCTGAATGCCGGCGCTGGCTGCCTGCCTGCTGGGGGCCCGGGGCAAGCTGCAGCCCAGCCAGCGGAGGGCCGAGCGGAGGGCTGTGCAGGAGGGAGTGGGCTGGGCTGCTGGCTGGCCCGGGGGCGAGGCTGAGCTGCGGGAGCTCTGCCCTGCCCGGGAAGCCCCGTGGAGCTGTGGCCTGGGCTGACTTGGCCTCTGTGCTCTGGTGCAGGTGGAGCTGGTGCAGCTGGTGATCGATGGCGTGAATTACCTAATCGACTGCGAGCGGCGGCTGGAGAAGGGCCAGGACATCCGCATCCCCTCGCCCGTGCTTCAGTTCCGGCAGTAAACGCAGCACGGCCCCGTGGTACCGCAGCGCGCCCGGCCCTCGGCCCCGTGGTACCGCAGCGCGCCCGGCCCTCGGCCCCGTGGTACCGCAGCGCGCCCGGCCCTCGGCCCCGTGGTACCGCAACGCGCCCGGCCCTCGGCCCCGTGGTACCGCAACGCGCCCGGCCCTCGGCCCCGTGGTACCGCAACGCGCCGCACCGGCCTCCATAAACCTCTGTGCTGCGAGCCTGGCTCTGGCTGCTTCTTAGCCCCCGCACCGCTGGGCTCCCGGCGCAGCTGCCCAGGCCCTTAGCCCCATTCGTGGCCCAGCCTAGGGAGAGGGCTCCGGGCCCGGCCCCCTGCAGCCGCCCTCACCCCTTAGGCCAGCACCACGTGATGGGGGCTTCTGTCAATGGGGCCGAGAGCCAAGCTGGGCTGGGCTCCTTGCTCACAGCCTCCCCGGCAGACTGGTTCGGTGGCAGGGGCGGTGCCCGCGGCAGGGCCGGGGAGGGCGGCCGGGGGAGGGGCGGTGCCCGCGGCAGGGCCGGGGAGGGCGGCCGGGGGAGGGGCGGTGCCCGCGGCAGGGCCAGGGGAGGGGCGGTGCCCGCACCAGGGCCGGGGGAGGGGCGGTGCCCGCGGCAGGGCCAGGAGAGGGCGGCTGGGGGAGGGGCGGTGCCTGCGGCAGGGCCGGGGAGGGCGGCCGGGGGAGGGGCGGTGCCCGCGGCAGGGCGGGGGAGGGGCGGTGCCCGCGGCAGGGCCGGGGAGGGCGGCCGGGGGAGGGGCGGTGCCCGCGGCAGGGCCGGGGAGGGCGGCCGGGGGAGGGGCGGTGCCCGCGGCAGGGCCGGGGGAGGGGCGGTGCCCGTGGCAGGGCCAGGAGAGGGCGGCTGGGGGAGGGGCGGTGCCCGCGGCAGGGCCGGGGAGGGC
The DNA here is from genome assembly GCA_032595735.1 of Pelochelys cantorii. Classification (NCBI taxonomy): domain Eukaryota; kingdom Metazoa; phylum Chordata; order Testudines; family Trionychidae; genus Pelochelys; species Pelochelys cantorii. The sequence goes on along the minus strand of CM064338.1, from coordinate 47,694,115 downwards.
GGCCGGGGGAGGGGCGGTGCCCGCGGCAGGGCCGGGGAGGGCGGCCGGGGGAGGGGCGGTGCCCGCGGCAGGGCGGGGGAGGGGAGGTGCCCGCGGAGGGCCGGGGAGGGCGGCCGGGGGAGGGGCGGTGCCCGCGGCGGGGCGGGGGAGGGCGGCCGGGGGAGGGGCGGTGCCCGCGGCAGGGCGGGGGAGGGGAGGTGCCCGCGGAGGGCCGGGGAGGGCGGCCGGGGGAGGGTCGGTGCCCGCGGCAGGGCCGGGGAGGGCGGCCGGGGGAGGGGCGGTGCCCGCGGCGGGGCGGGGGAGGGCGGCCGGGGGAGGGGCGGTGCCCGCGGCAGGCCGGGGGAGGGGCGGTGCCCGCGGCAGGGCGGGGGAGGGCGGCCGGCAGCAGGCTACAGGTTTTATTGTGAATACAGAGCCAGGCTGGCCCCCGGCAGCCAGCGTCTCAGCCCAGGCTGTACGTCAGGCAGAGCAGGGCCAGGGCGCTGGGGCCGGGCCGGGGCTGGGCGAGGTTCCTGCCTGCAGGAGAGAAAGGAGCCATTAGTGCCCAGCGGCCTCCTCCCAGAGCCCTCCGCTTTGTGCTGCCAGAGGCCCTAAGGCCTTAGCCCGGCGCCACAGAAACACTCAGCCTGCCCCTCGGCACACACAGACACACGCTTGAGGGGGACTGGCACAGCACACACGAGAATATGGGTGCCGTGGGGGCTGGTGCCGGGCGCCGTGGGGGCTGGGCGGGCGCCGTGGGGGCTGGTGCACATCGCTCAGGCCGGTACGTGCGGGGGGCGAGGGGGGCCTGTCCCAGGGTGCATTGCTGCACATCGCTCAGGCCGGTACGTGCGGGGGGCGAGGGGGGCCTGTCCCAGGGTGCATTGCTGCACATCGCTCAGGCCGGTAGGTGCGGGGGGCGAGGGGGGCCTGTCCCAGGGTGCATTGCTGCACATCGCTCAGGCCGGTACGTGCGGGGGGCGAGGGGGGGGGGCCTGTCCCAGGGTGCATTGCTGCACATCGCTCAGGCCGGTACGTGCGGGGGGCGGGGGGGGGGCCTGTCCCAGGGTGCATTGCTGCACATCGCTCAGGCCGGTACGTGTGGGGGGCGAGGGGGGGGGGCCTGTCCCAGGGTGCATTGCTGCACATCGCTCAGGCCGGTACGTGCGGGGGGCGAGGGGGGCCTGTCCCAGGGTGCATTGCTGCACATCGCTCAGGCCGGTACGTGCGGGGGGCGAGGGGGGGGGGGCCTGTCCCAGGGTGCATTGCTGCACATCGCTCAGGCCGGTACGTGCGGGGGGCGGGGGGGGGGCCTGTCCCAGGGTGCATTGCTGCACATCGCTCAGGCCGGTACGTGTGGGGGGCGAGGGGGGGGGGCCTGTCCCAGGGTGCATTGCTGCACATCGCTCAGGCCAGTACGTGCGGGGGGCGAGGGGGGGGCCTGTCCCAGGGTGCATTGCTGCACATCGCTCAGGCCGGTACGTGCGGGGGGCGAGGGGGGGGCCTGTCCCAGGGTGCATTGCTGTACATTGCTCAGGCCGGTACGTGCGGGGGGCGAGGGGGGCCTGTCCCAGGGTGCATTGCTGCACATCGCTCAGGCCGGTACGTGCGGGGGGCGAGGGGGGGGCCTGTCCCAGGGTGCATTGCTGCACATCGCTCAGGCCGGTACGTGCGGGGGGCGAGGGGGGGGCCTGTCCCAGGGTGCATTGCTGTACATTGCTCAGGCCGGTACGTGCGGGGGGCGAGGGGGGCCTGTCCCAGGGTGCATTGCTGCACATCGCTCAGGCCGGTACGTGCGGGGGGCGGGGGGGGGGCCTGTCCCAGGGTGCATTGCTGCACATCGCTCAGGCCGGTACGTGCGGGGGGCGAGGGGGGCCTGTCCCAGGGTGCATTGCCCGGTGTTGCCCGCTCTCCCAGTTCTGGGAGGTCCCTTTGTCGCTCTCTGCAGCCTGCTGGGGACTTAACGCTCAGAAGTAGGTGCAGGGGGGCAGGAGCTGAACTCTCACCCCTGCCACCCTGGGCGACCTCGCCCTCGAACTGGGCACTGGCCACGGCTCGGCTCTGCTCGGCGCTGAGCAGCACACGCTGCTGGGGGGTCACGGCTGCAGCCTGGGCACTGGTGAAGCCCAACAGCTGGGCCGGGCTGAACACCACCTGTGGGGGACCAGCAGCATCACATCATGTGCAGTGCAGGACAGCTGGGCTGTCAGCCCTACTCCAGGGCTAAGCCACCCCCACGCCTATGCTCTGCCCCCGGGGGTCCCTGCTCCCTGCCCCGAGGGTCCCAGCCCCCTGACCTTCAAACTCTGCCTATGGGGCAGATCCTGGCCCCCCTGCCCCTCCAACTCTGCCCACAGGGTATCCCAGCCACCTGATTCTCCCATGATCTGCCCATGGGGGGTGGGAGGGGGATCCCAGCCCCTCTGCCCAAGGCGGTTCCCAGTCTCCAGCTCCTGTGGCACGACCCCTTTGCCCCAGTCAGCGCTGGGCTGTGGGCCGACGGGGCAGTGGGCACGAGCAGGGCTGCCACTCACCGCCAGTTTGGGCGGGGGGATCAGCGCGACGGCCAGCGGGGTCAGCGCCTGGATTTGCTCGGGGACGAGGGAGGACAGGGCGATGTCCTGCAGCCCGGCTGGGGCGGGACACAGAACAAGGCTGGTTACAACCCGGCTCGTGCTCTGCTCTCCCCTGCCAGGCGCCAGCCCAAAGGGACGTGCACAGGGCCCGGGGCCCGCAGGCTGAGCCCATGGCCGTGAGCAGGGCTGCACAGCGCTCTGGGGGCCAGGGCAAAATCTGAAATTGAGCCCCCCGCACACTGCCACCCTGAGACGAGCCCTGGAGCCGGCCTGTGGGGAAGGAGCCTGTGGGGAAGGGGCCTGTGGGGAAGGAGCCGGACCGGGCGGGTGTGGAAGGGGCCTGTGGGGAAGGGGCCGGACGGGGTCTGTGGGGAAGGGGCCTGTGGGGAAGGGGCCGGACCGGGCGGGTGGGGAAGGGGCCTGTGGGGAAGGGGCCGGACCGGGCGGGTGGGGAAGGGGCCTGTGGGGAAGGGGCCGGACCGGGCGGGTGGGGAAGGGGCCTGTGGGGAAGGGGCAGGGCCGGGTCTGTGGGGAAGGGGCTGGACCGGGCGGGTGGGGAAGGGGCCTGTGGGGAAGGGGCTGGACCGGGCGGGTGGGGAAGGGGCCTGTGGGGAAGGGGCCGGGCCGGGCGGTGTAGGGAAGGGGCCTGTGGGGAAGGGGCGGGCCGGGCCTGTAGGGAAGGGGCCTGTGGGGAAGGGGCCGGGACCGGGCGTGGGAGGGGCTGGGGAAGGGGCGGCCGGGCCTGTGGGGAAGGGGCCTGTGGGAGGGGCCGGACCGGGGGGTGGGGAAGGGGCCTGTGGGGAAGGGGCCGGACCGGGCGGGTGGGGAAGGGGCCTGTGGGGAAGGGGCCGGGCCGGGCCTGTGGGGAAGGGGCCTGTGGGGAAGGGGCCGGACCGGGCGGGTGGGGAAGGGGCCTGTGGGGAAGGGGCCGGACCGGGCGGGTGGGGAAGGGGCCTGTGGGGAAGGGGCCGGACCGGGCGGGTGGGGAAGGGGCCTGTGGGGAAGGGGCCGGACCGGGCGGTGGGAAGGGGCCTGTGGGGAAGGGGCCGGGCCGGGCCGTGAGGGGCCTGTGGGGAAGGGGCGGCCGGGCCGGGCCTGTAGGGAAGGGGCCTGTGGGGAAGGGGCGGGGCCGGGCCTGTAGGGAAGGGGCCTGTGGGGAAGGGGCCGGACCGGGCGGGTGGGGAAGGGGCCTGTGGGGAAGGGGCCGGACCGGGCGGGTGGGGAAGGGGCCTGTGGGGAAGGGGCCGGGCCGGGCCTGTAGGGAAGGGGTCTGTGGGGAAGGGGCGGGGCCGGGTCTGTGGGGAAGGGGCCCAGCACCCCTGCAGGTGCTGCAACACGGGGCAGAGGTTCACGGCCCCACTCATGACTAGCCTGGCCACCCGTCCATCATGCCGACAGAGGGACCCGCAGAGCCAAAGCCCAGTGGTGCTGAGCCCAGGCACCACATGGTGATGTCGCCAGGTTGGGGGCCTCTCAGCCGGGGCCCAGGGCAAGCACCCAATTCCAGGGAAGCCCAGGGGCCAGGCTGGGAACAGCCCTTTGGCCTGGCAGCCGGAGCTGGAACCACTGGCACAGCTGCCCTAGGCCACGATTAACCCCAGAAGGGGGGTGCCGCTCTGAGCGCATCCTGGGGGTGGTCCCTGGACAGTGCTAGGCAGGAGGCTGGACTAGTCGGCACCACGGGCCCTGGCCTAACGTGGCAGGAGAAGCACATGGCTGGATGGGCCCAGGGGGCGGAGCGGATGCAGTGGCCGGGGGGTCCAGGCACGTGGCCCTGGGGTAGAGCAGATGCAGGGGCTGGGGGGGGGGTCCAGGCATGTGGCCCGGGGGCAGAGCAGATGCAGGGGCTGGGGAGGGGGTCCAGGCACGTGGCCCAGGGGGCAGAGAGGATGCAGGAGCCAGGGAGGCCAGGCACGTGGCCCAGGGGGCGGAGCAGATGCAGTGGCCAGGGGGTCCAGGCACGTGGCCTGGGGGGGCAGAGCAGATGCAGAGGCCGGGGGGTCCAGGCATGTGGCCCAGGGGGCAGAGGGGATGGGGGGGCCAGGGAGGCCAGGCACGTGGCCCGGGGGGCGGAGCTGATGCAGGGGCCGGGGGGTCCAGGCACGTGGCCATGTGGTCCTGGCGGGACAGGCTGTGACTATGGCTCTAGTCTGTCATGCAGCTCCTACGCAGGGAATAACGAGGCAGTTCAGAGCAGACACCCATTCTCCCACAGCCCTCGGCTCCAGAGACCTCCCCGCCTCGCTTTCCCCAGCTCTGGGCCCCGCTCACCTGCCAGTGAGCCAATCTCTGTGAAGATTTCGGGCCCCCAGCTGTTCACAGGACCGAATGCCGAGCGGGCCGTCAGCAGATCCGCCAGAGCCTCCAGTTGCGGCTCCGAGCAGCTGAGCTTCAGGGAGCCCAGAAATGGGGCAGCCTGGCTGTGGGAGAAGCGGGGGCTGTCCGGAGCCGCAGCCAGAGGGACTCTCAGCCGGCAGGGAGCACAGAAGGTTCCCAGGGACACAGCGTAGCCCATACTTGGTGTTACAGGGACCAGGAGCAGCCTGTGCAGTGCCACTTGGGGAGAGGGGGGCCCAGTGCCCTGCCCCCTGCTGAGATACACACACCCAGCAACGGGTCCCAGCCTGCAGACTGCCCTGCCCCCTCCGGTGTCTGGGAAGGAGTCACCTGGTTACATCTTCCCCCCAGGCTCAGGTTACGGACGGCCTGGGCAGCCTCCCGCAGTGAGAGTCACACCCAAACGCCCATCCCCAGCTGGGCTCCAGTGCAGTGCTCAGGGAAACTGAGGCACACACACAGTTACAACAGAGCAGCGCAGGGCACTAGGCATCATCTACAACATGACAAGCAACACAATCCCCGCTTCGTCACAAGCGCAGCCCCCTCAATGCACCCCGGACTCACAGCCCACCGATGGGCACCTGAGCCAGGGCTGGCACCCAGGGACCTGCCCTAACAACGCCCCAGGGCCAGCACTGCCCCTCCAGGCCACCGCCCCCCACTGCCCCTCACGCTGGGCTGCCACAGGGGCCCAGACCTAACAACACCCCAGGGCCAGCACTGCCCCTCCAGGCCACTGCCCCCCACTGCCCCTCACGCTGGGCTGCCACAGGTGCCCAGACCTGAACTCCTGGCTGTTCAGCAGCCGCAGCTCGTGGGCACGGAGGCCGCACAGGAGGTGCCCGAGGGCAGCCAGCTCCGGGAGTGCCAGGCCCTGCACACTCCGCCCGCTCTGGCGCAGGAAGCTGGAGACGGCGGCCCGCATCTGAGGGAGAACAGCCCTGTCGGCGAGGCCCAGCCAGACCCACGGGGCGGGGCGGGGCGGGGCGGGGCAGGGCCTTACCTGCTTTGCTGTCCAGCCTCCCAGGCCCCCCAGGACAGAGAGGGCCCCCCAGTCGGAGAGCTCCAGCTCCTGCAGCTCCTGCTCGCCCAGCTGGGTTGCCAGGAGGCCCAACTGCAGGACATGAACCGGCTGCCTGGGCCCAGCGGCTCCAAACAGCTGCAGGGCATGGAGGACAGCGCATAGCGGCATGGTGCCCCTTCCCCCGTGAGCACGGCTCCCCCAGCGCCCCCCGTCACAGCTCCCCCTGCCCCCCCCGTGAGCACGGCTCCCCCAGCGCCCCCCATCACAGCTCCCCCTGACCCCCCCATGAGCACGGCTCCCCCAGCGCCCCCCCGATCACAGCCCCCCGAACCCTCCCCGAGCACAGCTCCACCTGACCCCCCCATGAGCACGGCTCCCCCAGCGCCCCCCCGATCACAGCCCCCCGAACCCTCCCCGAGCACAGCTCCCCCTGACCCCCCCCGTGAGCACGGCTCCCCCAGCGCCCCCCATCACAGCTCCCCCTGCCCCCCCCATGAGCACGGCTCCCCCAGCGCCCCCCATCACAGCTCCCCCTGACCCCCCCATGAGCACGGCTCCCCCAGCGCCCCCCCGATCACAGCCCCCCGGACCCTCCCCGAGCACAGCTCCACCTGACACCCCCAATCACAGCTCCCCCTGTCTCCCCCCGCGAGCACGGCTCCCCCCCCCCGCCACAGCCATGGTTCCACCCTCCCCCCTGCCCACGAGCAGGCTCCCTCCAGCACCAGGGGGTGGGAACATTTTGCACAGTGGGGCTGCTGAGAACCACTGAACCAAACTGTAGCTCCTCTAGGTAATGGAAACCCCTTCAAGCCAGGGGGTGCTGCAGCGCCCCCCGAATTCTAGCACAGCTCCCCCCCCAGCACGGAACCCCTCCCCCTGTGAGCAGGGCTCCCCCCCCAGCACGGAACCCCTCCCCCTGTGAGCATGGCTCCCCCCCCCAGCACGGAACCCCTCCCCCTGTGAGCATAGCTCGCCCCCCAGCATGGCTCCCCTCCCCCATGAGTGCAGCTCCCCCCCAGCACGGAACCCCTCCCCCTGTGAACATGGCTCCCCCCCCAGCACGGAACCCCCTCCCCCTTGAGTGCAGCTCCCCCCCAGCACGGTTCCCCTCCCCCTGTGAGCATGGCTCCCCCCCCAGCACGGAACCCCTCCCCCTGTGAGCATGGCTCCCCCCCAGCACGGAACCCCTCCCCCTGTGAGCATGGCTCCCCCCCCAGCACGGAACCCCTCCCCCTGTGAGCAGGGCTCCCCCCCCAGCACGGAACCCCTCCCCCTGTGAGCAGGGCTCCCCCCCCCAGCACGGAACCCCTCCCCCTGTGAGCATGGCTCGCCCCCCCAGCATGGACCCCTCCCCCATGAGTGCAGCTCCCCCCCAGCATGGTTCCCCTCCCCCTGTGAGCATGGCTCCCCCCCAGCACGGAACCCCTCCCCCTGTGAGCATGGCTCCCCCCCCAGCACGGAACCCCCTCCCCCTGTGAGCATGGCTCCCCCCCCAGCACGGAACCCCTCCCCCTGTGGCATGGCTCCCCCCCAGCACGGAACCCCTCCCCCTGTGAGCATGGCTCCCCCCCCAGCACGGAACCCCTCCCCCTGTGAGCATGGCTCCCCCCCCCAGCACGGAACCCCTCCCCCTGTGAGCATGGCTCCCCCCCCAGCACGGAACCCCTCCCCCATGAGTGCAGCTCCCCCCCAGCACGGAACCCCTCCCCCTGTGAGCATGGCTCCCCCCCAGCACGGAACCCCTCCCCCTGTGAGGCATAGTTCGCCCCCCAGCATGGCACCCCTCCCCCTTTGAGCATGGCTCCCCCCCCAGCACGGAACCCCTCCCCCTGTGAGCATGGCTCCCCCCCCCAGCACGGAACCCCTCCCCCTGTGAGCATGGCTCCCCCCCCCAGCACGGAACCCCTCCCCCTGTGAGCATGGCTCCCCCCCAGCACGGAACCCCTCCCCCATGAGTGCAGCTCCCCCCCAGCACGGATTCCCCTCCCCCTGTGAGCATGGCTCCCCCCCCAGCACAGAACCCCCTCCCCCATGAGTGCAGCTCCCCCCCGAGCATGGCTCCCCTCCCCCATGAGTGCAGCTCCCCCCCAGCACGGTTCCCCTCCCCCTGTGAGCATGGCTCCCCCCCCCCCAGCACGGAACCCCTCCCCCTGTGAGCATGGCTCCCCCCCCCAGCACGGAACCCCTCCCCCTGTGAGCATGGCTCCCCCCCCAGCACGGAACCCCTCCCCCTGTGAGCATAGCTCGCCCCCCCAGCACGGAACCCCTCCCCCTGTGAGCATGGCTCCCCCCCCAGCATGGCACCCCTCCCCCATGAGTGCAGCTCCCCCCCAGCACGGAACCCCTCCCCCTGTGAGCATGGCTCCCCCCCCAGCACGGAACCCCCCTCCCCCATGAGTGCAGCTCCCCCCCAGCACGGTTCCCCTCCCCCTGTGAGCATGGCTCCCCCCCAGCACGGCTCCCCCCCCCCCCCAGCACAGCTCCCCTCCCCCGTGAGCACGGCTCCCCACATCATGGCTCCACTCCCCATCAGGAATCCCCAGCTCTCAGCCCCCCAGAGGAGCCCGTCAGCCTCCCAGAGGTCTTCAGCCAGCACATGGTGTGATCCTCCACTCCTCCGCCAGGGCCTGCGGGCAGCATGGCCAGGCCTGGCTTCAGCCATTCTCCAGCCTGGCTCCCTCCCAGCCCCGCTGTGGGGGTTCCGGGGGGCTGTGGAGCCTCCCGCAGGCCAGCTCCAATCTCTGCCCACAGCCAGTGTCCTGCTTTAGCTGGGAAGCCCTCAGCTCTTGGCCTCCCCGCTGGCCCTTGGGGGGCGGGCCCTGGGCGGAGGTGGGTTGGCCTCTGCCCCCCGCTAGCACACGCCAGTCCTTATTCTGGCCCGGCCTTGCGCTCATCTCGCCCCAAGGAGACAGCCCCGGGGGCTCATGTCTCCTGCCTGGCCCAGAGCAGCCTTTAACCCTTCGTGCCGTGCCTGGCAATGCAAAGCACAGAGGGAAACGGAATCATACAAATATTACCCAAGTGCTCCCCTCCCCCCACAAGCACAACCCCCCTGAGCCCCTCTCTGTGCCTGGATCCCCCCCCGCAAGCTCAGAGCCCACCCAGCTCCCACTCCAGGCCCCTTCACACCCTGCAGCAAGTCCCGCGGCCAGCTCAGCCTGCCCCTCGCCCCAGCCCCTTCCGCTCCCCGGCTGGCCTCACCTGCTTGGCTCTGCCCAGAGCGGCCTGGCGCTGCCCGGGCGAGAGGCCAGGGTCCTGACTGATGAGACCCAAGCAGCCCTCGAAGTGAGCAGGGGCCATGCTGGCGAGCTGGGCCGCGCTCCAGGCCGCAGGGAAGGTGGCGCGAATGTCGGCACAGCTGGGCACGGGGTCTGCCAAGAACGGAGTGTGAGCGCCCACCTGGGCCGGAGCCAGGGGCTGCATGGTGGGGGGAGGAGAGGGCATTGCACTATGCTGGGAGGGGGCTGGGCACTAAGAACATCAGAGCAGCCAGGCTGGGTCAGGCCAAAGGCCCATCCAGCCCAGGGTCCTGTGGGCCCACAGTGGCCAGTGCCAGGCGCCCCAGATGGAGGGGACAGAACAGGGAATCCTCACATGATCCCTCCCCTGTCACCTACCTCCAGACAAAGAGGCTCGGGACACCGTTCCTACCCAGCCTGGCCAATAGCCATTGATGGACCTACCCTCCATGAATCTATCCAGCTCTTTTTTGATCCCTGTTAAAGTTCTAGCCTTCACCACATCCTCTGGCAAGGAGTTCCACAGGTTGACTGTGCACTGAGTGAAGAAAAACTTCCTCTTGTTTGTTTTAAACCTGCTGCCTATTCATTTAATTGGGTGACCCCTAGTTCTTATATTATGGGAACAAGTAAATCACTTTTCCTTATTCACTTTTCCCACCCCGGTCATGATTTCATAGACCTCTATCAGATCCCCCTCTTAGTGTCCGCTTTTCTAAGCAGAAGAGCCCAAGTCTGTTTAATCTCTCTCCATACGGGACCCTCAGCATTTGTGTTGCCCTTCTCTGAGCCTTTCCCGATGCCAGTCGATCTCTTTTGAGATGAGGCGACCACATCCGTGTGCAGGATTCACTAGCGGGGCAGGTGGGGTCATGTGACCCCACAGTCTCACCTGGTACCCCTGGAAGGCTGCTCCTCACCAGCCAGGCCACCAGCGCCTCCTTCCGGCTGCTCATCCTTCCCTGGGCTCCTGGGCTGTGGCACAGCCGGCCCAGCTCACTCTGCTCCCACTCCCGCTGGCTCTGCAGCAGCTGCTCCAGGGTGTCTCGGCTCAGCACCTCCTGGGAGACACACGAGCAGCCAGTGCGGGTGCCAAGCACGGGGCGGCCAGGGCAGAGGGACGGGCAGGGCAGTGGATAGCGGGATAGTCGGGGTGAGAGGTGGAGGGACGGGCAGGGTGGTGGATGGGCAGGGCAGGGGTGGACGGACAGGTCAGCAGGGTGGGGCAGGGCAACAGGTGAAGGGACAGGGCAGCACAGCAGGGTGATGGGGCGGGATGGGGTGGTGGGGCAGAGGGATAAGGCGGGGAAGCACGGCAGGGTGGTGGGGGGGTGAGGGGGTGGGGTGGAGGGACGGCGGGGCGAGGCGGAGGGATGGGGTGGCGTGGGGCGGCGGGACAGGGCAGAGAAATAGGTTGGTGGGATGGGACAGGGCAGGGGGTGCAGAAGAATGGGACAGGGCAGAACCGGGGGATAGGTTGGCAGGGCGGGGCGGGGCGGGCCAGGGGGATAGGTTGGCGGGGCGGGGCGGGACGGGATGGGGCAGGGGGATAGGTTGGCGGGGCGGCGCGGGGCAGGGCGGGGGGATCGGTGCGCGGGGCGGGATGGGACGGGGCGGGGCAGGGGGATAGGTTGGCGGGGCGGGACGGGACGGGACGGGGCAGGGGGATAGGTTGGCGGCGCGGGGCGGGGGGGATCGGTGCGTGGGGCGGGGCGGGGGGATAGGTTGGCAGGGCGGGGCAGGGAGATAGGTTGGCGGGGCGGGACGGGACGGGATAGGGCAGGGGGATAGGTTGGCGGCGCGGGGTGGGGGGGATCAGTGCGCGGGGCGGGGGGGGGATATGTTGGCGGCGTGGGGCGGGGGGGGGATATGTTGGCGGCGCGGGGCAGGGGGATAGGTTGGCGGGGCGGGGCGGGGCGGGACGGGACAGGACAGGACGGGGCAGGAGGATAGGTTGGCGGGGCGGGACGGGACGGGACGGGGCAGGGGGATAGGTTGGCGGCACGGGGCGGGGGGATCGGTGCGCGGGGCGGGGCGGGGGGATAGGTTGGCGGGACGGGACGGGACGGGGCAGGGGGATAGGTTGGCGGCGCGGGGCGGGGGCATCGGTGCGCGGGGCGGGGCGGGGGGATAGGTTGGTGGGGCAGGGCAGGGGGATATGTTGGCGGCGCGGGGCAGGGGGATAGGTTGGCGGGGCGGGGCGGGACGTGACGGGACAGGACGGGGCAGGGGGATAGGTTGGCGGGGCGGGACGGGACGGGACAGGGCAGGGGGATAGGTTGGCGGGGCGGGACGGGACGGGACAGGGCAGGGGGATAGGTTGGCGGGGCGGGACGGGACGGGACGGGGCAGGGGGATAGGTTGGCGGGGCGGGACGGGACGGGACGGGGCAGGGGGATAGGTTGGCGGCGCGGGGCGGGGACGGGGACGGGGCAGGGGGATAGGTTGGCGGGGCGGGGCGGGACAGGGGGATATGTTGGCGGCGCGGGGCGGGGGGATCAGTGCGCGGGGCGGGAGGGACGGGGCGGGGGGATATGTTGGCGGGCGGGCGGGGGGGGCAGGGGGATCGGTGGCGGGCGGGGCAGGGGGATAGGTTGGCGGGCGGGGCAGGGGGATAGGTTGGCGGGGCGGGACGGGACGGGATGGGGCAGGGGGATAGGTTGGCGGGGCGGGACGGGACGGGGCAGGGGGATAGGTTGGCGGGGCGGGACGGGACGGGACGGGGCAGGGGGGATAGGTTGGCGGGGCGGGGCGGGGGGGGCAGGACAGGGGGATATGTTGGCGGCGCGGGGCGGGGGGATCAGGTGCGCGGGACAGGACGGGGCGGGGCAGGGGGATAGGTTGGCGGGGCGGGACGGGACGGGACGGGGCAGGGGGATAGGTTGGCGGGGCGGGGCGGGGGGATAGGTTGGGCGGGACGGGACGGGGCGGGGCAGGGGGATAGGTTGGCGGCGGGGGACGGGGGGATCGGTGGCGGGGCGGGACAGGGCGGGGGGATAGGTTGGCGGCGCGGGGCGGGGGATCGGTGGCGCGGGACAGGACGGGGCGGGGCAGGGGGATAGGTTGGCGGGGCGGGACGGGCGGGAGGGCAGGGGGATAGGTTGGCGGGGCGGGACGGGACGGGACGGGGCAGGGGGATAGGTTGGCGGGGCGGGACGGGACGGGACGGGGCAGGGGGATAGGTTGGCGGGGCGGGACGGGACGGGGCGGGGCAGGGGGATAGGTTGGCGGGGCGGGCGGGGGGCGGGGCGGGGGATAGGTTGGCGGGGCGGGGCGGGACGGGCGGGGCAGGGGGATAGGTTGGCGGCGCGGGGCGGGGGGATAGGTGTGGCGGGGCGGGACGGGACGGGACGGGCGGGGGATCAGGTTGGCGGGCGGGGCGGGGGGATAGGTTGGCGGGGCGGGACGGGAGCGGGACGGGGCAGGGGGATAGGTTGGCGGGGCGGGACGGGGGGGGATCGGCGCGGGGCGGGACGGGGCGGGGGGATATGTTGGCGGCGCGGGGCGGTGGGATCGGTGTGCGGGACGGGACGGGGCAGGGCAGGGGGATAGGTTGGCGGCGGGGGGCGGTGGGATTGGTGCGCGGGACAGGACGGGGCGGGGCAGGGGGATAGGTTGGCGGCGCGGGACGGGACGGGACGGCGCAGGGGGATAGGTTGGCGGCGCGGGATGGGACGGGACGGGGCGGGGGGATAGGTTGGCGGGACGGGACGGGACGGGACGGGGCAGGGGGATAGGTTGGCGGGGCGGGACAGGACGGGACGGGGCAGGGGGATAGGTTGGCGGGGCGGGGCGGGGGGATATGTTGGCGGCGCGGGGCGGGGGGATCAGTGCGCGGGGTGGGACGGGGCGGGGGGATATGTTGGCGGCGCGGGGCAGGTGGGATCGGTGCGCGGGGCGGGACGGGGCGGGGGGATATGTTGGCGGGGCGGGACGGGACGGGACGGGGCAGGGGGATAGGTTGGCGGGGCGGGACGGGACGGGACGGGGCAGGGGGATAGGTCGGCGGGGGACGGGGCAGGGGGATAGGTCGGCGGGCGGGACGGGACGGGGCGGGGCAGGGGGATAGGTTGGCGGGGCGGGACGGGACGGGACGGGGCAGGGGGATAGGTTGGCGGGGCGGGACGGGACGGGGCGGGGCAGGGGGATAGGTTGGCGGGGCGGGGCGGGAGGGGCAGGGGGATAGGTTGGCGGGGGGCGGGGACGTGGGGACGGGGCGGGGCAGGGGGATAGGTTGGCGGCGCGGGGCGGGGGAGGGCGGGACGGGACGGGGCAGGGGGCAGGGGGATAGGTTGGCGGGGGGGGGCGGGGGATGCGGGGACGGCGGGGCGGGGCAGGGGGATAGGTTGGCGGGGCGGGACGGGACGGGACGGGGCAGGGGGATAGGTTGGCGGCGGCGGGATCGGGACGGGGCGGGGCAGGGGGGATAGGTTGGCGGGGCGGGACGGGACGGGACGGGGCAGGGGGATAGGTTGGCGGGGCGGGACGGGACGGGGCGGGGCAGGGGGATAGGTTGGCGGGCGCGGGGCGGGGGGATAGGTTGGCGGCGGCGGGGCGGGACGGGACGGGGCAGGGGGATAGGTTGGCGGCGCGGGTGGGGGGATAGGTTGGCGGGCGGGACAGGTGGACGGGACGGGACGGACGGGACGGGGCAGGGGGATAGGTTGGCGGGGCGGGACGGGACGGGACGGGGCAGGGGGATAGGTTGGCGGGGCGGGGCGGGAGCGGGCAGGGGGATAGTTGGCGGGGCGGGGCGGGGGGATGGGCCAGGGGGGTGGTTGGCGGGGCGGGACGGGGCGGGGGGATATGTTGGCGGCGCGGGGCAGGTGGGATCGGTGCGCGGGACGGGACGGGGCGGGGCAGGGGGATAGGTTGGCGGGGCGGGACGGGACGGGACGGGGCAGGGGGATAGGTCGGGGCGGGGGCAGGGGGATAGGTTGGCGGCGCGGGACGGGACGGGACGGGGCAGGGGGATAGGTTGGCGGGGCGGGACGGGACGGGACGGGGCGGGGGGATAGGTTGGCGGGCGGGGCAGGGGGATCGGGCGCGGGACGGGACGGGGCGGGGCAGGGGGATAGGTTGGCGGGGCGGGACGGGACGGGACGGGGCAGGGGGATAGGTTGGCGGGGCGGGACGGGACGGGGCGGGGCAGGGGGATAGGTTGGCGGGGCGGGACGGGACGGGACGGGGCAGGGGGGATAGGTTGGCGGGGCGGGACGGGACGGGGCGGGGCAGGGGGATAGGTTGGCGGCGCGGGGCGGGGGGATAGGTTGGCGGGGCGGGGCGGGACGGGACGGGGCAGGGGGATAGGTTGGCGGCGCGGGGCGGGGGGATAGGTTGGCGGGACGGGACGGTGACGGGGCGGGCGGGACGGGGCAGGGGGATAGGTTGGCGGGGCGGGACGGGACGGGACGGGGCAGGGGGATAGGTTGGCGGGGCGGGGCGGGGCAGGACAGGGGGATATGTTGGCGGCGCGGGGCGGGTGGGATCGTGTGCGGGGCGGGACGGGGCGGGGGGATAGTTGGCGGCGGGGGCTGGTTGGATCGGGGCGGGACGGGACGGGGCGGGGCAGGGGGATAGGTTGGCGGCGGGGGGCGGTGGGATTGGTGCGGCGGGACAGGACGGGGCGGGGCAGGGGGATAGGTTGGCGGCGCGGGACGGGACGGGACGGGGCAGGGGGATAGGTTGGCGGCGCGGGAGGGACGGGACGGGGCGGGGGGATAGGTTGGCGGGCGGGACGGGACGGGGCGGGGCAGGGGGATAGGTTGGCGGGGCGGGGGGGGGGATATGTTGGCGGCGCGGGGCGGGGGGATCGTGCGCGGGGGGACGGGGCGGGGGGATATGTTGGCGGCGCGGGGCAGGTGGGATCGGTGCGGCGGGACAGGACGGGGCGGGGCAGGGGGATAGGTTGGCGGGGCGGGACGGGACGGGATGGGGCAGGGGGATAGGTTGGCGGGGCGGGACGGGACGGGATGGGGCAGGGGGATAGGTTGGCGGGGCGGGACGGGACGGGGCAGGGGGATAGGTTGGCGGGGCGGGACGGGACGGGACGGGGCAGGGGGATAGGTTGGCGGGGCGGGGGGGGGGATCGGGGGCGGGACGGACGGGGCGGGGCAGGGGGATAGGTTGGCGGCGCGGGGCAGGGGGATCGGTGCGCGGGACAGGACGGGGCGGGGCAGGGGGATAGGTTGGCGGGGCGGGACGGGACGGGACGGGGCAGGGGGATAGGTTGGCGGCGGCGGGGCGGGGGATCGGGGGCGGGAAGTTGGCGGGCGGGGCAGGGGGATAGGTTGCGCGGGGCGGGACGGGACGGGGCAGGGGGATAGGTTGGCGGCGCGGGGCAGGGGGATCGGTGGCGCGGGACAGGACGGGGCGGGGCAGGGGGATAGGTTGGCGGGGCGGGACGGGACGGGACGGGGCAGGGGGATAGGTTGGCGGCGCGGGGCGGTGGGACGGTGGGCGGGACGGACGGGGCGGGGCAGGGGGATAGGTTGGCGGGGCGGGACGGGACGGGAGGGGCAGGGGGATAGGTTGGGGCGCGGGGCGGGGGGATCGGTGGGACGGGACAGGACGGGGCGGGGCAGGGGGATAGGTTGGCGGGGCGGGACGGGACGGGACGGGGCAGGGGGATAGGTTGGCGGCGCGGGGGGGGGGATAGGTTGGCGGGCGGGGACAGGACGGGGACGGGGCAGGGGGATAGGTTGGGGCGCGGGGCGGGGGGATAGGTTGGCGGGCGGGACGGGACGGGACGGGGCGGGACGGGCAGGGCGGATAGGTTGGCGGGGCGGGACGGGACGGGACGGGGCAGGGGGATAGGTTGGCGGGGCGGGGCGGGGCAGGACAGGGGGATATGTTGGCGGCGCGGGGCGGGGGGATCGGTGCGCGGGGCGGGACGGGGCGGGGGGATAGGTTGGCGGCGCGGGCGGCGGGATCGGGCGGCGGGACAGGACGGGGCGGGGCAGGGGGATAGGTTGGCGGCGTGGGGCAGGGGGATAGGTTGGCGGGGCGGGACGGGACGGGACGGGGCAGGGGGATAGGTTGGCGGGGCGGGACGGGACGGGACGGGGCAGGGGGATAGGTTGGCGGGGCGGGGACGGGGGACGGGACGGGGGGGCAGGGGGATAGGTTGCGCGGGGGGGACGGGACGGGGGGATAGTTGGCGGCGCGGGGCAGGGGGATCGGTGGCGGGCGGACGGGGCGGGGCGGGGGATAGGTTGGCGGGGCGGGGCGGGACGGGAGGGGCAGGGGGATAGGTTGGCGGCGCGGGCGGGACGGGATAGGTGGCGGGAGGGATAGGTTGGCGGGGACGGGGCGGGACGGGGCAGGGGGATAGGTTGGCGGGGCGGGACGGGACGGGACGGGGCAGGGGGATAGGTTGGCGGGGCGGGGCGGGGCAGGACAGGGGGATATGTTGGCGGCGCGGGGCGGGGGGATCAGTGCGCGGGGCGGGACGGGGCGGGGGGATCGGTGTGCGGGACGGGACGGGGCAGGGCAGGGGGATAGGTTGGCGGCGCGGGACGGGACGGGACGGCGCAGGGGGATAGGTTGGCGGCGCGGGATGGGACGGGACGGGGCGGGGGGATAGGTTGGCGGGACGGGACAGGACGGGACGGGGCAGGGGGATAGGTTGGCGGGGCGGGGCGGGGGGATATGTTGGCGGCGCGGGGCGGGGGGATCAGTGCGCGGGGTGGGACGGGGCGGGGGGATATGTTGGCGGCGCGGGGCAGGTGGGATCGGTGCGCGGGACAGGACGGGGCGGGGCAGGGGGATAGGTTGGCGGCGCGGGACGGGATGGGGCAGGGGGATAGGTTGGCGGGGCGGGACGGGACGGGATGGGGCAGGGGGATAGGTTGGCGGGGCGGGACGGGACGGGGCAGGGGGATAGGTTGGCGGGGCGGGACGGGACGGGACGGGGCAGGGGGATAGGTTGGCGGGGCGGGGCGGGGCAGGACAGGGGGATATGTTGGCGGCGCGGGGCGGGGGATCGGGGGGGGAGGGGCGGGGGATCGGTGGCGGGACGGGACGGGGCGGGGCAGGGGGATAGGTTGGCGGGGCGGGACGGGACGGGACGGGGCAGGGGGATAGGTTGGCGGCGCGGGATGGGCGGGACGGGGCGGGGGGATAGGTTGGCGGGCGGGACAGGACGGGACGGGGCAGGGGGATAGGTTGGCGGGGCGGGGCGGGGGGATAGTTGGCGGCGCGAGGGCGGGGGGATCAGTGGCGGAGGTGGGACGGGGGGGGGGATATGTTGGCGGCGCGGGGCAGGTGGGATCGGTGCGCGGGACAGGACGGGGCGGGGCAGGGGGATAGGTTGGCGGGGCGGGACGGGACGGGACGGGGCAGGGGGATAGGTTGGCGGCGCGGGACGGGACGGGATGGGGCAGGGGGATAGGTTGGCGGGGACGGGACGGGGACGGGGCAGGGGGATAGGTTGGCGGGGCGGGACGGGACGGGATGGGGCAGGGGGATAGGTTGGCGGGGCGGGGCGGGGCAGGACAGGGGGATATGTTGGCGGCGGGGGCGGTGGGATCGGTGCGCGGACAGGACGGGGCGGGGCAGGGGGATAGGTTGGCGGCGCGGGACGGGACGGGACGGGGCAGGGGGATAGGTTGGCGGCGCGGGGCGGTGGGATCGGTGGGCGGGACAGGACGGGGCGGGGCAGGGGGATAGGTTGGCGGGCGGGACGGGACGGGACGGGGCAGGGGGATAGGTTGGCGGCGGGGCGTGGGATCGGGGGACAGGACGGGGCGGGGCAGGGGGATAGGTTGGCGGGGCGGGACGGGACGGGCGGGGCAGGGGGATAGGTTGGCGGCGCGGGGCGGTGGGATCGGTGGCGGGCGGGACAGGACGGGGCGGGGCAGGGGGATAGGTTGGCGGGGCGGGACGGGACGGGAGGGGCAGGGGGATAGGTTGGCGGCGCGGGGCGGGGGGATCGGTGGGCGGGACAGGACGGGGCGGGGCAGGGGGATAGGTTGGCGGCGCGGGACGGGACGGGACGGGGCAGGGGGATAGGTTGGCGGCGCGGGGCGGGGGGATCGGTGGGCGGGACAGGACGGGGCGGGGCAGGGGGATAGGTTGGCGGCGCGGGGCGGGGGGATCGGTGGGCGGGACAGGACGGGGCGGGGCAGGGGGATAGGTTGGCGGGGCGGGACGGGACGGGCGGGGCAGGGGGATAGGTTGGCGGCGCGGGGCGGGGGGATAGGTTGGCGGGGCGGGGCGGTGACGGGACGGGGCAGGGGGATAGGTTGGCGGCGCGGGGCAGGGGGATAGGTTGGCGGGCGGGCGGGACGGGACGGGACGGGCGGGCGGGGCAGGGGGATAGGTTGGCGGGGCGGGACGGGACGGGACGGGGCAGGGGGATAGGTTGGCGGGGCGGGAAGGCGGGGCGGAGGACAGGGGGATATGTTGGCGGCGCGGGGCGGGGGGATCAGTGCGGCGGGGACGGGACGGGGCGGGGGGGATATGTTGGCGGCGCGGGGCGGTGGGATCGGTGGCGGGACGGGACGGGGCAGGGCAGGGGGATAGGTTGGCGGCGGCGGGGCGGGGGATTGGGCAGGGGGATAGTTGGCGGGGCGGGGCGGGGGGATCAGGTTGGCGGCGGGGCGGGACGGGACGGCGCAGGGGGATAGGTTGGCGGCGCGGGAGGGACGGGACGGGGCGGGGGGATAGGTTGGCGGGCGGGACAGGACGGGGCGGGGCAGGGGGATAGGTTGGCGGCGCGGGGCGGGGGATGGTGGGCGGGACAGGACGGGGCGGGGCAGGGGGATAGGTTGGCGGGCGGCGGGACGGGACGGGGGGACGGGGCAGGGGGATAGGTTGGCGGGGCGGGACGGGACGGGACGGGGCAGGGGGATAGGTTGGCGGCGCGGGGCGGGGGGTC
Source organism: Pelochelys cantorii (assembly GCA_032595735.1). Lineage (NCBI taxonomy): Eukaryota > Metazoa > Chordata > Testudines > Trionychidae > Pelochelys > Pelochelys cantorii. The sequence goes on along the minus strand of CM064338.1, from coordinate 47,675,071 downwards.
GGGCGCGGGGCGGGACAGGGGGGGGGATAGGTTGGCGGCGCGGGCGGGGGGATCGGGGCGCGGGACAGGGACGGGGCGGGGCAGGGGGATAGGTTGGCGGCGTGGGGCAGGGGGATAGGTCGGCGGGGCGGGACGGGACGGGACGGGGCAGGGGGATAGGTTGGCGGGCGGGCGGGACGGGACGGGGACGGGACGGGGCAGGGGGATAGGTTGGCGGCGGCGGGATCGGGACGGGACGGGGCAGGGGGATAGGTTGGCGGGAGCGGGGACGGGAGCGGGGACGGGAGCAGGGGGATAGGTTGGCGGCGCGGGCGGGGGGATCAGTGGCGGGGCGGACGGGGCAGGGGGATAGGTTGCGGGACGGGACGGGGCAGGGCAGGGGGATATGTTGGCGGCGCGGGGCGGGGGGAGGGGATCAGGTGCGCGCGGGATGGGACGGGGCGGGGCGGGGGATAGGTTGGCGGGACGGGACGGGACGGACGGGGCAGGGGGATAGGTTGGCGGGGCGGGACAGGACGGGACGGGGCAGGGGGATAGGTTGGCGGGGCGGGACGGGGGGATGGGGCGGGGGATAGGTTGCGCGGGGCGGGACGGGGCGGGGGATATGTTGGCGGCAGCGGGGATAGGTGGGATCGGTGCGCGGGACAGGACGGGGCGGGGCAGGGGGATAGGTTGGCGGCGCGGGACGGGACGGGGCAGGGGGATAGGTTGGCGGGGCGGGACGGGACGGGATGGGGCAGGGGGATAGGTTGGCGGGGCGGGGACGGGGACGGGAGCAGGGGGATAGGTTGGCGGGGCGGGACGGGACGGGGCAGGGGGATAGGTTGGCGGGGCGGGACGGGACGGGATGGGGCAGGGGGATAGGTTGGCGGGGCGGGGCGGGGCAGGACAGGGGGATATGTTGGCGGCGCGGGGCAGGTGGGATCGGTGCGCGGGACAGGACGGGGCGGGGCAGGGGGATAGGTTGGCGGGGCGGGACGGGACGGGACGGGGCAGGGGGATAGGTTGGCGGCGCGGGGCGGTGGGATCGGTGGGCGGGACAGGACGGGGCGGGGCAGGGGGATAGGTTGGCGGGGCGGGACGGGACGGGACGGGGCAGGGGGATAGGTTGGCGGCGCGGGGCAGGTGGGATCGGTGGGCGGGACAGGACGGGGCGGGGCAGGGGGATAGGTTGGCGGGGCGGGACGGGACGGGATGGGGCAGGGGGATAGGTTGGTGGCGCGGGGCGGGGGGATCGGTGGGCGGGACAGGACGGGGCGGGGCAGGGGGATAGGTTGGCGGCGGCGGGACGGGACGGGATGGGGCAGGGGGGTAGGTTGGCGGCGCGGGGCGGGGGGATCGGTGGGCGGGACAGGACGGGGCGGGGCAGGGGGATAGGTTGGTGGCGCGGGGCGGGACGGGATCGGTGGGCGGGACAGGACGGGGCGGGGCAGGGGGATAGGTTGGCGGCGCGGGACGGGACGGGGCGGGGCAGGGGGATAGGTTGGCGGCGCGGGGCGGGGGGATCGGTGGGCGGGACAGGACGGGGCGGGGCAGGGGGATAGGTTGGCGGCGCGGGACGGGATGGGGCAGGGGGATAGGTTGGCGGGGGGGACGGGGGGATGGGCAGGGGGATGTGGCGGGGCGGGACGGGACGGGATGGGGCAGGGGGATAGGTTGGCGGGGCGGGACGGGACGGGATGGGGCAGGGGGATAGGTTGGGGGCGGGACGGACGGGCGGGGCAGGGGGATAGGTTGGCGGGGCGGGACGGGGGGACAGGGGGATATGTTGGCGGCGCGGGGCAGGTGGGATCGGTGCGCGGGACAGGACGGGGCGGGGCAGGGGGATAGGTTGGCGGGGCGGGACGGGACGGGACGGGGCAGGGGGATAGGTTGGCGGGGCAGGACGGGACGGGGCAGGGCAGGGGGATAGGTTGGCGGCGCGGGGCGGGGGGATCGGTGGGCGGGACAGGACGGGGCGGGGCAGGGGGATAGGTTGGCGGTGCGGGACGGGACGGGACGGGGCAGGGGGATAGGTTGGCGGCGCGGGGCGGGGGGATCGGTGGGCGGGACAGGACGGGGCGGGGCAGGGGGATAGGTTGGTGGCGCGGGGCGGGGGGATCGGTGGGCGGGACAGGACGGGGCGGGGCAGGGGGATAGGTTGGCGGCGCGGGACGGGACGGGACGGGGCAGGGGGATAGGTTGGCGGCGCGGGGCGGGGGGATCGGTGGGCGGGACAGGACGGGATGGGGCAGGGGGATAGGTTGGTGGCGCGGGGCGGGGGGATCGGTGGGCGGGACAGGACGGGGCGGGGCAGGGGGATAGGTTGGCGGCGCGGGACGGGACGGGGCGGGGCAGGGGGATAGGTTGGCGGCGCGGGGCGGGGGGATCGGTGGGCGGGGCGGGGCAGCGCAGGGCGCCCGGGCTCACCCTGGGGATGAGCCGGATGCTTTCCGCCGGCAGCAGGAAGACCAGGCGTCCCAGCTGCTGCACGTCCAGGGCAGTCCAGCGCTGAGGCTGGCTGCAAAGGAAGGGCCGGGTGAAAGCAGGGCCGGGCAGCGGGTGGGTCCCGCCTGGCCGCACTGGGCCGGGGCCCCCTTACCCCAGCACCTGCTCCGTGAGCACCAGCCTCCCCAGGTCCTCAGCAAACCCCTCGGCCAGGCAGGCCGCTTGCAGCTCCTCCAGACGCAGCAGCAGGCTTTCGGGCTGGATGTGGGCAGCGGCCGCCTGGCCCAGGAACCCCAGCAGTGGGCCCAGCAGGTCCAGAACCTCTCCTGGGAGCTCCCCCTCGGCCGGCGCCTGCTGGCAGGAGACGGCATGACGGGGGTGAGGCCTGGCCTGGCCCTGCAGCTGCCCAACATGAACCCCCCTTACCAGGAGGCGCAGGGCCCTGTGGGCCAGTGCGGCCCGGCGGTGGGGGGGCAGTGCCAGCAGGCTCGGGGGGTGGCTGGTCACATAGTCCAGAATCAGCCTGACTGAGTCGTTGGGCAGTTTGTCCACAAGCTTCACCCTGAGAAAGCGGGTAACACATCAGTGTGGCCGGGGGGGCCCGGGGGCAGCACAGGGCTCAGGCGGGGTGATGCTGCACTGTGGATTGCATTGGGCGGGGGTTACGACCATAACTCTACGGCGAAGCCTGTGGGGTGTGTGGCGTAGTGGGGGGCTGTCTGCTCTGTAACCCGGGGTCCCCCTGCGCGGTGCTGTGTGATTCCCACTGACTCGCCCACGTGTATTAACCCCGACACCTGGGCTCAGCCTGAGCAGGTAACAGGGGATTCCCAGGGAGAGAGACAAAGGGAGGGAGGCGGAGACCAACACCTGGTTTTGTTGGGAAGGGTCAGTTGCTGGCTGGGAACCATGAAGGAAACAGCCTAAGCCGAGGGTCCGGGGGGGGCAAAGGACCTCCTAACCCAAGGGGTCTGAAGCATCCGGGCCCTGACTCCTGTAGCCACGTCCTGTCTGTGCTGGGCTGTATCCTGGAGCAGCAATAAACCCCCCTGTTCTACCGGCTGGCGGAGTCTGGTCTGGCTGCTACGGGGCTGCAGGATCGGGGGACCCTGACGCGCCGTCACAGGGTGTCACTGGGAAACGCTGATGCGCTGCCCAGGGGCATCAGGCGGGTCCTTTCCCTCTCTGCAGGGGGAGTAGGGATCTGTCTTTCAGACACATGCACTCGGTGCCCCCAGCCAGCCTTCCGGGCCCAGCAGGAAGCCGCCAGATGGACCGTGGGCAGCTTCACCTTCCTGGGGGCATTAGGAGCTGCTAGAGCAGCGCAAGGACACGTCACCAGGCCGCAGGGCTCTGGGCTCCATCTGGGAGGCCTGTGTTTTCCCACAAACTGGGCTGGGGCTGCGCTTTGGAGCAAAAGGCTCCTGCCATAGGCTACAGCGACACAAGGCGGGAGCGGCAGCATCCACGGTTCTCCAGCCCCGCCCAGAGGCACCTGGAAACCCCTGGAGCAAAGACTGGGGAGGGGCGGGGGGATGCTGAGCCAGCCTACAGGGATTTCTAGCCTGTGCGCCAAAGGCCCAGACCCCAGCAGCCCAGCTAATGCAGCTTGTGTCTCAGGAGTGGACAAGTCCGCCTGCATCACCGGCGGGGGGAACCCAGGGGACACGCGGGACTCCCTGCTGCGGCACCTCCTGCTGGTCGCTCAGGCTCAGCTCTTCAGCCCTGGGGTGCCCCTCCCAGCTGGTGTCTCGCCCACTGTTACCCGTTGTCAGCGCTGCCACCTTGCGCCAGGACCACTTCCCTCCCAGACAGCAGCATCCTCCCCTTCTGCAGGGCCCCCCCTCAGGGAACCCCAGCCCCCCTCTGCCCACCCTGCCTGGGGGGTGTGGACCAGCTGCCCCCTGCAGCCCTAGTCCCTCAGGCCTTGCTTCAGGCCCTGCAGCCTGGGAGCTCACCTGGCCAGAGCCCCCCCAGCCACCCTGGCAGCCAGGCTCCTCTTTCCCCACAGCTGGAACAAGAGTGACTGTCTTTGCCCCTCCCTTATTCATACCACCCCAGCTGGGCGCTGATTGGCTGCTGTATGCCCCAGCGGCTGGCTCCCCACTCCAGCCCTCTCCCAGGGCGGGGTTTTACCCCTTAAAGGGCCAGGGCAGGGCAGATGTCCCGTCACACTCTGTTATTCATTTCCAGTCTCTCTAGTACAGTGATAAGAACAGCAGAGCGGCCACACTGGGTCGCAACAAAGGCCCATCCAGCCCAGGGTCCTGTCTGCCGACAGCGGCCAGTGCCAGGCGCCCCAGAGGGAGGGGACAGAACAGAGACTCATCAAGTGATCCCTCCCCTGTCGCTCAGTCCCAGTAGTCCCAGAGGCCAGGGACGCCATTCCTGCCCAGCCTGGCTAATAGCCACTGGTGGCTCTAACCTCCATGAATCTATCCAGCTCTTTTTTGAATCTTGTTAAAATCCTGGTCTTCACAACCTCCTCTGGCAAGGAGTTCCACAGGTTGACTGTGCACTGAGTGAAGAAAAACTTCCTTTTGTTTTAAACCTGCTGCCTATTCATTTAATTGGGTGACCCCTAGTTCTTATGTTATGGGAACAAGTAAAGAACTTCTCATTCACTTTCTCCACATCAGCCAGAACTTTATAGACCTCTGTCATACCCCCCCTTAGCTATCTCTTTCCAAACTAAAAAGCCCCAATCTTACTAATCTCTCTTCATATGGGACCCGTTCCAACCCCTCATCCTTTTGTAGCCCTTTTCTGAACCTTTTCCAATGCCAATGTACCTTTTTTTGAGAGGAGGCGACCACATCTGTACGCAGTATTCAAGATGTGGGCGTCCCATGGTTTTATATAGAGGCAATACGATGTCCTCGGTCTTATTCTCTAGCCCTTTCTTAATGATTCTTAATTATTCCAGTGATGTGCAATCTAGGCTAGTGAGTGGGCTGCTTGGGTGCCCCCCTTCATCTGAGAGAGCCACAAGACTGTCGTCACCCAGACGGTCTCCGGGATAGGGCAGCTTTGCTCCCTGCGCTTGCTCACCTAGCCTGTGCGGGGGCACTGACCGAACCGGAGCAGCGCTGGGACCGGCTGCAGGGAGCGCACGGCTCCGACAGGCAGTGCTGTGTGCAACCAGCACCCACCTCACTGCACAGGCCCTGGCGCCAACGTGCCTGTCACTTCAGTGACGCCGGTGGGAAAAAGCCACACGGACAGAATCCAGCGGAACGTGGCAGCCCTGCACGTGGGCAACGAAACACAATGTCTTGCAGGCTGTGCACAGAGCCCTACGGGCCATGCACAGAGCCCCGCGGGCCATGCACAGAGCCCCGCGGGCCATCTGTGGGCCACGCACAGAGCCCCGCGGGCCACGCACAGAGCCCCGCGGGCCATCTGTGGGCCACGCACAGAGCCCCGCGGGCCACGCACAGAGCCCTACGGGCCATCTGTGGGCCACGCACAGAGCCCCATGGGCCACGCACAGAGCCCCGCGCGCCATCTGTGGGCCACGCACAGAGCCCCACGGGCCATCTGTGGGCCACGCACAGAGCCCCACGGGCCATCTGTGGGCCACGCACAGAGCCCCGCGGGCCACGCACAGAGCCCCACGGGCCATCTGTGGGCCACGCACAGAGCCCTACGGGCCATCTGTGGGCCACGCACAGAGCCCCACGGGCCACGCACAGAGCCCTACGGGCCATCTGTGGGCCACGCACAGAGCCCCATGGGCCACGCACAGAGCCCCGCGCGCCATCTGTGGGCCACGCACAGAGCCCCGCGGGCCATCTGTGGGCCATGCACAGAGCCCCACGGGCCATCTGTGGGCCACGCACAGAGCCCCGCGGGCCACGCACAGAGCCCCACGGGCCATCTGTGGGCCACGCACAGAGCCCTACGGGCCCTCTGTGGGCCACGCACAGAGCCCCACGGGCCACGCACAGAGCCCTACGGGCCATCTGTGGGCCACGCACAGAGCCCCACGGGCCATCTGTGGGCCACGCACAGAGCCCCACGGGCCATCTGTGGGCCACGCACAGAGCCCCGCGGGCTACAGGTGGCCCTCTGCTGACCAAGTATGTTAAGCTTAGTTTACGGTTTGTTTGATCTCTTTGCTCCCATTTGTACTCGCTTAACATCAGTTAATAAGTCGGTTTTACGTTTTAATCTAAACCAGTAGTGTGATTGGGCTGGGGGTGACCCTGCAGAGGGGTGGCGGTAGCCAGCAGGGGCACCCGACCTGAGCTGTGACACAGGCAGGGGGGTGTCCATGCCTGGCTGGCAGGGGGGGACCCATGACCGGCTCAGCCCCTGGCCACCCAGCCCACTCCCCTGCCGATGGCTAATGCCCTGCGGCACAGGCAGGTGTGTCGACAGGGCCACCTACGGTAAATCCATGAGGAACTCGGGACCCAGCCACACCAGCTCCTCTTCGGAGAGCGCCGGCTGCCTGCGGATTGCCTCCCAGACACACCGCCTCTGTGGGCACACAGCGACGTGGGCAAGGGTCCGGCCCCACCTCGCGCCGTGGCGCGGAGCAGGGCGGCCGGCGCCCTCACGCCCAGGCCAGGGTCAGCGGGAGCGTTGCGTTTCTTACCAGGCTCCCAGGCAGGCTGCTGGGATACGCATAGAGAGCCCGGAGAGCCCCCAGGAAATCCGCCCTCTGGCCAAACCGCTGCAGGCTGGCACAGCCCAGGCCGGCCCCCAGCGTCCCCAGGGTCCTGCCAAGGGGACAGCGTCAGACAGCACCTCCTCCACCCCCCATCACGCACGCGGGCCGGGCCTCACCGAACGGTCTCCAGGCTCACGTTGGTTCCTGCTGTCACCTCCCTCCAGAGGAACTGGGCCTGCCAAGGAGCCAGGAGGGGAGGGATCAGCCCGAGCCCGGCCTGGGAGCTCAGCGCCTCCCCAACCTGGCAAGCCCATTACCTGCTGCGGGGCCCAGGGCACCTCCCCGAACCGGCTGCTCTCCCGCAGCAGGGTGGCTGTGTCCAGCTGCAGAAGCTTGAGGGGCACCAAGGGCAGGAGACAGTCTGGCCAGAGGCTCTGGGCTGGCTGCTCATGGCGGAGCCCCTGCGCGGGAGACAGAGTCTGAGACAGGAGAAGCCAGCACCCCAGGCAGCACGGAGCCGCCCAGTGAGCAGAGCTCAATCCCCCCAGAGCCTGCCCCCCCAGCACCCACCTCTGCACCCCAGTCCTCCCCCCCGGCCCCTCAATCCGCCCAAACCTCCCCCCCGGCGCCCAACCTCTGCACCCCAGTCCTCCCCCCCGGCCCACTCAATCCGCCCAAACCTCCCCCCCGGCGCCCAACCTCTGCACCCCACTCCTCCCCCCCGGCCCCTCAATCCGCCCAAACCTCCCCCCCGGTGCCCAACCTCTGCAGCCCCACTCCTCCCCCCCGGCCCCTCAATCCCCCAGACCTCCCCCCCAGTGCCCAACCTCTGCACCCCACTCCTCCCCCCCAGCCCCTCAATCCCCCCAGACCTGCCCCCCCAGTGCCCAACCGCTGCACCCCAGTCCTCCCCCCCGGCCCCTCAATCCGCCCAAACCTCCCCCCCGGCGCCCAACCTCTGCACCCCACTCCTCCCCCCCAGCCCCTCAATCCCCCCAAACCTCCCCCCCAGCACCTAACCTCTGCACCCCACTCCTCCCCCCCGGCCCCTCAATCCGCCCAAACCTCCCCCCCGGCGCCCAACCTCTGCACCCCAGTCCTCCCCCCCGGCCCCTCAATCCGCCCAACCTCCCCCCCGGCACCCAACCTCTGCACCCCACTCCTCCCCCCCAGCCCCTCAATCCGCCCAAACCTCCCCCCCGGCGCCCAACCTCTGCACCCCACTCCTCCCCCCCGGCCCCTCAATCCGCCCAAACCTCCCCCCCGGCACCCAACCTCTGCACCCCACTCCTCCCCCCCAGCCCCTCAATCCCCCAAACCTCCCCCCCAGCCCCAACCTCTGCAGCCCACTCCTCCCCCCCGGCCCCTCAATCCGCCCAAACCTCCCCCCCGGCGCCCAACCTCTGCACCCCAGTCCTCCCCCCCGGCCCCTCAATCCGCCCAAACCTCCCCCCCGGCGCCCAACCTCTGCACCCCACTCCTCCCCCCCGGCCCCTCAATCCGCCCAAACCTCCCCCCCGGCGCCCAACCTCTGCACCCCAGTCCTCCCCCCCGGCCCCTCAATCCGCCCAAACCTCCCCCCCCGGTGCCCAACCTCTGCAGCCCCACTCCTCCCCCCCGGCCCCTCAATCCGCCCAAACCTCCCCCCTGGCGCCCAACCTCTGCACCCCACTCCTCCCCCCCAGCCCCTCAATCCCCCAAACCTTCCCCCCCGGCACCTAACCTCTGCACCCCACTCCTCCCCCCCGGCCCCTCAATCCGCCCAAACCTCCCCCCCGGCGCCCAACCTCTGCACCCCAGTCCTCCCCCCCGGCCCCTCAATCCGCCCAGAGCCTGCCCCCCCAGCACCCACCTCTGCACCCCACTCCTCCCCCCCGGCCCCTCAATCCGCCCAAACCTCCCCCCCGGCGCCCAACCTCTGCACCCCAGTCCTCCCCCCCGGCCCCTCAATCCGCCCAACCTGCCCCCCCCAGCACCCAACCTCTGCACCCCACTCCTCCCCCCCGGCCCCTCAATCCGCCCAAACCTCCCCCCCGGCGCCCAACCTCTGCACCCCACTCCTCCCCCCCAGCCCCTCAATCCGCCCAAATCTCCCCCCCGGTGCCCAACCTCTGCAGCCCACTCCTCCCCCCCGGCCCCTCAATCCGCCCAAACCTCCCCCCTGGCGCCCAACCTCTGCACCCCACTCCTCCCCCCCAGCCCCTCAATCCCCCCAAACCTTCCCCCCCGGCACCTAACCTCTGAACCCCACTCCTCCCCCCCGGCCCCTCAATCCGCCCAAATCTCTCCCCCCCGGGCCCAACCTCTGCACCCCAGTCCTCCCCCCCGGCCCCTCAATCCGCCCAAACCTTCCCCCCCAGCACCTAACCTCTGCACCCCAGTTCTCCCCCCCGGCCCCTCAATCCGCCCAGAGCCTGCCCCCCCAGCACCCAACCTCTGCACCCCACTCCTCCCCCCCAGCCCCTCAATCCCCCAAACCTCCCCCCGGCGCCCAACCTCTGCACCCCAGTCCTCCCCCCCGGCCCCTCAATCCGCCCAAACCTTCCCCCCCGCAGCACCTAACCTCTGCACCCCAGTCCTCCCCCCCGGCCCCTCAATCCGCCCAGAGCCTCCCCCCCAGCACCCAACCTCTGCACCCCACTCCTCCCCCCCAGCCCCTCAATCCGCCCAAACCTCCCCCCCGGCGCCCAACCTCTGCACCCCAGTCCTCCCCCCCGCCCCTCAATCCCGCCCAAACCTCCCCCCCGGCGCCCAACCTCTGCACCCCAGTCCTCCCCCCCGGCCCCTCAATCCGCCCAAACCTCCCCCCCGGCGCCCAACCTCTGCACCCCACTCCTCCCCCCCAGCCCCTCAATCCCCCAAACCTTCCCCCCCGGCACCTAACCTCTGCACCCCACTCCTCCCCCCCGGCCCCTCAATCCGCCCAAATCTCCCCCCCCGGTCACCAACCTCTGCAGCCCACTCCTCCCCCCCGGCCCCTCAATCCGCCCAAACCTCCCCCCTGGCGCCCAACCTCTGCACCCCAGTCCTCCCCCCCGGCCCCTCAATCACCCCAAACCTTCCCCCCCAGCACCTAACCTCTGCACCCCACTCCTCCCCCCCGGCCCCTCAATCCGCCCAAACCTCCCCCCCGGCGCCCAACCTCTGCACCCCAGTCCTCCCCCCCGGCCCCTCAATCCGCCCAGAGCCTGCCCCCCCGGCAGCCCAACCTCTGCACCCCACTCCTCCCCCCCGGCCCCTCAATCCGCCCAAACCTCCCCCCGGCGCCCAACCTCTGCACCCCACTCCTCCCCCCCAGCCCCTCAATCCGCCCAAATCTCCCCCCCGGTGCCCAACCTCTGCAGCCCACTCCTCCCCCCCGGCCCCTCAATCCGCCCAAACCTCCCCCCTCGGCGCCCAACCTCTGCACCCCACTCCTCCCCCCCAGGCCCCTCAATCCCCCAAACCTTCCCCCCCGGCACCTAACCTCTGCACCCCACTCCTCCCCCCCGGCCCCTCAATCCGCCCAAATCCTCCCCCCCGGGCCCAACCTCTGCACCCCAGTCCTCCCCCCCGGCCCCTCAATCCGCCCAAACCTTCCCCCCCAGCACCTAACCTCTGCACCCCAGTCCTCCCCCCCGGCCCCTCAATCCGCCCAGAGCCTGCCCCCCCAGCACCCACCTCTGCACCCCAGTCCTCCCCCCCGGCCCCTCAATCCCCCCAGAGCCTGCCCCCCCAGCACCCACCTCTGCACCCCACTCCTCCCCCCCGGCCCCTCAATCCGCCCAAACCTCCCCCCCGGCGCCCAACCTCTGCACCCCACTCCTCCCCCCCGGCCCCTCAATCCGCCCAAATCTCCCCCCCCGGTGCCCAACCTCTGCAGCCCACTCCTCCCCCCCCAGCCTCTCAATCCCCCCAGACCTGCACCCCCAGCGCCCAACCTCTGCACCCCAGTCCTCCCCCCCGGCCCCTCAATCCGCCCAGAGCCTGCCCCCCCAGCACCCACCTCTGCACCCCACTCCTCCCCCCCAGCCCCTCAATCCCCCCAAACCTTCCCCCCCAGCACCTAACCTCTGCACCCCAGTCCTCCCCCCCGGCCCCTCAATCCGCCCAGAGCCTGCCCCCCCAGCACCCACCTCTGCACCCCAGTCCTCCCCCCCGGACCCTCAATCCCCCCAGAGCCTGCCCCCCCAGCACCCACCTCTGCACCCCACTCCTCCCCCCCGGCCCCTCAATCCGCCCAAACCTCCCCCCCGGCGCCCAACCTCTGCACCCCACTCCTCCCCCCCGGCCCCTCAATCCGCCCAAATCTCCCCCCCCGGTGCCCAACCTCTGCAGCCCACTCCTCCCCCCCCAGCCTCTCAATCCCCCCAGACCTGCCCCCCCCAGTGCCCAACCTCTGCACCACACTCCTCCCCCCCAGCCCCTCAATCCCCCCAGACCTGCCCCCCCAGTGCCCAACTGCTGCACCCCAGTCCTCCCCCCCGGCCCCTCAATCGCCCCAAACTTTCCCCCCCAGCACCTAACCTCTGCACCCCAGTCCTCCCCCCCGGCCCCTCAATCCGCCCAAACCTCCCCCCCGGCGCCCAACCTCTGCACCCCAGTCCTCCCCCCCGGCCCCTCAATCCGCCCAAACCTCCCCCCCGGCGCCCAACCTCTGCACCCCAGTCCTCCCCCCCGGCCCCTCAATCCTCCCAAACTTCCCCCCCAGCACCCAACCGCTGCACCCCAGTCCTCCCCCCTGGCCCCTCAATCGCCCCAAACCTTCCCCCCCAGCACCCAACCTCTGCACCCCAGTCCTCCCCCCCAGCCCCTCAATCCGCCCAAACCTCCCCCCCGGCGCCCAACCTCTGCACCCCAGTCCTCCCCCCCGGCCCCTCAATCCTCCCAAACTTCCCCCCCAGCACCCAACCGCTGCACCCCAGTCCTCCCCCCTGGCCCCTCAATCGCCCCAAACCTTCCCCCCCAGCACCCAACCTCTGCACCCCAGTCCTCCCCCCCAGCCCCTCAATCCGCCCAAACCTCCCCCCCGGCGCCCAACCTCTGCACCCCAGTCCTCCCCCCCGGCCCCTCAATCCGCCCAAACCTTCCCCCACAGCACCTAACCTCTGCACCCCAGTCCTCCCCCCGGCCCCTCAATCCCCCCAAACCTTCCCCCCCAGCACCTAACCTCTACAGCCCAGTCCTCCCCCCCTCAGCCCCTCAATCCCCCCAAAGCCTGCCCCCCCGGCGCCCAACCTCTGCACCCCAGTCCTCCCCCCCGGCCCCTCAATCGCACCAAACCTTCCCCCCCAGCACCCAACCTCTGCACCCCACTCCTCCCCCCCAGCCCCTCAATCCCCCCAAACCTTCCCCCCCAGCACCCAACCGCTGCACCCCAGTCCTCCCCCCCGGCCCCTCAATCCCCCCAAACCTTCCCCCCCAGCACCCAACCTCTGCACCCCACTCCTCCCCCCCGGCCCCTCAATCCCCCCAAACCTTCCCCCCCAGCACCTAACCTCTGCAGCCCAGTCCTCCCCCCCTCAGCCCCTCAATCCCCCCAAAGCCTGCCCCCCCAGTGCCCAACCTCTGCACCCCACTCCTCCCCCCCAGCCCCTCAATCCCCCCAAACCTTCCCCCCCAGCACCTAACCTCTGCAGCCCAGTCCTCCCCCCCTCAGCCCCTCAATCCCCCCAAAGCCTGCCCCGCCAGTGCCCAACCTCTGCACCCCACTCCTCCCCCCCGGCCCCTCAATCCGCCCAAACCTCCCCCCCGGCGCCCAACCTCTGCACCCCAGTCCTCCCCCCCGGCCCCTCAATCCCCCCAAACTTTCCCCCCGGCGCCCAACCTCTGCACCCCAGTCCTCCCCCCCGGCCCCTCAATCCGCCCAAACCTCCCCCCCGGCGCCCAACCTCTGCACCCCAGTCCTCCCCCCTGGCCCCTCAATCGCCCCAAACCTTCCCCCCCAGCACCCAACCTCTGCACCCCACTCCTCCCCCCCAGCACCCAACCTCTGCACCCCAGTCCTCCCCCCCGGCCCCTCAATCCCCCCAAACCTTCCCCCCCAGCACCTAACCTCTGCAGCCCAGTCCTCCCCCCCTCAGCCCCTCAATCCCCCCAAAGCCTGCCCCCCCAGTGCCCAACCTCTGCACCCCACTCCTCCCCCCCAGCCCCTCAATCCCCCCAAACCTTCCCCCCCAGCACCCAACCTCTGCACCCCAGTCCTCCCCCCCGGCCCCTCAATCCGCCCAAATCTCCCCCCCCGGTGCCCAACCTCTGCAGCCCACTCCTCCCCCCCCAGCCTCTCAATCCCCCCAGACCTGCCCCCCCAGTGCCCAACCTCTGCACCCCACTCCTCCCCCCCAGCCCCTCAATCCCCCCAGACCTGCCCCCCCAGTGCCCAACCGCTGCACCCCAGTCCTCCCCCCCGGCCCCTCAATCGCCCCAAACTTTCCCCCCCAGCACCTAACCTCTGCACCCCAGTCCTCCCCCCCGGCCCCTCAATCCGCCCAAATCTCCCCCCCCGGTGCCCAACCTCTGCAGCCCACTCCTCCCCCCCGGCCCCTCAATCCGCCCAAATCTCCCCCCCCGGTGCCCAACCTCTGCAGCCCACTCCTCCCCCCCCAGCCTCTCAATCCCCCCAGACCTGCACCCCCAGCGCCCAACCTCTGCACCCCAGTCCTCCCCCCAGGGCCCTCAATCCCCCCAAACCTTCCCCCCAGCACCCAACCTCTGCAGCCCAGTCCTCCCCCCCCTCGGCCCCTCAATCCCCCCAGAGCCTGCCCCCCCCAGCGCCCAACCTCTGCAGCCCATTCCTCCCCCCCCCGGCCCCTCAATCCCCCAGGCCCTGCCCCCCCCACACCCGACCTCTGCATCCCTGTCCTCCCCCCCACAGCCTCTCAATCCCCCCAGACCTGCCCCCCCAGCACCCACCTCTGCACCCCACTCCTCCCCCCCGGCCCCTCAATCTGCCCAAACCTCCCCCCCCGGTGCCCAATCTCTGCAGCCCACCCCTCCCACCCCTCGGCCCCTCAATCCCCCCAGACCTGCCCCCCCCAGCGCCCTACCTCTGCAGCCCACTCTTCTCCCCCCTCGGCCCCTCAATCCCCCCAGACCTTCCGCCCCAGCGCCCAACCTCTGCAGCCCAGTCCTCCCCCCCCTCGGCCCCTCAATCCCCCCAGAGCCTGTCCCCCCCAGCGCCCAACCTCTGCAGCCCAGTCCTCCCCCCCCTCGGCCCCTCAATCCCCCCAGGCCTGTCCCCCCCAGCGCCCAGACCTCTGCAGCCCAGTCCTCCCCCCCCTCGGCCCCTCAATCCCCCCAGACCTGTCCCCCCCAGCGCCCAACCTCTGCAGCCCAGTCCTCCCCCCCCTCGGCCCCTCACATCGCCCACCAGACCTTCCCCCCGCTAGGGCGCCCAGACCTCTGCAGCCCAGTCCCCTGAGCCGCCCCCGCCCCTGCAGAGTCCGCCCCAGGGCTCCCCCCCAGGGGGCGCCCAGACCTCTGCAGCCCAGGCCTCCCGGCCCCCTCGGGCCCCTCAATCCCCCCAGAGCCTTCCCCCCGGGCAGGCGGGCCCAACCTCTGGAGGGCCCAGTCCTGGCCCCCCGCCTCGGACCGGGCTCAGAGCTGCTCCCCCAGACCTTCCGCACCTGCCAGGCTGAGGCGCCCTGCGGAGAGTGGGGCCCAGCTGAGGGGTCGGGGGCGCCCAGCTGCCTGGAGAGCCGGGCCCAGGGCTGCGTGGGGGGCCGCCCAGCGCCGAGGCAGAGTGGGGGCCCAGGCCTGCAGGGGCGCCCAGCGCCGGGCAGAGCGTGGGCCCAGGGCCTGAGGGATCGGGGGGCGCCCAGGCCTGGCAGCAGGGGGCCCAGGGCCTGCTCAGGCGCCACCCTCGGGGGCGCCCAGGCACGCCAGGGGAGTCAGGGGGCGCAGGCTGAGGGGTGGGGGGGCGCCCAGCGCCGGGAGAGCGGGGCCCAGGGCTGAGGGGTGGGGGGGCGCCCAGCGCCGGAGAGCGGGGCCCAGGGCTGAGGGGTGGGGGGGCGCCCAGCGCCGGGAGAGGGGGGCCCAGGGCTGAGGGGTGGGGGCGCCCAGCGCCGGGAGAGCGGGGCCCAGGGCTGAGGGGTGGGGGGGCGCCCAGCGCCGGGAGAGGGGGGCCCAGGGCTGAGGGGTGGCGCCCAGCGCCGGGAGAGGGGGGCCCAGGGCTGAGGGGTGGGGGGGCGCCCAGCGCCGGGAGAGGGGGGCCCAGGGCTGAGGGGTGGGGGGGCGCCCAGTGCCGGGAGAGGGGGGCCCAGGGCTGAGGGGGCGCCCAGCGCCGGGAGAGGGGGGCCCAGGGCTGAGGGGTGGGGGGGCGCCCAGCGCCGGGAGAGGGGGGCCCAGGGCTGAGGGGGCGCCCAGCGCCGGGAGAGCGGGGCCCAGGGCTGAGGGGTGGGGGGGCGCCCAGCGCCGGGAGAGGGGGGCCCAGGGCTGAGGGGTGGGGGGGCGCCCAGCGCCGGGAGAGGGGGGCCCAGGGCTGAGGGGGCGCCCAGCGCCGGGAGAGCAGGGCCCAGGGCTGAGGGGTGGGGGGGCGCCCAGCGCCGGGAGAGGGGGGCCCAGGGCTGAGGGGTGCGCCCAGCGCCGGGAGCGGGGCCCAGGGCTGAGGGGGCCCCAGCGCGGGAGAGGGGAGCCCAGGGCTGAGGGGTGGGGGGGCGCCCAGCGCCGGGAGAGCGGGGCCCAGGGCTGAGGGGTGGGGGGGCGCCCAGCGCCGGAGAGAGGGGGGCCCAGGGCTGAGGGGTGGGGGGGCGCCCAGCGCCGGGAGAGGGGGGCCCAGGGCTGAGGGGTGGGGGGGCGCCCAGCGCCGGGAGAGGGGGGGCCCAGGGCTGAGGGGGCGCCCAGCGCCGGGAGAGGGGGGCCCAGGGCTGAGGGGTGGGGGGGCGCCCAGCGCCGGGAGAGGGGGGCCCAGGGCTGAGGGGGCGCCCAGCGCCGGGAGAGCGGGCCCAGGGCTGAGGGGTGGGGGGGCGCCCAGCGCCGGGAGAGGGGGCCCAGGGCTGAGGGGTGGGGGCGCCCAGCGCCGGGAGAGGGGGGCCCAGGGCTGAGGGGTGAGGGGGGCGCCCAGCGCCGGGAGAGGGGGGCCCAGGGCTGAGGGGTGGGGGGGCGCCCAGCGCCGGGAGAGGGGGGCCCAGGGCTGAGGGGGCGCCCAGCGCCGGGAGAGGGGGGCCCAGGGCTGAGGGGTGAGGGGGCGCCCAGCGCCGGGAGAGGGGGCCCAGGGCTGAGGGGTGGGGGGCGCCCAGCGCCGGGAGAGGGGGGGCCCAGGGCAGGGGTGAGGGGGCGCCCAGCGCCGGGAGAGGGGGGCCCAGGGCTGAGGGGGCGCCCAGCGCCGGGAGAGGGGGGCCCAGGGCCCAGGGCTGAGGGGGCGCCCAGCGCCGGGAGAGGGGGGCCCAGGGCTGAGGGGTGGGGGGGCGCCCAGCGCCGGGAGAGGGGGGCCCAGGGCTGAGGGGGCGCCCAGCGCCGGGAGAGCGGGGCCCAGGGCTGAGGGGGGGGCGCCCAGCGCCGGGAGAGCGGGGCCCAGGGCTGAGGGGTGGGGGGGCGCCCAGCGCCGGGAGAGGGGGCCCAGGGCTGAGGGGTGGGGGGCGCCCAGCGCCGGGAGAGGGGGGCCCAGGGCTGAGGGGTGGGGCGCCCAGCGCCGGGAGAGGGGGGCCCAGGGCTGAGGGGTGGGGGGGCGCCCAGCGCCGGGAGAGGGGGGCCCAGGGCTGAGGGGTGGGGCGCCCAGCGCCGGGAGAGGGGGCCCAGGGCTGAGGGGTGGGGGGCGCCCAGCGCCGGGAGAGGGGGGGCCCAGGGCTGAGGGGGCGCCCAGCGCCGGGAGAGGGGGGCCCAGGGCTGAGGGGGGGGCGCCCAGCGCCGGGAGAGGGGGGCCCAGGGCTGAGGGGTGGGGGGGCGCCCAGCGCCGGGAGAGGGGGGGCCCAGGGCTGAGGGGGCGCCCAGCGCCGGGAGAGGGGGGCCCAGGGCTGAGGGGGCGCCCAGCGCCGGGAGAGCGGGGCCCAGGGCTGAGGGGTGGGGGGGCGCCCAGCGCCGGGAGAGGGGGGCCCAGGGCTGAGGGGTGGGGGGGCGCCCAGCGCCGGGAGAGGGGGGCCCAGGGCTGAGGGGGGCGCCCAGCGCCGGGAGAGGGGGGCCCAGGGCTGAGGGGTGGGGGGGCGCCCAGCGCCGGGAGAGGGGGGGCCCAGGGCTGAGGGGTGGGGGGGCGCCCAGCGCCGGGAGAGGGGGCCCAGGGCTGAGGGGTGGGGGGCGCCCAGCGCCGGGAGAGGGGGGCCCAGGGCTGAGGGGTGGGGGGGCGCCCAGCGCCGGGAGAGGGGGCCCAGGGCTGAGGGGTGGGGCGCCCAGCGCCGGGAGAGGGGGGCCCAGGGCTGAGGGGTGGGGGCGCCCAGCGCCGGGAGAGGGGGGCCCAGGGCTGAGGGGGCGCCCAGCGCCGGGAGAGGGGGGCCCAGGGCTGAGGGGTGGGGGGGCGCCCAGCGCCGGGAGAGGGGGGGCCCAGGGCTGAGGGGGCGCCCAGCGCCGGAGAGCGGGGGCCCAGGGCTGAGGGGTGGGGGGGCGCCCAGCGCCGGGAGAGGGGGGCCCAGGGCTGAGGGGTGGGGGCGCCCAGCGCCGGAGAGGGGGGGCCCAGGGCTGAGGGGGCGCCCAGCGCCGGGAGAGGCGGGGCCCAGGGCTGAGGGGTGGGGGGGCGCCCAGCGCCGGGAGAGGCGGGGCCCAGGGCTGAGGGGGGGGGCGCCCAGCGCCGGGAGAGCGGGGCCCAGGGCTGAGGGGTGGGGGGCGCCCAGCGCCGGGGAGAGCGGGGGCCCAGGGCTGAGGGGTGGGGGGCGCCCAGCGCCGGGAGAGGGGGGCCCAGGGCTGAGGGGGCGCCCAGCGCCGGGAGAGCGGGGCCCAGGGCTGAGGGGTGGGGGGCGCCCAGCGCCGGGAGAGGGGGGGCCCAGGGCTGAGGGGTGGGGGGGCGCCCAGCGCCGGGAGAGGGGGGCCCAGGGCTGAGGGGGCGCCCAGCGCCGGGAGAGGGGGCCCAGGGCTGAGGGGTGGGGGGCGCCCAGCGCCGGGAGAGGGGGGGCCCAGGGCTGAGGGGTGGGGGGCGCCCAGCGCCGGGAGAGGGGGGGCCCAGGGCTGAGGGGGCGCCCAGCGCCGGGAGAGGGGGGCCCAGGGCTGAGGGGTGGGGGGCGCCCAGCGCCGGGAGAGCGGGGGCCCAGGGCTGAGGGGTGGGGGGGCGCCCAGCGCCGGGAGAGGGGGGCCCAGGGCTGAGGGGTGGGGGGCGCCCAGCGCCGGGAGAGGGGGGCCCAGGGCTGAGGGGTGGGGGGGCGCCCAGCGCCGGGAGAGGGGGGCCCAGGGCTGAGGGGGCGCCCAGCGCCGGGAGAGGGGGGCCCAGGGCTGAGGGGTGGGGGGGCGCCCAGCGCCGGGAGAGGGGGGGCCCAGGGCTGAGGGGGCGCCCAGCGCCGGAGGCGGGCCCAGGGCTGGGGCGCCCAGCGCGAGAGGGGGGCCCAGGGCTGAGGGGGCGCCCAGCGCCGGGAGAGGGGGGCCCAGGGCTGAGGGGTGGGGGGGCGCCCAGCGCCGGGAGAGGGGGGCCCAGGGCTGAGGGGGGGGGGGGCGCCCAGCGCCGGGAGAGGGGGGGCCCAGGGCTGAGGGGGCGCCCAGCGCCGGGAGAGGGGGGCCCAGGGCTGAGGGGTGGGGGGGCGCCCAGCGCCAGGAGAGCGGGGCCCAGGGCTGAGGGGGCGCCCAGCGCCGGGAGAGCGGGGCCCAGGGCTGAGGGGTGGGGGGCGCCCAGCGCCGGGAGAGGGGGGGCCCAGGGCTGAGGGGTGGGGGGCGCCCAGCGCCGGGAGAGGGGGGGCCCAGGGCTGAGGGGGCGCCCAGCGCCGGGAGAGGGGGGCCCAGGGCTGAGGGGTGGGGGGGCGCCCAGCGCCGGGAGAGGGGGGCCCAGGGCTGAGGGGGCGCCCAGCGCCGGGAGAGGGGGGCCCAGGGCCCAGGGGGCGCCCAGCGCCGGGAGAGCGGGGCCCAGGGCTGAGGGGTGGGGGGGCGCCCAGCGCCGGGAGAGGGGGGCCCAGGGCTGAGGGGTGGGGGGCGCCCAGCGCCGGGAGAGGGGGGGCCCAGGGCTGAGGGGGGGGCGCCCAGCGCCGGGAGAGGGGGGCCCAGGGCTGAGGGGTGGGGGGCGCCCAGCGCCGGGGGAGAGGGGGGCCCAGGGCTGAGGGGTGGGGGGGCGCCCAGCGCCGGGAGAGGGGGGCCCAGGGCTGAGGGGTGGGGGGGCGCCCAGCGCCGGGAGAGGGGGGGCCCAGGGCTGAGGGGTGGGGCGCCCAGCGCCGGGAGAGGGGGGCCCAGGGCTGAGGGGGGCGCCCAGCGCCGGGAGAGGGGGGCCCAGGGCTGAGGGGTGGGGGGGCGCCCAGCGCCGGGAGAGGGGGGCCCAGGGCTGAGGGGGCGCCCAGCGCCGGAGAGCGGGGCCCAGGGCTGAGGGGTGGGGGGGCGCCCAGCGCCGGGAGAGGGGGCCCAGGGCTGAGGGGTGGGGGGCGCCCAGCGCCGGGAGAGGGGGGCCCAGGGCTGAGGGGGCGCCCAGCGCCGGGAGAGGGGGGCCCAGGGCTGAGGGGTGGGGGGGCGCCCAGCGCCGGGAGAGCGGGGCCCAGGGCTGAGGGGGGGGGGCGCCCAGCGCCGGGAGAGGGGGGGCCCAGGGCTGAGGGGGCGCCCAGCGCCGGGAGAGGGGGGCCCAGGGCTGAGGGGTGGGGGGGCGCCCAGCGCCGGAGAGCGGGGCCCAGGGCTGAGGGGGCGCCCAGCCCGGAGAGGGGGCCCAGGGCTGAGGGGGCGCCCAGCGCCGGGAGAGGGGGGCCCAGGGCTGAGGGGTGGGGGGGCGCCCAGCGCCGGGAGAGGGGGGGCCCAGGGCTGAGGGGGCGCCCAGCGCCGGGAGAGCGGGGCCCAGGGCTGAGGGGTGGGGGGCGCCCAGCGCCGGGAGAGGGGGGCCCAGGGCTGAGGGGGCGCCAGCGCCGGGAGAGGGGGGCCCAGGGCCCAGGGGGCGCCCAGCGCCGGGAGAGGGGGCCCAGGGCTGAGGGGTGGGGGGCGCCCAGCGCCGGGAGAGAGGGGGGCCCAGGGCTGAGGGGTGGGGGGGGCGCCCAGCGCCGGGAGAGGGGGGGCCCAGGGCTGAGGGGGCGCCCAGCGCCGGGAGAGGGGGGCCCAGGGCCCAGGGGGCGCCCAGCGCCGGGAGAGCGGGGCCCAGGGCTGAGGGGTGGGGGGGCGCCCAGCGCCGGGAGAGGGGGGCCCAGGGCTGAGGGGTGGGGGGCGCCCAGCGCCGGGAGAGGGGGGGCCCAGGGCTGAGGGGGCGCCCAGCGCCGGGAGAGGGGGGCCCAGGGCTGAGGGGTGGGGGGCGCCCAGCGCCGGGAGAGCGGGGCCCAGGGCTGAGGGGTGGGGGGGCGCCCAGCGCCGGGAGAGGGGGGCCCAGGGCTGAGGGGTGGGGGGGCGCCCAGCGCCGGGAGAGCGGGGCCCAGGGCTGAGGGGTGGGGGGGCGCCCAGCGCCGGGAGAGGGGGGCCCAGGGCTGAGGGGGCGCCCAGCGCCGGGAGAGGGGGGCCCAGGGCTGAGGGGTGGGGGGGCGCCCAGCGCCGGGAGAGGGGGGGCCCAGGGCTGAGGGGGCGCCCAGCGCCAGGAGAGCGGGGCCCAGGGCTGAGGGGGCGCCCAGCGCTGGGAGAGTGGGACCCAGGGCTGAGGGGTGGGGGGGCGCCCAGTGCCGGGAGAGGGGGGCCCAGGGCTGAGGGGGCGCCCAGCACCGGAAGAGGGGGGGCCCAGGGCTGAGGGGGCGCCCAGCGCCGGGAGAGCGGGGCCCAGGGCTGAGGGGTGGGGGGGCGCCCAGCGCCGGGAGAGGGGGGGCCCAGGGCTGAGGGGGCGCCCAGCGCCGGGAGAGGGGGGCCCAGGGCTGAGGGGGGGGGGGGCGCCCAGCGCCAGGAGAGCGGGGCCCAGGGCTGAGGGGGCGCCCAGCGCCGGGAGAGCGGGGCCCAGGGCTGAGGGGTGGGGGGCGCCCAGCGCCGGGAGAGGGGGGGCCCAGGGCTGAGGGGTGGGGGGCGCCCAGCGCCGGGAGAGGGGGGGCCCAGGGCTGAGGGGGCGCCCAGCGCCGGGAGAGGGGGGCCCAGGGCTGAGGGGTGGGGGGGCGCCCAGCGCCGGGAGAGGGGGGCCCAGGGCTGAGGGGGCGCCCAGCGCCGGGAGAGGGGGGCCCAGGGCCCAGGGGGCGCCCAGCGCCGGGAGAGCGGGGCCCAGGGCTGAGGGGTGGGGGGGCGCCCAGCGCCGGGAGAGGGGGGCCCAGGGCTGAGGGGTGGGGGGCGCCCAGCGCCGGGAGAGGGGGGGCCCAGGGCTGAGGGGTGGGGGGGCGCCCAGCGCCGGGAGAGGGGGGGCCCAGGGCTGAGGGGGCGCCCAGCGCCGGGAGAGGGGGGCCCAGGGCTGAGGGGTGGGGGGGCGCCCAGCGCCGGGAGAGGGGGGCCCAGGGCTGAGGGGTGGGGGGCGCCCAGCGCCGGGAGAGGGGGGGCCCAGGGCTGAGGGGGCGCCCAGCGCCGGGAGAGGGGGGCCCAGGGCTGAGGGGTGGGGGGGCGCCCAGCGCCGGGAGAGGGGGGCCCAGGGCTGAGGGGTGGGGGGGCGCCCAGCGCCGGGAGAGGGGGGCCCAGGGCTGAGGGGTGGGGGGGCACCCAGCGCCGGGAGAGCGGGGCCCAGGGCTGAGGGGTGGGGGGGCGCCCAGCGCCGGGAGAGGGGGGCCCAGGGCTGAGGGGGCGCCCAGCGCCGGGAGAGCGGGGCCCAGGGCTGAGGGGTGGGGGGGCGCCCAGCGCCGGGAGAGGGGGGGCCCAGGGCTGAGGGGGCGCCCAGCGCCAGGAGAGCGGGGCCCAGGGCTGAGGGGGCGCCCAGCGCTGGGAGAGTGGGACCCAGGGCTGAGGGGTAGGGGGGCGCCCAGTGCCGGGAGAGGGGGGGCCCAGGACTGAGGGGGCGCCCAGCACCGGAAGAGGGGGGGCCCAGGGCTGAGGGGGCGCCCAGCGCCGGGAGAGCGGGGCCCAGGGCTGAGGGGTGGGGGGGCGCCCAGCGCCGGGAGAGGGGGGGCCCAGGGCTGAGGGGGCGCCCAGCGCCGGGAGAGGGGGGCCCAGGGCTGAGGGGTGGGGGGGCGCCCAGCGCCAGGAGAGCGGGGCCCAGGGCTGAGGGGGCGCCCAGCGCCGGGAGAGCGGGGCCCAGGGCTGAGGGGTGGGGGGCGCCCAGCGCCGGGAGAGGGGGGGCCCAGGGCTGAGGGGTGGGGGGCGCCCAGCGCCGGGAGAGGGGGGGCCCAGGGCTGAGGGGGCGCCCAGCGCCGGGAGAGGGGGGCCCAGGGCTGAGGGGTGGGGGGGCGCCCAGCGCCGGGAGAGGGGGGCCCAGGGCTGAGGGGGCGCCCAGCGCCGGGAGAGGGGGGGCCCAGGGCCCAGGGGGCGCCCAGCGCCGGGAGAGCGGGGCCCAGGGCTGAGGGGTGGGGGGGCGCCCAGCGCCGGGAGAGGGGGGCCCAGGGCTGAGGGGTGGGGGGCGCCCAGCGCCGGGAGAGGGGGGGCCCAGGGCTGAGGGGTGGGGGGGCGCCCAGCGCCGGGAGAGGGGGGGCCCAGGGCTGAGGGGGCGCCCAGCGCCGGGAGAGGGGGGCCCAGGGCTGAGGGGTGGGGGGCGCCCAGCGGGGAGAGGGGCCCAGGGCTGGGGGCGCCCAGCGCCGGGAGAGGGGGGCCCAGGGCTGAGGGGTGGGGGGGCGCCCAGCGCCGGGAGAGGGGGGCCCAGGGCTGAGGGGTGGGGGGCGCCCAGCGCCGGGAGAGCGGGGCCCAGGGCTGAGGGGTGGGGGGGCGCCCAGCGCCGGGAGAGCGGGGGCCCAGGGCTGAGGGGTGGGGGGGTGCCCAGCGCCGGGAGAGGGGGGCCCAGGGCTGTGGGGTGGGGGGGCGCCCAGCGCCGGGAGAGGGGGGCCCAGGGCTGAGGGGTGGGGGCGCCCAGCGCCGGGAGAGCGGGGCCCAGGGCTGAGGGGTGGGGGGCGCCCAGCGCCGGGAGAGGGGGCCCAGGGCTGAGGGGGCGCCCAGCGCCGGAGAGGGCCCAGCTGAGGGGTGGGGGGGCGCCCAGCGCCGGGAGAGGGGGCGCCCAGGGCTGAGGGGGCGCCCAGCGCCGGGAGAGGGGGGCCCAGGGCTGAGGGGTGGGGGGGCGCCCAGCGCCGGGAGAGGGGGCCCAGGGCCCAGGGCTGAGGGGGCGCCCAGCGCCGGGAGAGCGGGGCCCAGGGCTGAGGGGTGGGGGGGCGCCCAGCGCCGGGAGAGGGGGGCCCAGGGCCCAGGGCTGAGGGGGCGCCCAGCGCCGGGAGAGTGGGGCCCAGGGCTGAGGGGTGGGGGGGCGCCCAGCGCCGGGAGAGGGGGGGCCCAGGGCTGAGGGGGCGCCCAGCGCCGGGAGAGGGGGGCCCAGGGCTGAGGGGGTGCCCAGCGCCGGGAGAGGGGGGCCCAGGGCTGAGGGGTGGGGGGTGCCCAGCGCCGGGAGAGGGGGACCCAGGGCTGAGGGGTGGGGGGGCGCCCAGCGCCGGGAGAGCGGGGCCCAGGGCTGAGGGGTGGGGGGCGCCCAGCGCCGGGAGAGGGGGGCCCAGGGCTGTGGCAGCAGAGCTGGGCCTGTTCCCACGCGCAGGGCGCTGCAGGGCAGTGGGGCTGCTGGCCGGGCCACCCCCCCACTCACATTCTCCAGCCGGACGGCCCGCGCGAGCAGCACAGACGCCTGGAAGAGAAGATGAGCCCTGAGCGGGAAGCCAGAGGCCTGGCCTGGGGTGGGGCCGGGCAGCTTGCAGCGTGGGGACCCCGCAGGGCCTGCACTGTGCTGCATGGCCGGGCGCAGCGCATCGCAGGGTGGGACTGTGGGGGGATTGCCAGGAAGCCAGTGTGTGCCTCAGTTTCCTGCGTGTGCCTCGGCTGGCTGAGCCGCCTCTTCTCCGTGGAGACCCGAGTGCCCGCGCTCAGACACGGAGCCCCAGGGTTCCTGCAGCCGCCAGCTCGTGCCCAAAGCCCCAGGGCGGCAGCGGGAGGGAGCCACGCTCTTCGCAGGGACGTGGCAGCGGCACTCGAACCAGGCACTTCCCTGCCCAGCGCCAGCGCAGATGCTGCCGGGGTCCTTCCTCCCGAAGATACACGCCTCTGGGGCGAAGTGGGGGGCTCCTGGCACACAGGGGAGCTCTGGGACCTGGGCGGGTAGATTGTCGCACCCTGGGCAGTGCGGTTAACCCAGCCCCATGTTCTAGCACGGTCCAGGCCTGAGAGAGACGGGCCCGGCCTGGCCCTGGCCCTGGCGCAGCAGGGCGGGGAACGCTCTGGACTGGCAGCACGGGCCTGCGTCTCTCTGGGTGACCCGGGGCCGTGTCGGGCTGGTCTCGCAGCGTGGGGCCCTGCGGAGTGGCCAGGCCCTGCAGGCTGCGCCGTCGGACGCGTGGGGCTGGCGGCCCGGCCGGTTGGTCTCAGGAGGCGGGAGGCTGCAGGTGGCTCTGAAGGCCGAGTGAGCCCCATTGGGGGCCTGCCCCAAAACAGGGCGTAGCGCCCGGCCTGGGCTCCCTGATCTCTGCCGCAGGGGGGCAACGTGCAGCTGCTGGTGGCTGCGTGGCTGGCACACAGTAAATCCCGGGATGCCACGAGCTGGGCCACCCTCCTTCCCCACCCAGGCTGCCAGCCCCCAGCTGCATGTCCCAGACAAGCCCTGCCACAGGTGTGGCTCACGCATGGAGACACAGGGCACGGGGGTGCAGGAAGGGCAGCAGGCTGGGGACCCACCTGGGCAGGAGTCAGCTGAGCAGCCTGCAGCTCTGGAAGGAGAGCCCGGAGCTGCGTGGCCGAGAGACGCTGCAGAAACCTCACGCCCAGCTCCGGGAGGACGCCCCGCCAGGCACGCAGCTCCCGCGGCCCCACCGCAGCCAGCCCGGCAGAGCGCCACAGGTCCGCCAGCGCGTAGGCCACCTGCAAGCAGCGGGGGGAAGACACGCAGCCGGGCCAGGCTGGGCCAATGGACCAATGGGGCAGGGGCAGGGGCAGGGGCAGGGGCAGGGGCAGGGGCAGGGGCAGGGGCAGTATTCCTAAGGCAGCCCTGGCCCCACCCACATTCCCACAGGCTGCCAATGCCCAGGAGCTGCACCCACTCCCCACACAGCGGCACCCCGCAGAGCCAGGCCCCTCAGCCCCGGCCCCCCACAGCCGCTCCCCACACAGCGGCACCCCGCAGAGCCAGGCCCCTCAGCCCCGGCCCCCCACAGCCACTCACCACACAGCGGCACCCCGCAGAGCCAGGCCCCTCAGCCCCGGCCCCCCACAGCCGCTCCCCACACAGCGGCACCCCGCAGAGCCAGGCCCCTCAGCCACGGCCCCCCACAGCCGCTCCCCACACAGCGGCACCCCGCAGAGCCAGGCCCCTCAGCCACGGCCCCCCACAGCCGCTCCCCACACAGCGGCACCCCGCAGAGCCAGGCCCCTCAGCCACGGCCCCCCACAGCCGCTCCCCACACAGCGGCACCCCACAGAGCCAGGCCCCTCAGCCACGGCCCCCCACAGCCGCTCCCCACACAGCGGCACCCCGCAGAGCCAGGCCCCTCAGCCACGGCCCCCCACAGCCGCTCCCCACACAGC
Source organism: Pelochelys cantorii (assembly GCA_032595735.1). Classification (NCBI taxonomy): domain Eukaryota; kingdom Metazoa; phylum Chordata; order Testudines; family Trionychidae; genus Pelochelys; species Pelochelys cantorii. The sequence goes on along the minus strand of CM064338.1, from coordinate 47,649,486 downwards.
GGCACCCCGCAGAGCCAGGCCCCTCAGCCACGGCCCCCCACAGCCGCTCCCCACACAGCGGCACCCCGCAGAGCCAGGCCCCTCAGCCACGGCCCCCCACAGCCGCTCCCCACACAGCGGCACCCCGCAGAGCCAGGCCCCTCAGCCCCGGCCCCCCACAGCCACTCCCCACACAGCGGCACCCCGCAGAGCCAGGCCCCTCAGCCCCGGCCCCCCACAGCCACTCCCCACACAGCGGCACCCCGCAGAGCCAGGCCCCTCAGCCACGGCCCCCCACAGCCGCTCCCCACACAGCGGCACCCCGCAGAGCCAGGCCCCTCAGCCACGGCCCCCCACAGCCGCTCCCCACACAGCGGCACCCCGCAGAGCCAGGCCCCTCAGCCACGGCCCCCCACAGCCGCTCCCCACACAGCGGCACCCCGCAGAGCCAGGCCCCTCAGCCACGGCCCCCCACAGCCGCTCCCCACACAGCGGCACCCCGCAGAGCCAGGCCCCTCAGCCACGGCCCCCCACAGCCGCTCCCCACACAGCGGCACCCCGCAGAGCCAGGCCCCTCAGCCCCGGCCCCCCACAGCCGCTCCCCACACAGCGGCACCCCGCAGAGCCAGGCCCCTCAGCCCCGGCCCCCCACAGCCACTCCCCACACAGCGGCACCCCGCAGAGCCAGGCCCCTCAGCCCCGGCCCCCCACAGCCGCCCCCCACACAGCGGCACCCCGCAGAGCCAGGCCCCTCAGCCCCGGCCCCCCACAGCCACTCACCACACAGCGGCACCCCGCAGAGCCAGGCCCCTCAGCCCCAGCCCCCCACAGCCACTCCCCACACAGCGGCACCCCGCAGAGCCAGGCCCCTCAGCCCCGGCCCCCCACAGCCACTCCCCACACAGCGGCACCCCGCAGAGCCAGGCCCCTCAGCCCCGGCACCCCACAGCCACTCCCCACACAGCGGCACCCCGCAGAGCCAGGCCCCTCAGCCACGGCCCCCCACAGCCGCTCCCCACACAGCGGCACCCCGCAGAGCCAGGCCCCTCAGCCCCGGCCCCCCACAGCCACTCCCCACACAGCGGCACCCCGCAGAGCCAGGCCCCTCAGCCCCGGCCCCCCACCGCCACTCCCCACACAGCGGCACCCCGCAGAGCCAGGCCCCTCAGCCACGGCCCCCCACAGCCGCTCCCCACACAGCGGCACCCCACAGAGCCAGGCCCCTCAGCCACGGCCCCCCACAGCCGCTCCCCACACAGCGGCACCCCGCAGAGCCAGGCCCCTCAGCCACGGCCCCCCACAGCCGCTCCCCACACAGCGGCACCCCACAGAGCCAGGCCCCTCAGCCACGGCCCCCCACAGCCTCTCCCCACACAGCGGCACCCCGCAGAGCCAGGCCCCTCAGCCACGGCCCCCCACAGCCTCTCCCCACACAGCGGCACCCCACAGAGCCAGGCCCCTCAGCCACGGCCCCCCACAGCCGCTCCCCACACAGCGGCACCCCACAGAGCCAGGCCCCTCAGCCACGGCCCCCCACAGCCGCTCCCCACACAGCGGCACCCCACAGAGCCAGGCCCCTCAGCCACGGCCCCCCACAGCCTCTCCCCACACAGCGGCACCCCGCAGAGCCAGGCCCCTCAGCCACGGCCCCCCACAGCCTCTCCCCACACAGCGGCACCCCGCAGAGCCAGGCCCCTCAGCCACGGCCCCCCACAGCCTCTCCCCACACAGCAGCACCCCGCAAGTTTCTCTGTATGTGGTTGAGCAATAGGAGAGAAAAGCTCACCCTATGGACATGCTAATTAGCAAGCCACCAGGAATAATAGGTCTCTTAAGAGATGGGATCTGTGGCTGGTTTCTTGGGACCGGACAGAACCCGTTTGGGGTAGGTGAGATTGTGTCCTATAACCCCTCACCTGTGTGTTAGGCCTGGGGTTGTTTGGGGCACAGATATTGCTGGGGTGTCTGAGGGTTTGCTCATGAGGCTTCTGGCTGGCCAGGCAGGCAGCTGGAGCGCTCGGTGCGACTGGTTTGTGGCCTATTTGGGAAGGTCTCCAGTCCGGGGCTGTAAGGAGCCCCGAGTTTGAGCAATTCACTCTGAGCAGACGCCCTCAGCAGTGACCAGACCCGGCCCAGTCCATCACAGTGGCACAGTCAGCAGGATCCACATATCTCGGTCAATTGAACTTTGGGTCAGGACCCCACACTGTCTAAATTTGATTTTGGGGTGTTGAGAGTTTGGTTGGTTAAAGAGCTGCTGAAATGAGTCAGCAACAGTATAAGAGTCTGGACAAAAGGGCTCTGAGGATTTTGTGCTGGGAGAGAAGCATTACCTTTAGAGAGAGAGCCTCTAAACCAGAACTGAATGTATGTTAGCAGCCGAAGATATGGCTGAAAGAGAGCAGAAGCCAGCCAAAGAAATTGCTGAAAAAAGGAGATGGATCGAGAGCGGGCAGAACATGCAGAGAGAATGGCAGAGTTGGACAGAAAAATCAGACAAGCCAAGGAAAAAGCTGCCAGATTTGAACTTCAGCCAAAGAGAATAGAAGAACAAAAGGGATTGTATCCTTCTGGAAGTGTGATGTATAACCATGTGGGTATGTGGTGTGATTATAACCCAGCTGATGTTGTAACACAGCCCCAAAGCATGTATGGGGTCTGTGAAGGGGGTGCATGTGGCTCTGGAAAGATTTCTGGGGCTGGTCAGTCTTACTGTAACCAGGGGGAAAGGGTCTCTAAATGTGTGCCTGAGGCACATGGCCGTGTGTCTGTGCAGGGGAGCAGTAAGCCTGTGAGTGAGGGCCTGTCTGATGCCTCAGAGGTGAGGCTGAAATCAGAAGCAGGGCAGGAAGAGCCCAGAAATGTTTCTCTGGGGCAGTCTGGAGTGGCTGGCTGGAGTGAAGTGTTAGCTGAAGAAAAAGATAAAGTTCTGGAGGGTGAGGAGTTGTTGGCTGGTGATGCTTGAGAGTTTGGACCTGCCCAAGCTAAAAGTGATTTGTGTGAAGAGGCACAAGGTGTGCAAGCTGGCAATTTGGCTGCTAGGAGTAGCAGTGGGTCAGTGAAGGAAGCTGGCTCAGTCACTAGCTGTGTGCCTGAGATTAGCCAGGGGTGTTGGGACGAAGGGGAAACTGTCTCTGGTTGTCTGTCTGTGTGTGGGGAAGAGTTGTGTCCTTTATCTGAGGAAGGCGCCCCTCCGCCTGTGATGGCCGAGAGCAGGGCTGTTATCCCAGAGTTGGGTCTGGACACAGCTAAGGCCCAGAAAGGGGGAGGCCCTAAGTTTGTGTCTGCTGGGGAGAAGGATGCTGTGACTGGGGTAGATCCAGGCAGTGTTTTGCCAGGACCCCAGAGATCAGACAGTTGTGGCACTGATGTTGTGCCTGATGCTGGTGTGTTGCTGGGAGATGGGGGAGAGACTCTGTGGGACCAGGGTGACCCCTTAGCCCGGGCACAAGGAGAGAATGAGGGCGAGTTAACTGGGGTGCATACTGGCTGTGTGGAAGTTTGCAGCCATCTGGGAAGTTGCAAAGGAGAGGAAAATGTCTCTAACCATAGATCTTGTGAGTCTGTCTGTGTGCCGGAAGGGGGAGTATTTAGGAATCCACCAGATGGGCCAGAGATGACCCGGGGAGTAAGGGAATCGCAGGAGGAGCTGGTTGTGGCTCAGCAGAACGACGCTGCTGCGGAGCCAGAGAAGGGTGAGCTGTTGCTTAAGGAAGCTCATAGGGAAGAGAGTCCTGGCGGTGCTTGTAGCAGGCAGTTTGCAGTAACTGAGGGAGGGGACAGGGCCTTGCTCGGAGAAGGCATTCAGGAGGAAGCTCTGCCTGTAAGGGGCAGCAGCTTGTTGTATGAGGCACTTATTTCAGTGCCTGACGGACAGAATGTGTCTGTTAGCAAGACTCCACTGACTTGGGTTTAGGAAAATCCAGTGTGGATGGCTGTGGAGAGGTCTCAGAGGGACTGAGCGTTGTTCCAGATGAGGCAGGAACAGCCAGGGAACTGGAGCAGTCTGATGACCAAGAGACTGTGTGTGCCCACATTAATGGGAAGTCAGTGTGTGTGGGACAGGATTGTTCCCAGGTCAATGATGAGGGCGGACAGTGTGTCTCAGATTCAGGAGAAGGATGATGTAGCCAAGTGTGCAGAGCAGAGCAGCTGTGTGGTCACTCTCCCTAGGATGCAGGAGGTGGCAGTTAAGCTCCCATCTCTAGACACAGTGGACACTTGTAATTGATCAGGGAATTTGATATCTGGTTCCATGTGGACACAGGTTGGAGGTGGAAGGTGGAAAGACTTGTGAGTCTACAGCTTATTGCTGTTGCCCTACTGAGTGGGGGGAGAGAGAGGATTCCAGGGCCAGTGTGGGCCAGGGGGTCACACCAGCCAGCCCTTTGTCTGTGTTAGGCCAGAGGCTTCAGCTTTTAAGCCCACAGGACAAGGGGGAGGGGCAGAGCTTGCTTTGGCAATGGAGACTTGCAGTTTAAACCTCAGGAATCAAAACTACAAGGATATGGAGCCAAGGATGGGGCATGATGGAGAATGCTGTCAATATACACCTGATGTGGGATTGTTCTTGTTACTGATGTTAACTTTTGTAACCAATGTGCTGTGGTTACCAAGAATTGTAAAGATGTACAATGTGCATGATCGTATGAAAATACCTTGTAACTTATCAAGAAATGTACCAGATGACAAAATATATGTTAAAGGACCTTGGGATGCTGATATTTCATGGTTAATGCGTGTAACTGGTCTTGGAACTTCTTACAGGACAAAGAAGGTTCCAGCCAGAAGGTGCTGTGTGAATGGGGAAACTGAGGCACACCACCATTTTGGTTTTGTGGCTAAGTGCAAAGATGTCTACACTATGTGGAATGAGAATACCTACATTCATGCACTGTTAATTGGATTTCAGACAGTTGCCAAAGCTGGTCTGAATAAATTTACTATTTTCCTTAGCTCTGGGCAAGGTCACCTGTCACACATAGGGATCATGCTGCAAAAGCAGATCCAATTGGCGATGGTTCTTACCAAGTCTTACCTTGGGTTGGTAAAACAATGCAAGGACATGGTTGTCCTGGCAGTGATGAAGCCTATTTTAGGCAAACTGGGTTCCCATACACTCGTCCAGCTCTGTACTGTTATTTCTAACATTGGATTAGAACGTGATGATACAGAGCCAAAACATGGGGAGGCCTACGATGCCCTCAGTGGTGTTACTAACATCACTTCCTGCATCAATTTTGTGTTGCGGGTGTCACATCACTGGATTTTATGGGAAGCAGCCAGGTCACTGCTGCGCCCATGGGGGGGGTGTTTGCCCCAAAAGTTGGTACAAAGGGGGCCATGTGAGGTGTCAAACAAAAGCTTACCTTCAGCGGAGTCTGTATATTCTATTCATGTAATTGAATAGTATCTGTGTGTGGAGCTATAGACATGTACTCTGTATGGATACTGGAAGTTTCTCTATATGTGGTTGAGCAATGGGTGAGAAAAGCTCACCCTATGGACATGCTAATTACCAAGCCACCAGGAACAATAGGTCTCTTAAGTTCCAGAGACCCACCTGGGAAGGAATCTAGGTGCCTGGCCACTGACCATGTGACTGTCTCCAGCTTGAAAGAAGCCGGGGGGGGGGGGGGGGGATATAAATAGGCCATGTGGTCGACTCCATCTTGGTGTGCTCAGCTCAGCTCTTAATCCCAGATGCAGCCTTGCAGGGATCAACGAGCTGGAAAGAACTGTGGACTCATCCTGACATAGGATGTACACCAGGGACATTTAAGCCAGCAGCTATAACATCTCTGCCTCTGCTGAGAGCCTGCATCAAGAACTGGGTGATTCGATGCATGTAATGTATGATACTTTAACAACCTCCCTCTCATACTTTTCTTTCTTGTAGTAATAAACCTTTAGACTGTAGATTCTGAAGGACTGGCTCAGCGTGGTTTGTGGGTAAGATCCCGAGTGTAAATTGACCTGGGACCTGTGGCTGGTTTCTTGGGACTGGACAGAACCCGTTCGGGGGAGGTGAGATTGTGTCTTATAACCCCTCACCTGTGTGCAGGCCTGGGGATCTTTGGGGCACGGATATTGCTGGGGTGTCTGAGGGGTTTTGCTCATGAGGCGTCTGGCTGGCCAGACAGGCAGCTGGAGCGCTCTGTGTGACCGGTTTGTGTCCTATTTGGGAAGGTCTCCAGTCAGGGGCTGTAAGGAGCCCCAAGTCTGAGCAATTCGCCCTGAGCAGACACCCTCAGCTGTGCCCAGACCTGGCCCAGTCTCTCACAACGGCCCCCCACAGCCTCTCGCCACTCTGCAGGGTGCCACTGTGCCAGGCCCCTGAGCCACGCCCCCCACAGCCTCTCCCCACACAGTGGCACCCCACAGAGCCAGGCCCCTGAGCCACGGCCCCCCACAGCCTCTCCCCACACAGCGGCACCCCGCAGAGCCAGGCCCCTGAGCCACGGCCCCCCACAGCCTCTCCCCACACAGCGGCACCCCGCAGAGCCAGGCCCCTCAGCCACGGCCCCCCACAGCCTCTCCCCACACAGCGGCACCCCGCAGAGCCAGGCCCCTCAGCCACGGCCCCCCACAGCCTCTCCCCACACAGCGGCACCCCGCAGAGCCAGGCCCCTCAGCCACGGCCCCCCACAGCCTCTCGCCACACAGCGGCACCCCGCAGAGCCAGGCCCCTCAGACACGGCCCCCCACAGCCTCTCCCCACACAGCGGCACCCCGCAGAGCCAGGCCCCTGAGCCATGCCCCCCACAGCCTCTCACCACACAGCGGCACCCCGCAGAGCCAGGCCCCTGAGCCATGCCCCCCACAGCCTCTCACCACACAGCGGCACCCCGCAGAGCCAGGCCCCTGAGCCACGGCCCCCCACAGCCTCTCCCCACACAGCGGCACCCTGCCGAGCCAGGCCCCTCAGACACAGCCCCCCACAGCCTCTCCCCACACAGCGGCACAGGGCAGAGCCAGGCCCCTCAGACACGGCCCCCCACAGCAGTACCTGGCAGAGCCACGGCCCCCTGCAGCCAACACGGGCCTGGTCACTCACCCACCAGCCCTGCAGCCCTTCGAGTGGAGCCATGAACTCTACGGCAGAGCTCAGCCTGGCCAGGAGACAGGGACAGCACCGGCTCTGCCCCAGCCTGGCTTCCCTGGGGCTTTGCTCCCCCCCCCCCCCAAGAGAGGCCAGGCCACGTCCCACAGGCCCCTGGCTCGGGGCTGGACAGCTGCATTGCTGGCACCCATGGGAGACCCTGCAGCAGCTGGGCTCACCTGTCCGTGCGGGAGCAGCACCCTGTTGGCAGCACAGGCCAGGAGGCTCTGCTCCACCAGCCCCAAGGGGTCACGCAGCGGGGCCAGGGCCTGCAGCTCCTCAGGGCTCAGATAGCAAGCAAAGCGCCCCAGCCTGGAGAGAAAAGGGAAGTCCCTTCATGTGGGGCAGGAGCTTGGGCCCCACAGAGTGAGCCTGAACCGCGGGATGGCACCACCCTGAGCCCCACGGACCCTGCAGTCAGCACACGGCACGCACCATTGCCCCACGACACAACACTCCCGGCCCTCTCACCTCTGCACCTGTTCCTCAGCAGCTCCCCTGCTCAAGTTCAGCAAGCTGCGAGCCACATGGCGCCCCTGGGCCAGCCCCAGCCGGACATCCTGCCAGCCCCCTGCCAGCCCCTGGATCTGCACAAGCAGAGATAGACCCCGGCACTCCAAGTGAACACCACCAAGCCAGCCATAGCATTCAGCACCCAGGCTGGGAGGGGGGACAGGGCAGAAAAGAGGTTCCCAATCCACAGGAGGGGGTGCAAGGCTGGGAGGAAGGTTCCCGGGCCAGGGGAGGGGGTGCAGAGCGGGAGGGAGGTTCCCGGGCCAGGGGAGGGGGTGCAGAGCAGGAGGGAGGTTCCCGGGCCAGGGGAGGGGGTGCAGAGCGGGAGGGAGGTTCCCGGGCCAGGGGAGGGGGTGCAGAGCGGGAGGGAGGTTCCCGGGCCAGGGGAGGGGGTGCAGAGCGGGAGGGAGGTTCCCGGGCCAGGACAGGGGGTGCAGAGCGGGAGGTAGGTTCCCAGGCCAGGAGAGGGGGTGCAGAGCGGGAGGAAGGTTCCCTGGGCCAAGAGACGGGGTGCAGAACAGGAGGGAGGTTCCCGGGCCAGGGGAGGGGGTGCAGAGCGGGAGGGAGGTTCCCGGGCCAGGGGAGGGGGTACAGAGCGGGAGGGAGGTTCCCGGGCCAGGGGAGGGGGTGCAGTGCGGGAGGGAGGTTCCCGGGCCAGGGGAGGGGGTGCAGAGCGGGAGGGAGGTTCCCGGGCCGGGGGAGGGGGTACAGAGCGGGAGGGAGGTTCCCGGGCCAGGGGAGGGGGTACAGAGCGGGAGGGAGGTTCCCGGGCCAGGGGAGGGGGTGCAGAGCGGGAGGGAGGTTCCCGGGCCAGGGGAGGGGGTGCAGAGCGGGAGGGAGGTTCCCGGGCCAGGGGAGGGGGTACAGAGCGGGAGGGAGGTTCCCGGGCCAGGGGAGGGGGTGCAGAGCGGGAGGGAGGTTCCCGGGCCAGGGGAAGGGATGGAGAGGGGGAGGGAGGTTCCCGGGCCAGGGGAGGGGATGGAGAGGGGGAGGGAGGTTCCCGGGCTAGGGGAGGGGGTGCAGAGCGGGAAGGAGGTTCCCGGGCCAGGGGAGGGGGTGCAGTGCGGGAGGGAGGTTCCCGGGCCAGGGGAGGGGGTGCAGAGCGGGACGGAGGTTCCCGGGCCAGGGGAGGGGGTGCAAAGCGGGAGGGAGGTTCCCGGGCCAGGGGAGGGGTGCAGTGCGGGAGGGAGGTTCCCGGGCCAGGGGAGGGGCTGCAGAGCGGGAGGGAGGTTCCCGGGCCAGGGGAGGGGATGGAGAGGGGGAGGGAGGTTCCCGGGCCAGGGGAGGGGATGGAGAGGGGGAGGGAGGTTCCCGGGCCAGGGGAGGGGGTACAGAGCGGGAGGGAGGTTCCCGGGCCAGGGGAGGGGGTGCAGAGCGGGAGGGAGGTTCCCGGGCCAGGGGAGGGGGTGCAGAGCGGGAGGGAGGTTCCCGGGCCAGGGGAGGGGGTGCAGAGCGGGTGGGAGGTTCCCGGGCCAGGGGAGGGGGTGCAGAGCGGGAGGGAGGTTCCCGGGCCAGGGGAGGGGGTGCAGAGCGGGAGGGAGGTTCCCGGGCCAGGGGAAGGGGTGCAGAGCGGGAAGGAGGTTCCCGGGCCAGGGGAGGGGGTGCAGAGCGGGAGGGAGGTTCCCGGGCCAGGGGAGGGGGTGCAGAGGAGGAGGGAGGTTCCCGGGCCAGGGGAGGGGGTACAGAGCAGGAGGGAGGTTCCCGGGCCAGGGGACCCGGGCGGCCCTGCAGCAGCGGGCCCCCAGGGAGGTTCCCGGGCCAGGGGACCCGGGCGGCCCTGCAGAGGGGGCCCCCAGGGAGGTTCCCGGGCCAGGGGAGGGGGTACAGAGCGGGAGGGAGCCCCCCGCTTCCCGGGCCAGGGAGGGGCGTGCAGAGCGGGAGGCCGAGGTTCCCGGCCCGGGGAGGGGGTGCAGAGCGGGACCCGGGCAGGTTCCCGGGCCAGGCCCCACAGGGGGTGCCAGAGCGGCCGAGGTAGGTTCCCAGGCCAGGCCCCCCAGAGGGGGTGCAGAGCGGGACCGGACAGGTTCCCTGGGCCAAGAGCCCCACGGGGTGCAGAACAGGAGGGAGGTTCCCGGGCCAGGGGAGGGGGTGCAGAGCGCCCAGGGAGGTTCCCGGGCCAGGGGAGGGCGGCCCTACAGAGCGGGCCCCAGGGAGGTTCCCGGGCCAGGGGAGGGGGCCTGCAGTGCGGGAGGGAGGTTCCCGGGCCAGGGGAGCCTGGGGTGCAGAGCGGGAGGGAGGTTCCCGGCCGGGGGAGGGGGTACAGACGGGCCCAGGGAGGTTCCCGGGCTTCCCCCCCCCCCCAGGGAGGCAGGCGTCCACAGACCCGCGGGAGGGAGGTTCCCGGGCCCAGGGGAGGGGGTGCAGAGCGGGAGGGAGGTTCCCGGGCCAGGGGAGGGGCCGTGCAGAGCGGGCAGGGAGGTTCCCGGGCCAGGCAGGGGGTACAGAGCGGGGCAGGGAGGTTCCCGGGCCAGGGGAGGGGGTGCAGAGCGGGAGGGAGGTTCCCGGGCCAGGGGAAAGGGATGGAGCCTAGGGGGAGGGAGGTTCCCGGGCCCAGGGGCACGGGGATGGAGAGGGGGAGGGCAGGTTCCCGGGCTAGGGGAGGGGGTGCCCAGAGCGGGAAGGACCGGCCTTCCCGGCGTCCAGGGGAGGGGGCTGCAGTGCAGGGAGGGAGGTTCCCCGGGCCAGGGCAGGGGTCGCAGACCCGCGCCCGGACGAGAGGTTCCCGGGCCAGGGGAGGGGGTGACACCACAAGCGGGCAGGGAGGTTCCCGGGCCAGGGGGAGGGGTGCAGTGCGGGAGGGAGGTTCCCGGCCAGGGGAGGGGGCTGCAGAGCGGGAGGGAGGTTCCCGGGCCAGGGGAGGGGATGGGAGAGGGGAGGGAGGTTCCCGGGCCAGGGGAGGGGGATGGAGAGGGGGAGGGAGGTTCCCGGGCCAGGGGAGGGGGTACAGAGCGGGAGGGAGGTTCCCGGGCCAGGGGAGGGGGTGCAGAGCGGGAGGGAGGTTCCCGGGCCAGGGGAGGGGGTGCAGAGCGGGAGGGAGGTTCCCGGGCCAGGGGAGGGGGTGCAGAGCGGGTGGGAGGTTCCCGGGCCAGGGGAGGGGGTGCAGAGCGGGAGGGAGGTTCCCGGGCCAGGGGAGGGGGTGCAGAGCGGGAGGGAGGTTCCCGGGCCAGGGGAAGGGGGTGCAGAGCGGGAAGGAGGTTCCCGGGCCAGGGGAGGGGGTGCAGAGCGGGAGGGAGGTTCCCGGGCCAGGGGAGGGGGTGCAGAGGGGGAGGGAGGTTCCCGGGCCAGGGGAGGGGGTACAGAGCGGGAGGGAGGTTCCCGGGCCAGGGGAGGGGGTGCAGAGCGGGAGGGAGGTTCCCGGGCCAGGGGAGGGGCTGCAGAGCGGGAGGGAGGTTCCCGGGCCAGGGGAGGGGATGGAGAGGGGGAGGGAGGTTCCCGGGCCAGGGGAGGGGGTACAGAGCGGGAGGGAGGTTCCCGGGCCAGGGGAGGGGGTGCAGAGCGGGAGGGAGGTTCCCGGGCCAGGGGAGGGGGTGCAGAGCGGGAGGGAGGTTCCCGGGCCAGGGGAGGGGGTGCAGAGCGGGTGGGAGGTTCCCGGGCCAGGGGAGGGGGTGCAGAGCGGGAGGGAGGTTCCCGGGCCAGGGGAGGGGGTGCAGAGCGGGAGGGAGGTTCCCGGGCCAGGGGAAGGGGTGCAGAGCGGGAAGGAGGTTCCCGGGCCAGGGGAGGGGGGTGCAGAGCGGGAGGGAGGTTCCCGGGCCAGGGGAGGGGGTGCAGAGGGGGAGGGAGGTTCCCGGGCCAGGGGAGGGGTGCAGGCGGGAGGGAGGTTCCCGGGCCAGGGGAGGGGTGCAGAGCGGGAGGGAGGTTCCCGGGCCAGGGGAGGGGGTGCAGAGGGGAGGGAGGTTCCCGGGCCAGGGGAGGGGGTGGCAGAGGGGGAGGGAGGTTCCCGGGCCAGGGGAGGGGGTACAGAGCGGGAGGGAGGTTCCCGGGCCAGGGGAGGGGGTGCAGAGCGGGAGGGAGGTTCCCGGGCCAGGGGAGGGGGTGCAGAGCGGGAGGGAGGTTCCCGGGCCAGGGGAGGGGGTGCAGAGCGGGGAGGGAGGTTCCCGGGCCAGGGGAGGGGGTGCAGAGCGGGAGGGAGGTTCCCGGGCCAGGGGAGGGGGTGCAGAGGGGGAGGGAGGTTCCCGGCCCGGGGAGGGGGTGCAGAGCGGGAGGGAGGTTCCCGGCCGGGGAGGGGGTGCAGAGCGGGAGGGAGGTTCCCGGCCCGGGGAGGGGGTGCAGAGCGGGAGGGAGGTTCCCGGGCCAGGGGAGGGGGTGCAGAGCGGGAGGGAGGTTCCCGGGCCCGGGGAGGGGGTGCAGAGCGGGAGGGAGGTTCCCGGGCCCGGGGAGGGGGTGCAGAGGGGGAGGGAGGTTCCCGGCCCGGGGAGGGGGTGCAGAGCGGGAGGGAGGTTCCCGGGCCAGGGGAGGGGGTGCAGAGCGGGAGGGAGGTTCCCGGGCCAGGGGAGGGGGTGCAGAGCGGGAGGGAGGTTCCCGGGCCAGGGGAGGGGGTGCAGAGCGGGAGGGAGGTTCCCGGGCCCGGGGAGGGGGTGCAGAGCGGGAGGGAGGTTCCCGGGCCAGGGGAGGGGTTGGAGAGGGGGAGGGAGGTTCCCGGGCCAGGGGAGGGGGTGCAGAGCGGGAGGGAGGTTCCCGGCCCGGGGAGGGGGTGCAGAGCGGGAGGGAGGTTCTCGGGCCAGGGGAGGGGGTGCAGAGCGGGAGGGAGGTTCCCGGGCCAGGGGAGGGGGTGCAGAGCGGGAGGGAGGTTCTCGGGCCAGGGGAGGGGGTGCAGAGCGGGAGGGAGGTTCCCGGGCCAGGGGAGGGGGTGCAGAGCGGGAGGGAGGTTCCCGGGCCAGGGGAGGGGGTGCAGAGGGGGAGGGAGGTTCCCGGGCCAGGGGAGGGGGTACAGAGCGGGAGGGAGGTTCCCGGGCCAGGGGAGGGGGTGCAGAGCGGGAGGGAGGTTCCCGGGCCAGGGGAGGGGGTGCAGAGCGGGAGGGAGGTTCCCGGGCCAGGGGAGGGGGTGCAGAGGGGGAGGGAGGTTCCCGGGCCAGGGGAGGGGGTGCAGAGCGGGAGGGAGGTTCCCGGGCCAGGGGAGGGGGTGCAGAGGGGGAGGGAGGTTCCCGGGCCAGGGGAGGGGGTACAGAGCGGGAGGGAGGTTCCCGGGCCAGGGGAGGGGGTGCAGAGCGGGAGGGAGGTTCCCGGCCCGGGGAGGGGGTGCAGAGCGGGAGGGAGGTTCCCGGGCCAGGGGAGGGGGTGCAGAGGGGAGGGAGGTTCCCGGGCCAGGGGAGGGGGTGCAGAGCGGGAGGGAGGTTCCCGGGCCAGGGGAGGGGGTGCAGAGGGGGAGGGAGGTTCCCGGGCCAGGGGAGGGGGTGCAGAGCGGGAGGGAGGTTCCCGGCCCGGGGAGGGGGTGCAGAGCGGGAGGGAGGTTCCCGGCCGGGGAGGGGGTACAGAGCGGGAGGGAGGTTCCCGGCCCGGGGAGGGGGTGCAGAGCGGGAGGGAGGTTCCCGGGCCCAGGGGAGGGGGTGCAGAGCGGGAGGGAGGTTCCCGGCCCGGGGAGGGGGTGCAGAGCGGGAGGGAGGTTCCCGGGCCAGGGGAGGGGGTGCAGAGCGGGAGGGAGGTTCCCGGCCCGGGGAGGGGGTGCAGAGCGGGAGGGAGGTTCCCGGCCCGGGGAGGGGGTGCAGAGCGGGAGGGAGGTTCCCGGCCCGGGGAGGGGGTGCAGAGGGGGAGGGAGGTTCCCGGCCCGGGGAGGGGGTGCAGAGCGGGAGGGAGGTTCCCGGCCCGGGGAGGGGGTGCAGAGCGGGAGGGAGGTTCCCGGGCCAGGGGAGGGGGTGCAGAGCGGGAGGGAGGTTCCCGGCCCGGGGAGGGGGTGCAGAGCGGGAGGGAGGTTCCCGGCCCGGGGAGGGGGTGCAGAGCGGGAGGGAGGTTCCCGGCCCGGGGAGGGGGATGCGCCAGCAGCGAGCCAGCAGCAGGGATGGCACAGCAATGGGCTGTACAGCAGAGTCCCGGCTGCAGGACACGTTGGCCGTGGGAGCAGCCCCTGTGGGCGGTGGCTTTCCAGGGCCCAGGCTGACCCACCTGCAGCGGCGTGAGCTGCACGAAGTGGCGAAGTGGCAGGTGCGGCAGCAGCGGCTGGATGGTGCGCAGCAGGCCTGGGCGCCACGTGGGCACGTCCCCCAGGCCCTGGGCCTGCAGCAGCAGCTTGGCAAAGGTGCTTTTCTGCACCAGGCTCATGTGGGCGCTGTGACTCCGCAGAGCAGCTAAGCTGGAGGGGGCAGCATGTTAGAGCCTGGGCCCAGCTAGCTCAGGGGCCCTGCCCCAGTACCCGTGGGAGGCATGTTCCTCTGCCCTGGGGGAGCTGGGGGTTGCAGCAGGGGCTGCATGAGCAGGGGCAGGGGGCTTGGAGCCAGGGCAGGAGCAGGGGCGGGGGGCTCGGAGCCGGGGCAGGGGCAGGGGGCTCGGAGCCAGGGAGGGAGCAGGAGCGCGGGGCTTGGAGCCAGGGCAGGGGCGGGAGCAGGGGCAGGGGGCTCGGAGCCGGGGCGGGAGCGGGGGTGAGAGCAGGGGCGGGAGCTGGGGCAGGGGGCTCAGGGCAGGGGCGGGGGCGGGGGCGGGGGCAGGGGCGGGGGCTGGGGCAGGAGGACCGGGGCACACCATGGGGCCCTGGGGCAGGTAATGGGGCATGCGGGCACTGGAGCCGGTGCCAGTGGGGGGCACTCTGCGGCGGGCGGGGCTGACTCACACGCTCTCGTTGGCCAGCAGGGCAGGCGGGATGCGCAGGATGTCGGACACGGCCATGAAGGGCGTGAGCGGCGAGAGGAGGACGACGAGCTGCGGGGTGAGCTGGGGGAAGCGGCGCAGGAGCTGCGAGGCGAAGTGCTGCAGCGCCGGCTCGGCCCACGCGGGCACCTGAAGCAGAAGCGCATTGGGGCTCCTGGCTCCCAGCGCTCGGGGGCAGCTGCCCCGTGCCAGGCCAGGCGCACCCTCCATACGGGCCAGGGCTGCCCCCCGCGGCCGGCCCCTCCCTCAGCGACCCACCCGGCAGGCTGCCCCCCACGGCCGGCCCCTCCCTCAGCGACCCACCCGGCACGCTGCCCCCCGCGGCCGGCCCCTCCCTCAGCGACCCACCCCAGAACGCTGCCCCCCGCGGCCGGCCCCTCCCTCAGCGACCCACCCGGCACGCTGCCCCCCGCGGCCGGCCCCTCCCTCAGCGACCCACCCCAGAACGCTGCCCCCCGCGGCCGGCCCCTCCCTCAGCGACCCACCCGGCACGCTGCCCCCCGCGGCCGGCCCCTCCCTCAGCGGCCCACCCCAGAACGCTGCCCCCCGCGGCCGGCCCCTCCCCTAGCAGCCCCCCAGAACGCTGCGCCCCGCGGCCGGCCCCTCCCTCAGCGACCCACCCGGCACGCTGCCCCCCGCGGCCGGCCCCTCCCTCAGCGACCCACCCGGCACGCTGCCCCCCGCGGCCGGCCCCTCCCTCAGCGACCCACCCGGCACGCTGTCCCCCGCGGCCGGCCCCTCCCTCAGCGACCCACCCAGCACGCTGCCCCCCGCGGCCGGCCCCTCCCTCAGCGACCCACCCGGCAGGCTGCCCCCCCGGCCGGCCCCGGCCCCCAATGCCCCGGGCTCCTCAGCGACCCACCCGGCACGCTGCCCCCCGCGGCCGGCACCTCCCCTAGCAGCCCCCCAGAACGCTGCCCCCGCGGCCGGCCCCTCCCTCAGCGACCCACCCGGCAGGCTGCCCCCCGCGGCCGGCCCCTCCCTCAGCGACCCACCCGGCACGCTGCCCCCCGCGGCCGGCCCCTCCCTCAGCGACCCACCCGGCACGCTGCCCCCGCGGCGGCCCCTCCCTCAGCGACCCACCCGGCAGGCTGCCCCCCGCGGCCGGCCCCTCCCTCAGCGACCCACCCAGAACGCTGCCCCCCGCGGCCGGCCCCTCCCTCAGCGACCCACCCGGCACGCTGCCCCCCGCGGCCGGCCCCTCCCTCAGCGAGCCCACCCGGCACGCTGCCCCCCGCGGCCGGCCCCTCCCTCAGCGACCCACCCGGCACGCTGCCCCCCGCGGCCGGCCCCTCCCTCAGCGACCCACCCGGCACGCTGCGCCCCGCGGCCGGCCCCTCCCTCAGCGACCCACCCGGCACGCTGCCCCCCGCGGCCGGCCCCTCCCTCAGCGACCCACCCGGCACGCTGTCCCCCGCGGCCGGCCCCTCCCTCTAGCGACCACCCAGCACGCTGCGCCCCGCGGCCGGCCCCTCCCCTAGCAGCCCCCCAGAACGCTGTCCCCCGCGGCCGGCCCCTCCCTCAGTGACCCACCCGGCACGCTGCCCCCCCGGCCGGCACCTCCCCTAGCAGCCCCCCAGAACGCTGCGCCCCGCGGCCGGCCCCTCCCTCAGTGACCCACCTGGCAGGCTGCCCCCCGCGGCCGGCCCCTCCCTCAGCGACCCACCCGGCACGCTGCCCCCCGCGGCCGGCCCCTCCCTCAGCAACCCACCCGGCACGCTGCCCCCGAAGTCTGGCCCCTCCCTCAGCGATCCACCCAGCACGCTGCGCCCCGCGGCCGGCCCCTCCCCTAGCAGCCCCCCAGAACGCTGTCCCCCACGGCCGGCCCCTCCCTCAGCGACCCACCCGGCACGCTGTGCCCCGCGGCCGGCCCCTCCCTCAGCGACCCACCCGGCAGGCTGCCCCCCGCGGCCGGCCCCTCCCTCAGCGACCCACCCGGCACGCTGCCCCCCGCGGCCGGCCCCTCCCTCAGCGACCCACCCGGCACGCTGCCCCCCGCGGCCGGCCCCTCCCTCAGCGACCCACCCGGCACGCTGCCCCCCGCGGCCGGCCCCTCCCTCAGCAACCCACCCGGCACGCTGCCCCCGAAGTCTGGCCCCTCCCTCAGCGATCCACCCAGCACGCTGCGCCCCGCGGCCGGCCCCTCCCCTAGCAGCCCCCCAGAACGCTGTCCCCCGCGGCCGGCCCCTCCCTCAGTGACCCACCCGGCAGGCTGCCCCCCGCGGCCGGCCCCTCCCTCAGCGACCCACCCGGCAGGCTGCCCCCCGCGGCCGGCCCCTCCCTCAGCGACCCACCCGGCAGGCTGCCCCCCGCGGCCGGCCCCTCCCTCAGCGACCCACCCGGCACGCTGCCCCCCGCGGCCGGCCCCTCCCTCAGCGACCCACCCGGCACGCTGCGTCCCGCGGTTGGCCCCTCCCTCAGCGACCCACTCGGCACGCTGCCCCCGCGGCCGGCCCCTCCCTCAGCGACCCACCCGGCACGCTGCCCCCCACGGCCGGCCCCTCCCTCAGCGACCCACCCGGCAGGCTGCCCCCCGCGGCCGGCCCCTCCCTCAGCGACCCACCCGGCACGCTGCCCCCCGCGGCCGGCCCCTCCCCTAGCAGCCCCCCAGAACGCTGTCCCCCGCGGCCGGCCCCTCCCTCAGCGACCCACCCGGCACGCGGCCCCCCGCGGCCGGCCCCTCCCCTAGCAGCCCCCCAGAACGCTGTCCCCCGCGGCCGGCCCCTCCCTCAGCGACCCACCCGGCACGCTGCCCCCCGCGGCCGACCCCTCCCTCAGCGACCCCCCCCAGCACGCTGCCCCCTGCAACCTGCCCTGCCCCCATTGACCTCCGGCGTGCGCTGCCCACCTGCAGCCGGTGCCAGGCACGGTGCAGCAGGGCCAGGAAGCCCTGCACGGCCTCGCTCTCCGCCGCCAGCAGCAGCTGCTGGAAGGTTTCCTGGGGCATGTGCAGGTATTCCTGTGGGAGAGGCCCGTGCCACAGCAGGGCCAGGCTGGACCCAGAAAGCCCAGCTCAGCTGGAGCCCCCCCATGGCAGAGCCAGTGCCGGGTGTGACGCAGCGGGGGCTGTCCCCCCTGTGGCCCTGGGCCCACTCTGCTGGGCGGTCCCCGGTTGTGTGTGGGCCGGGGGTGACCCCTGCTGGCCGGTGTCTGTAGCACTGCCCAGCGGGGCGGGGGGTCCCCCTGAGGACAGGCCCGTAGGCCATGGCCCAGCAACTTCTCCCCTGGCCAGGGGAAGGGGTGTGAACAAAGGGGGGGTGCTCTGGGGCTGGGAGCTGGGCCGTCTGGGCTGGGGGAAGCACAGAGGGAGCAGACTAAGTCCAGACGGGGCGTCAGGGCCCTGTGCACCCCTCCCCCCTGGAGGACTAAGGCTCTGCCCTGGCTCCGGTGGCAGCGTCGAGCCTGTTCTGCGCTGGATCTCGGAGAAGCAAAGAACCCTTCTACTCTGCGGCCCAGTGGAGTCACGTCCGGCTGCGGCCGGGGTGCAGGGTCGGGGCTCCCCGCCGCGCCGTGATACCGGGCAGGGGCAAGGGCTGCGGGAAGGTGGCAAGTGTCTTACTGGCGCACAGGGTGCCCGCCCCCAGGGCACCTGGGGGGGGCTTGGCCAGGCGGGCGGGAACAGCCCCAGGCCTGCGGAGCGGAGTCCGTACCTGCACAAGGACTTCCAGTGCCGGGGCGCCCTCTTCTCGCTGGAGCAGGTCCCAGAGCACCGGCTGCAGGGAGAACAGGCGAGTGCTTGGCACCCCCGATCCCCAGCGCGCCCCTCCAGGCCTTCCCAGAGGCCGAGCGCTTGGCCTCCGTCTGCCCCTTGGCTCCGGACAGACCTGGCTTCCAGCCGAGTGCCGGGAGCTTACAGCAGAAGGGCCCTTGCACCCCGCAGGGCACGGAACCGAGCCAGGGCTGGGGTCGGGCTCCCAGGACGCAGGGCTCGCCCAGCCTCGCTGGTGTCAGCCCTGGGGAAGACGCGCTGTGCGCGCCGAGCAGCTCCGCTTTGCAGAGGCCCAGGCTTGGTCTCCCGCTCTCCTGGCAGGTTTGCCCCCACGGCGTCTGCCTTGGGGCTCAGCCACACCTCCCGCACCTCGGCAGGGCCTGAGCTTTGCTCGGGCAACGCACGCGGGAAGGGAGGGGAGTGTGGGCCAGGACTCCAGAGGCTGCCCAGCTGGGCTGCAGGCTGAGCCGAGTGCAGGGCTGCAGAGGGAGCCTGGCAGACAAGCCCTGGCCGAGCCCCCGTGGCAGAATTCACTCTGGTGTTCAGGGCCAGGCCACACGGTGTCTGTACTGGGGGCTGCTCTCCCTGGGACGGCGGCTGTCACCCAGAGAGCAGGCCGGGAGCCCTGGCCCAGGGCTGGCTGGGGTTTGCAGCCAGGAGCCCCGGGGCTGGCGGGCTGCTTCCTCCCTCAGAGCCCATCCGCCTCACTCACGCTGAAGCAGCTCAGCAGCTGGTGCTTGTGGGAGGCCTGGTGCTGCTGCCGCAGGTACTGGCCCACGGCCTGCAGGATGCTCTGGGAGGAGTCCCTGGCCAGCTCGGCCCAGGAGCCGTTGTCCAGGAGGCTGGAGAGCAGGATGGCCTCGCTCAGCTGGTCCCGGGCCGCCTGGCCCAGCTCGGAGTGGGGCAGGGCGAAGTCCAGCAGGCGCAGGACGTAGTTCATGCTGAGGATCCAGCGGGGCGGCGGCTCCTGGCAGCGCGGGAGCTGCGCCACCAGCCCCAGCAGGTAGGAAGCCGGGTCCCGGCAGAGCCGAGAGGCATCCAGGCCAGCGGGAACAGGCAGGGGGTGCAGGAAGCAGGGCCCGTTGGGCGGGGAGCCCGGGCAGCGCTCCCGCAGCCAGGGCTGGCCAGGCCCCTCGGGCGCCACGAGGGAGGAATTCTCACACAGCAGCTCCTGGAAGCTGGCCCCCCTGCACTGCTCCAGCAGGCTGGCATTCCTGTGGGCCTGGGGGGGCTCGGAGCCCCCGAGCAGCGTGGAGCTGGCTGGGAGCTGGCGCCCAAGCCCACACAGGCTCCCGTTGCTGCACAGCCAGTGGGCCCCGAGAGCCTCCGGCAGCCCCTCCAGACAGCTGCCGCCGGCGGGGGGCAGAGGGAGGCTGGCACAGAGCTGCTGAAGCAGAGGCTGGTGGGGGCCAGGCAGCCGCAGCAGGGAGGCGTTGCTGCAGACCGTGGCGTGGAACTGGCTGGCGAAGTGCTCCCTGCACGCCCGCACCCACAGGGAGTCCCCACGGGCCGAGGTGACGTACCAGGCGGCGCTGGAGCAGGCGGCCGCCAGGTCTGATGGAGGCTGGCTGGAGCCGGCGGAGCCGTTGGCCAGGCTGCAGTACAGGTGGACGGTGAAGTTGGAGATGCCAGGCAGGCCGGGGAGAGCGTCGCTGCAGGCAGACTCCAGCACCTCGGCCGAGGGCCAGGGCTCCCCCGACGCCCTCTCTGCGAGGGGGGGTGGCCCCTGGGCAGGCTGCAGGCAGCTCAGGGCTGGCGGCGGGGAAGGGAGGGTCCGAGACCTGAATCCCAGGCTCCGGGCATTCCAGCTGCTACGCCTCATGCCCCTGTTGGCAGCAGACAGAGGAGCTGGTCCCGTGCCCCCTGCTCTCCCTGAAGCCCGCCTGCCCGTGCCCAGAAACCCCTCGGGCCACCCTCAGCCCTGCTGGCCGCCAGATGCCAGAGCCCAGGGCCTCTGCCCTCAGTCCTCCCCGCGCACCCTGCACACCTGGGCCGCCTCCTCTCCCGCGGCATAACCTGCCCCCGCCCCAGCGGGTCCTCCCCTCCTCCGGGCAGCTCCGGGCGCTTGCTGCCTTCACCTGGGCCCTGCCCACAGCTGCTCCAGCCCTGCCTCTCCCGGGCAGCGCAGCCTGGCCCACAGCAAGGCCATGGTGGGCCTCAGCTCCCAGCCCCACAACTGACACTGCTCCCTCTGCCCGTGGGGCAGGGAAGGGCCCTCTCTTCCCGCCGCTCCCCACGAGGCCAGGGACACAGCCACAGAGCTCATGCCCCAAAGGGGCCTGCCAGGCTCTCCCGCTGCTCTGGCCCAGCTCCTGCCAGGCGCACGAGCAGTCCGCCTCGCACGAGCAGTCCGCCTCGCACGAGCAGTCCGCCTCGGAGCTAGGGCAGGGCAGGGCAGGGCCGGGCCGGGGGAGTCACAGCCGAGGCTGCTTTTCTGAAATCCCAGAGCCACTGAGCCCAGGCTGGGGGCGACCCTGGAGCCTGGCACGCGCGGGGGCTTTCCAGCCTGCATCTGTGACTCACCACAGCAGCAGCTGCGGCAGGGTCCCTGCAACAGAAGGAAGGAATGAGCCAGCGGTGTGGAGTCAGCCTGGCGCTGGCGCCCCGTGAGCCCTGGGAAGGAGCGACTCACCGCCGGAGCACTTCCCCTCCCGGTCGGGCTCCGGGACGCCCAGGGCCGAGGAGACCTCGTCCAGCAGCAGGCCCGTCACACGCGACACCTTCCTCCGGAAGCCGGCGTAGAGCGAGCGGCCCATCCGCCGCAGGAGCCGCTGCGTGGCCTCCTCCAGGGCCCCCCACAGGGCGTCCGTGGAGCCCCCCGCAGCACCCGGCCCTGGCTGCTGGGGGCGGGCGGGCGGCAGGGGGCTTGGCTGGTGGGAGGCCCCAGGCAGCACGCGCAAGGGCTGGAAGTGCCCAGGAGCCAGGGCGGCGCCTGCGGGCTGCAGATGGACACTTGGCTTCCAGCTGCTGCCCTCCAGCTTCAGCAGCTGTGACCCCCAGTGTGCGCCGGGTCTGCAGCTCCGGCGGCCGGCCAGGGCACAACCGCTGCCCTGCCAGCCCCCGGCCAGCAGCCGCACCCCGCTGGGCTGCGGGGTGCCCAGCAGGCCCTGGGTGAGGCTCAGGAGCGTGTCCCAGGCAGGGCTGCCCCGCAGCGAGAGCTGGACATCCCTCAGCTGCAGAGCCCAGGCCAGGGGGGCCAGAGGCAGGAGGCGCTGGAGCAGGCTCCTCTGGGGCAGGCTGCCCAGCTCCTGCGTCTCCAGCTGGGCTGAGATGTTGTGGAGAAAGCTGGAAACCCGGCTCCTGCCGCCACGGCTCTGCCGCGGGGCCCGGTGGGGGGAGCTCCCCACCGTGGGCAGAACCCCCACCGCCTCCAGCCCCCCAGCAGGCGCCTCACCATAGACCGTGCGTCCGGCCGCTGCCAGTTTGCTGGAGACACGACAGAGCTGCCGGCCTGCCGCTGGCCTGCCAACCTCCGCAGGGAGACGAGCGCCTGCCCTGGGACCCTGGGCTCCTCCGTGGCTGCTCCTGCAGAGAAGCCACACGGGCTGAAGTGGCCTGCACAGGGCGCCCAGCAGAGACCCTGGGCCACCCCCGCACCAGTCCTGTCCCCACCGCCCCGCCCTGAGCGCCTGTGGAGAATGCACAAGCCAGAGGCACAGGCAGCAGGCTGACACCGCTCCAAGGAGCTGCCTTGTCCCACCATGCCCAGCCCTCTGGGACTTGCCACAGGGCAGCAGCCTGGCTCTCTGCTCCCTGAGCCCCGGGGCAGCAGCCTGGCTCTCTGCTCCTGGGCCCGGCTCCCTGAGCCCCGGGGCAGCAGCCTAGCTCTCTGCTCCCCGCCGGCCCGGCTCCCTGAGCCCCGGGGCAGCAGCCTGGCTCTCTGCTCCTGGGCCCGGCTCCCTGAGCCCCGGGGCAGCAGCCTGGCTCTCTGCTCCCCGCCGGCTGGCTCCCTGAGCCCCGGGGCAGCAGCCTAGCTCTTTGCTCCTGGGCCTGGCTCCCTGAGCCCCGGGGCAGCAGCCTGGCTCTCTGCTCCTGGGCCCGGCTCCCTGAGCCCCGGGGCAGCAGCCTGGCTCTCTGCTCCTGGGCCCGGCTCCCTGAGCCCCGGGGCAGCAGCCTGGCTCTCTGCTCCTGGGCCCGGCTCCCTGAGCCCCGGGGCAGCAGCCTGGCTCTCTGCTCCCTGAGCCCCGGGGCAGCAGCCTGGCTCTCTGCTCCCCGCCGGCTGGCTCCCTGAGCCCCGGGGCAGCAGCCTAGCTCTTTGCTCCTGGGCCTGGCTCCCTGAGCCCCGGGGCAGCAGCCTGGCTCTCTGCTCCTGGGCCCGGCTCCCTGAGCCCCGGGGCAGCAGCCTGGCTCTCTGTTCCTGGGCCCGGCTCCCTGAGCCCCGGGGCAGCAGCCTGGCTCTCTGCTCCCCGCCGGCCCGGCTCCCTGAGCCCCGGGGCAGCAGCCTGGCTCTCTGCTCCTGGGCCCGGCTCCCTGAGCCCCGGGGCAGCAGCCTGGCTCTCTGCTCCTGGGCCCGGCTCCCTGAGCCCCGGGGCAGCAGCCTGGCTCTCTGCTCCTGGGCCCGGCTCCTTGAGCCCCGGGGCAGCAGCCTGGCTCTCTGCTCCCTGTGAAATGGAGACACTCTCCCCATGGACATGCTCGCCCGCAGATGCCTCCCAAGGTCTCCACACTCACCTGCCAGGGGCAGAGACTGTAGCAGCAGCAGCCAGATGCACCAGAGGGACAAGGCCATGTCTGAGTCCTTAGGCAGGGCAGGAGCCTCGGGAAGCAGAGCCTGCGTGAGCTGGTCGTCACAGGGCTGTTCAGCCGGGCTGTGGAGCAGGGAGCTGGCTGCAGGGAAACAGGGCCTTTCCAATGACAGCAAACACTCAGACACACCAGAGGCCCAGCCCAGCGCCTTGACCTCTGCCCAGCGGCCTGCCAAGCACCACTGACACCAGCCCGGGCTCACTCCCACCTCCACTGGCCGCAGGAGTGGAGAGGGGAGGGCAGACACTGCCAGGAGCAGGAGGGCAGCGGGCAGCCAGGGCCGGGGCTGGACTGGAACGCAGGAGAGCTGCTTTGTCTCCTGGCTGTGCACGGTTCCCCTGGCAGCTTTGGGAAACCCTCTTGGGCCCGGATCCCTTAGATCAATGGATGCAGAGACACAGAATATGCCCCGGGTCTGGGCGGCGCCCGGCACCACTGGGCCCCATCTCGTCAGGGTCTGGGCGGCGCCCGGCATCACTGGGCCCCATCTCGTTGGGGTCTGGGCAGCCCCCGGCACCACGGGACCCCATCTCGTCGGGGTCTGGGCAGCCCCCGGCACCACGGGGCCCCATCTTCTTGTGGTCTGGGCGGCCCCCGGCACCACGGGACCCCATCTCCTCGGGGTCTGGGCGGCGCCCGGCACCACGGGACCCCATCTCGTCAGGGTCTGGGCGGCGCCCGGCACCACGGGACCCCATCTCGTCAGGGTCTGGGCGGCGCCCGGCACCACGGGACCCCATCTCCTCAGGGTCTGGGCGGCGCCCGGCACCACGGGACCCCATCTCCTCGGGGTCTGGGCGGCCCCCGGCACCACGGGACCCCATCTCGTCGGGGTCTGGGTGGCGCCCGGCACCACGGGACCCCATCTCGTCGGGGTCTGGGCGGCGCCTGGCACCACTGGGCCCCATCTCGTCAGGGTCTGGGCGGCGCCTGGCACCACGGGGCCCCATCTCCTTGTGGTCTGGGCGGTGCCCGGCATTACTGGGCCCCATCTCCACGGGGTCTGGGCGGCGCCTGGCATCACTGGGCCCCATCTCCACGGGGTCTGGGCGGCGCCTGGCAGCTGCCGATTGGTGCCGTGGCACTACGAGCGTTAATAGCTAATGCTGAGCGTCTAATCGGCCCAGCGCCTATGTGCACCAGGAGGGGGCCATTCCAGGAGGCAGCTGCCTGGCGATGGGGAGGGTAGACCCAGGGGCTCTGAGTCCTTCTGGAGTGCTCTGCCCTGGCTGCCCGAGGGCCAGTCTGGCTCTGTGCCTGAGGAAGCTGCTGGGCCGGCACGGAGGCCAGAGCTGAGGGCAAAGGTTGGGAGATGCAAGGGCCCGTTCCGCTCAGGACAGGGGAGCATGCACTGAGCCCTGCCACATGGCAGCCCCCGGCGCTGACCCAGCCCCTAGCCAGGGCAGAGCACCCGGCCCGGGCCTGTGACCTCCATTGGCCACTTCCTGATCCCTGGGGCAAGGGCCTGCAGGATTCTGCCCCACGGTCACTGCTCTGCCAGTACTGACAGGGACCAAGCCCCGCTGTCCCGTCACAAGCCCTCCCCGCTCCACACAGAGACCGACCCCCACCACACACTCCACACAGACACTGACCCCCCCCACTCCACACAGAGACCGACCCCCACCACACACTCCACACAGACACTGACCCCCCCCACTCCACACAGAGACCGACCCCCACCACACACTCCACACAGACACTGACCCCCCAACACACTCCACACAGAGACCGACCCCCACCACACACTCCACACAGACACTGACCCCCCAACACACTCCACACAGAGACCGACCCCCACCACACACTCCACACAGACACTGACCCCCCCCGCTCCACACAGAGACCAACCCCCCCCGCACTTCCACACAAAAACTGACCCCCCACCCTGCCACACAGAAACCGACACCCCCCTCGCTCCACACAGAGACCGACCCCCCCACACATTCCATGCAGACACTGACCCCCACCACACGCTCCACACAGAGACTGACCCCCCCACACACTCCACACAGACACTGACCCCCACCACACGCTCCACACAGACACTGGCTCCATACAGACCGACCCCCCCATGCTCCCCCATAGAGACCAACCCCCTCACCCGCAGAGATCCACCCTCCCACACAGAGACCGGCCCCCCCACTCTGCCACACAAAGACTGACCCCCCTGCTCCACACAGACGCTCCCCTCGCCCCACTGAGCCTTTCTCCCAGCCTGGTACCAGCAGCCCACCTCGCTCCCTGGGCTCACGCTCCTGCACGATCCATGCTGGGTGGCACCGCACCTGACTCCGAACTGGCCCCAGCCTGTAACCTGAGGCCTGTCCCTGCATTGCCTGGCTGGTCTCCCCCGCCCGGACGCCTTTGCTGCACACAATGGCCAGCCTGCTCTATTATTGATGGCTTGGCCATGGCCTGCCTGGCTCCATTCACCTGCAGAATAATGGGTTCTGGGAGGGGGGCAGCTGCCTTCCTTGTGCCGACAGGCCAAGCCCAGTCACCCTACAACTGGGGTCCAGGCAGCAGGGGTCTGCAGGGCTAACAGACCCTCCACCCCACGCCCAGCTCTGGCTGATCCTCCCCGGCCCGCCGGGTGCAGAGTGTCCTGCCTGGCAGGGAGAGCCCAGTCACTGCTCCCTGGGGTGTGTTTACAGCTCAGCTCAGCTCTGCCTGCTGGACGGGCTGCTGGGCCCCAGAACTCTGGACCACCCGGCCATGTATCCTGCCTCCGCACGCAGAGTCCTGCCAGGAACCTGTGGGCGGCCTGAACTGGCCATGGGGCAGCACCCTGTCCAGGCCGGTGGGAGCAAGAGAGGTCCAGGGGCCAAGGTGAAGGCAGCAAAGTGGGAGGCTTCCATCCAGCTGAGATGGGCAGGCTGGTGGCTCCACAGCTTCCCCTGGGCTGGGACGGGAACAGCTGCTTGGTCAGGGAAAGAAGCAAAAAAAAGCAGCCACATTCCCTCTGCAGCCATTGCAAAGACGCTGATCAGCCTCCCAGCTCCCACCAGGACAAGGGCCTCCCCTGCCCACCGCCCGGCACATGTCTGGCACTTGCCCCTGCGGGATGTGCCTCTGCCCCTCTTCCTCCCCCACAGGCCTGGGGCTGCATTGCTCTTCTGGGCCAGGAGTGTCCCTCTTCCGGGTGCACAACAGCCAGCACCAGCCAGGCGGGGGCTTTGGGATGCTAATACAAAGAATAACGAGAAGACGAGAAGGAACAGGTCGGCTTTCTTCAAAGCATTTGCCAGTAGCTCACTCAGACATGGCTTGCTGGGTCTGTCTGGAATTGCACACGTCCGGTAGCTCGCTCAGACATGGCTTGCTGGGTCTGTCTGGAATTGCACACGTCCGGTAGCTCGCCCAGACATGGCTTGCTGGGTCTGTCTGGAATTGCACACGTCCGGTAGCTCGCCCAGACATGGCTTGCTGGGTCTGTCTGGAATTGCACACGTCCGGTAGCTCGCCCAGACATGGCTTGCTGGGTCTGTCTGGAATTGCACACGTCCGGTAGCTCGCCCAGACATGGCTTGCTGGGTCTGTCTGGAATTGCACACGTCCGGTAGCTCGCCCAGACATGGCTTGCTGGGTCTGTTTGGAATTGCACACGTCCGGTAGCTCGCCCAGACATGGCTTGCTGGGTCTGTCTGGAATTGCACACGTCCGGTAGCTCGCCCAGACATGGCTTGCTGGGTCTGTTTGGAATTGCACACGTCCGGTAGCTCGCCCAGACATGGCTTGCTGGGTCTGTTTGGAATTGCACACGTCCGGTAGCTCGCCCAGACATGGCTTGCTGGGTCTGTCTGGAATTGCACACGTCTGGTAGCTCGCCCAGACATGGCTTGCTGGGTCTGTTGGAATTGCACACGTCTGGTAGCTCGCCCAGACATGGCTTGCTGGGTCTGTTTGGAATTGCACACGTCCGGTAGCTCGCCCAGACATGGCTTGCTGGGTCTGTTGGAATTGCACACGTCTGGTAGCTCGCCCAGACATGGCTTGCCGGGTCCAGCCATTTGGTTCCCTCTGCAGTGGCAAATGGGCAAACAGGTCTAGGGGCAGGAATTTCTTACTCTGATAAATAACCCTGGGCAGGGCTGGGCATGGCCAGGGCGAAGGTAAGGGCCAGGGAGCCGGAACCGGTCTGTAGGGTTCAGCCGAGTGCCTGTCACTCCAGGGACGTGCGCTCAGATTGCACACACTGGCCAACAGACCAGGAGCCTGGCTTCCTGGAAGAGTTTGACATTTACCTTCAAGAGTCTCAGTCCCCTGGGACAGCAGCGAGGAGTCCCGGGGCACCTTACAGACTGACAGATTATTGGAGCAGAAGCGTTTGTGGGCAAAGACCCAATTCGTCAGATGCATGTGGAGTTTCTCATCTAGGAGTCCAGGGCCTGACCCCTTCCAGAACTTTCCCCTGATGGTCCTCTGCCATACGGGACTTCTCGCTGCTCCCCTCCCAGCTCATAGGGTTTTCCTTTCCGCTCTGCATGTGACTCTCACAAGCCTGAACCCTCCAGCAAAATGTTCCTTCCCCCTCGCCTCAGAGCAGACGCCTTGGCAGCTTCTCCCTCGCTCTCCTGCAGGGTACAGCAGGCAGAAACACCCGCCTGCCCCCAGGGACATCGGTGAGTGATCCTGCTCCTGGTACCAGCAGCCACAGCAGCCGTCACACCCCCCCCCATCCCACTCAAGGACACAGCAAGGTCACTGGTATCTCACAGAAAGACAAGAGCAAAGGGAGCCCCAGATAAGGTCAGCAAAGGTGATTGGCGGCCTGGGGGCAGGGGCAAGGCTTGTCGCAGAACCAGGTCAGACTAAAGCCTTGTCAACACACCACTGTTGCCCTGCTGTCTCCACACGGGTAGATTTTAAATTGGCGCGGCCCCCGTGTCCCTTTGCTTAACTTGGCTCCAAGCCAGTGTGCAGACAAGCCCAGCAGCAGAACGGACAGAACAGGCTACAGAGATGGCAAATGAGCCGGTGGTCCCCTATGCACCCCTTGCCCAAAGGGAGAAGAGAAGAGCCCAGAGAGAAAGCCAGCAGCTGACAGAAGGGACACCCAGTGTGTTGCTAGACCATGGCCTTGCTGTGCTTGGCTGTTGCCAGGTACCACACAGCTGGGGCAAGATTACTTGGCTGCTACCTCTCCTGCTTCTGGGGGCTCAGCTGGGGGTGGGCATGGCAGGTCTGGCACAGAGGTGCCCGGTGGCAGCTGCGAACATGGCTGCAGGCCCCAGTACCGGCCAGTCTGTGAGAGGAAGCAATGGGGGGGGGCGAGCTGCAGACACAGCTGGCTGCAATCCCTCGGGCTGCTCCCATGCTGATCGAGGAGGGCGGGTCTCACAGACTCTTGCTGCTGGATTCCCCCTTTTGGCCAGCCGGCCCAGTAACCTGCCCACCCATGACCAGCCCTTGGAGCCAGTGTGGGCAACCCACGGCCAAGCTCTGGGCCCAGTCACTGTGCAAAGGCCCCCTGTGCCTCACGCCCGGCTTCCCCGGCCCGCTTGGGGGGCTAGAACCCAGAGCTTTGCCCCACCCCAGCCTAGAGCCCTCCCGCGGCCAGAGCCAGGGCTCCCCAGGAGCAGGCAAGGGGGCCCGCTGCGAGCCCGGGACGGGGCGGGGCCAGTGCAGCCTGAGGCTCCGCCCCCTCTGCTCTACAGCTCGTGCCTAACTCGCAGCCGCCCCGCCCTGCCCACTCCCGGGGTTTCAAAGAGGCGCACAAGCCCCGCCCCTTTGTCGCGTAGGCCCCGCCCCTTCCCGCGGCTCTGGCCAATCCGTGGGCGGGGCGTGCCCCGCAGGAGCGGGTTTAAAGCTCGCGTGGGGCGCGCGGCCCGAGCGGCGTCATGCGGTCACTGCTGGGGGCCAAGCTGGGCTGCCTGCTCGGGCTGCTGCTGCTCCCGCTGCTCTGCGGGCTGCTCCCCGCGCGGCTGCGGGGCGCGGGTGGGTGCGCCCGGGGCGGGCCTGGCCTGGCCTGGCCGGGGTGGGGGACGACCCCTGCGCTGCCGGCGGGCAGCAGAGACAGGACCTGCAAGGCGTGGGGGGCTCCTGGCAGGGGACGGGACCTTGCTCCGTGGGGCCGGGGGGGGGGTGTCACTGGAGACGGGACCTTGCTCCGGGGGTGGTGTCACTGAGACGGGACCTTGCTCGGGGGGGGGGGGGTGTCACTGGAGACAGGACCCTGCTCGGGGGGTCACTGGAGACGGGACCTTGCTCCGTGGGGCCGGGGGGGGGGGTGTCACTGGAGACAGGACCCTGCTCGGGGGGTCACTGGAGATGGGACCTTGCTCCGTGGGGCTGTGTGGGGGGGGGTGTCACTGGAGACGGGACCTTGTTCTGTGGGGGGGGGGCGGACTCTCTGGACATGGGACCCTGCTCTGTGGGGAGTGGGGGGGGATCTCTGGAGACCTGACCTTGCTCTGTGGGGCTGGGTGGGTGTGTGAGGGTCTCTGGAGAGGGGACCCTGCTCCTGGGGGTGTGGGGGTCTCTGGAGATGGGACCCTGTGGGATAAGGGGTCTCCTGGCAGGGGCTGTTCTCCCAGAACGGGGGATGTGGTAGTGCTGACTGCGCCCGTTCTGGAGCAGGGCCCCATGGGCGGTGGCGCAGCTTTGTTGGTTGTGTGGCTGGAGGCATCTTCCTGGCTGCCTGCCTGCTGGACATCGTCCCGGACTCTCTGGCCGACATGCGGGAGGAGCTGCAGAGCCAGCGGATCACGGTAGGGACCAGCAGCTCAGTCCCCGCCCATAGGGCTGGTTGGCTTAGCCCCGGGGCCAGGCTTGCTGTTCCTCCTGGCTCCCTGCTGCAGGGCCCCATGGGGGTCACTGCACAGAGAGCTGCTCTGCTGGCAGGGGGGCCGGAGCCATGTGCTCGGGCTAACGTGTGCTCTCTGCTTCCCCAGGTGGACTTTCCCTTTCCTGAGTTTGTCCTGACTCTTGGCTTCCTGCTGGTTCTCGTAATTGAGCATGTGGTCCTGGACTGCAGTGAGCGGCAGGCAGGGGAGGCCACCCCTCTCCTCTCCTGTGCAGAGGGGCCTCCCCAGCCAGCAGCGCCTGCGGAGTGGGTGGTGGAGACAGGGGCTCGCCACTTCCCTGCAGCCTTCCAGGCCCACTCATCCTTCCGCTCCTTTGTCCTGTTCCTATCTCTGTCGGTGCACGCGCTGTTTGAGGGCCTGGCCGTGGGGCTGCAGGATGCGGAGTCCAAGGTGCTGCAGATCTGCATGGCCATCCTGGTGCACAAGAGCGTGATTGCTGGCAGCCTGTCCCTCCTGCTGCTCCAGAGCCAAGTCTCCGCCTGCTGCTTTGTGGCTCTGATTGGCACCTTTGCCCTCATGTCTCCCCTAGGCATGGCCGTGGGGATTGTGATGACCCAGAACCCGGGCCCCAGCAGCACCATGGCCCAGTGCCTGCTGGAAGGGATGGCGGCAGGGACCTTTGTCTATATCACCTTCCTCGAGATCCTGCCTCATGAGCTGAACTCCCCGACGTGCCGCCTGCCCAGAGTGCTTGCCATGCTGCTGGGCTTCTCAGCCATGGCTGCCTTGCGCTTCTTGGGCTGAGCCACTGGGCCAGCCAGGGCGGCTGCTGGCTGCACTCATGTGGCCTGAGCCCGGCGCTGGCCTGAGAAGCCAGCAGCTGCAGGTTCTGCCCTGCTATTGGCCTCTCCTGGGCGGGAGGGTCTTGGCGGGCTCAGGGCAGCCTGACAGTGCAGGGCTTGCATTGCTGTCCCGTTCAGGAGTGTCCTGGGCCAGCAGGCAGGTGACGGTGGAGATGGCTGATCACGCTGGATCAGATGCAGCAGAGACGGGGGGGTTCCCAAGCCATTTTATCCTTTTAAACGGCCATGGAACCAATTTTATGAGTGGGAATTGTATGGCTTGGAATTAAAGGCTCTGCTCTTCCCAGAAACAGCTGCCTCTGCTCCCTGCGGGGGAGGCTGGGGTTCTGGCGGGAGAGATCTGGGGGCAGGCTGTGCTTCTCCATCGTGGCAGAGGGCTGATCCTGGGAGATGCCCTTGTGTGTGCAGTGACTGGGCAGGGCGGAGCAAAGGAACCCAGGGAGACAGGCCTGGACCACGCCCTGCCTGGCCCTGTCTATGGCCAGCTATGCCTGGCGCTGCAGTGCCCTTTGGCAGGCAGAGGAGAGACGTGTGGGCCACTTGGCTGTGGAGCTGGGTGGTGGGGCCCTGTCCAGGCCGGAGGCACAATGCCCCTAGCCGGAGAGGAGGCTGCCCCCAGGCGGCCATTGGCAGCGCAGGGCAGGACCCAGGGGCTGTGGGGACTCCGTGCCCGGGGAGCTTGCTGAGACAAGCCTGGTCTGGCTGCAGAAGAGTCAGTGGGCGGGTTCCCGTGAGCTGGGCCTGGCCACGGGCAGGTCTCTCCTCCGCAGATGTCATGGCTGCAGTGGGTGAGACCATGCTGAGAAGCTGCACACTGCCCGGAGGAGGGGATTTGCTGGAGCCCAGCTCTCGAGAGCAGTGTTTCCCAAATAGCGCCCATGGAACCGTGGGGTTTCCCGAGGTGGAAGTAAGGGTTCCGTGAGAACCCGATCACCCCCTGAGCTGGTCCTGGGGCAGGCAAGCTGGGCGAGCCAGGCAGTCACCCGGGGCTGCCATTTTCAAGGGGCTGCCAGCTGCCGCCGTCTTAGGGGTGGGCTGGCGGTTTTATGTTTTGGTTTTTTTGCGTGACAGTCCCCCTGCCCCCCCTTTTTTTGGTTGACCAGTTTCCCCCGGTGTCTTTTTTTTAAAGGGTTCCGTGGCCAAATAAACTTGGGAAACTCTGCTCTAAAGAACCACGCTGCACATCTCTTCTGGCTGCAGCTGCTGGCCACTTCCTGCAGCGACTGAGGGGACGCACTGCCCCCCCCCCAGCTTGCTGCTTGGTGGCTGGGTCTCGAGGTGCTGGCTGGAAGTGGGAGGCTGTAGCTTGCCAGCCAAGCAGTTAGATCAGCACCCCAAGGTGGGGGCAGGCAGGCTTGTGGGGCACCTGTGCTGTGCCATGGAGGGGGAGCAGCCAAGGCTAGGGGAAGGTGATGGAAGGCTGAAGCAGCTGTGATCACCCCAGGCTGCCAAGAGTGCAAGGGCCAATGCCTTCCTATTTAATCTCGTCCTGGTCTTTGGGCACCCCAGACCTAGTGCTGTGAGCCTGTTGCTGCGTGGCATGGGGCTGGCCAGCTGGGCAGGGAGGCGTCCTGCAGCCCATTCTGTAGCTCTCTGCAGTGCTGGCTTCTCCCAGGAGAGAAGGGCTCTCCAGCGGCAGGGAGCCCCATGGCCAGGGCCCCCTACTTGTCCTCCAGGTTCAGCAGGGCCGTGACTGTAGGAAAGAAGGGGGAGAGCTGGCTGCTGGTGGAGGAAGGGCTCTGGCCCCACCGCAACGAAGGGGCTGATCAGCTGGTAGCCGCACAGTCCTGAGAAGGGCAGGAGCCAGCCCTGCCCGTCCTGAGACGGGCTACAGCAGCCACTGTGCAGCGAGCGCTTCTGGGAGGGTGCTGATGCTGTGGGGCACAGGTGGGGTGGTGCTGTGGGCAGGACAGACCCAGCCCTAAGGTGGCTGCCCCTGGAACAGTCATCCGTTCTTGGCTCCTTGTTCTGTCTGGGGCTGTCTCGCCCTGGTTGGTCGCACTGAACAGCCCTGCCCTGACCCAGCGGGAGGGGGCCGGCCTGGGTCTGGGCATGGCCTGCAGGGACTGGCTCGCTGTGCAGGGCCCAGCTGCTGAGCAGCCAGGACTAAATGCTAGGAGGGGAGGGGAGGGGAGGGGTGGCTGCTGCTTCCCTTGCAGGCCTTGCTGGTCCGTGTGTGCCCAGGAGCCCCCCTCACACCTGCATAATGCTGCAGCCTCTTGCGCTCCTCCAGGTTGTGCTGCAGCTGCTCCAGCAGCTCCAAGTAGCGGAAGAGGGAGTCGCTGGGCCACACCACCTGCCCTTCCTCGTCCACCTCCACCAGGCTCTGCAGGTTCTGATGGATGTACGTCTCCCAGTCCACTGGCAGAGGCAAAGGCTGCAGCTTCAGGTCTGGCAAAGGCCCCCCACGGTCCCTGGGCACCTCGCGTATGGTGGGAGGAGATTCCTGCCCTGCTGGGGGGCCGCTGTCTCCAGTGCCCCTTCCTTTGGGTTCCTGCCACTGGCTTGCTGCAGTCGGGCCCTGGCCTGGTGCTCCCAGGAGGGGGGACCCCGGGTGCAGTGGGAGGCAGTTAGCTCATCCTGGCTGTTATCAGGGACGCTCCCCCTCACATGCACTTACAGTCCTTCATGCTCTGCTTTGCCACCACCTTGTACTCCAACTGCTGTGCCAGAGGGGCTGCCTCCGCGCCTGGGCCTGGCTCCACTCTGCACTCCTGGGACCTGCTGCAGAGAGGCACCCAACAGCTTGCTGGAGAGACAGCACTGGTTCCAAACCCTGCTCTAGCTGGTGACCCCGGTCAGCTGCAGCCAAGGGGCCAGCTCGGCCGTGGCCAGGAAGAAAGGGCCTGGAGCCAGGACTTGCCAGCTGCCCTGCTTAGGGCTGAGAGATCCAGTTAAAGGTGAATCGGTTAAACCAACTGTAACTGGTTCGCTGCGGCAGGGGTTGCTCCGGCCAGGCTGGGAAGGGCCTGCGGTGTGGGGGGGCTGCTCTGGCTAGGCTGAACCCCCCTCCCTGCCTCAATTAACCAGTAAGCATGCAGGTGAGGGGCTGCTTGAGTAAGCAGTTAACCTTTTACATCTCTTGGTAGCAGCCTTTAACTCCCTGCAGCGGGGCTCTGGGGGGGCCAGCTCCTTATTCTGCCATGGTCTCAAGGGGCAGCGGGGGAGGTCTAGCGGGGAGGGGAGGCACCAGGGCTCAGGATCAGAGCAGGGGAGCTCTGAGGCAGGTCTCAAACTTACCCAGCAGCAGCCCGCACTGGTGCTGTGTGACTGACCCCCCCGTGGGGGTGTGTCTGTCACACTCTGCTCCCAGCTAGCGTTCCCCATGAGCAGGGCCCTTGTGCAGCTGCTCAGAGCCCCCCGCCAGGGGTGTTCCTCCTGGGGGACACCTGCACATGCCTCTGACACGTGGGGGGAGACTAGAAGGGCTGTTGATCTCTCACCTGCTGGGGCTGGTGGTGCCACGGGGCACCCTTGCAAGGCGCGTGGAGTCTGCCTCGGCTTGTGTTAAAGCAGGCTGGCCAGTGCTGTGACTGGCCTCTGTTTTCTCTCGCCCTTAGGCAGTTGGAAAATGCCCAAACTGCCCTGGCTAGAGCCCTTATCCCAAGGGGGACTTTGTAAAATACCCACTGCAGGCTGCACCTTCTGTGGCCTAGTGGGCATGCCGTTCCATTCACTGCTGTATTGTGTGCCCCTCGGTCTCTTCTCCCTCCCCCACCCCCACCCCCACAGCTCTGCATGAGGGGAAGAGGGGCCGGCAGGACTCACTGTGGAAGTATGTCAGTGTCTCACTTCCTGGGGACCAGGGGACAACAGGCATTGGGTCTGAGAGCAGGACAATGCTAGAGGCAGGGCTGCCTGGGGCCAGAGTGACCAGTTGCTGGGAGGGTGAGTTAGTCTCGGCTGGGCCAGGTTGAGTGATTTAGAAGACCAAGGAAAGGAGGGGTTCAGGGCCTGTGAGCTCTTCCCCGAGGAATAAGGCTGTCTGCTCTTGGTGTCTGTGCTAACACCAATTCTATGCCATGCTAGCTCTGTGAGAAGCAATACAACTTTCTACTCTACTGGCTGGCTGAGTGTCACATTTGGCTGTGGATGGGGGTGCAGCGTTGGGGGCTCCCCGACATGCCATCTGGAATGTTCTGATACAAAACATTTGATCCAGAAGGACCAAGGATCTTCCAGGATCAGAGAGTCTTGGTGCTATGCCAGGGGAGGGCGGGTGCACAGCTGGGCTGCACGGTGGGGGGGAAAGAAGCTGGGAAGCTCAGCATGCAACTCAGCTGAGCTGCAGGGGTGCTTGGGAGCTGGTGCATGGCTCAGCTGGGCTGGGGGGGGGGGCAGCTTCAGATTTGGCACATGGTCTGCTGGATCTGGGAGCCCAAGGGCAGGACCAGGGAGGCCCAACCTGTATCTAGGTGTCTTGTGTCTACAGCTGGTGCATGACCACATGTGGGTTGGTGCACATTCTTTCTGTCCATGTGCAGAATAGATGCAATGAGGGACCACTGGGCCTGGGGCTGGTTTGCTCAACATCTTCATTAATGAGTTGGAGGAGGGGATGGATTTGCAGCTGACACTAAGCTAGGGGAGAGGTAGATACGCTGGAGGGCAGGGATCGGGCCCAGAGTGACCTGGATAGATTAGAGGATTGAGCCACAAGAAATCTGAGTTTCAACAAGGACAAGTGTAGAGTCCTGCCCTTGGGATGGAAGAATCCCAAGAATTGTTACAGGCTGGGGATTGACTGGCTAAGTAGCAGTTCTGCAGAAGAGGACCTGGGGATTAGAGTGGATGAGAAGCTGGATATGAGATAAGTGTGCCCTTGTAGCCAAGAAGGCGAATGGCATATTAGGGTGCATTAGGAGGAGCATTGCCAGCAGATCTAGAGAAGTGATTATTCCCCTTTATTTGGCTCTGGTGAGGCCACATCTGGAGTATTGTGTCCAGTTCTGGGCCCCCACTATAGGAAGGATGTGGACGCATTGGAGAGGGTCCAGCGGAGGGCGACCAAAATAAGAGGGCTGCAGCACATGACCTGTGAGGAGAGGCTGAGGGAGTTGGGTCTGTTTAGTCAGCAGAAGAGAAGAGTGAGGGGGGATTTGAGAGCAGCCTTCAACTTCCTGAAGGGGGTTCCCGAGAGGCTGGTCTCAGTGGGGGCAGGTGGCAGAACAAGGAGCAATGGGCTCAAGTTGCAGTGGGGGAGGTCTAGGTTGGACATTAGGAAAAACTCTTTCCCTAGGTGGGTGGGAAAGCACTGGGCTGGGTTCCCTCGGGAGGGGGTGGAATCTCCATCCCTAGAGGTTTAAGTCCCAGCGTGACACAGCCCTGGCTGGGTTGGTGTAGTTGGGACTGGTCCTGCTTTGGGCAGGGAGCTAGACTCAGCGACTCCTGAGGTCTCTGCCCGCCCTGGGCTTCTGTGGTGCATATTGAGAGTTACAGGTGTGTGCGGCAGTCACATTGAAACAGGGCATGTGGGGGGCTGGCCGCCAGGTCTGTCCCTGGACAAAGGAATGTGTAGGTGATTCCCTGGCCAACCTGGGCTTCAGGCTACAGCAGTGAGGGTCCATTTGTACAGATTAGGAACACAACTGTTGAGCTGCCCTGTGGGGGAAGGAAGAGCACAGAGCTTCCCTGTCCGCTGCCTTGCGGCCCCACTCCCTCCTGTGCGTGAGGGATGCCTCGGGACTGCCCTGTGTGAAGACGGGCTGCCCTGCGGGACGTGGGATCAGCTGGCTGAATGCGGCGTCCCCGCAAGACGAGCATTTCAAGTGAAGGCTGTTCCGGGAGCTGATGCCAGGGCGCCAGGTTTGCAAGACATCTAGGGCCCTCACCTGTCTGCATGAGGCTCTGTGTTCGGGTGCGGGGTGTGAAATCAGTTAACCACTTAAAGGGGTTGGTGGGGGCTACCCCGGTAAAGGTGACACTTCCTGGTTAACCCATTATCCGGACACATCCCTAGTCTGGGGTGCAGGCTCTGGGATGGAGTTTGGGGCAGGAGGGAAAGGGGATGTGGGGGGAGGGGTGGGGTGCAGTGCTCTGGCAGCAAGGGGAGCCAAGGGCTCTCCATGTGCTGCTGCCTGCTGGCACCGCCCCTGCAGCTCCCACTGGCCCTGGGCGCAGGTGCAGGGCTGCAGGGACATGCTGGCACCCAGCAGAGTAGGCGGGTAGGAAGCTGGTCGAGCCCTGCTGTGCTGTTGGGGGTGGCAGGCTAGGCCGGGGGGGACCTGGCCCCAAACTTTGCTGGAGCAGGGCCCCCAAGCCAGGAATATTCCTGGTGCCTGAGCCCATAACTTGATGCCCCTGGCTGCCACCGCTTAATAGCGTTGTTTGAGAAATCTGTGACGGGCCAGGGAGAAAGTCTGGGAGAGCCCGGGGGCCAGCTCCAGTCTCCTAACAAGGGCAGCCCCATCTGCACGCAGGGGTGGTCAGCACACAGGGCGGGGGAAGTAGTGTAGGTCATGTGGCTTTGGAAACCAAGCCACTGAGGACGGCTCTGGAGGACCAGGAGCAGAGCCGGGCCCTCCAGCCAGGCAAGGAGCTCAGGCTGTGTCTAGACTGCAAAGAGAAGACAGGGAAAGATGCGCAGATTGCAAATGGCGGCATTCGCACCCTTTCCCGCGTGTCTTTCGGAAGAGGCTTTCCGCAAATTTGGCCTGTCTACACAGAGCCACATCTTGGAAAAATCTCCTTTCAACACAATGAGGATTGCAGAGGGCGAAAATACACCCGCTTTTTCAGAAATTGTTGTGAAAACGCAGCTGGGTCCTCGGGCCGGCAGAGGTTCCAGGATACCTCTGGTACCCCTGTAAAGCTCTGCCGTGTAGACACAGCCCGCGTGCAGGTGACAGACTTCCCTAAGCAAAGATCTTTTCCCCCAGGAAGCCAAGAGGAGCCCGCAGCTTTCCTGGCCGCCAGGCTCAGTGGGTAGGCAGAGAGCAGCTGCCATAAAGCCTGCAGCTGGCTGGCTGAAGTTTGAGACGTGGCGTTGTGTGTGAACCTTTTCGGTGCATTCCTGCTGCGGGGCATGCCCCCCCCGCTCCCCCAGGACCCCTCAGACACGGCCCAGAGACCGGGAGCAGGAAGTGGCTGCGGGTGCGGAGCTGAGGGTGTGTTGTCGCAGCACCTCGTGGGTAGCTGTTGTGTGTCCCGAGGCACAACCAAGCGCTCTCGTGGCTGATGGCGGGAGCGGGCTGGCTGGAGGGAGCATGGGTGTGGCCGGCAGGCTGCTGGGCTCCAGGCTGCTGGACACTCAAGCTGTGCCCTGCCGGCTTGTTGCTGACTGTGCCTGGGCTGGTGGGGAGTTCTAGTGGCACAGGCGAGCCGCGTCTCCTGGGGGCTGGCTCAGGAGCAGGTGCAGGTGGCGTAGGCCCAGGCAGACTGCATGGCCTGTGGTCCCTCGCTGCCAGGGGATTCCCACACCAGGGCTGGGCAGCTGCCCTCGCTCACCTGTCTTGAATCTGCATTTTAAATAAATCTGCTTTCTTCTGGGTCTCTATCTTCTTCACCTCCTCCATCAGCTCGCTCCGGATCGTCTGGAAATTCGTCACTGACAAACCAAGAGCCTGGTGAAGCCCCGAGGGGCCCTGGGGCTCATGGGGTGGCTCCCCCTGGCGTGCTGCCTTTCCATGGGCCGTGGCTGCATAGGACACGCTGGGCTTCGTGCCCGTTGTGCTGGGCCCAGGGCCGCGGCCAGGGGTTATTTTCAAAGCAGGGCTTGTTTCTGCCTGCCTGTCCCCGCAGGGATACCGCGTGGCACCTTCTGTTAGCAGGGGCGCTCCTGGGGCCTCACGGAGTGGGGGGTCTCAGCCCCCAGCACCAGTCAGCTGTTTGGCGAACAGGTGACCACATTACACCCCCAGTGCCTCTGGGCTCGGGCCTGGAGCGAGGCTGGGAGCGCTCGCTCAGCGCCTGCAAGGGCAAGGCAGGGCCCAGACTGCGCTGTGCAGGAGAGCCAGCCAAGCAGCAGCGAGCCCCAGAGGGCCCTGCAGCCAGGGTGCAGCACCAGGCCCTTACCCGTGACTGCCACAAAGATGTTCCTGAACATGAAGGAGCCGATCAGCAGCCAGCAGATGATGTAGACGCTGCTGATGACCTTGCTCATCGCGGGGATCTTCCAGGTGTCCTGCAGCAGGGCGTACCAGTGATCCATGGTGAAGAGGATGAACAGGGTCACCAGCGTGTTGGGGAAGTCCCTGCTGGCAGAGAGAGGCTTCAGGGCAGGCTGGGCCCCGGGGGCTGGAGGGGCTGCTTTGAGGCCTGCAGGGGCCGCTGCTGCTGTGCCGGTGAAGCGGGGTGGTGCGCAGGCCTGCATGCAGCAGAGGAGGGGCTGGCAGCAGGTAGGTGTGGCCCATATGCTGGGAAGGGGACACTGTGACAGCTTGGCCCCAGCACTCTGCCATGTGCAAAAGGCAGGCCCCTCCCACGGGGGGGGCTAACCTGGTCCAAGGCCCTGACTGCCAGGGTCTATGGGCTGCCGCCTCGCGTTCCTGCCCCATGACTTCCCTCAGCGCCTCCGCCAGCCCCCCGCTGTTCGAGGGGGAAGCCATGCATGCGCATCCCAGGCAAGGCCTGAAATCCATGGAGGGGGGAGGTGCTGTCCAGCATGTGGCCCAGCATTGGGCAGCTGCTAGGCCTCCAGGTGTTCGGTTGGAGCCCAGCGCCCATGAGTACCTAGCTGTAGAGCATCAGTGTGTCCCCCAGCCTGGGGCACCCGCCTCCCACCGCTCCCCTCCTTCCAGCTTCCTCCCAGAGCAGCTCAGGAGCAGCATGGGGGGGAGAGCTGGCTCCCTTGGCCGAGGGCAGTGGCTGCCGCGGCAAGGTACCGGAAGTACACGCTGTACGCCAGGTCCGTGCGGTCGGAGCGGCTGTAGCTCTCGAAGAAAAAGATGCCGGACACGGCGAACACGTAGAAGAAGAACAGGAAGAGCAGCAGGATGAAGGTCATGGCCTGTGCCGGGGAGAAGCAGAGAGGGGGCTGGGGGCTGGATTAGACCCCGCAGCAAGGACAATGCTCAGCAACTGAGGGCTGGGCGAAGAGAGACAGGCCAGGCTCAGCCAAGGGCTGGGGGGGGTTAAAATTCACCTTGGGTGTCTGAGCGGCAGGGGCTGGGCTCTGTAACGGGCTGGTGGCAGCGTGGGAGGCTGGCGCCATGTGCCCAGGGCCAGGCTGAGTGCTGGGCGACTAACCTAGAGGGGGAGGGTGACACACATGCAGCTTCCCCCCTGCCCTGCACCTGTCAAAGCCTCCCCCTCGCTGGCCTCCTACCTTCAAGGTCTTGGCTATTGCCAGGATAATCACCCGGACTTGGTGGAACTTGGAGAAGAGCTTCAAGGTGCGGAGGACACGGAAGGCCCTGACGATCCGCATGGCGGCTATGCTGTTGGTTATGCCAGCCAGGCCCAGGAACTCGGGGATCACGGACTGTGAGCCAAGGGAACAGGGCAGCCAGAGGCCTGTGCTTAGGCCATGCTGCCTGCCCCATCCTCTCTCCCCACAGCCACTTACCAGGGCCTCAGACCACCCCCCACCCCCACATTGCAGCCTTCTCCCCAGAGGAGTGAGCCAGGCTGGTGGCAGCAGCCACCCGATGCTAGAAAGCAGGAGTCAGCCCCTCCAGAATCATGCGTGTCACCCCTGGGGGGCTGCTCCCTGAGTTCTGAGCCTTCCAGGGTCACGTCCCCCAGAGCAGAGCAGAGCTGCCCCTTTGACATGCTTTTGTGTATTATCAGCGTACGCTGTGTTTTGCCATCAGGACTCCTGGAGCTGGGAGCAGAAGGGACAACAGGTAGCCAGAAGCGGGGAGGCTGGACCATGGGTGAGGGCAGATGGGAGCATCACAAAAGCCCTGGCAGCTCAGAGGCAGCCGGGCACCGAAATACGTGAGCGCTAGTGAGCAGGCGTGGACAAAGAGCCACAGTCTCTGCGGAAGCCCCCAGCTGTGCCCATGCATTCCCCTTGGCTTCCACATCCCCGCCCCTGCACACCCCATCTCTCACCACTACGGTGATGCTGAAGTCAAAGACATTCCAGCTGCTTTTCCAGAAGTCCCTGAAACTGACGAGCCAATTCAGCAAAATCTCGGTGATAAAAATGAGGAGGATGACCCAGACGGTCACCTCTAAGGCGAGCTTCAGGCTCACTAGTCGGGCATCCACCTTGTCCGTCACCTCTGGGAAGCACAAGAGACAGCTGCTGAAGGGAGAGGGGGAGGGAAATGGTATGATGGGGTGGGGGCAGAAACTCCTTGTGTGCCACTGATGGTTCTGCGTGGCCCGTCCCAGAGGGGCCTGCCCTGCTCAGAGGCAGGCTGGACCCGGAGTCAGGGCTGCAGGTGAGGTGAACTAGGTGACTTGCCCGGGAACTCCCCGCATTTGTGGGCTGTGGCCTGTGGGGCAGTGCTGCGGCCACACGTACTCCTAAGATGCTAGTGGCAGTGGGCGCCTGCGTGGCAACATTTAGCAAAGCCGCGGCCTCCTCTGGCCCTGGCCGTAGCTCCTTGCTCATGGAGACTCCTGGGGGGGATGGGGAGGCCTGAGCAATGCTCTCCCTGCAGCCTGTCTCAATCATCCCCAGCTCAGACTGTGGCCTCCCTGGAGCAGGTGCAGGCCTCTGCCAGGCACTGCAGACAGACATAGCTTGAGTGAAAGAGCCAGGGGCAGTGTGGGAAACTGGGCTGGGAAAGGCAGAAAGAGCTGGACGCAGCCAGACTTTAGGCAGGGGGATGAGCCTGTGGGAGGAACTGGGGCCACACGTGTGCAGGGCAGAGATGCCCAGAGGCTGGTGGTCGGCTCTGAGCTCTCCCACCTGGCTTGCCATGGCCAGGCAGCAGTGACTGAGAGCAGTTGCCATGGGATGGCTGGTTGGTGGCCTAACTGATGGACAGGTGCCTACACCACAAAACCTCCACAACTTGCACCACATGGTTCTCTCCTGGGCAGCCCCCTTGCTCCAGTCATGGCCCAGCCTCCGGGGGCAGGCTGCAGAGGCCTGCGCTCACAGGCGCTCTGTATGCTCAGGCATGGAAGGGGCCGGCCTTCCGCCAGGCTGGCATGATGGGCTCACGCACGGCGGCCCTGTCTCCCTCTCACCACTTTTGACCATAAGAACCAGCATGTTGAGGAAGATGAGGCAGATGATGAAGCCTTTGAAGAAGGTGTCTGGGGTTTCTCGCTAAGAACTGTGCAGGAAGCGGGGGGGGTCATTCCATCAGGCGCGACAGGCTGGAGCACCTAGGCCTGAGTTCCCAGAGCAGCCCTATAGCTGAAGTAACAGCCCCCAAAGGCACAGGGCATCCTGTAACGCTCAAGCATCTTAGCACCCTAGAAATGTTCCCCTGACCCGGCAGAGAGGCGCTCGTGAGCTGTGTACTCCGTCAGAGGGAAGGTGTGTGGAGAAACCACCAGCCACTGGTCGCTGGGGGCCTGAGAGCACCCAGTTCCTGCCCTTTACCACTGTCCCTTCGCTACTGCCCCCCTCCCCAGCCCCTCTGGGCAACAACAGCTCATGCTCCACCCACTCCATCGGCCGGCAGGAAGCACTGGCCGCTAGAACCGCAGCGCACGCAGATGGAAAAGGGTTCTCCCGCCTAGAGCAGCCCCTAGCAGCCAGCACTCCGGGGCTTTGTCTCGTCCCAAGCACTGGGCTTCCCGCACGGCCCGTGCAGCAGGTTCTGCCGATCACTCAGAGGCCCAATGGCAGCGGCCAAGGATACTGTGCAGGACCCAGGAGGCCCACATGGCCGCGGGAGGCCAGCGGCTGCAGCGCACACGGATGCGATTGCGGAGGCGTTTCTCAGGGGTGATGATGCTGTTCCTCACTGGGGTGATGTTGAAACGAACCAGCTGGTGGTGGTCTGTGAGCATCAGCTTCCTCCGCTTCCTGGGCTCTACAGGGAACAGTGACACAGACGCCTGCCCGGGGCTTCCCGGAGGGCCTGCCAGCTTTCCAAGGTGGAAGGCGAAGTGGCACGGACCAGTCCCCAGGCAGGACAGCCAAAGAGCGTTTCGTCTCGCTCAGTAAGCAGAGGGGCAGAATGGCTGCAGTGGGGATCCCTGGGGGAGCGCCGCAGGGGCAGGAAAACAGGCATTTTGGCCCAGGTCCTCAACGGTATTTAGGCCCCGCACATGCCTCCATTTCCATTCGTCTTGAGGCTTTCCCACGCTGGCTGTGGAGAGGGAGTCGGGAGAGCAGCTCGCCCCAAGCCCAGGACAAGGCCGCAGCCTGGCTGCAGCCCAGCCAGGTCGCATGGGTGTGGCGGAAAGCAGATCAGCCCGGCACCTCCAGCACGCTAGCTGTGGAGTCAAAGCTCGGTTAATGGCAGCAGCCCGGCTCTGGGGCAGAGACGGCCCCGCAGCGTGGGCACCCGGTCACGCCTGGCAGGGAGGGGGCTCAGCCCAGCTCCTCCTTC
Organism: Pelochelys cantorii; assembly: GCA_032595735.1. NCBI lineage: Eukaryota > Metazoa > Chordata > Testudines > Trionychidae > Pelochelys > Pelochelys cantorii. The sequence continues at coordinate 47,606,623 of CM064338.1, read as the reverse complement.
CTGGCCCCCCTCGCAGGGTCCCGCTGCTGCTCTTACCGAGGAAATCCTGGATATTGTGCCGGGGGATGGCATGGCTCAGCCCCTGAAGGTGGTCGATCAAGTAGAAGGTGTAGATAAGCTTGGAGCGAATGGCGTCAGCTCGGGGAAGCAGCATAAACGAGGAGCCGACTTTGCTTTGGGAAGCATCCTCTGGGCTCTGCAGAGAGAGAGAGCAGCAGCGTGGAGCGGTGGGGAGAGGGAGACCCCAAGGAGAGCTCTTACCTGGGGGTTCATGAGTCCAGCTTGGCTCTCCGCCTTGTTCCCCGCGCACCCAGAAGGTTCTTAGCTGTAACATCACAGAACTCTGCAGTGACCTCACAGCCTGCGCTCAAGGAGGGGCCGCGGTGGGCAGAAGCCGATTTCCTCTTTAACGCAGTCGGGATGGCTGGGGTCAGTGTTCCTTGTGAAGCCTGCTTGGTTTGTCACTTTCCTCTATTTAAAGTGTCACAGCTGCTGGCCAATCAGTGTGTGACACCAGTAGCTCCTGCGATTCACAAGTTAAAACATTACACTCCGCAGAGCACCAGGCGTCAGTGCCTCCAGTCAGAACACACAGGAAATATGAGGGACGTGAACAGGTAACCGAGTAATAGTTAACCATTATCTGGGAGCAGCCCTCTGCCTGCGGACCGGACCGCTGCGGGCGGAGGGCTGCCGGCTCCATCACCAGCCTTGCACGGGGTGGGGAGCCATGGGAGGGGGAGCTGTGGGCTTGCGGGCTGGGCGTCAGCAGCCTCGCAGGGGAAGAGGAGGTGGGGGAAAGACGCACCTGGAAGAGGAAGGGCTGGATTGGAGTAGGACTGCTGGGCCCTAGCCTGCAAGCCCGCACAGGCTGGGAGCCAGCTGCTCAGCATGATCAGAAGTAGCCAGGCTAGAGCAGCCCTTGCCCACAGTGCAGGGGCCGCTTCAACCTGGCCATGGCAGATGGGGCGTTCCAGCAGGCTGGAAATGCCCCCCCACCTGCCCACATTGAATCAGTTAATCAACCAGGATTTTACACCCCTAGTAAGTGTCCTTCGAGCACACTCTGACGTGCCCAAGCAGCGTTTGTCTTACGTTCCTATCTGTACATTTCTTTAATCACCACCGGAAATGTTTGACCGGTTTGTCTGTGTGTGTCACCGTGTGTGTCTGTATGTGGTGACATCAACATTTGCCAGCATGTACTGATGGCAAAAATCAAACCCTACGCAGGAATATTGACTGTGTATCTGCTCTTCAAATGTAGCTTCCTCTGGGTAACCGCCACCACACACGATGTTTTCCATCTAGATTGGAGTGGGCAATCAAACAGTGGCAGTTTGCCAGGGTTAGCTCCAGGTGGGTCGCCACCGCATTTACCTGCGCCTCTGCAGGTATCAGCTCTTGCAGATCACGATTCCCAGCCAATGGGAGCAGCAGAAAGCGGTGCAGACTGGGACATTGCTTCCTGCTGCTCCTGCTGGCCGGGAACAGCTTTCTGCAACCAGTGAGAGCTGTGATTGCCAGTACCTGCAGGGGCACAAGTACCAATAGCAGTGGGGGCCAGCCAAGGGCTAACCCTCGCAGACCAGATTCAGCCCACAGGCCAATATTTGCCCACCCCTGGTCTTGATAGCTGGTGTGGGAAGGGCCTATTCACAGCAATGAGCCATTAGGGAAAACAACAGGCCTTAGGAAAATCATATCTCCCACCTGTCGAGCCATCCCGAGAGCTCTACGAGCAGTGCGTAAGCAATGGCTGCTGTGACTCTACAAGGACACGTCACCAGGCCACAGGGCTCTGGGCTCCATCTGGGAGGCCTGTGTTTTCCCACAAACTGGGCTGGGGCTGCGCTTTGGAGCAAAAGGCTCCTGCCATAGGCTACAGCGACACAAGGCGGGAGCGGCAGCATCCACGGTTCTCCAGCCCCGCCCAGAGGCATCTGGAAACCCCTGGAGCAAAGACTGGGGAGGGGCGGGGGGATGCTGAGCCAGCCTACAAGGATTTCTTGTCTGTGCACCAAAGACCTGGGGCTTCCAAGCTGTAAAGCAAGTGCAGTTTGCCCTTAAGAATCTGCAGCTGTTTGTGTTATTTCTCAGGGTTAGAATCTGCTATTCTTACTCAATCTTTTTAGTACATTACACTTATGTTTGTGTTTTTGTTTATTTGATAAGTAATCTGCTTTGATTTGATCAAAAGCTATCTTTTGAAGTTAATAAACTTGTTTTTCTTTTAATCTAAACCAATGGGTGTTGACTGGAGGCCTTGGGGAAAATGTATACTTGCCTACCACATGGATTCACCAAGGGCAAGTCATGCCTGACCAATCTGATTCACTTCTATGATGAGGTAATTGGCTCTGGAAGTCAATGGATGTGATATACCTTGACTTTAGCAAGGCTTTTGATACGGTCTCCCACAGTATTCTTGCCAGCAAGTTAAGGGAGTATGGATTGGATAAATGGACTGTAAGATGGATAGAAAGCTGGCTAGACTGTTAGGCTCAACGGGTAGTGATCAGTGGCTCGATGTCAGGTTGGTGGTCGGTTTCAAGCAGCATGCACCAAGGATCAGTTCTAGGGCTTTGTTCAATGTCTTTATTAATGACCTGGATGAGGGGATGGATTGCACTCTCAGCAAGTTTGCGGATGACACTAAGCTAGGGGGAGAGGTAGACACGCTGTGGGGCAGGGATCGGGTCCAGAGTGACCTAGACAAATTGGAGGATTGGGCCAAAAGAAATCTGATGAGGTTCAACAAGGACAAGTGTAGAGTCCTGCACTTGGGACGGAAGAATCCCAAGCATTGTTACAGGCTAGGGACTGAATGGCTAAGTAGCAGTTCAGCAGAAAAGGACCTGGGGATTACAGTGGATGAGAAGCTGGATATGAGTCAACAGTGTGCCTTTGTGGGATGGTTTAGTTGGGGATGGTCTTGCTTTGGGCAGGGGGCTGGACTCGATAACTCCTGAGGTCTCTTCCAGCCCTGGGATTCTATGATTCACAAGTGTGTATTGTTTTCTTCATATTGATGGAGAGGAGGACCGGGTATTAGACCAGTGGTGGGCAACTTGTGGCCCACTGGGATTCTATGTGTGGTCCACAAGACATTTTATTTACCCTTGTGCCCATGCACAAGGTTACCGTTTTTTCTGCTCTTGTTCTCCTAACAGTATTACAAAGGTGACGCACCAGTTCAATGGGCACACCCCGCAATCTAGGTGCGCAAGCGCTGTGAGCAAAACTGCCCTATCCAGGAAGACCGTCTTGGTTACGACAATCTCGCGGCCCACTGCGATGAAGGAGGGCCTCTCCTGCGGCCCACTCACTAGGCTAGGTTGCCCCTCACTGTATTAGACTCATATACTGGCCAGATTTGCCTAGGGCAGGCTGGCACTGCTCTGGGCCCCCAGGCTGGGAAACTGGTGGTTAGAGAGCCTGCACATAACTGCAGCTAGTGTTCCCTGCCTGACCTGTGTGTTTGCTGGAGAGCTTGGCAGATTATCACAGCAGCACAGTGTGAAAGGGAGTCCAGGCTGGTGGGTTAGAGAGCTCAGTGGTACCCCACTTTCAGATGGCACCCCAGGGGAACCTGATGTAAAGGGATTAAAAATGCTCGACACACCTCTCTCTCACCTAAACGCATACCAGCCCTGAGTAGTACCCAGGCAGGCCTAGTTTCTTCAGATACCCCCAGTGGGTGCTTGTGTCTTAGTCTGGTTCCTCTAAACCAGGGGTGCTCAAGCAGGGTACGCAGAGATCTCCCAGGGGACTTCAACTCACTGAGATATTTACCTAGTTAGTTTTACAGTTGGCTACGTAAAAAGCACTATCAGTCAGCACAAATTAACCAAGTGATTGTATGAAATTTTATACTGCTCTGTATACTATACACTGAAAAGTAAGTACAATATTTATATTCCAGATCATGTATTTTATAATTATATGGTAAAAATTAGAAAGTCAGCAGGTTTTCCAGTAGCAGTGTGCTGTGACACTTTTGTATTTTTATAAGCAAGGAGTTTTTAAGTGAAATGAAACTTGGGGTGCACAAAATACAGTCACCTAAAAAGGCTGAGAGCCGCTACTCCACACAACATCCTCTCTCAATGTTCCTCTATAAACAACTCTTGGCTTTTTGATCTTGCTAGTTCCTGGACTTTGACCCTCCTGGTCAAAACCAGTTTCATAACTTGGCTGGAGCATGGAGGTGGACTCTTCAGCGCTTAGTAGTTTGGACAGTCTTGCTTAACAACCCTGAAGTGTTTACCAAGGGGTGAGGCTTTCCATGATCCTTTGTTTCCCTTTGCCTTTGTTTTTCCTGATAGCCCTCTAATTCAACTAAACAAACATATTCATGCAGTGTATATTCCACTAACCTTATCATAATCCTACTATATAAATCCACAGCACACCCGCATTGAATACAATGTGCAGATCTGCTCACCACATTTTAGAAAAGATACATTAGAATTGGAAAAGGTACAGAGAAGAGCAACAAAAAGGATTTAAGAGTATGAAAAGAGGAGAGATTGAAAGGACCGGGGCTTGGACTAAGAGGGAATAGGGTAGAGGCCTATAACATGCAATCTTAGAATCCTCTGGTTGGAAGAGACCTCAGGAAGCCATTGGATCCAACCCTTTGCTCAAAGCAGGACCAATCCCAACTAAATCATCCCAAGGGACTTAAAAACCTTTGTGGTGGAGCATTCACCCCCTCCCTAAGGAATTCTATCCAGTGCTTCCCCACCTTCCTAGGGAAATACTAATATCCAACCTGGACCTCCCCCACTGCAACTTGAGCCCATTGCTCCTTGTTCTGCCACCTGCCCCCACTGAGACCAGCCTCTCTGGAACCCCCTTCAGGAAGTTGAAGGCTGCTCTCAAATCCCCCCTCACTCTTCTCTGCTGCTGATTAAATAAGCCCCAATCCCTCAGTCTCTCCTCGTAGGTCATGTGCTCCAGCCCCCTCATCATCTTCATTGGCCTCCATAGTGGGGGCCCAGAACTGGACGCAATACTCCAGATGTGGCCTCACCAGTGTTGAATAAAGGCTACCAGCTCCCCAGGGCAAGTGGCCCTTCCAGGCCCACCCCGGTTGCCATGGCTACCCGCTCCCCAGGGCGGGTAGCCATTCCACGCCCACCCCGGTTGCCATGGCTACCCGCTCCCCAGGGCGGGTGGCCCTTCCAGGCCCACCCCGGTTGCCATGGCTACCCGCTCCCCAGGGCAGGTGGCCATTCCACGCCCACCCCGGTTGCCATGGCTACCAGCTCCCCAGGGCAGGTGGCCATTCCACGCCCACCCCGGTTGCCATGGCTACCCGCTCCCCAGGGCGGGTGGCCCTTCCAGGCCCACACCGGTTGCCATGGCTACCCGCTCCCCAGGGCGGGTGGCCATTCCACGCCCACCCCAGTTGCCATGGCTACCCACTCCCCAGGGCAGGTGGCCATTCCACGCCCACCCCGGTTGCCATGGCTACCCGCTCCCCAGGGCAGGTGGCCATTCCACGCCCACACGGGTTGCCATGGCTACCAGCGCTCCAGGGCAGGTGGCCATTCCACGCCCACCCCGGTTGCCATGGCTACCAGCGCTCCAGGGCAGGCCGCCGATCCAGGCCCACACTGGTTGCCATGACTACAGAGCCATCCCGAGGCGGCGCGCCTCAGCCAGCTCTGCGGCAACCACGGCGAGGAGTGGTCGCCCAGACTATTTATAGGGCACACGAATGAGGGGCGGGGACTCTGAGTTCCACAAGCCCCGCCCACCTCCGTGACGCGCCACTCGGGTGCCAATGGGGGGCTGCCACACTGCAGATCCGGTTCGGGGGGCGGGATTTCCGGTCTTGTCGCCGCCGCAGACGAGTCGGGCCGCCGCCGCGGAGGAAGCGAAGCAGGAGCCGCCGCCCGGACCGAGCCGCCCGCCCGCCATGGCCCTGCCCCTGCCCCTGCCCGGGGCGCTGCTGCTGCTCCTGGCCCTCGGCCCCCGGCCGGGCCGCGCCTCCGACGTGCTGGAGCTCGGGGACTCGGACTTCGAGAGCGGCCTGGCCGAGCGGCCGGGGCTGGTGCTGGTGGAGTTCTACGCGCCCTGGTGAGCCCGGCTGAGCCGCCCGCCGCCCGCCGCCCGCCACGGGGCTGCTAGCGCGGCCGCTTCCCGCCGGCTGGGGGGCCTGCTTTGACTTGGCTGGAAAGCAGGGTTGTGTCTGCCTGGCGCTGGTGGATGCGCCCCAGGAGCGGCCCCCTTTCCTGCACCTGCGGGAAGTGGTGCGTTCTCTTCCGCAAGAGCTTGCCGGCTGTCTGCACTGCCCGAGCGGTCTTCCCGCAGTAAATGTACAGTACCGCGCTGCAGAGCAGGGCTTCTTCCGCAAGAGCTATTCCTCTCCCCGCGAGGAATAAGCCCTCTGTGCAAGAGCGCCTCCACAAGAGGCCAGCGTAGCCAGGCAACATGCATTTCTTGCACAAGAAGCCCCTATGGTTGAAATGTCCATCAGAGCTTTCTTGCGGAAGAGAGCGTCTGCGCTGGCATGGATGCTCTTGGGCAAAAGCACATGCCAGTGTAGACGCTCTTTTGCGGAAGCGTTCTTGTGCAGAAACTCTTCCAGAAGAGAGTTCTTAAGCAAGAAGTTGTCAGTATAGATGTAGCCTTATACTTCTGAATTGGTATCCGGCTTCGGAAATACACAGTACTTCCTAATTTTCACATATTAAAAGCAAAACATCCCCTTGACTCTATGGAATAGTGAATGGCAGCAGCTCACTGAGTACATTTATGTAGCCAAATCAATGTATTAATACCTTGTTTGTGACAAGTGGAGCAGCAAATCTTGGTCACTTATATGGATTCTTTTGAATTAAGGAAAAATGGACAGGCTTTCATTTGTGCTTGAGGAAGAGAGCAAAAGAAACCTAGGATGTCTAGGAACTTTTGAACTAGGTATCATGGATATAGTCCCCTTTGTTCTGTGCCACTGGATTTTGCAATATATATCTCAGTAAACATTGCCAAAAGATGGAAAGCTATAATGTGTCATGGATAATGTTATTGGCAACAGAAGATGTTTGACTAATGAAGCCATTTTGTTAGTGTGGGTTACTGATTAGCTGGGATGATAAAATAGAGGTTTATTTTTACTTTCAGTTCTGTATGGACTTACTCAACTGCCAGGATTATTAAAATCAATTTAATGTATCTGCTGTTGAAAACTACAGAAGTTTGTAAACTAGAAAGCAATTCGCTGTCTAAGAGCTGCAAATACAACTTGCCATGTGTTTCAGGCCTGTATTATGCATCAAATTTTATTGTGATCCTATAGCTAGCATACTGAGGATTAAGTTATGGTATAGTCAGGTATTAGTGTGTGTATCTTAAGTCTTATTCCTGTGTCTCTTAGCCTGAAATGAATAGAAAGTGAGGACATGGCAAGTCCATTTGCAGTAGCTAAATGTCTTGACTGGATGATTGATTAATACTGGATTTCAGACTTAACTCCTGCCCACTGAGATGACTAGAATTAAGTTAGGGTTGTTGAGCAGTTTCAGGAAGACAAGAACATGCTGGAATATATTCTAGTGAATACAGTAATACTTCTGGGAAGATCAACATGTTGTTTTCTTCCCACTCTGCTCCAAGAGTGGAACTCAAAAATATTGGGAGGAATAATGTCCATGTGACTTACCCATTTCTTTCCCTCAGTTTTTGTCTGAGCTCCAAGCTGAAAATCCTTGGAAGCCTCATTGTTTCTGTGCAGGCTGTTAGGGTCAGTTGTCTGTGGCCCTGTGGCAATCCTTTGTAACTGGAAACGTGGCATCTGCCCAATTGTGGGGAGGCATTTCTTTGTAATCTGTCACTTCCTTTTCAGGTGTGGGCACTGCAAACGACTAGCCCCTGAGTATGAGGCTGCTGCTACCAGACTGAAAGGAATTGTCCCTCTTGTAAAGGTGAGGACCTGGCCTGCGTTAACTGTTCTGTGGCAGGTTACCTGGTCTGACTGGGCTGGAATGTTCTTTGTGGTGGATTTAAATGGTGTTTGGTGCAGGCAGATTTGATACTTGTGCTTGGGGGTGTGCCCTGACTAGTGTTTCCATGGAGATTTGGGGTCTGACTTAATTTTCTCTGTTTCATAAATGTGAGGGTGTGGGTTTCTGTTCTGCTTCATTTTGAGGGAATGGTCTACAGCAGTCCCGTGTGAGTCCCTGTGGCAGGGGTGTCTGTATCCTTCCCCCAGCCCTTGCTCCACCTCCTCCTGCCCCTACTTTGCCCTTTCCCCATTGCATCCCTACCCCCAAGGGAAGTGGCCTTGGGGATAACCGGGGGCCTGGCGCAGGGTGGCAGCAGGGGTTAGGCTCCCCTGCACTCCCGGCAGCAGTGGGAGCTGCAGGAAGCAGAGCAACACAGCAGTCTTTGCTGTGCCGTTCTCTCCACTGCACTGCCCAGGCTGGCAGGTGGGGCTGGGTGGAGTGCAAGGAGACCCCTCGGAGCTCCCCTCCTGCGGCCCTGCCTGCTGGTCCATTAGGAGGATTCAAAGAGTGGTATTGGCCTTGAGGTAAACTGAGTTTGAGAGCCCTGGGCTACAGGGCTGAGAGTGGTCCTGCCCCAGACCATAAGTATATCTCCCCCCATGGGAGGCAGCGTTGTACAAGTAGTTTGCTGTCTGTAGAGCCCTGGACCCGCAGCTGCAGAAAGGAGCTGTGGCTTTCTGCATTCACACCTGCAGCTGCGGAGCCCTGCAGCTCTAAAGCAGATCTCCGCAGATTTGCAGGGCTGCAGCTGCCTGGAGAGCTCTGGGCATTCATCGCTCTTGGATAGGAGGGGTCAGTTCCTATACAAGGCAAGCTGCAAAGCCTGTCCCTTTACTGTTGGAATGAAATACACTTTTTTGCACACAAGTACCCAGGACTCGAGACAGACAAGGGCTGTGTATCTGTGGTAAATGACACTCTCAAACCCTGGGTTTAGGGGGTTGGGAGGCCTTCTAATGTACTTGCCTCTCCTGCCCTTCCCCCTGCAGAATCCAGAATACTAGGAAGGAGTCTGCATGCCTGCGTGCAAGCAAACTCCCTCTCTATTAACTGGTGACGGAGAAGCCCTTGGAGGCCCGACTCAGCTTATTCGAGCTGGCCAACGCAGAGATGTGCATACAGCACTGCTGGGAGGCAGGTGGCTGCTTTCAAGGGAAGCTTTCTCATGAGGAGGAGGTTAAGAAGTGCACGGAGCCCTAATCACTGTTTGACTAGTACAGCTCCACTAAGCCAGTGCCTCACTGTAGTTGTCTTCTCATCTGCCCTGTTCCTATTGACTCCTGTTGGCCCCGCTGGGCTTTCTTCTGTTTCAGCCATCTCTAGGCACTGTTACATTGGCTGCTTGAACGTCAGGGTGCACTTCAGTGTGTCTCAGTCTTCCAGAATGTGCTTCCCTAGCCATGTTAGCCAGGCTAACTGTCTTCAGATTTCCCAGCCACCCCGTGGGTGCATAGATCTGGCCTAGAAGCTTCCGGAGCATGGGTACCGTCGGCTGCAGATATATCCGTGTTTCTCTGCTCCGTAAGGAAGCTGCCATGTGCAGAGGTTCTCATTTGTGCTGCGTACTGACACTGCAGGACTGTGGCGGTATTAAGGAGCAGTATTTCTCTTCCGCAGGTTGACTGTACAGCAAACTCAAACACCTGTAACAAATATGGCGTCAGTGGCTATCCTACTCTGAAGATTTTTAGAGATGGTGAAGAGGCAGGGGCCTATGATGGTCCCAGGACAGCTGGTAAGGAACAGCCTACTCCTTGATTGAACTTGACCTGTTGCCATGGAGGCGGGAGCATCCTGGCTGCATGGCCAAGAGTTACTAGGCTCGACTTGTCTGTGTGATGGGTGAGGGAGATGGGGTGGAAGCAGTGTTCCCTGTAGACGAGGGATGTGAATGGTTAACCAGTAGGGGCTATTCCAGCCCAGTGGCCAGAACAGCCCTTGTCTGTGCGGGTTAACCAGTTAAATGTGATGTTTAACTGGTTAACCAATGAAACGGGGTTTTACATCCCTCTGGTAAGCCGAACACTTGGGCAGACGCTCAGGAGAGATTCAAATGCCACCCAGCTGATTAGCAGAGTGCCCGTGGCATGTGTTTCTGCTGGTGGTGCACAGCTGCACATGTTGTGATGCACAGAACAAAATGAATTCCACGCATGGTGGAAAAAGTAGAGGGACATTGGATGGAAGCCTTGGGTACCTGAGTATTTAATGGGTTCCTGGTAAAGATGAGGCATTGCCGTAGGGATGTAAGCGACTGGTTGCTTCCCCCTCCTTGCCACCTCTATCAGAAAGAGGCAGCAAGGGGAGGGAGTATTGAGGGGGGGAGCCCGCTTAAAAGCTGGTTCCCTCCAGCTCCTGAAATGTACAAGAGTCCCCAGCACAGCGCTTCTGCCTTTTGAAGTGTAGCAACAGCCAGGCAGGCTCTTGCTACATTTCAAAGCGGATGTGCCCTTATCAGCTAATTGAATAGTTAATGGAAATTCCATTGAGTATTCAATTAGTTGATTGATCTAACTGTAACATCCCTACACTGCTAGCCTACCTTGCCTGCAGCATGAGGCCAGCTGTGGGAGGGCTGAAAGCATGGGAAGGAGGGAACAGGTGTTGCCTTTTTGTACCAGGTTAATGAAGTTATCTGCCTAGTGTCTAAATTCCACTGCAGTACACCTGCTGCCCAAGGCTCCTTGTTGAGAACCACTGCATTAAGCAACCAGGGGGCATGCACACTCCAGGAGGAAGGCAGAGTGGGTGTATCAACATAGCTAGATATTTGCCTAGTTTTAGAGCACGTACATGAAAATCACTAGCAAAGTTAGTAGAAACTAAGATTTTCCATAGACAACAATTTGTTTATACTGATCTGTGTCCTATACACTGAAATGTAAGTACAATATTCCAATTGATTTATTATAGGTAAAAGTGAGTCAGCATTTTTCAGTAAGTGGGCTGTAACATTTTTGTATTTTTGTCTAATTTTGCAAGCAACTAGTTCTTAAGCAGGGTGAAATTTAGGGCATGCAAGACACAATCTGACTCCTGAAAGGGGTACAATAATCTGGAAAGGTTGAGAGCTGCTAGCTTAGTGCTCCAAGGTCAGAATTCAAAATATATACAAAGACGCTATTGATGTAACCCCTTGTGATGAGCATCGCAGCATAACATTTAGCTGGTTAAAATCCAGTTAAGCTTGTTACATACCTCGCAGACTTTGCAACTCATTGAGAAGGAGTAGGAGGTGAACAGGTCCTGCGGGGGTGTTCGTGCTCTGGGAGTCCTCTATGGATCTCTTCCAGCTCAACTGGCTTTCATAGCAGTTCCACAGTGCGACTGGGATGCGTACCTGTTTGCTTTGAAACTTGGCTGGGGTCCCGTTTAGTTGAACAGGCAGGTGGACAGGGATTGTTTCTGCACCTAGAAGCTTGGAATCCACCTAGAACTCCATAAAAGCCATCATTCTAACACTGCTGTGTACTTCTCTTCCTCCTTTCTCAGATGGGATTGTCAGTCACCTCAAGAAACAGGCAGGGCCTGCCTCAGTGGCTCTCCGCTCTGTGGCAGACTTTGAGAAATTCATCAGTGACAAAGATGCTTCTGTGGTGGGTGAGTAGCATGGGCCAACACAGCCTCTAAACCACATTGGAGACCTCATCCTGGGGGAGACCTGCCTTTCAAGTCTGCCAAGGACTTACAAAGCAAGTTGCTACTGCTCTCAAGCTTGTAAATAGCAAGAGATCGACTCCTCCTTGAGCGTACCCATTTAGCAGTCCCCTCCCCCCACTCTCCACTGAAAGCTCATTGCTTTGGGCTCTTGGAGCCACACGTGAACATCAAGGATCATATCGCAAGCTGCCCCGCACAGAGTATCCTGATTTCAGGTCATGATCTGACCACCCCAAAACACTCGTGCACTGACACCCACTCTAACTGGGTAAGGATTGTAGATCCGTGTTTCTTAATCTTTGGGGTACCATGAAGGGGCTTGCTAAAATGTTAGGGTCTGGCACCGATCTACAAACCAGCCATTGAGGAAACCCTGCCTTAGGCAGAGGTGTCCAAAAGCTGTCCGGAGGGGTCACCAGTATAGCTGGTGAAATAGCCCAGCACCAGCATTTCTGAGGCTAGTAAGGATGAGAAGGCAAGCAGTGAGATTAGCTGAGAATACTGCCTTGGTGTGCAGAAAGGTTGGCTTTTTCCTTCAGAGTAAGGGTTAGTGGTGTCGGAGTATAACCGTTTAACCAATAAGCCTCAGCTTACCGGTTAACGGTCTGTCACGCTCAGCCGGCTCCTGGGGAGGGCAAGGGCTGCGGCTGCTAAGCTGAGGATTGGTCTGGCTCCTGCTGGCACACAGAAGGAAGGAAATGCTGGTCTGTTCTCTGCCCAGCTCAACCTCCTCTATTCAGCAAGGAAGAGCCCGTTCGGAAGGGACAGATTCTTAGGCAGACAGGGTCAAGTCTGACAGTGAACCAGTGTCTGAGGCAGAGATTCTGCAGGGTCACTGTCTCGCTTTGCTCCAGGCTTCTTCAAAGATGCATTTGGTGACGCGTATTCAGAGTTCATGAAAGCAGCTAGCAACCTGCGAGAGAGCTACCGGTTTGCACACACCAGTGAAGAGGAGCTGATCCAGAAATATGAGCCAGATGGCGAGTAAGTGGCTCTGGACCCATGGTTGTACTGTGGGAAATGAGTTCCATTCTCTTTGCCTTCGAGCGAGGCCAGCTGTGTTACTCTTTCTAAAATTAGCCCTGCTGGGCCCTTGGGAACAGCCTTGGACCAGCCTGGCTACATCCTGCTCTTGGGCCCTTGAGCCCCCAGAACCAGGAGCTACTGCGAGTGGGTCGTGTTTCTGTGGAGGGATAGGGGAGAGAAGCTGACCGAGAAACACACCTGTAAAATCACCATGAGGCCTGCTGAGCTGGTGTTTGTCTCAGACTCCTGCCTCCCGTGGAAAGTTGCTACTGCAGGAGGACCCAGACTGTTTTTTCCTTTATGATCTGCCCTGTTCTTCCCTTGTCACCATGGGGCAGAGGAGGGGGGATGCCAGACATCTTGTCCGAACCTGGGCCACTTCTGGGTGGCTGAGATACAGATAGCTTTGGGCAGCCCCTGGATGAGCCCATAGTGTACTCCAAAAGGCTGTAGCAGGTCTGGGGGTCTACAACTCTGCTGCTCACTTACCCCAAGGCTGCTAGTTCCTCAGTTGTTTCACCTGTTGTTTCACCTGCTCCCCATCTCTGCTCAGGGGTCTTGTCTTATTCCGTCCCCAACACCTGGCAAACAAATTTGAGGACAGCACTTTGAGGTACACCGAGGACAAAATCACCAGTGGCAAGGTCAAGAAGTTTATCCAGGAGAACATGTGAGTGATACCTCCCTTCTGTCCCAGGCCTAGGGTGGGTGGCTTGTGGATACCTACTGCTGCGGGCCCATCGTTTACTCTCTGCTGGGTTTTCCTCTGCGCTCACAGTGGCTGCTGGGCATCGAGCTGGCATTCCAGGCGCCTGGCTTGCTCGTTCAGTGTAGGTCAGTGTTTGTAACGCGCAAGAGTAGGTCCCTAATCTGATCCAAACCCAGGTGTGATTGGCCAGCCACAGTAGCAGAATCTGAATGGACCTGATGCACAAATGAGCTACCTGGAAGAAAATGCTTCTCAGGCCTGCTGGATATCAGCAATTCTCAGGCCTGGGATCTTGGCTGAGAGCAGGCTTGGTGAGCTGCAGGTTCTAACCACTGCTTTTGTTGCTAGCTTTGGCATCTGTCCACATATGACAGAAGATAACAAAGACTTGATCCAAGGGAAGGACTTGCTGGTGGCGTATTATGACGTGGACTATGAGAAGAATGCCAAGGGCTCCAATTACTGGCGCAACAGGTAAGCAGAGGAAGGTGGATCCGCCTCCAGTCTTCCTCCCCTCGGCTGTGCACTGGTTTGGGTGGGTCCTGTTTGTGTGGCAGAATGCTGCCTCCCGTGTGGAAACTTGGGAATCACGTTGGACTCCGGTAAATTCTGCCTTCGCATGGCTCTGTCCGCAGGCCGTGCTGCCTCTGCAGCCAGGAGTTACAGGCCCTCCTCCTCCTGACTCTGGAAGACTGGCTCTCCCAGCTCATGCGTCTGCAGCAAGCAGTTGGTATTTCCATAGCGGGGCAGCCAGCTAGTGTGCGTGCAGCACAGTGTAGGCAGAGCATTTAACTCGCTGAGGCCACCCTTCTCAGGAGCTCTGCCGCCTTTTGCTCTCTGTCTGCACACTGAGGCTCGGGCCAGGAGGCTTACGCTCACTGCCGTGCTTTGTACTCCTATCGCTGGGACTCTGCTGAAGATGCAGAGCTGCTGCCGCCAGGGCCCTGCTTGGTCGGAGCTGACGGAGGGGCTCGGGGACATTACATGCAGAAGAAAGGCTCCTTGCACTATGCATTGGGAGATCCCTAGGCTACACCCAGCTTAGTAGCATGGTTTGTTCTTTCCTGCTTCTACTGGATTTTCCTGTTACTTCTCTGCAGAACCTCCGACCCACAGCTCCCCCACAAATTCTTGTCTCTGGCTGCTCGTGATCAGCTGGGAAGAGGCGGTGCTCTTCCTCTCCCCACCTGATCTTGTCGTGGGAGACTGTTCAGTGTCTGTAGATGTAACAGCACCATTTCCTCTGCTTTCCTCAGAGTGATGATGGTGGCGCAGAAGTTCCTGAATGCGGGACACGTGCTGCATTTTGCTGTTGCTAGTCGAAAAACTTTTGGCCATGAGCTTTCCGAGTTTGGCCTGGACAGCAGCACAGGCGAGGTTCCTGTCGTTGCCATCCGAACCGCCAAGGGAGAGAAATACGTCATGCAGGAGGAATTCTCGTAAGTCCTGGGCTTCGTGCCCCCTTGGGTCCAGTCCCAGGCAAAGCCTCTGCTGGCCTTGCTGGGAGGAAACCTGAGCTGCATGTGGTGTGGCAAGGCAGTAGCAGTGGCTGTAGCCCACGCCTGCCAGTGGGCCCTTACAGGCTGTGGAAGGGTTATGTTAGGTGCTGCAAGCTCGAGGGGTTGCGGTTTAATTCCAAGACACACAAGGTAGAGACTGGGGTAGAAAATGACAGCGCTGAACTTTACTGAAAACCCAGGGTGTGGGACATTGCCGGGTGCCTGTTCCCCCAGTAAGTCAGGCATGCCTGCTGCCCACGTTTTCCAACCCAGGAGATGAGCTGCAGGCTGAGTGGCCATGTGGCTCTTGGACCCTGCATCATCGGGGGGAGGCACAGTCCTGGGTTTAGCACAGAGGCTCAGGAGCCGAGCAGCTTTCTGGGTGTGCTGCTGTCTGTGGGCAGAACAAGCTGTCTTGGAACGTGTGGGCGTGTTGGCTAGTGCTGGTGGCAGAATGGCTCTGAAGTGTCACCTGTGTTTGCTTTGTAGCCGTGATGGGAGAGCCCTGGAGAGATTCTTGCAGGACTACTTTGCTGGCAGCCTGAAGAAATACCTGAAATCGGAGCCCGTCCCCGAGAGCAATGACGGCCCTGTGAAGGTGAGTGCTGCTCGGCCCAGGGCCACGTGGCTGTGGCCCCCAGCTGGGACTGTGCATGTGGAGCTTTCTGGGCTGGCTCCCAGGCTACCACATGGGGCTGCTACTCCAGAGAATGCAATCTGCAGGTGCTGGTCGCTGAAAACTTTGAGGATGTTGTCAATGCGGAGGGCAAAGATGTTCTGATCGAGTTCTATGCACCGTGGTGTGGCCACTGCAAGAACCTGGAGCCCAAGTACAAGGAACTGGGAGAAAAGGTAGGCCTGGAGCCCTTGCCTGTCAGCTGTGCGTGCAGCAGGCATCCCACAGATCGCGCAGTCCCAGGGGCCCGTGCTCAGCTGGCAAGAGCCCGGCTGGTCTGACTGCCTGCCGAAGGGACCTCCTGACAGCTCTCTAAACGACACTGGCCAGGAAAGTCAGCTACTCCTGCCTTCTCCTGATGCTGGAAGTCAGGCGGCACCTAGAGTGTCTCCTTTGAGCCTGTCTGGAGAA
Organism: Pelochelys cantorii; assembly: GCA_032595735.1. NCBI lineage: Eukaryota > Metazoa > Chordata > Testudines > Trionychidae > Pelochelys > Pelochelys cantorii. The sequence continues at coordinate 47,590,624 of CM064338.1, read as the reverse complement.
TGGTGTTGATGGTGGCCATGGCACAGCGGCGTTCCCTGGCCAGTAACTGGCCCCGAGTGGCAGCAGGTCCCTGTCCTTTTCCCAGTCCCTCCTAGACAGACGCCTGCCCGTCCTGGGGTGTTACATTAATCGACTAGTTGCTGGATTTTCCATCGAGTAGTCAATAAGTGAGGGAGCCACAGCGGGGTTAGCTTCTGGGCTGGGCCCTACCTTTTAAACGTATTGAGAGCTGGCAGGCTCTTACACATTTTAAAGGCAGAGGCACAGCAGGGGGGACCCTGTGCAAGTCCGGACAGCTGATTGCAGGCTTGCACCCAGTCCCCGCTTCCCCTGCCCCTGTGGAGATGGTGCTGGGGGGAACCAGTTTTTAAGCCAGCTCCCCCCCGGCACTGGCTCCTGCTTCCCTCCCTCCCTCTGCATCTCAGAGGCAGCGGATGGCTAGTCGAGCGACTAGTCACTGCCATTCCTAGTCTGTCCTGGCTCAGGGCTGGTCCTTTGGCTCCCAAAGGCCCTGTTCTCCCTGTCCCAGAGAGCAAAGGCGGGGGGAGAAGTGCAGCCAGCTGACTACACTCACTGGAACGGCTCTGGTGTGTGGTAACACCCTGTTCAGCAGACACATCTGAGGACTCATTAGGCTGCAGCGAGGCTTTGAGAGCTTGTTAAGACTGTTACTTGCACTGCTCCCCCAGGAAGCCTTGGCAGGCCAGGAGGAAGGGGTACCCTGGAAGGATGACCTCCGAAAGGAGACACGGCTGTTTCCAGTCATCCAGGGTGTCTGAGGGCCAGAGAGTTATTCCTGCCTGTGTGTGTCTAGCAGTAGCCTGGACATCAGGGCTTGTGTCCTCCTTACTGCCCAGAGCAGCCTGACCTTGTCCTGCTGGGGTCTCAGGACAATGCTTGGACTGTTAGTATTACCATAGCACCTCAGGGCCTCTGGCCAAGAGCCCCTCTGGCTTCCCCTCCTCGGCCTGGGCTCAGCACCTGCTCCCAGCCTAGTGGTGATCTGCTCACTCCTGCCAACAGCTCAGCAAAGACCCCAACATTGTCATAGCCAAGATGGATGCCACAGCCAATGATGTGCCTTCTCCGTACGAAGTCCGAGGGTAAGTGCGCCGGCTTGCATGGCAGGGGCAGTCTGCACCAGTCACTGCGGGAGACGGGCAAGGCCGGCTCAGCTGAGCTTGTGGTCGTAGTGACTGGGGCCATGCCTTGCTCCAGAGCAGCATTTGGACTTGGCACAATTCCACCGAAAGCATCTGCCCTTGCTCCCGTGCAGCCTCCACTTGCCAGAAGCTGGGCATGGGCAACAGGAAAGGACCAGTTGATACTCCCTGCTCTGGGGCGTCTGGCATCGGCCACTGGCGGCAGACAAGTGCTGGGCCTGATGGGCCTTTGGTCTGACCCCATGCAGCCTCTCCCTCCGGAGCCTGTCTGTGTGCCGTCCCTGAGTCTAGCTCTGCCCCTGGGGCCCAAGGGTGCACTCAGAGCTGCTGGGCCACGCCCTGCTGCTGTTCTGGGCCCCTCCTTCAGGCAGCTGGTGCCAGCCTCCATGCAGTGGTGATTCTCCCCGGGAGGGCCCTGCGTGGGGCTGGAAGGTTGAGCACAGAGCTGAGAGCTGTCTTCTCTCCCCAGCTTCCCCACCATCTATTTTGCTCCAGCTGGTGGTAAGCAGAATCCAAAGAAGTATGAGGTGAGTGGCTGCTTGCTGGGCTGGGGGCTGTGCAGCAGGGGCCAGCTCCCATCTAGGTGGTCACGCTGCATGGCCACGCAGGGCCTAGGAACACTGCCCTGCAGCCTGGGGGCCTGCCCTCTGGGTCAGCTCAGAGCTCTTGGGGACACAGAGTGTGGGGCGGGTTGGGCTCTGGGGTGGCAGTGGGAGCAGGTGCAGTGCTTCTTGAGGCCATGGTGCATGCCCCAGCTCTTGTGCTGTTTGCAGGGGGGCCGGGAGGTGAGCGACTTCATTAGCTACTTGAAACGGGAGGCCACCAGCCCGCCTGTGCTGCAGGAGGAGGAGAAGCCCAAGAAAAGGAAGAAGGCCCAAGAGGATCTGTGAAGTTTCTAGCCACTCAACTCCCTGGTGGTGGAGAAGGCTTGGGGGGGGGGCGGGGCGCCCAGGGCCCCCTGGGGGGAGTGGAGAAACAGTGCCCAGTGCCACGTGGGCTGAAGGGACCCAACTGCTGTACCAAGTTGTTTAATTTGCTGCATTCTGACAGGCTGCCCCAGGCTTGGGCGGTGGGGGGGGGATGGGTTATTTTCTAATTTTTTTGTACATGTGAAGAAGTGAGACAATAAAATGGACCCCCTTAAACCCACACAGCTGTGCCTGGAGCAGCCCCAGGTGCATTGCCTCAGGCCAAGCTGCTGCTGTAGGAGGGGTGGAGGCAGGGGTGGCTGAGATTGCCTCTGCCTGTGGCTCTTTGTGGACAGGGCTTGCAGTGCACACTTGGCTGGGGGGGGGGGGGGGGCCCTGTGGCCTTATGCGGGAGCAGCTCTAAGCTGTGCTGAACCCCAGGCAGGTTGTACGCAGGTGCCATGGGAGTGGAGGCCTGGGCTACCTCCTGCCAGCGATGCAGTGGGGCTGCACCAGCCTCTTATGCTTGGGCCGAGGGTGGAGCTCGGCTTCCTGGGCCTGGCAGTGGCTAATGAGCTGTGGCCCTGGAGCTGGTGTTCCTAGCCCACACCACTGCTGGCAGCACGGCTGCTGGAGGGGGCATGGCAGGCCCCTGTCACCAGGGTTCTGGGTCCCCCAGCAGAGCGCTGCATGGGCAGCTGGGTAAATGTGTTCTGATTCAGCCCTCTAGCCTACTGCTGCATGCCCCCCCAAGCCCCACACCACAAGACACTGTGCTGAGCTGCTTGTTTATTGCTGTGGCCTTGGCTGGTACAGGGGCAGTTACAGCATTGTCTCCCCTCCGTCAGGAGCAGGGTTTAGTCACTAGTGCACCAGCCCAGGCAAGGGGGCATCCTTGCTAAGGCCCTGGGGGCCAGGACTCCAGCCAAGCCCATCGGGTAGTAAGGCAAAGGGCTGCAGCGACTCAGGCAATGCTGGCAGAGCACACGGCCCCAATCCTTGAGCCCTGCCCTGAAGCAAGAAGGGATCTTTGTGTTCACTGGCCCCTGCACCATTCCACAGAGCAGGGAGATAGCCAAGGCTGCTGCTATGAGCCTAACGCCTGGGGCACAGTGCCAGTGGTACTGGGCTAGTGAAGGAAAGCAACAAGCCCACTTCTGGGAAAGGCTGCTGGGCCCAGGCTGGCCTTAGAGCAGAACCATGAGCCCTGGGCTGCAGGAGCAAGTAGACTGGGCCTGTGACCTGCTCTGTCCCACAGCAATCCCCCACCCCTGACGGGACAGAATGAAGCAGGGCCTGGTTCCTGCTGGAGGCTGGAGGCTCTTAGACAGCCCCTGTCTTCTCAAACTCCAGGATGAGGCCCTTGATGTGGGACAGCTTTTGGTGAAGATACTCACACCGCTCCTTCTCCTGCCTGTAGCTGGGGTAGGTCTGCAAGAGAGCCCAGGTCAGCTCCTGCCAGGGAGCCCAGCCCCCTCCCCCCACGTCCCAGCCGTACCTGCTTGAACCGCCGGTATTCCTGCAAGATTTGCTCTTCCACCACCTGCAGAGCAAGACAGCAGACTTAGCATGGGGCCCAGGCCAACTGCCCCTGCCCTGGCCCCAGCCCAGCCCCGCCACCTCACCTTGCGCTCCGGCGTCCCAGGGGGCAGCCCTTTGATTTTGGCTCCCAGGTGGATGAAGGTCCTGCTGACGTGCCCGACACGGGCGTGGAGGCGCCGGTACTCAGCATAATCCGCCCTGAAGGCCTCCACGTAGGCTTGCTGCTGCTCCACGGAGCAGATGGCTCTGTACGTCCTACCCCACGGGAGAAGCCACTGAGCAGCAGGGCACATGCCAGAGGGCCCGGGCCTGCACTGTCCCTGCCCTGCACCCAGGCAGCCCCCAGGAGCTGAGCTCGGGGACCAGGCTGCTGCATGTCCAGTGGTGGGGTTCCAGTTACACCAACATGGCCCCCAGCCCAGGCTGTGGGGGGGAAGGGCTCCTGCCACCCATGGGGGGGGAGGGGGGGGCTGTGCCTGGCAGGTGTGCAGGAGCATCATGCCATGCTTACCGGCAGTAGTCGGGGAGCTCCACCAGGGAGGCAGGGGGGCTTGTTCGGGAGCTGCTGTCTGGGGTGGAAGCAAAATAGGTAAATTAAGGTTGAAACTCTCCACTGTGAATTTCCTTTCTAGCTCCAGCCTCTGCCTGGCGGGGCAGGGCCGTGTACTGGGGCCAGACCCTGCCGTGACCCACTCCCACAGAGCGTGGCCCAGGACGGGAGCAGAGGCGAGCCCCAGCAACTAGCTGTCCAGGCAGGGCCAGTCACCCCTCCCTTTCCCACGGTGGGCAGGGGGCTCAGCTGAGCCTGGCAGACAACTAGAGCCCCTCCCCCTGCTGGCCATGGGGTGAGATACTCCCCCTTGGTCTATAGCTGCTGCTTTGGGGCCACACCCTCTTCCCCCCCCCAGCTGACATGAACCTCACTTCCATCTCCCCCCTCCAAGCCTGGGGGGGGGGGGCCGGGAGCACTGCAGCCCCTCACCTTGCAGGACGGAGAGGTGCTGCTCCAGACGTAGAGCCGCCTCCTCCCACTCATCACCCCCTTCCCCTTCGCTCGGCTCCTCCTGGGAGCTGGGAGGGGGCTCCGGGGGGCAGGGCTGCTTCAGCTCGCTTGCATCCGAGGCACCCAGCACGGCCAGTCGCTGCTGAAAGACAAACGCAGCTGCAGGGCCTGCCCGGGGCCCACCTCAACGCAGGCTCTGGAGCAGAACACGGGCTCCACCTCCCCCCGCAGCGCTGGCCTGGCCAGCTCCAGCCTGGGCGCTCACCCCCTGCTCTAGGCAGGCCGGCCGGCCAGCGGGGCTGCAGCCAGGGCCAGGGGCTTTCCTCCATCCTGTTTACAGGTGGGGTCAGTGGCTCTCAGCCACCACGCTGTACAGGCTGTTCCGGCCCCCAAGCCAGGCCCCCCCCTCCGGAGGCCAGAGCCTGGCAGGGCTCAGCAGCACAGGGCAGGCAGCCGGGACGAGCCAACGGCCTGAGCTCAGCCATCCTCAGGCCCGCTGCGCTGCGCAAAGGGCGGGCTCCAGCCTGCCCAGCAGAGGAGGATGCAGGGACCCTGGCGTGGGGACAGGAGTTGAGTTTTCTTGGGGCACAGTAGCACCAACACCCCTGCAAAGCAGCTTGGCTCTGGTAATCCAGGCAGCTGCCTTTTATGCAAATAAAGTCAGGCATATTCAAATCTGCAAACGGGAGCACGAGTCCAGCTCCACATTTCTGGATGTTCAGCCTTGGCAGGGTCTGGTCCCGGGTGTCCATCTGCCCAGTGCCCTGCTACTCACCACGCCGAGGGGCCGCCTGCTGGCACCTTGGCAAGAGGGGCACTCCAGAGGCACCAAGAAGGGCTTGGCCACGGCTCTGCGGGCCCGCCTCCTGCAGCAGAAGAGACAGGAGCTCAGGGTGGCACGTCGCCCAGGAGAATCCCCTGCCAGCGCCTCGGCCATGGGGCCGTGCAGGCTGCGGCCAAGGCTCCGGCCTGAGGGTGGCAGGGAGCACGGGGAGAACCCCCACCTGGCTGCCCACCCCAGCAGCGCTGCCCCCAGCCCCAGGCCCGCACCTGCGCAGCAGCTCTCTGACGTGCTGCCGCTCCTCAGGCGTGTAGCCCAGCCAGTCCTCCTGCACCTGCCCAAAGAGCTCCTCCTTCAGCCGGTAGCTGCTCTCCCGGGGGCCCCGCTGCCCCACCTGCAGGGACGAGCAGCGGTCACGCAGCGCTCAGGGCCCAGGAGACGCTGCCCCACTCCCCCACTCACCTCCTCCAGCAGAGGCAGCAGCTGCGCCCCGGCCAGCCGGCTGCCCTGCGCCCTGGCCAGCTGCTCCAGGAGCTGGTGTTTGCAGCGGGGCCGCAGGGCCAGGAGCTGCACCAGGCACTTCACGAGAGCCCCGCGCTCGGGCCCCCGGGGACGGCGGTTCCTGCTCCCAGCCGAGCCCTTTCCGCCCGGCTTCTTGGGGCTGGCGACACATGGACCTGCCCAGGGAGACCGGCGAGGTCATTAGTCACCGCCTGCCAGCCGTGCCCCCGGCCCCGCCCCCACCTCCCAGCTGGCACCGGACCCTGCCCCCCTCGTGGTTCGGGCTGAACCCTGCCACGCATTTCCCACGGGGCCACTGGAGAGAGGCGCCCGGCTCTGCTAGCCCCCGCTGCTCCCTGCCCAGCCGGCAGGCTGCTTCCTGGGGCCGCACCTGCTCCGGGGGTCTCCCCGGCCCCGCCCACCTGCCCCTCGGCTGCTGCCGTTCCCGGGGGCCCTGCCACCCCCACGGCAGCACGACAGGCTTAGAGCAGCTTCCTGACCACCCTCTCCTGGGCCGGGGGCAGAGCCTGCACCCCGGACCTCTCTCACCCCCACATTCCCTCTGAGCCCGTACCCCTCCCCCCCGCGCCCGCCTTCCCCCCTGCACCCGCCTCCCCTCCCCACACCCTTCCCCCCCCCCGCACCCGCCTCCCCTCCCAGCACCCGCACCCCTCCCCTCCCAGAACCCACACCCCCTCCCCCCCGCACCCCTCCCCCCACATCCGCCTCCCCTCCCAGAGCCCTCCCCCCCCGCACCCACACCCTGCACCCACCTCCCCTCCCAGCACCCACAGCCCTCCCCCCGCACCCACACCCCTCCCCCGCATCCGCCTCCCCTCCCAGAGCCCGCACCCCTCCCCCCACAGAACCCGCACCCCCCCCACGCCCCGCCCCCGCCTTCCCTCCCAGTGCCCGCACCCACCTCCCTCCCTCAGCAGACCAGGGCAGAGCGGGGGAGGGGGAGATGGGCTCTGGGCACCACCCCCATCTCTACAAGCCAGCTGCCCCACTCGTTCTGCCCCTGGACAGGAGCCATAGCGAGCCTGGGCCAGCTGCCAGCACTCACAGGCCACCGGCTGACCTGGGGCCTTTGCAGAAAGGGAGGGGCTGCTCTGCTCTCTCCGTGTGCCCCCACTTCTCCAGGCCAGTGCCCCTCATGAGCCGCACCCTGAATCTGCAGGATCCGGCCTCACCATGGCCCGGGGCTGCTGGCTTGATCTCGCTGGCAGCTCTGCTCCATGCCTCCTTCTCCGCCTGGGACATGCGCTCCCGCGTCAGCTGGTACGAGTTGTCTGTGGTGCAGATGGTGATTTTCTCCTGGATGCTGCCCACACAGTCCAGCTGGTTCCGACCCAGCCTGGAGCATGGAACCTGTGTCACTGGCCAGGCCCCAAGCAGCATGCCAAGGGAGGGAGCCCAGTACCACCCATGGGGCCCTGGCGCTCCCCATCACACAGTGGGGCAGTGATGGGCTTTTGCCTCGTCTCGTCCCCAGACCCTGCCCAATGCGGCCACTCTGGGGCGGCGTTTGGTATGACTGGCCTGTGTGCCTCAGTTTCCCTTAGATGCTGCATTGTTGACAAGGGAGTGGGAAAGGCTTTGGCATGGCTATGAAAGGTGCCAGCCTGTGTCAGGGTGGCCCCCGTCAACAGGGAGTCCATAAAGACAACAGGTCACAGATGGCCCCCCTCTCAGCTACAAGCCATGCCAGTCTGCCCAGCTGGGAACAAAGGCCTGCAGGGGCATGGGAGGCTGTGGAAAGCGGCCAGGGACAAACTAAGGTCAGGGCTGCAGGCTCCTGGTGGAGCAGGACGGACGGTGCTGGGTACCCAAGGCCTGTGCCATCTGCCAGCGGCCGTCACCCCAGCTTCCCAGCACCATGCGAGGGGCCTCGCTGAGCCACAGGGCCGGAGCTGCAGCCTAAAGGGGCGGTGATGCTGCACGGCTCCCCGGCAGGACGCGTGAGACCCGGGCATCCCGCCACAGCCTGGTCCCAGTGCTGGCTCCGAGGGGCTGGGAAGGAAGGGGGGGTAGGCGGGGTTGTGGAGCAGGCCACAGCCCTGCTGCCTCCCTCCCTGCCTCTGTGGCAGGCTCTGCAGGTGAGGCTGGCAGTCCCCTCCCCCACAGGGCCCTGGGCTGGCTCGGGGCTCCCTGAGCGAGACCCCCAGGGCAGCACGGACACCAGAGGGCAACGTCCCGTCCCTGGCGGGGAGCCGGGAGGCAGGGGCTGCAGCTCCACACAGAACCGGCCCCAGACAGCATGGCCAGGCAGGTGCATCATGAGACAGCCCCTTCCCCACCACTTGCTCCCCCACATGCCCCCTGGGGCTGCCTTGGACCCAGGGGTGTCTGGCCAGGGCAGGTCCCTGCAAGCCCTCGGCCCCGGCCCAGCCACACGCCGGCCCTCGGGCCTCGCTCACCTGGAGACGTACTGCCGGACACAGTCAAAGCTGGCCTGGGGCTTGTCCTTGCTGTAGCGGGACAGGTAGAAGGTGAAGAGGCGAGCGCCTGCCCCAGGGCTGCCAGGGATCTTGATGTACTGTTGGGAGAGAGCAAGGACTTGGACACACTCCCGGGGCGCCGCCCTGCCCTGCCCGCACACACGCCAGGCTCCCCAGACAGGGAGACTGGGGGCTCCCCAGACCCCATGTTTACACACAAAGGGTCCCAGCAGTGCCGCCATCTAATTGGCACAGCACCCTCCCAGGGGCTGCAGACTGCTTTTAGCAGCAGCTCCCCGGGGCAAATCACGGGCAGAGCGTTAACCCCTGCGGCGCTGGGCCGGATCCAGCTGGGGCAGGGGGGGGGGAGGCAGAGCGAGGTGCTGGGGGTCTCTGAGCAGAGGGATAGCAAGGGGAGGATCAGAAGAGGCAGGTCTGGTGTCCTGGGCAGGAGATACTGGCCAAGCCAGGGGCTCTGTGCCCCAGCTCAGGTGGGGAGTTACATGAGGCAGGTGTGCCCCCAGCCCCCACCCTTGGGGGGCTCTGTCCAGCCTGGGGCTGCATGGGGGGGGGCCAGCTCTCTCTGTGCTCATCCCAGCTGGCCAGGCGCAGCTGGCAGCCCCACCCTGCCTGCCCGGCCACACGGGGGGCTGTTACTGTGTTTGCTCAGTGAGGCCGGAGGGACCCTCCTGTGAGCTGCGGCGGCAGCTTCCCCAGGAATCCCCTGCAGAGCTAGTTAGCGAAGACAGGACGCAGCTGAGGTGCTGCACACCTGGAGCCAGAGGGAGGGAGGCAAATCCCTGACCCTAGAGCCCCCCGAAAACAGCAGGGGAGAGACTCGGCCAGGCCAGAGCCTGCAACGCCCCAAGCTGCGGCCCCCCCCCCGACCTCCAGGGCTGCACCCTGACACCCCCCCCCGCAGTGCCCTGAGCTGCCAAGCCCCCCCCTGACCTCCAGGGCTGCACCCTGACCCCCCCCCACAGTGCCCCAAGCTGCCAAGCCCCCCCCTGACCTCCAGGGCTGCACCCTGACCCCCCCCCACAGTGCCCCAAGCTGCCAAGCCCCCCCCCCGACCTCCAGGGCTGCACCCTGACCCCCCCCCCACAGTGCCCCGAGCTGCCAAGCCCCTCCCCCCGACCTCCAGGGCTGCAGCCTGACACCCCCCCCCCCACAGTGCCCTGAGCTGCCAAGCCCCCCCCGACCTCCAGGGCTGCACCCTGACACCCCCCCCCCGCAGTGCCCTGAGCTGCCAAGCCCCACCCGACCTCCAGGGCTGCACCCTGACCCCCCCCACACAGTGCCCCAAGCTGCCAAGCCCCCCCCCCGACCTCCAGGGCTGCACCCTGACCCCCCCCCACAGTGCCCCGAGCTGCCAAGCCCTCCCCCCGACCTCCAGGGCTGCAGCCTGATACCCCCACCCAGGCAGTGCCCTGATCTGCCAAGCCCCTCCCCCCCGACCCCAGGCAAAGCCCTGGGCCCTGCGAGCTCCAGCTCCAAGGGGCTGGGGAGGCCAGAGGTGCACCCCTCCCGCCAGCACAACTGTGCCCAGCCTTTGCAGACCCCTGGCCAACGGTCCTGCAGGGGAAGCCCGAGGCTCTGCTGCAGGGGCCAGCCTGGCCTGCCAAGGCCGTGGCCCATTGAGTGCGTGCCCACCTGCCCAGCGCCGTCCACCAGCAAGGCCCTGGCACCCAGGGGAACAAGCGCTGCCCTGGCTCACGCCCAGCCCAAGGGGCCGGAGCAGGACCGAGCCTGGCTGCAGGGGAGGGGCAGTGGAAAGCCGCAGGGGCTGGCCCCGGGCCCCATCCTCACCCTCCTCAAAGGGCCAGTCTCCCACTCCCCTTGCGCCCTCCCACTTACCCCCTGGCTCCCCTGGAAGGCAACAACAGGCTGGGCTGAGCCCTGCAAACAGAGAGAGGCGCAGTGAGAAGCAGCCCCCCCGCCCCCCACACCAGCCCAGCCTCCCCGCCCCGCCCGGTCCAAACCGGCTCTGCCCCGAGCGAGCTCCGTAGCCCGGCTGGGGGCTGCCCGGGGAGACCAGGCAGAGGGGCCGCTCCTGAGAGCGGCCGTGGCAGAGCCCAGTAGCCGGGACGCTGCGCCTGGTCCCGTCCAGTTCTAGGGCCCCCGCAATGCCCCCCGTCTGCGGCCAGTGCTATGGGGGGGGGGCGGCGCTGAGCCGGCTCCGGCCCGGGGAGAGGGAGGGAAGGGGGGGCTGACCCGGCTCCGGCCCGGGGGGAGGGAGGGAAGGGGGGGCGGCGGCGCTGACCCGGCTCCGGCCCGGGGGGAGGGAGGGAAGGGGGGGCTGACCCGGCTCCGGCCCGGGGGAGGAGGGGCGGCGGCGCTGACCCGGCTCCGCTCTGGCCCGGGGGGGGGGGGGGGCGGCGGCTGACCCGGCTCCGGCGCGGCGGGAGGGAGGGAGGGAGGGGGGGGCGGCGGCGCTGACCCGGCTCCGGCCCGGGGAGAGGGAGGGAGGGGGGGGCGGCGGCGCTGACCCGGCTCCGGCCCGGGGGGAGGGAGGGAGGGGGGGCGGCGGCGCTGACCCGGCTCCGGCTCTGGCCCGGGGGGGGGGGGGCGGCGGCGCTGACCCGGCTCCGGCCCGGGGGGAGGGAGGGAGGGGGGGGGGCGGCGGCGCTGACCCGGCTCCGGCCCGGGGGGAGGGAGGGGGGGGGCGGCGGCGCTGACCCGGCTCCGGCTCTGGCCCGGGGGGGGGGGGGGGGCGGCGGCGCTGAGCCGGCACCGGCCCGGGGGGGGGGGGGCGGCGGCGGCGCTGAGCCCGGCTCCGGCCCGGGGGAGGGAGGGGGGGGGCGGGGCGCTGACCCGGCTCCGGCCCGGGGAGAGGGAGGGGAGGGGGGCGGCGGCGCTGACCCGCCTCCGGCTCTGGCCCGGGGGGGGGGGGCGGCGGCGCTGAGCCGGCACCGGCCCGGGGGGGGGGCGGCGGCGCTGACCCGGCTCTGGCCCGGGGAGAGGGGGGGGGCGCTGACCCGGCTCCGGCCCGGGGAGAGGGGGGGGGGGGCGGCGCTGACCCGGCTCCGGCCCGGGGGGGGGGGGGGCGGCGGCGCGACCGGCTCCGGCTCCGGCTCCGGGGGGGGGGGGGGCGGCGGCGGCGGCGACCCGGCTCCGGCCCGGGGAGAGGGGGGGGGGCGGCGGCGGCGCTGACCCGGCTCCGGCTCTGGCGGGGGGGGGGGGGCGGCGCTGAGCCGGCCCGGCCCGGGGGGGGCTCCGGCTCTGGCCCGGGGGGGGGCGGCGGCGCTGACCCGGCTCCGGCCCCACCTGCAGCCGCTGACAGGCCCGCAGCGCCCGCAGCGCCGGGTCGGTGAGTTTCAGGTGCAGGAGACTGAGGCGGGGCCCGCGGGAGCCGCCCCGGTACCGGAGCCGCCCGCACAGCTCCGGCCGCGGCATGGCTCGGAGTGCGGGCGGGGCCGGGCCGGCAGGTGAGGGGGCAGCGCGGAGCCGGCGGGCGGGGCCGGGCTCGGGGCGGGGCAGCCGGCTATTCCTGGCCAAATCCCCTAATCGCCTTACCGCAGCCCGCTGGGGCCCCGGGGGGAGGGGGGACTCCCCACGGGGCAGCGCCGCCTCTCCTAACGCAGGGTCCCAGGGTCGGGCCCAGGCTGGCCACCGGAGGTGGGTGCTGGGCCAGTGCGGGGCCAGCTCCTGGCTGCCTGGGCAGCGCCCATCCCATGCCTGCAGCTGGGCGGGCAGAGCTGGGGCTTAGCCAGGCCTAGGTACCGGGAGCTTATCCTAATAGCCTGGCCAAGGCGTCATGGGATTAGAGCCAGGCTGGGCAGTCGCACCCAGGTGCCCCCTGCAGCCTCCTGCTCACTCCCCCCAGAGCCCTGAGCCTGGGTGGGGCTGGCCTCCGCCATAGGGATGGTGGGAGCACGGCAGAGCCCTCAGCCTCAGGGCCACTCTGCCTGGCCCAGAGCCCAGGGGCCTCGGGAGGTGTCCCAGGGCGGGCAGGGGGCAGCGGAGACCCCCCACGAGCCAGCAGGTCACGAGGCCGGCCGGGGGCTGGAGGGGAGCCCTGGGCTGCGGAGGGCGGTCAGGTTCCTCCTGCCTCACACTACGATTGAGGCCCCCCTGGCCCAGGAGGAGGAGCGGCAATTCTACCAGGGGCTGGCGCAGGTGCTGGGGCCAAAGCAGGGCCGCTTTCAGGAGCTGTTCACGGCTGCGGGCTGGGCAGATGTCACAGGTGAGTCACCAGGACAAGGGGGCAGAAAAGGGTGGCTGGGAAACAAGACCCCAGAGCCATTTCTGGGGCAGCCCACATCTGCTGCCCCCGGGTTATTCTTGGAGCAAGGCAGAGAGCAGGGGAGCTCCCGCGATGGCGCTGCCCCTGCCACGTTTCTTGCTGGAGCTGGATTGTAGAGCAGGCTGGCACGCTGGGTCCTGGGCCAGCAGCTGGGCCTGGCAGTGCCATGTGGCTGACCGGTCTGGGGCAGGGGCACACGTGAGCTTTGCGCTGGGTGCACAGTCCCCGGCAGTGAGCAGGGTGTTTTCGTCCCTTTGGAGCTGCTGAGCAGGTGCTGGGCAGAGGGGCTGAGGCTTGACTTCCAGCAGCTGAAAGCTTCAGTGACGCTGGGCAGGTTTCCCAGCCACAGATTGCTGCCAAGAGAAATGTGCATGTGGAGCAGTGTGGGGCAGTGGGCAGGGCATGGGGCTGGGAGGGACTCAGGGCCGCTGGGCGCCAGGCCCGGCTCAGCTACTGAGCCGCTAGATGACCTGAGGCAAGTCACTTCCCCTCCCCCAGCCTGGCTCTGCCTGGTGTCTGAGAGTCTGTCTGTCCATCCATCTGTGAGTCTGTCCAAGAATCCCTCCTAAATGGTAGGCTCCAGGGCCACCAAATGTGGCACGGGCCAGCAAATTCCTCTTCTCCCAGCTTAAAGCCAGGGCGGGGGGCGTCCCTGGAATGGGATTGCTTCTCATCAGACGGCATGGGAAGGCTGTGACAGCAGGGACAGTTAGACTCCACAATGACCACAGGGGGCAGCAAGCGAGCAAGCACGTCCCTGCTGCCCAGCAGCCTCAGAGAGCCGCACAGCAGATGCCGACCAGGCAACGCTGCCCCAGCCGTCCCAGGGAGGGGTCCCCGAAAGCCTTAGACGGCTGCACAGCAGCTGCCGGTCAGGCAGTGTAGCCTCCACCACCCTGGACTGACCCCACCCTCCTGCCCTGACTCATCCACCCCCCACTCCTTGCCCTGAGCCCCTCCTCACCCCCCAACCCTGACTCCTGCACCCCCCATGTCCCCAGTCCCCTGTCCTGAAGGACCTGAGCAGTGCAGCTCCCTTACGGAAATGCAGTCATCTCCATGAGATCCCCCCTTGCTGACCAGTGCTGGCAATACAGCGGGGGCCCCGGGGGAGGGGGAGGCATGCACCTGGCTGGAGAGGGGAGAACAGGGCCCAGTGAGTCCCACACCCGCTGCAGCAAATGCCAGCTGGTCCCGGGGCAGGGCTCCTGCTCCCGAGCTGACCCCGTGCTCCCTGTGCTCCCCAGAGGACAGGCTCCTGAGGAAGTGGCAGGTGAGAGAAGGCCAAGGAGAGGCCAGCAGGCCCCAGCCGGGCCAGGAGGTGACGGTGAAGCTGCTGGGAGTCCTGGAGGATGGCAGCCTGGTGGAGAAGGACCCGAAGCTGACTTTCCACCTGGGGCAGGGCGACGTCATCCAGGTCTGGTCTCCCGGGCCCCAAGGCCAGAGCCACCCTAAGGCTGGGGGTTGGCATTTGACTCCCGCCACGCAGCAGCGACCAAGTTCTCCTGAGCCCACCCTGCCGGCTGTAAACCCCCGCCCCCCAGGGCTCTCCCAGGCTGCACCGGCCCCTCACCCACCTGGGCATAGAACCCAGCTCCTGGGTTCAGCCCACGGCGGGGGCCCAGGCACCAGTCTGCCAACGGGAGCCACGAGGGACCGGAGGGTTGGCCAGTCTCAGCTCCGACTGGCCATTCCAGGGCCCAGGCATGTGACCCAGGCGTGTGTGGGGCAGGCTGGCTCCAGAGCCTGGTAAAGCCCCAAAGGGCTCAGGCGTGTGTGGGGCAGGCCGGCTCCAGAGCCCTGTTAAACCTCCAAAGGGTCACTCAACCAGGGTGGGAGGAGCGAGGCAGCTGGGGGCCTGCACAGGAGCCAGCCTCACCCAGTGGCTTGCAGGCCCACCAAGATCCTGTCCTTGTAAAGCTGGCTGAGCAGGGACCCAAGCAGAGCCGGTCCCTGCCCCACGGAGAGGTGTGCTGCTCTGGGATACCCAGAGGGGAGGTGCGCGTTGGGTTGCCTCTCGCTTCCTACCACCAGCCCCGGGTAAGTGTGCGAGAGCCACAAGGCCCGAAGGGTCTGCCATCTGCGGAGCCATGCATGTGATCCCTGCCAGAGCAATGGGAGGACCGGCCCATCTGCCCCCAGGCCTTGGTAACTCCCTGGGCCCCTGCCACCGTTTGGGTCTGTCAAGGGCTGTGAGCCAGGCTGGGCAGGGCCGGAGTGCCGGCCTCTTTGTGTTAGGGGCTGGGGTGGGCAGCAGGGGAGGGGTCGCTCCATGGTTCCCTGCTCTGCTCCCTCCCTCTGGGGCCTGGTGCTGGCCGCTGTGAGCAGACAGGACGCTGGGCTGGCTGGACTGGTGGCCCGGCCGCTCTTACGGATGCTCTAGTCCAAGGTTGTCTCCCCACTTATCCTGTAAGCGCTGAGGGCCAGGAAATGCCCGGCTGCCGCTTCTGCCCTCTCCCCCCTGGCCTGCCCAGGGCACCGGCAGCTCCGCCTCCAGCCTGTCCCACCCCAGCCGCACCCTGCCCCCAGCCTCGGGGACATGCCCCATGCCAGGCCCCAATCTCCCCAAGCCCTGCCCTGAGGAGTCCAGCCCGCGGGAGCGCCCCGAGGCGCCGTAGGACGGGCCAGGCCGGGAGAGATGGCGCTGCTCCCACCCTTCTCTTCCCTTCCCCTCCAGCCAGCCTGGGCTGGGTCAGTGCAGGGCCAGCAGCACAGCTGCAGTTCAGAACCTGAGCTGACCCTTCGCTACCCCCCACATATGGGGCAGGAAGGGAGCAGAAGCCCCAAGCATGGGGGCCCGGTGGGGCAGATTCCTCCCCTGACTTGGGCACGCAGCAGCCACAGGGAGAGCAGGCCCTAGGGCCACTCCCTAGTGCACAGCCAGCTGGCCACCCCCTCCAGTGCCGATGGTCAGACTCAGCAGAGGCCTGTAAGCGGCTTTCCCTGCGGAGCTTTCACGTCTCTGCAGCTGCCCCGAGTCAAAGCCTGTGGGGCCAGGGGAGCTGCCGGGCAGCGTGGTGGGCGCGTGTCTCCGGGCAGGACTAAACCACCCTGCTCTGTCCCTCTCAACAGGCTCTGGAGCTTGGTGTCCAGGCCATGCAGCTGGGAGAGGTGTCCTTCCTGCTCACCAGCTTCCTGTACGCCTACGGGCACCTGGGCAGGTAGGCTGGGCTGATCGCTGGCCCTTTGAGGGTAGTCCTGGGGCTGGCTGCCTGGAGGGGCCTGTCGCCCAGGCCCAGCCACCCCAGCGAAATCCCAGCTCTCTGCCCCGCTCTGTGTCTGGGGTTCCAGAAGCCCCGGGGCTCTGCACCCTGATGCCCGGAGCCCGGGAAAGGCAAAAATCTCAGTTCCTCCCACAGGGACCCCGATATCCCCTCGGCTGCCTCATTACTCTACGAGGTGACCCTGCTGCAGATCCGGGACAGCCCCTGTCTGGGGGTCCTGCCGGCCCCCGTGCGCATCAGCCTCAGCAAGCAGAAGAGAGAGCGGGGGAACTTCCACTTTGAGCGGGAGGAGTACCAGCGCGCCCTGCGGTCCTACCGGCTGGCCCTGGGCCTCCTGGACCCCCCTGGGGCAGGTAAGGCGAGAGGCAGGATGTAGGCTGGCCTGGGGCGGGCGGGCTGCCTTTCCCTGACAGCGCCCGCTCTCCCCGGCCGGCCCTGACCCCCTGCTCCTGGGCTCCGTCCAGGCCCCCCGCGGCCCGAGGAGGAAGAGGCGCTGCGAGAGCAGCAGGTGAAGTGTCTCAACAACTGTGCGGCGGCCCAGCTGAAGCTGCAGCTCTTTGAGGAGGCTCTGGCATCCTGCGAGGCAGTGCTGCACAGGGACCCTGACAGCGTGAAGGCCCTGTACAGGAAGGGCAAGGTACCGCCAGCGCCCACCCAGCCCCAGCACAGCCAGGAACATGGGAGCTGCAGCTTCCCGGACCTCCCCACCACCCAGGCCCGGCTCCCGAGCAAGCCTCCGAACGCAGCCACCTCCTCCCCCTGCGTCCAGTGCGCAGCCAGGGCTGCAGGCAGAGCAGGCTCGTGGGTGGGGGCTCGCAGCTCCCCTGGGCTCACAACCCCCTCACAGCAAGGGGATGGCAGGAGGAAGCCAGGCCAGGTGGGGAGATGCATGCAGGGGGTGGGAGGACGAGCCAAGGGGAAGTGCTAGGAGCTAGCAGCCAAGCGGCTCTGCCTCCGTGGGTCGGAGGCTCTCTGGGTCCCTCCACTGCGCAGGGTCCTGTCCCCTTTCACTGCGTCCTGTGCCCACCGCCCGCCCCGCCTGACGAGCCCTCTCCCCGCCCAGCTGCTGGCCGAGCGTGGGCAGGACCAGGAGGCCATGAGCACCCTGAAGAGAGCCCTCCAGCTAGAGCCTAGCACAAAGGTAAGTGCAGAGCCGCTGGCTCCCGACTGAACCACTCTTACTGGCCAGGTGGGCAGCGAGGCGCCGGCCCCTGGCTCCAGGGGGAGATCTCACCCCTGCACTGGGGGCATCCCAAAGGCCCCCAGCCTTGGCCCCCAGGGCACAGGGGTCAGTGCAGAATGGGAGCGAAGGCCCCGCAGACGCCCTGCTCTGCTGCTACCACGTAACGGGGAGAGGCAGGCAGCCCAGCAAAACGCCCCCTCCCTGCTCTGGGGCCCTGCTGGAGGGAAAGGGGTGCTCCCCGCCCCCCCGTAAGGGCTGCTCTCCTCTCTTGCAGGCGATTCACGCGGAGCTCTCCAAGCTAGCAAAGCGCCAGAAAGGGCAGCCAGAGCGCCCTGCCCCCGCAGCTGCGGACAAACTCCGGCTCCAGGATCACCTGGGGCAGCCAGCAGTGGGCCAGAGCGCATGGGTACATAGGTTTGGCCCCACCAGGCCACTGGTGTTGCCTCCCCGCGACTGCCCGGTTGCCGCCCTGCCTGCGCCTGCGGCCAAAGCCCGACCGGGGCTCTGCCTTGTTAGCCTGGCCCTGCCTGGCCTGTGGCCGGCGTTCCCAGGAGCGAGGGAGCACATCACGCCCCAGGCCGCCTGCTGGCTCTAACCGAGGGGGGTGGGCGCTAGGAGCTGCTGGGCCTCAGCGCATTCCCCAGGCGGCCCCAGGCCCCAGCAGTGCAGAGCCCAGGCCCCAGTGAGGGGGTGGGAAGGGCGCTTCTGTCTGAGGCAGGGGGCTCAGGGCCTCCCTGCTCCACCAGCTTCCCGCCCAGGCCCGGCTCCAGCTTCGGCCCCCTGCCCACGCCCCTGGGGCTCTCCTAGGATCTCCTGCCCTCTCGGGTCCTCTCTGGAGGCTCCTCCTGTCCCATCCTGCCATCTGCTGCAGGGCCTGGCCCTGGCCACTGAGGGCCTGCAACACAACTGCTCTGACGCTGCCCCCTTGAGCTCGGCCTCCATTGCGAGCAGGGGCAGCTGGGCAGGGCTCCGGGCTTCCCTGGAGCCCTTCCCTGACCAGTGTGGGGCTTGCACACGCCAGCCCATCCACTCACAAGGGCTCTGCCTGGCAGACACTCCCAGCCCCATCTGGCATTGCACGGGCAGCGTGGCCATGAGAACTGCTCCCAGCCCAGATCCTCCGGCGTGAGCAGCCTGGCAGGCAGTCGGGTTGTGGGGGCAGAGGACTCCGAGCATTCACTGGAGAGCAAAGCCCCGGGCACCCTCGTGACCTTAGCTACACCCCCCTGTCTCTGCCCGAGTCACAGGCCGGGAGCCAAAGGCAGCGACCGGGGCAGTCAGAATTGGAAACGGCCTCCATCCCGCAGAGGCAGTGGCTGGTGACCCATCTGACCTGGCCCGGGGCCCATTCCTTGGCACAGCCCCTACCCACAGACCTGGCGCAGCACGGGGCTGCCTGTGGGAACGGGGGTGCAGGCTGCGGCCAAGCTCATTCGGTCTCTCTCTTCTCCTCTTGCAGACGGACCCCAGCGGCCCCCCGCCGTCTAACGCCAGTAGCTGAGTTGCCTCCTGTCTTTTCCAGGTCACCCCCTGGAAACTGCTCTTTGCTGCTGTGGTAGTGGCTCTGGGCAGCGCGGTGAGCTCCCTGCTCCTGACAGCACTGAACTGAGGCAAGCCCCGGCCCCGGACCTTACAGCCACTCCCACGGCAATAGGAGGCCAGGGAGGGGTCGCCCCACTGGCTGCTCCTGGGGAGCTCTGGGTTGAGCAGCACAGGTCCCCAGCTGACCAGACTCTTAGCACTGGGTTCTGTATGGCAGTAAATAAAGGCGGCTGTTGTGTAGCTGCGCCCAGCCGGACTGAGCGCGGGGCTGGGCCGGGGCAGACCGTGCGCCGGCGCCCGGCGGGCTCCTGGGACCCTGTTCTCTGGCTGCTGCCTCGCGGGGGGGCCCTAGACACGGAGCAGCACCGGGCTGCCCGGGAACCTGCCCCTGCAGCTGTGGGGGGGGGGGAGGGGGGGAATACTGCCCCCGGGGCCTTGGCCTCACCCCCCCAACCCCCCCCAGTGCCTCACCCCCCCTGGCCTCACCCAGCACCCAGGGCCTCACTCCCCGGGGCCTAACCCCCCCCGGGCCTAACCCCCCCCCAGTGCCTCACCCCCCCGGCCTCACCCCCCTGGGCCTACCCCCCCCCAGGGCCTCACCCCCCCAACCCCCCCCAGCACCCAGGGCCTCACCCCCCCAACCCCCCCCAGCACCCAGGGCCTCACCCCCCCTGGCCTCACCCAGCACCCAGGGCCTCACTCCCCCGGGCCTACCCCCCCCAGGCCTCACCCCCCCGGCCTCACCCAGCACCTCACTCCCCTGGGCCCAGGGCCTCCCCCCCGGGCCTCCCTCCACCCTGCTCGCAGCCAATCCTAAACCAGACTCTGATCCCGCCCCTCGCGGCGCTGAGCCAATGAGAAGGCTCCGGGGGCGGATCTACGCGGCGGTTGGGCAGCTCGCGGCCTCGCTCACGCTCCCGGCAGCCAATGAGGAGCCGCGCGGGGTGGGGCCGGGGACGTGGCCGCTGAGCGGACGCAGCCGAGCGGAGCCATGACCCGTAGGTGCCGCACGCCGGGCCGAGGGTGGGGGGGAGCTGGGGGGGGGGTGCAGCCTTGGGATGCCCGGGGGGCTGGAGGAGCTGGGGGGGTGCAGCCTTGGGATGCCCGGGGGGCTGGGGGAGCTGGGGGGGGTGCAAACCTTGGGGTGCCCGGGGGGCTGGGGGAGCCCAGGGGGCTGGAGGAGCTGGGGGGGGTGTAGCCTTGGGATGCCCAGGGGGCTGGAGGAGCTGGGGGGGGTGCAAACCTTGGGGTGCCCGGGGGGCTGGGGGAGCCCGGGGGGCTGGAGGAGCTGGGGGGGGTGTAGCCTTGGGGTGCCCAGGGGGCTGGGGGAGCTGGGGGGGTGCAGCCTTGGGATGCCCGGGGGGCTGGGGGAGCTGGGGGGGGGGTGTAGCCTTGGGATGCCCAGGGGGCTGGAGGAGCTGGGGGGGGTGCAAACCTTGGGGTGCCCGGGGGGCTGGGGGAGCCCAGGGGGCTGGAGGAGCTGGGGGGGTGTAGCCTTGGGATGCCCAGGGGGCTGGAGGAGCTGGGGGGGGGTGCAGCCTTGGGATGCCCAGGGGGCTGGGGGAGCCCAGGGGGCTGGAGGAGCTGGGGGGGGTGTAGCCTTGGGATGCCCAGGGGGCTGGAGGAGCTGGGGGGGGTGCAGCCTTGGGGTGCCCAGGGGGCTGGGGGAGCCCAGGGGGCTGGAGGAGCTGGGGGGGGTGTAGCCTTGGGATGCCCAGGGGGCTGGAGGAGCTGGGGGGTGCAGCCTTGGGGTACCCAGGGGGCTGGAGGAGCTGGGGGGGGTGTAGCCTTGGGGTGCCCGGGGGGCTGGGGGAGCTGGGGGGGTGCAGCCTTGGGATGCCCGGGGGGCTGGGGGAGCTGGGGGGGGGTGTAGCCTTGGGATGCCCAGGGGGCTGGAGGAGCTGGGAGAGCCCAGGGGGCTGGAGGAGCTGGGGGGGGTGCAAACCTTGGGGTGCCCGGGGGGCTGGGGGAGCCCAGGGGGCTGGGGGAGCTGGGGGGGGTGCAGCCTTGGGGTGCCCGGGGGGCTGGAGGAGCTGGGGGGGGTGCAGCCTTGGGGTGCCCGGGGGGCTGGGGGAGCTGGGGGGGGGCAGCCTTGGGGTGCCCGGGGGGCTGGGGGAGCCCAGGGGGCTGGGGGAGCTGGGGGGGGTGCAGCCTTGGGATGCCCGGGGGGCTGGAGGAGCTGGGGGGGGTGCAGCCTTGGGATGCCCGGGGGGCTGGAGGAGCTGGGGGGGGTGTAGCCTTGGGGTGCCCAGGGGGCTGGGGGAGCTGGGGGGGTGCAGCCTTGGGATGCCCGGGGGGCTGGGGGAGCTGGAGGGGGGTGTAGCCTTGGGATGCCCAGGGGGCTGGAGGAGCTGGGAGAGCCCAGGGGGCTGGAGGAGCTGGGGGGGGTGCAAACCTTGGGGTGCCCGGGGGGCTGGGGGAGCCCAGGGGGCTGGAGGCAGCTCGGGGGGGGTGCCTCAGCCTTGGGCATGCCCAGGGGGCTGGAGGAGCTGCCCCGGGCGGTGCAGCCTTGGGATGCCCAGGGGGCTGGGCGGCAGCCCAGGGGGCTGGAGGAGCTGGGGGGGGGTGCAGCCCCTGGGTGCCCAGGGGGCTGGGGGAGCCCAGGGTGGCTGGAGGAGCTCGGGGGGGGTGTAGCCTTGGGATGCCCAGGGGGCTGGGGAGCTGGGGGGTGCAGCCTTGGGTGCCCAGGGGGCTCCGGAGCTCCTGCAGCCTGGGGGGGGTGCAGCCTTGGGGTGCCCAGCGGGGCTGGGGGAGCTGGGGGGGATGCAGCCTTGGGGTGCCCAGGGGGCTGGAGGAGCTCCGGGGGGGTGCAGCCTTGGGGTGCCCAGGGGGCTGGAGGAGGCTGGGGGGGTGCAGCCTTGGGGATGACCCGAGGGGCTGGAGCGAGCTGGGGGGGGGGTGTAGCCTTGGGGTGCCCAGGGGGCTGGAGGAGCTGGGGGGGGGCAGCCTTGGGGTGCCCGGGGGGCTGGAGGAGCTGGGGGGGGGTGCAGCCTTGGGGTGCCCGGGGGGCTGGAGGAGCTGGGGGGGTGCAGCCTTGGGGTACCCGGGGGGCTGGAGGAGCTGGGAGGGTGTGCAGCCTTGGGGTGCCCGGGGGGCTGGGGAGCAGGGCTGGGGGAGGGGAGTGCAGCCTTGGGGTGCCCAGGGGGCTGGGGGAGCTGGGGGGGGTGCAGCCTTGGGGCAGGGCTGGGAGCCCAGGGGGCTGGAGGAGCTGGGGGGGGGTGTAGCCTTGGGATGCCCAGGGGGCTGGAGGAGCTGGGGGGGTGCAGCCTTGGGGTACCCAGGGGGCTGGAGGGAGCTGGGGGGGGTGCAGCCTTGGGGTGCCCAGGGGGCTGGGGGAGCTGGGGGGGAGGGTGGCAGCCTTGGGGTGCCCAGGGGGCTGGAGGAGCTGGGGGGGGTGTAGCCTTGGGGTGCCCAGGGGGCTGGGGGAGCCCAGGGGGCTGGAGGAGCTGGGGGGTGCAGCCTTGGGGTGCCCAGGGGGCTGGGGGAGCTGGGGGGGGGTGCAGCCTTGGGGTGCCCAGGGGGCTGGAGGAGCTGGGGGGGGGTGCAGCCTTGGGGTGCCCAGGGGGCTGGAGGAGCTGGGGGGGGTGCAGCCTTGGGGTGCCCAGGGGGCTGGAGGAGCTGGGGGGGGTGCAGCCTTGGGGTGCCCAGGGGGCTGGAGGAGCTGGGGGGGGGTGCAGCCTTGGGGTGCCCAGGGGGCTGGAGGAGCTGCGGGGGGGGTGCAGCCTTGGGGTACCCAGGGGGCTGGAGGAGCTGGGGGGGGGGTGTAGCCTTGGGGTGCCCAGGGGGCTGGAGGAGCTGGGGGGGAGGGTGTAGCCTTGGGGTGCCCAGGGGGCTGGAGGAGCTGGGGGGGGGTGTAGCCTTGGGGTACCCAGGGGGCTGGAGGAGCTGGGGGGGGGGTGTAGCCTTGGGGTAGCCCAGGGGGCTGGAGGGAGCTGGGGGGAGGGTGCAGCCTTGGGGTGCCCAGGGGGCTGGAGGAGCTGGGGGGGGGTGCAGCCTTGGGGTGCCCAGGGGGCTGGAGGAGCTGGGGGGGGTGCAGCCTTGGGGTGCCCAGGGGGCTGGAGGAGCTGGGGGGGGGTGCAGCCTTGGGGTGCCCATGGGGCTGGAGGAGCTGGGGGGGGGTGTAGCCTTGGGGTGCCCAGGGGGCTGGAGGAGCTGGGGGGGGTGCAGCCTTGGGGTACCCAGGGGGCTGGAGGAGCTGGGGGGGGTGCAGCCTTGGGGTGCCCGGGGGGCTGGGGGAGCCCAGGGGGCTGGGGGAGCTGGGGGAGTGCAGCCTTGGGGTGCCCAGGGGGCTGGAGGAGCTGGGGGGGGTGCAGCCTTGGGGTGCCCAGGGGGCTGGGGGAGCTGGAGGGGGTGCAGCCTTGGGGTGCCCAGGGGGCTGGGGGAGACCGGGCTGGGGGAGCTGGGGGAGTGCAGCCTTGGGGTGCCCAGGGGGCTGGAGGAGCTGGGGGGGGTGCAGCCTTGGGGTGCCCAGGGGGCTGGAGGAGCTGGGGGGGGGTGTAGCCTTGGGGTGCCCAGGGGGCTGGGGGAGCTGGGGGGGGGGGTGCAGCCTTGGGGTGCCCAGGGGGCTGGGGGAGCTGGGGGGGGTGCAGCCTTGGGGTACCCAGGGGGCTGGAGGAGCTGGGGGGGGTGCAGCCTTGGGGTGCCCAGGGGGCTGGAGGAGCTGGGGGGGGGTGCAGCCTTGGGGTGCCCAGGGGGCTGGGGGAGCTGGGGGGGGGGTGCAGCCTTGGGGTGCCCAGGGGGCTGGAGGAGCTGGAGGGGGGTGCAGCCTTGGGGTGCCCAGGGGGCTGGAGGAGCTGGAGGGGGTGCAGCCTTGGGGTACCAGGGGGCTGGGAGGAGCTGGGGGGGAGTGGGGGGGTGCAGCCTTGGGGTGCCCAGGGGGCTGGGGGAGCTGGGGGGGAGGGTGCAGCCTTGGGGTGCCCAGGGGGCTGGGGGAGCTGGGGGGGGAGTGGGGCAGCCTTGGGGTGCCCAGGGGGCTGGGGGAGCTGGGGGGGTGCAGCCTTGGGGTGCCCAGGGGGCTGGGGGAGCCCAGGTGGCTGGGGGAGCTGGGGGGGTGCAGCCTTGGGGTGCCCAGGGGGCTGGGGGAGCTGGGGGGGTGCAGCCTTGGGGTACCCAGGGGGCTGGGGAGCCCAGGTGGCTGGGGGAGCTGGGGGGGTGCAGCCTTGGGGTGCCCAGGGGGCTGGAGGAGCTGGGGGGGGGGTGCAGCCTTGGGGTGCCCAGGGGGCTGGGGGAGCTGGGGGGGGGTGCGTATCCTTGGGGTGCCCAGGGGGCTGGGGGAGCTGGGGGGTGCAGCCTTGGGGTACCCAGGGGGCTGGAGGAGCTGGGGGGGAGGGTGTAGCCTTGGGGTGCCCAGGGGGCTGGGGGGTGCAGCCTCGGCATGCCCAGGGGGCTGGGGGAGCCTGGGGGGGGTGTAGCCTTGGGGTGCCCAGGGGAGCTGGGGGGCGGGGGGTGCAGCCTTGGGGGGCTGGGGGGTGCGGCCTCGGGGGGCTGGGCGGGTGCGGGCTGGGGGGATGCCCGGGGGGCTGGAGGGTGCAGCTTCGGGGTGCCCGGGTGCAGCCTTGGGGTGCCCGGCGGGCTGGGGAGCGCGGGCAGGGTGCAGCCTTGGGGTGCCCAGGGAGCTGGGGGGTGCAGCCTTGGGGTACCCAGGGGGCTGTGGGGTTCCTCTCGGCATGCCCAGGGGGCTGGGGGAGCCCAGGGGGCTGGGGGAGCTGGGGGGGGTGTAGCCTTGGGGTGCCCGGGGGGCTGGAGGAGCTGGGGGGGGTGCAGCCTTGGGGTGCCCGGGGGGCTGGAGGGAGCTGGGGGGGGTGCAAACCTTGGGGTAGCCCGGGGGGCTGGGGGAGCCCAGGGGGCTGGGGAGCTGGGGGGGTGCAGCCTTGGGGTGCCCGGGGGGCTGGGGGAGCTGGGGGGGTGCAGCCTTGGGGTGCCCGGGGGGCTGGAGGGAGCCCAGGGGGCTGGGGGAGCTGGGGGGGTGCAGCCTTGGGGTGCCCGGGGGTCTGGAGGAGCTGGGGGGGGTGCAGCCTTGGGGTGCCCGGGGGGCTGGGGGAGCTGGGGGGGGCAGCCTTGGGGTGCCCGGGGGGCTGGGGGAGCTGGGGGGGCAGCCTTGGGGTACCCGGGGGGCTGGAGGAGCTGGGGGGGGTGCAGCCTTGGGGTGCCCGGGGGGCTGGGGGAGCTGGGGGGGTGCAGCCTTGGGGTGCCCGGGGGGCTGGGGGAGCCCAGGGGGCTGGGGGAGCTGGGGGGGTGCAGCCTTGGGGTGCCCGGGGGGCTGGGGGAGCTGGGGGGGGTGTAGCCTTGGGGTGCCCAGGGGGCTGGGGGAGCTGGGGGGGGTGCAAACCTTGGGGTGCCCGGGGGGCTGGGGGTGCCCAGGGCTGGGGGAGCTGGGGGGGGTGCAAACCTTGGGGTGCCCAGGGGGCTGGAGGGCTGGGGGGGGTGCAGCCTTGGGGTGCAGGGGGCTGGGGGAGCTGGGGGGGGTGCAGCCTTGGGGTGCCCAGGGGGCTGGAGGAGCTGGGGGGGGGTGCAGCCTTGGGGTGCCCAGGGGGCTGGGGGAGCTGGGGGGGGGGTGTAGCCTTGGGGTGCCCGGGGGCTGGGGGAGCTGGGGGGGGGGTGTAGCCTTGGGGTGCCCAGGGGGCTGGAGGAGCTGGGGGGGGGTGTAGCCTTGGGGTGCCCAGGGGGCTGGAGGAGCTGGGGGGGGGTGTAGCCTTGGGGTGCCCGGGGGGCTGGAGGAGCTGGGGGGGAGGGTGTAGCCTTGGGGTGCCCGGGGGGCTGGAGGAGCTGGGGGGGGTGCAGCCTTGGGGTGCCCGGGGGGCTGGAGGAGCTGGGAGGGGGTGCAGCCTTGGGGTGCCCGGGGGGCTGGGGAGGCCAGGGGGCTGGGGGAGCTGGGGGAGTGCAGCCTTGGGGTGCCCAGGGGGCTGGAGGAGCTGGGAGGGGTGCAGCCTTGGGGTGCCCAGGGGGTTGGGGGAGCCCAGGGGGCTGGGGGAGCTGGGGGGGGGTGTAGCCTTGGGGTGCCCAGGGGGCTGGAGGAGCTGGGGGGGGTGCAGCCTTGGGGTGCCCAGGGGGCTGGAGGAGCTGGGGTGCAGCCTTGGTACCCAGGGGGCTGGAGGAGCTGGGGGGGGTGCTAGCCTTGGGGTGCCCAGGGGGCTGGAGGAGCTGGGGGGGTGCAGCCTTGGGGTGCCCAGGGGGCTGGAGGAGCTGGGGGGGTGCAGCCTTGGGGTGCCCAGGGGGCTGGAGGAGCTGGGGGGGGTGCAGCCTTGGGGTGCCCAGGGGGCTGGAGGAGCTGCGGGGGGGTGCAGCCTTGGGGTTACCCAGGGGGCTGGAGGACCTGGGGGGGAGGGTGTAGCCTTGGGGTGCCCAGGGGGCTGGAGGAGCTGGGGGGGAGGGTGCAGCCTTGGGGTACCCAGGGGGCTGGAGGAGCTGGGGGGGGTGCAGCCTTGGGGTGCCCGGGGGACTGGAGGAGCTGGGGGGGGTGCAGCCTTGGGGTACCCGGGGGGCTGGAGGAGCTGGGGGGGTGCAGCCTTGGGGTGCCCAGGGGGCTGGGGGAGCCCAGGGGGCTGGAGGAGCTGGGGGGGGGGGTGTAGCCTTGGGATGCCCAGGGGGCTGGAGGAGCTGGGGGGGGGTGCAGCCTTGGGGTGCCCAGGGGGCTGGAGGAGTGGGGGGGGGGTGTAGCCTTTGGGGTGCCCAGGGGGCTGGGGGAGCTGGGGGGGTGCAGCCTTGGGGTGCCCAGGGGGCTGGGGGAGCTGGGGGGGTGTAGCCTTGGGGTGCCCAGGGGGCTTGGGGTGCCCAGGGGGCTGGAGGAGCTGGGGGGGGGGTGGTGTAGCCTTGGGGTGCCCAGGGGGCTGGGGGAGCTGGGGGGGGGTGCAGCCTTGGGATGCCCAGGGGGCTGGAGGAGCTGGGGGGGGGGTGCAGCCTTGGGGTGCCCAGGGGGCTGGGGGAGCTGGGGGGGGGTGCAGCTTTGGGGTGCCCAGGAGGGCTGGAGGAGCTGGGGGGGGTGCAGCCTTGGGGTGCCCAGGGGGCTGGAGGAGCTGGGGGGGAGGGTGCAGCCTTGGGGTGCCCAGGGGGCTGGGGGAGCTGGGGGGGAGGGTGCAGCCTTGGGGTGCCCAGGGGGCTGGGGGAGCTGGGGGGGGGTGCAGCCTTGGGGTGCCCAGGGGGCTGGAGGAGCTGGGGGGGGTGCAGCCTTGGGGTACCCAGGGGGCTGGGGAGCTGGGGGGGGTGCAGCCTTGGGGTACCCAGGGGGCTGGGGGAGCCCAGGTGGCTGGGGAGCTGGGGGGGTGCAGCCTTGGGGTGCCCAGGGGGCTGGAGGAGCTGGAGGGGGTGCAGCCTTGGGGTACCCAGGGGGCTGGAGGAGCTGGGGGGGAGGGTGCAGCCTTGGGTGCCCAGGGGGCTGGGGGAAGCTGGGGGGGGTGCAGCCTTGGGGTGCCCAGGGGGCTGGAGGAGCTGGGGGGGGGTGCAGCCTTGGGGTGCCCAGGGGGCTGGAGGAGCTGGGGGGGGTGCAGCCTTGGGGTGCCCAGGGGGCTGGGGGAGCTGGGGGGTGCGTGCAGCCTTGGGGTGCCCAGGGGGCTGGGGGAGCCCAGGTGGCTGGGGGAGCTGGGGGGGTGCAGCCTTGGGGTGCCCAGGGGGCTGGAGGAGCTGAGGGGGGTGCAGCCTTGGGGTAGCCAGGGGGCTGGGGTGCCCAGGTGGCTGGGGAACTGGGGGGGTGTAGCCTTGGGGTGCCCAGGGGGCTGGAGGAGCTGGGGGGGGTGTAGCCTTGGGGTGCCCAGGGGGCTGGGGGAGCTGGGGGGGTGCAGCCTTGGGGGCTGCGCAGGGGTGCCTGGGGGAGCTGGGGGGGTGCAGCCTTCGGGGTGCCCGGCGGGCTGGGGGAGCTGGGCAGGTGCAGCCTTGGGGTGCCCAGGGCTGGAGGCTGGGGGGGGGGTGCTAGCCTTGGGGTAGCCCAGGGGGCTGGGGGGTGCTAGCCTCGGCATGCCCAGGGGGCTGGGGAGTTGGGGGGGGGGGTGTAGCCTTGAGGTGCCCAGGGGGCTGGGGGAGCTGGGGCAGGTGCAGCCTGGGGGAGCTGGGGGGTGCAGCCTTGGGGTACCCAGGGTGCCTGGAGGAGCTGGGGGGGTGCAGCCTTCGGGGTGCCCGGCGGGGCTGGGGGAGCTGGGCAGGTTGCAGCCTCGGGGTGCCCAGGGAGGCTGGGGGGTTGCAGCCTTGGGGTACCCAGGGGGCTGGGGGGTGCAGCCTCGGCATGCCCAGGGGGCTGGAGGAGTTGGGGGGGGGGGGTGTAGCCTTGAGGTGCCCAGGGGGCTGGGGGAGCTGGGAGAGCCCAGGTGGCTGGGGGAGCTGGGGGGTGCAGCCTTGGGGTACCCAGGGGGCTGGAGGAGCTGGGGGGGGTGTAGCCTTGGGGTGCCCGGGGGGCTGGGAGGAGCTGGGGGTTGCAGCCTCGGGGTGCCCGGGGGGCTGGGGGAGGGGAGCAGGCAGCGGAAGGGGGCAGCCCCACGTGTGCGAAGCTGCGGGCTAGCAGGGTGCCCGGGGTGCTGTGCTGGCCGAGAGGCTGCTCAAAGGGCCTGGGGTTGTCTCTGGGGCCTGCGGGAAGCCGCGCCCAGGTCGCTCTCCCCGGCTAGAACGTTAACGGGGTTCACGGAAGAGCTGGATGGGTTCGTGGCGATTGGCCAGGCTGGGTGGGGAGGGGGGCAACAGGAGAGGGATCGCTTGATGGTTCCCTCCCTCGGGGCACCTGGCCCCGTGGGCAGACAGGACCCTGGGCTGGGTGGTCCCTGCTCTGACCCCGTCTGGCCGTTCTGATGTTCTGTCTTTCCCATCCGTGTGCGGAATAAGTGTGGATGTGCGCTGAGGCAAGTGTGGCCGTGCACCGCCAGTAGAAACACAGCCCTAGCTGTGGGCGCTCTGCTAATCGGCTGAGTGGCCGCCCAAGCGCCCAGGGAGCACCACTGCCAGGGCACTGGAGCGCTAGCAGACCGTGTCCCTAGCCGGCTGTTGTCAGGGATCTGTAGGGCTTCTGGGTGGCCTGGTGCCGGCACCAGTTCCTGTGCTGCCTCGGCTGTCTGCTCGCCCAGGCTCCGTAGGGCACCCAGCTGCCCCCACTGAGCCAGGCTCTTTTGCCCCTCCCTGGGGCCCGCCCGCTGTGTGCGTGCAGTGCTGCTGCCCCTTGGGTACTGGCAAGCTTGTTCTTCAGGGCAGTGGTCACGTGCCCGTTCTCTGTGAGCGCTCAGCCTGTGGCCATAGCCCAGCCTGGGCGCTGGCGCCGGGGGAGCCCCGTCACCCCTCATCTCAGGCTTGTCCTCCTTGCTTCCAGAAGTACCTCGGAAGGGAGGGCAGCTGGTGTCTGATGGGGCTGGGCCACGGGGCCTTATCTCGGCCAGGGGCAGCGAGTCAGGCTGCTGCTGGTGTTGTTGCAGGCGGCAACCAGCGCGAACTGGCCCGTCAGAAGAACATGAAGAAGCAGACAGACTCGGGCAAGGGGAAGCGGCGGGATGACGGCCTGTCCGCTGCTGCTCGGAAGCAGAGGTGACTCCCCATCAGAGAAGAGGCAGGGGCTTGGCTCCCTTCTAGCTGGGAGGTTCATGCCCAAAGGGCCCTGGGTCCCTGCAGGCTGTGACAGTCCGTAGTCCGGTCCTGGAAGCACCATCCCCTGCCGGGAAGCAGGGCCAGTGTGGGGGTCACAGCCCAGCAGTGAGCAAACCGCTGGGCCTTGGGCGGAACAGCCGGCCACTCAGCTGTCTCTTGAGTAAAGATGGCTGGGTGTCCTGCCGCCCATCCTTTCGCCTGCCTCCTCCCTTGCACATGCTCTCTTCTCGGGGTGCTGTCTCTTCCCTCCGGCAGCGTTCCCTGTCCTCCAGCAGCTTGTACCTCCCTCGCCTGTGTGCCCAGCAGAGGCCTTGGGCCTGTGCACTTCTTTCTGCTTGGAGAAGGCCCTGGTGTAGCCCCACCTCCCTCACCTAGTTCTGTGCTACCCAGCCAGCCCCCCAAGTTTTCCACATTCAGTTCTCCTGAATATGCAGTTTGGGCAGCCTGGGTCTGCCTCTCCTGCTCTGGCCAGCAGCTTCCTTGTGTGCTGAAACCACTGCTTTTGCCACCAGACCCCCCGCCCCTGGCTAACTGCACAGCTGCTCCCCCCCACTGCACTGCTCCCCCCCAGCTGCACAGCTGCCCCCCCACTGCACTGCTCCCCCCCCAGCTGCACTGCTCCCCCCCAACTGCACAGCTGCTCCCCCCTACCCTCCCACTGCACTGCTCCCCCCCTGCCCCCCCAGCTGCACAGCTGCCCCCCCAGCTGCATCCCCCCAGCTGCACTGCTCCCCCCACTGCACAGCTGCTCCCCACCCCCCACTGCACTGCTCCCCCCCCCCCCAGCTGCACAGCTGCCCCCACTGCACTGCTCCCCCCCACTGCACAGCTGCCCCCACTGCACTGCTCCCCCCCCAACTGCACAGCTGCTTTCCCCCTGCCCCTGCTAACTGGCTCCTTTTCTCCCACCAGAGACTCTGAGATCATGCAGCAGAAGCAGAAAAAGGCCAACGAGAAGAAGGAGCCACCAAAATAACATGCAGAACCTTTGGTCTGGCCCAGGAGAAGTGAGGCAGCATCCCTGCCCTTCCCCTTCGTGCTTGCCCTGCCCTCGTCTCCAGCCCACGCAGCCTCCTGCTGGAAGAATGCAAAGCGGCAGCCCTGCTGGGGTGGTCCGTGCCTGATGTATGTTCTCCCCAGGGCTGGCCCGAGGGGCTGGCCCGCGGCTGCATAGCCAAGCAGCTGCTGGAGCCCCTTGCCCTTACTCACGTGGGCCCCACGTCCCTGGATTAAAGTAGCTTTTGGATTCTCGGGGTGCTGCAGGATTTGTGGGTGTGAGAAGCAGCAGAGCCTGGCCAGAAAGGCCCTTTCCTGCTGCTCCTGCCACTGGGGCTGGCAAGGGAGCTTCAAGCAGGCAGCTCCTATTGGCTTCTCTGAGCAGCATGTGGGGCGGAGGGGGGCAGGGAGCCTGCCTGAGGCTCCCCGTTGCGTCGCAGGCCAGATCGAGCTGCTTGGCAGGCTGGGCGTGACCCGCTGACCGTGTTTTGCCCAACTCTGCTCTGTCTAAATCCATGGTACAGCTGCCTCTGGAATGCTGCGTGTGGCTGCGGCTGCCCCATCCTAGGAAAGAGATCTGGGCACTGGAGACAGTTCAGAAAAGGGCAACAAACTGAGGAGGGGTTGGGAGCGGCTGCCGTGGGAGTAGTGCGGGAACGTCTCAGCGTGGGAGAGACGATTGGGGGGCAGTGAGAGAGGCCTGTAAGTCACGGCTGGGGTGCAGGAAGTGACCAGGAAAAGTACCCCTCAGTACACAAGAAGCAGGGGTCGCCCAATGGAATGAACAGGCGGCAGGGTTCAAACACCAAAGGAGGGTTTCTTCCACGGCGTGTGGCGGGCCTGTGCAGCCCAGGACTTGAGCAGGGTTCAGAGAGAGCTAGATACATTCATGGAGGTCAGGTCCGGCAACGGCTGGTAGCAGGGCTGGGGCCCTAGTCTCTGTGTCAGAGGCTGGGAATGGGCGATGGGAGGGATCACTGGATGAGTCCCTGTTCTGTCCCCTCCCTCTGGGGCGCCTGGCACTGGCCACTGTGGGCCGACAGGACCCTGGGCTGGATGGACGTTGGTCTGACCCAGCCTGGCTGCTCTGGTGATCTTAGGGGAGACCCTGATGCCTGTGACAACCCAACCCAACCCCCCCCTCCTCCCCCCCCCCGGGCCATTTGGCTAGTAGGAGCCAGCTCTGAAAGCTACCAGACCCATGGCCCACCCCAGCCCTGCGGGCCTGTCTCTCCCTCGGGTCACCCCCTGCTGGGCTGTACCCCACCCCAGCCCTGCAAACCTCTGGGCACCTTCCCTGTTAGCCAGGCCAAGCCTCTCCCCCTTCTTGCAGGATTTGGCCCTTCCTCCTGTAGGGCTATACACCCCCTCCTGGTGCCCTGCTCCTCGCCTGTTGAGGTGTAGCTGTCACGTGACCGGGAGGCGTTCTGTGCCCAGCACACAGTGCATGGCTGCTGGCCTGTGCTTTTACCCCCCTGCCTGGCCAGGTCTCCCATCGCCCCTGCATGCACCTCCCTAAGCTTGGGCATGAGCATGTAGGGCAGCTGCCGTGGTCAGCCAAGAGTGCGCCAGGCCTGGGCTGCAGTGTTCAGGGCCATGCTTGGACCCGGAACTGCCAGGCACGAGCAGACTGGCTGCAGGCGGAGCCTGGCGGGAGATGGGGAGAGGCTGCGCAAGTGGCTCCTTGTGCAGATGCTGCCTGCGCTGGCCAGGACCACCCCCGTCACACGGCTTGGCTGGGTGCTTACGTGTATTTCACAAGGGCCGTACAGCTTATCACCATGCACCAGCACAGCGTCCCCACCCCCCAGCATGGGTCCCGCGCAGGCTGCCTGCGGCTCGGGGCTCCCGCCCTAGAACCAAGACCGACAGCGAGTTCTGGCTTCGCGGCGCCCGAGCCGCCGGCTGGGACCTTGCCACCCCTTGCCCCTAACGAGGCCGCCCGGCCAGCACTGCTCTGGGCAGGACGCAGGCACAGCCCCCGACAAGCCAGCCCCCAGCCCAGCTCCGAGCACACCACAGGCCTGTGGGCTCAGCCTGGCTGGGCGGGGGGCAGTGGTCGCGATGCACCAAGCGTTGGCTCCCCGTTGGGTGGCGGGGCAGGAGTAGGCGGGGGTTGGGGCGATTGCCCTGAGCGGGCCTGGTGATGGACACAGGCTGTTCCTGGTACATGCCCAAGTGCTCTGGAGCCAGGCCCTCGGGGAGCTGTTGTGACAGTCGCCTGCAAGACCCCCCCCCAGACGAGGCTCCAGCACAGCCCCTCCATGCCCTGCCACTGGCACCCAGCCCTGCCCACTCCCCAGTGCCCTGTGGTGAGCCTGGCCAACCTGCTCCCCAGCCACACGTCCATCCGCAGGGGGGCTGCCTGCCTGTCTTCACCAGGCCCGGCACCCGCTGGCAGGGTGGGGGAGGGCCCTGGGGCTGAGCCAGGGCCTGCAGACCACCCCCGCCCCATCCCACACGTGCTCCGTGGGGCCTTCTTGCAGCAGCTCCTGCTCGGACAGGGCAGGCTGGTGCGGTGCCTGGAAGCAGGACACTCACAGGGTGGGGCAGAGCCTCACGGCTGCCCGCTCAAGGCCAAGGCATGGGGGGCAGCGGGTGAGGTGGAGGGGGGCAGTGGGTGAGGCGGGGGCAGCGGGTGGGGCCAGGCTGAGGGAGGGGGGGCGTGAGGGGCGGGGGCAGCGGGTGGGGCCGGGCTGAGGGAGGGGGGCGTGAGGGGCAAGGGCTGAGGGGGGGGGGGGCGTGAGGGGCGGGGGCAGCGGGTGGGGCCGGGCTGAGGGAGGGGGGGGCGTGAGGGGCGAGGGCAGCGGGTGGGGCCGGGCTGAGGGAGGGGGGGCGTGAGGGGTAGGGGGGCAGCGGGCGGGGCCGGGCTGAGGGAGGGGGCGTGAGGGGTAGTGGGGGCAGCGGGCGGGGCCGGGCTGAGGAGGGGGCGTGAGGGTAGTGGGGGCAGCGGGCGGGGCCGGGCTGAGGGAGGGGGCGTGAGGGGTAGTGGGGGCAGCGGGCGGGGCCGGGCTGAGGGAGGGGGCGTGAGGGGTAGTGGGGCAGCGGGCGGGGCCGGGCTGAGGGAGGGGGCGTGAGGGGCGGGGGCAGCGGGCGGGGCCGGGCTGAGGGAGGGGGCGTGAGGGGTAGTGGGGGCAGCGGGCGGGGCCGGGCTGAGGGAGGGGGCGTGAGGGGTAGTGGGGGCAGCGGGCGGGGCCGGGCTGAGGGAGGGGGGCGTGAGGGGAGTGGGGGCAGCGGGCGGGGCCGGGCTGAGGGAGGGGGCGTGAGGGGTAGTGGGGGCAGCGGGCGGGGCCGGGCTGAGGGAGGGGGCGTGAGGGGGGGGGGGCAGCGGGCGGGGCCGGGCTGAGGGAGGGGGCGTGAGGGGCGGGGGGCAGCGGGTGGGGCCGGGCTGAGGGAGGGGGCGTGAGGGGGGGGGGCAGCGGGTGGGGCCGGGCTGAGGCAGGAGGGGGCGTGAGGGGGGGGGGCAGCGGGTGGGGCCGGGCTGAGGGAGGGGGCGTGAGGGGCGGGGGCAGCGGGGGGGCCGGGCTGAGGGAGGGGGCGTGAGGGGTAGTGGGGGCAGCGGGCGGGGCCGGGCTGAGGGAGGGGGCGTGAGGGGTAGTGGGGGCAGCGGGCGGGGCCGGGCTGAGGGAGGGGGCGTGAGGGGCGGGGGGCAGCGGGCGGGGCCGGGCTGAGGGAGGGGGCGTGAGGGGTAGTGGGGGCAGCGGGCGGGGCCGGGCTGAGGGAGGGGGCGTGAGGGGCGGGGGGCAGCGGGCGGGGCCGGGCTGAGGGAGGGGGCGTGAGGGGCGGGGGGCAGCGGGCGGGGCCGGGCTGAGGGAGGGGGCGTGAGGGGTAGTGGGGGCAGCGGGCGGGGGCTCTGGGCCTCACTGCCCATAAAAGCGAGGCCGGCGGAGCCCCCGGCTGGCTGGGACGAGCAGAAGCTGCTGAGCCGAGCCAGGCCAGTGCGTGGTCCCTGCTCTCTGGCCGAGGGGTCTGCTGGGACG
Source organism: Pelochelys cantorii (assembly GCA_032595735.1). Lineage (NCBI taxonomy): Eukaryota > Metazoa > Chordata > Testudines > Trionychidae > Pelochelys > Pelochelys cantorii. The sequence continues at coordinate 47,556,563 of CM064338.1, read as the reverse complement.
GCGTCCTGCCCAGGGCCGGCTGCCTGATCCGAGCTCCTGCCTGGCTTTTTGGCAGCTCGCTGCGCCCCAGGGCTGTGGTTGGGGGCAGGGCTCGTGGGGCTGTGCTTGCCGGAGCCCGCAGCTGAGCCTGGGGGCTCCTCAGTACGTGGTGCCAGTCCGGAGCCCGGCCCGGGGGCTACGTGGAGACGCTGATGCGCTGGAGTGGGCGCCGGCGGCGCAGGATGCGTGGGGGCGGGCTGCTTTTCTGGCGCTGCCGCCAGGTGCAGTGGCACAGGGGGCCCAGCAGCAGCCAGAAATACAGCAGGAGGCAGGCCCAGCAGGAGGCCACCTTCACCCAGAACGTGGACCAGCTGCCGTGCGTGAAGGTCGTTTCCAGCTCCGCCTCCTCGTAGCTGGGGGTGGGAGAGACGCAGCGCTGAGCACCCAAGCCTGGCACAGGAAGCCTTGGCCCCCCACGCGCTGAGGGGCCAGGCCGGCCCACCTCGCCGGGGTGCAGTGTGGGGGGCACGCAGCCCCAACCTGCCAGCACCAGCGGGGGCAGCCTGGCAGGGGACCCCAAACGGGCTGGACGCTGGGCCCCGTGGGCCTGTGTGTTGACCTGCGCTGGGGGGAAGACACAAGCCCTTGTATCAGAGGCCTGGCGTGAGGCTGAGCGCCTGGCAGGAGCAGGCTGCTGGAACAGCCAAGCGGTCCTAAGCAGCGCGGGGCGCACACGGCCGCGAGCGGGCAGCCGAATGCCTGAGAGCAGCAGGGGGACCCGCCGCTGCATGGAAGTGGGTGGCGTTAGCTACGCGAGGGCAGAGGGGCAACATGCGACTTAGTTCTAAGCAAGGGGCTGAAACTGCAGCGGGGGGGGGGCGGTTGGGTTGGACGTTAGGAAAAACGTCCTGCCTGTCGGGGGGTTAAACGCTGGGATAAGTTGCCCAGGGGCTCGTGGAAACTGCCTCCCTGGAGACATTCAAGAGCAGGTTGGACAGACGCCTGGCGCGGATGGTCTAGCTGGTGCTGGGCCCTGCTGAGAGGGCCGGGGGCTGGACTCGACGCCTCGCGAGGGCCCTGCCAGTTCGGCAGGTCTGTGGTTCCATGTGTACAAAGCGGAATCTCGGCGGGCGCCTTTGGCAGGGAGGAGAGTGGAAACCCCCCATGGGCACTGTGTGCATGGCCCCGGCGTGGCCGCGCCCCGTGCACCTGTGGCACGTAAGGTGCAGCGCCGGGTTGTGTCCACCATAACCCAGACCAAGTTCCTGCTCCAAGAGCCAAGCCTGGATCACTGGGCCGCTCAGCTGGGTCCTGAGCCAGCACAGCCCCCAGCCAGAACCCCCACGGGGAACACCTTGCCATGCCAGGGCCCAGGGCCATGCAGCTGGGGCACTCAAGAGAAGCCAGTCCCCCGCCCTCTCCCGGGCAGCAGCCGGCTGCCAGCAGCACCTCCCAGCAGGCCAGATGGCATCTGCCAGCAGCCCGCTGAGCCCACAGCCAGGGGGCTGGGCCAGGCCGTACCTGAACCAGTTGGTGAGGGTCATCATGACGTAGAGTGAGGCGAGGAAGAAGACGAAGTGGAAAGTGGAGTAGCTGTAGACAACGTGCACCTGCTCGTTCTGGATAATCCTCTGCCCCCCGGCGGGCCCCTCCTGCTCCAACACCCGCTCTGCGTCCAATGAGAGCACCCAGTTACCTCCGGCCCCGCCCCCAGTCACCCTCCCGCTCTGCGTCCAATGAGAGCGCCTGCTTACCTCCAGCCCCGCCCCCAGTCACCCGCCCGCTTTGCGTCCAATGAGAGCGCCTGGTTACCTCCAGCCCCACCACTTGCTCCAGTGACCAGCTGCAGGCACCAGCCCCCAAACCCTGAGCCCCAGCCCCAGAAGATGTGTCAGGCCTGCTTCAGCCCCAGAGGTCGAGGGTTGGAGCCCCACTCCTCCAGGGACAGGCACCACCACAAACTTGGCAATGGAGGGACCTGGCACCCTTGGAACAAAGGATGGATAAGGGGGGCCTAGAGTGTAGGGAGGCTGGAGACTCCTGTTCTACTGGGCCCCTCTTCTCAAGGAGCTGGTTCTGGGTCTGCGGGGCCCACAGGTCTTCCTGGGCAGGGGCTTCCCCGCTGTGCTCGTCGGTAGCAGAGTGCGCTGCTGCATCACGGCGCACAGGCCCTTGGGCACAGGCTTGCCATGCAGGGCCCGCATCCAGCCCTGAGACTGCCCCATTCGGAGGGGAGCACCCTCAGCTTGCACCCCAGAGCCACATCCCGTGGGTCCACCTCCCAACAGCCATGCTCCCTCAGGGCTCAGGCCCACCCCAGGCCACGCCCTTCCCCTGGCTTGTCCCATCTCCCTAGCCCAGGCCACGCCCCTTCCCCATACCTGTCCTCCCTCCCTAACCCAGGCACTCACCTTCCAGCTCTTCCCCTGTCTTGTCGGGGCAGCAGAAGCAGCACGAGGGGTCCTGTAAGGAAGCAGAAGGCACCCAGTGATCAGAGCCACCTTGCCGCTGGGCTGGACCGGGACCAGCGGGACAGGGCTCGGCTCCTGAAGGACATTTCATTTCTACTAGCAGGTCACACAGAGCCAACGGAAGCCCCTGAGCCCGCGCTGGGCCAGGCACAGGCTGCCTCCGCTCACAGCGCACGCTCAGGGCACAGGGATGGCCTCACCAGGGCAGCCCTCGCGTGCTACGCGGCCGTCTCGGCACAAGTGGCTGCCGGGGCGCCAGGCCGTGCCCAGGATTTCACAGGGGACTGTCTGGGGGTGGCCAGCCCATCCCCCTGCCAGCCCAACCACGGCCCCATCCATAGCGCACTGGCTCCAGCAGAGGTGGCCCAGTTATGCCTGCGCTGGGAATCAGTCCGGCTGGGTGTAAGCCTTGTGCCACGCCCGGGACAACGTGGGCGATTTCTGTGCGCCACGGACGCCCGCTCACCCCCCCGCCCCCGGGAAAGACGCTGGGGGGCAGACGAACAGGAGCTGCGGGGAGACGGTGCATGAGATGGGGGTGAGGGGCAAGGTCTGAGATGGCTGAGAAGCAGAGGGGAGTGGGGACCAGCAGAATCCGACTCACTTTGAACTCAAAGCTGTAGACTTTGATCATCCACAGGGGCCCGAACATCTCCGCAAGGTAGGAGGCCTCGTTGCTGCAGCCGCGGCAGAGAGGCAGGGTCTGTAACTCAGCAACTGCTTCCTGCCCAGCCCCCGCCCCGCGCTCCCCGCCCCCCAGTTCCCTGTAAGCTGCGCGCCGCTCGGCTGCTGATTTAGCACCTGCCACGGCCCCCAGCCCAACCTAGCCCAGCCTCCGACCCGCTGTGGCTGGGAGAGGGGCAGCCCGAGGCCAGTGCCAGCCCGAACCTGGTGTGGCTGGGTGCCTCTCCCCGGCCTGAGCCCAGGCACGGCCAGGGCAGCCCGGCTGGCAGTGGTGACGCATGCAGCCCCCAGGCGTGCCGCAGCCCCTCCCTGCTTCGCTCACGGAGGGGAAGGGGAAGAGGAGGGTCCGGGCCCCGCCGCAGCGAGGCGGAGCGCAGCGGGCTGGGGAGGGCGGCAGAGCGGAGCAGGCTGCTGGGTGTGGGCGAGGGGGCTGGCCGCTGCTGCCACCCGGCTCAGGAGAGGGGGCGCAGTGGGGGGCTTGGGGAAAGGGGCAGTGGAGCAGGGCCTGAGGCAGTGCCCGGGACACAAGGGGGGTGGCCAGACGGTTGATGCCACTCCGAGGACCCGGCCGCAGGGGAGCGCAGGGCGTACGCACCACGCCAGGAGCACGCAGGCGTACATGATGGTGGCTCCTAGCACGGCGACCGTGGTGTCCTCCGTCTGCAGCTCGTCCTGCCGCACGCCAGGGAAGCAGATGGTGAGGTTCTGCCCCTTGTACAGCACTGCGGGCAGAGCAGGGCGGCGTGAGGGGTGGGTGGCCGGCTCCCGGCTGGCTCCCGCTGCGCGCCGGGCGGGCGTCGGCCCCACTGACCTCTCTCAGGTGGGCGGCTGGCCAGAGCGGAGAAGGTGAGGTACATGACGTAGCAACTGATGATGGAGGCCTGCAGCAGGCCGGACCGGGGCTGCTCTGCACGCAGAAGGGAGAGGAAGTCGCGTTCCCGCAGGCCAGCTACCCTCCAGGCTGGCCCGCCCCACCCCCAGCCCGCACATGCACAGTGTTGCTCTCGCACGCGCGTGCAGTGTCGCACAGGCACGCAGTGTAACTCGCACACATGCATGCAATGTCACACGCGCACAGTGTCACTCGCACGCGCACAGTCTCGGTCTCACACGCATGCAATGTCGCACATGTGCAGTGTCGCTCTCACGCGGTGTCACTCACACAGTCACAGTGTCGTTCTCACACACGCATGCAATGTCACACACATGCGTAGTGTCACTTGCATGCGTGCAGTGTCACTTTCACACTCGCGCAGTGTCGCTCACACGTAATGTCACTCGCACACACGCACAGTGTCGCTCGCACACAGTATCACACACAACAATCCAGAGCCATGGGCGACTAGTGTGCTTCTGCCCTGGAGCGAGCTTCTGCCCCGTGGGGGGCAGTGCAAAGCCCAGAGAGGGCTTAGGGAAGGGTCCCGAGCAGGAGCACAGATGTGGTCTCCTCACCTCAAAAAAGGTATTTTGGCCTTGGAAAGGGTTCAGAAAAGGGCAACTAAAATGATTAGGTGTTTGGAACGGGTCCCATATGAGGAGAGGTTAAAGCGACTGGGACTTTTCAGTTTAGAAAAGAGGAGACTGAGGGGGGATATGTTAGAGGTCTATAAAATCATGAGTGGTGTGGAGAGGGCCGATAAAGAGAAGTTATTTATTAGTTCCCATAATAGAAGAACTAGAGGACACCAAATGAAATTAATGGGTAGCAGGTTTAAAACTAATAAAAGAAAGTTCTTCTTCACACAGCGTGTAGTCAGCCTGTGGAACTCCTTGCCAGAGGAGGCTGTGAAGGCTAGGACTATAACAGAGTTTAAAGAGAAGCTAGATAATTTCATGGAGGTTAGGTCCATAAAAGGCTATTAGCCAGGGGATAAAATAGTGTCCTTGGCCTCTGTTTGTCAGAGGCTGGAGAGGGATGGCAGGAGACAAATCGCTTGATCATTGTCTTCGGTCCACCCTCTCTGGGGCACCTGGTGCTGGCCACTGTCGGCAGACAGGACACTGGGCTAGATGGACCTTTGGTCTGACCCAGTACGGCCGTTCTTATGTTCTTATGAGCCGCATGCAGGGCGCGAGGGAGAGGGCAAACGGCAGCCCCAGGGGGGCAGGGGGGAATAGGCACGCGCCCGGCAGCAGCCCCGGACAAGCAGGGGGTAGGGACGTGCCAGGCAGGGCACTCACCAAGCCGCACGCAGGGTGCGAGGGAGAGGGCGGACAGCAGCCCGCACAGGCCCAGGTGCAGGACGAGCAGGGCTTTGTTGAGCAGGCAGCCGCCCGGGTGGGTGTAATACTTGTACAGGAAGCAGAAGGCTGTGGAGGCAATGGCGTAGAAGCCCAGCGTGGCCAGCAGCACGGCCAGGTACCAGCGCTTGTCCTGGGAGGCACCCAGCAGCCTGCAGGGGAGGGAGCCAAGTCTGAGCAGCATGGGAGGACGCCCACAGAGAGCCCAGCTGCAGGGGAGCTAGACAAATCCCCGCGGCCCAGCGCCAGGGCACCCGCGGGCCCCAGGCCACGGACTCACCAGTTATTGTTCCAGGTGTGGGCAAAGGCCGTGATCAGCACCAGCTGGAGGAGGATGAAGGCGAAGCCCCCGCAGACGCCCACGTAGTGCCAGGCTGTCAGGAGGAGAAGCAGCGAGACGAGGAGCAGGCTCGGACCAGCAGCGGCCCAGCCAGCCCAGCCGTGCTCCCCTCGCCCGCCGGGAGCCGAGGGACCCAGGCCTCGGGGGCAGAGGCAGCCGAGGGGGACAGGCCTTGGGGGGAGGGAGGGGCGGGGCAGCCGAGGGACCCAGGCCTCTCGCAGCTGCCTAGCCCTGAGGGGCGAGAAACAGCAGCCGGTGCCAGGCCCCTCTAGGCCTTTCCCTGCTCTAGTTCCTATGCCAGGGAGCCGGCTCAGCGCTGGCCTGGGGGGAAGCGGGGAGCTTGTGCCAGTCCCCGCTCTCTGAGCTGGCCCCTCGCCTGGGGGACTCCAGCCCCAGGCAGGCCCAGGTCGGGCATGAGGAGCGGGGACCTGAACAGAGGGGCTTTCTCCTCTGGGGCTGTCAGCTCAAATCCGGCCCAGGGCAGGGACTGGCTGGGGGGGGGGATGGGGCCCTGGCTGGCTTGGAGAGGGGAGAGGGGGGACGGGGCCCTGGCTCCAACAGGCCAGGACAGTAGTAACTGAAGGCACATACTCTCCTGGCTGTTGTGCCGGGGCCATCCCTAAGGCAGCTCCAGGGCGGGGCAGGGGCTGGCACCTGGCAGGAAGCGCTCGTCGGGGATGAAGAAGGCTGCAGCACAGAGCCCCACCAGGATCAGCAGCTTCAGGAACCAGAACCTGCAATACAGACGAGCCATCAGGGAGTCCGGCCCTGGGCCCGCCCCACGTCCCTGCCTGCGGGGCCGGGCGCTCTCCTACCCGTTGTGCAGCAGAGCGCGGCAGGCGCTGCTGGACTTCACGTTGAGCAGGAAGACAGCCTGGGCCAAGTAGAAGCAGGCGGTGCCGAAGCAGACCCTGTAGACGGCTGAGTAGCCCACCAGGACGTCGCAGTCCATGCCTGGAGGCAGGTTCTCGCAGAGCAGGGCGTAGAAAGGCACCTGCAGAGGGGGAAGCACAGGGCGGCTCAGCTGGGGCTGCTGCCCGGCTGGGGACCCTGGGACAGCGCCTGGCCATACGGCCCCGGGCTCCCTCCGCCCGGCCCGGGGGGAGCGGGACAGAGCAGCGCCCTGAGCAGCAGAGCCGGACAGCAGCGTGGGGCCAGCAGCCAGGCGCCAGCTGCTCTGCCTGGCGCCCACGGCCCTGGCCTGCGGGCAGGTGCCACTCACGTTCTGCCGGAGGGCTTCGGAGACGGTGCGGGACAGCATGAGGCAGCACACCGTGGAGGCCAGCACGTGGAAGAGCGTGTAGAGAAGGCGGGTTCCTGTGGACACCTTAATGCTGGGGCAGCAGGGGCAGCAGAAGCCACAGGGGGCCGGACCACAGCAGCAGCGGATCTGGGGGAGGAACGACAGGGCGTCACACCCACCCTGAGGTGCCTGTGGGGCTGCACCCAGCTGCCCAGGGCAAGGTGCAGGGGGAGCAGGGCCAGCTGGGATCACTGGGCGGGGGAGCTGAGGGGCTGCCGAGCCTGGGGAGCACCGTGCGGACAGACTCACCTGCCTTGGAGGGGAGCTGGGCCCCGCCCCACAGCCAGACAGGGGAGGCCAGAGGGCTGCCTGGCGTGGCGGGAGCCACGGGAGGGGAGCTGGGCCCCACCCACAGCCAGACGGGGGAGGCCAAAGGGCTGCCTGGCGTGGCGGGAGCCACGGGAGGGGAGCTGGGCCCCGCCCCACAGCCAGACAGGGGAGGCCAAAGGGCTGCCTGGCGTGGCGGGAGCCACGGGAGGGGAGCTGGGCCCCACCCACAGCCAGACGGGGGAGGCCAGGGGGCTGCCTGGCGTGGCGGGAGCCACGGGAGGGGAGCTGGGCCCCACCCACAGCCAGACGGGGGAGGCCGGGGGGCTGCCTGGCGTGGTGCGGGCCAGGCTGGGAAAGCTCACCTGGGAACCGAGCCTGTGGGCTGGGGCCATGGCGGCTGCTGCAGGAGTGGAGGCCGGGAGGCGGTTCGGGGCCTCTCCTGGGCATTGCTGGGGGCAGAGCTGAGTGGTTCCCTCCATGGGATTAGGAGGGATTGGGAGGCGCTGGCCAGCCCTGACCATCTGTTCCTGGGGCGGCCGGGGCAGCGCAGGGCCACGGCCAGGCCTCCCCTGGCCCCCAGCTGGGGCTACACAGGGACTAGAGCTGCCCTGGGCCGATCCCACCCCCATCGTACCTGTCCAGCGGGACCCCCTCTCCCCAGGGGCCCAGGCCCTGCCTGCTCCCACTGCGTGGGGAGGGGGGATTAGGGCTGCTAATTGGCTCAGGATTGCCAGACTCACCTCCTGGGGGTGGGCAGAGCCCAGGAGATGGGGGGGGGTCTCATGTCCTGCCCCCCGCCCCCACCCTCCCTAGGGGGAAGGCCAGGCCGGTAGCCGAGAACAGTGGCCCCAGCCCTGGGGCCATGGCCAGGAAACTGGGATCCTCCAGAGCCCGCTGCAGACCCCTCTCCCTATAGCCCCTCCTCTGCCGGGCGCCCCACTGCAGAACAGGTGGAGGGGCAGGGATGTTCCAGTTCACAGGGCTGGGCCCCACCCCAGGGACCCCGAGGCTTCCTGGAGCCCCACAGTGCCGCAGCCCAGGGAGGCAAAGGGCAGCACACGCGCCAGGTGGCCGGGAGTGGAGCCTGGCACACGGTGGGTGCTGCTGCTTGCCCGTCTTTGCCAGAGCTTCACTGGCCAGCGTGTGGCCACAGGCTCTGCCGTCCGGGCACTGGGCAGCTCTGGGAGGGAGGGGAGCGGGCCAGGAGACTCCTGTGAGTGATGTGCAGGGCCACACCGCCCAGTGGGTGCAGAAGGGCTAACGTGCTGCTCCGAGGCCAGGTAGGAGGCCTGAGCACCCACCTGCCTGGGTACGAATGGGGCAGCCCCTAACACTGGGGTCCAGGAACCCGTGGGACACCTGCAGGAGCCAGTGGAGCAGGAGGAGGTGAGAGGCGGCTGGGCTGAGAACTGGGCTAGCCACAGCCACTCTGGCCTGGGCCTGTGAGGCAAAGGGCCAGAGAGAGACTGGAACGGGCAGCACCTCAGCTGGGTTGGACCTGGCTGTGGCAGCCCACGTCCTGCCTCCGACCACAGCCCGGAGGGAGTGAGCACAGGGCAGTGACCAAGCAGTCCTGCCCCTGCCATCTGGCCGACGGAGCATGGGGGGGCAGCCCCACCCTGCCTGGCTAACGGCCACCGCAGGGCCTTCCTCCATGACATTCTCTCATTCTTTCTGGAGCCCAGCCATACTTTGGACCTTCACAGCATCCCCTGGCAAGGAGTTCCACCGCTCCCCTGTGCATTGTGTGAGGAAAGGACGACACCTGCTGCCTCATGTTGTCATTGCAACGCCTGGTTCTTGTGTTACAGGAAGAAGTAACAACATTTCCCTATTTTCCATCTCCACAATTCATGATTTGATAGTTCTGTCAAGCGCTCTCTCCCAAGCTGTCTAGTCTCAGTCTCTCGAACGTCTCCTCGCGGTGGGTATGATCGGGGAGAGAACTTTGTGAGGGTTGGTGAGTGACATTTGAACCAATGCCGGCCTAGCTAAGCGGGGCTCAGGTTTCGCTCCAGCAACTGGGCCAAGACAGAAAGCACAGAGGGAAGAAACAGAAGACAGGAAGGAGGAAGAACTCACCTTGCCTGGCCTGATCGGGGTGGGGAGCATGGCCGCGTGCGCGCCCTGCTCTGCAGTGGTCTGCCACTCGAGAGGAAGGGCATGGCTGCAGCCCCATGCTCTCGGAGCCAGCCGGTGTGTGGGATGAGAAGGGTGCTGGTGGCGCACTGCCCAAAGAGCACGCTGCGCGGGATTCGGATCACACGACTGGCTCTTCCAGCATCGCTGTCGAGTGCTTGGGGCGGGCCAAGGGCTGGGTCTCCAAACGGGCTCAGCAGGGAGGTTTAGGGAAGCCCTAGGAGTCAGTCCTAGGCTGATGCTGGTCCCATTTGGAGGGTGTCAACAGGGAATCCCTGCTGAGTGCAGCTGGGTGAGGAGCCTCCCGCGGAACGACTGGGTTTGCTTCCTGGCGCCGCATGATTCTACCATCGCTGGCAGCTACCCAGCCTCTGGCCATGCGGAGCCAGAGTGCAAGTGTGGCTCCCTCGGCAGAGGTGAAAGGAAGAAAGGAGGGGAGCAGGTGGCACCCGCCACGGGGAGGAGGCACCCCAGACAGAGGTCGGGGAGGGGCCCCACGTTTTATGGAAATTGGCTTATAAATATGAATATGCAGAACTCAAAGATGCTTTATGCAGACCAGGTCGTGTGACATCATTTTACAGGTGGCAGTCAGCTGACCGGATCTCCTGCTGTTGTGCGTGTATCACTCTAGTACGGGGCGGTAGGAGTAGGAAGTGGGCATCTGGTTTGAAATTGAAATGTGCTCAGGGGCCATCAATGACTCTTTAGAAACTTAATGGCTCAGTACTCAAGCCAACCAGCCAGGAATCATTTTATTTGTCCTATGAGCCCAAATGTGCTTGGCCCTAGAAAGACATGTGCCCAGGCACCTGGTACTGGAATCCATCTCCAATCTGGCATTTCTCCCTGGCGCTGGAGAGACTGAACAAAGGGTTCCCACCCCGGGGGAAAGTCTTTTTAAGGAACGGAAAGCAGTCAGGTCTGTATCTTCATCTGGCCTTTGGAACTGCCTGGCCCACCCTAAGAGGGGACACAGGAAGAAACCTGAAAACGAAAGACTCTAAAGAACTCTCGCAGACAAGATGAAGACCCAGGCCAGAGGAAAGAGCAACTCTGCCATGCAGCTGGTATGGGGGTAAGAACAGCTGCTTAGGGCAGGAATTCACACGTAACATGTTTCTTAGTGGATTAGAACCAGCTAAGTGGTTTTAGAGAGGTAGCCATGTTAGTCATCTTGGCAAAACAAAAAAGGCACCATGTAGCACTTTAAAGGCTAACAAGATGGTTAATTAGGTGATGAGCCTTTAAAGTGCTACATGGTGGTGTGGGGAATATGATCTGAAGAAGTGGGTCTGCCCCATGGCTCCTGCTCATCACCTAATAAACCACCTTGTTAGTCTTTAAAGTGCTACATGGCTGCTTTTTTGTTTTAGTTTAGTAACTGACTTTGCTCTGTCTGTCTGCACTCGCAGCCACTTAGCGCCCCCTGCCTGTGCCCAGGAACACACTTTGGTTTCTTATCAGGCCCAGTGTCAATAACCGTTCCCTGGGGGAGGCACCACTGTGCATCTCTGCCTCCAGTGAGAAGGGGGCCGGCCTTATGAGGTCTGTCCATGTACAGGGGCAGATGGATTTACTCACAGGGTTGGGGTCCTGGGTGCTGTCAACAGGCCTTAGAGCTGAGCCCCCCAGAGCTGTTCTCAGGGTCTGTCTTGCTCTGCAGGGGGCAGTAACGCCAGTTCTCCGCCTGGGCTGGGGGAGAGCAGAGGCTCTGGCCCAGCAGGGCAGGGCGGCAGGCGTCTGTGATGCAGCGTCACACAGTCCATGGGAGGGTGAGGTGGGGGAGAAGAATTAATCACCAGACACAGGAGCCACGCACACAGAAAGGAGTCCGCAGAGAGGAATCTGCATGGCCAGCAGGGGAGAATGTGGCACGGCTAACGAGCGGGTGTCCTGGTCAGTGTCAAAGGCCAGCGCCGCGCGGGGGGAAGCAAGAATGGGAAGGGAAATGGAGCTTTCCAAGACTGGCACTTAATTCAAAAACAAAGACGCTCCCAAGAACCAAGATGCAGTTACACAAGAGTCATTGTGACCCTCGCAGAGACCAGTGCCCATCCCTGCAACACCTGTGGCGTCTCCGTGACATCTGCGCCCTCCCCGCCACACCTGCACCACACCCACACCCTCCCCGGCACACCCACGCCACACCCTCCCTGCCATACCTGCGTCCTCCCCGCCACACCCATGTGACACCCGCGCCCTCCCTGCCACACCCATGTGACACCCGCGCCCTCCCCGCCACACCCGCGCCACACCGCGCCCTCCCCGCCACACCTGTGCCACACCCGCGCCCTCTGCCACACCTGTGCCACACCGCGCCCTCCCCGCTGCACTGTCCCTGCCACACCTGCCCTGTTACAAGCTTCTGAAACCTGGCAAATGTTAGCAGTCCCCTCAGGAAGTAGGGCGTAAAATCCGCTTTAGTTAGTTAACTGGTTCAATGTTAAGTTTAACCAGCTAACTGATTAAACAGTGGCAGGTGGGCTGGAGCGCCCCCCACAGCCATGCATGACTGGGGCAGCCCCTGCTCCAGCCCCCACCGGTTATCCGGCTCTGTGGAGGGGAGGCTTGCCAGTGACCTGCTTAAGCAGGCACAGCCCTCGCGGGAACAGACGCCCACCCTGCCCCGGCGCGCCTGCAGCGGGAGGAAGCAGGGTGGTGCTGGTGGGATGCAGCCAGAGGCAGTGGCTGGGGGGGGGCTGTCCAACCCACATCCCTTGGCTAGGCCTTGCCTGGGCCCCGCTTGGGGGGAGAGGGACAAGGCGGGGCCAGGAGCCGGACAGAGAAACCACTGAGACACGTGCGGCTGGCAGGCCAGGGAACTTCAGTGGAGGGAGCCACCAGGCGTCAGAGAGCGGGAGGGGGAACGAGAGCGTCCGGTCTGTCATGACCGGAGGGGGGGGTCTTCCCATGGGCAGCCGGGTCCGGGCCAGTGCCACCCTGGCTACTGAGAGCATCCCCACGGCAGATGCTGCCAGCTCGGGAGCGGAGCGGGGGGGCCCTGGGATGGGACAAACTCGGCTGCCCTGGGGCCAGCACGGAGACCTGCTCCGGTGCAGACGCTGAGGTTTGAACAGGCCAGGAGGCTTTGTCCGGCCCAGTGGTGCCTCTCCCATGGCATCCAGGCCAGCTCCCGGCTGTTAAAGCCGCTGCCCCGCGCACCCGGCGGCGATCCGGGGGTCAGAGATGAGGCCTGGAGCTGCCAGCAGGGCGTTCCCAGTGGCTCCCGTGAGGGGCCTCGCTCTGGCTCACCTGTGCCTTCCAGCAGCCGGCCACCATCCCCGCTGCAGGTCTGACGCCACTGGCTCCCCCGCGATGCCAGATGTGCTGCACCAGCCTCCTGGTCATCAGACGGGGGTGGGGGGTGCCGGGGCCTGAGGGTTCTGCCAGCCCCTCCCTGGAGAACAGGGGGACCCGCAGATACCCCCACAGCTCCCTGCTCCTGAAAAACTATCTGAAGTGGAAGCCAATTAGGCAGAGGCCTCTGATTGGCTGAGTCTTGGTACTAGACCCACCCCCATGCATGAGCTCTGGGCGACTCTTGTCTTTCATCAAGAGTGATTACACTGGGCACTAAATCAGTCCCCTTAACCCTCTTACCCCGCAGACACAGGGGATTAGCAATCCCTGGAGAGAAGCTGGCCCGCAGGCATATGCCCCGGCTGCTGGGCGCACGCCAGGCAGGCAGCGTGAAGGCGGAAGCACCTCCAGAGCACACAGTGAGAGCAGAGCCTCCTCTGGCCGTCGTATCTGTGCCTGGCTGAGCCCCATGGAACCAGGAGACGGACACGGCCCAGCCGCCAGCTGCCGAGGCAGGTCCCGCCTAGCACTTTACCAATGGCTCCCTGAGCCCAGGGTCAGCAGCTGCTAACAGTCATTTCACCGTGCCAGCTCCCCACTCCCTGTGCCTGCAGCGCCCGGCCCACACGGCCAGCACAAAGCACAGTGCCTGGCCAGAAAGCTCCGGCAACTGCCCAGGTTCTCAGTCACCATGTCGGTGCGAGGGGCCTGCCCGGCCAAGCCCTGCTCAGGTCTCTGCCGCATCAGAAGGGTGAAGCTGCTTGGGCGTGGAAGGACCCTATGGAGCATCTCTCAGGAGTGGCTGGGCTCTGGGCATGGCGCGGCCGCCCCATCGCAGACAGGCGCTAGCAGGAGAGTGGCGCCAAGAAAGGGGAAACTTGCCCTCTGAACACCGGCCGAGGAGACTGGGCGGGCTCTAGGGAGGGGAGACCAACAAGAAGGGCCGTGATAAGAGTCTAAAGTGGGGGGAGGATCTTGTAACACAGCAAGGAAGGGACCCGAGGGACACCGAGAGGTGGGCAGACTTCACCCGAGCCAGGAACTCCTGGCCACAGGGAATCAGCGTGGCCTGGGCGTCTCTGTGGCCAACCAGGATATTCAGTGGCCTGGTGGAAGCGAACTCGGGCAGGGCGGGGTGGGGTGGTAAATGTGCTGCTCCGGGGCTTAGGCCGGTCTCCGCCATTAGGGATCTGATTGGGCCTGTGCATGGGCCAACTCTGCAGCGGCTGTCTGAAATCTGTGACTGGGTGCTACATGGCGGCGGCGCGGGGCAGCCGCCTCCTCCCAGCCGGGCTCATCACGCCTGCACCCCGAAGCTCTGTCCTGGGCCGGTCTGTGGGACTGAGGTGACAGGCTGCCGTGGCGATGCCCTTGCCAAGGCGGAAGGCATCCCCTGAGCCCTGACAGCTCCCAACTAGAAGCCAGGGCAGCTCACCCGGGCTAAGACTGGCCAAAACCCTGCTGAACTCGTGAGAACGTGTGTAGTGTCAACGCCACCAGCTGCTTGTGAGGCGCTGCCAGCACTATCCCACGTATAGCGCCTGCAGCACACGGTCGCACGCACGCTGCCAGCGCTATCCCACGTGTAGGGCCTGCGTCCTACAGCACACGGTCGCACGCTGCCAGCGCTATCCCACGTGAGCGCCTGCGTCCTGCACCACACGGTCGCATGCACGCTGCCAGCGCTATGCCATGTGAGCGCCTGCCTCCTGCACCACACGGTCGCACGCACGCTGCCAGCGCTATCCCACGTGAGCGCCTGCGTCCTGCACCACACGGTCGCACGCTGCCAGCGCTATCCCACGTGAGCGCCTGCGTCCTGCACCACACAGTCGCACGCACGCTGCCAGCGCTATCCCACGTGAGCGCCTGCGTCCTGCACCACACGGTCGCACGCACGCTGCCAGCGCTATCCCACGTGTAGGGCCTGCGTCCTACAGCACACGGTCGCACGCTGCCAGCGCTATCCCACGTGAGCGCCTGCGTCCTGCACCACACGGTCGCATGCACACTGCCAGCGCTATCCCACGTGAGCGCCTGCCTCCTGCACCACACGGTCGCACGCAGGCTGCCAGCGCTATCCCACGTGAGCGCCTGCGTCCTGCAGCACACAGTCGCAAGCATGCTGCCAGTGCTATCCCACGTGAGCGCCTGCGTCCTGCACCACACGGTCGCACGCACGCTCCCAGCGCTATCCCACGTGAGCGCCTGCGTCCTGCAGCACACAGTCGCAAGCATGCTGCCAGCGCTATCCCACGTGAGCGCCTGCGTCCTGCACCACACGGTCGCACGCTGCCAGCGCTATCCCACGTGAGCGCGTGCGTCCTGCACCACACGGTCGCACGCTGCCAGCGCTATCCCACGTGAGTGCGTGCGTCCTGCACCACACGGTCGCACGCACGCTCCCAGTGCTATCCCATGAGAGCGCCTGTGTCCTGCACCACACGGTCGCACGCAGGCTGCCAGCGCTATCCCATGAGAGCGCCTGCGTCCTGCAGCACACGATCGCAAGCACGCTGCCAGCGCTATCCCACGTGAGCGCCTGCGTCCTGCACCACGCGGTCGCACGCACGCTCCCAGCGCTATCCCACGTGAGTGCCTGCGTCCTGCAGCACACAGTCGCAAGTATGCTGCCAGCGCTATCCCACGTGAGCGCCTGCGTCCTGCACCACACGGTCGCACGCTGCCAGTGCTATCCCACGTGAGCGCGTGCGTCCTGCACCATGCGGTCGCACGCACGCTCCCAGCGCTATCCCACGTGAGTGCCTGCGTCCTACAGCACACGGTCGCACGCTGCCAGCGCTATCCCACGTGAGCGCCTGCCTCCTGCACCACACGGTCGCACGCACGCTCCCAGCGCTATCCCACGTGAGCACCTGCGTCCTGCAGCACACAGTCGCAAGCATGCTGCCAGTGCTATCCCACGTGAGCGCCTGCGTCCTGCACCACACGGTCGCAAGCATGCTGCCAGCGCTATCCCACGTGAGCGCCTGCCTCCTGCACCACACGGTCGCACGCACGCTCCCAGTGCTATCCCACGTGAGTGCCTGCGTCCTACAGCACACGGTCGCACGCTGCCAGCGCTATCCCACGTGAGCGCGTGCGTCCTGCACCACGCGGTCGCACGCATGCTCCCAGCGCTATCCCACGTGAGTGCCTGCGTCCTACAGCACACGGTCGCACGCTGCCAGCGCTATCCCACGTGAGCGCCTGCGTCCTGCAGCACAC
The DNA here is from genome assembly GCA_032595735.1 of Pelochelys cantorii. Classification (NCBI taxonomy): domain Eukaryota; kingdom Metazoa; phylum Chordata; order Testudines; family Trionychidae; genus Pelochelys; species Pelochelys cantorii. The sequence continues at coordinate 47,540,605 of CM064338.1, read as the reverse complement.
GGTCGCAAGCATGCTGCCAGCGCTATCCCACGTGAGCGCCTGCCTCCTGCACCACACGGTCGCACGCTGCCAGCGCTATCCCACGTGAGCGCCTGCATCCTGCACCACACGGTCGCACGCACGCTGCCAGCGCTATCCCACGTGAGCGCCTGCATCCTGCAGCACACGGTCGCACGCTGCCAGCGCTATCCCACGTGAGCGCCTGCCTCCTGCACCACACGGTCGCACGCACGCTGCCAGCGCTATCCCACGTGAGCGCCTGCGTCCTGCACCACACGGTCGCACGCTGCCAGCGCTATCCCACGTGAGCGCGTGCGTCCTGCACCACGCGGTCGCACGCACGCTCCCAGTGCTATCCCACGTGAGTGCCTGCGTCCTACAGCACACGGTCGCACGCTGCCAGCGCTATCCCACGTGAGTGCCTGCGTCCTGCAGCACACGGTCGCAAGCATGCTGCCAGCGCTATCCCACGTGAGCGCCTGCTCCTGCAGCACACGCACTGCTGCCAGCGCTATCCCACGTGAGCGCCTGCCTCCTGCACCACACGGTCGCACGCTGCCAGCGCTATCCAACGTGAGCGCCTGCGTCCTGCACCACACGGTCGCACGCTGCCAGCGCTATCCCACGTGTAGTGCCTGCGTCCTGCAGCACACAGTCGCACGCTGCCAGCGCTATCCCACGTGAGCACCTGCATCCTGCAGCACACAGTTGCAGGCTGCCAGCGCTATCCCACGTGAGCGCCTGCGTCCTGCAGCACACGGTCGCATGCTGCCAGCGCTATCCCACGTGAGCGCCTGCGTCCTGCAGCACACAGTCGCACACTGCCAGCGCTATCCCACGTGTAGTGCCTGCGTCCTGCAGCACACAGTCGCACGCTGCCAGCGCTGTCCCACGTGTAGTGCCCGCGTCCTGCAGCACACCGTCGCACACTGCCAGCTCTGGACGAGTGACTCCAAGTGGGAAGGGCAGATTCCCCCCCCCACACACACACCCACCAGAGCTACCAAGAGTCAGTGGGCCTTTGTGGAAGGGCTGGCTTAAGGGCCCTCCTATAGCCACACAGGTGCTATACACAAGAAAGCCCCTTCTACCAGCCCGAGCCCTGGCAGCGGGAAAGAATCGCAGCAGACAGGAGGGGTTCTCATCTCTGCTGGTTGAACCCTTCCAGGGGCTGGAGCTAAGAAGCAGAAAACAGAGATCCCCGGCCCTAAAAGAAGTCCAGTGCGGACAGATTCTACAGATCTGTTACCTCTTGGAATTAGAGACTACACATCTGGGTATATGCGTGGCCTGCCTGAGCCTGTAAACAGCACGTTTCATTTCATAGTTCATAACTCCTTCCTTAATGGAGCGCAGGGCCGGCTACCCGCGCTGCCTTTGGTGCAAGATCTAAGCACACAGTGACCTGCGAGAGGAGATGGGTCTCTTGGGATTGGGAACTACCTGAATACTTGGGGATCAGGGTAAGTGACCGTTCAGAACACAGGCGGGCTGGTGTGCTAGGGGACTCTCTAGTAAGACTCTGTAGGATGAACATTTCTGAGGCAGGCTATGATATTCTGTTAAGAACCCAATCTAAATTCAGACTCTGGGAATGGCACATAAACACAGTACATGGTTATTCCCCTTCTCCACCAGTCTAGCCCATCAAAGGAAAGCCATCACCCGCGATGGGAGGCAGGACAAGACACATTCAATGGTGCTAATGTCTCTGCTTTAATCCCCAGATGGACCACATCCTGCAGAGATACCTTCTTGAAGCTGACAGACATATCAGCACTTAATTGATAATTGATGTCTGCTTTGTTTAAATACTTGTTTTACTGGACACACTATGTAACTTTAGATTATTGCTCTTATCTTGCCTTACTATTAGCATCTATCCAGGGGGTCCAGGATCTCCCCCGCCCCCCCATCACTTTGATCTGCCTATTGAGCATCCTATATAACTAGCTGTAACCTATTGTTTGGCAGTGTTCACTGAACTCAGCAAGTGACACTCTGCCCAGCGCTGTGTGTGTAATAAACTCTCCTGCTTGCTTCACACACGGCGTCCAAATTCTGTTCCTTCAGTTGTCACAAGGATGCAGGAGTTCACATTTGTTCCTGGTGCAGTGACATCGGATTCGAGAACACAGCACCCGTCTGGGGAGTCTGCTGCTTTTTGCCCACCTGCCCTGCAGCTGACTCTCCCACTCCAGCCAGAGCAACAGTGTGCAAGGAGGCGCTTGGGCTGGCTTGAGCCTTCATTTGGAGTCAGCATGTGCACATGGCAGTGCCCTTGGGAGGGCCCAGTCCCTGCAGAAGGGTCGGAAGGGATGTTGATTTGCTGACCTACCAGACTCCTCAGGTAGGTAATGGGCAGATGGACTCTTGGTACGTGCACCGATACTGAGCCAGTGCTGGATACGTTCCACCAGTACAAACAAAAAGCCAAAATACAGATTTTAAAGGTCCTAGATATGGAAGAAGAATATTAAAACAAGGCCTAATTAACAAGGTCACTTAAGATATTTAATATGAAATAAAATTAAAATTAAATGAACATTGTCCTTGGAGTACATGTTATCATCCTAACAACTCAAGCTAGAAAACACACCAAAATGTGGTATACTCAGAACAACTATATAAAGAAAGGCATGGCCATTAAGTGAAAGCATAAAAATATGCACCAGAGGCCCAATTTAATAACCTACTCCTCCTACCATACTTAGACCACTCTTCAAGGAAAGCTCTCCTAAAAAATGAAACATCTGCCAAAAGATGACCATGCTATGGACTTTTGCAGTTCACAAAACCATCCTTCTTGCATGAATATTATCTGCATGCAGAGCTCAGCTTTAAGATGCTACACAAATCCATGTGTCAACTAAAAATAGTCACGCTGTCCTTGCAAAACTTAATACAATATATTCTGAAACTGGAAGGAGAGTAAAAGTCATTCACTCACTCAGGCTTATACAGTGTCTAAGGCACATCAACTCACTTAATACTTCACACACAGAAAACAATAAAAATAAATAATAAAGCAACACAGAGAGCAAACAAAATTGCAAACGAACAAATGACAACAGTGAAAATACATGGGGAAGTAAAACAAGTGGTTGGTTATGTGTATTTTAAATGAATGCTTAGGACGCACACACTGTGAAAATGAAACAGAGCCCTGTAGAAAAGGCAACATTTTCCTGGTTTCACACTATGTTTTACCAGCTTACAAAATCAGAGTAGGCTCATTATGTTTTTACACCCATCCCTGATAAGGAAACAGAATACCTTAACTCGGGGCTTTGACTTCTGCATCCCTGCTTCACAGAGCTTGCAAATCAGGCCTTCATCTCACAAAGCCTAACACTAAACCTAGTAAAAACACCGTGTGGCCCTGTGGCACCTCAGGGTATGTCTACACTACAGCGCTATTTCGAATTAACTAAATAGTTAATTCGAATTAAGCTAATTCAAAATAATGCATCTACACACAAAAACTATTTCGAAATAGCGTTTTGCTATTTTGAAATAGCGCGTCCACACTGAGTGGACCCTGAACTGAAGTTAAGGCTGGCTGGAACCAGTGCCGGCAGGGCATCAGGTTAGGACTTAGTGTGTGGGGCTGCTGCCTCAGGCTAACTGAACTTGGTGCTTAAAGGGACCCGACCCCCACCCCGGACAGACAGTTCTCAGGGTTCCCCACTTGCTTGTCTACCTCGATGAGGGACAGCAAAGCAGTCCTGTCTTGGAGTGCCCTGAGTGCCCGCACTCGGGACACCACAGCACTCGGCCACATGGAGCCAGAGCTGCCCCTGGGCACGTCGGTGCGTCTCGTGGGGTCGTTGCCATCAGCCTGGCTGCACTTGCTGCAGGCTGCCATCCGGGGGGTCCATCGGGGGGCTGTCAGGATCCAGGAGGCCCTGAGGGAGAGCGTCCACCCCAAGGAGCCTCCCCGGTCCTCCCCACCGGGGGCTCATGCCCCATTCCTTCCTCACGTCCTTCCACTTACCCCTCCCTAGCCCCCCTTCCTGATGTCAAATAAAAGACACGAATGTTCAAAAATAGAAACTGGGTTTATTGAACAAAACTGGGGGGGGATGAACCTCTGGGGAGACTGGGAAAAGGAGGTGGGAGAGGGGAAGAGAGAGGGTGGGAGAGGAGAAGAGAGAGGGTGGGAGAGGGGAGGGGGAAACCTGGGAGGAAGGAGCTGGAAGGGGGAAGCAAGGGGAAGAAGGGGGAGGGGAAGCTCAGGGCTCAGGGTTGGGGGTCTCGCCGGACCAACTTGACTTGCATGCTAACCTGCTCCTGGGTTCGCATGTGCCCTTTGGTGGCCAGGCTGGCAGCTATCCTGCCATAGATGGCCACATTCCTCCGTCTAGTGTGGAGATCATGGACGTTGGGGGCATCTTTCCCAAACCTGAATAAGGTCCATGATCTCCACCCTGGACCAGGAAGGCGCCCGCCTTCTCCAGCCCGTCAGGCTCCTGGGAGCTGGCAGACTGCTCCTGGGGAGTGGTGGAGGGCTGGCTGCCAGTGGCTTGCTGGCTCATGTTTTGGGGGCCATGGGGTCAGGGGCCCCGGTAGCCACTGCTGGCTCTGGGCTGGCAGGCTTGGAGCTGGCACAGGCACTGTGGCCAGGGTCTACCCCTTTAATGGCTCTGGGGCTGGGGGAGAGGAGAGTAAGTTTTCCTGGTTGTGCCCAGAGTGGCCACCAGGGCTCCCTGGGAAGGGCTAGAGGCCCCCTATTTCAAATTAAGTGTCTACACAGCACTTAATTTGAAATAGCTATTTCAAATTTGGTGTTACTCCTCGTAGAATGAGGTTTACCAAATTTGAAATAAGGGCTCCACTATTTCGAAATAGCAGTTTGCCTGTGTAGACGCTATTAAAGTTAATTCGAAATAACTGCTGTTATTTCAAATTAACTTTGTAGTGTAGACATACCCTTAAAGACTAACAAATATACATCTATATAGCACCGTGAGCTTTCGTGGGCATGGCCTACTTCCTCAGATGAGCAACCTAGTGCTTGTCATTTGGGCAGGGGCGGCAGGTTTGTATAATTTTTGGTGGTGCCCAGAATGGGTCTAGACCCCCTCCCCCACCCACCCTGTAAGCCGATATATATTTTATTAAATAATGTAAAAATAGACCGGAAACCGTAAGCGTTTAACAGTTTCCCTTTATTGCACAATATCACTATCGTAAGAAAAAATTATTTAACTAAGAATATCAACGTTATTAATACTCTTGAGTATGGAATGAACCCATTGTGGATTCCACTGTGCATCAAATATATTCTATTATATTTTGTTGTACCTGTTGTGACGAAGTGGGAATGTCTTCATGTTTTCTCTGATGGACACATGACCAGAAGTAAAGTCCCCTCTCTAAGGACTTTTCCCACCATCCTCCTACCAACAGGGACTAGTTTGGCCCCCCCCAAACCCCCCTCATGCAACTATCCTGCAATTGCATTACCCCAATGTGTGTGCCATTAACTCAGGGGCGGAGAGGGTGGGGGAAGTGTTCCCTCTAAGAGTTTCCTCCCATGAGAATGAATTTTGTGTTGTGCACCAGTACTGAGTTCATGGGGCTTGTCTGGATGTGCCACTGTGGCACCCAAGTTATTAATAAATATCTTATAAACCTCGACCTTTTCCCTCTGCCGCCCTGTCTCCTCCCCTTGCTCCATCAGCTCCCCTGGTGCCTGCTGCCCTCCAACCCCTCACCCTCCTCTGCTGTCCTGACTCCTGCCCTTCTCACTGCCCTCAGCCCTCCTGCAACCTGCCCCCCTCCACCAGCCCTTCTCTCCCCCCTGTGCCCACTCCTCCAGTAGCCCCTCTGATCATGTGAGCTACCCCTCCTCATCCCCTCTCCTAACACCTCCCTCTACACAGCTGCCCTGCCTCTCTCCTCTGGTGCTGGTCCCTCCCCTGCAGGTGTCTGCCCTTCTGCTTCACCCCCAGAATCCCCTGGCACCTGCACCTTCCCTTACCCCAGCACCCTCCTGGTGCCTCCCCCTTCCCTCACTGCCCCTGCCCCCTTTGCCCTCTTTTTCCCTGATGCCCACCCCCTCACCACCCTCTGCCCCCCATTTCCCTCATGCCTCTGTGCCCTCACACGACTTGCTCCATCCCTGCCTTCCTCATGCCCACCCCTTCTTTCAAGCCTTATCCCAGCACCTCCCTCTCCCCCCTCTAGCCCCCAATGCCCTTCCCCTCTCCTCGCCCAGCATCACCCCGTCCCCCCTCCCACTGACACCTCCCCTCCTGCCCTTTTCCTCATTGTCTGCACTTGGCCCCCTGGCATTTGTCTCTTCTCCCTATCCGTTGGTGCCTTCCCCTTTCTTCTCCTGACCTGCCCCCCTCCCCTCAGCACAAGCCCCTTCTGCTCCCACCCCTTCCCCCTATTTTTCCCCCTCCCCACCCCTTCCCTCCCTACCTTCTTCCTTCCAGTTTGCAGTGCTGGAGTCTGTGATCGGGCCCCAGCTGCTTCCGGGGCTCCAGACCACGTGCCAGGCCTGGAGATGGGTCATGCGGTGCAACTCTGGGCCGCACGGTTTTAAAGTCCTAGGCTGTGACATCACACCACGCCCGGGCGTCTCCCCTCTCAGCTGTTGCATGCGCAGCTTTCATTCTGGCAGGGACGCTCTGGGGCCCGGGTGGGAGGACGTGCGGGGGGGCCGGCAGGTGGGGGCTGGGGCCCGCTCCAGGCAGGGCTGGGGAAGAGACCCAGCTCCAAATATTGGTGGAGCAAGGCCCCCGGCTTTGAATATTGCTGGAGCATGGGCACCAGGAGCCCATATAACTCGCCACCTACGCACTTGGGAGTCACTGAGGTACTCTGTGTGCCAGAACTGCACTAGAGAGCAAAGATCTGACCTGAACGGGTTTCACTCAAAACCTTTCTCCAGCCACACCCTAAAACCTGGTGGAAATCAGCTGGCTGGAATCCAAGGGATTTCCGTTCACGTTTAGAAAGGGCTTGGGAAGAAGCATCTCTCCTGGGCAGGGCCACTGGCACGGCAGGCTCCAAACACAAGAGTTTGCATCCCTTTGGAAAAGCAAACCAGTTACCGGTGTGTGTCATTCCCCAGCCAGAACTTGCCTCTCTCCTCCCAGGCCCACAATCCAGCTGGGGCTGGGGAATCCCATGCCCTGGGCCTGCCCCCAGCGCACACAGAGCTGGGACTCTCAGTCTCCCACTGCCCAGCTGGGCTAAAATGGCCTCGGCCACTCCTCTGGCTGTCGCAGGCAGCTCTGTTGGGAGTGGGACACCTCAAACTCAGTCCCCAACCCCACAATCCCACCTGAGCCACTCAGCTTCCCCCGGCCCTGTATTTCGCCCCCCAGCTCACCAGCCACATCCCCTTCAGGGTCTGAGAGATGCCTCGGCGCGGCCGCGGCCGCAGCCACGTGCCACTCCACTAATTAGAGGCGCAGGCCTTCAGTTCCTCTGGGTGCTTCACTCTGCTTGTGGCTCGAAGGGCAATGCTCTTTCTGTAAGAACAAAGGTGCTTGCTTTGAAAGAGCAGGTGCTAACTTTGCACTGCCCAGAGCCCTGAACGGGCACAGACTACAGGCAGATTGGCACAGAGCTCGGCAGCCCTCAAAGCTGGTGCCACCTGAGGCAGGAACAGGCTCTCTCTTAGTGTTACAAATGAAGCTGCACCTCATGTCCACATCACAAACTAAGTTGTGTCTTCTAGTGATTCTTCATTGTGTCTGAAACTCTGCCCAGGTGTGTGGTGTGAGGGGCGCAGGTGTGAGTGCGCCTGCCACAGCCAGCAGAGGTGCCCAGGCAATCAACAAGAAGTGGAAACTTTGAAGATAACGAGGAAACAGCCATCGCATCTGAGGCTGAATTGAATGAGCAGCATTGACAGCCCTGGGGACAGGCAGAGCCCCCCAAGAGTGAGACACCCCGACAACCGCCATCGAAGGTAACTCTGGACAACACGGATTAACCTGTAAGGGTGGAGGATTGTAGGCTGACACTGAAAACCCACAGACGCCAGTGGGAACTGACATAGATAAGAAGGGGGGCTCTGGCCATTAAACTCCAGGTCCAGTCCTGCAAGCCAAGCCCCAGGGGACCCCAACTCCTCGCTCAGAGCCACCATGGGGAGAGAGAGACAAGAGACAGAGTGTGTTTGTGTGTCTTTATGAAGCAAGTGCTCACTACTTCTGTACTGTATTCTCAATAAAGGCGGCGTGTTGACTTTTTCCCCGAAAAAGATCCTGTGTGCATCTTCGGGATGTGAAATATCAGTTAATTGAATGGTCGACTAGCCCCATGAATTCTTAGCAGTTAACCGACTATTCTATCGTCCCCAGGCAGCCCCTGTCCGGGAGGGAGGGGTCTGAGCTCCCAGACTTGGCACAAGCTGGAACTGAGCCGGGCTGACTGCTTGCCTGGCTCCTAATACACTTTAAATGCAGAGCAGCAGCAGGGGGAGGTCCTGGACCTGGCGCAAGCAGGAGCAGGGCCGGCCCACAACATTTTGGCACCTGAGGCGGGGAGCTCAAGTGACACCCCCATGCCCCCTCGCTTGGGCCAAAACTTTGAAAGGGCTCAATTCTGCCTCCTTCCTGTTCCTCCTTCCTCTACCACAATGTCTGTGCATCTAGAGCAGAGAGAATACAGTCATTACTTGTTTAACATGTGCCCGCTAAACACGTTTTCACAATAGCACAATTTTTTCTTTAGGGAACGTTTTTTGAATAACACGACCGTCCCCGAAATAACACGAAAATACTCAAGTGACGGACTACTTCGTGCAGCAGTATAGGTTGGTGAAAACAGTGGTAATACGCATGAGGGGATGAATGGTCACAGCACTCCTCCGCTCACTCAGGTGTTTACCTTTGTGTTTTAACAAGCAGCGGCGACTTGTGTTGCCAGAGATCTTGTGTTGACGCTGACGACCCAGCATCAACAAAAAAATGGACTTTGCCGCCGCCGCCGCCGCCACCACCTGAAACGCAACCCCCACCTTTTCCGTTATTTTTAATGGGAAAACTGACCCCACAGAGCACGCTTTTGCTGAGCACAAACATTTTCAGAAACGCATCTATAGAGTTCAATGAGCACCAGCAGCAGACACAATTTTCTACACTCTGGGTCCTAGTGGCGCCCCCGCCCCCCCAGTTTGGCACCTGAGGCGGCACCCTCAGTTCCCCTCATGGTAAGGCCAGCCCTGGCCAGGACTGAGCAGGGCTGTTGGCCAGCTTGCTACAAATTTTACTGGTGGGGGGAGGAAAATGCATGTAATCTACAGCATTAACCTATAAGCTACATCCCTACTTCTTATAAGCATAAAACCAGAGCCTGCACCCCTCCCCCCTGCCTGCCCCCCCAGAGCCTGCACCCCTCCCCCCTGCCTGCCCCCCCAGAGCCTGCACCCCTCCCCCTGCCTGCCCCCAGAGCCTGCCCCCCTGCCCCCTGCCTGCCCCCCCAGAGCCTGCCCCCCTGCCCCCTACACCTGCCTTCCCTCCCAGAGCCTGCACCCCTCCCCCCTGCCTCCCTCCCAGAGCCTGCACCCCTCCCCCTTGCACCTGCCTTCCCCCAGAGCCTGCACCCCTCCCCCCTGCCTGCCCCCCCAGAGCCTGCACCCCTCCCCCCTGCCTGCCCCCCCAGAGCCTGCACCCCTGCCCCCTACACCTGCCTTCCCCCAGAGCCTGCACCCCTCCCCCCTGCACCTGCCCTCCCTCCCGCCTGCACCCCTCCCCCCTGCCCTCCCCCCAGAGCCTGCACCCCTGCCCCCTACACCTGCCTTCCCTCCCAGAGCCGCACCCCCTCCCCCTGCCCTCCCTCCCAGAGCCTGCACCCCTCCCCCCTGCACCTGCCCTCCCCCCAGAGCCTGCACCCTCCCCCCTGCCCCCTCCCAGAGCCTGCACCCCTCCCCCCTGCACCTGCCTTCCCCCAGAGCCTGCACCCCTCCCCCCCCCCGCACCCGCCTCCCCTGCCCCCCCAGAGCCCGCACCCCTCCCCCCCGCACCCGCCTCCCCTGCCCCCCCAGAGCCCGCACCCCTCCCCCCGCACCCGCCTCCCCTGCCCCCCCAGAGCCCGCACCCCTCCCCTCCCAGAGCCTGAGGGGGGGGGGAGGGGCAGTAGGAGGGAGGCGCCGCCGCGCTCAGGACACTTGCCCGCGGGGTTTGTGCGGGCCTACAAAAAGGGCGGCGGGGCCCGGCGATTCCCCTCCCGCCCGCGGTGGCGCCCGGGCGCTCTGGCCTCGCAGGCGCGTCTCGTTGGTTCCGGCGCCGCGCGCGGGCCAGGTCCCGTGACCGGAAGCGGAAGTGGGGCCAGGGCGCGATGGCGGCGGAGGGCGACGTGGAGCTGGAGCTGGAGACGGAGCCGAACGGGGCCGGGGGCGGCGCGGAGGGCGCGGGGGGGCGCGGGGCCGAGAAGCCCCGGAAACACGACAGCGGCGCGGCGGACCTGGAGCGCGTCACGGACTATGCGGAGGAGAAGGAGATTCAGAGCTCCAACCTGGAGACGGTGCGGGGCCGGGGCCGGCGGGGCCGGGGCCGGGCGGGGCCCTGCGGGGCGTTCCGGGCTCCTCCATCCACCGTCCAGGGCTCGAGGCTCCAGCGCCCTCGGTGTCCGGCTGTGGCTGGGCCGCTGTTCGTGCCTTCCTGGGCCGTGCTGCCCCCCCCGTGCTGGCCGTCACCTTTCCCTCTTCTCCCCCCAGGCCATGTCCGTGATTGGCGACCGCAGATCCAGAGAGCAGAAAGCAAGGCAAGAGAGGTAACCGCTCCATGTAGAACTGAGAGAAGCGACTGCCAGGCCCTCAGCGGGCCCCGTGCTGTCGCAGCTTCAGCCTCATCTCTCGCCATGGCTTAGAATTGCTTCTTCAGCGCTGATGCTCAGTTTCTGGCCCAGCTTTTTCAGTCCCTAAGCCAGAGGTGGGGAACCTAAGAGGCTTGCCTGGATCTGGCTCCTGAGGCTGCATGCCCCCCGGCATTGGGTAGCCCATGCTGGTGCCCCAGCCCACTTGCCACCTTCCCATGGGGCTGGAGCACACTAAGCTCTAGTGTGCGAGGAGGATGTCTTTCTCTCTCAGTTGGGAGCCACATCAGTGAGGGTTTGGGGTTTTTATTTTGTTTTTGTGTGGTGGGTGTGGGGTGGTTTTTTGTTTGTTTTTGTTTTGTTTTGGTTTTTTTTGCTTCTCACTTGTATGCAGCTCCCAACTGATTTTTCTATGGGTCAGCAGCCCACACCCGTCCTAAGCCATTTGGTCCAGTACTAGGTGGCTTGGCTCTGCACGTGCAGAATCTTCCTCCAAAGGCTTTGGGTAGTTTTTCTAGTTAAACTTTCTGCTTATCCATGTCCCATCTCAGTAACGGTGGCTTTATGTCTCAGCAAAGAGCTACTGCAAGCTCTCCGGTTGTATTTGACAGTTGTGACTGAGCTGGTCTGCAAAAGGGAGTCTGGAGTCTGTGAGACTGGTACTTTATGTTCTGATTCCTTTTGTCACAGGGAAAAAGAACTGGCAAAGGTTACAATCAAGAAGGAAGATTTGGAACTGATTGTGAGTATGGCAGGAAGCGGTGCCAAGAGTGAGGCTGGAGCAGGCCAAGCCCAGATCTCAGTCAAGTTATTTACTCAGTCTCTGGTGATTAAAATACGTGCACTGCAGCTGGAGGACAAAGGGCTGTAATAAATCACTTTAGTCTTTGCTGCACTGCAGTGGGCCAGGAACATAGCAAATGTGTAAGCTTGGTGCCAGCTTCAGTCATGCTGCAGCAGCAAGCCTTCAGTGAGGCCATCGCTTGAATTGTGTGATCTCTGCTGTGGTGCAGCATCTCTTACCTTGGCTCCCTTCCCTGCAGATGAACGAGATGGAGATCTCTCGGGCAGCAGCAGAGCGCAGTCTGCGGGAGCATATGGGGAATGTGGTGGAGGCTCTGATCACCCTCACCAACTAACCACATTCCTACTGGACTGCTTGGTGCTTTGGGAAGAGAACAAGGAAGACTCTTATTGGGACTTCATCAAAAGTCTTTGTGCTGTCAGCCCTGTCATGAGCACGGCCTTTGTGATAATGGTGGGACAGCCATATTGGGCAATGCTACATGTATTAACTTATTGAAATAAAGACAGTGCTAATCTTCTGTGGCCACAGTGTATAAAACAATGATCAACAGGCTGTGAGCTCCCTGAAAGAGCATGCAACCATTCCACCAGTTGTAGCAAGCTTTGATCAGTCCAGGGTGCTCTGGTATGTGAGTTATGGGCACGGTGTCACATGAGACAAACCCCTTCAGAGACCAATGGCTGAGCTTTCAGAAAGGGAGAGCACCCTTGCTGAATGGTTCTTTTAAGAGAAACTTTATTCCCTTTCTTCTTTACATCTCTGTCTTGCTCACAGGCTTAGGTCGAGCTAGCTTGCTAGCGCTTAATCTGAACTCCACTGTCTTCAGTCTCACTTTGTAGTGTCAGCTCTTAATTCACAGGGGTGCTCTCTATATTTACACTGTGCTATGTCCTGAGTTAATTGAAGGGGAGGTTTGGGCTGGATCAGCAGGGCCTTCTCCTGATAAGTTCCCTACTAGTGCTTCAAGGCCTCACAGGTCCAGAACAGCCTGCTTTATCAGGCCATGGGGAACTGGCTGGTTTCAAAACAAGGTGATAGGGCGCTTAAAGGCATCATAGACTTGAAGGGTTAGAGAGAACACAAGCTTTAGCTTGTGCCCTGGTAGGGAGTTATGTGTTCACCTTAGCTCCTAAGAGGGACAGGGACCTTTCTATTGGCACAGTTTAGTGAGTTCTTCTCTAATAGTTGCTAGATGGGCAGAGCTACCTCCCAGTGCCAGGCTGGGGTATGGGCCCACAGGCCACCCAAGGGCAAGCAGAAACCATGCAGGATACTCCGGGGGGGGAGGCAGGCCAGAAGGAAGTGCTGTTACATTGCCTTCTCCCTCAAAGCCAGAATTCCATCCACCTCCCAGCACCAGGCTCAGTGAGCTGAGTCCAGCGTGCATTCAGTTACCCAAACCCCTAGCAGACACAAGGGAGAGGGCCTTGTTTCAGCTCGCCCCCACCCCTCCCAAGCCACAGCACAGCTACTCTTGTAAGAAAACAACTTTTAATTAAAACTCATACCTTGGGGACCTGGCAGAGCCCCCGCCCCTAGTGTCTGGGGATGGGAGCTTTGAGCCAAGCAGCAGGCTAGGCAAAAAGGGCTGCAAAGCCCCTCGGGAAGGGCAGAGTAGACTGTCATAGCTGTTCCAGAGAACAAAAGGGGCAGGGCTACCTTCCCCACAGGAGATGTTTTGGAGCACCAGGTACCTACAGTCTGCTAAGTCCAAGGAAAGGGGGTGGTGGTTGCTGGCCTCTTGCCAGTGGGAATCTAGGAAGCGCTCTAATCCTTTAGGGCTGGTAGTGGTGAGAGCAATTCGGCACCGGGTCTGGCAGGCCTATGCCAAGGGTGGAACCAGGTGGAAAGTCTAAGCTCCTCCCTGGATCAAGGTCAGCAGAGGCAACACCCACTCCAGCTAGAGAGTAGGAGAACTGGCCAGGACCTGGGCACTTTGTCCCAACAGACTCAGGGTTTCTGGCAGGATGAGGACACGTGGCCCACCAGTGTCAGCAGCACGCCGGCCTGGAGAACGGCCCTAGGTAGTTTTCCGTTTCTTAGCCGACGGTCTCTCAAAGACGTCCCGCACGCCAGCTGCCTTCTGCTTGAAGAACTTGGTGTTCTGGGCGCTCTCCTGGCCCCAGGCAGAATCAAAGGAGGTTGTGTCCTGATCCACCAGATGGGTATACTTGGTCCGCCCCGAGCGCCCAAAGTTTTTGACCTAGGGAGAAAAAAATTGTGAGCAGAAACCCCCTCCCCATGCAAGCAGGACCTGCAGCCCCCTCCTCTCCCCATGGACCAGGCCACCATGTCACCCCAGTGTACAGATGCCATCTAAGGCCCCTCCCCCACGGGCTCATTTCCAGCACGCTCACCTGCATGACTTTGGGCAGGATGGTCTTGTTGAAGTGATCCTCCAGCGTGGGGGCACTGAAGTCTCTCTTGTACACCTCCTCATCTTCATCCTAGGGAGGGAAGGACGTGGCAGAGCCATTTCCAGCAAGCCACAGGGAGGCTGGCCACACGGCACAGCTGCAGGAGTCCTGGGTCAGCACTCGCCGTTCTCTGCTCAGGTCAGACTCTCACAGATGCAGACAAGGCTCCAGTCCCATCTAGGCCGTCCCTAGGGACTAGGACACTAGTCTCACCAGCTCAGGGCTTTGCTCAGAGCGGTGCCCACCCTGTGTCTTAGCTTAGGCACTTTAAACACACAGACGAGGCCCCTCCTGCCCAGGGGGCTGATGCTGGGGGAGAGGGAAGGGTTACAGCAGAGGGGAAGGCCCTGGGCTACACAAGACAACAAACCGTAAGTAGGTCTGCAACGGTCCATCATTCAGCTTCCTGTTTGAATGTGTCTAGCTGCAACCTCCAGCCATTTGCCCATGTTACATCTTTTGCTGCTAGACTGCAGAGCCCACTAGCAAACATTTGTACCTGGGTCGGTAGGCAGAGACTGACCAAGTCTGCCCGTACCTTCGCGGTTAAGCCAGACAGCCACAGGCACTCCTACTGGGATGGAGCATGCATCTGTTGGGCTGTCCCTTCAGGGCGGGGCTTTGGGAAGGAGCTGAAGCAGGGAACTGTTTATGAGAAGGCTGGTGAGGCTAACTTCAATGATGTGCTAGACGTGACAAAACAGGCCACATGGTTCGGCTTCTGACAGCTGTGACAAGCCCGCCCAGGATCCACAACAGGAGGGACCGGGGACAGCGTGTCCGAAAGATGAGGCAAAGGGCTGTGGCACAGCACGTTGCGGAGGCTGCCGCTGCAGCGAGACAGGAAGTGAAGGAAAAGGGTGAAGACAGATGCTAGAGCTATGGAGGAATCAGCAGCAACATTGGGATGTGTGGGACATGGAGGAGACCCCTCACCCACGGTGATGGGCCTGAGAGCCAGGGAAGGCTGGATTGACAGTGACAGAGAAAAGGAAATGGAGAGTGTTTGGGCCCTGTGAGATCAAATGGCAACGAGCCATCCAGCAGATCTGTCAGTCCTCACCCAGAGCAGCTAGTGGAGTCAGGAGAACAGCCACCAGGAGGTCGCGTGACAACTTCACTGTCAAACTCCCTAGTGTCCAGCCTGCATCTCCCTTGTTTAATGTAGCCTCATCTTCAGTCAAGCCCAAATCACACCCTTCCCCCTTAGGGGTTCACACCCATCTCCAACAGCACGCTCATCTTGCTCTCCTGCTGCCACACACCCCGCAGCGGCTCGTGGCCGCTCTACAGCTGTAGCCCTTGAAACCAAGCTGTAGTCCTCAAACCGCCAGCCCGGGGCAGGGCCGGCCAGCAGCTACTCACCATGAAGAAGGCCCCGCGGTGGTAGTACTTCTGCAGGAACTTGTATTTGCCCTTCACTGCCTTGTTGGTGATGACCTTGCCATTGGCGCGGAGCTCGGCGCGGCGCTCCTCCTCCGTCAGGTTCCGCATGCGCTCAATCTCCGCCTTCTCCTTCTCCAATCTGTGCAGAGGCACAGTGCCCGTCAGAGCCAGCACTACCCCCATGCCCTCTGCTCGGTCCACTCACAAGCCCAGCCAGAGCCAGCAGCTCAGGGTGCCACTCTACCCACTGAACTCCAGGGGCAGACACCGAATGCCCAGGCCCTGCGGGAGCAAAGGGGGTGCCCCCGCTCGGCCTGAGGCTGCAGTGGCTAGGCAGAGCAGGAAAGATGCCCTGGGTGCCCCGGCCTGCTGGGTCCGGCACTAGCAACAGCCAAGCCAGACTGCAGCAGCACTTACGCCTCTCGCTCCTCGCGGTCCCGTTTGATGCGCTTCAGCTCACGCACTTTCCAGGACTCGTACTCCTCCTCGTCGTTCTCGTCATCGGTGTCGAGCGCTTCCAGCGCAGCCAGCGAGCGCTTGTTCTCCTCCAGCTCCTTCTTCGTCTCCTCCTCCACAATCTGCAGAGAGGCCCATGTTGAGGCCTGGGCCTGCGGCAGGCCAGCCCTTTCCCTCCCACGGCTCCTGCTCCCCGGTACCTTGAGCGTGTACTTCCGCCTCTCCTCCGCCAGCCGCTTGGCTTCTTGCTCCACCTCCTTCTGCTTCAATGCCTCTGCTTCGCGTTCCTGGACTGTAACACGATCCTTCCTGCAGCAGAGGGGCCATCACAGGTTCCTTTCCCCTTCCCGCTGCACCTGCCCAGCCCTCTCAGAGCCCCATGCCAGCGCCGGTCATTTCACTCTCTGAAGCCAGAACCCTTTCCTGTCACTCTGCTCCTCAGCGCCAGACACCCACCCAAAAGGAACAGCGCAACCAGCCTGTGAACCCTGCAGGATCATTCAGAGCCGAGAGAGCTACAGGCAGCGGCTGCCCGCCAGTGAGCACTGCAACGCTCCGCTAGGCAGACAAGTGCCAAGCCAGCGCCCGAGCAGCAGATGGAACCTCTCCCAGCTGCTTTCCCGGCTACGTGGTGCCTGGAACACTGGCACTGCTCCTGTGCGCACAGGCTCACCCTTCGCACCGCCCAGCTCGCCTGGCACTCTGCCCTCCTTGGGGGAAGCAAGTCCCCTGCCCAGCTACATACTTGCGGATGAAGACAGGTTTGAGGCGCGGCTCCATTTCATCCTCACTGTCTGTGTATTCCTCATACTCTGACTCGGATTCAGACTCCTCCCCAGACCTGCCTTCGTCCTCCACTTCCATCACCTCCATCTCCTCATTCTTCCTCTCCTGGGCTCGCTGGCGCATCATCCCACGCCGCCGCTCAATCTCCTACACGCCAAGCCCAAAGGGATTCAGCAGAATGGCCTCTTGCAGAGGGGTGTGCCTGCAGAGCCTCCAGGCCATTCGAACTCCGTCACACAGTGGGTGAGAGATGGAATTCATGGGTGCTAACCGCACTGCCTGCTCATTCCAGAGAGGCCAGATCGTGATCCACCTCTCTGCATCCCTCACCACGTGAACCAGAGGGGACTTCAGCCAATAGGCCCGCCCAAAGCAAGGCCAGCAGTGGGACATCTGCCCATAAGAGCTGCCACGGTGGGCCAGAGCAGCAGTGGGAGCTGCCCAGCACCCTGTCTGACAGTGGCCAGTGCCAGAGCTCCAGGGAAAGAGCAGAACAGGGCAGCTTTGGAGAGACGCACCCAGGTTCCCCAAACCCACTTCTGGCAGTTGGAGGGTTAGGGTCACCCAGAGCATGGGGTTGCGTGCCTGGCCAGCTTGGCTAATAGCCCTGTCCTCTGAAGTGATTTATCTAGGCTTGATTAAAACCCAGCTTTATTTTTGGCTATCAACATCCCATGGCAATGACTCTCAGAGTCTCCGTGCTTTGCGTGAGTAAGCATTTGCCATGCGGTCCCTTTATAAGGCTTTGCCGTCAGCTTTGGACTTGAAAATGTTGAACTGCACCCAACCCAGTACGGCCCACTGGGGGAACTGACCATTGTTTCCTATCCTTTAATCGGTTACTGATCCACGAGAGCCCCTTCCCTCTCAGCCCATGACACCCAATGGCAAGTCAAGGCCATCTGTAGACCATCCTTTAACCTCTCGACAATCCGGCCGTGTATTAGCCAGTCCCATTTGCCCACAGACCTTGTACTGCCTCCTGCTGCAGGAAGCCAGCCTCCACCGTGTGGAACCTCTGCCGAGAGACCCTGGGAAACCGGTGCTTGTAGCGCATCTGCAGCATGTTTTGTGGTTCTGCACATACCTCATCGTCAATCTCTTCCTCCTCCTCCTCGCTGGTGTCTTCCCGTTCCAAACGCCAAGCTTCTCCCTCCACCTCTGAGTCACTTTCTCCAACCACTTCTGGCTCCACAATTTTGCGGTGCCTTGCCAGTCTATGCACAGACACCAAAAAGTTAGCATTTCATAGCAATTCAACTGCCACAAAGCAGTGACATAGGCAAGCCCCATCTACAAACGGAAGTCCCCACACATACACATCCAAGCCAGCGGTTCCAGCTCCAAAATGGCCTTGTCCTAACCCTCCAGACCCCACTGTTATGGCTCCAGGAACCACAGCAAAGATGCATCTCAGTACGCCACACTGAACACGTGCTAATCTCAGCTATTCAAGTAACTACAAAACGTGGCTAGACCCACCACCAGTGTCCTAAATATAATCATGCTGTAACAACCACAGCTCTTCTGAATATGATGCTACAGCATGAACTCTCATGGACAGTCTGAGTACCTGGCCTACAGTCACAGTGATCACAGCAAAGACTGGAAAAAGTAAAATTCTTCTCAGAAGGTTGGTTTACATGGTGTCAGTAGATGCACTAGGTGGATTGCTCCAGAACAGACATTCCTGTTGTTCCACTGCAGAAAATGCAGCTTCCATTGGGATCCTCCTGCGTCTTCGTTAGCTATGCTAAAGACTGAAGCAATGCTATGACTGACCTGGCTACTCCTAATAGATATGAATTACCGACTGGAGAAGAATTAAATAAAACCTTAGTTATCTGTTTTTCTCAATGAGATTCAGTAATATAATACTCCTTATCTCCATTCAAGAATGTTGTCCTGTTTTCTAGATTTTGCCTTCCTGTGAAGAGCTAGCTGTACTGTTTATGACACCTTTCAGAACTTGCTGACTAACTGCACTAACCTACATCTAAAGAATTATTTGTGCCAATGCACAAAGCTGTTTTTTCCTCCTCATGCCCCTCAATTTAAGATGTGGGGAAAACAAAAAAGGGACACTCCAAAAAGTTACACACCTGAAAAATGTATCTCCACAAAAGACTCAAGCAAAGTGTAGCTAGCATAACAAAAAACTTTCTTTCCATGTTTTTCTTCATATTTCAGTGTATTTACACAGTCCCTGGGACAGCACTTTGGCAGAGTCATCTCCAAAGGGTAGGTCTTTCACAAAGAGAAACTCTGCTGAAAATGTAACAAAGGTGACTACAGCTACAGCTGTCAGTGTATAACAGGGCAGGAGGGCTGGACACCATGGGCGGTGTGTCTGACTGAGGCTTTGTCTCCATTACATGGCTGTGTTGCCAAAAGTCACCTCTGCCGATAAAATACTTTCACTCCCCAAGAGCAGCATTTGCTTTATCAGCCGGAGAGCACTCCTGCCAACAAAGCACTTTTTACCCTAAAACTGTATCTATAATTGCACTCGATTGATAAAACTTTTGTCATTCATGGATGCTTAACTGCCCCCTCCTCCCCCCCATGAACGACAAAGTTTTTCCATGGCAAGTGAAAGTGTAAACACCGCTTTGTCAGCAAGAGCGCTCTGCTGCCGACAAAGCGAAACCTCCTTGGAGGTGGCAGTATTTTGTTGACAAAAGTACCAACAGTGTTCTCACAAGCTGACTTTTAGCCACAGGGCTGTGTTGACACAGCCTTGTTGCTAAAAGCGGCGTAGTGCAGACATACCCTAACAGTTGCTACAACAAGGCTCTTGTCATTCAGGGTTGTTTTTTTAAAATGCCCATGAACAACAAAAGCTTTGTTGCTCATTTGCCAGTGTAGACAAAATCTAAAGCAGGGCTGTCATGGGCGGTAGCTTACCGCTCCTCCACATCCTCGTTAATGCGGTTCTGCAAGCGCCGCAGACGGGGGTCACTGGCTGAATCCTCCTCCTGCTCCTCTGGCTCCAACTCCTGCTCCTTCGCCTTCTTAATGAACTGGAACTCCTCATCCTCCTCGTCGGAGGACTCCATGGGCGCATAGTCTGGCCGCTTCCCAGACACATAGCGCTTCACCTTCACCTTCTCCATGGAGATCTCACCTGCCAGGGGGAGGGGTTACCCCAGATCAGACCTCAACGCCCTGGCCGACGGGGACCACAGCCACCATCCCCAGTGCGAGCCCCGCCCCCTCCACCCCCCATCCCCTCCACACGAGAGCCCCCCCATTCCCGCTCGCGAACCGCCCCTCCAGGACCCTCCGGCCCCGCTCGCGAGCCCCCCTCACCCTTCTCGTTGCGGACGGGCACGGCCCCCGCCGTGGACTGGATCGGCGGCTGCTTCATCAGGGCGCTGGGCACGGACATGGCGGCGGCTTCTGGCCCGAACTCGGGACCCTCCGACACCGAGAAGAGCTGCTACGACCGCGACCGGAACCGGAACCAACAACAAGGGATCAGAGCCACGACCCGGAAATTGTCTTCGCTCAGGCGCCCGCTGCCCGGAACTACGTCACTGGGGCAAAGGACTTGTTCCCGGAACCGGATGTTGGTTTGCCCCGCGCGGCGGGCGAGGGGGGGGTTATAGGGTCCCTCGTGCCGCCCGACCCGCCCTCAGCGCCTGGCGCGTGGCCAGAGGACCCCCCCGCCCCCCCCGCGGCCCCCGGGGCTTCCGGAGCCGAGTGGCCGGGCCCGGCGCGGCGCAGCCCAGGACCCGCTTTGGGCCACAGGCCCCACTGGTGCGTCAGGGCGGGCCCGCGGGCAGGCGCTGCCCGTCCCTTCCCGCGCGGCGCCGCCCTGCAGAGCCCCGGCCCCCCAGCCCGGCTGCAGCCTCGCTCGGCGCCCTCTCTGCGCCGCTGTCCAAATCGCTGGAACGCGGCGCCCGCCCTGCAGAGCCCCGGCCCCCAGCCCGGCTGCAGCCTCGCTCGGCGCCCTCTCTGCGCCGCTATCCAAATCGCTGGAACGCGGCGCCCGCCCTGCAGAGCCCCCTGACCCCCCAGCCCGGCTGCAGCCTCGCTCGGCGCCCTCTCTGCGCCGCTATCCAAATCGCTGGAACGCGGCGCCCGCCCTGCAGAGCCCCGGCCCCCAGCCCGGCATCGGCTGCAGCCTCGCTCGGCGCCCTCTCTGCGCCGCTGTCCAAATCGCTGGAACGCGGCGCCCGCCCTGCAGAGCCCCGGCCCCCCAGCCCGGCATCGGCTGCAGCCTCGCTCGGCGCCCTCTCTGCGCCGCTATCCAAATCGCTGGAACGCGGCGCCCGCCCTGCAGAGCCCCGGCCCCCCAGCCCGGCTGCAGCCTCGCTCGGCGCCCTCTCTGCGCCGCTGTCCAAATCGCTGGAACGCGGCGCCCGCCCTGCAGAGCCCCGGCCCCCCAGCCCGGCTGCAGCCTCGCTCGGCGCCCTCTCTGCGCCGCTGTCCAAATCGCTGGAACGCGGCGCCCGCCCTGCAGAGCCCCGGCCCCCCAGCCCGGCTGCAGCCTCGCTCGGCGCCCTCTCTGCGCCGCTATCCAAATCGCTGGAACGCGGCGCCCGCCCTGCAGAGCCCCCTGACCCCCCAGCCCGGCTGCAGCCTCGCTCGGCGCCCTCTCTGCGCCGCTGTCCAAATCGCTGGAACGTGGCGCCCGCCCTGCAGAGCCCCGGCCCCCCAGCCCGGCTGCAGCCTCGCTCGGCGCCCTCTCTGCGCCGCTGTCCAAATCGCTGGAACGCGGCGCCCGCCCTGCAGAGCCCCGGCCCCCCAGCCCGGCATCGGCTGCAGCCTCGCTCGGCGCCCTCTCTGCGCCGCTATCCAAATCGCTGGAACGCGGCGCCCGCCCTGCAGAGCCCCGGCCCCCAGCCCGGCATCGGCTGCAGCCTCGCTCGGCGCCCTCTCTGCGCCGCTGTCCAAATCGCTGGAACGCGGCGCCCGCCCTGCAGAGCCCCGGCCCCCCAGCCCGGCATCGGCTGCAGCCTCGCTCGGCGCCCTCTCTGCGCCGCTATCCAAATCGCTGGAACGCGGCGCCCGCCCTGCAGAGCCCCGGCCCCCCAGCCCGGCTGCAGCCTCGCTCGGCGCCCTCTCTGCGCCGCTGTCCAAATCGCTGGAACGCGGCGCCCGCCCTGCAGAGCCCCGGCCCCCCAGCCCGGCTGCAGCCTCGCTCGGCGCCCTCTCTGCGCCGCTGTCCAAATCGCTGGAACGCGGCGCCCGCCCTGCAGAGCCCCGGCCCCCCAGCCCGGCTGCAGCCTCGCTCGGCGCCCTCTCTGCGCCGCTATCCAAATCGCTGGAACGCGGCGCCCGCCCTGCAGAGCCCCCTGACCCCCCAGCCCGGCTGCAGCCTCGCTCGGCGCCCTCTCTGCGCCGCTGTCCAAATCGCTGGAACGTGGCGCCCGCCCTGCAGAGCCCCGGCCCCCCAGCCCGGCTGCAGCCTCGCTCGGCGCCCTCTCTGCGCCGCTATCCAAATCGCTGGAACGCGGCGCCCGCCCTGCAGAGCCCCGGCCCCCCAGCCCGGCTGCAGCCTCGCTCGGCGCCCTCTCTGCGCCGCTGTCCAAATCGCTGGAACGCGGCACCCGCCCTGCAGAGCCCCCGGCCCCCAAGCCCGGCATCGGCTGCAGCCTCGCTCGGCGCCCTCTCTGCGCCGCTATCCAAATCGCTGGAACGCGGCGCCCGCCCTGCAGAGCCCCGGCCCCCCAGCCCGGCTGCAGCCTCGCTCGGCGCCCTCTCTGCGCCGCTGTCCAAATCGCTGGAACGCGGCGCCCGCCCTGCAGAGCCCCCGGCCCCCCAGCCCGGCATCGGCTGCAGCCTCGCTCGGCGCCCTCTCTGCGCCGCTGTCCAAATCGCTGGAACGCGGCGCCCGCCCTGCAGAGCCCCCGGCCCCCCAGCCCGGCATCGGCTGCAGCCTCGCTCGGCGCCCTCTCTGCGCCGCTGTCCAAATCGCTGGAACGCGGCGCCCGCCCTGCAGAGCCCCGGCCCCCCAGCCCGGCTGCAGCCTCGCTCGGCGCCCTCTCTGCGCCGCTGTCCAAATCGCTGGAACGCGGCGCCCGCCCTGCAGAGCCCCGGCCCCCCAGCCCGGCATCGGCTGCAGCCTCGCTCGGCGCCCTCTCTGCGCCGCTATCCAAATCGCTGGAACGCGGCGCCCGCCCTGCAGAGCCCCGGCCCCCCAGCCCGGCTGCAGCCTCGCTCGGCGCCCTCTCTGCGCCGCTATCCAAATCGCTGGAACGCGGCGCCCGCCCTGCAGAGCCCCGGCCCCCCAGCCCGGCATCGGCTGCAGCCTCGCTCGGCGCCCTCTCTGCGCCGCTGTCCAAATCGCTGGAACGCGGCACCCGCCCTGCAGAGCCCCCCGGCCCCCCCAGCCCGGCTGCAGCCTCGCTCGGCGCCCTCTCTGCGCCGCTGTCCAAATCGCTGGAACGCGGCACCCGCCCTGCAGAGCCCCCCGGCCCCCCCAGCCCGGCTGCAGCCTCGCTCGGCGCCCTCTCTGCGCCGCTATCCAAATCGCTGGAACGCGGCGCCCGCCCTGCAGAGCCCCGGCCCCCCAGCCCGGCATCGGCTGCAGCCTCGCTCGGCGCCCTCTCTGCGCCGCTATCCAAATCGCTGGAACGCGGCACCCGCCCTGCAGAGCCCCCCGGCCCCCCCAGCCCGGCATCGGCTGCAGCCTCGCTCGGCGCCCTCTCTACGCCGCTATCCAAATCGCTGGAACGCGGCGCCCGCCCTGCAGAGCCCCGGCCCCCCAGCCCGGCATCGGCTGCAGCCTCGCTCGGCGCCCTCTCTGCGCCGCTATCCAAATCGCTGGAACGTGGCACCCGCCCTGCAGAGCCCCGGCCCCCCAGCCCGGCTGCAGCCTCGCTCGGCGCCCTCTCTGCGCCGCTGTCCAAATCGCTGGAACGCAGCGCCCGCCCTGCAGAGCCCCCGGCCCCCCAGCCCGGCTGCAGCCTCGCTCGGCGCCCTCTCTGCGCCGCTGTCCAAATCGCTGGAACGCGGCGCCCGCCCTGCAGAGCCCCGGCCCCCCAGCCCGGCTGCAGCCTCGCTCGGCGCCCTCTCTACGTCGCTGTCCAAATCGTTGGAACGCGGCACCCGCCCTGCAGAGCCCCCTGACCCCCCAGCCCGGCATCGGCTGCAGCCTCGCTCGGCGCCCTCTCTACGCCGCTGTCCATATCGCTGGAACGCAGCGCCCGCCCTGCAGAGCACCCTGACTCTCCCAGCCCGGCATCGGCTGCAGACTCGCTCGGCGCCCTCTCTATGCCGGTATCCAAATCGTTGGAACGCGGCGCCTGTCCTGCAGAGCACCCTGATCCTCCCAGCCCGGCATCGTCTGCAGACTCGCCTGGCGCCCTCTCTACGCCGATATCCAAATCGTTGATGAAGATATTGAACAGAACCGGTCCCGAAACAGACCCCGGCGGAACCCCTCTTCTTCTGCCCTTCCAGCAGGACTGTGAACCATGATCGAAGCCAGGCAGCGAGTGGCTTGACCCCCAGGCAGGGTGGAGCCTAGATGCTCTGCACATCTCACTCCGGGTGCCCATTGCTCCTAGGCCAGGTGGGGCTGCCAGAGGCTCAGCCTGGAGCCTGCTCTGCCCTCACCCACCAGGCCTGGAGATCCGTGTGTAGTCGGGCCGCAGCCTGCCTGGGCAGGGGCCTGGAGCTTCAGCAACAGGCGGCCCTTGCTAGCCACCTGCTGCGCTGCTCCTTCCCCGAAGTGGCGAGCAGAGGCGTGATTGTGGTACGCGTGTGCCGCAGCCATTCCGCTCCCTGTGGGCAGCAGGGATTGAACACTGAGGTGCAAGCACTTGCTTGTCAAGCTCTGAGTGCAGCTACACCTGCTTGGCTTGGCCAGTACTCGTAGGCATGCTGCTGCCATGAGTCAGACAGGTCAAGAGGATGTGGGGCAATTCCAGGAGCCCTTGAAAGGCTGCAGCAGGCTCCCATTGGGCCCCTCTGGCTCCACCCAGCCCTGGGTTGCCCTGGAAATTGGTTTCAGGCTGCGTCATGGGCACTGACCCCATTTCTGCAATTACCTGTCCCCTTCTTGAAAGAAAGGAAGAGGTTTCTGCTTCTAGGAAACCAGGCCCCCAGGCTGGCAGTGCCTGAGCCGCAAGCTGGTGCACCTTCCTGCGGAAGCCACAGCCCAGAGGCCTCAGGAGCTGGGAAGGGTGTGAGCGATGTGCCACTTCTGCCTGTTGCTAGCTGACCCCTCTCCCACTTGTGGGTCCAGTCCACACCTGGCAGGACTGTCCCTGGGCTCTGGAAGTTAAAACTGCGGCCAGTGGCTGGAAGCTGATGCCAGGTTCAGATTAGAAATTAGGCCCAAATGTCTAGCAGTGAGTGACTAACCACTGGGTTAAACTGCCAAGGGCAGTAGTGGAGTCTCCGTCTCCGCCAGTTCTGGCTCCTCGGCTTGGCAGGTCAGCAGGGGCGGCCCGTGAGCATAGGCAGACTCCGCGGTCGCCTAGGGCGCCGCTGGCCCGGGGCGCCCGATGATTACGTCACAGTCATTGACGGCAGTGCAGGCGGGGGCGCTGATCACACCTTCCGCCTGGGGCACCAGCTGCTGCAGCCAGCCTCAGACCACTCCTGCAGGTCAGCCTCGATGATCACATCTGCCCTTCCAGCCTTGTGCTCTGGGGCCCTCAGGTGCTGCCCTACAGTCTGGACCTAGCTTGGCCTGGGCAGGCAGAGCAGCTGCAGACAGCACCAGCCCCAAAGACCCTGACTCGGATGGGGTTATGCTGCCATTAATCTGCCGTCTTGGCACATGGCCTGGGAGCATGGCCACAGCCCAGGCTCCAGGGCTTTCTCTAGAGAGACTTGATTCACAGGCAGCTGCTGGCTGCACATGGGTTTGCCCTGCCCTGCCCTAGACTGGGGAGGCAAGATCTCTGGCAGCGTCTCGCTGGCAACCAAAGATGGCTCCCACCCCTGTAGTGGGGGCAGAATGGTGCTCTGGGGCCCGCACTGTGACCAG
The DNA here is from genome assembly GCA_032595735.1 of Pelochelys cantorii. Taxonomy (NCBI): domain Eukaryota; kingdom Metazoa; phylum Chordata; order Testudines; family Trionychidae; genus Pelochelys; species Pelochelys cantorii. The sequence continues at coordinate 47,515,020 of CM064338.1, read as the reverse complement.
GGGAGTCCTACAGCTACTGAGGCAGTGCTGTGGTGGGCCGGGGCCAGCTTGTGCTCTTGTCACCTGGCCGTGTCCCAGGGCGTCCCCGAATGAACGTGTGGCACCACTCGACTCAGCCCCCGGCTCTGCTAGCGCTGGGAATGACACGCAAAGCACAGGAAGCCCCACTCAGCTGGAGTCCGCCAGCATCTCCCTGGCTGTCTCCAGCTGACCTTGGGAGTGTACAACCATCCCCTGATGTAAGGGGTGGCCTGGCCTGCTTTGCTCTAGGTGTGCTTGGGAATGGCAAGTCCCTGCTGTCGGCAGAAGTCAAGTCCCCTTCCTGGAGCAGCCAGTGCTGCAGGTGGAACCTGCCCTGGATTCGGCAGAGTTGGCTCTTGGGACCAAATTGGCCTGGGTTTCATGGGCTGGATTTTCTGCCCCAAATCGAGGCAAGTGTGCAGGCCCCTGGCTGGTGGGGGCTGTGCTCAGCCAGGGGTTGGATTCCATGTCTCCTGGCCCTGCACTCTCGGGCAGGGAGCTCGCAGGTAGCCTGGGCCTGTGAAGAGACGCGCCCTCTGGAGCAGAGCTGGCAGCCTGCCCTCTCTCTGGCTTGCGCCATCTGGTTGCTTCTGCTGCACGAGCAGCCAGGCAGGGCCACACCCCGGCCTGCTTGACAACTGGCAAGTTGGGCGACGCAGTCACAAGACAAAGCTTCTAGCCCCGCCAGTCGGGAGAGACCAGGCTCCAGAGCACAGGCAGCACCTGGGGCCTTGTGCAGGCTGAGGGACTAGTGGGATTGCCGGTGCTCCAGGGCCATCCCTGCTGAGCCAGGCCATTGCGGAGGGCTGGTAGCCTCGGGCAGGAGGAGAACTGGCACCCAGGGCCCCACAGAAGGCATGTGAGGGGCCAGCCCTAGCTTGGCCAGGCCAGGGGCTGCGTAAGCATTGGCTTTGGCCAGGGGCTCTATTTCTGTCCATACGTGTGATCCCCTTGTGTGGGTGGGCTCCCATGGGATGGGCAGGGTAGCAGTGGAGAGGCCAGGTCCCAGTCAGGGAGTCTTAACTTTGATCAGAAAGTGGAGGCTGGGGCCTGTGTGGCAGTGACCCTGAGGACCCTGGAACTCAGGAGCTGCTCTCTGGGTTTGGGGGGTTTTGGCTCAACAGTCTAAACCTGCTAAGATTGCCCCGTGAACAATTTCCAGTGACAAAGCTGATTCATTTATTCTCTGCAGCAAGGTGACTGTTTCCTGTTTGGCTGCCGTTCCTCAGACACCGCGGAGATTTCCTTTCCTTCGCAAGGCCCGGCCTGCACAGAATCTGGTCTGTTCCATGCAAGTCCCTTCCTGGGCCTTGGGGGAAAGGGCACTGTCAGGACTCGGCTTGGCATTGTGGCTGGGACTCAAGATTCCAAAACCAGAAGGGACCACTGGGATCATGCAGTCTGACCTGCCCCCACGATACTCCCTGGAGCAGCTTTAGGATTTACAAATGCCTTCTTTCAGGTTGGATCTGCCTAGATTCAGTGTCCAGTCACCAGTCCACATTAAGCTGCGCCCCTTGCTTAGCTTCTCTGCTAAGCTACAAAGCTCCTCTTCTCCTCTGCTGTATATTTGAGAGAGTCTGTCTGTCTATCCATCTGTGAGACGGTGTTCAAGAACTCCTCCTAAATGGCAGAGGCTAGGGCCACCAAATGTGGCAGGCAGCTCCCCCGTATCCTAACTTACGGCCAGGGCGGGGGTTGGGTTGTGCCAGGACAATGGGATATGCCTGGAATGGGATTGTTTCCCATCAAATAAAGGGAGGGGTGAGAGAGCAGGGACAGTTATACTTACAAATGGCCACTGGGGGGCAGCAAGCACCCCAGCCCCACAGAGCAGCTGCTGGCCAGAAGCACGGCCCCCAGCACCTCAGCCTGTGCCTGGGAGTGGCTGCCAGCTGCTGCACAGCCCCTGTCTCCTTGGCCCCAGGGAGAAGCCACCGGGCAGGCTGCATGGCTCCCCCTGCCCCAGGCAACGCTGGGTAAGTCTTTAGTTATCAAATATACATTGGTACTTATAGATTAACCAAACCACCCCTTAGCCTTCTCTTTGTCAAGCTACAGAGATTGGGGCTGTTGCTGTAAGGGAGATTTTCTAATTCGTTCGTCATCCTTGGGGCTCTTCTCTGAATACTTGCCAATAACTTACATCTTCCTTGAACTGTGAGCACCAGAACTGCGTTATCACATCTGGGCCATTTGGAGACCTATCACTTAGCCAGCGTTAATCCAGTTCATGTGTACCAGGTTCACGTGTGTATTCTAGTTTTTTAAATCCAAATGCTGTGATACTAAGTCAAATGCCTTACAGAACTCTAGATATGTTACCTCAGCCAGCTCTATAATCTCATCAGAATAAGATATCCAGTTAATTTGACAGACTCTGTTATCCACAAACTCATGCTGATTGGCATGAATAAGATCAAGTGTGTTACTCTCCTTTAATTCTGTATTAATCAAATCCATCTGAGTTGCTTAATTATGTTGACCAGGGTCAGCATTGGACTGCTATTCTGTTTGTGCTTTGAAACACTGACACAGCAGTACATGTCTCCCAGTTTTCTGCAACTTCCCTGATCTTCCAAGACTTCTTGAAAGTCAACAATAATGGTCCAACAAACTCCTCAGCCAGCTCTTGGAAGCAAATTATCCTGACCTGATTTTTGAAATGTTTAATTTTAGTAGGTGCTGTTTAACTTGATGCTGAGATTCTAGTGGAATGGAAACTGTGTTGTCATGTATGACCATCTCACGTGTCTCCACAAATACAGAGCAAATGGTGACTGAATGTTTTTGCCTTACTATGGATAGTTCTGTCGTTTTCATCTAAGAGCAGACCAATGACATCATTAGGGTTCTTTTTGTTCCTATTTGCTTTAAAAACTCTTTCCTATGGTCTTTAGCAATACTAGCCATAGAATTCTCCTTGTGTCTTTTTGCTTCCTTTATCAGTTTTTTCAAATTCCTAGCTTCTCACTCGTATTTACACTATCAACTTTCCCGGAGTGCTCCAGCGTATGTCATTCAAATGGAAGTCCCTCCTGACCACACAGCGTTCCCCCTACACTCTATGTATCAGTGCCTCAGAAGCTGGTCACCCGTCCCCTCGTGCGGTTGGGTGCTCTGTGGCAGACGCCAACGAAAGCACCTGTCTTGTGCTGTATCTGCTAGGGCACGGAGCAGATCTTCAAGTTATCAGTGACTCAAACAGGTGTGGCTTCTGCCGGGCCTCTTACCCGTGAGCTCAGCAAAGGCATTTCCACATGACATGGACGTGTTCTGTAGAGAAACCCCTGCTGGGGACATCTCTCTGGGCTGGGAGGGTGAAACTCAGCCACTCCACAACACACTCTCAGGGCCCTCCAGGTGAAGCTATTCCAGTTCAGGGGGGTCTGTCCCACGGGGACCCAATGACTGGGGGAGGCTCTTACACTTCCCAGCCAAACCCCCCAACCCTCACAGCAAGCTGGGCCCCAGCTTCCTAAGAGCAGCACTGCACCCTGCACCCGTGGGGTTGGAGTGGAGGCTTGGGGGAGAAGTGGAGGGGAGTGACTCGGTGCTTACAGGCAGCCGGGGTGGGGATGACCTGATGCTTGGGGATGCAGAGGTGGTGATTGGGGGGAGCAGGGTGGGGCTGGGGAGTTGATTGGGGGAAGGAGTGGGGTGGGCTTGGGGGGTGACTGGGGGAGGAGCAGGGTGGGGCTGGGGGTGAGAAGTGGGGTGAGGCTGGGGGGGGAGAAGCAGGGTAGGGATGGGGGGGTGACTGGGGGAGGAGTGGAGTGGGGCTGGGGGTGACTGGGGAGGAGCGGGGTGGGGGTGGAGCTGGGGGGAGGAGCAGGCTGGGGCTGGGGGGTGAGAGGCAGGCTGGGGCTGGGGGGTGACGGGGAGGAGCAGGCGGGCTGGGGGGTGAGAAGCAGGGTGGGGTTGGGGGGTGACTGGGAGGAACGGAGTGGGGGTGGAGCTGGGGGGAGGAGCAGGCTGGGGCTGGGGGGTGACTGGGGGAGGAGCAGGGTAGAGCTGGGGGGGAGAAGCAGGGTGGGGCTGGGGGGTGACTGGGGGAGGAGCAGGGTGGGGCTGGGGGGTGAGAAGTGGGGTGGTAGGAGCAGGCTGGGGCTGGGGGGGGAGGAGCAGGGTGAGAAGTGGGGTGGTAGGAGCAGGGTGGGGCTGGGGCTGGGGGGGGAGGAGCAGGGTGGGGTTGGGGGTGACGGGAGGAGTGGGGTGGGGGAGGAGCGGGCTGGGGGGTGAGAAGTGGGGTGGGGCTGGGGGGGAGGAGCAGGGTGGGGCTGGGGGGGAGGAGCAGGGTGGAGCTGGGGGGTGACTGGGGAGGAGCGGGGTGGGACTGCGGGGTGACTAGGGGAGGAGCAGGGTGGGGCTGGGGGGGAGGAGCAGGGTGGGGTTGGGGGTGACTGGGGGAGGAGCAGGGTGGGGCTGGGGGTGAGAAGCGGGGTGGGGCTGGGGGTGAGAAGCGGGGTGGGGTTGGGGGGTGACTGGGGGAGGAGCAGGGTGGGGCTGGGTGAGAAGCGGGGTGGGGTTGGGGGGTGACTGGGGGAGGAGCAGGGTGGGGCTGGGGGTGAGAAGCGGGGTGGGGCTGGAGGGTGACTGGGGGAGGAGCAGGGTGGGGCTGGGGGTGAGAAGCGGGGTGGGGTTGGGGGGTGACTGGGGGAGGAGCGGGGTGGGGCTGGGGGTGAGAAGCGGGGTGGGGCTGGGGGGTGACTGGGGGAGGAGCGGGGTGGGGCTGGGGGGTGACTGGGGGAGGAGCAGGGTGGGGCTGGGGGGGAGGAGCAGGGTGGGGCTGGGGGGTGACTGGGGGAGGAGCGGGGTGGGGTTGGGGGGTGACTGGGGGAGGAGCGGGGTGGGGCTGGGGGTGAGGAGCGGGGTAGGGCTGGGGGGTGACTGGGGGAGGAGCGGGGTGGGGCTGGGGGGGAGGAGCAGGGTGGGGCTGGGGGTGAGAAGCGGGGTGGGGCTGGGGGGTGACTGGGGGAGGAGCAGGGTGGGGCTGGGGGGGAGGAGCGGGGTGGGGCTGGGGGGAGGAGCGGGGTGGGGCTGGGGGGTGACTGGGGGAGAAGGAGGCTGGGGGGGAGGAGCAGGGTGGGGCTGGGGGGTGACTGGGAGAGGAGCGGGGTGGGGCTGGGGGGAGGAGCGGGGTGGGGCTGGGGGGTGACTGGGGGAGAAGGAGGCTGGGGGGTGACTGGGGGAGGAGTGGGGTGGGGCTGCGGGGTGACTGGGGGAGAAGGAGGCTAGGGGGCAGGAGCAGGGTGGGGCTGGGGGGTGACTGGGGGAGGAGCGGGGTGGGGCTGGGGGGTGACTGGGGGAGGAGCGGGGTGGGGCTGGAGGTGACTGGGGGAGAAGGAGGCTGGGGGGGAGGAGCGGGGTGGGGCTGGGGGGTGACTGGGGGAGGAGCGGGGTGGGGCTGGGGGGTGACTGGGGGAGAAGGAGGCTGGGGGAAGGAGCGGGGTGGGGCTGGGGGGTGACTGGGGGAGGAGCAGGGTGGAGCTGGGGGGTGACTGGGGAGAGCAGGGTGGGCTGGGGGGTGACTGGGGGAGGAGCAGGGTGGGGCTGGGGGTGATGGGGGAGGAGCAGGGTGGGGCTGGGGGGGAGAAGGGGGGTGGGGTTGGGGGGTGACTGGGGGGAGGAGCAGGGTGGGGCTGGGGGTGAGAAGTGGGGTGGGGTATGGGTGGGGCTGGGGGGGAGGAGCAGGGTGGGGCTGGGGGTGAGAAGGGGGGTGGGGCTGGGGTGGGGGGGGAGGAGCAGGGTGGGGCTGGGGGTGACGGGAGGAGTGGGGTGGGGGAGGGGGTGACTGGGGGAGAAGCAGGGTGGGGCTGGGGGGGAGGAGCAGGGTGGGGCTGGGGGGTGAGAGGGAGTGGGGTGGGGCTGGGGGGGAGGAGCAGGGTGGGGCTGGGGGGTGACTGGGGAGAGCGGGGTGGGGCTGGGGGGTGACTGGGGGAGGAGCAGGGTGGGGCTGGGGGTGAGAAGGGGGGTGGGGTTGGGGGGTGACTGGGGGAGGAGCAGGGTGGGGCTGGGGGTGAGAAGGGGGGTGGGGTTGGGGGGTGACTGGGGGAGAGCAGGGTGGGGCTGGGGGTGAGAAGCGGGGTGGGGTTGGGGGGTGACTGGGGGAGGAGCAGGGTGGGGCTGGGGGTGAGAAGCGGGGTGGGGTTGGGGGGTGACTGGGGGAGAAGCGGGGTGGGGCTGGGGGGTGACTGGGGGAGGAGCGGGGTGGGGCTGGGGGGTGACTGGGGGAGGAGCAGGGTGGGGCTGGGCAGGAGCGGGGTGGGGCTGCGGGGGTGACTGGGGGAGGAGCGGGGTGGGGCTGGGGGGTGACTGGGGGAGGAGCGGGGTGGGGCTGGGGGGCAGGAGCAGGGTGGGGCTGGGGGGTGACTGGGGCAGGAGCGGGGTGGGGCTGGGGGTGACTGGGGGAGGAGCGGGGGGTGGGGCTGGGGGGGTGACTGGGGGAGGAGCGGGATGGGGCTGGGGGGCAGGAGCAGGGTGGGGTTGGGGGGTGACTGGGGGAGGAGCGGGGTGGGGCTGGGGGGTGACTGGGGGAGGAGCGGGGTGGGGCTGGGGGGCAGGAGCGGGTGGGGCTGGGGGGTGACTGGGGGCAGGAGCGGGGTGGGGCTGGGGGGGGGGCAGGAGCGGGGTGGGGCTGGGGGGTGACTGGGGGAGGAGCGGGGTGGGGCTGGGGGGCAGGAGCAGGGTGGGGCTGGGGGGTGACTGGGGCAGGAGCGGGGTGGGGCTGGGGGTGACTGGGGGAGAAGGAGGCTGGGGGGCAGGAGCGGGGGTGGGGCTGGGGGGGTGACTGGGGGAGGAGCGGGGTGGGGCTGGGGGGCAGGAGCGGGGTGGGGCTGGGGGGTGACTGGGGGAGGAGCGGGGTGGGGCTGGGGGGACTGGGGGAGAAGGAGGCTGGGGGGCAGGAGCGGGGTGGGGTTGGGGGGTGACTGGGGGAGGAGCGGGGTGGGGCTGGGGGGCAGGAGCGGGGTGGGGCTGGGGGGTGACTGGGGGAGGAGCGGGGTGGGGCTGGGGGGCAGGAGCAGGGTGGGGCTGGGGGGTGACTGGGGGAGGAGCGGGGTGGGGCTGGGGGGTGACTGGGGGAGGAGCGGGGTGGGGCTGTGGGGCTGGGGGGTGACTGGGGCAGGAGCGGGGTGGGGCTGGGGGTGACTGGGGGAGAGGGGGGCTGGGGGGGGCAGGAGCGGGGTGGGGTGGGGGTGACTGGGGGAGTGGAGGCTGGGGGCAGGAGCGGGGTGGGGCTGGGGGTGACTGGGGGAGAGGGGCTGGGGGGGAGGAGCGGGGTGGGGCTGGGGGGTGACTGGGGCAGGAGCGGGGTGGGGCTGGGGGTGACTGGGGCAGGAGCGGGGTGGGGCTGGGGGTGACTGGGGGAGAAGGAGGCTGGGGGGGGAGGAGCGGGGTGGGGGTTGGGGGGTGACTGGGGGAGGAGCGGGGTGGGGCTGGGGGGGGAGGAGCAGGGTGGGGTTGGGGGGTGACTGGGGGAGGAGCGGGGTGGGGCTGGGGGGCAGGAGCAGGGTGGGGCTGGGGGGTGACTGGGGCAGGAGCGGGGTGGGGCTGGGGGTGACTGGGGGAGGAGCGGGGTGGGGCTGGGGGGCAGGAGCAGGGGTGGGGCTGGGGGGTGGGACTGGGGCAGGAGCGGGGTGGGGCTGGGGGTGACTGGGGGAGAAGGAGGCTGGGGGGCAGGAGCGGGGTGGGGCTGGGGGGCAGGAGCGGGGTGGGGCTGGGGGGTGACTGGGGCAGGAGCGGGGTGGGGGGGCTGGGGGTGACTGGGGGAGAAGGAGGCTGGGGGGCAGGAGCGGGGTGGGGCTGGGGGGGCAGGAGCGGGGTGGGGCTGGGGGGTGACTGGGGCAGGAGCGGGGTGGGGCTGGGGGTGACTGGGGGAGAAGGAGGCTGGGGGGCAGGAGCGGGGTGGGGCTGGGGGTGACTGGGGGAGAAGGAGGCTGGGGGGGCAGGAGCGGGGTGGGGGCTGGGGGGCAGGAGCGGGGTGGGGCTGGGGGGTGACTGGGGCAGGAGCGGGGTGGGGCTGGGGGTGACTGGGGGAGAAGGAGGCTGGGGGGAGCCGGGCGTCGGGCGCCGCCTCCCGGGGAGGAGCCGGGCCGGGCCCGGGCCCGCTGCAGCCGTGACGGCATCCGGCGGCGCCCGCTGGGCCGGGCCGGGCCGGGCGGGGCTGCGGCGAGTCACCAGGCGGCGGCCGGGCCGGGCCCCCCCGCTCCTGCTGGGCCGGGCTGGGCTCCGGGGCGGGGGCTCCGGGCTTCCCCGCGAGGTGACGCTGCTCCGCCGCCCATAAAGGGCCGCGGCCGCCAGCGGAGCGCCCAGCGCCGCGCACGGTAAGTCCGGGCCGGGGAGCGCAGCGCAGCGCAGCGGGGCCGAGCCCCTGGCAGCTCCCGGCTTTGCCCCGGGCGGGGAGTCGGGCCGGGCTCTGCGCCCTGGAGCGGGTCGGCCCGACGGGGCGGGGGCTGGTCCTGGCGCTTGCGGGAGTCCCAGCGCTCGGGTGACCGGGGAGCCCGGGCTCTGCCCCTGCTGAGCGCCTCCCGCTGGGGCTGCCTGGGCGTGGGCCCCAAAGCGCCACGGAGCCAGCGACGGCTCCGCTGGGGCAGGCTGCCTGGGCTTAGCGCAGCAGGGGCACCGTGCGGCCCGTGGGGGTCTGTGCGTGGCCCGCTGGCAGACCGTGCGGTTCTGTGTCCCGTGGGCGGCCCATAGGGCTCTGTGTGCGTGGCCTGCAGGCAGCTCGTGGACCGTGGGGTTTTGTGGCTCGTGGTGGGCCCGTGGAGTTGTGTGTGCAGGCGGCTGGTGGCCCACGGGACTCTCTGTGTGGCCCGCAGGTAGCCTATGGGGTCTGTGCATGGCCCGCTGGTGGACTGTGGGTTTCTGTGTCCCGTGGGCGGCCCGTGGGGGTCTGTGCGTGGCCCGCTGGTGGACTGTGGGTTTTTGTGTCCTGCGGGCAGCCCATAGGGCTCTGTGTGCGTGGTCTACAGGCAGCTGGTGGACCATGGGGTTTTGTGTCTCATGGTCGGCCCGTGGAGTTGTGTGTGCAGGCGGCTGGTGGCCCATGGGGCTCTGTGTGTGGCCCACAGGTAGCCTATGGGGTCTGTGCGCGACCCACTGGTGGACTGTGGGTTTCTGTGTCCCGCGGGCAGCCCGTAGGGCTCTGTGCACAGCCCGCAAGACGTGTTTTGTTGCCCACATGCAGGGCTGCCACGTTCCGCTGGATTCTGTCCGTGTGGCTTTTTCCCACCGGCGTCACTGAAGTGACAGGCACGTTGGCGCCAGGGCCTGTGCAGTGAGGTGGGTGCTGGTTGCACACAGCACTGCCTGTCGGAGCCGTGCGCTCCCTGCAGCCGGTCCCAGCGCTGCTCCGGTTCGGTCAGTGCCCCCACACAGGCTAGGTGAGCAAGCGCAGGGAGCAAAGCTGCCCTATCCCGGAGACCGTCTGAGCTACAAGTCTTGTGACACGCCGAGACCAGCCTCTCCCATTCAGGCCCCCGGGAGTAAAGCTCTTGCTGCCCTTGGCTTTGGAGGGCACTAGAGGCAGGCAGTACCCTATCAGCAGGAGGTGGGCAGCTGGATAATTGGCAGGGGATGGCAGAGTGTGGCTGCCCTAGCAGATGGTCTTGTGGATCAAGAGGAAGTGGTTTGTTTGGAGCCACGTGGCCTGTCTGGCCACATCTCTGTACTGGCCTACATACTGATGTGGGGGCGGTGAGTTCCACAGGTGGCTATTCAGTGCGGGAGTGCAGCAGGCGAGGTTGGAGTTGTGCAGAAAGGCTGCGTTGGCCAGAGATCGCACCCAGCTGTTGAAATGCCAGGTCCGTGGCGCTGCCAGGTGGGAGCCAGCTGGCCTCATTTGCTGAGCTGTTTCTCAGGCTCCTGAACCACCTTGGTGCCCCCGCCCTCACCTTTCTCCTGTGCTGTGCCCAGCTGGTCTCGGCCCCGGGGCATGCCCTGCACAGGGCCGTGGGCACCACAGCTGTGCAGTGTGACTCAGGGCTGGGGGCCTGGGCAAAGCAATCCACCCCCTCCTGCTCCATGGAAACAGACAGCGCTGAGTGCCGGGGCAGGCTCTGTGCGCACCAGGGCTGGGATGATTCCCGGTCCCCACAGAGCTTTGCTGAGGCATCTTCCTTGCTGGTCACTCATCCCGTGCGGTTGTCACATGGGGTCAGACCCCGGGGAGCTGAGCTCAGCCCACCCCCGCGTGTGCCTTGCATTTCCCCAGCCCTGTCCCTGCGAGGACTGCCTGCAGCCCCGCACCTCCTGCTGGGATGTGTCCCCGCCCGCTGGGCCCTTCGCACCATTATGGCTTCTCGCTAGGCGTGAGGTGGGACACTGGGCCCTGTGGGGCTGGGCGGCAGGGTTCTGCCATCCGCGGCAGGTCCAGGCTGCTGCTGCTGCCTTTGAGCCCCATGTCCCCTGCCTGGCTTCCAGCCAGATCCACCTTCCCTGCACGAATGTGCATGACTGTCCCAGCCGGGGCCCATGGCATCAGATGAGCGTGGCCAGCTAGGGGGTTTGCACTGAGGGCCAGTGCCCCTGCAGCGAGTGGCTTTCTGGGTGCCTGGTCCATAGCCCTGGGAGGGGTTTTCTCAGCCCTCGGGAGTGAGGAGCTGGGCGGGGTGTGGAGAGGCCCCAGTGGCTGCGATTTGGCTGCTTGACCCAGGTGGGGTCTGCCCCCGAGCTGGGTGCTGGGCCGGTTCCTTTTTGCGTCTGCCTGGGCAGAGGGAGCCATTTGCTGCCCCCGCCCCCGGCAAGCTGCCCAGCTGCTGCCTGCCGGGTTGTAAGTCCAGCGCGTGAACACATTGGCCAATAGCTGGGTAAACAGCCTGAGGGGAGGGGAGCTCCGGCCGGCGGGGCCTCTGCGCGGGATCCGGGTCTGGGTGGGCTCTGCGGGTTGCTGTGGAGGGCTCAGCCCTGACCTGTGCTGCTCTTCCTCCAGGGGCACCGCTGCCTGCTCGTTTGGCCAGCCCCTGCCTCCAGCTCCTCCCGCCCCGCTCAGCCTGCTGCTCGGATGTTGTCCCCGGGCCGGCCGCAGGGCCAGCCGGGCAGAGCGAGCGGCTGAGCGCCCGGCGGGGCTGGGCACTGCTGTTCCTGGCCCCCCGCGAGAGGCTCCGACCTTCTGATGGATCGGGGGCCCCGTTGGCTGCTCTTGCTGTGGACTCCAGTGGTGGCCGTGGCGCTGCTGGCCCAGGAGGGGCGCGGCCAGCGTGTCTACACCAACACGTGGGCTGTGCTGGTCCCGGCGGGGCCGCAGCAGGCCCACAGGCTGGCCAGGAAGCATGGATTCCTCAACCTTGGGCCGGTGAGTGACCCTCCCTGCTTGGCGCGACACCCCTGTGCTGGGGGCTGTGTTTGGTGCTTGGCCTGTGCCTCTGGCTCCTGCCCAGGCTGCGAGGGGGCTGCTCTCCCGGGGTGCCAGGGCAGGTCGTGCGCCTGCTGCCAGGCATGTCCCCCGGGCTGTGCCCTGGTGCGCATTGGCCAGGGCTTCTGTTGGCATCTCTGGCTTGGCATGAGCTGGTGCTGTGGGGAGGCAGGGCAGAGGCACTCCGGTCCCACCCCCAGCAGACTTGGGCAGGGCTGAGGGGTAGCCCCTCGAGCGAGCGGGGTACAAGGCCCTGCGAGTGGTTGCGGATTTGCCCGGGTGGGTTGCTGACGCTGGCTCCTGTGCCCTTCGCGGGCCGGGCCTGTCCTCTGCAAACGCAGGCGTCAGCATGTGGGCCGGTTCCCTCCGTCAGCGTGTGGCCATGGGGGCTGGGTGCTGGGCCAGCCGCGTGTCTCTTCCCCATTGGCTCTGCAGGCCCTCCTAGCGCTGCGCCGGAGCCTCTCCCTGCAGGGCTGGCTCCGGCCCAGGGCTCAGCACCTGCTCCCTGGAGGGGACCCGCTGCTGGTCAAACGCATCCCGGAGGCGCCGCTGCAGAGATGCACCTGGCCCTGGTTGGGCAGGGGCTTGGCTCCTTTGCCTGCTGGAGCCTGGGACATGCTGGGCGGGGCCTTGTCTGTGTCTTCGTTTTCTTGTCCTGTTGGCAGCCTCCGGGCAGGTCCCTGACTGGGGGGGCGATGGGGGGGACCAGTCTCTGGCTGGGGAGCAGTGGGGGGGACCAGTCTCTGGCTGGGGAGCAGTGGGGGGGGGACCAGTCTCTGGCTGGGGAGCGGCGGGGGGGAGACCCGTCCCTGGCCAGGGGGTGGGGACCAGTCTCTGGCTGGGGAGCAATGGGGGGAACCTATCCCTGGCTGGGGGTGTGGGGGGGACGGACCAGTCTCTGGCTGGGGAGCGGCGGGGGAGGGGACCCGTCTCTGGCTGGGGGTGTGGGGGGGGACGGACCAGTCTCTGGCTGGGGAGCGGCGGGGGGGAGACCCGTCCCTGGCCAGGGGGTGGGGACCAGTCTCTGGCTGGGGAGCAATGGGGGGAACCTATCCCTGGCTGGGGGGTGTGGGGGGAACGGACCAGTCTCTGGCTGGGGAGCGGCGGGGGAGGGGACCCGTCTCTGGCTGGGGGTGTGTGGGGGGGACAGACCAGTCTCTGGCTGGGGAGCGGTGGGGGAGGGGACCCGTCTCTGGCTGGGGGTGTGTGGGGGGGACAGACCAGTCTCTGGCTGGGGAGCGGCGGGGGAGGGGACCCGTCTCTGGCGGGGGAGCCTCCGTGGCTGGGGAGTGGCGGGGAAGCTGCCCCAGGCCGTGGGGGCATGGCTCCCGCTTGCTCAGGCTGATGGGCAGGGGGACGCGTTCTGGCTGCAGCCCGCAGCTGTGGGACAGGCAGGGCATTATGTGCTCCCAAGCGCGCCACTCTCTGCCAGGCCTGTCCCCTGCCCGAGGGGAGCAAGGCTGTGGCATGTCCCCCTGCCCGAGGGGAGCAAGGCTGTGGCATGTCCCCCTGCCCGAGGTGCCCTGATCTGCTGCCACTTGCCCCTGGCTGAGCAGTGAGTGCTTGGGGAGCGGGGGCGGGCTCCCTTGGTGAGGCTCTGCCCCCACGCCCTGCCCTGGCAGCAGTGGCTTATTGCCAAGGGCCGGGGCGTGCAGGGCCCTGGACAGGCTCTCTGGGGCGAGGGGCCCAGGCTGTGGGGCTCCCCTGCCCCCCTCCTGCATTCCTGGCTATTCTCCTCTGGTGCCCCCAGGCTGCCCAGGTGCAGTCGGGGCTCGTGGCTCCTGGCCCCCGGCGGGAGGGTGGGGAAGCTGTGGGCGCAGGGCTGGCCCTGCCAGGAAGGAAGTGTGTGCGTGGGGGGTGAAATCCCTCAGGAAGTTGCACAATAAGTGACGGCAGGGCCGGGGCCTTGCTTGGAGCCTCCAGCTGCAGCCGGCTGGGAGCAGGGAGAGCGGCTGCCTCTGAGTAGCCCAGGTGCCTGGTGCTGCCTGCTGGCGAGGAGAGCCGCTGGGTGCTGGAGGCCAGGCGGAGGCAGTGTCGCTGGTGCCAGGGTTCCCTGCCGGAGGAGGGTGCGGGGGCCCAGGGCGCAGGACAGGGGCGAAGCTGCTGGACTGCCATGCTGCTGGGCCCCCCCCTTGCATGGAGGGGTGCCCTGCTCAGGCCTCTGCCAAAGGCCGTGGACTTCGCTGAGCCCCATGGGGTGAGCTCAGGTCCCTTGGCCAGGGCAGTGGGTCGACCCCCGCTGGGGTAGCCTGTTGCGTCCTGCCCTCCCAGCGCCCAGCAGCAGCAGCAGCCAGTGGTGGGGGCGTTGAGACTGGGGATGTAAGTGACAAGCCCCCCTCCCCCCGTCTCTCTCGGGGGAGCAGGGGCTGGCCTAAAGGCTCCATGGGGGGCAGGGGAGGCAGAGGCGCGAGCCGGGACTCCTAATCCCCGTGAAGGGTGGAGGTGCAGCGGGCTTAGCTCCCGGGGCAGGGCCAGGGCCGCTGCGGTGCACGCAGTGTGCTGGGCTCCGCTGAGATGGCTTGGCCGCGCAGCTGTGGGGCCTCTTTCCGGCCCTCTGGACCTGGCAGGCAGGGCTGGCACCCGGCGCCATGGGAGTGAGCGTGGACGGGGCAGGGCACAGGGAGCCCCCCCCAGTGGAGCCAGCTCCCTGCTCTCCCCGGCTGGGTGTGCCCACTGAGCTAGCTTGGGATTGGGCTGCTGCTCGAATGGGTGATCGCCCTGGCAGTGGGGGCCGCGGGGGCCAGTCCCCCCGTGTCTCTGCTGGCACTAGTGGGCAGGGGGCTGTGCGGTGCCCCTCTGCCATCTGTGCCCGCCCGGCTGCGGGCAGCAGCCTCTGATCTGCCACCTCGGCTCAGCAAGCGGGGGTCCGCGCCCGCCTGTTGCCACGGCAGCATGTCTGCTGAGCCCGGCCTGAGGGTGCTGCGCTGCGGCCTGGCCCCCGCTGCCCAACCACCCTCCAGGGACCCCCAGGCGGGCAGGCCCCAGGGGTCTAGGTCAGTTGCCCCAGGCTAGCAGGCCTGGGCTGGAGGCCTGCCCGGAGCATGGCCGCTCCCACAGCCCGGCGGGCCCCCGCGCTGGGCCTGCGCTGCAGCAGCAGGTGGCTGGCTGGGGCTGGGGCTGAGGCCGGGCTGCCTAATCCCGTCTGGTGAGCAGGCAGAGCCTGGCGCTGCGCGGCCAAGCAAGGGGCCCTGTCCCCGGGCCAAGGGCGGCTTACGGAGCCAAGGCGCTGGTCTCCCCCGGCTCCGGAGTCAGGTGGTGCGGGTCACGTCTCCTGCCCAGGACTCTGGCCCTGCTGACAGGGGACGTGGGGGCCCGTCTGTGGCCTCGGCACCTCAGCTCTGCCCCGGTGCTGCGGGGCCAGGGCCATGGGGCAGGGAAGGGGCTCGCCCGTGGCCGCCCGCCTGCCCTGGGCTGCACGGGGTAGGGCCGCACTCAGCTCTCTGGCTGGGGCCCTGGTTGTGGAGGCACTTGGGCGAGAGCCGCGGTGGCTGCTCTGGCGGGGAGCCAGGCTGTGCAGCCACCTGTGCTGGGCGAGGCCCGTGGGGGGCCCCAGCACCTGCTTCGGGAGGGTTTGCCGGCGCCGTCTGGCTGTGCCTCCCCTGCTGGAGCCTTTTCCCTAGGAAGCCGAGGGGCCTGCCCAGCTGCCCTATGGCTGGGCTAGGACGTGAGACCTGCCTCGTTGGGCTGGGCCTGCTGCCTGCATTCCCCTCACCCCGTGGGGCCCAGGACATATGCAGTAGTACTGGGGCAGATGGCCCAGACGCCTTCCCAGGGAGGGGGTGCAGCCAGGAGAATGTTGGGGATAACTTCCTTGTACAAGTGCTGAAGGAACTGACCAAGGGGCCGTGCGCAGCTTGACCTGCTGCTCACAAAGAGGGAGGAACAAGTAGGGGAAGTAGGGGTGAGTGACAACCTGGGAAGCAGCGATCATGAGATGGTAGATTTCAGGATCCTGACCAAAGGAAGAAAGGAGAGCCACAAAATACAGACCCTGGACTTCAGAAAAGCAGACTTTGACTCCCTCAGAGAACTGATGGGCAGGATCCCCTGGGATGCTAACATGAAGGGGAAAGGAGTCCAGGACAGCTGGCAGTATTTTAAAGAAGCCTTTTTGAAGGCACAGGAAGAAACCATCCCGATGCGCAGCAAGAAAAGCAAATAAAAGCGACCAGATTGGCTTACCAGGGACATCCTTGGTGAGCTTAAACACAAAAAGGAAGCTTACAAGAAGTGGAAACTTGGACAGATGACTAGGGAGGAGTATAAATACATTGCTTGGGAATGCAGGGGAATTATCAGGAAGGCGAAAGTGCAATTGGAATTGCAGCTAGCAAGGGATGTGAAAGGTAACAAGAAAGGTTTCTATAGGCACGTTAGCAATAAGAGGGTGATCAGAGAGGGTGTGGGGCGCTAATTGGATGAAGGAGGTAACCTAGTGACAGATGATGTGGGAAAGCTGAAGTACTCAATGCTTTCTTTGCCTCTGTATTCATGGACAAGGTCAGCTCCCAGACAAATGCACTAGGTGTGACGGTTGGTTTCTAGCGAAATGCCCCAAGGATCTGTTCTTGGACCGGTGTTCAAAATCTTCACTAATGACCTGGATGAGGGGATGGATTGCACCCTCAGCAAGTTTGCAGATGACACTAAGCTATGGGAGAGAGCTAGATACGCTGGAGGGCAGGGATTGGGTCCAGAGTGACCTAGACAGATTAGAGGATTGGGCCAAAAGAAATCTGATGAGGTTCAACAAGGACAAGTGCAGAGTCTTGCACTTGGGACGGAAGAATCCCAAGTATTGTTACAGGCTGGGGACCAACCAGCTAAGTGGTAGTTCTGCAGAAAAGGACCTGGGGTTACAGTGGATGAGACGCTGGATATGAGTCAACAGGGCGCCCTTGTAGCCAAGAAGGCGAATGGCATATTAGGGTACATTAGGAGGAGCGTTGCCAGCAGATCCAGAGAAGTGATTATTCCCCTTTATTTGGTTCTGGTGAGGCCACATCTGGAGTATTAGCAAAAAGGAGTCCTGTGGCACCTTACAGACTAACAGATGTATTGGAGCATAAGCTTTCGTGGGCAAAGACCCACTTCGTCAAATGCATCTGGTGTATTGTGTCCAGTTCTGGGCCCCCACTATAGGAAGGATGTGGACACATTGGAGAGGGTCCAGCGGAGGGCGACCAAAATAAGAGGGCTGCAGCACATGACCTGTGAGGAGAGGCTGAGGGATTTGGGTTTGTTCAGTCTGCAAAAGAGAAGAGCGAGGGGGGATTTGATAGCAGCCTTCAACTTCCTGAAGGGGGTTCCTGAGAGGCTGGAGAGAGGCTGGTCTCAGTGGTGACAGATGGCAGAACAAGGAGCAATGGTCTCAAGTTGCAGTGGGGGAGGCCTAGGTTGGATATTAGGAGAAACTATTTCCCTAGGCGGGTGGGAAGCACGGGCTGGGTTCCCCAGGGAGGGGGGGGACCTCTCCATCCCTAGAGGTTTTTAAGTCTCAGCTTGCCCCAGCCCTGGCTGGGCTGATTGAGTTGGGTTGGTCCTGCCTTGGGCAGGGGGCTGGACTTGACTCCTGAGGTCTCCTCCAGCCCCAGGATTCTGTGATTCTATGGGGGAGGAGGCTGCCAGGGGCTGTAAGTGCCAGGGCTTACAGCTCCCACTGCCAGCCCCGGTGCACCGGCTCCCTGCTGGCTGACCTTGGCCATGGCCCCCATTCCTGCTGTCTGGCAGAGCTGGAGGCTGCGCCCCCCTCACTGCCTGGCCCCCGGGGAGGTGCCCTGCCTGTCCCCCTTCGCGCCCTGTCCCTCCTGCTGCTGCAGAGGGGTGCCGGTGCCGGCTGGGGCTGCAGCCAGACTCGCGCCCGGCTCAGGGCCTGCACGCTGGCTGCAGAGGACAAGGCCCGGCGCCCACCCCTCGGCAGCCTGTGGCACGCGCTGGGTGCCATGGGGTGTCCCGTCCCTGGCTGGGGGTAGCGAGCAGGGTGACCTGGCTGCTCCCAAGCAGCAGCTGAGTGGAGGAGGCCCCAGCCCGGAGGCGAAGCAAGCAGCCCAGGCCTGGCCCCAGTCAGGCAGAGGGGGGGTTCGGGGCAGAGGCTGCCTGCAGGATCCTGGCAGGCTGGGCTGTGGCTCGGCGCAGGGCCCCTGGCTCTCTCGGCGGTGGGAGGGAGGGGTGGCCTTGGCCTGTGGCCCCAGAGCACAGGCTTGGGGAAGGTGGGGGCAGGCCGAGGGACCCTGCCCTGGGCTGCCTTGCCCCAGCGGAGGCCCGGGAGGGAGGCAGTGTGTGCAGTGACAGGGCTGGCGAGGTGCTCTGGGCAGGCCCGCTGCGGAGCCGGAGGGGCAGGCCCGAGCTGCCGTTGGCTGCGTTCCCCGGCGTGGAGCGCTGGCCGGGCTGTGCTGGGACTCACAGCGGGAGGCCTGACCTCAGCCGGGCACGGGGCTGCTGGCCCGGGTTGGCTGGCTGTGCCTGGACCGGGCAGGCTGCGTCCCTGAGGGAGGGAGGAGTGGGCTTGGGGCAGGCAGGGCCCCTGGCTCTCTCAGGCCAGGGGGCCTTGCCCTGGCTGCCCGGGGCACTCAGCTCTGCCAAGGAAAGCGCAGCCAGCCAAGGTCTGGGGTACGGCCCCGGGCTTGCCCTGCCTGGCGGGGTGGGGCCAGGCGCGTCTGGGTGCCCCTCCCTGCTGTGCTCACCCACGCCCTGTGCCTTGCAGATTGTTGGTGATTATTACCACTTCCGGCACCGCGCCGTGGTGAAGCGCTCCCTCTCGCCCCACCGCTCCCGGCACAGCCGCTTGGCCAGGGAGCCCCAGGTGAGTGGCGCTGGGGGCGGGCGAGAGGAGAGCCGGCCTGTGGGCCGGGCCTCCCCAGAACTGGGGGGGTTGCTGTAGCAGAGCCATTGGCTCCCTCAGGCTGGTGTTGAGTGCAGGGGCCCTGCCTTGCTGCAGGGGCCCGATGTCCCCACACAGGGCTCCCCGGGGCCATGGCCTTGCCTGGACTCCGGCCTCAAGCCTCTGGGCCGCAAACAGGGGCGCCCATGGTGTGGCTGGAGGGGTCAGAGCTGGGAACAGGGAGGCAGAAGGGGGCAGGTGTCTGGCTCCAGGGGCCCTGAGCCAGCAGCCTGGGCCTGGCTTGGCAGCCCCGTGAAAGGTGCCCGCAGGTGTGTTGGCGGGGAGCTAGCCGAGAGCTGGCGCTTGCCCCAGCAGGATGGCATGGTCCCGGCCCCCCCAGCATGCCAGCCTCCTGGCCTGAGCCTCTGGGCTCCAGCCTGCCTGGAGCGCCCCCTGCCCTTGCCCGGCTGGCCGGCTCCTGCAGCCGGAGCAGGGAAGGGGCATGTGGCTAGGGGGCGGAGGCTCTTCACCCTGCTGCTGTCTCTAGGTGCACTGGCTGGAGCAGCAGGTTGCGAAGCGCAGGACGAAGAGAGACGCCTTCGCGGAGCCCACAGACCCCAAGTTCCCTCAGCAGTGGTACCTGGTGGGTGATGACTGGGGCCGCGCCTCAGCTGGGTGCTGTGCCAGGCCTCATGCAGCTCTGTGCCTCAGTTTCCCTGTTTCCTTCCATTTCAGCCATTCTCCAGCCTGGCCAAGCCAGGGCTCCCCCGGTACCTCCCTGCCCCGTGGTTCCTGGCGGAGCTCCAGTGTCTCCCCACAGGCCGGCTCCGATCCCTGCCCAAGGCTGTGTGCTCCACTTGCCAGAGGGCACCGCTGTTCAGCCCTAGGGTCCTGGGGTGGGTTGGCTCCAGCAGTTTGTGAGTAGCCCCTTGCAGCCCAGTGAGGTGTCACGAGTGGATCAGCCCCTTTAGCCCCTCTGGGCAGCAGTGCAAGGCACAGAGGGAAACCGAGGCACACAGCATGTTATATAAACTCGGCCACTGTGTCCCATCCCCCCACACCTGGTGTGGCCTGATGGCCAGAGCATCTGTTGTGGCCGGAGCCTGGGGGCGGGGGGGGTGACAAAGCGGGAATGCGCTAAGCACTGCCTCAGTTTCCCCGCCTGGTACTAACATGGCAAGGTGACAGAACACCGGGCTGTCTTCGTTGCAGCCAGTTGGCAGTCACGCCTGCCCTGCCCTGTCCCATCACCACACGCAGCGCTCGGACAGAGCACCCGGCTTGTTCCCGCTTCGGCCCACGTGTCCCGTGGCACCCCCCACTCGCCCAAGGCCAAATCATGGCAGCCGTTTGCACGTTGCCTGTGGCTTGGGGGTCTCTGGCACTGACCGTTCCAGCAGGCCGCCGTGTGGCGTGGGAGCTGCTGCCTATGGCCTTGGGGGCTGCAACCCCGCCCGCCTTTCCAGGTGTGACCGTGGGTTTCTGGACTCGTTCCTCTAGTACAACGTGAACCAGAGGGACCTGAATGTGCGGGGGGCCTGGGAGCAGGGCTACACCGGCAGGGGCGTCGTGGTCTCCATCCTGGACGATGGCATTGAGAAGAACCACCCGGACCTGGAGAACAACTACGTGAGTAGGCCCCCTGGCGCCTGTGCAATGACTCCCTGAGCCCCACGCTGGCCACCAGAGGAATGGCCTCTGCCCCTCCCTGAGCCCACTGTGACCCACAGCACAGCCCTGGGCAGCTGCCTGGCCCAGGAGGGCTCTGCTGACCTGCCTGGCTTCTGGTTTCTAGGACCCCGGGGCCAGCTTTGATGTGAACGACCAGGACCCGGACCCCCAGCCTCGCTACACGCAGATGAACGACAACAGGTAGCAGGGCCTGGCTGGCCAGTCAGGAGGGGTGGGGAGGGAGCTGAGGAGGATTCCCGGGCCTCAGCTGTGGTGGGAGCCTGCTTCTCCTCGGGGCTCTTGGGGGGGCCCGAGCACAGGACCCCAGGTCCAGGTGGGGAGTGGGCCCTGCCGGCCAGGGAAGCCCCCCCACCCGCTGTGCGGTGGCAGAGCTGGAGCCGCTTCCTGCCTCCCCTGCACAGACGCAGCCTCCCGCGTGGCTGGCTGGAGCCGCCCCTCCTGCCCCGAGCCCTGCGCTGGAGCTGGGGGTCGTGTGGCGGGGACCGGCCTGGGCCCTGCGTGTGACGGGGCCGTGTTGCTGTTCCCTGGTGCAGACATGGTACCCGCTGTGCTGGTGAAGTGGCCGCTGCAGCAAACAACGGGATCTGTGGCGTGGGAGTGGCTTACAACGCCCGGATCGGAGGTGGGTGTGCGCCCTCCCAGGGCTGGTGCAGCGGACCTGCCTGCTGCGGCCCTGGCCTGCCTGCCTCTCAGCCCGCCCTGTGGCACCAGGGTGGAGACCTGCATGGGGCTGGTGCCTGCAAACACCAGGCCCAGCCCTGCACACTCAGGCGGGGGCTGCAGGCTCTGCCGGGGAGCCCCTCGGGCCAGGAGAAGCCACTGACGTCTCCTGTGACCCTAGGTGTGCGCATGCTGGATGGGGAAGTGACCGATGCGGTGGAGGCCCGTTCCCTGGGCTTGAACCCCAACCACATCCACATCTACAGTGCCAGCTGGGGACCTGAGGATGACGGCAAGACGGTGGATGGGCCGGCCCGGCTGGCAGAGGAGGCGTTCTTCCGAGGGGTCAGTCAGGTGAGCAGGTGTGACGGCGCATCGGGGACCCCCAACCGTGCTCCCCCGTCCGCAGCCAGGTGGGACTCCGCCAGCCAGTCGAATAGGGAGGGTCTGTTGCTCCTTCAAGGTACAGCCCGGCCCGGGTTCCATGTGGACGTAGGAGTAAGGGGACAGGCAGCCTCAGACCCCTGGGGGTGTGGTCCACAGGCCCCTGATCCCCCAGTACCCGACTTAGTCCCTTCTCTTCATGTTTGCCCAGCCCAGAAAGCCCCTTCTCCAAACCCCAGAACACTCCCCCCCCCCCCCCGGCAGCCCCCCCACTTTGTTCACACCCCTTCCCCTGGCCAGGGGAAGAAGTTGCTGGGCCATGGCCTACGGGCCTGTCCTCAGGGGGACCCCCCGCCCCCCCCCGCTGGGCAGTGCTACAGACACCAGCCAGCAGGGGTCACCCCCGGCCCACACACGACCAGTGACTGCCCAGCAGAGCGGGCCCAGGGCCACTAGAGTAGACAGCCCCCCCAGCTACGTCACATCAGGTGGGCTGGGCTGGCACGGCTGGGGCCTGCCTCACTCTCTCTCCTTTCTGCAGGGCCGGGGGGGCCTGGGCTCCATCTTCGTCTGGGCCTCTGGGAATGGGGGTCGCGAACACGACAGCTGCAACTGCGACGGCTACACCAACAGCATCTACACACTGTCCATCAGCAGCACCACGCAGTACGGCAACGTGCCCTGGTACAGCGAGGCCTGCTCCTCCACCCTCGCCACCACCTACAGCAGCGGCAACCAGAACGAGAAGCAGATTGTGAGTTCAGGCCGGGCCCAGGGCGCGCTGGGAGCGGCGGCCGCGTCTCTCTCCGTGGGCGGGCCGGGCCCCTGCCACGCTGGGCGTGGCACTCGGTGTTGGCCGCCTCTCCGGCAAGAGCTGTGGAAGTGCCTGGTGGGGCCAAGCCCTGCCTCCGGAAGGAGCCCGGCAGGGATCTCGAGAGGCTGGGCTCCTGGGCTCCGCTGCTCTGGGAGCTGCCTGCAGGCTTTGGCCCAGGCTCCGAGCTGCGTGGGGCCGTGCTGGAAACGAACTG
Source organism: Pelochelys cantorii (assembly GCA_032595735.1). Lineage (NCBI taxonomy): Eukaryota > Metazoa > Chordata > Testudines > Trionychidae > Pelochelys > Pelochelys cantorii. The sequence continues at coordinate 47,493,062 of CM064338.1, read as the reverse complement.
GGGGCGCTGGGGCAGGACATGCTGGGGCTCAGGCCCTGCCTCTCCCCGCAGGTGACGACAGACCTGAGGCAGAAGTGTACCGAGTCCCACACGGGAACCTCTGCCTCGGCCCCCCTGGCTGCTGGCATCATCGCGCTGACCCTGGAAGCCAAGTAAGACCAGGCGAGGGCTGTGGGGCTGGGCTCCCCAGGGCCCCGGTGGGGCTGGTTTCAGCGTCCTGGGGACGGGACTGTAGCCACGGCTGACCCATCCTGCCTCTCTCCACAGTAAGAACCTGACGTGGCGCGACATGCAGCACCTGGTTGTGCGCACCTCGAAGCCAGCCCATCTCAACACCAATGACTGGGCCACCAATGGTGTAGGCCGTAAAGGTAACACACACACACACACACCCCCCCACCACACCCCCCCCCCCCCGCTGGGCCGGGCTGGGCGGGGTCGGTGCTGTCCCAGGCCCGCCTGTGCAGCCCGGGGGGGGGTAGGGCTGGCTGCAGGACATGTGGCAAGCACCCCCCCTGCCCAGAAGGGGGGTGCTCCGGGGACCTTCCCTTGTCCCCCCAGAGCCTGCACCTCACCCTCTCTCTTTCCAGTCAGCCACTCCTATGGCTACGGCCTGCTGGACGCTGGGGCCATGGTGACCCTGGCCAGGAACTGGACCACGGTGGGACCGCAGAGGAAGTGCGTCATCGACATCCTCACCGAGCCAAAGTGAGAGTGGGTGTGTCCCGGGGGCCCCAGCTCCTGGGCAGGCCGGGCCTGGTGCCCGACTCCTCCCTGTGGGGCTGGCTCCCTGCGCTGAGGGGAAAGCTGGAAGCAGGGGCTGGCCTGAGCGTGGCGCCCTGCCCCGGCCCGTGCCCGCTGCGGCCGCCTGGCTCCCTGGCCCTGCCCTGCGTGTGGCGCAGTGCCAGGCTCTGTTGGCGCCACTCCCTGGGCGCTGTGGTTTGGGAGCAGCCGGCGTGAGCTGCTCTGGGACAAGGGCCTTTTCAGGGCTCTCACAGACGCTCCTTTCACAGGGCTGGCTGCACCGTGCCCCGGGCTTCCCTCGGAGCTGTGCCGCGTCCTGCTCCCCTTGTCCCCGCCGGGCCATGGCCAGTGCCCAGGCCAAGTGCAACCGCCTGGCACGCTGGGTGTGGGCTCCATCCATACCACCCAGCCCCCAGCTTCTCTGGGCCACTCCCTGGCCCCGCGGGCAGCGGCCTGGCAGCTTAGGCCCAGCTCCTGGCCCCCAGGCAGCGGTGCCCAGGAGCAGCGCTCCGCGGTGCGGCCGTCTCCGCTGCAGGTGAAGAAAGGAGCCATTCATGGCTGGCACAGAGCAGCCATTCAGGCCGGGGAGGGGACTCTCCCAGGGCAGCCCCCAGTTTTCCAGGAACTGGCTGCTGGAACGTGGTGCCAGGGGGAGGGCACTGGCCAGGGGGTCCCCCATGTCCATCCCGGAGCCAGGCCTCTCAGAGAACGTCTGCACTGCATGGCTCTGGGGCTCCGCCTGGAGCCCTGCGCGAGGGGCGGGTCCCAGAGCCCAGGCCAGCTGGGGCTGCGCACTGCAGCGCAGCTCTGCCTGCGCCCCTCCCCAGAGCCAGCTCCTGCCAGGCCTGACTCCGCTGTGCATGCTCATGCCCAGCTCCTGGCCCTCAGGCTGCCCCGGGTGGTGGGCTGGGATCCGGAGCCCTGTGGCCGGGGAGCTGGAGCTGGGTTTGGCAGCGGGGGGCGCTCAGTGCCTGGCAGCAGGGCGGGCCCCTCGCGAGGGAGCTGGCTGGGCCGGGCCGCACGCTGACCCTCCTGCGTCCGCAGAGACATCGGGAAGCGCCTGGAGGTGCGGCGGAAGGTGGACGCCTGCGTGGGGAAGGCCAGTGCCATCAGCCAGCTGGAACACGTGCAGGCCCGGCTGACGCTCTCCTACAACCGCCGCGGCGACCTGGCCATCCACCTCACCAGCCCCATGGGCACCCGCTCCACCCTCCTGGCGCCCAGGTAGGGCCCCGCCCGCCCAGCGCCCGCTGGCGCTGCCATGCCCCTCTCAGGCGGCAGCCTCACCTCGCTCTCGCCCCCAGGCTCCACGACTACTCCGGCGACGGCTTCAGCGACTGGGCCTTCATGACCACGCACGCGTGGGACGAGGACCCCGCCGGCGACTGGGTGCTGGAGATCGAAAACACCAGCGAAGCCAACAACTACGGTCCGTCCGTCTGTCCGTCCGTCCCGCAGCTTCCCTGCCTTCAGCTGTTGTCTTCCCCGCCCCCGGCTTGCCCGCCCGGTTCCCCCGCCCCCTGCCTGGCCACCCAGCCCCATTTTCCCCCCCACACACACTTTTGCCCAGCTCCCCAGCCTTGTGCTGTGTGCTCCCCCACCCCGCCCAGTTCCCCAGCCTCCTGCTCCCCCCTCACCACCTGGCTGCCCGGCCTTGTGCTGCCCCTGCCCCCCAGCCCGGTTCTCCCCCCAGCTCCCTGGCCTTGTGCTGCACCCCCACCTGCCTGGCCTGGTTCCCCAGCCACCTTCCGCTCCGCTCGCCGCCCCCCTCCCCGCACTGCTTGGCTCCCTAGCCTTCTGCTTATGCCCCCTCCCACCTGCCTGGCCAGCCCCGTTTCTCTCCTCTCTTCTCCCCCCCCCACTGGCCTTGTACTGCCCCTCTTTTTCCCCCCCCCCCCCCAACCTGCCTGGCCTGGTTCCCCCGCCTCGTTCTGCTCTTCCCCCCCCTCCCCCCCCACACACCTGCCGGGCTCTGTCTCCCCCCACCTGCCTAGCCCAGCCTTGCGCTGCTCCCTCCCTGGGCCTGGCCTGCCATTGTGGCTGCTGGGGGAGGTGCACAGAGATGGCTGCCACCAGCGGCTCCCGGGCTGCTGGTAGCTGGCCCCCGTGCTGGGCCTGCAGCTCCAGGCCCTGGCTGCGCGGGCACGGGGGCCTTGGCGGAAGCTGTCGATGCGGCGGCCCTGCGGACAGCACAGGGCCCCCTACGCCAGCGTTAGGCCAGGCGGGTTCAGGAGGCCCTAGCGCCCCTCACCCTCTGCCTTGGCCTGCAGGCACCCTGACCAAGTTCACGCTGGTTCTGTACGGGACGGCGCCGGAGCCCCCCAGCCTCTCCAACCAGCTCGAGAGCAGCGGCTGCAAGACCCTCACCTCCAGCCAGGCCTGCGTGGGTGAGCGAGGGCTGGGCTGTGGGGCTTGGGGGGGGAGCCAGCCGGGGCCGCCCACTCACCCCCTCTCTCCCGCAGTGTGCGAGGAGGGCTTCTACCTGCACCAGAAGAGCTGCCTGAAGCACTGTCCCCCTGGCTTCACGCCTGGCCTGCCGGCCCCCCCTGCTCTGGAGAACAGCGTGGAGCCTGGCCCCCCGCACCTGTGCGTGCCCTGCCACGCCTCCTGCGCCACCTGCACCGGGCCCGCCGCCACCGCCTGCCTCAGCTGCCCGGCCCACTCCCACCACAACAGCCTGGAGCGGACCTGCTCCCACCAGAGCCAGAGCAGCCGGGCCTCGCCCGCCCTGACCAAGGGCCTGCCGCCCGCGCCCCCTGCCTCCCACCTGCCTGTGCTGGTGGCCAGCCTCAGCTGCATGCTCATCGTCCTCGTCTTCGTCACCGTCTTCCTGGTGCTGCAGCTGCGCTCGGGCTGCAGCCTGCGGGGCGTGAAGGTGTACGCCCTGGACGGCAGCCTGGTCTCCTACAAGGGGCTGCCCGCGGACATGTGGCAGGAGGAGCTGCCCTCCGAGGAGGAGGGCGAGGCGCAGGGCGAGAGGACTGCCTTCCTCAGAGACCCAAGTGCCCTTTGAGCCCCCCGGCCCCTCCCTGGCCTGCCCCAGGGCGGGAGAGGCCGAGGGGCCGGACACTGCCCCGTCCTGCTCGGGTGAGGGCTTCCCCAGCTGCTGGCCCTGTCCTGGGCCCTTGCCCCACGGGCCCGGCCTCCATTTCCGTTTCTTTTTACCTCGCCAAGGGGCTTTGAGCGTGGCCCCCTGTCCCCAGGGCTGGGAGGGTCTGGCCTGCCCGCCTTGGCCGCGCTTCTCAGGGCCGGCTCTCGCTGCAGCGCCGGGGCTCGGGCGGGGGAGGGATGCGTTGCCTTGTGCTCCAGCTGGGGACCCACGCCCTCTGTCCCTCGCCCACCTGCCAGTGGCAGCGCCTCCTTCCTCTACAGCAATAACGGCTGGGCCGCCGCTGGGGCCGTGGCTCCGTGCCTGCAGACGTGCCCCACGGGAGGAGCCCCTGTGGCCCTTCCCGGCTGGGGCTGGCTGCCCCTCACTCACCCGGGCAGCACAGGGCCTAGGCTGCCCCTTGCCGGGCTCGGGCTGCGCTACCTGCACCCGTCCAGCCCCCTGCAGAGGACCTGAGGCCTGGCCCGTTTCTCTCTCTTCCCCCCCCCCCCCCCCCCCCGACGTGCCTTGCCCCCCCCCTTGTGGTGACAATCCGGTTTGCTCCCTGGGGAGCCCCTCCCCCGTTCAGTCACAAGGCGCGAGGCAGGCCCAGGGGAGGGGGCGTCAGTGCAGTGGGCCCCCGTACGGAGCTGCACTTCCCTCCCGCGGGCACCGGCCTCGGCCACAGGCTTGGGTGGTGCCAGGGGGCAGGGCCCCCGCGCCTGCTTTTCTAGCAGAACTTTTTGGTGCACAGTAATTTTTTCTTGTAATTTAATCAGGCAGGTGCTGCCTCTTGCACCCGATTTTTAATTTAATGGTTGTGGATATAACGCTAGAGAGACTGAGAGTTATTAAATGTTCAGAACTATGCAACCCCCCTCCCCTGCCTGCTCGTGTATCCCTGTGCTCTGGGGGGCTCTGCGACGCTCAGCCGCCCCCCTTTGGCTGCTGGCAGAGGCCTGGGCCCTGGCTGGTTCTTGGTCCTGTGCTCAACTCTGGGCCTTGCTGCTGCCTGACTTTCCCCACGCGCTGCCCGGCTCGCACGCTGGAGGCACTGGCAGGAGCACAGGGAGGGATGGGGATACAGGGCCCTGGGGGCATGGCAAGGTGGGGGGGCACAGGGCCCTGTGGACAGACTGGGTGCTCCTGTCCGAGGGAGCCCAAGGCCTGCCCCTGCCCCTGCCCGCCCGGGAGCAGCACCTCCTGGAAGGCAAGGCCTGGCTTCTCTGTTAGCAGCTCACTAGCAGTAGCCCCCACAGGGCGATGAGATGGGGCCCTGGGCTGGGGTACCAGCCCCCTCACTGGCTCTGTTCCAGCCTGGTCTCAGGGCTGCCCCAGGCCTGCCAGGTGTCTGGTGGTGGGGAGAAGCTGGGGGTATGTGGAGACCTAGCGCCTGCCCTGTTCTAGGTCCCTGCGCTGCTGTTGGGGGGGGGGGGGTTAGTGCCATGGGCAGCAAGGGGGCTGGCGGGGGCGGAGGACCAGGCCGGGAGTCAGGGGCCAGGCCATTTACCCGCTGCCCCATAACGGGCAGCAGTGGTGGCATGGGCCCCTCGGAGGAAGGTGGAAGATCTGGGCATTGGCAGACATGGGGCCATTTGGCTGCCCCCACAGGTCACAGCCTCACCGCCCCGGGCAGCATGGCTCACGCTCTGGAGGAGGGTTGTCTTGTCCCAGGGCTGCTATTTACAGAAATAGCCACACACACACCCCGTGGCTCTTGTTCCGGGCCAGGCCTCAATGCTTCCTGTGGTGGTGAGTTCCGCAGGCTAATGGTGGGGCCGGGGACAGGGGTTTTTTCTTTGCTTGGTTTCTAAAGCCTCAGCTTTCTGGGTTGCTTTCTGGCCCCTTGTGCTGAGCCAGTGGCTCCCCCCTGCCCTTGGCCCGGCCGGCCTGCTCGTTGGCTGAATGTGGGACAAAGCTCTTCCAGGCCTGACTTCCCTCAGCTCTGCAGGGCCTGGGCCTCTCCCGGCTCAGCCTCGGCCGGCTGGAGGAGGTCTCCCTGGGATTCCTTAGGCTCCGGCCCCCTTCCCACCTAGTGGGCTAGAGCTGGCCCCAGGTGAACTGGCCCCACTCCCAGTGCTCGCCACGGGGCTGGATCCCTTGGCTGGGGCCCTGGAGCCATCCCAAGGCCCAGCAGAGGCTGGTCCCAGCGCTGCAGCCATGGCCCCCGAATTGCCAGCGTCCTGCAGAGCCATTCCTGCCCCCCGGGCTGGGTGGGCACACGATGGAGTCAGCCTCCCCCTTGAGCCTGGGGTGACTTGCCCAGGACCCCGGGCCCCCTGCTAGGCCAGCCTCTCGGGCTCCAAGGGAGCGGCCTGGGCCCCATACTCCCCCCAGCGCTGGCCTGGCCCTGCCAGTGGCGTTTCCTGCATGGTGCCTGCGGAGTTCCCACAGCCCCTCCTGTGGCCCCAGCCTGGGGCAGGGAACGGGCAGCGCCAGCCGCCGGGCGTGTCTGAGCACCGCCAGGCCTGAGTGCCCCTGCTGACGCAGCGTGTGCCGCTGGCCGCCCAGCACGGTGCCAGTGAAATCGGCCCCGCAGGGTTTCCAGCCCCCTGCTGAGGAGGGTGGCCGGCTCCCTGGGGCTGGTCCGGTGCCAGGCCTGGGCTGAAAGGGGCCGTGAGGCAGGGCTCAGCCAGTGCTGTCAACACTCCCGGCTCTGCCGGCCAGGCCCAGGGCTCTGCCGTCCGTCCGGACGGCGCAGGGCTCTGGCAAGAGCGGCAGCTGAGCCCAGCCAACCCCTGTGCTCCCGGCGCCTCCCCTGGCCCACTGGGTCGCTCAGCTTTCCTTCGGCCTCCCCCGCCATCACTCAGGCAGGGCGGGGGCCTCCCCTCCCTGCTCCTGGGACCATGCCTGTGCCTTGGAGAGCGGCCCAGGCCAGGAGGTCAGCCCCTCCTCTGCCCCACGGCTGCTGGTCCAAGGCAGGGAGACAAGACCCTTGCTCCAGGGGCCTGCTGTCCCATACCTCCACCCCAGGGCAGCCCCTCGGTCCCTGCGCCTCTCCCAGCAGGGCCAGAAGCTGCACACGCTGTGAAACCCGCTGCTGGAGCCTCTGGGCCCTGGGTAGCTGCACCCTGGCACCCCTGGCACCCCACACCTTTGACTAGTCCCCCCTCTGTGCTGCAGCAACCCCCATAGCACCCCAACCCCCTGGCAGTCCCCCCCCTTGACACCCTAGCCCTCCCCTGGCAGCGCCCCCCTGTACCACCCTGTGACGGCGTGTCAGGGTCCCCCTGATCCTGCAGCCCCATAGCAGCCAGAACAGACTCCGCCAGCCGGTAGAACAGGGGGGTTTATTGCTGCTCCAGGATACAGCCCAGCACAGACAGGACGTGGCTACAGGAGTCAGGGCCAGGATGCCTCAGACCCCTTGGGGCAGGGGTCCCTTGCCCCCCCAGCACCCAGCTTAGTCTGTTCCCTTCATGTTTCCCAGCCAGAAAACTGCCCAGCGCCCAGCCCAGCCCCCCAGCCAGGTGGCATCTCTGCCTCCCTCCCTCTGTCTCTCCCCTGGGAAGAGCCTTGTTACCTGCCCAGGCTGGGCCCAGTGTCTGGGCCAATCCCCATGTGGGTGAGTCAGTGGGAATCGCACAGCCCAGCGCAGCCAGGTGGGGACACCGGGTCACAGAGCAGACAGCCCCCCCCACTATGTCACACCCCCAACCCTCCCCGGGCAGGGCCCCCCCCCGTACCTCTCCAACCCTCGAGGCCCGCGGGCAGCGGAGCCTTCCCCCACCCCAATTCCCTGCTAGTGGAGGCAACAAGGGAAGGAGCCTGCGGCCTCCGTTTGGCTCCCTGTGACAGACTCCAAGGGGCTCACGGCTGCTTGTCGCCAGCAACAGGCCCAGGGCGGGGGGCCTGGTACGGCTGGGCCACGGGAGGCACCCTTGGCGCACTGGCGACTCCTGTCCGGACCCCCCGATCGCTGCTCCGTCCGCCCCCCCCCCCCATTGCTGCTCCGTCTGCTTCCCCCCCCCCGATTGCTGCTCTGTGCTCCCCCCTCCCCCCGATTGCTGCTCCGGGCAGCTCCCTCCCCCTGATCACTGCGCCGTCTGGCCCCCTCGATCGCTGCTCTGTGCAGCGCCCCCCCACATCGCTGCTCCGCACAGCCCCCCCCCCCCCCCCGATCGCTGCTCCGGCTGACAGGCCCTGCTCCAGCCAGGCCACGGCAGCTCCCATCCTTGGCTTCTCCAGGGAGCCAGGTGCATGCCAGAGCAGAGCTCCCGTCTGGGGCCCAAGCTCCTGGGCAAACCAGGCCTTCTCCCCAGGGCTCAGCACCAGCCACACGCCTTCCCCAGCTGCAGGGCCCTTCCACAGCAGCCCGGCCCCTCGCTGGGGCTCCTTGGCCTCAGGCCATGAGTAAGCACCCGCAGCGCCTCCATCACCCTTGCCAGGCACTGCTAAGGCAGCCTGCTCCTCGAAAGGGCCCTGCGCCCGCTGCCTCCTGGCCCCTCCGGAGTAACCGGGGCCTCGCTGTGACGACGCGTCGGGGTTCCCCCGTTCCTGCACCCCTGGACAGACTCCGCCAACCAGTAGGACTGAGGGAGTTTATCGCTTCTCCAGGGATGCAGCACAGCACAGATGTCATCTGGTTACAGGGCAGGCCTAGGATGCCTCCCCCCACTTGAGATGGGGGGACTGGGCCCTACAATCCCAGCCCCCTCCCTAGCCCCTTCTTCCCCGACCGCCACTAACTTCCCCCGCCCCCCTCCTGTTGTTTCCCTGCCTGCCTCAACTGGTCAGACAGGTTTGGGCACCTTTGCCTAGTGCCTCGCTGGCCGTCCTGCTGGGCTGTCACACAGCCAGCCGCCAGCAGGTGTCGCCCACCGCCCAGCCAGGTACCACCTCCATCACACTCGCAAGCCTGGGGCAGGGTCGGCCGGCTCCGCTAACTCCACCTCAGCGCTCGGGTGTTGGCGGTTCTGGGGGCGCTGCCCGGGCCTCGTGCGCTCGCGCCGCACAAAGCGAAGCCAGCCCGACTGGGGCTGCCCTGGGCTCCATCCCACGGGCCCCACACCTGCTGCTCTGCCGGGGCTGCAACCCCCACCCTGGGCTGGCGGAGGCTGGGGGCTCCGTGGTTTTTCAGCACATCCAGGGACAGTCCCAAGGGGAGCTCTGTGCCTGGAGCCGGCACGGGGGGGCCCCTGGACCATGCGGCTAACAACCTCTGTTCTTGCAGGGCTCCCGTCCACTGCAATTCAGCTGCACACGCCTTGGAAACTGTCCCCAGCAGCTCCTGTCGGGTCAGCCACGGAGATCCCCGGCACGGTGCCGCTTGATCAGGGCGCGTCTACCCCTGCCTGCCCTGCCCCCTTGCTCCCTCCTGGCCAGCCGTGGCGACACTGGCCTGTAGCAAGTGCCCAGGCCCTTGCGGCAGCTCTCCTTCGCCCTGGCCAGTGCTTGCCTTTCTCCAGGATTAAGATCTTCAAGCAAACACACGGACAGTGGGCGAGTGCCCGAGCATACCCCCAGGCACCGGGCAGGCCTAACACCCCCGGCCTGCGAACGCCACACGCCCCCCAGCGCGCCGCCACCTGGGTGCAAAACAGCACACCGAACGGCGCACGATCTGCCGAGGCTTTAACCCCGCACCAGCAAGGACAGGGAGCAGCTAAACCACTCCTGGTGCAGGCTGCACTAAAACCCTCAGACCGGAAAGTCGGCCCCGCAGCCAGCTTGGTGCGGAGACCCCGCCTCCGTGAGAGCCGCGGCGCAGGAGTGAGCGTGGCAAAGGACTCTTGGCGCTGGGGCTCCCAGGGACCAAAGATGGCGGGGCCGAGACACAGATCTACCTCACCGGCACTGCACGGCAGGAGAGATCCCTCACAGGGCCCGGCAGAGACGGGCCGAGGCCCGGAGGAAATCCCCAGTGCGGGAGGTCCAGGACCAGCGTTGTCGAGTTCAGCACATAGAATCCTAGAATCCCAGGAGCCATCGCATCCAGCCCCCTGCTCAGAACAGGACCAGCCCCGGACTCAATCAGCCCAGCCAGGACTTGGTCAAGCCGGGACTTAAACATCTCTGGGGATGGAGATTTCCCCCCTCCCTAGGGAACCCAGCCCAGGGCTTCCCCACCCTCATAAGGACACAGTTTGTCCTAATGTCCAACCTAGCCCTCCCCCACTGTAACTTGAGTCCATTGCTCCTTGTTCTCATTTGTCCCTCCCCCCCCCCCCCCCCGAGAACAGCCTCTCTCCGGCCTCTTTGGATCCCCCCTTCAGGAAGTTGCAGGCTGCTCTCAAATCCCCCCTCACTCTTCTCTTCTGCTGACTAAACAAGCCTGGTGCAGGTCTTGAAATCCCCTTCGACGTCGGACCCCCTTGGAAGCAGCCAAGACCCGACAGAGTCTGAGGCCGAGGTGTTTGCAGTGTGGGACAAGCCACCGGGCCCGTACCGCGCAGGGGGAAAGCCGTCTGTGCTCCGCTGGCCACAGTCCATGCAGTGGCGCCGGGACGGTTCTTCCTCTTCAGAGGGTCCCCTGGCACTGGCATGGCAAGAGAGTCCGGCTCTGAGGCACCAGCATTCGGCGCAGAGGTCGGGCTCCAGGTCGAGGTCAAGATCTAGGAGTCCGAGACGCTGCTCCCTTTCCAGGCCTCCTCGGCACCAGTCGGAGCCCCAGACAAGGCCCGGACACTCGGCACCGGCATCTTCGGCTCCGCCGTGATCATCCCAGGCTGGGATCAGAGTCCGATGAGGTGGCGGGCAGGTCTCAGCGCAGCTCAGTTCAGTCTCGAAGGGGGGAGAGATATGAGGAAGGGGGGAGTTTTGGGCGTTCAAAGGGGGGGTTGCATATGGGGGGGGCACTCAGTGCCCAGAAGTTACTGGTTCAATGTGACAAGGCGGGGCAGTTGGTTGTTGCAGAGAACAGCCCAGAACTGGAGCCGGCGTGTCTGGTGCCCCGGTGCCCCCGGCCCTGCTCAGAGGACAGGGCCAGGCCGGTCAGATGACAGACAAGGGGCTGCAGAGAGAGACCCCAGCGACTGGCCCAGCTGGTCCCAGCGAGGGGGGGAACATTGGATGGGGAGGGGGGGAGAAGAGGGGCCCAGGCAACCCTCTTACCTGGGGAGAGACACTGGGCAGGGGAGGGGCTGTTGCTGGGGTATTGGAGGCTCTGCTGGGAGATGGGGGCTGTTTTGGGGGGCAGAGCAGGGCAGGCAGGACTCAGCTGGCTACAGGGGGGACTGACGTGGGGCTGGGGGCCCAGGCCGACTGGCCTGAGGGATCCGTTGCTGGGTTCAAAGCTCCATAAACCCGCCTGTTTGGTGCTGGCTGGGAGTCGCTCTGGGCTGGAGAACGGGGCTGCACTATCCCCTCTGGGAGGGGAGGCCCTGGGGGTCCAGAGGGAGGGGACCCCCCGCGGGGCTCACGGCGGAGGCAGGTGGCTGGAGGCCCTGAGAGGCACCGTCCCGGAGGTGGAATAATCTGTGCAGGGCCTACGTTCGTAAGCTACTTGGCTACGTTGTTCTCTGCAGCCTTCTACTCCGCCCGGGAAAACTGAAGGAAAGAAATCTGAGTGAAGCCTGCGCACTAAACCCCAATGTTTCATGTAACAGGTGTCACTTAAAAGCACCCCTGCGGGGCTGCCCATTCGAAGCGTGTTTGGTGCGTTGTTTCCAGTCCCAGGTCCTGGAGGCGTGTGACTGGGTGCGGAGAAGCTCAGCTTCTAGTTTTTAAGAAGTTTCTAGCCCTCGTGGTTGGGGAGAGAAGCTTGAAAATGTGACTCAAGGTGACCCCCCAGGTGAGAGTGGCCCCCCCACGAGAGGGTCGCCGCACTGGAGTGGGCCCCGAGAAAGGGCTGTCTCACTGCCGTGCTGGGGGGGGATCCGCCCGGGGACGGACGGGCCAAGCATGGGCACCACCTGTGAGCCGTGACAGCCCCCCAGTAGTGCTAGGCAGAGGGCGTTGCATGCACTGGAGGTGCGGGGCCTGAGCCTTCCACGCAGACCGTACGAGGCCCTTCCGGGAATCCATGCAGCTGTTCGGGGCTGGAGCAGAGTGCGGGAGGGAGATCCAGTCTCCGCTCAGTGCATCTCGTCCTGGATAGCACGTTGCATACGCACCTGCTGGGACCAGGCCGGGGTCCCTCCCCCCCCCGTCAACTCATCCAAGGCTCAGGGGTCGTCTGTGGCTTTCGTTGTGCTGGGCAGCTGCCTGGTCTTGGATTCACCTTCCTGGCCCGGGACACAGCGGTGGGCAGGGCCGTCCTGCAGGCTGTGGCCCCGAACTCCGAGCCAGAGTCGGCGGGAAGGGCGGCCCAGCCCCGGCTCGCTATGTGGTCTCATTGAGCCGTGCTGCTCCCGTCCATTCCGACCCCCCGGGCGGAGCGGCGGCCAGGAGGGAGCAAGGGGGCAGGGCCGGTGGGGTAGATGAGCGGCGCCGCTCTGGGGGTCTCCACGGCTGACCCCACGCATGTGCGGCTGAATCGCAAGGGGTGGGAACAGCACATCTCGGACACCCGCTCCGGGACCAGGGACTGGCCATTCACTGCAGCAAGGCCACGGGGAGCTGCCCCGACACCTGGATCCCAGCCTCAGCGCTTCCCGCACCACCGGGCCCTGCCCCTGCTCCAACCCCGGCCCCAGGAGGCAGCGGCCAGAGGCGCAGAATTGGCTTTAGCGCTTGGAGGGCTGCTGAGCAAGGCCTTGCCAGGCTCTCTGGGGCACTGCGCAGCGGCCCAGCTGGGGGCCCTGGTCCCGGCCACGTCCTGCCAGGCTGTGCCCCGCTGCCTGAGCCGAGCCGAGCCGGGACACAGGAGGGCTCCTCAGGAAGGCTGCATGGCAGGTGTGAGAACTGGAAGGGGGGCCCAGGGCACACTTGGGGCAGCGGGCTGGGTTGTGCAGTTAGCCCCCAGCTGCATGAGGCCTGACCCCTTTCCCTGGCCCCCACCCTGCCCCTCCTTTTCCCCCAGGATCCCTCCCCGGCCAGGCGGGAGGTTGGAGCCGCGCTCCGGGGGCGGTCCATGGCGGCACTGTCCATCTGCAGGGCGCCCCTCGTGCTGGGGCTGAGTGGGAATGTCTCATAACCCTCTGTTGACCAATGTGCCTGCCTCAGTTTCCACAATGTGGGCAGCTGTTAGCTGGGTGGTGGGAAAGGCTCGTTACAGGGACCTGGGGTGGGGGGAGGCGGGCTGGCCCTGGCCCCGTGCCTATGGATACTCAGACGACAATGGGGCTTCGATTGCCTGGGATTTGGCGAACTGCCCTCTGCGGGAGGCCGGCCGGGCGCAAGCGCTGGAGAGCAAAGGGCGAAGGAGGAGCCTAACTCGCTTTGCCTGACAGGGACAGAAGGCGGAGGAAGGGCCAGGCAGGTTGTCAATGGGGCAGCTGTGGGGGGGCAGGAGGAGTGTTAACAGGGCGGCTGGGAGCAGAGTAGGTTGGGTGTTAATGGGGTGGCCAGGAGCAGGGTACGTAGGTTGTTATGGGGCAGTTGGGTTGTCAGTGGGGTGGCTGGGAGGGGGCAGGTGGTTTGTTATGGGGCGGCTGGGGGGGGGCTGGCGGGTTGTTATGGGGCGGCTGGGGGGGCAGGTGGGGTGGCTGGGTGGGGGGCAGGCGGGTTGTTATAGAGAGGCTGGGTGGGGGGCAGGCGGGTTGTTGTGGGGTGGCTGGGGGGGGGCAGGTGGGGTGTTGTGGGATTTGTGAGTGATTCCGTTCCCCTGTGTGTGCAATGCATCAGGGATTTTTCTCAGAGCGTTGCACAAGGACTGTGGGTGATTCCGTTCCCCTGTGTGCTGAGTGGGCAATGCAGCAGGGATTTTCTCAGTGCTTTGCACGGGGACACGGGGGCTGGGCTGGGGCCGGAGCAGCGCCAGAGGTGGTGTGTGAGCATGGGCGTAAAGGGGGACATTGGGGCACAGTGACCCTGCCCCTCCCTGTTCCCAGCTTGTCCTGGAGCAGCAACTCTCTGCAGGGGCTGGCGGGGCAGGGGCCGGGCTGGGCCAGGGGGAGGAAGTGTGGGAAATCGTGCAACTGGTCGCTGGTCAGCGCAGCGTTTCCTGTTCCTCTTTCCCAGCTGGGGCCGTGCAGCGGCAGGGAGCCCAGTGCACGAGGGGCTAGCCGGGGCTGCAGACACAGGTGAGTCTTTCCGGGGGCCAGCGGGCTAAGGGCTGGGCTAAGGGCTCGGCCTCAGCCCCCCCTCCTCCTGCTCTGGCTCCCACCCCCCCACCCCGGCACCGCTGCCCCCTGCTCTGGCTCCCACCCCCCCCGGCACCGCTGCCCCCCCCGGCACCGCTGCCCCCTGCTCTGGCTCCCACCCCCACCCCGGCACCGCTGCCCCCCCCCGGCACCGCTGCCCCCTGCTCTGGCTCCCACCCCCCCCGGCACCGCTGCCCCCCCCCCGGCACCGCTGCCCCCTGCTCTGGCTCCCACCCCCCCCGGCACCGCTGCCCCCCCCCCCAGCACCGCTGCCCCCTGCTCTGGCTCCCACCCCCCCCCCCGGCACCGCTGCCCCCCCCCCCCCCCCAGCACCGTTGCCCCCTGCTCTGGCTCCCGGCCCTTCCCAAGCACCGAGCAACAAGGGCAGCGCTGGGCTCCCTCCTCTCCCTTCTGCCTGGTTCCTGAGCCCTCTTAGCTCCCTCCCCGATGGCCAGAGCAGCTCAGTCCCCCCTTGGCCAGTGCCCCCGGCCCCTTGCCAGCAGTGTCTGTGACAGACACCAGGGCAGAGCCGGGCCCCCTCCCCCCGGAGCCCCATGGACAGGCCCTCAGCCCCGCACAGAGGGGCTGCCCCCTAACCTGATGGCAAATGTCTGTGCAGCTCCGACTGACAGGGGCCCCCATGGCTAGGCCTCTGGCTGTCCCCCAGGGCCGGAGCACCAGGGGCATCCCCCTGCACTGCCTCTCCACTCGCCTGTCACTCACTGGGGGCTGCTCTCCCCCGCAACCTCTTGGGCCTGGGTCCTGCCCCCCAGAGCTTCGGCCTGGTTGGTCCCCCTGGGCTTCCAGCCCTTCCTCCACCCTCTCGGCTCCCAGCTCCTCCTGCCCTGAGGCTGGGGGCTCAGCCCCCTGGAGGGCCTGGGACTGCAGCCCTTTGCTCCTCTGAGGCAGGTGGGGGGGTTCCCCGCCCAGCAAGCCCCCTTGTCTCTGGCCTGGTGGCTTGGTGGGAGCAGCCCCCCGCCATGTGGGGCTGGCTCTGGCACTCAGAGAGTAGCAGCAGCACCAGAGTCTATTTCTGACCCCACCACTTCCTCCCTCCGAGATGTGGGCGCAGCCCCGGCCTTGCACGCCGGCTCCCCACCCGGGCTGCTCCCGCCAGGCTGGGCCCCTTGCTTGAATCGCTCACAAGTCTGTTCTGTGGGGCTGTGTCACTTTCCCCAGCCTGCCAGGCCCCTTCAGGACCAGCCCCATGGAGCATCCTTGAGCCACACTGCCATGGTCTCCCATGAGTCTGTGACCCAAACCCTGCCAGGACAGTGTGCCCGGAGCCCCCCATGAGTCTGTGCCCCAAACCTGCCCAGGGCAGTGTGCCCGGAGCCCCCCATGGGGCTGTGCCCCAAACCTGCCCAGGGCAGTGTGCCCGGAGCCCCCCATGGGGCTGTGCCCCAAACCTGCCCAGGGCAACATGCCCGGAGCCCCCCATGAGTCTGTGCCCCAAACCTGCCCAGGGCAGTGTGCCCGGAGCCCCCCATGGGGCTATGCCCCAAACCTGCCCAGGGCAGTGTGCCCGGAGCCCCCCATGGGGCTGTGCCCCAAACCTGCCCAGGGCAGTGTGCCCGGAGCCCCCCATGGGGCTGTGCCCCAAATCCTGCCAGGGCAGTGTGCCCGGAGCCCCTGTGGGGCTGTGCCCCACCTTGCTGTATGACCAGGTGTCCATTGGGGACCTTGTGGTTCTATTCAGCCCCTCCCCAAAGCCCACATGGGTGAGCCAGGAACATGCAAAGGGGACCCGCCTACAGGCAAATGAGCCAGGGAAGGGGCAGGGCGTGGGGCCAGGCACAGGATGGCAGGTGTCACGGCGTGCGGGGACTCCCCGGGCCCTGCACCCCTGTGACGTAGTTGGGGGGGGGGCCTGTCTGCTCTGTGACCCGGTGTCCCCACCTGGCTGCGCTGGGCTGTGCGATTCCCACTGACTCACCCACGCGGATTGGCCCAGACACTGGGCCCAGCCTGGGCAGGTAACAAGGCTCTTCCCAGGTGAGAGACAAAGGGAGGGGGGCGGAGATGCCACCTGGCTGGGGGGCGGGAGCTGGTCAGTCTTAGCTGGGGGAAGCAGGAAGAGAGCAGACTAAGTCCAAGGGGCTGGGAGGCGGAGGGGGAGGGGAAGGGAGGTTCAGGGGCCTGCGAACCCCTTCCCCCCCGAGAGGGCTAAGGCTCTGCCCTGGCTCCTGCGTCCACATCGGCTAAAGGAATTGGAGGCACAAGAGAAAGAGAAGGAGCTGCAGGGCCGTAGGGAGGAGCTGCAGGGCCGTAGGGAGGAGCGGCAGGGCCGTAGGGAGGAGCGCCGGGCCGTAGGGAGGAGCTGCAGGGCCGTAGGGAGGAGCGCCAGGGCCGTAGGGAGGAGCGCCGGGCCGTAGGGAGAAGCTGCAGGGCCGTAGGGAGGAGCGCCGGGGCCGTAGGGAGGAGCTGCAGGGCCGTAGGGAGGAGCGCCAGGGCCGTAGGGAGGAGCGCCAGGGCCGTAGGGAGGAGCTGCAGGGCCGTAGGGAGGAGCGCCGGGGCCGTAGGGAGGAGCTGCAGGGCCGTAGGGAGGAGCGCCAGGGCCGTAGGGAGGAGCGCCGGGCCGTAGGGAGAAGCTGCAGGGCCGTAGGGAGGAGCGCCGGGGCCGTAGGGAGGAGCTGCAGGGCCGTAGGGAGGAGCGCCGGGCCGTAGGGAGAAGCTGCAGGGCCGTAGGGAGGAGCGCCAGGGCCGTAGGGAGAAGCTGCAGGGCCGTAGGGAGGAGCGCCAGGGCCGTAGGGAGGAGCTGCAGGGCCGTAGGGAGGAGCTGCAGGGCCGTAGGGAGGAGCTGCAGGGCCGTAGGGAGGAGCGCCAGGGCCGTAGGGAGGAGCTGCAGGGCCGTAGGGGGGAGCGCCAGGGCCGTAGGGAGGAGCGCCGGGCCGTAGGGAGGAGCGCCGGGCCGTAGGGAGGAGCTGCAGGGCCGTAGGGGGGAGCGCCAGGGCCGTAGGGAGGAGCGCCGGGCCGTAGGGAGGAGCTGCAGGGCCGTAGGGGGGAGCGCCAGGGCCGTAGGGAGGAGCGCCGGGCCGTAGGGAGGAGCGCCAGGGCCGTAGGGAGGAGCGCCAGGGCCGTAGGGAGGAGCTGCAGGGCCGTAGGGAGGAGCGCCGGGGCCGTAGGGAGGAGCTGCAGGGCCGTAGGGAGGAGCGCCGGGGCCGTAGGGAGGAGCGCCGGGCCGTAGGGAGGAGCTGCAGGGCCGTAGGGAGGAGCTGCAGGGCCGTAGGGAGGAGCGCCAGGGCCGTAGGGAGGAGCGCCGGGCCGTAGGGAGGAGCTGCAGGGCCGTAGGGAGGAGCGCCGGGCCGTAGGGAGGAGCGCCGGGCCGTAGGGAGGAGCTGCAGGGCCGTAGGGAGGAGCGCCAGGGCCGTAGGGGGGAGCGCCAGGGCCGTAGGGGGGAGCGCCAGGGCCGTAGGGGGGAGCTGCAGGGCCGTAGGGGGGAGCGCCAGGGCCGTAGGGGGGAGCGCCGGGCCGTAGGGAGGAGCGCCAGGGCCGTAGGGAGGAGCGCCAGGGCCGTAGGGAGGAGCTGCAGGGCCGTAGGGAGGAGCGCCAGGGCCGTAGGGAGGAGCGCCAGGGCCGTAGGGAGGAGCTGCAGGGCCGTAGGGAGGAGCGCCAGGGCCGTAGGGAGGAGCGCCAGGGCCGTAGGGAGGAGCTGCAGGGCCGTAGGGAGGAGCGGCAGGGCCGTAGGGAGGAGCTGCAGGGCCGTAGGGAGGAGCGCCAGGGCCGTAGGGAGGAGCGCCAGGGCCGTAGGGAGGAGCTGCAGGGCCGTAGGGAGGAGCGCCAGGGCCGTAGGGAGGAGCTGCGGGGCCGTAGGGAGGAGCGCCAGGGCCGTAGGGAGGAGCGCCGGGCCGTAGGGAGGAGCTGCAGGACCATAGGGAGGAGCTGAAGGGCCGTAGGGAGGAGCGCCAGGGCCGTAGGGAGGAGCTGCAGGGCCGTAGGGAGGAGCGCCAGGGCCGTAGGGAGGAGCTGCAGGGCCGTAGGGAGGAGCTGCAGGGCCGTAGGGAGGAGCGCCGGGCCGTAGGGAGGAGCTGCAGGGCCGTAGGGAGGAGCGCCGGGCCGTAGGGAGGAGCTGCAGGGCCGTAGGGAGGAGCTGCAGGGCCGTAGGGAGGAGCGCCAGGGCCGTAGGGAGGAGCTGCAGGGCTGTAGGGAGGAGCGCCGGGCCGTAGGGAGGAGCTGCAGGGCCGTAGGGAGGAGCGCCGGGCCGTAGGGAGGAGCTGCAGGGCCGTAGGGAGGAGCGCAGGGCCGTAGGGAGGAGCTGCAGGACCGTAGGGAGGAGCGCCGGGCCGTAGGGAGGAGCGCCGGGCCGTAGGGAGGAGCTGCAGGGCCGTAGGGAGGAGCGCCAGGACCAAGAGAGGCAGCGGCAGCATGAGCTGGCCATGGTGGAGCGGAGAAGCCGAGGGGCCCCGGCTGCGCTGAGTGGGGAGGACCCCAGGGAGCTCGGGGTGGCCAGGCGCTTGGAGAAGCTTGTGTTGGCCCAGTGCCAAGACATGGGGGACATGGACGGGTTCCTCAGCTGCTCTGAGCTGGCCTGTGAACTGCACCAGATCCCCCCAGCTGACGGGCTGCAGCAGCTCACCCCCTTGCTGGATCAGGAGGCCGCAGGGGTGCTCAGCCAGCTGGAGGATCTGCAGCCGGGCGACTACAAACGGGTCAAGGAGGCCCTGCTGCACAAGGAGGCCCTGCTGCACAAGTTCGGGCTGACCCCCCAGACGTACAGGAAGACGTTCCGGGGGGTGCCGAAGGGGCCAAGGGAGACCTACGTGGATCTGGCCTCCCGCCTGGCACGGTACTGCCGCAAGTGGGTGTGCGGGGTCGGGGCCCAGACCTCAGAGGACCTCCTTAAGCTGATGATCCTGGAGCAGTTCTATGAAGTGTGCACACCCAGCCTGAGGCTGTGGCTCAAGGACCGAAGTCCAGAGAACCCCCAGGATGCCGGGAGGCTGGCGGACGAGTTCACAGAGAGCTGGTCTGGGTGTGAACAGGAGTCCTGGAGATAAAGGGAATAGCGCAGAGACCAGTTCTCGGCTGAGCGATGGAGGAAATCACCTACGGGGCGAGTCCAAGGGACAGGGGCCAGCCATCTGCCCCAGAGAACCAGCCAGGGCCTGGACGGAGCCAGCCCGAAGGGACCTGCCAGACCTACCCTGCCATGGCTGTGGCAAAGAGGCCACAAGAGGGCTCAGTGCCCCAGGCACCAGGACAGGCCCCACAACCTGAGGCTTTCCAAGGTTAACTGGCTGGGGCTGGGGGAAGGGCAGGCTGCCCCAGGGGCAGGGGCCGTCAGGCAGACCTCAGCTCAAGGGGGGGCTGCTCAGGCCAGCTCATTGGGGAGACCCGACACTCCGGAGGCAGGTCTCTCCGTGTACCGGGTGGGGGCAGGGCGGCCCCTGCGGAGCGAGTGCCTCCTGGCCCTGCAGGTGGATGGCAGGGAGGTGGCGGGTTTCTGGGACATGGGGGGTGGGGGGGGTGGAGGTGATGCTGGCCCAGCCCAATATAATAGCCCTAGACCACATGGTACCCGACACCCAGCTGACCCTGAGGGGCATAGACGGGACCCCGTTCAAGGTGCCTGTAGCCCGGGTGCATCTGAAAAGGGGGGCCAAGGAGGCCCCAAGGACGTGGGGGTCACTGGCACTTGCCCACGGAGGCACTGATGGGGGGCCAGAAGGACCCCACCGGGCCCTGGTCTCTACCCATAGCCAGAGCCGGGGAGGGCTCCCTGCAGGGAGTGCAGGGTCCCATTCCAACCCACAAGGGGCCCAGCAGGGCTGGGGCTCCAGACCCAGGCAGTGGGGGGGGTTCACAGGTGTTGACGTAGGAGCCAGGGCAGAGCCTTAGCCCTCTCGGGGGGAGAGGTTCGCAGGCCCCTGAACCTCCCCCCCACCCCCTCTTGGACTTAGTCTGCCCTCCTCATGCTTCCCCCAGCCAAGACTGCCCAGCCCCAGGCCCTGCCCCCCAGCCAGGTGGCATCTCCGCCCCCCTCCCTTTGTCTCTCCCCTGGGAAGAGCCTTGTTACCTGCCCAGGCTGGACCTAGTGTCTGGGCCAATCCACGCGTGGGTGAGTCAGTGGGAGTCACAGCCCAGCGCAGCCAGGTGGGGACACCGGGTCACAGAGCAGACAGCCCCCCCCCCCCCACTATGTCACACCCCCACCTGCAGCCAGACGGACTCTCAGGCGGCAGGTGGAACAGAAGGGTTATTGGTTCCCAGGGACAGGGCCAGCCCGAGCCATTTTGGCACCCCGGGCCCCAGGCGCTGCCCCCGGGACGCACAGCCTCGGCTCCGGGTGCATGGCGCATGCGCTGCCCAGTCGGCCCGGCCACCGCCAATGGCGCACAGCCCGGAGTCGCCTGGGGCGGGCTGTGCCTGGCCATGCAGGGCCCTGCAGCTGCGGGGGGAAGGGAGCTGCTGGCCGATGCTGCGGGGGTTAACATGGCCCCCACCCCGGGCGGCCGCTGCAGCCCGCTGGGAGCTGAGCGCCCCCCATAGGTTGGCGCCCTGGGCAGCTGCCCGGCTAGCCCACCCCTTAGTCCGGCCCTGCCCAGGGACACAGCGTCGCGCAGACTTGTTACAGGAACCAGGAGCGGCAGTGCAGCCCATCTCAGGAAAAGGGGGCCCCCAAGCCCTAGCTCTGCCCCCACCACAGCCCCCCCGGCCAGCGAGGCTCCCTTCTCCCCCAGCCAGCCAAAAACTAACTCGCACTCCCAGCCACTGCTCCTAGCCCCCAGGCAGCCCCACCCCCTGCTTTGTCCTGCTTCCAGGCCCTAGGTGCTATCTGCCCTCACCTGGGCCTCAGGCCGTGAGACTGAACGTATGCCCCAGTGAGTTGTGCCCGGCCCTCCCCTCCTCGTGCACAGTGCTGCAGTGCCTAGGGAAACTGAGGCACGCACACACACAGTCACTGCAGGGCAATGCAGGACAGTAGGAATTGCATAGAGCACAACACAGCAACCACTGAATGCAAAACCAGAGTGAACACACTGACCACAAGGGTGGAGAAAATCCCCACTATGTCACAGCAGGGCGGGGGCAGGCGCAGGACGGCTCGGGCCCAGCGCCCAGGGAGGTGCTCTGAGCACGACTCAGGCTCCTCTCTCCAGCAGCATCGGAGGTCTGGGGGGGCTCCGGGATGGATCTGTGTGGCCCCCAGGCGCACAGCGCCCTGCTGCGGCTGCAGGACTCGGAGCTGCGCCTGCTGGAGCTGATGAAGAAGTGGATGGCGCAGCGCGCCAAGAGCGACCGGGAGTACGCGGCCCTGCTCCACGCCATGTTCTGCCAGCTGGAGAAGCAGGAGGGCCAGGCCCAGGCCCGGCCGGGAGACTACAAAAGCCAGATCAGCGAGGTAGGGAGCCCGGTCTGTGGGCCAGGCCCTCAGCCGTCTCTGCCCAGCGCCTGTGGCCTCTGCTAGACATGGGAGGGGCTGGGGCCGAATAGGTCCCCGGGAGCACAGCGCTGGGCTGGTTTGGTCTCGGGGCTCGGGCTGCGGCAGGAGAGGGTGAGCCTCGCTTTTCAAGACACGCTCTAGCCATGGGCCGACTTCACAGCCCAGGCCCTGCGTGGCAGCTGGGCCAGGGCTCCCAGGACTGGCCCCCAGTCACAGCCCCTGTCTGCCTGCCACCCCGCCGGGCCCTGGGCTTTGCAGCACCAGCAGGGTGGCACATGGCGCAGGAGGCAGATCAAGGAGCACTAGTGGGGACCAACGGGCTCCCCGTCGCGCCCAAAGCCCCACCCAGAGCCCAGGCGTAACCTGTCGTGGCCTCTGCCGAGACTCGCCCAGACCCTTCCAGTGCATGACGGGCTGCACAGCCACACGGTTAGCGTTGGGCACCCTGCCCTGCAGGGTTTAGTCCAGGCAGGCAGGCAGGCAGACGGGCGGGCAGGCAGACAAGTAGGCAGGTAGGCAGACAAGCAGGCAGACAGACGGACAGGCAGGCAGACAAGCAGGCAGACAGACGGGCAGGCGGGCAGGCAGACAGACGGGCAGGTAGGCAGACAGGCAGACGGGTGGGCAGGCAGACAAGCAGGCAGACAGACGGGCGGGCAGGCAGACAGGCAGATGGGCAGGCAGGCAGACAAGCAGGCGGGCAGGCAGGCAGACAAGCAGGCAGACAGACGGGTGGGCAGGCAGACAGGCAGATGGGCAGGCAGACAGACAAGCAGGCGGGCAGGCAGGCAGACAAACAGGCAGACGGGCAGGCAGACAGACAGGTGGGCAGGCAGACAAGCAGGCAGGCAGACGGGCGGGCAGGCAGACAAGTAGGCAGGTAGGCAGACAAGCAGGCAGACAGACGGACAGGCAGGCAGACAAGCAGGCAGACAGACGGGCAGGCGGGCAGGCAGACAGACGGGCAGGTAGGCAGACAGGCAGACGGGCGGGCAGGCAGACAAGCAGGCGGGCAGGCAGGCAGACAAGCAGGCAGACAGACGGGTGGGCAGGCAGACAGGCAGATGGGCAGGCAGACAGACAAGCAGGCGGGCAGGCAGGCAGACAAACAGGCAGACGGGCAGGCAGACAGACAGGTGGGCAGGCAGACAAGCAGGCAGACAGACGGGTGGGCAGACAGGCAGATGGGCAGGCAGGCAGACAGACAGGCGGGCGGGTGGGCAGGCAGATGGGCAGACAGACAGACAAGCAGACAGGCAGGCAGGCAGACGGACAGGCAGGCAGATGGGCAGACAAGCTGGCAGACGGGCAGGCAGGCAGACAGACAGATGACAGCTGTGTCTTGCCCCGTGCCCTGGGCAGGCCCCACAATCCATAAGGGGGCATCTGGCATTCAGGAGAGGCCTCGCGGGACACTTCAGGGCGCCTCCTATGTAGCTACCTCCCCTGGGGCTCTCTGTAGCCCGTAAGCAGCCTGTGCCGCTGCCAGCCTGCACCAAGAGGGCCAGGGCAGAGCTCCAGACACCCCCAGATCCAGCTGGGTCTCCTCAGGCTCCCAGTAAAACACCCCCCCGGCTTCCCCATTGCCCTACCTGGGGCTCCCCCATACTCCACTACCCCAGCTCTTCTGCCTCCACACAACAGCTTCCCCCACACACTCAGCCCCCCAACAGCTCCCAGCCCCTGAGCTCCTAGCACCCTGATTCTTGTGGCCCCTGGCTCC
The DNA here is from genome assembly GCA_032595735.1 of Pelochelys cantorii. Classification (NCBI taxonomy): domain Eukaryota; kingdom Metazoa; phylum Chordata; order Testudines; family Trionychidae; genus Pelochelys; species Pelochelys cantorii. The sequence goes on along the minus strand of CM064338.1, from coordinate 47,469,999 downwards.
CCCTCTCATGGCCCCTGACTCTCGTGGCCCCTGGCTCCCCCTCTCGTGGCCCCGACTCTCGTGGCCCCTGGCTCTCCCTCTCGTGGCCCCTGGCTCTTGTGGCCCCTGACTCCCCCTCTTGTGGCCCCTGTCTCTCGTGGCTCCCCCTCTCGTGGCCCCTGGCTCCCCCCTCTCGTGGCCCCTGACTCTCGTGGCCCCTGGCTCCCCCTCTCGTGGCCCCTGACTCTCGTGGCTCCTGGCTCCCCCTCTCGTGGCCCCTGACTCTCGTGGCCCCTGGCTCCCCCTCTCGTGGCCCCTGACTCCTGCTCTCGTGCAGTCCTGGTGGGTGCTGGCGAGCCAGACGGAGGTGCTGAGTCAGATCTTGCGGCGCCATGCGGAGGACCTGGCCGCTGGACCCCTGCACAAGCTGAGCCTGCTGATCCGGGACAAGCAGCAGCTGCGCAAGGCCTACAGCGAGCAGTGGCAGCAGCTGAGCCAGGACTACACCAGGGTAGGAGGCGCCTGGCGCCCTCCCCACAGGCCCCTGGCAACCCCTGCCCCCAGGGCTGCTGCAGGCGCCCGGCCTGCCCCACAGACTCACCCCCAGGGCTGCTGCACCCAGCCTGCCCCATGGACCCCACCCCGGCCCAGTGGGGCCCTGCCCGGCCTGCCCCACGGGAGCCACAGGAGCTGTGGGCAGTGTGGGGTGGCAGGCGTGAGGCCTGGCTCTGTCCTGGCTCAGGTGTTTCCACTCACGGGAGATGCCCTGCCCTGGCGGTAGCTGGGCTGGCAGCCTCCTTCCCCGCTGGCTGCGGAGCCCAGCTGGGCCTGGGATACCCAGCCTCTGCCCCAGGCAGCCACCTCGCCCCTGGCTCTGCGCCCATGGCCCTCACAGCCCTGCCTGTCCCCCCCCCCCCCAGCCTTCCCAGGCTCTGCCCCCTGTCACGGAGTGTGGGGGAGCCCCCAGGCCCTGCACCCCACCCGCAGCCAGGAGGACTCTCAGGCGGCAGGTAGAACAGAAGGTTTATTGGCTCCCAGGGACACAGCATAGCACAGACTTGTTGTTACAGGAACCAGGAGTAGCCAGTGCAGCCGCCCCCCGGCCAGCGAGGCTCCCTTCTCCCCCAGCCAGCCAAAAACTAACTCGCACTCCCAGCCCCCAGGCAGCCCCACCCCCTGCTTTGTCCTGCTTCCAGGCCCAAGGTGCTATCTGCCCTCACCTGGGCCTCAGGCCGTGAGACTGAACCGTATGCCCCAGTGAGTCATGCCCGGCCCTCCCCTCCTCGTGCACAGTGCTGCAGTGCCCAGGGAAACTGAGGCACACACCCAGAGTTACTCCAGAACAGCAGAGGACAGTAGAATCACACACACAACAAAGCAAACCGGGTGAATACAGAGACTAAGGGAGCCAACACTATGTCTTCCCCTGCCCACGGGACCTCCCCAGGCTCTGCCCCTCCCCACATGACTTCCTCTGGCTGTGCCCAGCCATGATCTCTCCTGACTCTGCTCACCCCCTCTTTGGCCTTACCCTAGGCCCTGCCCCCACCCCAGCCTCCCCAGCCCTGCCCCCGCACCAGCTCCCCCAGCCCCCCTAGCCCTGCCCCAGGCCCCCCATCCCTGCCCCTGCCCCAGCCCCCCAGCCCCCTAGCCCTGCCCCCACCCCAGCCCCCCAGCTCTGCCCCTGCCGCAGCCCCCCCAGCCCCATGCCCTGCCTGCGCAGGGGGGCGCAGGGATGGGATCTGTGTGTTGCTCACAGACCAGCCAGCAGGAGCTGGAGAAGCTGAAGTCGCAGTACCGGAGTCTGGCCCGGGACAGCGCACAGGCCAAGCGCAAGTTCCAGGAGGCCAGCAAAGGTGGGTGCCTGAGCCTGCCTGGGCTCCAAGCCTGACCCCAGGCTCCCTGCAGAACCCCACGGCCCCACCCCACGCAACCTGCTCTGCTGCCTGCAACCCACTGGGCTGGGCCCCCTTCCTCAGCCACCACGGGGCTGGGCGTGGGGCTGGGCCTGGGGAGTGGGGCTGTGCTGTGGCGCTGGGGCTGGGCTGCCAAGCATGGGGCTGGGGCATGGGGCTGGGGCTGGGCTGTGGGGCTGGGCTGGGGCTGGGCATGGGGCTAGATGTGGGGCTGGGCTGCCAAGCGTGGCGCTGGGGCATGGGGCTGGGGTGTGGAGCTGGGCATGGGGTTGGGGCTGGGCGTGGAGCTAGATGTGGGGCTGGGTGTGGGGTTGGGGCTGGGTGTGAAGCTAGGCGTGGGGCTGGGCGTGGGCTGCCGCTCCGCTCCCGGCCCCCCAGCTGTGGCTCTCGTGCAGACAAGGAGCGGGACAAGGCCAAGGAGAAGTACGTGCGGAGCCTGTGGAAGCTCTATGCCCTGCACAACCAGTACGTGCTGGCCGTGAAAGCCGCCGAGCTGCACCACACGCTGCACTTCCAGCAGGCGCTGCCCGCCCTGCACCGCTCCCTGCACGGCCTGCAGCAGGAGATGGCGCTCGTCCTGTAAGAGCCCCCCCCGCTGGCACCCCCTGCCCCCCACTGGCACCCTCTGTTGCTAGCACCTCCGCCCCCCGCTGGCACCCCTGCCACCCGTTGGCACCCTCTGCTGCTGGCACCCTCCACCCCCTGCTGGCACCCCCTCTCCCCGTTGGGACACCCTGCTGCTGGGACCCCCTGCCCCCGGGACCCCCTGCCCCCTGCTGGCACCCTCTGCTGCTGGCACCCCCCGCTGGGACCCCCTGCCTTCTGCTAGGACCCCCTGCTGCTGGCACCCCCAGCCCACTGCTGGCAACCCCTGCTGCTGGCAAGCCGCCCCCCCGCCTCTTGCACCCTCAGCCCCTGCCACTCATGCGAGGCCCAGGAGTCTGGGGGGGGGCCCTGAGAGGCACCATGGTGTCTGCACGTGTGCCAGGGATGCTGCCCTCAGGTCCATGGCCGCTGTGCGGGGCACGCAGGCAGCAGGAAGCAGTCGGCTGCCAGGCGTGTGCACCCCCATGATGCACGGGGCTTGTGTTCTCCTCGCGTGTCATGTTGTAGCTGACTCCTATTGTCCTGTGCTGCTCTGTGGTAACTCTGTGTGTGCCTCAGTTTCCCTGGCACTGCACGGGTGCCCGGCTGGGGATGGGAGTGTGGGTGGGACTCTCACTGCGGGAAGCTCAATGGCTCAGGCTGTCCTGAGCCTGGGTGGGGGAACAGCTAGGTGACCCGAGCAAAGGGGGGGGCGGGGCTGCCTGCAGGCTGGGACCCTTGCTGGGCGTGTGTGAGTGAGTCTTGGCTGGCGGAGGATGCAGGGAGGGGGGCAGGGCGCTGGCTCTGGGCCCCCTGTCACGGCGCGGGGGAGCCCCCAGGCCAGACAGACTCTCAGCCGGCCAGAAGCCCAGAGGGGTTACTGGGGCCCAGGGACACAGTGCAGTGTGGGGTCGATGTTCACGCGGGGCCCCAGGGCTGCTGGATTCATTCCTCTTGGGGAGAAGGGGGCCCGGGCCCCTCGGCCCCTTCTGCTCTGACACCCTTCCGTTATCCTCGCCCCGCCAAGACTGACCCTTCCCACGGGCCCTGCCCCAGCCTGGTGCAGCCCGGCCTGCCCTTTGTCTCCCTTCTCCCTTTCCTGTGTGGGGAAACTGAGGTACACGCCCACCCCCCAGCACAATACAGCAAAGAGGGAATGTAACAGCACCCCCACTACAGCACTCCCCCTCCCCCAAATGGCATTGCACTGGCTGCGCCTGGTCCCTGGGAGCCAGGAACCCTTCTGGGTTCCCGGCCGGCTGCCAGTCCCCTCTGGCTGTGGGTGGGGGTAGGGCCCGGGGCTCCCCCACACGCCGTGCCAGCCCCCGCCTGGGGCAGGGAGCCAGGCACAGGCCGGTTGGGGAAGGGTGCCTAGCTCCCCGACGCTGTGCCCACAGGAAGGAGATCCTGCAGGAGTATGCTGACGTCAGCAGCCTGGTGCAGGAGGAGGTGGGCTCCGTGCACCAGGAGATCACGGGCGCCATCCAGGCCATCGACCCGGCGGCGGAGTACGACAGCTTCCTCCAGCAGCACAGGTCCGGCTCCCGCCCCCCTGCGGCCTCCCTGCCTCCCGCCCCTGCCCCAGGGAGCCGCGGCCAGCCCAGCTCTGACACTGTCCCCCCAGGTGTGCAAGCGAGATCCCGCCCGTGGTGGCCTTCGACGAGAGCCTGCTGGAGGAGGGCGAGGGCCTGGGCCCCGGCCAGCTGCAGCTGAACGAGCTGACGATCGAGAGCGTGCAGCACGCGTGTGTACAGGCCAGGCGGGCAGCGGGCATGGGAGGGGGCAGCAGCTGGGCCCTGGGAGCTCCTGGCTGGCTCCCCGCTGCCCCGGGGGTGTGAGGCCCAGCCCTGGCCCCGGGAGCTCCTGGCTGGCTCCCCGCTGCCCCGGGGGTGTGAGGCCCAGCCCTGGCCCCGGGAGCCCCTGGCTGGCTCCCCGCTCCCCCGGGGGTGTGAGGCCCAGCCCTGGCCCCGGGAGCCCCTGGGTGGCTCCCCGCTCCCCCGGGGGTGTGAGGCCCAGCCCTGGCCCCGGGAGCCCCTGGCTGGCTCCCCGCTGCCCCGGGGGTGTGAGGCCCAGCCCTGGCCCCGGGAACCCCTGGCTGGCTCCCCGCTGCCCCGGGGGTGTGAGGCCCAGCCCTGGCCCCGGGAGCTCCTGGCTGGCTCCCCGCTCCCCCGGGGGTGTGAGGCCCAGCCCTGGCCCCGGGAGCCCCTGGCTGGCTCCCCGCTCCCCCGGGGGTGTGAGGCCCAGCCCTGGCCCCGGGAGCCCCTAGCTGGCTCCCCGCTCCCCCGGGGGTGTGAGGCCCAGCCCTGGCCCCGGGAGCCCCTGGGTGGCTCCCCGCTGCCCCGGGGGTGTGAGGCCCAGCCCTGGCCCCGGGAACCCCTGGCTGGCTCCCCGCTCCCCTGGGGGTGTGAGGCCCAGCCCTGGCCCCGGGAGCCCCTGGCTGGCTCCCCGCTGCCCCGGGGGTGTGAGGCCCAGCCCTGGCCCCGGGAGCCCCTGGCTGGCTCCCCGCTCCCCCGGGGGTGTGAGGCCCAGCCCTGGCCCCGGGAGCCCCTGGCTGGCTCCCCGCTGCCCCGGGGGTGTGAGGCCCAGCCCTGGCCCCGGGAGTCCCTGGCTGGCTCCCCGCTGCCCCGGGGGTGTGAGGCCCAGCCCTGGCCCCGGGAACCCCTGGCTGGCTCCCCGCTCCCCCGGGGGTGTGAGGCCCAGCCCTGGCCCCGGGAGCTCCTGGCTGGCTCCCCGCTCCCCCGGGGGTGTGAGGCCCAGCCCTGGCCCCGGGAGCCCCTGGCTGGCTCCCCGCTGCCCCGGGGGTGTGAGGCCCAGCCCTGGCCCCGGGAGCCCCTGGGTGGCTCCCCGCTGCCCCGGGGGTGTGAGGCCCAGCCCTGGCCCCGGGAGCCCCTGGGTGGCTCCCCGCTGCCCCGGGGGTGTGAGGCCCAGCCCTGGCCCCGGGAGCCCCTGGCTGGCTCCCCGCTCCCCCGGGGGTGTGAGGCCCAGCCCTGGCCCCGGGAACCCCTAGCTGGCTCCCCGCTCCCCCGGGGGTGTGAGGCCCAGCCCTGGCCCCGGGAGCCCCTGGGTGGCTCCCCGCTGCCCCGGGGTGTGAGGCCCAGCCCTGGCCCCGGGAGCCCCTGGGTGGCTCCCCGCTGCCCCGGGGGTGTGAGGCCCAGCCCTGGCCCCGGGAGCCCCTGGGTGGCTCCCCGCTGCCCCGGGGGTGTGAGGCCCAGCCCTGGCCCCGGGAGCCCCTGGGTGGCTCCCCGCTGCCCCGGGGGTGTGAGGCCCAGCCCTGGCCCCGGGAGCCCCTGGGTGGCTCCCCGCTGCCCCGGGGGTGTGAGGCCCAGCCCTGGCCCCGGGAGCCCCTGGGTGGCTCCCCGCTCCCCCGCTAGCTGGTGTCTCTTGCAGCCTGACGGCCGTGGAGGAGGACCTGGCCGCTGCCACAGAGAGCATGAGCAGCAAAGGGCAACACGTCCAGGACCTGCAGGCCGAGCTGCTGGGCGAGGAGAGGAGCCTGGGGCCCCGGGAGCGGTGAGGGAAGGGGGGACCCTGGGGAGTGGCAGGGGGCCCGGGAGCAGCAAGGCCCTGGGAGGCAGAGGGCCGGGTCTGGACGGAGGGGTGTGGGCTGGGTGGAGGGGTAGCGGGGGTGGTAGCAGGGGGGCCAGGTCTGGGTGGGGGAGGGGGGCCATCGTCCTGCAGGGGCAGGGCTGGGGGGGCCGGGTCTGGGCGGAGGGGTGTGGGCCGGGTGGAGGGGTAGCGGGGGGGCCGGGTCTGGGCGGGGGGGGTCGGGCTGCCCGCTCTGAGATGTGCCTGTGGCTGGCTGGCGCAGGGTTCACCTGCTGGGGAGGCGCCAGGCTCTGCAGGAGGCACAGCAGCAATTCCAGCTGGCTCTGTGCGCCCAGGCCAAGCTGCAGGCCCAGCGGGACCTGCTGCGCCACACACTGGACCAGCTGGGCACCAGCGCCCCCCCCCCAGCCCTGCCCCTGCAGGACGACGGGCAGTGCCTCTCCCCCACGGTGAGTGTGCCTCTGTACCAGCCCCCCAGCGCCCTGCCCCCCCAGCGCACCCCCCAGCCCTGCCCCCCAGTGCACCTCCCTAGCCCTGCCCCACAGCGCACCTCCCCAGCCCTGCCCCCCAGCACATCCACCCAGCCCTGCCCCCCAGCGCACCCCCCCAGCCCTGCCCCTGCAGGACGATGGGCAGTGCCTCTCCCACGGTGAGTGTGCCTCTGTGCCAGCGCCCCCACCACCCTGCCCTGCTCCCCCCAGCGCCCTTCCTCCCCCAGCCCTGCCCCTGCAGGATGATGGGCAGTCCCTCTCCCCCACAGTGAGTGTGCCCCTGTGCCATCACCCCACCGCCCTGCCCCACCGCCTTGCCCCACCGCACCTCCCAGCGCCCCCCCCCAGTGCCCTGCCCCACCCGGCATAGCACCCTATCCCTCTCCACACCCCAGAGCCCCACCTCAGAACCCCTGCCTCACGCCAGCCCCTCCCCAGCACCCAATCCTGCCCTGTCCCGCTCTGGCCTTGGCCTTGCTAGGAGAAGTGGGTGCTGCTGTGTGGTGAGAAGCCCTGCTGAGTGCAGCTCCCCACCCCGGCCCCGGCCCCGGCCCCGGCCCTCGGCTCACCCCGCTCTGCCCTCGGCAGGAGCCGGAGCCAGAGCGCCCAGGCGCCAGCGCGCTGGAGACCCTCAAGAATCACATCTCAGGCATCTTCCGGCCCAAGTACTCGGTAAGTGCCCCGTGCCGCTGCCTGCCCTCCCCTGCCCTGCCCCATGTCTCCCCTCCCCCTACCTCTCCCCTCCCCTCCCCTCCCCCGCCCTGCCCCATGTCTCCCCTCCCCCTACCTCTCCCCTCCCCTCCCCTCCCCTCCCCCGCCCTGCCCCATGTCTCCCCTCCCCCTACCCCTCCCCTCCCCCCTCCCCCGCCCTGCCCCATGTCTCCCCTCCCCCTACCTCTCCCCTCCCCTCCCCTCCCCCGCCCTGCCCCATGTCTCCCCCCCCCCCCCTCCCCCCCCCGCCCTGCCCCATGTCTCCCCTCCCCCTACCTCTCCCCTCCCCTCCCCTCCCCGCCCTGCCCCATGTCTCCCCTCCCCCTACCTCTCCCCTCCCCTCCCCGCCCTGCCCCATGTCTCCCCTCCCCCTACCTCTCCCCTCCCCTCCCCCGCCCTGCCCCATGTCTCCCCTCCCCCTACCTCTCCCCTCCCCTCCCCTCCCCCGCCCTGCCCCATGTCTCCCCTCCCCCTACCTCTCCCCTCCCCTCCCCTCCCCCGCCCTGCCCCATGTCTCCCCTCCCCCTACCTCTCCCCTCCCCTCCCCCGCCCTGCCCCATGTCTCCCCTCCCCCTACCCCTCCCCTCCCCTCGCCCTGCCCCATGTCCCCCTCCCCCTACCTCTCCCCTCCCCTCCCCTCCCCCGCCCTGCCCCATGTCTCCCCTCCCCCTCCCCTCCCCTCCCCCCGCCCTGCCCCATGTCTCCCCTCCCCCTCCCCTTCCCTCCCCCGCCCTGCCCCATGTCTCCCCTCCCCCTACCTCTCCCCTCCCCTCCCCCGCCCTGCCCCATGTCTCCCCTCCCCCTACCTCTCCGCTCCCCTCCCCTCCCCCACCCTGCCCCATGTCTCCCTCCCTCCCCTCCCCCCCCCCCCTGCCCCATGTCCTCCCCTCCCCCTCCTCTCCTCCCCTCCCCTCCCCCCCTGCCCCATGTCTCCCCTCCCCCTACCTCTCCGCTCCCCTCCCCTCCCCCACCCTGCCCCATGTCTCCCCTCCCCCTTACGTCTCCCCTCCCCTCCCCCGCCCTGCCCCATGTCTCCCCTATCCCCTCCCCCACCCTGTCCCTATATCTCCCCTCCCCCGTTCTTACCTCTCCCCTCCCCTGCCCTGTCCTGGTGCCTCCCCTCCCCTTCTCCGCCCTGCCAACCTGGCGAGCCAGTGTGGTGCAGCATGGCCAGTGGGCCCCGCCAGTCCCTGGGGAACGCCCCGCCCCGCGGGGGGGCCAGGCCTGCCGCCGCCCCCAGCCAGAGCCCACTGCAGTGCCAGCCCAGGGCCCGTGCCCACAGCGACATGCCCAGAGGCCCCCAGCCCAGCACCAGCCCCCCCCGTGGCGCCGAGGGGGGCAAACGCCCCCCAGGGGTGCAGCAATATTCACGTTAAGATCCAATCACATGACACCTCCCCTCCCCCGCCCCACCCTCCCTCCCACCAGTGCATCCCCTCCCCCCGCCCCACCCACCTCCTTCCTTCCCCAACCCAATCCCTCCCCTCCCCCACCCTACCCCTACTTCTCTGCTTCCCTCCCCCCCACCAGTGCCTCCCCTCCCCCACCCCAGCCACCTCCTTCCTTCCCCTTCCCACCTCTCCCCAGCCCCACTATCTCCCACCCCCATTGCACTAAACAACCTACCCATTGCTCCCCCAGTGCCCTGCCCACCCCCCCCCCCCGTCTCCCGTCTGCCGCCTGAGCCCTCGGTCTGGGGGAGCAGGGGCCCGGGCCTGCCCGCTGGGCTCACTGCTCTAGGCAGCCCCCTGGGTGGGGACAGGGCCCGGCCCCGCCCGCTGAGCCTGTCTGTCTCCAGCTGCCGCCCCCGGTGCCGCTGCTCCCCGAGGTGCAGAAGCCCCTGTGCGAGCAGGCCTGGTACCACGGCGCCATCCCCCGGGCGGAGGTGCAGGAGCTGCTGCTGCACCGCGGGGACTTCCTGGTGCGGGAGAGCCAGGGCAAGCAGGAGTTCGTGCTGAGCGTGCTGTGGGACGGGCAGCCCCGGCACTTCATCATCCAGGCCTGCCAGGTGAGTGGGCCGGGGGCTGGGCTGGGCTGGGCTGGGCGCGGCTTTGCAGGCAGCCCCGGGCCCCAAACCTCCCAGGCCTGCTGGGCGCGGGGCGCAGGGCGTGGAGCTGGGCAGGGCAGGGTGGGGGTGGTTTCCTGCTGCTCCCTGAGCCCCGTTGGGCCCAGGTCCCAGCCACTCACCAATGCCTGGCTGTGACGGACCGGGCCGGGTCTGGGCACCGCCGAGGGCGTCCGCTCAGGGCGAATTGCTCCAAACCAGGGCTGCTTACAGCCCTCGACTGGAGACCTTCCCAACGAGGCCACAACCCGGCACACCGAGCGCTCCAGCTGCCGATCCAGCTGGCAGGAAGCCTCATGAGCAAAACCCCTCAGGCACCCCAGCTCTCCCTCTGCCACAATCAGCCCCGGGCCTAACACACAGGTGAGGGGCTGTAGAGCCCAATCTCACCTACCCCGAACGGGTCCTCCCTATCCCAAAGAACCAGCCACAGATCCCCAGTCAGTTTACACTTTAGATCTTACCCACAAGAGCTCGCTGGGCCAAGCCTTTGGAATCTAAAATCTAAAGGTTTATTAACAAGAGAAAGAAAAGCATGAGAGGGAGGTCGTTAAGGAGAATACATCACATGCATCGAATCTCCCAGTTCTCGATGCAGGCTCTCAGCAGAGATGTTACAAACCGCTAGCTGGGAAGTCTCTGGTGCACATCCTATGTCCGGATGGGTCAGCAATCCTTCCCGGCTCTGTCCCTCGCAAGGCTGCATCTGGGCTCAGTAGCAAGATTACAGACAAGATGGAGATGGCCTCATGGCATTTTATGTCCATTCCCGGTGTCTCCCAAGCTGGAACGGGTCACGTGGTCAAGTGACCTGTCCCTGTTCCACACACCAGCCACCGTTACGCCCTGGCTGGTTGCAGGTTTCCAGACGCATTCCTCAGGTGTGTATTAGCCTCTCTGAGAGCCCTTGTCCTCAAAGCTGTGCTAACTAGCACAGTCATTCCTTGGACAATCCTTCCTTACAGCAGGCAGCCCATCCACAGGACCAGCCCAGAGCCCATATTCATAACCCCACATACAAACATCACACAAGCACATTGAATCAGTGGACCATAAACTTTTGTTTGACACCTCACATGGCCCCCTTTGTACAGAGTTTGGGGCAAACGCCCCACCCCTATGGGCGCAGCAGTGGTCTGTCTGCGCCCTTTAAAATCCAATAACATGACACCCCCAATGCAAAATTGATGCAAGAAGTGATGCCAGTAACATCACTGAGGGCAACACAGGCCTCCCCATGTTTTGGCTCTGTGTTATTGCGGGTTCTAATCCAATATTAGAAATGCTTACAGAACTGGACAAGTGTATGAAAACCAGGTTTGCCTACAATAGGCTTCATCACTGCAAGGTCTGTCATAGAGACAACAATATCCTTGCCTGGTTTTATAAACCCAAGGTAAAACTTGGTAAGAACCACAGCGGATCGGATCTGCTTTTGCAGCATGATCCCCATGTGTGTCAGGTGATCATGCCCAGAGCCAACGAAAATGGTAAAGTTCTCCATGCCAGCTCTGGCAACTGTCTGAAATCCAATTAACACTGAGTTAATGTTGGTATTCTCATCCCCCATAGTGTAGGCATCTTGGCCCTTAGCCATGAAAACATCATGGTGGTGTGCCTCAGTTTCCCTTTCCACACAGCAGATTATGGCTGGAATCTTCTTTGTCCTGTAAGAAGTTCCAAGACCAGTTACAGGCCTTAACTGTGAAATATCAGCATCACAGGGTCCTTTAACATCCAGTCTGTCATTTGATACAACTCTTGACAGGTTCAATGGTTTTTCCAAAACAGCATGCACATTGTACACATTTACAGTTCTTGGTAACAACAGCACATTGGTTACAAAAGTTAACACCAGAAACAGGAACAACTCCATATCAAGTGCATAGTGACAACACTTTCTGTCAACATGCCACATCTTTGGCTCCATACCCTTGTAGTTTTGGCCCTTCAGGTTTAAACTGCAATTTTCCTTTGCCAAAGCAAATTTCGCCCTTCCCCCTTGTCCTGTGGGATCAAAACCTGAAGTCTCTGGCTTAACAAAGACAAAGGGCTGGCTGGGTGTGTCCTCCCTGCTCACAATGGCCCTGGAATTTTCATTCTCCCCCCAGTCAGTTGGGTAACAATAACAAGCAGTAGATTTACAAATCTCTCCTCCTTTTACCTCCAACCTCTGCTCCCACATGGAATCAGATGTTAGGTTCCCTGATCGATTACAAGTGTCCACCGTGTCTAGAGATGGGAGTTTCCCTGCCATCTCCTGCATTCTAGAGAGACTAACCACACAGCCGTTCTGCTCTGCATACTTAGCGACATAGTCCTTCTCCTGAATCTGAGATACACACTGTCCACCCTCATCATCAACCTGGGAACAACCCTGTCCCAACCACACTGACTTCCCAGCATGCTGGTCAAACACAGTCACTTGGTTATCACAAGTCTGTTCCAATTCCCTGGCTGTCTCTGCCTCATCGGAAACCATCCTCAGTCCCTCTGAGACCTCTCCAAACCCATCCACACTGGATCTGTCTAAACCCAAGTCAGTGGAGTCACTGCTAACAGAACTCTGTCTATTAGGCACTGAAACGAGTGTCTCACCAAAGAAACTGCTGCCTTTTCCAGGCAGAGCTTTCTCCTGATCTTCCCCACGCAAGGCCCTGCCACCTCCCTCAGCCCCTGCAAATGGCTTGCTAAAAGCACTGCCAGGACTCTCTTCCCCATGAGCTTCCTTCAGCCACAGTTCACCTTCCCCTGGCCCTGCAGCAGCATTGCCCTGTATCGTTACCCCCTGTATCATCTCTGGCCCATCAGGCGGATTCCTAGACAATCCCCACAGACAGATTCATGAGATCGGAGATGCTTTCCTCAGGTGAAATACAAGCCCCAGAACCGTCTGATCTCTGGGATCCTGGCGAGACATCGCCTGGATCTACCCCAGTCACAGCCTCCTTCTCCCCAGCAAATACAAACCTAGGGCCACTCCCTGTCTGGGCCTTAGCTGTGTCCAGACCCAGCTCTGGCACAACAGCCCTGCTCTGGGCCATCGCAGGCGGAGGGGCGCCTTCCGCAGACAAAGGACTGGGAGGAAACCCTTCCCCACACACAGACAGAGGACTAGAGACAGTCTCTCCTTCGTCCCAGCACCCCTGGCTGATCTCAGGCACACGGCCAGCGACCCAGACAGCTTCCTTCACTGACATGCTGCCCCTCCCAGCAGCCAAACCCCTGTCTCCGCACACTGGCTGCTCACACTGCTCCCTCGTGCAAGTTCAGACTCACAAGCGCCAACAGCCAACAACCCATCCCCCTCCAGAACTCGATCTTCTTCCTCAGTTAGGAATTCACCCCGGCCACCTGCTCCAGAGGGGCGTTGTCCCGACCCCTGGGCTCTCCCTGCCCCCCTTCTGGTTCCAGCCTCGCCTCACCTCTGAGGTATCAGACAGGCCCCCAGAACCCTCACTCACAGGCCCACTGCTCCCCTGCAGCGACACACTCTCCCCTCGGTCACAGTAGGACTGGCCAGCCACAGACAACTGCCCAGAGTCACACGCACCCCCAATGCAAACCTCCCTGTTAGCTACAGGGAGCAGAAGAGTTGCATTCATGCTTTGGGGCTGGGTTAAGACATCAGCCGGGTGAGACACATCTGCCATGCCATAATCACACCACAGACCCACAGAGTGACACACCGAACTCCCAGGAGGAGACAGTCTCTTCAGCTCTTCTATTTTCTTCAGCTGAAGTTCAAGTCTGGCAGCTCTCTCCTTGGCTTGTCTGATCCTTCTGTCCGACTCGGCCGTCCTCGCTGCGTGTTCTCAGGCTCGCTTCTGCCTTCTCTCAGCAGCTTCTCTTCATGCCTCAGCCAACCTCTGCTCGGCTCGCAGACGGAATCCCTCCCGTTCTTCTTTATATTGACGTTGCAATCTGCTCACTGGATCCTGCCCTCTCCTTTCTTCTGCAGCATCTCTGGCCACTGCCAAAGATCTCAGTTCTGGCTCAGAGACTTTCTTTCTAAAGGCAAGGCCTCTTTCCAAGCACCAATCTTCCAGAGCCTCTCTGTCCAGACTCACATACTGCTGCTGACTCATTGCAGCTGCTCTTTACCCAACCGAACTCTCAATGCCAAAAACGAATTTAGCCAGCGTGGGGTCCTGACCCAAAGCTCAGTTGACCAAGTTCTGTGGATCCTGCCGACTACACCACAGTGACAGACCGGGCCGGGTCTGGGCACCGCTGAGGGCATCCGCTCAGGGCGAGTTGCTCAAAACCAGGCCTCCTTGCAGCCCCAGACTGGAGACAAACCAGTCACAGTCCGGCCAGCAGGAAGCCTCACAAGCAAAACCCCTCAGACACCCCAGTGCTCCCCGTGCCCCAATCAGCCCCAGGCCTGCACCCAGGTGAGGGGTTATAGAACCCAATCTCACCTCCCCTGAACGGGTTCTCCCACGGAACCAGCCACAGATTCCCGGTCAGTTTACACTTTGGATCTTACCCACAAGATCATGCTGAGCCAATCCTTTAGAATCTAAAATCTAGAATCTAAATTCACATGCTAATGGACTCAATCTTGATTGAGGTTGGTGGGGACTCTACCACTGAGGGTGCTAACAGCTCTCTGAGTGCTATCCTTCCTGTTTTAGCAATCTGTCTGTTGACTTTGATCTTCATCTGTTTAGGTTTAGCACCCATTCTCCAGATAGAATCACAGAATACTAGGACTGGAAGGGACCTCGAGAGGTCATCGAGTCCAGTCCCCTGCCCTCATGGCAGGACCAAGTACTGTCTAGACCATCCCTCATAGACATTTATCTAACCTACTCTTAAATATCTCCAGAGATGGAGATTCCACAACCTCTCTGGGCAATTTATTCCAGTGTTTGACCACCCTGACAGGTAGGAACTTTTTCCTAATGTCCAACCTAAACCTCCCTTGTTTCAGTCTAAGCCCATTGCTTCTTGTTCTATCCTCAGAGGCCAAGATGAACAAGTTTTCTCTCTCCTCCTTGTGACACCCTTTTAGATACCTGAAAACGGCTATCATGTCCCCCCTCAATCTTCTCTTTTCCAAACTAAACAAACCCAGTTCTTTCAGCCTTCCTTCATAGGTCATGTTCTCTAGACCTTTAATCATTCTTGTTGCTCTAAAACCTTATAGTGTAGGTGCAGCTCTAGTGTAACTGCCACCAGGTGGATTTGAACCCGAGACTTCTGGAGGTTAGTATAGGAGCCTCTACAGCTTGAACTATAAAGCCAGCTAAAGAAATGTATCTTTAAGATACTTAAAGAAAAAAACAGGAGGGGGGGGTGGGAGACAGAGCATCATTCTCTTCCCCCCCCCGTTTCCCTTCTCCTATTTATTTCAAGTTTTCAAATCCCCTACTCATAACTCCGGTCATCTGAAGAAGTGGGCTGTGCCCACGAAAGCTCATGATCCCATCGACATGTTTTGTTAGTCTATAAAGTGCTACCAGACCATTTGTTGGTTTTTTTCTGTAACAGACTAACTCGGCTACCCCCTGAAGCTCCTAAAATCGAAAGGTTTATTAACAAAAGAAAGAAAAGGTGGAGAGTGAGGTCGTTAAGGAGAATACATCACATACATCAATCACCAGGTTCTTGATGCAGGCTCTCAGCAGAGATGTTACAGACTGCTAGCTGGGAAGTCTCTGGTGCACATCCTATGTCCGGATGGGTCAGCAACCCTCCCCCGCTCTGTCCCTCGCAAGGCTGCATCTGAGCTCAGTAGCAAGATTATAGACAAGATGGAGATGGCCTCATGGCATTTTACATCCATTCCTGGTGTTTCCCAAGCTGGAACGGGTCACGTGGTCAAGTGACCTGTCTCTGTTCCACACGCCAGCCATCCGTTATGCCCTGGCTGGTTGCAGGTTTCCAGACGCATTCCTCAGGTGTGTATTAGCCTCTCTGAGAGCCTTGTCCTTGGGGCCGTGCTAATTAGCGCAGTTATTCCTTGGACAATCCTTCCTTACAGCAGGCAGAAAACGTTCACAGGACCAGCCCAGAATCCATATTCGTAACTCCACATCACACAAGCACAAGAGTAGCACACAGCGAATCAGTGGACCAGAAGCTTTCATGGGACACCTCACATGGCCCCTTTGTACAGACTTTGGGGCACCCCCCCATGGGTGCAGCTGAGATCTGTCTGCACCCCTTAAAATCCAGTAGCATGACACTGGCCCCAGCAGCCAGAGAGAGGGAAAGGGCTGCCTGGCACTGCCCTGCGTGCTGTGGCTTTGCGTGGGGTGGGAGTGTGGGGGTGTTACGCTAATACAAAGCACACGGGATCTTTCCCAGGGGAAAAGGCAACAGGCTGCATTTATTGACAGTACAGTAGACAAACAGCATGTGTGTGCATGTGCACGCACGCGCACACACACACACACACACACACACACACACTCTCTCTCTCTCTCTCGCACACACACACGCGCACACTCACTCACACACGCACACACGCACACTCACACACACACACTCTCACACACACACACACACTCTCTCTCTCTCTCTCTCTCTCTCTCTCTCGTTGGTGCTTACAGTTACCAGTCTGTTGCTCACATTAACTCACTGGCCAGGCAAATTAAATGAGAGGGGGAGGAGCAGGGGCTTCTCTCGGGCTGGACCGACACTCAGATGTTGACAAGACGAGACGCGGAGATTCGTGCAAGTCACTCCATCTTTTGTAGCACGTTTCTCACATTCAGGTCTATGCGATTTGCTTCATCAGCTCTTAATCAATCCCCATCCGTTCTGCTTAATATCTGTTTATCTGGGAGTTATTCTTTACTCTGACATTGGTGTGTTGGTGTCTCCTTCCCAGGGTTAATTCCAGGCTGTCTTGTTTGTAACAGAGCGCTTGCTTTTTAACACTCCAAGGCCGGCCATATGGCCTCCATCCGTCTGATTTGGATTGGGCCCAATTTATGGTACCTTGATGCCTCTGAGTCTTCCAGCTCCCTCCCCTCATCCACTGTTTGAACTCTGAAACTGTTGGGCCTATTATCTCTCCAAACACTCACACTCCATTCACCCCCCCCCCCCAGGAACTACACAATCAGTCCACACGTGGGAGAAGGGACACAATTGTCCATACGAAAGGTATCAGTCTAATTCCTAACACAAAGCTTCTATTAGTATAAACTTTTCATTTTTTGATTATATTTTCTTTATAACACAATTTATATTCTAATTACTCGTAAGAGCGACAGTGTGATCATGCTGAATCACAAGGACCCTGCTGATCTTTCTCTCTCGACATCTGATACAATCACAGGCAGTTTGCCTGATGGATCTGTATTAATGGCCTAGAAGACTGTTCCTCCTTGCTAACCAGAGAAGGGGGCCGGTAGAGTTAGAACTGTTTAATGTTTCTTCTCACACTCCCCATTAAGCGCATCACAGAAAACATTGTAAAACTCTGTGGGCTACAGGGGGGTACTGGGTGGGGTGGACGGGGGAGGCTGAGGGAAGTGGGGAGTGTAGGGGCGGGGTGGGGCTGCATGAGCAGGGCTGGCAGGGGGGTGAGAGCCCAGCCGCTCCTTCTCTCCCAGGACATGTACCGGCTGGAGGGGGACGGCTTCCCCACCATCCCGCTGCTCATCGACCACTTCCTGCAGTCCCACCAGCCCATCACCAAGAAAAGCGGAATCATCCTGGCGAAGGCCATCCCCAAGGTACCGTGTCTAGTAGGGTCACCGGTGGATTTGCTGTGTGGTGTCCTGACAGGGCACCAGCACCGTGGATGATGGGACCAGAAGGCCACATGCAGGTGTGCTCAGTCGTGTGGGCAAGTAGTCACCATGACAAACCCCGAGAGGGCCTCATGGACCACGGATCAGAGAAGGGTCGAAGGCTCCCGGCCAGGTTTCTTGTTAAGCGAAGTGGAGTGATAGGTGTCAGTGGGCTCTACCAATCCGCCACGCACACGTAGCCCTAACAACCGACTGACTCAGTCGTGGGAGACCCCCTGCCCCCTCCCCCTCAGACACCACTTTATATACAGCTACAAACAATTACACTTCACTCCTGACGTGTCAGGTCACCACCCTCTGGCACGGTCGTTTTCTCACCCTCTGCGCTACTTAGATACCACCCGTCATTCTGCACCTCATGGTTTGCCTAGATCTTCTCTATCCATCATGCTGTCAGTTTAGACCCTTTCCTGAACCTGGGTCGGGAGCTGTGGGGAGTGGGTACCAAGGTCTCTTTTAAAGAGCTGGTGGTACCGTGTGCTTTCCACTTATGCCCAGTACCAATGACTTCTGCACCTGGGCCTATTCCCAATTTGTGCTTTGCGCGCTCAGCCCTGTTTGTGCCAAGTTCTGTGAGCAGGGGTGTCACAGCGGGTGGGGGAGTCACCGGGCCTGCACCCCTGGGACGTAGTGGCGACTGTATTCACTCTTGTAGTCCCTGTATTCACCCGGTTTGCTTTGTTGTGCGTATGTGATTCTACTGTCCTGTGCTGTTCTGGAGTAACTCTGGGTGCATGCCTCAGTTTCCCTGGGCACTGCAGCACTGTGCACGAGGAGGGGGAGGCCGGGCCTGACTCACTGGGGCAGTATGTTCAGTCTCATGGCCTGAGGCCCAGGTGAGGGCAGATAGCACCTTGGGCCTGGAAGCAGGATGAAGGAGGGGGGTGGGGCTGCCTAGAGGGCTGAGACCAGTTGCTGGGGGTAAGTTTAGTTTTTCAGCTGGTTTAGGGAGAGGGGAGTCTAGCTGGCTGGGGGGGGGGGCCAGGCAGGGGCGCTGGCTCTGGGCCCCCCTACCCCCCCAAGATGGATTGTACTGACTGCGCTGGTTCCTGTAACAGGAAGTCTGGGCTACACTGTGTCCCTGGAAACCAATAGACCTTCTCTTCTACCTGCCGCCTGAGAGTCCCCTCTGGCTGTGGCTGGGGGGGCAGGGCCCGGCGACTCCCCCACACCCCGTGACAACCCCCACCCGCAGCCAGAGGGGACTCTCAGGCGGCAGGTAGAAGAGAAGGTCTGTTGGGTCCCAGGGACACAGCCTAGCCCAGACTTGTTACAGGAGCCAGGAACAACCAGCCCAGCCCAGCCTGGGGAGAGGGGCCCAGAGCCAGGGTTCTCGGCTCCCTGCCCCCCAAGCAGCTAGACTCCCTGCATCCTAAGCCAGCTGAGACTCACTCACCCCCCAGCAACCGGCCCTAGCCCTGCAGGCAGCCCCGCCCCGTCCAGTGTCCAGCTTCCCAGGCAAACGGGGACACCTGGCTGCATCTCTCTCCCAGGCTCAGGTTACGGACAGCCTGAGCCGTTGTGCAGGGCTGGGCGGGCTGGGCAGCCTCCTGCAGTGAGAGTCACCCCCACAGCTCCCATCCCCAGCTGGGCTCCAGTGCAGTGCCCAGGGAAACCGAGGCGCACACACAGTTACAACAGAGCAGCGCAGGAGAGTAGGAATCACATACAGCATGACCAAGTGACCACAACCCCTGTGCGCCACAAGCGGCCTGCCTCTGCCTCACATCTTAGCTTTGCTTTCATATAACATAACATAAGAACGGCCGTACTGGGTCAGACCAAAGGTCCATCTAGCCCAGTATCCTGTCTGCCGACAGTGGCCAGCACCAGGTGCCCCAGAGAGGGTGGAGCGAAGACAATGATCAAGCGATTTGTCTCCTGCCATCCCTCTCCAGCCTCTGACAAACAGAGGCCAAGGACACCATTTCTATCCCCTGGCTAATAGCCTTTTATGGACCTAACCTCCATGGAATTATCTAGCTTCTCTTTAAACTCTGTTATAGTCCTAGCCTTCACAGCCTCCTCCGGCAAGGAGTTCCACAGGCTGACTACACGCTGTGTGAAGAAGAACTTTCTTTTATTAGTTTTAAACCTGCTACCCATTAATTTCATTTGGTGTCCTCTAGTTCTTCTATTATGGGAACTAATAAATAACTTCTCTTTATCGGCCCTCTCCACACCACTCATGATTTTATAGACCTCTAACATATCCCCCCTCAGTCTCCTCTTTTCTAAACTGAAAAGTCCCAAGTGTCCACTGTTAGCCTGTGCTACCTGGGCCCTCCTACTACTACACTGTGCTGGGGGGGATCCTGGCTCAGGGCTCTGCGGGGGGGGGGGGGATCCCGGCTCAGGACTCTGCGGGAGGGGGGGGGATCCCAGCACAGGGCTCTGCGGGGGAGGGGGGGGATCCCTGCACAGGGCTCTGCAGGGGAAGGGGGGGGATCCCAGCTCAGGGCTCTGCGGGGGGGGGGGGGATCCCGGCACAGGGCTCTGCGGGGGAGGGGGGCTTATGGCCAAGCGCAACTGAAAGTCACTGGGAAAACGGGCCTGGGTCTCTGTTGTTGGGAGATTTGTTAGGTGGGACGACGCGGGAGGTCTGAGCCCATGGGGTGCCCCCCCCCCCGGGCCCTGCATCTGTGTGCAGAGCTGGGGCAGAGGGGCTCCGCCCTTTGACTCCTGCCTCCCTTCCCCAGGACAAATGGGTGCTGAACCACGAGGATGTGCTGCTGGGCGAGCGCATCGGCCGGGTGAGTGCAGGGCACTGTGAGCCGTGCCCCGAAATCCTGCTCCTCACCCACCTTAACCACTGCTGGGGCTCAACACGCCCCCTCCCTGGGCTCCAGCGTTGCCCCCCCAGAGCCCCTCTCCCTGGGCTCCAGCATAGCCCCCCCAGAGCCCCCCTCCCTGGGCTCCAGCGTAGCCCCCCCCGAACCCCCTCCCTGAGCTCCAGCGTAGCCCCCCCAGAGCCCCCCTCCCTGGGCTCCAGCATAGCCCCCCCCGAACCCTCCTCCCTGAGCTCCAGCGTAGCCCCCCAGGCTCCGGCGTCACCCCCTCAGTGTAGCCCCTCCCCCTCCCCAGGCTCCGTTGTGACTTGCAAGCTGCCAGTTTGCAGGGTCTCTGAGCAGAGAAGGAGCCTCCTGCCCCGATGCCCTGCCCGGCCTGAGCTCGTTAACTGCCCCCGCAGGACGGGCTCCCCGCCCCTCGGACCCGGGAACTCGGCTCGCTGGCCCAGCAGGCCCAGGCCCCTGGGGCGCTGGTTGCTGAGGCCTGGCAGCCCGGCCCGTGGCGCTGGGCCCCCAAGAACTTCCTGTGGGACCAGGACACCTGGGCCAGCCCTGCCAGGGTGTCACTGTGACGGCGCGTCGGGGTCCCCTGATCCTGCAGCCCCGTAGCAGCCAGACCAGACTCCGCCAGCCGGTAGAACAGGGGGGTTTATTGCTGCTCCAGGATACAGCCCAGCACAGCCGTGGTGTGGCTACAGGAGTCTGGGCCAGGATACCTCAGACCCCTTGGGGTGGGTCCCTGGGCCCCTGGATTCCAGCCCCCAACTTAGACTGGTTCCTTCATGATTCCAGCCCCAGACTGCTCCTTCCCCCAGCCCTCACTTCCTAGTTCCCGCGCTGCCCCCAGCCGGTCAGACCGGTTGGGTCTTAGGCAGCCCCCCGCTGGGCAGTGCTCTGGACACCGGCCAGTAGGGGTCACCCACAGCCCAAGCACAGCGACCAGCCAGGTACTGACACTGCATCAGTTACGGACCAGCCCTCCCTCCAGCAGCCCGGCCCGGCCCAGCGCTGCCTGGCCCCTTACTGACGCAGCAGCAATGCCCCAAGGACAGACCAGTGGGGCCATGGGGGGGTCACACCCCCTGCTATGGACAGCTGCAGCCAGGCTGCGGCCCAGCTGAGCTGCCTGCAGCTTGGCCCGTCCCCCCAGTCCGCCCCAGTGCGCGGCCCGCTGAGCCGGCCCTCTCTCTGGGACGGGTGCGTTGGAACGGGCAGCCCACGAGCCGCCATGTCCGTGGCACTCGTGGGCTGCCCGTCCCCACGCCAGGCCTGGCCGAGCCGCAGGCCTTGTAGTCTGCCTGCAGAGAAAGGCTTCTCTTGGCATGGGGGCCCCGGCGAGCCCAGGGTCCCACGACGGGGGAAGGTTAATATGCAGATTAGTTTCCATTCAGTACAAGCAATCAGTGGCAGGTTTCTCATCCCCCTCCCCTGCCTGTCAGCGCTCGGGCTGGGGAGCTGCGGTGTGCCCGGTGCTCTGGTCCTACTCCCCATGCCTGGCCGGGAGCCCCCATGAGCCTGGGGGGCTCTGCCTGCGGGCGCCCGCCCTGCGGAGGGACCCTGGTGGGGAGAGAGTCGCCCCCTGTTCCTGACTGGCGCCGTCGCTCTGTGCCAGCTCTCCGGCCCCCCAGGCGCCCTGCCATGGGGTGCGGGGAGCCCCCGGGCCCTGCCCCCACCTGCAGCCAGACGGGCTCGCAGCCAGCAGGGAGCACAGAGGGGTTACTGGCTGCCAGGGACACAGTGCAGCCCAGGCTTGCTACAGGGGCCAGGAGCAGCCAGTGCAACCCCGCCTGGGGAGTGGGGGACCCAGTGCCCCAGCTGTGGGCCCTTGCCCAGCCCCCCCAGCCAGCCAGACGCCCCTCTCCGCCAGCCAGCCGGAAAACTAAACTCCCCACCCAGCAACTGGTCTCAGCCCTCCAGGCAGCCCTGCCCCCTCCTTCGTCCTGCTTCCAGGCCCAGGGTGCTGAACACACGTCCCCGTGAGTCGGGCCCGCCTCCCCTCCTCGTCCAGCTAGCGCTGCAGTGCCCGGGGAAACTGAGGCACGCACAGAGTCACTCCAGAACGGCCCAGGACAGTAGGGTCACACACACACAGCAAAGCAAACCGGGTGACTCCCGTCCCCGCCCTCACGCCCTAATCAGCTGGGGGGGCTGGGGGCAGGGCAGAGGCAGACCAGGGCCCGGCCCAGTGGGACTCAGGGAGCAGGGGGCAACACCTATATTTGCTTCGTCTGCAGGGGAACTTCGGGGAGGTGCTGAGCGGCCGCCTGCGCGCTGACAACACCCCGGTGGCGGTGAAGTCCTGCCGCGAAACCCTGCCCCCCGAGCTCAAGGCCAAATTCCTGCAGGAAGCCAGGTCTGTACAGAACCCCCCAAGCGCCGTGGGCCTCTGCCCCCCGGCCCCACTGGCCTCTGCCCCCCAAACACCCCCGGCCTCTGCCCCCCGGCCCCACTGGCCTCTGCCCCCCAAGCACCCCCAGCCTCTGCCCTTGCCCCCACTGGCCTCTGCCCCCCAAGCACCCCCGGCCTCTGCCCTTGCCCCCACTGGCCTCTGCCCCCGGCCCCACTGGCCTCTGCCCTTGCCCCCACTGGCCTCTGCCCCCCAAGCACCCCCGGCCTCTGCCCTTGCCCCCACTGGCCTCTGCCCCCGGCCCCACTGGCCTCTGCCCCTGACCTCACGGGCCTCTGCCCCCTCTTACACGTTGTGCTGCCCTGGGGTGTCTGCCAGCAGGGGGGCTTTGGGGACTTGGGGCTTGCTTACACTTCAATAAAAACAGCTCTTCTGGGTGAAAATCTTCTCCTGGAGCATGGGGCACCCCTAGAGCTGAGAGGGTCAGGGGGTCCCCATCAGGGCCAGGGGGTCCCCAGGAACCCTGGGGGGGGGTCCCCAGCAGGGTCATGGGTCCCCAGCAGCCCAGCAGGGCAGGGAGGGGACCAGGCACCTGGGGCGAGCTAGGTCCAGCCGAGCTGTTGGAAGGCCCTGACAGCCCCCTTGCTGCTGGTGGCCTGGCCCCCACCCTGTGCGTGACGGGGGGCCGGGCTGCCTCGCCCAGGATCCTGAAGCAGTACAGCCACCCCAACATCGTCAGGCTCATCGGTGTCTGCACCCAGAAGCAGCCCATCTACATCATCATGGAGCTGGTGCAGGGTGAGTGCCCCCCGCAGCCTGGCCCCCACCCGGGGAGCCCTGCACCCCGACCAACCTCCCGCGCCTAGGCCAGCCACCCCCTCCCCGGGGCCGGGCTCCCTCGGCTCAGCGCTCACAGGCCCCGTCCGGTCCCCAGGGGGCCCTTCGACGCCACAGGCCTTCTCCGCATGCTCTCGGGGGCTCTGCCACGGACCCCTCTGCCCCCCCCGGCCTGTCTTTGCAGCGGGCCCCTCTGCCCCCCCCGGCCTGTCTCTGCAGCGGGCCCCTCTGCCCCCCCCGGCCTGTCTCTGCAGCGGGCTCCTCTGCCCTCCCAGCCTGGCTCTGCAGCGGGCCCCTATGCCCCCCCCGGCCTGTCTCTGCAGCGGGCCCCTCTGCCCCCCCAGCCTGGCTCTGCCGTGTGCCCCTCTGCCCCCCCCGGCCTGTCTCTGCAGCGGGCTCCTCTGCCCTCCCAGCCTGGCTCTGCAGCGGGCCCCTCTGCCCCCCCAGCCTGGCTCTGCCGTGTGCCCCTCTGCCCCCCCCGGCCTGTCTCTGCAGCGGGCTCCTCTGCCCTCCCAGCCTGGCTCTGCAGCGGGCCCCTCTGCCCCCCCCGGCCTGGCTCTGCAGCGGGCCCCTCTGCCCCCCCGGCCTGGCTCTGCAGCGGGCCCCTCTGCCCCCCCCCCAGCCTGTCTCTGCAGCGGGCTCCTCTGCCCTCCCAGCCTGGCTCTGCAGCGGGCCCCTCTGCCCCCCCAGCCTGGCTCTGCCGTGTGCCCCTCTGCCCCCCCCGGCCTGTCTCTGCAGCGGGTTCCTCTGCCCTCCCAGCCTGGCTCTGCAGCGGGCCCCTCTGCCCCCCCGGCCTGGCTCTGCAGCGGGCCCCTCTGCCCCCCCGGCCTGGCTCTGCAGCGGGCCCCTCTGCCCCCCCCCCGGCCTGTCTCTGCAGCGGGCCCCTCTGCCCCCCCCCCCGCCTGTCTCTGAAGCGGGCCCCTCTGCCCCCCCCCCCGCCTGTCTCTGAAGCGGGCCCCTCTGCCCCCCCCCCGGCCTGTCTCTGCAGCGGGCCCCTCTGCCCCCCCCGGCCTGGCTCTGCCGCGGGCCCCTCCAGGCGTCCCTTCGCTCCGGCCCCAGGAGCAATGTGCTGGTCTCCAGTCCCGCGTAAGCAGCAGGGTCTGTAGAGCGTCTGAGCCCAGCCCAGGAAACTGCGGGCCCCAGCCCTGGCCTCCCTCAGCACATGGAGGTCTCCTCTGCGTCCACTGCTCCCCCCCTCGGGCCCTCCCCCACAGCTCCTCGCGGTCCCGGCCCCTCCCCCGGGACCCCCTCTCCTCAGCCCTTTGTGCTCCCGGTGGCCGGGCTCGGCTCAGGCCCGTCAGTCACCAGGCCGCTGGGCCCCCTTTGCTCCTGCGCTCCCAGGCACCCAGCATGGCCCAGACTGGGCAGCATGGGGCCCAGAGCAGCCCGGACAGCCCAGCCTGGGGAGAGGGGCCCCGAGCCAGCCAGAGTCACTCCCACCCCCAGCAGCACATCTCCCCCTGCGCCAGCCCCACCTCCAGCCTCCGGCCAGCTCCGGGGCAAAAGGGGTCACCTGGTCACGTCCAGAGAGCCTTGGCCCTTGGGTACGGGCTGGGCCGGGTAGCCTCCCTCAGCGAGTCCTGCCCAAATTCCCTGCCCCATCCAGGCGCCGTTGCCGCGCCCAGGGAAACTGAGGCAGGCACAGAGTTCCTGCAGAGCAGCACAGGAGAGTAGAAACCAGGCACAGCGTGACAAAGGGAGCAGCGTGAATCCAGACCCCGCTTCCTCACAGCCTCTCCCCAGCCTGCGGCAGGACACGGGGAAACCGAGGCAGGCCCGCAGTGTGCAGCCCCCACACTCGCTCACGAGCACTGCCCCTCCTCCCGCAGGGGGGGACTTCCTGAGCTTCCTGCGCACCGAGGGGCAGCAGCTGAGGGTGAAGGAGCTGCTGCGGATGACGGAGAGCGCTGCCGCCGGGATGGCGTACCTGGAGAGCAAGCACTGCATCCACAGGTGAGCCTGCGGGCCAAGGCCAGTGCCCTGGCTGCCCGTGTTCCTGCGGCCCCTTGCCCAGGGCTCCCCCGAAGGCAGCGTCCCGCCCCACGAGTGCCGCCGGGTGGGCCCAGGGTCTGCCCCCTGGCCAGCAGGCCGAGTGCCGCCGGGAGCCAGGCGGGGAGGGCCCTCCGGCGGGTTGACCTGGAGCCCGCTCCTGCCGCCTGCCGTTGGGTGCGGGGCACTCGGCTCTCCTCCCCCGCAGGGACCTCGCGGCCCGCAACTGCCTGGTGGCGGAGAAGAACACGCTGAAGATCAGCGACTTCGGGATGTCGCGGGAGGAGGAGGATGGGGTCTACGCCTCCACGGGCGGCATGAAGCAGATCCCGGTGAAATGGACGGCCCCCGAGGCGCTGAACTACGGTACGGGCGCCGTGGCCCTGCCCAGGCACACCGAGCGGTGCCCTCCGAGGCTGCCGGGGCCTCAAGGGGCACCCGGAGGTGCAGGCTGGAGCCCCGAGGCCACATGGCTCCTCCTGCTCCCCTCCGGCCTGACGTGGGGGGCAGGAGCCACAGCCGGTCAGCCCTTTGCCTCCAGGGATTTACTGGGCTGGCTGGGTCCCTCTGGTGGGGCAGCGGGAAGTCATGGGAAGAGGGGTCAGATGCCAGGCCTGGCGGGGGCTGCTCAGGCTGCAGCAGGGTCTGGGCCTGCCTGGGAGCCCTGCGGGGGACCTGCCTAAAGCCCCCCTCTCCCCAGGCCGCTACACCTCCGAGAGTGATGTCTGGAGCTTTGGGATCTTGCTGTGGGAAGCCTTCAGCCTGGGCGCCGTCCCCTATTCCTCCCTGAGCAACAGCCAGACGCGCGAGGCCATCGAGGCGGGTAAGCAGGGAAACTGAGGCACACTCACAGAGTTACCACAGCGGCCCCCCTCTCCCTGCGCTGGAGCTGGCCCTGCCTGAGCAGGGCGCCAGTGTCACGGCTCACAGGTCGTGCCCACGCTCGGCCCGTCCCCGGGCAGGACTCCCCTCTCCAGTGCGGTGCCCCTTCTCGGGGAGCCCCTCCCCTCCAGCAGCAGTGAGACAGCCCTTTCTCGGGGAGCCCCCTCCAGTCCAGCGGCAGTGACAGCCCTTTCTCAGGGCCCACTCCAGTGCGGCGACCCTCTCTTGGGGGCCCACTCTCACCTGGGGGGGGCCGCCCCCTGCCTCCGGGACGGCGCCTCTCAGGGCCTCCAGCCGCCTGCCTCCGCCGTGAGCCCCTTGGGGGGTCCCCTCCCTCTGGCCCCCCGGGGCCTCCCCTCCCAGAGGGACTAGCCCAGCCCTGTTCTCCAGCCCAGAGCGACTCCCAGCCAGCACCCAACAGGCGGGTTTATGGAGCTTTGAACCCAGCAAAGGATCCCTCAGGCCAGTCGGCCTGGGCCCCCAGCCCCACGTCAGTCCCCCCTGCAGCCGGCTGAGTCCTGCCTGCCCTGCTCTGTCCCCCAAAACAGCCCCCATCTCCCAGCAGAGCTTCCAATACTCCAGCAACAGCCCCTCCCCCGCCCATTGGCTCTCCCCAGGTAACAGGGTCGCCTGGGCCCCTCTTCTCCCCCCCTCCCCGTCCAATGTCCTCCCCTCGCTGGGACCAGCTGGGCCAGTCACTGGGGTCCCCCCCTTTGCCACCCCTTGTCTGTCATCTGGCCAGAACCGGCTGTGTCCTCTGAACAGGGCCGGGGGCACCAGACACCCCGGCTCCAGTTCTGGGCTGTTCTCTGAAACAACCAACTCCCCCCCCTTGACACATTGAACCAGTCACTTCCGGGCACTGAGCCCCCCCTAGATGTAACACCCCCCCCTTTGAACCCCCAAAACTCCCCCCTTCCTCACAGCTGGGTGCTACGGCCCCCTCTCCCCGCGCCGGAGCTGGCTCTGCCCGCGCAGGAGGTTCCTGGGCCCTCTCCCAGCCCAGCAGTGTCATGCCGACACAGGGAAGAAGCCATGCTGCCCGGGTGGCCCCCTGTGCCAGCAGCCGCCAGGGGCTCCAGGTGTTTCTGGCTCTACCGCTCCGGGGCAGGCTGGCCAGGGCTCTGAGCCTGCTGCCTTTCTCCCCAGGGGTGCGGCTGGACCCCCCCGAGCAGTGCCCGGAGGACGTGTACAGGCTGATGCAGCGGTGCTGGGAATACGACCCTCGGAAACGGCCCAACTTCAGCACCATTCACCAGGAGCTGGTCAGCGTCCGCAAGAGGCACCGGTAACGGCCGCGGCTTTGGCAGCAGCGTGCAGGAGCCGTCAGCCCCAGGGCCCTGCAGAGACTGCCTGGGTGCCAGCCGCCCCTCGCCTGCCCTGGCCTCTCGCTCCCAGCCCCACCTCCGTCGCCCCTGCGGCTGGGCCCGGGCTCTCTGCTGCCCGGCAGTGCTGTGGCACCCCAGGGGAGGCCAGTGGCACTGCAGGGCCAGGGACGCACCGGGAGCAGGTCTCTGCGCTGCGTCCTGCGTCGCCAGGCCGGGGCTGGGCCTACGGGAGCGGGACGTGTGTTGGGGCCAGGCTGCGGGAGCCCCCTGGGCCTGGGCCAGGGCCGTTCTGCAGCCAGAGCCCCACCCCTTGGGACCAGAACCCGCCACAGCAGCGCACGGGGATGGTCAGCAGGCCAGCTGGCCAAGTGCAGCCCTGAGCCCTGTGCCACCGGGCGGGGCACACGCCGGGCAGAGCCGCGCCACACACAGCCCAGCCCTTGCTAAGCGGCTCCAGCAGGGGGCAGCGTGGGCCTCCAGGGACGTAAGCAGGACCTTGCCCTCCGTACTGCCAAGGCCTCGGCAGGGCCGGTGCCGGTGTGGCCCAGGGCTGTGGTCAGGGACCAGGCCCCGTTGTGCCCGCACAGACACAGCAGAGACAGCCCTGCCCCAGGGAGCTGCAGGCTGCGCTCAGGGCCACACGGGGGTGCTGTGCCGACTGGGAAGTTTTGCAAGTTGTAATGTGTGCCTCAGTTTCTCTCTGTGCTTTGCACTGCTGTGCTGCCGGAGCCGCAGGCTCTCCTCTGTGCCTCTGCCATTAAAGAGCCCCTTGGAATAACCCGTCAGTGTGCCTGTCCCCCACGGCCCCTCCTCCCTCGCGGCAGCCCGGTGCCGAGGCTCCTGGTTTGCACCGTGAGTCCTGCCTGCCCGTGACCCCTGGCTGCCAGCTCCAGCCCAGCGTGGGCTTGTTAGTCCCTGGCAAGGGCGTGGGCCTGTAGTCGGCCTGCCCCACGGCAGGCTCCAGGCCCCACCGCCAGGCTGCTGCAGACCCCGTTTGGCTGCGTCTGTTGGTCCCGCCGGAGAGCCCCCGTCCTGCCATCTGCCAGCTCTTCGGGTCAGCCAGGGCCTGATGACATGCACCCTGGAGCAGCGGGCCCAACTGCCGGGCCCCGGCTCTCTGGGGTACACCGCTCCCACCGCAGCTGTCGGGAGAGGCATCCTGCCCCATCTCTCAGCCAACCAGCGCTGGGCAGGCGCGGGGTCTCCTCCCGGCCGTGGAAGAACGCTCAGCTGGCGGCTGGGAGGCAGGGCGAGATGAGGGGGCGGGGCAGAGCTAGCACTGCGGGCTCTGGGGTGAGGGGCTTGAAGAGGTGGGAGGCAGGGAGCGAGGGGCTCTGGGGGGGTGAAGCTAATTCTGGGGGGTCTGAGCTTGGAGCTAGTACTGGGGAGCTCCAAAGGGTGGTTGGGCTCTAAGAGGCAGGGGCTGACACTGGGGGGCCCTGGGGGTAGGGCTAGTGCTAGGGGGCCCAGAAGGTGAGGGGCTCTAAGAGGCAGAGGCTGGCTTGGGGGGCTCTGGGGAGATTGGGTGCAGTGGGGCTCTGGAAACAGGAGGCTGGCACGGGGGTGTCTGGTGCAGGGGGCTCTAAGGGGTGGGGGCTAGCACTGGGGGGCTCTGAGGGCGGGAGGCGGGCACTGGGGGGGGGTTGGTGCAGAGGACTGGAAACAGGAGGCTGGCGCTGGGTGGTGGGCTGGCACTGGGGGGTGGAGTGAAGGGACTCTGGGGTCAGTGGCTGGCGTGGGGGGGTACTGGAGGGGTGGGGGGCTCTGGGGGTTAGGGCTGGCACGGGGGGGGCTCTGGGGGCTGGAGCTTTGGATGGACTGGTAACATTGTATTTGCATATTCACTATTTGCATAATGAATACAAAAATATGCAACTACAAATGTTATGAGTCCACCAAAAGTGTGTGAGTGGGTTTGCCGGTCGGCGGTGCACATGGTTGGAAGCGCTGGGGCTGGCCTAGGCGGTGCTGGGTCCTGCCGGGTGGGCAGGGACGGGGCTCGTGCCTCATGAGGGCCCTAGGAGCCTAGAGCTGACACCTTTCCGGTGCAGGAGAGTTAGGCTTTGCCTCTGCTCCCCTGGGAGAGGGGAGGAAGTGCCATAGGCAGGTCTCTGGGTGCAGCTGCATTTGCACTGGTCTCCTGTTGGGCTGCCCTAGAGCCCCCCGGCCCATGTGGTGCTGAGTCAGGTCCGTGTCCCACCATGCCCGGCACTGCGGCTCTGGTTCCGCTGGGAACGCTACTGCCCTGCCCCCCCGACTGCGCCCGGCTCCAGACACGCCCTGCTCTCGAGCGCACCTTGCGGCTCCCCACTGGGGCGCCAGGGCCAGCGCCCAGCTCCAGACACGCCCCAGCTGGAGCTACTGGATCTGCGGGACTTGGGAGGAGGAGAGGCTGTGCAGTCCCAGCTCCAAACTGGCCCAAGAATGCTGGAGCTCTGCGAGCAAGCAGCATGGGAGAGGCAGGGGAAGGGCCACACCAGGGACCGCGGCAGGGCTGGGTGGGAGCCAAGGGGCTGCGGCAGGTGTACTAGGCGCCGGCAGTCGGTCAGGTGCATGCCGCACTTGGCAGAGAGCCCCGCCCCCCCGCACGGGCGCACCCCCAAGGAGCCCAGAGTGGAGGAGTATGGGGAACGGGACCAGCTGCACCCTATGCCAGGGCCACTTGGGAACTCCCCTCAGTCCTGGCAGCCAAGCCTGGCTCAGGAGAAGGCCCCTCGGGTGCCCCCCCGCGCGATGGAGGCTCTAGCTTGCGCCATGCTGCCCCAGCCAAGAGGCCGCGCTGCCGTGGCTCCATGGGCCCCAGGGACGTGGCAGTTTGCTCGTGGACGCGGGCACGGCCTGTGAATCTTGAGATGCTTCCGTAGGCCCCGTGGGGAAATGGAGCCGGCGCTCAGCACCCACCAGAAGCCAAGCCCCCAAGTGTGGGCGGCCAGACAGCCAGGGCAGGGGCCGCAGGGACGGACAGAAGGGCTGGCGCCAGCCGGCAAAGAAGGGAGCGGCTTGCAGCGTTCATGGCACAAGGGGTCAGTGCCAAATGGGGAGTCAGGAACCCCCAGCATGAGCCACTGTGCTAGCAGAGGTCTGTGCCCACATCGCCACAAGCCCCACATGGCCCCCATGCTGCCCCAGGCTAAGCAAGGGGCACCCAGCTCAGCAGTGGTACTTGCCGCCTAGCGGGGCGTGGAGTCAGTCTGACAGCCCTGATCCGCCTCCGCCCTGCACCCCGGGGCAATGCCCCCTTGCCTTGCACCTGCTGGGTAGGACGCAGCTGGCAGCAACAACCGTCGGTCTGGTGTTCGCACTGAGCGCCAGCCCGGTGAGTAAACACTGCCCGCGCCCTGGCAACCCCCGCCCCTCCCGCCGGGGCTGCGCACTGCGGAGCCACCGCCGAATCTCGACATGTCGCGCTTGCAGCGCCCGGAGGCAGAGGTGGGCAGGGCTGGGAAAGAAGGGCCGTGCTTGGAGCTTGCTGAGCATCCTGTGTGCTTGGGGCTGTTCTGCCGCTTCCCTGGCCAGCTGGCACTGATGGGCGAGACGTGTCCCTGGGGCCCGCTGGCCCCCCCAGAGCTCTACCATGTCTTGCACGTGGCCAGGAGCCCGAGCCCGGAACAGCAGGAGACAGCGAATGGCTCTGCGTGCCCACGGCCCTCGTAGTGCATCCCCCACGGCAGGGTGGCACGGTACGGCCCCGCTCACGTCTCTGCAGCTCTCCACCTGGCGTCCCCTACGGCAGGGTGGCATGGTACGGCCCCCTCGCATCTCTGCAGCTCTCCGCCTGGCATCCCTGCGCTGCAGGGCGGGGCCAGCTCGGCGCTGGCTCCAGGAACGAGGCCCCGTGCAGCCCACAGCTCCAGCCACGGCTCGTCAGCCCCAGTTGGCACTGCAAGGCAACCCCACTGCTCCTTGCGCATTGCTGGGCCCTTCTGCCGCTGGGTGCTCGCCACCCACAGCGCTGCATCGGCTCTCACTCTGTCCCACAGCCGGCTGGGGGTGTGGCGGTTGACTCACAGAAATCCCCTTGGGCTTGTCCCCCCATGGCCTGATCAAGCCTCTGATGCCACCTTCCTGCCCTCTGGCCTCCCCAGCACCCTGTCCTGCTGGGCCAGCAGCCCTGGTCTCCCCCAGCCCAGGCGCAGAGTTGGGGGTCCGTCCCCCCCCCCCACAGAGCAACACAGACCCTGCCCCAGTTCAGCTCCAGAGGATCCAGCTATAACGGCTCAGCCAGGAAACCAACTGCGCAATGGGACCAAACCCCCAGTAAATCTGTCCTGCTCCGGGACAGTTGTACAGGGACAGACCTCATAAGGCCGGCCCCCTTCTCACTGGAGGCAGAGATGCACAGCGGTGCCTCCCCCAGGGAACGGTTATTGACACTGGGCCTGATAAGAAACCAAAGTGTGTTCCTGGGCACAGGCAGGGGGCGCTAAGTGGCTGCGAGTGCAGACAGACAGAGCAAAGTCAGTTACTAAACTAAAATGCACAAAACCACTTCGCTGCTTCCAATCCACTAAGAAACCTGTTACCTGCGAATTCCTGCCCTAAGCAGCTGTTCTTACCCCCGGACCAGCTGCATGGCAGAGTTGCTCCTTCCTCTGGCCTGGGTCTACAGCTTCTGCAAAGTCCTTTGTCTCCTCTTAGGGTGGGCCAGGCAGTTTCCAAAGGCAGCTGAAGACAAAGGACTTCTCATTGCTTACGTGGACTTTCCCCAGGGAGGCGATGTGTTGTAGTGGGCAGGCCATACCCTCTGGGCACCCGCTGGTGGCTGTGTGGGCTGGGGGTGACCCCTACTGGTTGGTACCTGTAGCACTGCCCAGCAGGACGGCTGCCTTAAGTCATGTAGGCAAAGACCCAACCTGTCTGGCCTGTTGAGGGCAGGCAGGGAACAAAGGAAGGGAGGTTTTGGGGGAAGGGGCGGTTGCTGGCTGGGAAACATGAAGGAAGCAGCCTTAGCTGAGGGCTGAGGGTCTAGTGATGACAATGGATCCCCTAATCCAAGGGGTCTGAGGCATCCCGGCCCTGACTCCTGTACTCACATCACGTCTGTGCTGGGCTGTATCCTGGAGGAGCAATAAACACCCCCTGTTCTACTGGCTGGCGGAGTCTGTTCTTGCTGCAGACAGGGTGTGGGATGGGGGGTACCTGACTCGTCGTCACAGTGGTGTCAGGGGTGGGATGCACTGCACCCCATGGATGGAGCTTCCAGCAGTGAGTGACAAGGAGCAGTAGAAGGAAGGGGCTTGCAAGAGCCAGACGTCCTGGAGACAGAGCGAAGCGATTCCTGGGAGTCATGGGCGCTGCAGCACTCGGTCGGTGAGTTTATACCTCGGGGCTCGGTGGGGAGATGGCCTACGCCTGACTCCTGAAGGCAGACCTTGTGGGGCTCTGCAGAGAGAGGGGCCTGCCCATGGGGGCAGCAACCAAGGCCCAGTTGATTGCCCAGCTGGAAGAGAATGAACCGTCCAGGGGCCTGGATCCTGTCCCAGTGGGAAGCAGGCAGACACCCCCTGGGAGCGTCTCAGGCTCTCAGACCAGACGGAGGGCTGGAGCCCACCAGAGAGACACGGTGCCCACCAGGCCATGCTATACCGGCAGCGGTTCGGCTAGGGCGGGGTTCAGCCTGGCAGAGCTAGGGCGGCTGGAGATCAAGCTGCGGCTAAAGGAGTTAGAGGACCATAGAGAGGAGCGCCAGGACCAAGAAAGGCAGCGGCAGCATGAGCTGGCCATGGCGGAGTGGAGAAGCCGAGGGGTCCCAGCTGCGGTGAGTGGGGAGGACCCCAGGAGGCCCAGGGCGGCCAGACATTTTGAGAAGCTCATGTTGGCCCAATGTAAGAACATGGACGGGTTCCTTAGCTCCTTTGAGTGGGCCTGTGAACTGCACCAGATCCCCTCAGTGGACCGGCTGCAAGAGCTCACCCCCTTGCTGGATCAGGAGGCAGCAGGGGTGCTCAACCAGCTGGAGAATTTGCAGCCGGGCGACTACGAACGGGTCAAAGAGGCTCTGCTGCATAAGTTCGGGCTGACCCCCGAGACGTACAGGAAGACGTTCCGGGGGGTGCAGAAGGAGCCAAGAGAGCCGTATGTATATATGGCCTCCTGCCTGGCACAGTACTGCCGCAAGTGGGTGTCCAGGGTTGGGGCCCAGACCACAGAGGACCTGCTTGAGCTGATGATGCTGGAACAGTTCTGTGAAGCGTGCACACCCAGCCTGAGGCTGTGGCTCAAGGACCGGAGGCCAGAGGACCCCCAGGAAGCCGGCAGGCTGGCGGATGAGTTCACAGAGAGCCGGTCCGGGTGTGAATGGGAATCCCGGAGAGAAAGGGAATCGCGCAGAGACTGGATCTCGGCTGAGCAACGGAGAGAGTCACCTACGAGGTGAGCCCAAGAGACAAGGACCAGCCGTCTGTGCCCCAGAGAACCAGCCAGGGCCTGGACAGAGCCGGCCCAAAGGGGCCCACAGGTCCTAACTTGCCATCGCTGTGGGCAAAGAGGCCACAAGAGGGCTCAGTGCCCCAGGCACCAGGACAGGTCCCAGGACCTGGGACTTTCCAAGGTTAACTGGCTGGGGCTGGGGGAAGGGCAGGCCGCCCCAGAGGCAGGGACTGGCAGGCAAACCTCAGCTCAAAGCGGGAGGAAGACAGCCCAGGCCAAGGCCTCCCAGAGACCTGACGCTCCAGAGGCAGATCTCTCCATGTACCGGGTGGGGGCAGCACAGCTCCTGCGGAGCGAGTGCCTCGTGGCCCTGCAGGTGGATGGCAGGGAGGTGATGGGCTACTGGGACACGGGGGCAGAGGTGATGCTGGCCCAGCCTGAGGTAGTGGCCCCAGACCTTATGGTGCCCAACACTCAACCGACCCTGAGGGGCATAGATGGGACCCCGTTGAAGGTGCCCGTAGGCCGGGTGCATCTGAAAAGGGGGGCCAAGGAGGGCCCCAAGGAAGTGGGGGTGCGCCGGCACTTGCCCACGAAGGTGCTGATGGGGGCGGGGAACCTAGAGGAGTGGCCAGATGGACCCTACAGGGCCCTGGTCACCACCCGCAGCCAGAGCCAGCGAGGGGCTGGCAACCCTGACCCAGGGGAGGGCTCCCTGCAGGGGGCTCAGGGCCCTACTCCAGCAGACATGGAGCCCGGCTGAGCTGGGACTCCGGACCCAGGTGGCAGGGGGGGGGGGCGGGAACAGGTCCCTGTCCTGCCCCAGCTGCTGAATTCCAGGCTGAGGTGCAGACAGATCCCTCCTTGGGGACCCTGAGGGACGGGCTGACCTGGGCGCAGCTCAGCCCCTGGGGGGCGATTGCCAGGAGACGTTCCTGTGGGAGCGGGGATTCCTGTACCGGGAATGGCTCCCCCCAGGGAAGGTGGGGGGATGGGGGCTCCAACGGCAGCTGGTAGTTCCCCCAAAGGTATCACCGCAAGCTGCTGTACCTGGCCCCTGACATCCCCTTCTTGGGACACCAGGGAATCCAGCGCACCCGGCTGAGGCTGCCGGGGATATTTGCAGCCGTGCAGCGGTACTGCCGGTCCTGCGACTCCTGCCAGAGGGTGGGGAAGGCCCACGATAGAGGAAAAGCTGCTTTGAGGCCCCTACCCCCTATAGAGGAGCCTTTCCAGAAGGTGGTGATGGATATAGGGGGACCTTTCAGCAGGCCAACTCAGATGGGGAAGAAATACATCCTGGTGGTGGTGGATTTCGCCACCCACTACCCCGAGGCCATGGCCCTACCCTCTATCAAGGCAGACAGGGTGGCAGATGCGCTGCTGGCCATTTTCAGTAGGGTGGGGTTCCCCCAGGAGGTCCTCACGGACCAGGGATCCAACTTCATGTCGGCCCCGCTCCAGTGCTTGTGGGAGAAGTGTGGGGTCCAGCACACCTGGGCCTCGGCGTATCACCCCCAGACCAACGGGGTGGTAGAGAGGTTCAATGGGACTCTGAAGCAGATGCTAAGGACCTTCATGCACCAGCACCCACAGGACTGGGACAAGTACCTACCCCACCTGCTGTTTGCATACAGGGGGGTGCCCCAGGAGTCCACGGGGTTCTCACCGTTCGAGCGGATGTACGGGAGGCAGGTGAGGGCCCCCCTGAACTTACTGAGAGAGGAGTGGGAGGGGAAGGCCTCTCTGGAGGGGGAGCCAGTCGTGGAATACGTCCTGGCTTTCCAGGAAAGACTTGCCGAGCTCATGGGCCCGGCCATAGAGAACCTGAGCAGGGCCCAGAGGAAGCAGAAGGTCTGGTACGACCGCAATGCACGGGCCCGCACCTACGCTACCGGGGACCAGGTGATGGTCCTAATTCCCGTGCAGAAGAACAAGCTGCAGGCAGCCTGGGACGGCCCCTACAAGGTTGTTAAGCAGCTGAACAAGGTGAACTATGTGGTGGAGCTGACGGGCCGGACGCGCGGCCAGCGGGTGTATCATGTTAACATGATGAAGCCGTACTGGGACAGGGAGAACTTGGTGCTGGCCGTGTGCAGGCCCTGGGAGGAGCAGGGGGAGGACCCCCTGGTCGGCCTGTTCCCTGGGATAGGAGCAGACTCTTCGCTGGAGTCAATTTCCCTCTCAGACCAGCTCACCCCGGCCCAGCAGGCCGAGATCCGAGAGGTGCTGCGCTCCCGCCAGCAGCTGTTCTCCGACAAGCCTGGTCTCACCAGCCTGGCTGTCCATCGGGTGGAGATGGGCACTCACCCCCCGGTGCGCTGCTCCCCATTCAGGGTCACAGGGGAAAACAGCCCAGGACCTGGAGAGAGAGGTCCGGGACATGTTGGCCCTGGGGGTGATCCAATTGTCCTCCAGCCCCTGGGCCTCTCCCGTGGTGCTGGTCCCCAAGAAGGACGGGTTGATCCGGTTCTGTGTGGACTATTGGAAGCTCAACGCCATCCCAGTGTCTGACGCCTACCCGATGCCTAGGCCTGACGAACTCCTGGACAAGCTGGGGGGAGCTCGCTACCTCACCACCCTCGACCTCACCAAGGGCTACTGGCAGGTTCCACTAGACCCTGAGGCCAGACTGAAATCGGCGTTTATCACCCCACTGGGGCTCTACAAGTTCCTGGTCCTGCCCTTCGGCCTCAAGGGGGCACCGGCCACCTTCCAGCATCTGGTGGGCCAGCTGCTGCGGGGAATGGAGGACTGTGCCCTGGCGTACATAGATGATATTTGTGTCTTTAGCCAGTCCTGGGAGGACCACGTGGCCCAGGTCAGCCAGGTACTGGACCGGCTGGGCTGACCGTAAAGGCTGGGAAGTGCAAGGTCAGGATGGCTGAGGTGTCCTACCTGGGCCATAAGGTGGGGAGCGGCTGCTTGAAGCCAGAGCCGGCCAAGGTGGAGGCCATCAGAGACTGGCCTGTACCCCAGACCAAGAAGCAGGTCCAGGCGTTCATTGGGATGGCGGGATACTACCGGAGGTTTGTGCCCAACTTCAGCTCCATCGCTGCCCCGATCACAGAGCTGTGCAGGAAGGGGAGGCCAGACAGGGTGGTCCGGACGGAGCAGTGCCAGAGGGCTCTTTGTGCACTGAAGGAAGCCCTGGTCAAGGCCCCAGTGCTGGTAAATCCAGACTTTGACAAGCCCTTTATCGTGTTTACCGACGCCTCAGACACCGGGCTGGGGGCGGTGCTGATGCAGGCGGATGAGAAGGGGGAGCGACACCCCATCATGTACCTGAGCAGGAAACTGCTGCCCCGGGAGCGGAGCTACGCGGCCGTAGAGAAGGACGCCTGGCGATGGGGTGGGCCCTGCAAAAGCTGCAGCCGTACCTGTCTGGCCGGCGTTTCACGGTGTAACCGACCACTGCCCCCGACCTGGCTGCACCAGATGAAGGGGACCAACGCCAAGCTGCTGAGATGGAGCCTGCTACTGCAGGACTATGACATGGAAGTGATCCACGTCAAGGGGAGCGCCAACATCCTCGCCGATGCGCTGTCCCATGCGGGGGGGGGGGGGCCCGAACCTCCCCAGGCCACAGGCAGAGTGACCCCGCTCAGTTCGCTCTCGGAGGGGGGAGAGCTGTGCTGTAGCGGGCAGGCCATACCCTCTGGGCATCCACTGGTGGCTGTGTGGGCTGGGGGTGACCCCTACTGGCCAGTACCTGTAGCACTGCCCAGCAGGACGCCTGCCTTAAGTCATGTAGGCAAAGACCCAACCTGTCTGGCCGGTGCGAGGGCAGGCAGGGAACAAAGGAAGGGAGGTTTCAGGGGAAGGGGCAGTTGCTGGCTGGAAAACATGAAGGAAGCAGCCTTAGCTGAGGGTCTAGTGATGACAATGGACCCCCTAACCCAAGGGGTCTGAGGCATCCTGGCCCTGACTCCTGTAGCCATGTCACGTCTGTGCTGGGCTGTATCCTGGAGAAGCAATAAACCCCCCTGTTCTACCGGCTGGCGGATTCTCATCTTGCTGCAGACGGGGTGCAGGGTCGGGGGGTACCCGCCACGCAGGAACCCTTTGCTCACATCCCCCATACCTGTGGAAACGTACCAGGTTGGAGATGGATCCCAGTACCAGGTGCCTGGGCACATGTCTTTCTAAGGCCAAGCACAGTTTGGGACACAGGACAAACGCGCCCATTCGCAGGCTGTTGAGTTGATCACCGAGCCATTAGGTTTCTGGAGCAGCAGTAAAGGCCCTTGTTAGCCCTGGGCACCTCAGACAGACCCCACTTTGCATGCAAGAGTGGTCCATGCACGAGGGGGGAGACCCATTCCGCAGATGGGACCCGCAAACCCGATCTGGTCCAGGGCCTGTTTTGCATAAAGCATCTCGGAGTCCTGCATGTTCCTGGTCTCAAGCCAGGTCTCCTGTGGGGTGGCGGGTGGGGTGGGGGCGCCTGGTGGCGGGTGGGGGGGTCCTGTGCCTGCAGTGCCGTTCAGAGGTGGCAGACAGCCAGGAGGGACGCATGGGTCTTGGGAAGTTGAAAATGGGTGAACGTGATAGGCTGGAGGTGATATTATGGGATGGAGAACACTGCACTATGGGAAGCTGAGCTCTTGCTGTGTGACTTGGTTCTGCCCCGCCATGCGTTACCAAAACCCGAACAGGGGCAGGGAGCTCCTGGGGATCCCGCCCTCTGGTGCACCTCCCCATGCATTGACACACACCCTCCTGGTGTGACGCACACGCACAACAGCATGCTGACTGCGGCAGCTGTGTGCTGGCCAGGGTGACTTGCATTGGCAACTCTAGCGCAGACATGGCCTTGGTGGCTGGGTGTAGGTGTGAGTGTTGTGGCTCTTGGGGGTCCCACTGGCTTCCTGGATCCCCATGCTAGGGGCTGCCCCATTTGTACCCAGGCAGGTGGGTGCCCCCTCGGGCCTCCTGCCTGGCCCTGCAGCAGCATGTTAGCCCTTCTGCACCCACTGGGCCGCATGGCCCTGCACGTCACTCACAGGAGTCTCCCGGCCCCGCCCCCTTCAGCTCCTCTGCACTGAGCACAAGGGCCTGGAGCCGTGGCGAGGGACAGCAATGGGTCCAGGCCCGGGCTGGGTCCCAGGAGAGGCAGCAGCCGCAGGGTGTCCTCCAGGCCCAGTTCCCCAGGTGATGGGCGGGTGGAGCTGAGCGAAAGACGCTGCAGCGAGGCCTCATGACAAGCAGCCTGGGACGGGGAACTGGCACCAGGTCCCACCGGCAGGCAAGGGGGGGACCCCAGGAGCCTGCGTAAGGAGGGGGTCCAGGCGCTTGCCCCTCCCTTGGGCCTGAAGAGACAGAGGAGCCCAGCCAGGTGGGCGGGCTTGGATGGGTTCAGCAGGGCCAGATCCCTGGGCTGAGGATGTTCTCTGGCGAGCGGTTAATTGACTAGGCAGGCTGGGGCTCTTGGGCAGCCGGGGTGGGGGGAGTCCCGCTGACTCAGGGCGGCAGGCGGGGGCAGCTTTGAAAAGTAGGAGAGTCCCCAGCAGCCGCTCTTGTGCGTTTCAAAGCGGACACACCGCACGGAGCCAGGGGTCGTGAGGAACCAGAGTCCCACCGCTGCCCCCGGGCTCCACGTGGCGCTGCCCCTTTGAAACGCCGCACGGACCCGGGCTCAGCGGGGGACTCCAGCTGCCCCCGGGCTCCACGTGGCGCTGCCCCTTTGAAACGCCGCACGGAGCCGGGCTCAGCGGGGGACTCCAGCTGCCCCCGGGCTCTGTGCAGCGCTGCCCCTTTGAAACGCCGCACGGAGCCGGGCTCAGCGGGGGACTCCAGCTGCCCCCGGGCTCCGCGTGGCGCTGCCCCTTTGAAACGCCGCACGGAGCCGGGCTCAGCGGGGGACTCCAGCTGCCCCCGGGCTCCACGTGGCGCTGCCCCTTTGAAACGCCGCACGGAGCCGGGCTCAGCGGGGGACTCCAGCTGCCCCCGGGCTCTGTGCAGCGCTGCCCCTTTGAAACGCCACACGGAGCCGGGCTCAGCGGGGGACTCCAGCTGCCCCCGGGCTCCGCGTGGCGCTGCCCCTTTGAAACGCCGCACGGAGCCGGGCTCAGCGGGGGACTCCAGCTGCCCCCGGGCTCCGCGTGGCGCTGCCCCTTTGAAACGCCGCACGGAGCCGGGCTCAGCGGGGGACTCCAGCTGCCCCGGGCTCTGTGCAGCGCTGCCCCTTTGAAACGCCCAGGCAGCAGTTCAAAGGGGCAGCCCCATACAGCTGAGCCGGGGATCAGCCCTGCGGCGCAGCCACTTTGAAGTCCCCCCTTCGCCCCTGTTGCTGCTCTGTCTGATGGGGCAGCGGGAAAGGGGGAGGCGACTAGTCCTTCACATCCTTACCCCGGACAGCTCCCACATAAGGAGCCAAGGCCTGGGCCTGGCTGCCTGGTGTTGTTGCAGAGGCCCATGGGACCCTGGGGGAGATGGCTCTGGGCAGAGCCAGCAGGTTCCTGGCCCTCCTTGTGTGCTGGCCCACGCAGGGGTCTCTCCCAGGGCCCGGGGCCATGAGACAGACGGACAGACAGGTAGACACAGGGACAGGCAGGCAACAGGGCCGGCCCAGGCTCAGCAGCTGCCAGGCTCTGTGGGGCCGTTTGACTGCATCCCAGAGAGGAGTCTGGGGTGGAGGGGCAGGTGCAGCCCAGCCGGGCAGGGAAGGGGATGCACAGAGGACAAGTGGAGGCTTAGGGTTAGGCCAGCCAGGCAAGAAAGGAGACAGACAACCAAAGAGCTGGGAGAGGGGATGAATGGACAAGACAGATGGACAGGCAGACAGCAAGGGAAGGGGACAGATGGACAGACAGCAGGGGGAGAGGACGGACGGATGGACAGCTGGGGAAGGGGATGGACACACCACAGGGGGAGGGGATGGAAGGGCGGACAGACAGACCACAAGGGAAGGGGACAGACAGACTGCAGGGGCAGGGGACAGATGGACAGACAGCCAGGGGAGGGAACGGACACACCGCAGGGGGATGGGACAGACGGGTGGACAGACTGACTGCAGGAGGGGACAGACAGACGGGGGAGGGGACGGATGCACAGACTGCAGAGGGAAGGGATGACCAGACAGATCACAGGGGGAGGGGACGGATGGACAGATAGACCTCAGGGGGAGGGGATGGAGGATGGACAGCCAGGGGAGGGGACGGACAGACTGACAGCAGGGGGAGAGAATGGATAGCCGGGGGAGGGGACAGACAGATGCAAGGGGAGGGAACAGATGGACAGATGGGCTGCCAGGGGCCAGGACAGATGGACAGCTGGACAGCAGGGGGAGGGGACAGACAGACAGACTGCAGGGGGAGGGGATGGGCGGGCAGACAGACGGACCACAGGGGAAGGGGATGGACAGACAGGGGACAGATGGACAGACCACAGGGGGAGGAGGGACGGATGGACAGACCGCAGGGGGAGGGGATGGACAGACAGACAGGGGACAGATGGACAGACCACAGGGAGAGGGGACGGATGGACAGATGGATGGATGGACCGCAGGAGGAGGGGGCAGACAGATGGAGGGGATGGACGGATGGACAGGGGACAGACAGACGGACCGCAGGGGAAGGGGACAGATGGACAGACGAAGGGACAGACGGACCACAGGGGGAGGGGACGGACAGACAGACAGACAGAGGGGACAGACGGACGGACCGCAGGGGGAGGGGGCGGACAGACGGAGGGGACGGACGGACAGCGGACGGACAGACGGACCGCACGGGGAGGGGACGGACGGACAGACGGAGGGGACAGACGGATGGACCGCAGGGGGAGGGGACGGACGGACAGGGGACGGACAGACGGACCGCAGGGGGAGGGGACGGATGGACAGGGGACAGACGGACGGACCGCAGGGGGAGGGGACGGACGGACAGGGGACAGACGGACGGACCGCAGGGGGAGGGGACGGACGGACGGAGGGACGGACGGACAGGGGACGGACAGACGGACCGCAGGGGGAGGGGACGGACGGACAGGGGACAGACGGACGGACCGCAGGGGGAGGGGACGGACGGACAGGGGACGGACAGACGGACCGCAGGGGGAGGGGACGGACGGACGGAGGGGACGGACGGACAGGGGACGGACAGACGGACCGCAGGGGGAGGGGACGGACGGACAGGGGACGGACAGACGGACCGCAGGGGGAGGGGACGGACGGACGGAGGGGACGGACAGACGGACCGCAGGGGGAGGGGACGGACGGACAGGGGACAGACGGACGGACCGCAGGGGGAGGGGACGGACGGACGGAGGGGACGGACGGACGGGGACGGACAGCCGGACCGCAGGGGGAGGGGACGGCGGACAGGGGACAGACGGCCGGACCGCAGGGGGAGGGGACGGACGGACAGGGGACGGACAGACGGACCGCAGGGGGAGGGGACGGACGGACGGAGGGGACGGCGGACAGGGGACGGACAGACGGACCGCAGGGGGAGGGGACGGACGGACAGGGGACGGACAGACGGACCGCAGGGGGAGGGGACGGACGGACGGAGGGGACGGACAGACGGACCGCAGGGGGAGGGGACGGACGGACAGGGGACGGACAGACGGACCGCAGGGGGAGGGGACGGACGGACGGAGGGGACGGACAGACGGACCGCAGGGGAGGGGAGCGCAGCGGAGGCGGGGCGGGGCCTGGGCGCATCCCGGTTCGCAGCCTCCCGCCCGGCTCCAGCAGCCGGCGCAGCCCGGGCACGGAGGCGGCAGCTGCCGGAGAGGCCGTGCCCGGCCCGGCGGAGGATGTGAGCGGAGCCGGGCCCGGGCCTGCCGCAGCCGGAGGTAGGGAGCGCGGGGCCGGGCGGCGCTGGACAGCTCCCCGCGCCGCAGCGCCGGGCCCGGGGCCCTGCTGAGCCCCCCCGATCAGCCCCTGCCTTGAAGGGACCAGAGCAGCCGGGTTGGGCGCCCGGCCGAGGGGAGGGCGCTGGGGGCGCAGCGGACCGCAGGGCGAGGGACGGGACGGACAGGGCGCTGGACGGCCGCAGGGCGAGGGCCGACGGATGAGGGGCGCAGACGGCGCTGGGGGCGCAGGGCAGGGCCGAGGGGAGGGCGCACGGGCAGCTGGCCGCGGGAGGGCGCGAGGGGACGGCGGACAGGGCGCAGGGCAGAGGACCGCAGGGGAGGGGAGCGGAGGGCGCTGGGCGGCCGCAGGGCAGGGACGCAGGGAGCGGGCGCAGGGCGCTGGGCGGCGCACCGGCGCAGGGCGAGGGGAGCCGGGGCAGGAGCGCGGGGGCGCAGGGCCGAGGGGGAGGGCGGCAGGGGCGCAGGGAGGGGCCGAGGGGGAGGGGGCAGGGCGCTGGGGGCGCAGGGCAGGGCCGAGGGAGGGCGCAGGGCACTGGGGGCGCAGAGCAGGGCGAGGGGGGGGGCAGGACGCTGGGGGCGCAGGACCGAGGGGGAGGGGGGCAGGGCGCAGGGTAGGGCCGAGGGGGAGGGGCAGGGCGCTGGGGGCGCAGGGCAGGGCGAGGGAGGGGCAGGGCCTGGGGGCAGCAGGGCTGAGGGTGGAGGGGCAGGGCGCTGGGGGTGCAGGGCCTGAG
The DNA here is from genome assembly GCA_032595735.1 of Pelochelys cantorii. Classification (NCBI taxonomy): domain Eukaryota; kingdom Metazoa; phylum Chordata; order Testudines; family Trionychidae; genus Pelochelys; species Pelochelys cantorii. Next base: position 47,426,839 of record CM064338.1, on the reverse strand, counting down.
GGGGAGGGGGCAGGGCGCTGGGGGCGCAGGGCAGGGCCGAGGGAGGGGCAGGGCGCTGGGGGCGCAGGGCGAGGGAGGGGGCAGGGCGCTGGGGGCGCAGGGCAGGGCCGAGGATGAGGGCGCAGGGCGCTGGGGGCGCAGGGCAGGGCCGAGGGGAAGGGGCAGGGCGCTGGGGGCGCAGGGCCGAGGGGGAGGGGCAGGGCGCTGGGGGCGCAGGGCCGAGGGGAGGGGGCAGGGCGCTGGGGGCGCAGGGCCGAGGGGGAGGGGGCAGGGCACAGGGTAGGGCCGAGGGGGAGGGGGCAGGGCGCTGGGGGCGCAGGGCAGGGCTGAGGGGAGGGTGCTGGGGGCACAGGGCTGAGGATGAGGGTGCAGGGCACTGGGGGTGCAGGGCTGAGGGGAAGGGGGCAGGGCGCTGGGGGCGCAGGGCAGGGCCGAGGATGAGGGTGCAGGGCGCTGGGGGCGCAGGGCTGAGGGGAAGGGGGCAGGGCGCTGGGGGCGCAGGGCAGGGCCGAGGGGAGGGTGCAGGGTGCTGGGGGCGCAGGGCAGGGCCGAGGGGGAAGGGGCAGGGCGCTGGGGGTGCAGGGCAGGGCCGAGGGGAGGGTGCAGGGTGCTGGGGGCGCAGGGCAGGGCCGAGGGGGAAGGGGCAGGGCGCTGGGGGCGCAGGGCAGGGCCGAGGGGAGGGCGCTGGGGGCGCAGGGCCGAGGATGAGGGTGTAGGGCGCTGGGGGCGCAGGGCCGAGAGGGAGGGGGCAGGGCACAGGGCAGGGCCGAGGGGGACCTGTAACCTCGTGGCTAGTGACAAAGAGGCTCTTTCTTTCACTTTGCCTGGTCCGGGTCCCCAACCCACCCAGCCTGTCAGCTGTTAACCCTGCCCCTCTCCCCTCCGGCAGGCCATCCCCGCCCCAGCCTCCGCCAGGCCTGGGCCCCTGCTGGCAGCGAGTGGCCAGGGAGACAGACGTGGCCATTTCACACAGGGGCCCTGCCCAGGCCAGCTCAGCTCAATGGCCTTGCAAAGACGCTGAGCAATGGCAGCAGGCCCCCTTGTCTGCTGGCTTCCGGACACGCCGCAGGCCGGGCTGCCCAGCCCTTCCTGCCAGGCCCTGCCAGCCATGCGGGGCGGCTTCCCGGCACTGCTTAGCCAGCCCGGCCCATGCCCGGCCCTGAGCGGCAGGGCTGTGTCCTCTCCACCCCAGCTCGCTCGCCGCTGGGCTGAGCCCTTCCACCCTCTGCCAGGCCCTTGCCATGCCCCCCAGTCTCCCTGTGCTCCACCCGCCCCGGGCCACGCCGAGCCCTGGCCCTCCTCGTGCCCAGAGAGCCTGCTCCTGGCTGGCCCCCGCACCCGCCCAGCCTCAGCAGCGGGTGCGGTGAGGACTGGCACAGGGGGCAGCGGTGGGGCTGTGTGCCCAGGCTGCGGTGTGTGACCAGCTGCTGCGAGGGAGCAAGCCGCATGCTCGGCGGGCCCCGGGCCCCGCTTTGGGGCTGTGAGCTGGGCCCCTCATGTGATGGGCATGGTGGGGAGCCCCCAGCGGGGGCAGCTGCCGCGCAGAGGGTTCCTGGGGCTTTCAGGCCCATCAGCCTAGCCCCTTCCCCGGTGCCCTCAGCATCTGCTGGCCCAATGCCTGGGGTGGGGGCTGGGAGCAGGTTCTTCCCGCTGGTTGGATTCTGCCTCGTTCCGGCCGCTGCCCCGTGCGGGGCTCCCGGAGCTGCCGGTGCCAGGCTGGGTGCAGGTGGCAGGGCAGGGGCACTCGCTGCTCCCTGTGCCTGGCCCGGTGGCCTGGCTGGGAGCTCTGTGGGCCGAGGCGGAGTGGGAGGCCAGCCCTGGGACTGGCTAGCCTGCCGCAGCCCTTCCAGCCACCCTGCCCCCAGCCCGGAGCTTTGCAGAGGGTCCCCCCCAAACTGCCCTAGGGCTCTTTCCCCTCCCCATGGAACTTGGGCTGCTTCCGGGCGCGACTCTGAATTTCGTTGGGGAGATGGTAAGAAGAGCAGGCTTGGGGGTGCAGTGGGGTGTTTGGGGGTGCAGTGAGGGGAGGCGCGTGGTGGTGCATTGAGGTGTTTGGGGTGCAGTGAGGGGAGGCGCATGGTGGTGCAGTGAGGGGAGGCGCATGGTGGGGCAGTGGGGTGTTTGGGGTGCAGTGAGGGGAGGCACGTGGGGGGTGCAGTGAGATGCTTGGGGGTGCAGTGAGGGGAGGCACGTGGGGGGGCAGTGAGGTGTTTGGGGTGCAGTGAGGGGAGGCGCATGGTGGGGCAGTGGGGTGTTTGGGGTGCAGTGAGGGGAGACGCGTGGTGGTGCAGTGAGATGCTTGGGGGTGCAGTGAGGGGAGGCGCATGGTGGGGCAGTGAGGTGTTTGGGGTGCAGTGAGGGGAGGCGCGTGGTGGTGCAGTGAGGTGTTTGGGGTGCAGTGAGGGGAGGCGCATGGTGGGGCAGTGAGGTGTTTGGGGTGCAGTGAGGGGAGACGCGTGGTGGTGCAGTGAGATGCTTGGGGGTGCAGTGAGGGGAGGCGCATGGTGGGGCAGTGAGGTGTTTGGGGTGCAGTGAGGGGAGGTGCATGGTGGTGCAGTGAGGGGAGGCGCGTGGTGGTGCAGTGAGGTGTTTGGGGTGCAGTGAGGGGAGGCGCATGGTGGGGCAGTGAGGTGTTTGGGGTGCAGTGAGGGGAGGCACGTGGTGGTGCATTGAGGTGTTTGGGGTGCAGTGAGGGGAGGTGCGTGGTGGGGCAGTGGGGTGTTTGGGGTGCAGTGAGGGGAGGTGCATGGTGGTGCAGTGAGGTGTTTGGGGTGCAGTGAGGGGAGGCGCGTGGTGGGGCAGTGAGGTGTTTGGGGTGCAGTGAGGGGAGGCGCGTGGTGGGGCAGTGAGGGGAGGCACGTGGGGGTGCAGTGAGGTGTTTGGGGTGCAGTGAGGGGAGGCGCATGGTGGTGCAGTGAGGTGTTTGAGGGTGCAGTGAGGGGCAGGGGGAGGAGTATGACGGGGGAGGGATGCAGTGTGGGTGGTGGCTGGGGAGCTCTCTCTTGCATGGGCAATGCCGTGTGCCCGGCCGGGGGTTGGGCAGGGCAGGGTGTAATTAATGCTCCGTCCCGTCCAGCCCCTCCTCCGGCCCTGGCCCAGGCTATAAATACGCCATCCTGGCTGGCGCGCAGGCGGGATTAGCTCACAGGGCAGCTGTGGGCTTGCTGCAGGCAGGCTTCCTGTGGGTGCCCGTGGCCCAAGCCCCAGGGCAGCATTGCTGCTATGGGGTGGGAGCGCCAGGCTTGCTGGGCCCCACAGGCCTGCCCCACAACCCTGCTGAGTCTGAGCAGCGCTGGCATGGGCTGCACAGGGCACAGCCCCTGGGCCTGCCAAGGTGCAGAGCTGGGGGGAGCCTGGCCAGGGCCTCAGAGCGGGGGCCGGGCGTGGGGTTGTGACCGGTTAACCGGTAACGCGACTTAGCTCTGTCCGTACCGGGGGACGCTCACCAGTTCTGGTTAACTGGTGGGAGCAAGAGCAGCTCCCCGCCCGCCCCCTTTAATTGGTTAACCAATTCAATGGGATTTTCCATCCCTAGCTGGGGGGAGGGGCAGAGCCGCAGACCTGGGGGGGCGGGGGCTAGGGGTGGGGTGGCCCAGACAGGACTGCTGGAGGCAGCTGCAGAATAGCAGTTGTTGGGGCATTGCAGGGAAGCTAAATGAATTCTTTGCTTCAGTCTCCACAGCTGACGACATGAGGGAGATTCCCAAACCTGAGCCATTCTTTGTAGGTGACAAATCTGAGGAATTGTCCCAGACTGAGGTGTCATTAGAGGAGGTTTTGGAACAAACTGATAAACGTAACAGTAACAAGTCACCGGGCCCAGATGCATTCACCCAAGAGTTCTGAAAGAATCCAAAGGGAAATTGCAGAATTATTAACTGTGGTTTGTAACCTGTCCTTTAAATCAGCTTCCGTACCTAATGACTGGAAGGTAGCTAACGTGACGCCAATATTTAAAAAGGGCTCCAGAGGTGACCCTGGCAATCACAGACCGGTAAGTCTAACGTCAGTCCCAGGCAAATTAGTTGAAACCATAGTAAAGAATAAAATTGTCAGACACATGGACAAACATATTTGTTGGGGGAAGTCAACATGGTTTCTGTAAAGGGAAATGATGCCTTACTAATCTGCTAGAGTTCTTTGAGGGGGTCACCCAGCATGTGGACAAGGGGGATCCAGTGGATGCAGTGCACTTAGATTTCCAGAAAGCCTTTGACAAGATGTCAAGAAGGGTGGGGGAGCCACCGGGCCCGTCCATCAGGGAGCCCAGAAGTGTTCTTGATTCCCAGGGACACAGCGTAGGTCAGACTTGTTTCAGGGAACAGGCGCAGTCAGTACAGTCCTCCCCTGCCGAGAGTCACTCACACACCTAGCAACCGGTCCCACCCTGCAGGCAGCCCCACCCCCTCCAGTGTCCAGCTTCCCGGGCAAAAAGGTGTCACCTGGCTACATCTCCCACCCAGGCTCAGGTTACAGGACAGCCTGAGCCATTGTTGTACATGTGCTAAGATGGGACAGCCTCCCTCAGTGAGAGTCACACCCAACATTCCCATGCCCCGCCGGACACCTGTGCAGTGCCCAGGGAAACTGAGGTACACACACACACAGTTACTACAGAGCAGCACATAACAGTAGGAATCATATACACCGTGACAAAGTGAACAGAGTGAATACCATCCCCACTATGTCACACAAGGTCCCTCACCAAAGGTTCTTAAGCAAAGGAAGCTGTCATGGGAGAAGAGGGAAGGTCCTCTCATGGACTGAGAACTGGTTAAAAGCCAGGAGACAAAGGGTAGGAATAACTGGTCAGTTTTCCAGGTGGAGAGAGGTAACTAGTGGGGTCCCCCCAGGGTCTGTCCTGGGACCCATTCTACTCAACTTGTTTAGAAATGACCTAGAGAAAGGGGTAAGCAGTGAGGTGGCAAAACTTGCAGATGATCCCAAACTGCTCAAGACAGTTGAGACCAAAGCAGCCTGTGAAGAGCTTCAAAAAGATCTCACCAAACTAAGCGAGTGGGCAATGAAATGGCAGATGAAATGTAATGTGGATAAATGTAAAGTAATGCCCATTGGGAAAAATAACCCCAACTATCCCTACAATATGATGAGGACTGATTTGGCTACAACTACTCAAGAGAGAGACCTTGGAGTTACTGTAGAGTGTAGATGGTTCTCTGCAAACATCCACTCCGTGTGCAGCAGCAGTCAAAAAGCAAACAGGATGTTAGGAATCATTAAAAAGGGAGAGAGAATAAGACGGAGAATATCTTATTGCTTCTATATAAATCCGTGGGACACCCACATCTTGAATACTGTGTACAGATGTGGTCACCTCATCTCAAAAAAGCTACATTGGCATTGGAAAAGTTTCAGAAAAGGGCCACACAGGTGATGGGGGGTTTGGAATGGGTCCTGTATGAAGAGAGGTTAAAAAGACGGGGACTTTTAGCTTCAAAAAGAGGAGACTTAGGGCGCCTACACAGCAGAGCTAAAGCTGAAATAAGCGACGCAACTTAAGCTACGTCAATTGCATAGCTTAAGTCAAAATAGCGGATTTTGGCTTTTGACGCTGTGTACTCCACAGGACGTCCGAGGCAGAGCACTCCTCCCCCGACTTCCCTCGTACAGTGACGGTCACAGGAGTCAGAGCGAGCAGTCCTCCAGCTCGCCTGTATTTTGACATTATGTCGAAATAACGGCTTGTAATGTAGACATGGACTATGTCATTTCAGAATAACACTTCTGTGTAGACGTACCCTAAGGGGGGATCTGATTGAGGTCTATACAGTCATGAGTGGTGTGGAGAAAGTGACTAAGGAAAAGTGATTTACCTATTCCCATAACATAAGAGCTAGGGGCTACCAAATGAAACTAATAGGTTCCAGGCTGAAAAGGAAGCATTTTTCACACAGCAGCCTGTGGAACTCCCTGCCAGAGGATGCTGTGAAGACCAGGACTGTAACAGGGTTCAGAAAGAACGAGCTAGATCATGGAGCTTAGGTCCATCAGTGGTTACTAGCCAGAGTAGGCAGGAATGGTGTCCCCCTAGCTCCTGTGTGTCAGCGTCTGGGAATGGGCGATGGGAGGGATCACTGGATGAGTCCCTGTTCTGTCCCCTCCCTCTGGGGCGCCTGGCACTGGCCACTGTGGGCCGACAGGACCCTGGGCTGGATGGGCCTTTGGCCTGACCCAGCCTGGCCGCTCTGTTGTTCTAACATGCCCCACCAACAGAAACACGACCCCCGCTGGGGCACTCTGCCAATCGGCTGGGTGGCACCTGAATCTTTCCTGAGTGGCCACCCAAGCACCCAGCTTACAGGGGAATGCAGCCAGTCAGGGGGGCTGGAGTAGATCGGGGAGGGGCCCATCGGGGGCTGGCCGAGGCGGGGGAGGGGCCTGTCAGGGAGCTGGCCGAGGAGGAAGAGGGGCTCACTGGAGGGGGCTGGCCGAGGCAGGGGAGGGGCCCACCGGGGGGCTGGCTGAGGTGGGGGAGGCGCCCGCCAGGGGGCTGGCCGAGGCGGGGGAGAGGCCCGCCGGGGGGCTGGCCGAGGCGGAAGAGGGGGGCTCATCGGGGGGGGCTGGCCGAGGTGGGGGAGGCGCCCGCCAGGGGGCTGGCCGAGGCGGGGGAGAGGCCCGCCGGGGGCCTGGCCGAGGCGGAAGAGGGGGGCTCACCGGGGGGGCTGGCCGAGGCGGGGGAGGGCCATGACCTGGCTCAGGCTGGCTCGGTGGCAGGTGTCCCCCCGGGATGAAGCTGAAGAAGCAGGTGACGGTGTGCGGAGCTGCCATCTTCTGCGTGGCCGTCTTCTCCCTCTACCTGATGCTGGATCGAGTGCAGCACGACCCTGCCCGGCACCAGAGCGGGGGCAATTTCCCACGGGTGAGTGGCCCTGGCTCTGCCGCCTCCCCCCGGACCCCTCGCTGGCAGCTCCCGGGGGCCGGGCGTCGGCACTGCCTGGGGCCCAGAGACATTGTGGGGCTGTGCCCTGGGCACGAGCAAGGCCACCCAGCACCCGCCATTGACATGCAGCCACCTCTGGGGTGGGATGTGGCAGCGGGGCACAGCTGGGCGGTCTGCGCGGGGAGTGCGGCAGGCGCCCCTCTGGGGAGTGCAGGACACACAGGGAGCGGCGGCCGCCTGCCCGGACTCACTGAACATGCTTAGTGGGGTTGCACCTCTGCACCCAGCGCCCCCCGAGTGCTGGGAGAGCCCCCTACCCCGCCCGCAGCACAGCGCCCCTAGTGCCCCCGGCTGGGGCACCCCCCTGCTCTCACCAGGGCTGGGGGCGGGGAGGGGCAGGCTGGGCGCGGGGAGGGGCAAGCTGGGCCCCCTCTCACCGGGGCTGGGGGCGGGGAGGGACAGGCTGAGGGCGGGGAGGGGCAAGCTGGGCCCCCTCTCACCGGGGCTGGGGGCGGGGAGGGGCAGGCTGAGGGCGGGGGAGGGGCAGGCTGGGCCCCCTCTCACCGGGGCTGAGGGCGGGGAGGGGCAAGCTGGGCCCCCTCTCACCGGGGCTGGGGCCCGCAGAGCCAGATCTCGGTGCTGCAGAACCGCATTGACCAGCTGGAGCAGCTGCTGGAGGAGAACCACGAGATCATCAGCCACATCAAGGACTCGGTGCTGGAGCTGACGGCGCACGCGGGGGGGCAGCCGGTGCTGCTGCCCTTCCACACGCCCAACGGGTCCTGGGTGCTGCCCCCCGAGAGCCGGCCCCGCGTCCTCTCCATCGCCCCGCAGGACTGCCAGTTCGCACTGGGCGGCCGGGGCCAGACTCCGGACCTGCAGGTGCCTGAGGCCGGGGCCCCAGGTGGAAGAGGGGCTGCCTGGGGGGGCCCAGCATATTGGGGCCCACACACTGTCCTGTCCAAGGGCTGGGGCAGGGGCAGCTCTCTTGGTGCAGCCTCTCCCCGCAGGGGCTGGGCTGGAGGGGCCAAGGCTGGAGCCTGGGGGTTGAGGCCGGTGTCCGGGGGTGGGGGCCGGTGTCTGGGGGCGGGGGCCGGTGTCCGGGGTGGGGGCCGGTGTCCGGGGGCGGGGGCGGGTGTCCGGGGGTGGGGGTGGGGGCCGGTGTCCGGGGGTGGGGGTGGAGGCAGGCCGGCTGTCCTGCTGAGTGAGATCTCTGCCGAGCAGATGCTGGCCGTGGCGGCGGCGCTGCCCTTCGATAACCAGGACGGCGGCGTGTGGAAGCAGGGCTTTGACATCACCTACGAGCCCCACGAGTGGGACACGGAGCCCCTGCAGGTGTTTGTGGTGCCACACTCCCATAACGACCCAGGTGAGGGGCCCATGGAGCCTGGCTGGGGCTGAAGGAACCCCTGGCAACGGTGCCCCCAGATCCCATGGAGGGAGGGTTCTGGGCGGGGCCCTCGGCTCACAAACAGACCAGGAACATGCAGCAGCCCCGGCTGGGCTACAAGGCAGGTGCAGAACTGGCCAGTGACTGTTCCCAGGGCAGAGTTCCCAGCGACTCCCAGCCGTGCTGGAGGCCAGGACAAGTGGGGCTCTGTTTGGGGCTGGTTCCGGTCAGTGTCTTCACCAGCGGGCTAGGCAGCGGCGCGGGGCGCTCCTAACGCTTGCGGCTGGTACCGAGCCCGGCCAGGCAGCGCGCGGGGCGCTCCTAACACTTGCGGCTGGTACCGAGCCCGGCCAGGCAGCGCGCGGGGCGCTCCTAACGCTGGCGTCTGGTACCGAGCCTGGCCAGGCAGCGCGCGGGGCGCTCCTAACGCTGGCGGCTGGTACCGAGCCCGGCCAGGCAGCGCGCGGGGCGCTCCTAACGCTTGCAGCAGGTACCGAGCCTGGAAAGGCAGTGGCGCAGGGCGCTCCTAACGCTTGCGTCTGGTACCGAGCCCGGCCAGGCAGCGGCGCGGGGCGCTCCTAACGCTTGCGTCTGGTACCGAGCCCGGACAGGCAGCGGCGCGGGGCGCTCCTAACGCTTGCAGCAGGTACCGAGCCTGGACAGGCAGCGGCGCTGGGCGCTCCTAACGCTTGCGTCTGGTACCGAGCCCGGCCAGGCAGCGCACGGGGCGCTCCTAACGCTTGCGTCTGGTACCGAGCCCGGAAAGGCAGCGGCGCGGGGCGCTCCTAACGCTTGCGTCTGGTACCGAGCCCGGCCAGGCAGCGCGCGGGGCGCTCCTAACGCTTGCGGCTGGTACCGAGCCCGGCCAGGCAGTGGCGCGGGGCGCTCCTAACGCTTGCGGCTGGTACCGAGCCCGGCCAGGCAGTGGCGCGGGGCGCTCCTAACGCTTGCGGCTGGTACCGAGCCCGGCCAGGCAGTGGCGCGGGGCGCTCCTAACGCTTGCGGCTGGTACCGAGCCCGGCCAGGCAGTGGCGCGGGGCGCTCCTAACGCTTGCGGCTGGTACCGAGCCCGGCCAGGCAGCGCGCGGGGCGCTCCTAACGCTTGCGGCTGGTACCGAGCCCGGCCAGGCAGCGCGCGGGGCGCTCCTAACGCTTGCGGCTGGTACCGAGCCCGGCCAGGCAGCGCGCGGGGCGCTCCTAACGCTTGCGGCTGGTACCGAGCCCGGCCCGGCAGCGCGCGGGGCGCTCCTAACGCTTGCGGCTGGTACCGAGCCCGGCCAGGCAGCGCGCGGGGCGCTCCTAACGCTTGCGGCTGGTACCGAGCCCGGCCAGACAGCGGCGCGGGGCGCTCCTAACGCTTGCGGCTGGTACCGAGCCCGGCCAGGCAGCGCGCGGGGCGCTCCTAACGCTTGCGGCTGGTACCGAGCCCGGCCAGGCAGCGGCGTGGGGCGCTCCTAACGCTTGTGGCTGGTTCCGAGCCCGGCCAGGCAGCGCGCGGGGCGCTCCTAACGCTTGCGGCTGGTACCGAGCCCGGCCAGGCAGCGCGCGGGGCGCTCCTAACGCTTGCGGCTGGTACCGAGCCCGGCCAGGCAGCGGCGCGGGGCGCTCCTAACGCTTGCGGCTGGTACCGAGCCCGGCCAGGCAGCGCGCGGGGCGCTCCTAACGCTTGCGGCTGGTACCGAGCCCGGCCAGGCAGCGGCGCGGGGCGCTCCTAACGCTTGCGGCTGGTACCGAGCCCAGCCAGGTTGCCAGGAGGGCCGGCTGAGAGCTCACCCAGGACAAGGGCTCTGAGGTAAATAGGATGCAGGGCCATAAGGCCAAATGCACAGTGCTGCGCTTGGGCCAAGCCGCACCACGGCGGGAGGCAGCTTAAGGGACACGGTGCCAGCTGGAGCAGACGTACCTCACGCTGAACTCGGGCGCCATTCCCACAGTTGCCATGTTGAGCAGGAGAAGGCCAAGCACCACAGTCGCGGTCTTGGCATGGCCGCAGGAGTGGCCCTCGGGCCCCCGTACAGAATCGAAGAGACTGCAGGGGAGCCTCGGGGGAGCCATGTTGGTCTGGAGCTTAAAGCAATGTGAAGAACGAGAGTCCTCTAGCACCTTAGAGACTGACGACATGCAGAGACGGTCACGGGAGCTTTCCTGGGCAAGCCCACTTCCTGGGGGGAGGAGCAGGAGCACAGAGAGGTTCAGAAACCCTCACGTAGAGCTGAAAGGAGGAGAGAAGAGGAGGGAGGAGAAAACAACTGCCAGCTACGCCCAGCTGGCTGCTGTCTTTGGCCAGTCCCTGCGTGGGGGTGTCAGATCTGCCTAGGAAGGCCAGCCTGCAGCTTCCAGACCGGGGGCAGCTCACAGGAGTTTCGAGAGGGAGAGGGAGCAGGGGAGGGACACTCGCCATTCTTTAAAACTTTTACACTCCACTAAAACCAAAACGGCCTGATTGAAATAAACCCCTCTCAATAGCCTAGGTAGCTGTAGGAGAGAGTGCAGGCAGAAGCCCAGCAGCAGAGTGGGGCTATCCTGTTCGTTGCACTCAGTGTAGCATGTGTGATTACCTGCCCTGTGGGCGGGTGGCATCTGTGTGCTGGTGGCGTCCTGTGGGCAGGTGGTGTCCTGGCCCTCAGACCGCATACGGGCTTTGGAGACCAGGCTGGCTGAAGTGGAGGAGCTAAGGGAGGCCGAGAGGCACATAGCTGAGGCTTTCCGGGACACTGTAGAACTGTCCCCCCTCGGGTCAGACAGCCCCTGTGCTGTTGAGGAGGGTGAAAGGCTCGGGAAAGGAGAATAGTCAGCTGGAGCAGAGGGAAATGATCCCATAGTTGGGACCCTCCTTCCCGTGGATGTTTTGTATCCTCTCGCACTGACGAGACCTCTCTGGGGGAGGGAACTCCAGTCGTTAGGGAAAGGCAGGTGTTAGTAATGGGGGATTCGATCATTAGAAGCATAGAGAGCTGGGTTTGTGATGACCGGGAGAACGGCGTGGTGACTTGCCTGTCTAGTATGAAGGTTGCGATCTCTCAAGACATCCAGATAGACTTATGTGTAGTGCTGGGGAGGAGCTGGTGGTCATGGTACATGTAGGTACCAATGACATAGGGAAGGGTCGCAGAGAGGTTCTGGAGGCCAAATTTAGGCTGCTAGGAAAGAGATTGAAATCCAGGATCTCTATGATAGTGATCTCAGAAATGCTTCCAGTTCCACACGCAGGGCCAGGTAGCCAGGCAGAGCTTCAGAGTCTCAATGCGAGGATGAGATGATGGTGTAGAGAGGAGGGGTTTAGATTTATTAAAAACTGGGGAAACTTTTGGGATGGGGGAGCCTATACAGGAAGGACGGGCTCCACGTAAAGCAAAATGGAACGAGACTACTGGCACTTCACATTAAAAAGGTTGTAAAGCAGTTTTTAAACTAAGGGCTGGGGGAAAGCCGATGGGTGCGGAGAGCACATGGATCGGACAGAGACATCTCTTAGGGGAGGGTCTATTAATAGAGACGCTCTATGTTCTATCAGGAGGAGAGGATGGAAGTATGGGTCAGATCAGATGAGACAATCAAATGAAAAAAAGTCTAATGCATTAAGAAATGTCAGACAAATAAATAGTGACAAATTATTAAAGTGCTTATACACAAATGCTAGAAGTCTAAATAATAAGATGGGTGAACTAGAGTGCCTCCTGTTAAAGGAGGATATTGATATAATAGGCATCACGGAAACTTGGTGGAATGAGGACAATCAATGGGACACCAGCGTACAAAATATATCGGAAGGACAGAGCAGGTCATGCTGGTGGGGGAATAGCACTATATGTGAAAGAAAATGTAGAATCAAATGAAATAAAAATCTTAAATGACCCTAAATGTTCCATAGAATCTCTACGGATAGTAATTCCATGCTCCAATAATAAGAATATAGCAGTAGGGATATATTATCGACCACCTGATCGGGACAGTGATAGTGACTATGAAATGCTAGGGGAGATTAGAGAGGCTATCAAAATTAAAAACTCCATAATAGTGGGGGATTTCAACTATTCCCATATTGACTGGGTACACATACCTTACATGACTGCTTCTTGGAGCAGCTGGTTCTGGAACCCACAAGGAGAGAGGCAATTCTTGATTTAGTCCTAACAGGAGCGCAGGATCTGGTTCAAGAGGTAAATATAACTGGACCGCTTGGAAATAGTGACCATAATGTAATAAAATTTAACATCCCTGTGGTAGGAAAAATACGTCAGCAGTCCAACACTGTGGCATTGAATTTCAGAAAGGGGAACTACACAAAAATGAGTAAGATAGATAAACAGAAATTAAAAGGTACAGTGACAAAAGTAAAATCTCTGCACGCTGCATGGAAGCTTTTTAAAGACACCGTAATAGAGGCCCAACTTAAATGTATACCTCAAATTAAAAAACACAGTAAGAGAACCAAAAAAGTGCCCCCATGGCTTAACAACCAAGTGTGATGGCGTGTCGGGGACCCCCTGATTCTGCACCCCCGTAGCAGTGAGAACAGACTCCGCCAGTGTGACAGCATAGTCGGGGTTCCCCTGATCCCCTCGGAGTAGCGGGTGGGGAAATCCACCACCACCAGGATGTATTTCTTCCCTGTCCGGGTCACTCTGCTGAAGGGTCCCACTATATCCATCGCCACCTTCTGGAAAGGTTCCTCTATAGGGGGTAGGGGCCTCAACGCAGCTTTCCTCCTATCTTGGGCCTTCCCCACCCTCTGGCAGGAGTCGCAGGACCAGCAGTACCGCTGCACGGCCGCAAATATCCCTGGCCAGTAGAAGTTTTGAAGCAGCCTTAGCCGCATGCACCGGATCCCCTGGTGTCCCGAGACGGGGATGTCATGGACCAGGTGCAGCAGCTTGCGCCAATACTTTTGGGGAACCACCAGCTGCCGCTGGAGCCCCCATGCGCCCACCTTCCCTGGGGGGAGCCATTCCCGGTACAAGGTCCTCCCCATTCACCACAGCCAGGGCCCCTCGGCTTCTCTGCTCCGCTCTGCCATGGTCAGCTCATGCTGTCGCTGCTTCTCTCGATCCTGGCGCTCCTCTCTACGGTCCTCTAACTCCTTTAGCTGCAGCTCGATCTCCAGCTGCCGCAGCTGTGCTGAGCTGGACCCCGCCCGGGAACCGCTGCTGGCAGGGCTTGGTCTGGTGGGCACCACGTCTCTCTGGCAGGCTCCAGCTCTCCCTCCGATCTGAGAGCCTGAGATGCTCCCTAGGGGTGTCTGGCTGCTCCCTGCTGGGGCAGGATCCAGGCCCCTGGATGAGTCATTCTCTTCCAGCCGGGCAATCAACTGGGCCTTGGTTGCTTTCCACACAGGCAGGCCCCTCTCTCTGCACAGCCCCACCAGCTCTGCCTCCAGGAGTTGGGCGTAGGCCATCGCCCCACCAGTCCCCATGGTGCAGACTCACTGGTCTAGTGCTGTAGCACCCTACGATTCCCAAGAACCGCTTCGCTCTGTCTCCAGCACGCCTGGCTCTAAGCCCCTTCCTTCTACTGCGCCTTGTCACTCGCTGCTGGACGCTCCATCCACGGGGTGCAGTGCATCCCACCCCTGACACCACTGTGATGCCAAGTCGGGGTTCCCCCAATCCTGCAGCCCCGTAGCAGCAAGAACAGACTCCGCCAGCAGTAGACTAGGGAGGGTTTATTGCTCCTCCAGCATACAGCCCAGCACAGACGTGGTGTGTTTACCAGATTCGGGGCCAGGGTGTTTCAGACCCCTTGGGTTAGGGGTCTATTTCCCTAGCCCTCAGCCCCAGTAACCTCAGTCTCTCTCCCTCATGGTTCCAGCCCCAGACTCCCTCCCCCCAGCGCATATTCCCTGTGTCCCCTCTCTTCCCTTAACCAGGAGACGGGTTTGGCCACTGTCCTGAGGCCCCTCTTGCTGGGCCGTGCTACAGACACCCGCCCGTGGGGTCCCCCACCGCCCAAGCACCGCAACCAGCAAGGTGCTGACACTACATCACAGCCAGTAGAATGGGGGGGTTTATTGCTTTTCCAGGATATAGCCCAGCACAGACGTGGTGTGGTTACAGGAGTCAGGGCCAGGATGCCTCAGACCCCTTGGGGTAGGGGGTCCATCGCCCCCTCAACCTTCAGCACTCAGCTTAGTCTGTTCCCTTCATGTTTCCCAGCCAGAAACTGCCTCGCTCCCAGGCCCTGCCCCCCAGCCAGGTGTTCGTCTCTGCCTCCCTCCCTCTATCTCTCCCTCTGGGAAGAGCCTTGTTATCTGCTCAGGCTGGGCCTAGGTGTCTGGGCCAATACACATGTGGGCGAGTCAGTGGGAATCACACAGCCCAGCGCAGGGGAACCCCGCGTTACAGAGCAGACAGCCCCCCACTACGCCACACCATGTGAAAGAAGCAGTGACCAATAAAAAGGCATCTTTTAAAAAGTGGAAGTCAAATCCTAATGAAGAAAATAGAAAGGAGCATAAACTCTGTCAAATTAAGTGTAAAAATCATATATATAGTAGCCCAATGTCTGAGAGTCTGAAATGCTGGCTGTTCCCTCTGGGCGGCCCGTGCTGCATGGGGAGTGCAGGGCCCAAATGGCTGCTTGCTCCGCTTGCTCCTGCGTGGCGGCCCGGCTGAGCAGTGCAGAAGTCAGCCGAGTGCCATGGCGGGAGGCGAAGGGGGGCGGGGCGGTGACGTGTGGCGTGACAGCGGCTACAGGCCCTGCCCCCTGGCCATAAATGTCACCGCCCCGCCACCCTTCGCCTCCTGCCGTGGCACTCGGCTGACTTCTGCGCCACTCAGCCGGGCCACCACGTGGGAGCAAGTGGCGCAAGCGACTGTTTGGGCTCCACGGTCCCCCGAGTCAGAGGCAGGAGGGGGAGGAGAAGAGAAAGAGAGAGACAGAGAGAGAGGCAGGAGTCGGAGGAGAGCTGAGAGAGAGGGGGGGGGAGGCAGTAGGAAGAGAGAGAGAGAGAGACAGAGCGAGAGACCGGAGGCTCAGAAGAGAAGACCGACGTGGAGGACAGACCTGAAAATCCCATCTTATGATGGGCTAATTGGTTAGTATAATAAGAAAAGCCAAAAAGGAGTTTGAAGAGCAGCGAGCCAAAACCTCAAAGAGTAACAGCAAAATGTTTTTAAGTACATCAGAAGCAGGAAGCCGGCTAAACAACCAGTGGGGCCCTTGGACGATCAAGATGCTAAAGGAGCCCTCAAAGATGATAAAGTCATTGCAGGGAAGCTAAATGAATTCTTTGCTTCAGTCTTCACGGCTGAGGATATTGGGGAGATTCCCAAACCTGAGCCATTCTTTGTAAGTGACAAATCTGAGGAATTGTCCCAGACTGAGGTGTCATTAGAGGAGGTTCTGGAACAAACTGATAAACGTAACAGTAACAAGTCACCGGGCCCAGATGCATTCACCCAAGAGTTCTGAAAGAACTCAAATGGGCAATTGCAGAACTATTAACTGGTTTGTAACCGATCCTTTCAATCAGCTTCTGTACCTAACGACTGGAAGATCGCTAACGTGACGCCAATATTTAAAAAGAGCTCTAGAGGTGATCCCGGCAATCACAGACCGATAAGTCTAACGTCAGTACTGAGCAAATTAATTGAAACAATAGTAAAGAATAAAATTGTCAGAAAAATAGATGAAATTTGTTGAGGGAAAGTCCACATGGTTTCTGTAAAGGGAAATGATTCCTTACTAATCTATTAGAGTTCTTTGAGGGGGTCAACAAACATGTGGACAAGGGGGATCCAGTGGATTTAGTGGACTTAGATTTCCAGAAAGCCTTTGACAAGGTCCCTCACCAAAGGCTCTTAAGTAAAGTAAGTTATCATGGGATAAGAGGGAAGGTCCTTTCACGGACTGATAACTGGTTAAAAGACAGGAGACAAAGGGTAGCAATAAATGGTCAGTTTTCAGAATGGAGAGGGTAACTAGTGGGGTCCCCCAAGGGACCCATCCTACTCAACTTATTTAGAAATGACCTAGAGAAAGGGGTAAACAGTGAGGTGGCTAAATTTGCAGATGATCCCAAACTGCTCAAGATAGTTAAGACCAAAGCAGACTGTGAAGAGCTTCAAAAAGATCTCACCAAACTAAGCGAGTGGGCAATGAAATGGCAGATGAAATGTAATGTGGATAAATGTAAAGTAATGCTTATTGGAAAACATAATCCCAACTATTTGTATAACATGATGGGGACTGAGTTAGCTACAACTACTCAAGAGAGAGATCTTGGAGTCACTGTGGATAGTTCTCTGAAAACATCCTCTCCGTGTGCAGCGGCCGTCAAAAAAGCAAACAGAAAGTTAGGAATCATTAAAAAGGGGATAGAGAATAAAACAGAGAATATCGTATTGCCTCTGTATAAATCCATGGGACACCCACAGCTTGAATACTGCGTACAGATGTGGTCACCTCATCTCAAAAGAGATATCTTGGCTTTGCAAAAGGTTCAGAAAAGGGCAACAAAAATGATGAGGGGTTTGGAACGGGTCCCATATGAAGAGAGATTAAAAAGACTTGGACTTTTCCGCTTAGAAAAGAGGAGACTGGGGGGGGGGGGGGAAATCTGATCGAGGTCTATAAAAACATGACTGGTATGGAAAAAGTGAATAAGGAAAAATTATGTACATATTCCCACAATATAAGAACTAGGGGTCACCAAATTAAATAAATAGGCAGTAGGTTTAAAACAAACAAAAAAGGAAGTTTTTCTTCACTCAGCGCACAGTCAACCTGTGGAACTCCTTGCCACAGGATGTGGTGAAGGCTAGGACTTTAACAGGGTACCAAAAAGAGCTAGATAGATGCATGGAGGTTAGGTCCATCAATGGCTACTAGCCAGGCTGGGTAGGGATGGTGTCCCTGGCCTCTGTTTCTCTGGAGGCGGGTAACAGGGGATGGATCATGTGAGGATTCCCTGTTGTGTTCCCTCCCTCTGGGGTACCTGGTATTGGCCACTGTCAGCAGACAGGACACTGGGCTGGATGGACCTTTGGTTTGACCCAGTCTGGCCGCTCTTATGTTCTTATGTTCTCTCTCCAGCTGGCTTTTGAAACGGCTTTGTAATAGTATAATACGGATCGGAAAGTGGCTGTGTCATTACAAAGCCGTTTCAAAAGCCTGCTCCAGAGAGGAGCTGCACAACTTGGTTTCATGTACAAGTTTGACACCTTGAACCAAGGTCTGAACAAAGACCTGACTTGGCTGGGCCACTAATGACAGTCCACCCCCGAATGACACAAAAAGCCAAGCGCCAGGTATTTGGAGCCCCCTCCGTTAGCCTCATTTACATGGGCACTCAAATAGATGCTCTCATGGGCATTTTCTCTGTCCCTTTCCTTCCCCGTCCCCTTTTTCTGCTATTTATTTCCAACTCTGCACCCTTGCTGCAGTCATCTGAGGAAGTGGGCTGTGCCCACGAAAGCTCATGATCCCAGCTCTAGGTTTTGTGAGTCTCTACGGTGCTGCAGGACCATTTGTTGGTTTTTTACATTTTTTCATCATTCTGGGCTGCATGAACAGGGGTGTTGTGAGCACGACATGAGACATCCTTCTTCTGCTCTACTCTGCGCTGATCAGGCCTCAGTGGGAGTATTGTGTCCAGTTCTGGGCACCAATTTCAGAAAAGACGTGGAGACATTGGAGAGGGTCCAGAGAAGAGCAACAAGAATGATGAAAGGTCTAGAGAACAGGAGCTATAAGGGAAGACTGAAAGAATTGGGCTTGTTTAGTTTGGAAAAGAGCAGACTGAGAGGGGACATGAGAGCTGTTTTCAAGTATCTAAAAGGGTGTCAACAAGGAGGAGAGAGAAAAACTGTTCTCCTCGGCCTTTGAGGATAGAACAAGAAGCAAGGGGCTTAAACTGCAGCAAGGGGGGTTTAGGTTGGACATTAGGAAAAAGTTCCTGCCTGTCCAGGTGGTTAAACACTGGGATAAGTTGCCCGGGGGGTTGTGGAATAAGAGCAGGTTAGACAGACATCTACCAGGGATGGTCTAGACGGTGCTGGGTCCTGGTGTGAGGCCAGCGCACTGGACCTGAGCTCTCGAGGTCCCTGCCAGTCCTAGGGGTTGGGTCCAGTGCCCGCAGGGGGCTCTGCACTCAGCCCTGCCCTGTGCTTGGTGGCCAGGCTGGATCAAGACCTTCGAGAAGTACTACACAGACCAGACGCAGCACATCCTGAGCAGCATGGTGCTGAAGCTGCAGGAGGACCCACGCCGCCGCTTCATCTGGTCCGAGATCTCCTTCTTCTCCAAGTGGTGGGACAACATCAGTGCCCAGAAACGGGCTGCGGTGCGCAGGTGGGGGCCGTGGCCGCGCTGCCCAGCCTGGGTGGGGCCCTGGGAAAATGACGCCATCTCATTGGAGATGGCTGTGGAGTGGCCTGCAGGAGGGGTTGTGTGGTGAGGTGCTGGCCATGGGGCGGGGGCCGTGGGGCAGGAGCTGGGGAGTGGGGGTGAGGGCCATGGGGCAGGGGCTGTGGTATGGTGGCATAGGCCATGCGGTGGGAGGGGTGTGAGCCATGGGGCAGGGTCCATGATATGACGGCAGGAGCCATGGGGCAGGGACCATGGAGTGGGCACGCGGGCTGTGGGGCAGTAGCATGAGACAGGGGTGCGGACCATGGGGTGGGAGTTGTGGGGTGGGGGCCATGGGGTGGGGCCATGCTACGGTGGTGTACGCCATGGGATGGGGGCTATGGGGTGGGGGTGCGATCCATGGGGCAGGGGCTGTGGGGTGGGGTTCATGGGCTGGGTTGGGGGCCATGGGGTGGGGATTGTGGGGCAGGGGCTGTGGGGCGGGGGCCATGAGGTGTGCCCGCAGGAGGTGCTGTGGGGCATCTCTACCCTGACTGCGCCCGCAGGCTGGTTGGCAACGGGCAGCTGGAGATGGTGACGGGCGGCTGGGTGATGCCCGACGAGGCCAATTCTCACTACTTCGCCATGATCGACCAGCTGATCGAGGGGCACCAGTGGCTGGAGAGGAACATCGGTGAGTGGGGCCCAGCCCTGGTCTCTTCATGCCTGGGAAAGTGCCACAGGGTCAGGCGGCGCCGAGGCTGGGGGAGGGGGGGAGCCGGAGCCGGGGGCGCGGCCCACACCCGAGGGGCGCCAGGGCTGGTGGGAAGGGAGCCGGAGCCGGGGGCGCGGGGGCCGGGGGGGGAGCCGGAGCCGGGGGCGCGGCCCACACCCGAGGGGCGCCAGGGCCGGTGGGAGGGGAGCCGGAGCCGGGGGCACGGGGGCCGGGGGGGGAGCCGGAGCCGGGGGCGCGGCCCACACCCGAGGGGCGCCAGGGCCGGTGGGAGGGGAGCCGGAGCCGGGGGCACGGGGGCCGGGGGGGGAGCCGGAGCCGGGGGCGCGGGGGGGGAGCCGGAGCCGGGGGCGCGGCCCACACCCGAGGGGCGCCAGGGCCGGTGGGAGGGGAGCTGGAGCCGGGGGCGCGGGGGCCAGGGGGGGAGCCGGAGCCGGGGGCGCGGGGGCCGGGGGGGAGCCAGAGCCGGGGGCGCGGCCCACACCCGAGGGGCGCCAGGGCTGGTGGGAGGGGAGCCGGAGCCGGGGGCGCGGGGGGGGAGCCGGAGCCGGGGGCGTGGCCCACACCCGAGGGGCGCCAGGGCCAGTGGGAGGGGAGCTGGAGCCGGGGGCGCGGCCCACACCCGAGGGGCGCCATGGCTGGGGGGGAGCCGGAGCCGGGGGCGTGGCCCACACCCGAGGGGCGCCAGGGCCAGTGGGAGGGGAGCCGGAGCCGGGGGCGCGGGGGCCGGGGGGGGAGCCGGAGCCGGGGGCGCGGCCCACACCCGAGGGGCGCCAGGGCCGGTGGGAGGGGAGCCGGAGCCGGGGGCGCGGGGGCCGGGGGGGAGCCGGAGCCAGGGGCGCGGCCCACACCCGAGGGGCGCCAGGGCTGGTGGGAGGGGAGCTGGAGCCGGGGGCATGGCCCACACCCGAGGGGCGCCAGGGCCGGTGGGAGGGGAGCCGGAGCCGGGGGCGCGGGGGGGAGCCGGAGCCGGGGGCGCGGGGGCCGGGGGGGGGAGCTGGAGCCGGGGGCGCGGCCCACACCCGAGGGGCGCCAGGGCCGGTGGGAGGGGAGCCGGAGCCGGGGGCGCGGGGGCGCGGGGGCCGGGGGGGGAGCCGGAGCCGGGGGCGCGACCCACACCCGAGGGGCGCCAGGGCCGGTGGGAGGGGAGCTGGAGCCGGGGGCGCGGCCCACACCCGAGGGGTGCCAGGGTCGGTGGGAGGGGAGCCGGAGCCGGGGGCGCGGGGGGGAGCCGGAGCCGGGGGCGCGGGGGCCGGGGGGGAGCCGGAGCCGGGGGCGCGGCCCACACCCGAGGGGCGCCAGGGCTGGTGGGAGGGGAGCTGGAGCTGGGGGCATGGCCCACACCCGAGGGGCGCCAGGGCCGGTGGGAGGGGAGCCGGAGCCGGGGGCGCGGGGGCCGGTGGGGAGCCGGAGCCGGGGGCGCGGCCCACACCCGAGGGGCGCCAGGGCCGGTGGGAGGGGAGCTGGAGCCGGGGGCGCGGGGGCCGGGGGGGGAGCCGGAGCCGGGGGCGCGACCCACACCCGAGGGGCGCCAGGGCCGGTGGGAGGGGAGCTGGAGCCGGGGGCGCGGGGGCCGGGGGGGGAGCCGGAGCCGGGGGCGTGGCCCACACCCGAGGGGCGCCAGGGCCGGTGGGAGGGGAGCCGGAGCCAGGGGGCGGGGCCGGGGGGGGAGCCGGAGCCGGGGGGGGAGCCGGAGCCGGGGGCGCGGCCCACACCCGAGGGGCGCCAGGGCCGGTGGGAGGGGAGCGGAGCCGGGGGCGCGGGGGCCGGGGGGGGAGCCGGAGCCGGGGGCGCGGCCCACACCCGAGGGGCGCCAGGGCCGGTGGGAGGGGAGCCGGAGCCGGGGGTTCCTGCTGCCGGGGAGGAGGCTCCAGGCCCCGTGCCGGCCTGGCGGGGGCCGTGGGCAGGGCGCCGGCGGGCGGCTGCCCTAACCAGTCTGTGGTGGCGACTCAGGCGTGACCCCGCGCTCCGGCTGGGCCGTCGACCCCTTTGGGCACAGCTCCACCATGCCCTACCTGCTGCGGCGCGCCAACCTGAGCAGCATGCTGGTGCAGCGGGTGCACTACGCCATCAAGAAGCACTTCGCCGCCACCCGCAGCCTGGAGTTCATGTGGAGACAGACCTGGGGTGAGCAGCCCGGGGGGCGGGGGCGGCTGCCTGGGGCTGGGGGTGGCGGCTGCTGCCCGGTTCCCTGCCGCACATTGGACCCTGCCTTTGTGGCTCTGTCTGACCGAGGAGCAGCCTCCCGCCCGGGCCTGGGAGCGCGGGCAAGCCAGCTCCACTCCCCTGCTGGGCCCTGGCCCCCTCGCTGCCCTTCCTGGCCCCCAGGGCGCTTGCACCGGGGCTCCCCATCCTGGCTGTTGCTTGGCGGCACCCTGCCGGTGCCATGGGGCACGCCGGCTGCCCGCCGCTCTGCCCTGCAGCGCCTGCTCCTCAGCCCTCGTCTGCCTCCCTCCCCTTGGCTGCTCCCCGGCCTGGGAGCATGGGGCCAGGCCTGCTCATGGGCACGGGTGGCCGGTTCCCGGGGTGGGCACACCCACTCAGCTGGCCCCTTCTCTGCAGCCCCTGACTCCAGCACCGACATCCTCTGCCACATGATGCCCTTCTACAGCTACGACGTGCCCCACACCTGCGGCCCCGACCCCAAGATCTGCTGCCAGTTCGACTTCAAGCGCCTGCCTGGGGGCAGGATCAACTGTCCCTGGAAGGTGCCCCCCCGAGCCATCACCGAGGCCAACGTGGCCGAACGGTGAGTGACGGTGCCCCCGCTCAGCCGTGGTGCCCGAGCCTGCTTGGCCGCCGGGCGCTGCCTGTGCCTACGGCCCCGCGCCAGGGCCAGCCCTGCCCCCTGAGGCGTGGGTGTCTCTCCGCAGGGCGCAGCTGCTTCTGGATCAGTACCGCAAGAAGTCCAAGCTGTTCCGCAGCAAGGTGCTGCTGGTGCCCCTGGGGGACGATTTCCGCTACGACAAGCCCCAGGAGTGGGATGCCCAGTTCCTCAGCTACCAGCGCCTCTTCGACTTCCTCAACGCCCACCCCGGCCTGCATGTGCAGGTACCGCGCCGGGGGAGGGGAGGCGGGTTGCAGGCGCCCTCCATCTGTTCCCTGCTCTGCAGGGCGTGGTGCCCCCAGGGCTTCCCTTCCTGGCCACGTCTTCGTCCTCACTTCAGGGCTTTATCTCCGGGTTCCCACACAGTCCGCCCATCTACAATACTCTCTCCACAGGGAGCTCTCGCGCCACCGCTCTCACAGGCTGCACCCCTTGAGCACCACACTGCAGCTGACCGCTGCGCGGCAGCTCCTTTTATAGCCTTCCTGGCCCCGATTAGCTGCTTCCTGTGAAGCCACTCTAGCCTACTTGGAGGACCTCTCTATGGTCTCTTTGGGCGGGCTGTGGCAGGACCACAAGACCTCCAGCAGGGGGTCTCTGGGCCTGGCCCACCACATCACAGGGTGTGACGACGTGTCGGGGTTCCCCCGACACTGCACCCCCATAGCAGCAAGAACAGATTCCTCCAGCCGGTAGAACAGGGGGGTTTATTGCTTCTCCAGGATACAGCCCAGCACAGACGTGGTGTGGCTACAGGCGTCAGGGCCAGGATGCCTCAGACCCCTTGAGATGGGGTCCCTGGGCCCCTAGAGTCCAGCCCCCAACTTAGACTGGTTCCTTCATGGTTCCAGCCCAAGACTGACCCTTCCCCCGAACACTCACTTCTCTAGTTCCCTCGCTGCCCCAAGCCGTCTGACCGGTTGGGTCTTTGTCTAGTGACTTAGGCAGCCCCCCCGCTGGGCCGTGCTCACAGGCGGAGGCCAGTAGGGGTCACCCACAGTCCACAGCCCAAGCACCGCAACCAGCCAGGTACTGACACTACAGCACAACATGTGGGCGAGTCAGTGAGAATCACACTTCACCGCGCAGGGGGACCCCGGGATACAGAGCAGACAGCCCCCTGCTACACCACACAGGGCAGCAGAAATGGTGAGGGGTTTGGAACAGCTGCCATCTGAGGAGCGATTAATAAGGTGGGGGCTTTTCAGCATGGAAAAGAAAAGACTAAAGGCAGGAGATATGTTGGAGGTCTAGAAACTCATGAACGGTGTGGAAGAATAGAATATGGAAATGTTATTTATTCCTTCACTAACATAACACACGAAGCTGAGCCAATTCTTTTATAGGCAGCAGATTTAAAACAAATACATTATTTCTTCACAGTCAACCTGTGGAACTCCTTGCCAGGGGATGGTGGGAAGGCCCAAACTATAACAGGGTTCCAGTAGGAAGGAAATAAGTTCAAGGAGGACAGGCCCATCAATGGCTACTAGCCAGGATGGGCAGGGATGGCGTCCCTAGCCGCTGTTTGCTAGAAGCTGGGAATGGGCGACAGGGGAGGGATCACGTGATGATTGCCTGTTGTGTTCACTCCCTCTGGGGCGCCTGGCACTGGCCGCTGTGGGCAGACAGGACCCTGGGCTGGATGGACCCTTGCTCTGACCCAGTCTGGCTGCTCTGATGTTTTTGTATAGAACCCAGATGCATCCACACTCTGCTGTTACCACTAGACCCCACTCCCCTCCCAGAGCAGAGCCAGAACCCAGGAGTCCCCCCCGTCTCTCTCCTCGTAACGAAGGGAGAATCGATGCTGACATTGGAAGACTCACCGGTGCCCCTGGTGACTTGCCGCACGATGGCAGGACACGGTCGTGTTGGAGCTGAGTGGGTCCAATAGTTATTTATTTCTATTATAGTTATTCTTTTACATAGAAATTAGGTGCAGGGCGCCTATCAGCTCCCTGCTCAGTGGCCTGCCACAAAAGTAGCTTTGCAGTGCCTTGGTAGCCCCTGGAAAGGCGATGGGGGGCACGGGGTTGATCCCCCCACGTGCTGCTTGGCTTGTGAAGTTGCTGTCCTCAGCCTGCCCCCCGTCACAGCATGCCCCAGGCGCACCCCCTACCCAAATCAGAACCGGTGCCCTGGGGCCGCCTGCTGCCCAGCCCCAGCTCCTGGAAGCCCTGGCTGGGGCGGGAGCCCCTCCCTCCCGGGGCTCACGGGGCCGGGCCATTCCGGCAGGCCCAGTTTGGGACCCTCTCCGATTACTTCGACGCGCTCTGCAAGAGCACCGGGACCGTCCCTGGCATGAAGCCGCCTGGCTTCCCTGTGCTGAGCGGGGACTTCTTCTCCTACGCGGACCGGGAGGACCACTACTGGACCGGCTACTACACCTCCCGGCCCTTCTACAAGAGCCTGGACCGCGTGCTGGAGGCCCACCTGCGGTGAGGGCCTGGGCGGGGTGCAGCTGGGGGCATTTCCGGGAGAGGAGGTTCAGGGCCCAAAGGACTGAAGGGGCTGGGATTCGGGGCATGGGGAGGGGGATGTGGAGCAGGGCAAAGGGGACTGGCAGCGGGGCAGGGACATTCGGGACAGGATGAGGGGTGAGCGGGATTCGGGGGCAGGGTGAGGGGCTTTAGTGGGAGTGGGGAGGGGCAAGGGGATTTGGGGGGGCAGAGTGAGGGGTGGTTGAGGGAGGGGTGAGGGGCAGGGTGAGGGGTTTTAGTGGGAGGGGTGAGGGGCAGGGTGAGGGTTGCTTGAGGGAGGGGTGGGAGGTGGTTGAGGGAGGGATGAGGGGCAGGTGAGGGGTGCTTGAGGGAGGGGTGGGAGGTGGGTGAGGGAGGGATGAGGGGTGTTTGAAGGAGGGGCGAGGGGATTCGGGGGGCGGGGTGAGGGGCAGGATGAGGGTATTCGGGGGGTGGGGTGAGAGGGGTTCCAGAGCAGGACAGGGGAGGATTTGGGGGCGAGAGGCGCCGGGGGCGGGGTGAGGGGGAGGGGCCGTGTGGCTGAGGGGTCCGTGTCTGGCCAGGGGCGCCGAGATCCTGTACAGCCTGGCGCTGAGCCACGCCCGGCGCGCTGGCATGGACAGCCGGTACCCCCTCTCAGATTACGCCCTGCTCAGCGAGGCCCGGCGCGCTCTGGGGCTCTTCCAGCACCACGACGCCATCACGGGCACTGCCAAGGAGGCCGTTGTGGTGGATTACGGCGTCAGGTACGGCCGGGCCGGGGAGGGGCGGGGGGCAGGAGGGGGGGGCCGGGCAGGAGCCCCCGTGGGGTGGGGCTGGGGGCCGAGCGGTGATGCTGATCCGCCTCGGCCGCTGCTCCCCAGGCTGCTGCGCTCGCTGGCGAACCTGAAACGCGTCATGAGTAACGCTGCGCACTACCTGGTGCTGGGCGACAAGGACGCCTACCGCTACGATCCCGCGGGGCCCTTCCTCGGCACGGTGAGCCCCGCCCCCGCCTGTCCCAGTGCCCCGCCCCCTGCCCGCCCCGCCCCAGTGCCCCACCCCCTGCCCCTGCCCACCCCGCCCCAGTGCCCCACCCCCTGCCCCTGCCCCTGCCCACCCCGCCCCAGTACCCCACCCCCTGCCCGCCCCACCCCAGTGCCCCACCCCCTGCCCCTGCCCGCCCCGCCCCAGTGCCCCACCCCCTGCCCCTGCCCACCCCCGCCCCAGTGCCCCGCCCCCTGTCCCAGTGCCCCGCCCCAGTGCCCCACCCCCTGCCCCTGCCCACCCCGCCCCAGTGCCCCGCCCCACCCCCCGCTCCTGCCCCCCGCCCCCTGCCCCAGTGCCCCGCCCCGTGCCCCGCCCCCTGCCCCTGCCCACCCCGCCCCAGTGCCTCGCCCCCTGCCCGCCCTGCCCCAGTGCCCCGCCCCCTGCCCCTGCCCACCCCGCCCCAGTGCCCCGCCCCCTGCCCCTCCCCATCCCGCCCCCGTGCCCCGCCCCCTGCCCGCCCTGTCCCAGTGCCCCGCCCCCTGCCCACCCCGCCCCAGTGCCCCGCCCCCTGCCCCAGTGCCCCGCCCCCTGCCCCGCCCCCTGCCCCTGCCCACCCCGCCCCAGTGCCCCACCCCCTGCCCCTGCCCACCCCGCCCCAGTGCCCCACCCCCTGCCTGTCCCAGTGCCTCGCCCCGTGCCCCGCCCCCTGCCCCTGCCCACCCCGCCCCAGTGCCTCGCCCCCTGCCCGCCCTGCCCCAGTGCCCCACCCCCGTGCCCCACCCCCTGCCTGTCCCAGTGCCCCGCCCCCTGCCCGCCCTGCCCCAGTGCCCTGCCCCCTGCCCAACCGCGCCCCCTGCCTGACCCCACCCAGTATCCCGCCCCACTGCCTGACCCCACCCTGTGCCCACCCCGCCCCCTGCCCGCCTCTGCCCAACAACACCCACTCCCACCCCGTTGTCCTGACGCTGGGCCACCACCCTGACCCCGCCCCTCTGCCTACCCCTGCCCCCTGCCTGAGCCCACCCTGCTGCCCCGCTCCCCTGCCCTGCTTCTTGACCCCAACCCACTGCCCTGCCCTGCTCTGTGACCCCCGCCCTACTGCTCCAACCTCAGCCCTGCTGCCCTGACCCCTACCTGCTAACCTGGCCCCGGCCCCAGCCCCAATCCTGCCCCTGCCCTGCCTCTGCCCCAACCTGGCCCTGCTGCCCTGACTTCAGCCCCACATTCTTGATCCCAAACTCCCTGCCTCAAGCCAGGCTTGAGCCCTGACCACAGCCCTGGGCTCTCCTGCCCCATCCCCACCCCCTGCCCTCCCCAGGAGTGGCTCCCGGCTGCCCTGAGCCAGGGGCTGTCCTGAGGGAGCGAGGGGTCAGCCCCACTCCCTACTTGCCCTCCTTGGAGGGGCTGGGGAGCCACGTGGGCGCTGACTCGACTCCTTCCTGCCAGGACGAGATGCGTCTCAACCAGGACTCGCTGCCCGAGAAAACGGTCATCAAATTGGATACGTCGCCCAGGTAGGGGCCGCCTGCCCCCCCCAGGGCATGGCCCGGCTGGAGGGATGGGCCCCCCATGCGGGAGCAGGGCCTGGCTGGGGGAGTCGGGAGCTGGGAGCCGGTGGGGGTCGGGGGCCAGGGGAGTCGGGAGCTGGAAACTGAGGGGGATCGGAGGCCAGGAGAGTCGGGAGCTGGGAGCCAAGGGGGATCGGGGGCCGGGGGAGTCAGGAGCTGGGAGCCAATGGGGGTCGGGGGCTGGGGGAGTTGAGAGCTGGGAGCCTATGGGGGTCGGGGGCCGGGGGAGTTGGGAGTTGGGAGCCGATGGGGGTCAGGGGCCCGGCCCCGTGGGTGTGAGTGTGACTGCGAGTGACTGCGAGTTGGGATTCCCCCCGATCCTGCACCCCCGTAGCAGCACGAACAGACTCCGCCAGCCGGTAGAACAGGGGGGTTTATCGCTTCTCCAGGATACAGCCCAGCACAGACGTGACGTGGCTACAAGAGTCAGGGCCAGGATGCCCCAGACCCCTTGGGGCAGGGGTCCCTCGCCCCCTCAACCCTCAGCACCCAGCTTAGTCTGTTCCCTTCATGGTTTTCAACCAGCAACTGCCCCTTCCCCTGCAACCAGGTGTTGGTCTCTGCCTCCCTCCTCTTGTCTCTCCCCCTGGGAATCCCCTGTTATCTGCTCAGGCTGGGCCTCAGTGTCTGGGCCAATCCACGTTTGGGAGAGTCAGTGGGAATCGCACAGTGCAGGGGGACCCCAGGTTACAGAGCAGACAGCCCCCCACTACATCACACTGGGCTCCGCCCCATGCAGGTTCGTGGTGCTGTTTAACCCGCTGGAGCAGGAGCGGCTCAGCGTTGTCACCCTGCTGGTGAGCTCCCCGCGCGTCCGTGTGCTCTCCGAGGATGGGCAGCCCCTGGCCGTCCAGCTCAGTGCCCACTGGAGCTCAGCCACGGACATGGTGCCCGACGTCTACCAGGTATGGAGGGGCTGCAAATGTGGGACAGAGCTGCAGGGACAGAGGGCAGCCACAGCCCACGACTGGGCGTCCACTTCCCGGGCACCAGCCCAGCCCAGAGCTGCTGTTTGGTGCACTGGCTAACCAGCCACAAGCAATTCCCTTGGGACTCTGGGGCCTCTGTCACCACCAGTAGCCCCTGGAGACCAACGGGGGCCACCTGCCGCTGGCCGGGTCCTGTGCGTGTCCTGCCGGGTTCTGTGTGCGGCCGGCCCGCTGGGTTCTGTGCGTGTCCTGTCGGGTCCTGTGCGTGTCCTGCCGGGTTCTGTGTGCGGCTGACCCGCTGGGTTCTGTGCGTGTCCTGTCGGGTCCTGTGCGTGTCCTGCCGGGTCCTGTGTGTGTCCTGCCGGGTCCTGTGTGCGGCCAGCCCGCCGGGTTCTGTGCGTGTCCTGTCGGGTCCTGTGCGTGTCCTGCCGGGTTCTGTGTGCGGCCGGCCCGCTGGGTTCTGTGCGTGTCCTGTCGGGTCCTGTGCGTGTCCTGCCGGGTTCTGTGTGCGGCTGACCCGCTGGGTTCTGTGCGTGTCCTGTCGGGTCCTGTGTGCGGCTGACCCGCTGGGTTCTGTGCGTGTCCTGTCGGGTCCTGTGTGCGGCCGGCCCGCTGGGTTCTGTGCGTGTCCTGCCGGGTTCTGTGTGCGGCCGGCCCGCTGGGTTCTGTACGTGTCCTGTCGGGTCCTGTGCGTGTCCTGCCGGGTTCTGTGTGCGGCTGACCCGCTGGGTTCTGTGCGTGTCCTGCCGGGTTCTGTGTGCGGCTGACCCGCTGGGTTCTGTGCATGTCCTGCCAGGTTCTGTGCGTGTCCTGCCGGGTCCTGTGCGTGTCCTGCCGGGTCCTGTGTGCAGCCGGCCCGCTGGGTTCTGTGCGTGTCCTGCCGGGTCCTGTGTGCAGCCGGCCCGCTGGGTCCTGTGCGTGTCCTGCCGGGTCCTGTGTGCAGCCGGCCCGCTGGGTTCTGTGCGTGTCCTGCCGGGTTCTGTGTGCGGCCGGCCCGCTGGGTTCTGTGCGTGTCCTGTCGGGTCCTGTGTGCGGCCGGCCCGCTGGGTCCTGTGCGTGTCCTGACGGGTCCTGTGTGCAGCCGGCCCGCTGGGTTCTGTGCGTGTCCTGTCGGGTCCTGTGTGCGGCTGACCCGCTGGGTTCTGTGCATGTCCTGTCGGGTCCTGTGTGCGGCTGACCCGCTGGGTTCTGTGCGTGTCCTGTCGGGTCCTGTGTGCGGCCGGCCCGCTGGGTTCTGTGCGTGTCCTGCCGGGTTCTGCGTGCGGCCGGCCCGCTGGGTTCTGTACGTGTCCTGTCGGGTCCTGTGCGTGTCCTGCCGGGTTCTGTGTGCGGCTGACCCGCTGGGTTCTGTGCGTGTCCTGCCGGGTTCTGTGTGCGGCTGACCCGCTGGGTTCTGTGCATGTCCTGCCAGGTTCTGTGTGTGTCCTGCCGGGTCCTGTGTGTGTCCTGCCGGGTCCTGTGTGCGGCCAGCCCGCTGGGTTCTGTGCGTGTCCTGCCGGGTCCTGTGTGCAGCCGGCCCGCTGGGTTCTGTGCGTGTCCTGCCGGGTCCTGTGTGCAGCCGGCCCGCTGGGTCCTGTGCGTGTCCTGCCGGGTCCTGTGTGCAGCCGGCCCGCTGGGTTCTGTGCGTGTCCTGCCGGGTTCTGTGTGCGGCCGGCCCGCTGGGTTCTGTGCGTGTCCTGTCGGGTCCTGTGTGCGGCCGGCCCGCTGGGTCCTGTGCGTGTCCTGCCGGGTCCTGTGTGCAGCCGGCCCGCTGGGTTCTGTGCGTGTCCTGTCGGGTCCTGTGTGCGGCCGGCCCGCTGGGTTCTGTGCGTGTCCTGTCGGGTCCTGTGTGCGGCCGGCCCGCTGGGTTCTGTGCGTGTCCTGCCAGGTTCTGTGCGTGTCCTGCCGGGTCCTGTGTGTGTCCTGCCGGGTCCTGTGTGCGGCCAGCCCGCCGGGTTCTGTGCGTGTCCTGCCAAGTCCTGTGTGTGTCCTGCCGAGTCCTGTGTGCGGCCGGCCTGCTGGGTTCTGTGCGTGTCCTGTCGGGTCCTGTGTGCGGCTGGCCCGCTGGGTTCTGTGCGTGTCCTGTCGGGTCCTGTGTGCGGCTGACCCGCTGGGTTCTGTGCATGTCCTGCCAGGTTCTGTGCGTGTCCTGCCGGGTCCTGTGTGTGTCCTGCCGGGTCCTGTGTGCGGCCAGCCCGCCGGGTTCTGTGCGTGTCCTGCCAAGTCCTGTGTGTGTCCTGCCGGGTCCTGTGTGCGGCCAGCCCGCCGGGTTCTGTGCATGTCCTGCCGGGTTCTGTGCGTGTCCTGCCAGGTTCTGTGTGCGGCCAGCCCGCTGGGTTCTGTGTGTGTCCTGCCGGGTCCTGTGTGTGTCCTGCCGGGTCCTGTGTGCGGCCAGCCCGCCGGGTTCTGTGCATGTGCTGCCGGGTTCTGTGCGTGTCCTGCCGGGTTCTGTGTGCGGCCAGCCCGCTGGGTTCTGTGTGTGTCCTGCCGGGTCCTGTGTGTGTCCTGCCGGGTCCTGTGTGCGGCCAGCCCGCCGGGTTCTGTGCATGTCCTGCCGGGTTCTGTGTGCGGCCGGCCCGCTGGGTCCTGTGCATGTCCTGCCAGGTTCTGTGTGCAGCCGGCCCGCTGGGTCCTGTGCGTGTCCTGCCAGGTTCTGTGTGCAGCCGGCCCGCTGGGTTCTGTGCGTGTCCTGTCGGGTCCTGTGTGCGGCCGGCCCGCTGGGTTCTGTGCGTGTCCTGTCGGGTCCTGTGTGCGGCCGGCCCGCTGGGTCCTGTGCATGTCCTGCCGGGTTCTGTGTGCAGCCGGCCCGCTGGGTCCTGTGCGTGTCCTGCCGGGTCCTGTGTGCGGCCGGCCCGCTGGGTCCTGTGCGTGTCCTGCCGGGTCCTGTGTGCGGCCGGCCCGCTGGGTCCTGTGCGTGTCCTGCCGGGTCCTGTGTGCGGCCGGCCCGCTGGGTCCTGTGCGTGTCCTGCCGGGTCCTGTGTGCGGCCGGCCCGCTGGGTCCTGTGCGTGTCCTGCCGGGTCCTGTGTGCGGCCGGCCCGCTGGGTCCTGTGCGTGTCCTGCCGTGTCCTGTGTGCAGCCAGCCCGCTGGGTTCTGTGCGTGTCCTGTCGGGTCCTGTGTGCGGCCGGCCCGCTGGGTTCTGTGCGTGTCCTGTCGGGTCCTGTGTGCGGCTGACCCGCTGGGTTCTGTGCATGTCCTGCCAGGTTCTGTGCGTGTCCTGCCGGGTCCTGTGTGTGTCCTGCCGGGTCCTGTGTGCGGCCAGCCCGCCGGGTTCTGTGCATGTCCTGCCGGGTTCTGTGCGTGTCCTGCCAGGTTCTGTGTGCGGCCAGCCCGCTGGGTTCTGTGCGTGTCCTGCCGGGTTCTGTGTGCGGCTGACCCGCTGGGTTCTGTGCGTGTCCTGTCGGGTCCTGTGTGCGGCTGACCCGCTGGGTTCTGTGCGTGTCCTGTCGGGTCCTGTGTGCGGCCGGCCCGCTGGGTTCTGTGCGTGTCCTGCCGGGTTCTGTGTGCGGCCGGCCCGCTGGGTTCTGTACGTGTCCTGTCGGGTCCTGTGCGTGTCCTGCCGGGTTCTGTGTGCGGCTGACCCGCTGGGTTCTGTGCGTGTCCTGCCGGGTTCTGTGTGCGGCTGACCCGCTGGGTTCTGTGCATGTCCTGCCAGGTTCTGTGCGTGTCCTGCCGGGTTCTGTGCGTGTCCTGCCGGGTCCTGTGTGCAGCCGGCCCGCTGGGTTCTGTGCGTGTCCTGCCGGGTCCTGTGTGCAGCCGGCCCGCTGGGTCCTGTGCGTGTCCTGCCGGGTCCTGTGTGCAGCCGGCCCGCTGGGTTCTGTGCGTGTCCTGCCGGGTTCTGTGTGCGGCCGGCCCGCTGGGTTCTGTGCGTGTCCTGTCGGGTCCTGTGTGCGGCCGGCCCGCTGGGTCCTGTGCGTGTCCTGCCGGGTCCTGTGTGCAGCCGGCCCGCTGGGTTCTGTGCGTGTCCTGTCGGGTCCTGTGTGCGGCTGACCCGCTGGGTTCTGTGCATGTCCTGTCGGGTCCTGTGTGCGGCTGACCCGCTGGGTTCTGTGCGTGTCCTGTCGGGTCCTGTGTGCGGCTGACCCGCTGGGTTCTGTGCGTGTCCTGTCGGGTCCTGTGTGCGGCCGGCCCGCTGGGTTCTGTGCGTGTCCTGCCGGGTTCTGCGTGCGGCCGGCCCGCTGGGTTCTGTACGTGTCCTGTCGGGTCCTGTGCGTGTCCTGCCGGGTTCTGTGTGCGGCTGACCCGCTGGGTTCTGTGCGTGTCCTGCCGGGTTCTGTGTGCGGCTGACCCGCTGGGTTCTGTGCATGTCCTGCCAGGTTCTGTGTGTGTCCTGCCGGGTCCTGTGTGTGTCCTGCCGGGTCCTGTGTGCGGCCAGCCCGCTGGGTTCTGTGCGTGTCCTGCCGGGTCCTGTGTGCAGCCGGCCCGCTGGGTTCTGTGCGTGTCCTGCCGGGTCCTGTGTGCAGCCGGCCCGCTGGGTCCTGTGCGTGTCCTGCCGGGTCCTGTGTGCGGCCGGCCCGCTGGGTCCTGTGCGTGTCCTGCCGTGTCCTGTGTGCAGCCAGCCCGCTGGGTTCTGTGCGTGTCCTGTCGGGTCCTGTGTGCGGCCGGCCCGCTGGGTCCTGTGCATGTCCTGCCGGGTTCTGTGCGTGTCCTGCCAGGTCCTGTGTGTGTCCTGCCGGGTCCTGTGTGCGGCCAGCCCGCTGGGTTCTGTGCATGTCCTGCCGGGTTCTGTGAGTGTCCTGCCAGGTTCTGTGTGCGGCCGGCCCGCTGGGTCCTGTGCGTGTCCTGCCGGGTCCTGTGTGTGAGTGGCTAGTTGGGTTTGTGACGATGCGTCGGGGACCCCCGACTCTGCACCCCCGTCCGCAGCAAGATGGGACTCCGCCAGCCAGTAGAATAGGGAGGGTTTATTGCTGCTCTGAGATACAGCACAGTATATGCTTGATGTAGGCACAGGAGGACAGGCAGGCAGACAGCCCTGGTTCCCTTGGGGGGAGGGGTTCACAGGCCCCTGAACCCCCTACACTGGTTTTAGTCTCCTTCCTCCATGCTTCCCCACGCTCAGACCCCCTTCTCCCAGCCACAGAACCCTCCTCCCCCCTGGCAGCCCCCCTCTTTCCTTTGTTCTCACCCCTTCTCCTGGCCAGGTGAGAAGTTGCTAGTCATGGTCTATGTGCACTGCTCCCAGGGACCGCCCCCCTCTGGGCAGTGCTACAGACACCGGCCAGTAGGGGTCACCCACAGCCCACACACGACCAGTGACTGCCCAACAGGGTGGGCCCAGGCCCACAAGAGTGTACAGCCCCCCGCTGTGTCACAGGGTTCTGTTTGCAGCCTGCCCACTGGGTCCTGAGCCCATGAACTCTGTGTACGGCCCGCAGGGCTCTGTGCGTGACCCGTGGGCTCTGTGCGTGGCCTGTGGGGCTCTGTGCACGGCCCGTGGGCTCTGTGCACGGCCCGTGGGCTCTGTGCACGGCCCGTGGGGCTCGGTGGACGGCCCGTGGGGCTCTGTGCGTGGCCCGCGGGCTCTGTGCATGGCCCGCGGGGCTCTGTGCGTGGCCCACAGATGGCCCGTGGGGCTCTGTGCACGGCCTGTGGGGGCTCTGTGCGTGGCCCACAGATGGCCCGTGGGGCTCTGTGCGTGGCCCACAGATGGCCCGTGGGACTCTGTGCGTGGCCTGTGGGGCTCTGTGCGTGGCCCACAGATGGCCCGTGGGACTCTGTGCGTGGCCTGTGGGGCTCTGTGCGTGGCCCACAGATGGCCTGTGGGGCTCTGTGCATGGCCCGCTGGTGGACTGTGGGTTTCTGTGTCCCGTGGGCGGCCCGTGGGGGTCTGTGCGTGGCCCGCTGGTGGACTGTGGGTTTTTGTGTCCTGCGGGCAGCCCATAGGGCTCTGTGTGCGTGGTCTACAGGCAGCTGGTGGACCATGGGGTTTTGTGTCTCATGGTCGGCCCGTGGAGTTGTGTGTGCAGGCGGCTGGTGGCCCATGGGGCTCTGTGTGTGGCCCACAGGTAGCCTATGGGGTCTGTGCGCGACCCACTGGTGGACTGTGGGTTTCTGTGTCCCGCGGGCAGCCCGTAGGGCTCTGTGCACAGCCCGCAAGACGTGTTTTGTTGCCCACATGCAGGGCTGCCACGTTCCGCTGGATTCTGTCCGTGTGGCTTTTTCCCACCGGCGTCACTGAAGTGACAGGCACGTTGGCGCCAGGGCCTGTGCAGTGAGGTGGGTGCTGGTTGCACACAGCACTGCCTGTCGGAGCCGTGCGCTCCCTGCAGCCGGTCCCAGCGCTGCTCCGGTTCGGTCAGTGCCCCCGCACAGGCTAGGTGAGCAAGCGCAGGGAGCAAAGCTGCCCTATCCCGGAGACCGTCTGGGTGACGACAGTCTTGCAGCCCACTGAGTCCCCCATACGGGACCCCTGGGAAGCCTTACCTGACCCCAGAGGGCCCAGCGCCCCACTGTGACATAGTGGGGATGCTATTCACTCTGTTGGCTTTGTCGTGCTGTGTGATTCCTACTGTTCTGTGCTGCTCTGTCGTTCCTCTGTGTGTGTGTGTAACTCTGTGCGTGCGCACACATGTGTGTCTCTGTGCCTCAGTTTCCCTGAGCACTGCACTGGTGCCCTGCTGGGGATGGGTGTGACTCACTGAGGGAGGCTGCCCCAGGCTGCCCAGACCAGCAGGGCCACAGCTATAGCTCAGGCTGTCCTGTAACCTGAGCCTAGGTGGGGGGAACAGCCAGGTGACACCTTTTTGCCCAGGAAGCTGGACACTGGAGGGGACGGGGCTGCCTGCAGGCTGGGACCCATTGCTGGGTGTGTGAGTGTCTCTGGGCGGGGTGGGGCCTGGCTCTGGCCCCCCCCCGCCCCCAAGTAGGTTTGCACTGACTGTGCCTGGTCCCTGTGTTAACAAGTCTGAGCTACGCTGTGTCCCTGGGAACCAAGAACCCTTCTGGGCTCCCTGCCGGTTGCGAGTCTGGCTGGCTGCGGGTGGGGGGCAGGGCCCAGGGGCTCCCCGCACCCCGTGACAGCCCCTCCGCAGTGAGCAGTGACAGCCAGCAGCAAACAGGGGTTATTAGCCGGCAGCAACACGGTGTAGAACAGCTCCCGTTAGCACGGCAACTAGGAGCAAAGTGGGAAGTCCCCAGACCCCTGGGCCCCCTCCGGACCCCAGCCCAGACCCCTGGGCCCCCCCTCGGCCCCCAGCCCAAACCCCTGGGCCCCCCCAGCCCAGAACCCTGGGCCCCCCCTCGGCCCCCAGCCCAGACCCCTGGGCTCCCCCTCCTTGGCCCTCAGCCCAGACCCCTGGGCTCTCCCCCCTCGGCCCCCAGCCGAGGCCTCTGGGCTCCCCCTCCTAGGCCCCCAGCCGAGGCCCCTGGGCTCCCGCTCCTAGGCCCCCAGCCCAGCCCCTGGGCTCCCCCTCCTAGGCCCCCAGTCCAGCCCCTGGCCTGCCCCACTTGCCCCGTCTGTCCGTGTCCCTGATTCGTGCCCGGGCCACGCGCGTCTCCCCTCTGCCGGCAGGTGTCCATCATGGCCCGGCTGCCAGCGCTGGGCCTCAGCGTCCTGCAGCTGCACAAGGCATTCGACAGCCACACCACACTGACGTCGTCCGTGCGCCTGCACCTGCACGGGCGCGACCTGGCTGTGCGCCCCCGCGAGGCCTTCCCCGTGCGCGTCGTCCCCGCCGCCGCCCGCGACTTCTGCCTGGAGAACCCGCACATGCAGGCCTGCTTCTCGGGCCTCACCGGCCTGCTGCAGGTGAGCGGGGCGCCCGGCGGGGCCGCCCAGCCGGCGCCCCCCGGCTCACTGCCTGCTGCTGCCTTGCAGAGCGTCCGGCGGGCCGGGGAGGAGCACCGGCTGAGCACCGAGTTCCTCGTCTACGGCACCAGGAGCGCCAAGGACAAGAGCGGGGCCTACCTCTTCCTGCCGGACGGCGAGGCCAAGGTGCGGCCCCGGGCCGAGGCCTGGGCAGGGCTGGAGGGGAGGCTTTCGGGCGGTCCCCCCCCAGTGCCTGCTGCCTCCGACAGGCTGCCGTGCTCCCTTCCAGCCCTACGCCCCCAAGGAGCCCCCCGTGGTGCGGGTGACCGAGGGACCCTTCTTCTCCGAGGTGGCCAGCTACTTCCCGCACGTGCAGCAGGTGGTACGGCTGTACAACGTGCCAGGTGAGCTGCGGGGCCGCGGGGCCGGGCGCTCTGCCGTGCGCCCGCTGACCCGCCCACGGCCTCTGCTCGCAGGGGTGGAGGGGCTGTCCCTGGACGTGTCCTGCCTGGTGGACATCCGCGACCACGTCAACAAGGAGATGGCCCTGCGCTTCAGCACCGGCATCGCCAGCGAGGACGCCTTCTTCACCGACCTCAACGGCTTCCAGGTGCCGGGCCGCCCCTGCCGGGACCCAACCCCCGGCCGCCCCTCCCCCGCCACCGGGGCAGCCCCCCTGCCGGCACCCAACCCCCAGCCCGCCCCTCCCCCACCACCAGGGCAGCCCCCCTGCCGGGACCCAGCCCCCGGCCGCCCCTCCCCCGCCACCGGGGCAGCCCCCCTGCCGGGACCCAGCCCCCCGGCCGCCCCTCCCCCGCCACCGGGGCAGCCCCCCTGCCGGGACCCAACCCCCGGCCGCCCCTCCCCCGCCACCGGGGCAGCCCCCCTGCCGGGACCCAACCCCCGGCCGCCCCTCCCCCGCCACCGGGGCAGCCCCCCTGCCGGGACCCAACCCCCGGCCGCCCCTCCCCCGCCACCGGGGCAGCGCCCCTGCCGGGACCCAACCCCCGGCCGCCCCTCCCCCGCCACCGGGGCAGCGCCCCTGCCGGGACCCAACCCCCGGCCGCCCCTCCCCCGCCACCGGGGCAGCGCCCCTGCCGGGACCCAACCCCCGGCCGCCCCTCCCCCGCCACCGGGGCAGCCCCCCTGCCGGGACCCAACCCCCGGCCGCCCCTCCCCCGCCACCGGGGCAGCCCCCCTGCCGGGACCCAGCCCCCCGGCCGCCCCTCCCCCGCCACCGGGGCAGCCCCCCTGCCGGGACCCAGCCCCCCGGCCGCCCCTCCCCCGCCACCGGGGCAGCCCCCCTGCCGGGACCCAACCCCCGGCCGCCCCTCCCCCGCCACCGGGGCAGCCCCCCTGCCGGGACCCAACCCCCGGCCGCCACTCCCCCGCCACCGGGGCAGCCCCCCTGCCGGGACCCAACCCCCGGCCGCCCCTCCCCCGCCACCGGGGCAGCCCCCCTGCCGGGACCCAACCCCCGGCCGCCCCTCCCCCGCCACCGGGGCAGCCCCCCTGCCGGGACCCAACCCCCGGCCGCCCCTCCCCCGCCACCGGGGCAGCCCCCCTGCCGGGACCCAACCCCCGGCCGCCACTCCCCCGCCACCGGGGCAGCCCCCCTGCCGGGACCCAACCCCCGGCCGCCCCTCCCCCGCCACCGGGGCAGCCCCCCTGCCGGGACCCAACCCCCGGCCGCCCCTCCCCCGCCACCGGGGCAGCCCCCCTGCCGGGACCCAACCCCCGGCCGCCCCTCCCCCGCCACCGGGGCAGCCCCCCTGCCGGGACCCAACCCCTGGGCGCCCCTCCCCGACCCAACCCCCGGGCCGCCCCTCCTCCGCCGCCAGGGCAGCCTCCCTGCCGGGACCCAAACCCGGGCCGCCCCTCTCCGGACCCAACCCCCGGGCCACCCCTCCCCCACCACCAGGGCAGCCCCCCTGCCGGGACCCAACCCCCGGGCCACCCCTCCCCCGCCACCAGGGCAGCCCCCCTGCCGGGACCCAAACCCGGGCCGCCCCTCCCCGGACCCAACCCCCGGCCGCCCCTCCCCCGCCACCGGGGCAGCCCCCCTGCTGGGACCCAACCCCCGGCCGCCCCTCCCCCGCCACCGGGGCAGCCCCCCTGCCGGGACCCAACCCCTGGCCGCCCCTCCCCGACCCAACCCCCCGGCCGCCCCTCCTCCGCCACCAGGGCAGCCCCCCTGCCGGGACCCAAACCCGGGCCGCCCCTCCCCGGACCCAACCCCCGGCCGCCCCTCCCCCGCCACCGGGGCAGCCCCCCTGCTGGGACCCAACCCCCGGCCGCCCCTCCCCCGCCACCGGGGCAGCCCCCCTGCCGGGACCCAACCCCTGGCCGCCCCTCCCCGACCCAACCCCCGGGCCGCCCCTCCTCCGCCACCAGGGCAGCCCCCCTGCCGGGACCCAAACCCGGGCCGCCCCTCCCCGGACCCAACCCCCGGGCCACCCCTCCCCCACCACCAGGGCAGCCCCCCTGCCGGGACCCAACCCCTTGGCCACCCTTCCCCCGCCACCAGGGCAGCTTCCCTGCTCGGACCCAACCCACCGTGGCAGCACCTTGCCCTGTGCTGGGCCTCTCCTCTGCCCGCCCCACTCCTCAGTCCCCCCACCTGCTAGTGGGGCACCTCTCCTACCCAGCCCCACGGGGAAGCTCCTCTCCCGCACTGCCTGGGCCTTGCCCCTGCACGGGGACGCCTTGCCCAGGCGACCCAGGTGTGGGGGTTTGGAGCGGGGCTGGGCTGGGTGCCGTGGCCCCGATGGCTCTTCTCCTCCAGATCCAGCCTCGCCGGTTCCTGAAGAAGCTGCCTCTCCAGGCCAACTTCTACCCCATGCCAGCCATGGCCTACATCCAGGACCAACAGAGCCGCCTCACCCTGCACACGGCCCAGGCCCTGGGGGTGTCCAGCCTGCACAGTGGTGAGTGGGGCGCCTCCAGGAGCCCCGCTTCCGCCTCCAAGCCAGGCTGGACAGGGAAAGCCAGCTGCTGCAAGGCTGGGCGGGGGGCTGTCCCCCGGCAGGCAGGGCTGCCCCATTCCCCTGGGGGCACTAGGGGGGCCGCTGCTGCAAGGCTGGGCGGGGGGCTGTCCCCCAGCAGGCAGGGCTGCCCCATTCCCCTGGGGGTACTAGGGGGGCCGCTGCTGCAAGGCTGGGCGGGGGGCTGTCCCCCAGCAGGCAGGGCTGCCCCATTCCCCTGGGGGCACTAGGGGGGCCGCTGCTGCAAGGCTGGGCGGGGGGCTGTCCCCCAGCAGGCAGGGCTGCCCCATTCCCCTGGGGGCACTAGGGGGGCCACTGTTGCAAGGCTGGGCGGGGGGCTGTCCCCCAGCAGGCAGGGCTGCCCCATTCCCCTGGGGGCGCTAGGGGGGCCGCTGCTGCAAGGCTGGGCGGGGGGCTGTCCCCCAGCAGGCAGGGCTGCCCCATTCCCCTGGGGGCACTAGGGGGGCCAGCGCTGCAGCGCTCTGTCTCTCTGATGATGCCAGGCCCTGACCCCCCCAGTCGAGGGAGGCCCTGGGCTCTGCCGTGTCCCATGGGGCGCCGAGCCCCAGCTCCCTGGGGGAGAAATGTCCCCTCTTCCCTGTGCTGCTGGCCCGGCATGGCCCTGCCTCTGTGCAAGTGTCCCTGCCCAGCCCGTGGCGGGCACTGGTGGGCTGCACTCCGTGGGAGGAAGGGCTCAGGGCCAGGCGCTCAGCCCTGCTGGACCGTCCCCAGGCCAGCTGGAGGTGATCCTGGACCGGCGCCTCATGCAGGACGACAATCGTGGGCTGGGCCAGGGGCTGCGGGACAACAAGCGAACCTGCAACCGCTTCCGCCTCCTGCTGGAGCGCCGCAGGACGGCCAACAAGGTGAGGCCCTGCCGGCGGGAGCTGCACACGGGCCGCTCGCAGCCCAGCGTGGGGAGCCCCGGGGCGCCGGCTGCCTCCAGCAGGGCAGTCACTGGGGGGCGGTGCGGGGCAGGGTAGCTGGGACCCAGGGTGCCGTCCCCTCCCCCCCCGCGGTGCTCGGACTCTGGCGGGGGCGGGGCTGGGACCCAGGGTGCCGTCCCCCCCCCGCGGTGCTCACGCTCTGGCGCGGGCGGGGCTGGGACCCAGGGTGCCATCCCCCCCTGCAGTGCTCACGCTCTGGCGCGGGCGGGGCTGGGACCCAGGGTGCCATCCCCCCCCGCGGTGCTCACGCTCTGGCGCGGGCGGGGCTGGGACCCAGGGTGCCGTCCCCCCCCCGCGGTGCTCACGCTCTGGCGCGGGCGGGGCTGGGACCCAGGGTGCCGTCCCCCCCCCGCGGTGCTCACGCTCTGGCGCGGGTGGGGCTGGGACCCAGGGTGCCATCCCCCCCTGCAGTGCTCACGCTCTGGCGCGGGCGGGGCTGGGACCCAGGGTGCCATCCCCCCCCGCGGTGCTCACGCTCTGGCGCGGGCGGGGCTGGGACCCAGGGTGCCATCCCCCCCCGCGGTGCTCACGCTCTGGCGCGGGCGGGGCTGGGACCCAGGGTGCCGTCCCCCCCCCGCGGTGCTCATGCTCTGGCGCGGGCGGGGCTGGGACCCAGGGTGCTGTCCCCCCCCCGCGGTGCTCACGCTCTGGCGCGGGTGGGGCTGGGACCCAGGGTGCCATCCCCCCCTGCAGTGCTTACGCTCTGGCGCGGGCGGGGCTGGGACCCAGGGTGCCGTCCCCCCCCCGCGGTGCTCACGCTCTGGCGCGGGCGGGGCTGGGACCCAGGGTGCCGTCCCCCCCCCGCGGTGCTCACGCTCTGGTGCGGGCGGGGCTGGGACCCAGGGTGCCATCCCCCCCTGCAGTGCTCGCACTCTGGTGCGGGTAGGGCTGGGACCCAGGGTGCCGTCCCCCCCCCCGCGGTGCTCGGACTCTGGCGGGGGCGGGGCTGGGACCCAGGGTGCCGTCCCCCCCCCCCCGCGGTGCTCGGATTCGGGCGGGGCTGGGACCCAGGGTGCTGTCCCCCCCCCGCGGTGCTCACGCTCTGGCGCGGGCGGGGCTGTGGGGGAGGCGGCGGGGTCCCCCCAGCACAGGGCTTCCCCATGTGCTGCACGTTCCCCTGGCTCTTACAAGCGTTGCTCTTCTCGTTCCCTCCCTGCCCCCCGCCATGTCACTCCCAGAGCTCTGGCTTCCTTTGCCAGCTGGGGCCGCGCTCAGCGCCGGGCCTGGCCCACCCCGGGACGTGCAGCTGAGGGGTCCCCGCCAGCTGGTGACTAGCTGGGGCCACGCTCAGCACCTGAGCAGTAGATGGTGGCAGATTGGGCCTGCGTGCCGTGCTATGGCCTGAGGGGCGGGCTGGTGTGCTCAGTCCTGGGGGGGGAGTCCCAGCTCACCAGACAGCCCCCGCAGCCTGCTCTGGGCTGTCATGGGGTGAGGGAGCCCCCGGGCCCTGCCCCCACCCGCAGCCAGAGGGGACTGTCAGCCGGCAGGGAGCACAGAGGGGTTACTGGCTCCCGGGGCCACAGCGTAGCCCAGGCGTCTTACAGGGGCCAGGCGCAATGAGTGCAGCCCTGCTTGGGGAGAGGGTGTGATGTAGTGGGGGTGCTGTCCATTCGGGCATTCACTTGTTGCTATGCTTGGGCTGTGGGTGACCCCTTGTGCTGTAGTGGGGGGCTGTCTGCTCTGTACCCTGGGGTCCGCACCTGGCTGCGCTGGGCTGTGCGATTCCCACTGACTCACCCACGTGGATTGGCCCAGACACTGGGCCCAGCCTGAGCAGGTAACAAGGCTCTTCCCAGGGGAGAGACAGAGGGAGGGAGGCGGAGACGAACACCTGGCTGGGGGGCTGGGCTGGGCGCTGGGCAGTTCCTGGCTGGGAAGCATGGAGGGAACAGACTAAACTGGGTGCTGAGGGTTGGGGGGGCGAGGGACCCCTGCCCCAAGGGGTCTGAGGCATCCTGGCCCTGACTCCTGTAGCCACGTCCTGTCTGTGCTGGGCTGTATCCAGGAGCAGCAATAAACCCCCCTGTTCTACCGGCTGGCGGAGTCTGTTCTGGCTGCTACGGGGGTGCAGGATCGGGGGGGTCCCCGCCATGCTGCCACACCCCTACCTGCCTGTGTCTGTAAGCACTGCCCAGCGGGGGCTCACCCCGAGGACCCTCAGGTCACGTAGTCCCTGGCCCAACCAGTTCTTCGAGTGATTGCTCATGTGCATTCGAACGAGGTGCGTGCACGCCGCGTGCACGGGTCCCGGAGCATTTTTTCCCCAGCGGTACCCGTCGGGCCGGCAGGGCGCCCCCTGGAGTGGCGCCGCTATAGCGGAGCATAAGTACCCCTGCCGGCCCTCCCCCTCCTCAGTTCCTTCTTCGGACGTTGGAGCTTGCTGTCTTGTGCAGATCCCAGCTTCTTATCTTCGCCCGTTGGCAGTTCTTTGTTTCAGTAGTTAAGTAGTTGTTAAGTACTTAGAGAGAGCTTCCCTTGAACCCCCCCTCCCCAGGGGGCCGGTGATGCCAGGCTCGCAGGGCTTCAAACCGTGTGCAGCTTGCACGAAGCCTATGCCCAAGGGAGACCCCCATGAACAGTGTCTTAAGTGTTTGGGGGAATCTCACCTTGCGGACGCCTGCAAGATTTGTCGGGGGTTCAAGCCATGTACCAAGAGGGAAAGGGATTCCTGCCTGAAGTTGCTCCTGATGGAGTCGGCGCTGCAGCCCGCGTCCTCTGGAGAAGCCTCGGTGCGTAGTGCACCGGCGTCGGTGCAGGGGTCCTGTTCTGACCTTTCCCGCACCGCAGTGCAGAAGAAGCTGGCACCGCAGCACCGATCGCAGTCCCCGGCACCGAAATGGGTGAAGGACTCCAGGGGGAGATCACCCGAACGCAAGGCCCATGGGGACCGGCACCGGCAGGGATACTCCCTGGCACCGTCCTCGCCTGTCCGGCACCGCAAGGGGATACAGAAGAGGAAGAGGAGGGAGACTGTGCATAGGGCTGAGAGCCCTGGGCCTATCCTGGCCCGCCGCCCCTCCACGCTGGAGGCGTTTGAAGCAGCTCAGGAGCTGATAGAGCTAACGGCCTCACCTCCCTCACCCCCCTCCTCAGAGGGGTCTTCGACTTGGGTACCAGGGGTCTTGGGGGCACCAGTGGTCTCCCCAACCCCAGGGCCTGGGCCGGCACCGGTAGAGTCAAGGGACCAACCGTCGCTGCCGGCCGCTTCAACAGGGGGTCGGACTGTGCCGGCGCCGGCGGAGGCTGCTCTGGCGGCACCGTCTCCTGTCCAGACGATCCCTGGAGCATCGCTGCCGGCACCCATGCGCCCTACGGCCCCATCGGTCATAAGGGCGCCGGTACCGGGGCTGTCATCACAGGCACCGGCCTTGCTGGCACCGCAGATACCGGCTCTGCAGGCATCGAATGCGGCACAGGTATCAGCAGATTCGGCCCCGAGACCGGCACTGTCCTACCAGCCGGTACTGAGTTGTCCGGTGCTGCACTTACCGCCGCAGCCCCGTCCCCACACCGGGAAGCTGGAGTCCATGGCACGGTTTAGACCGAGGGCGCTACAGGGTCAATCCTCAACGGCACTGCCGTGGTCGGCATCCGAGCTGTCCTCGGAATCCGAGGTGGAGTCTGTGTTCGGTGGGGTCGTCTCGCATGTCTTCATGGTACCGTTCAAGGAGATGTGGCCGCGCCAGGTGCAGCAGCCCTGGCCGTTTTGGACGCCCTGGCCGTATCACCAGGGGCCGCTCTCGCCTTCTGGTTCGGTCAGTGGGTCACAGAGGAGGTCCACACCTTCGGCCTCGTTGTCCCAGGCTCCGCCATTGCCCAGGGAGGCTAGCCCTAGTGGGCACCCAGACCTGGGGGAAGCACGAGCCGATCTGCAGCAGCAGCCGGAGGTACCGCAGCAGACGGTCCCTGCTCCGGTGGTGGTGGAGCAGCCGGTCCTGAGTCGTGAGTCAACATCCTCATCGTCTCCGGACGAGGCTTTGGCAGACCCGGCCCTGGCTATGCCAGCCATGGACGTGAGGTCGCACCAGGAGCTGCTCCGCCGACTTGCGGCAAACCTCGGGGTGCCGGTTGAGCCGCTGACCGAGGAATCAGACCCGATGGTGGACATCCTCATGGAGGATGCCCCGGCAAAATTGGCCCTGCCACTGAATAAAACAGTGGCAAGACGCCAGCATCCCTATCCCCGACGCTCAAGGGGGTCGAGAGGAGGTATTATGTCCCCCAGTCAGGGCATGAGCACCTCTATTCACACCCGGTGCCGGGTTCCATCGTGACCCAGGCGGCGGCCCAGAAGGAGGGGCAAGGGCAGCCAGGCCCTTCTCTGAAGGCAAGGGACCCTAAGCGTATGGACCTGCTGGGGCTCAGGGTCTATGCAACGGGGGGGTGCAACTGCACATCGCCAACCAGCAGGCAATGCTCAGTCACTACGCCTACAGCACCTGGCAAGCGATGGAGAAGTTCCGGGACAGGTTGCCCCTGGAGGACAGGCAGGAGTTCTCCGCCCTGGCCACAGAGGGTAGGACGATAGCCCGCACCGGCCTGCAGGCGTCCTTGGATGCGGTAGACTCGGCAGCCAGGACGATGGCGTCCGGTGTGGTGATGCGACGTAATGCCTGGCTGCAGGTGTCAGGGATCCCGTTGGACTTGCAGGCCACTATACAGGACCTGCCGTTTGACGGGAAGGCCCTGTTTGCGGAAAATACGGACTCCAGGCTTCACAGTCTGAAAGATACCAGGTCGACGCTCCAGTCATTGGGTATACATACGCCGGCACCCCAACGCAGGCAGTTGCCAAGTAGGCAGCCGCATAGGGGTCAGCCACAGGCTGCACGGCCGGACTCTTGG
The DNA here is from genome assembly GCA_032595735.1 of Pelochelys cantorii. Classification (NCBI taxonomy): domain Eukaryota; kingdom Metazoa; phylum Chordata; order Testudines; family Trionychidae; genus Pelochelys; species Pelochelys cantorii. The sequence goes on along the minus strand of CM064338.1, from coordinate 47,382,272 downwards.
TGGCGCAGGCCCCGTGGTCCTACTGGGGGTTTCGCCAGTGTGTTGGGCTTGGGGGTTCGCAATAGGCGCCGTCAGCCCCGCCCGGATGCAGGCAGGGGCACCACTCAGCCTCCTCCCAATCTACCTAAGCAGTCGTTTTGAAGGTGCGCTCTGGGACTGCATACTGATACCCGCCATTTCCCCCTCATTTGGGGACCGGTTGTCCCACTTTGCCCAGGCCTGGTCGGCCATCACCTCAGACAAATGGGTGTCGAGCATAGTTTCCCCGGGTTACTCTATCCCCTTCCTGGGCTCCTACCCCTCCCTTCCTCCCTCCCTGTCCCTCTTCAGGGACCCGTCTCATGAGGCCCTCCTCAAACAGGAGGTCACCGCGCTCCTGGAAAAGGGGGCGGTGGAAAGGGTCCCTTTCCACAGGGAGAGCAGGGGGGTTTATTTCCGCTATTTTATTATTCCGAAGCCAAAAGGGGGCCTTCGGCCCATCCTGGACCTCAGGGACGTCAACAGACACATAAGGAAGGAGACGTTTCGGATGGTGACCCAGGCCTCAATAATTCCGGTGCTAGACAAAGGGGATTGGTATGCGGCCCTCGATTTGAAGGATGCCTAGTTTCATGTCGTGATCCGGACAATCCACAGGAGGTTCCTCCAGTTTGTGGTGGGCCACCAACACTTCCAGTTTACTGTCCTTCCCTTCGGGTTGTTGACCACCCCCAGGGTTTTTACAAAGTGTATGGAGGTGGTGGCAGACTTCCTCAGGCGACTTGGGGTCCAAGTCTTTCTGTACTTGGACGACTGGCTCATCAGAGGTCGGTCAAGGGACCAGGTCACTGCGCACATAGGATTGGCGAGGTCTCTATTCGACAGACTCGGACTCGTCCTGAACGAGGAGAAGTCGAAATTGACACCAACACAGAACATAGAGTTCGTGGGGGCGGCCCTGTGTGCCAGGACAGGGCGCACTTACCTCCCGCTGTCCAGGTTTCAGGCGATCAGGGCCCTGATATCCAACCTGCGGCAGTCCCCGTTGATGACTGCGCGGTCGTGCATGTAACTCCTAGGCCACATGGCGGCCTGTACCTATGTGGTTAGGCACGCCAGACTGCGGCTCAGGCCGCTGCAGGCGTGGTTGGCTATGTCGTTCAACCAAGGCCAGACAGGGATGGGACCAGGTCCTGTCCGTGCCGCAGGACGTCCTGGCCTCACTCAATTGGTGGACGTTGGAGACAGAGGTGCACGCTGGAGTTCCCTATCGTGCAGAGCTGCCATCGGCTCAGCTCATCAGGGACGCCTCTGACGATGGCTGGGGGGCACACCTACAGAGTCACAGGACGCAGGGATTGTGGTCCCCCCACGAAAGGGCAATACACATAAATGTGAGAGAGCTGAGAGCGGTCAGGAGTGCTTGCGAGGTTTTCCTGGCCATGCTCTCGGGGAAACTGGCGTCAGTGCTGCTGGACCACTCCACAGCTGTTTTCTATATAAACAAGCAGAGTGGAGCTCGATCGTCCCCGCTATGTCAGGAGGCGGCTCTCCTCTGGGAGTTCTGTATAGCCCACTGCATACAGCTACAGGCGGCGTACCTGCCAGGATGCGTGAATACGCTAGCAGACTCGCTGAGCAGGTCCTTCAGAGTCCATGAGTGGGGCCTGAAGGGAGAGGTTTTAGCTCAGAGTTTCCGGTTGTGGGTTCGTCCCCTGGTGGACCTTTTTGCTATTGAGGGGAACAGGAAATGTCCCCAGTACTTCTCTCTCCTGGGTCTGGGCGCGGGTTTGAAGGGGGACGCCCTGACCTCTCCGTGGCCTCGAGGGCTGCTTTATGCGTTTCCCCCGTTCCCACTCCTTCCCAAGGTGCTTACCAGGACCAGGCTGTTCAAGTTCTGGGTAATCCTGGTAGCCCCGGACTGGCCCAGGCAGTTTTGGTATCCCATCCTGCGGGAGATGGTGGTGGACAGGCCTTTTTGTCTGCCGCTGACCCCGGACCTAGTCACCCAGGACAGGGGCCGGGGTATCCTGTATCACCCGGATGTCAAGTCCCTTCATCTGACGGCGTGGCTTATCCAGGGCTGAAACCCTCCGAAAGAGCTTGTTCACGGGGGGTACAGGAAGTTCTCCTGGGGAGTCGGAAGCCAACCACCAGGCGGTCATATGCTGCCAAGTGGAAGCAGTTTTCGGTCTGGGCCCAGAGTAAGGGAGTCTGCCCTTCCCAGGCCCCTGTTCCTGTGGTCCTGGACTACCTGTTTGAGCTGAGGCAGCGGGCCTATCCACCCCGTCAGTACGGGTGCAGCTAGCGTCCCTAACGGCGTTTCATGAGGGGTCGAAGGGACGGTTGCTGTTTGCGGACCCCCTCATGAAGAGGTTTCTAAAGGGTCTCGACAAGTTGTATCTCCATGTGAGAGCCCCGGTGCCGCAGTGGGACCTCAGCTTGGTGCTAAATAAGCTCTTGGGTCCCCCCTTAGAGCCCCTTGCGTCCTGCCCTCTCCGGTTTTTGTCGCTTAAGGTGGCATTCCTAGTGGCCATTACGTCAGCACGTTGGGTGTCAGAGTTACGTGCCCTGACGGTGGAGCCCCCGTACCTGGTGTTCTCGGCGGACAGGGTTCGGCTGCGTCCCCATCCTGCGTTCCTCCCCAAGGGGGTGTCGACCTTTCACATGTCGCAAGACATATCCCTCCCGGTTTTCTTTCCCAAGCCCCACCTCTCCCCTCAGGAGCAGGCGTTGCACTCCCTGGATGCGAAGCGGGCACTGGCGTTTTATACAGACAGAACGAGGCCCTTTCGCAAGTCATCCCAGTTGTTTATTGCCTATGCCGAGCGGGTAAAGAGGATGCCGGTTTCGGCCCAAAGGTTGTTGGGATGGATATCCTCCGGCATTAGGGAGTGCTATGTTCTGGCACGTAGGGAGCCACCCCGCATATCGGCGCACTCCACCAGGGCGTGCGCTTTGTCCGTGGCCTTGGGGGACCACGTCCCAGTTCTCGAGATCTGTAGGGCTGCTACGTGGTCCTCGGTCCATACGTTCACCGAGCATTATGCCCTCACTCAACAGGCACGGGAGGATTCCGCCTTGGGTGCAGCGGTGTTGAGCTCTATTCTGTAAAAGGAAATGGACAAGGGGATGGCTGAGTGGCACGCTGTAGTGTTACGTGTCCCCTGTGCCTACGTGTTGAGTTCTGTGTTCTGTTCTATGGTTGCACTGTTGATAAAAGTTATCGTTGTAGTTGAATACCAGTGTGGCTGTTCTGTTACTTAGAAAGGTGGCTCCGACCCTGCCTCCGGTGGGCTAGCTTGGAAGTCCCCTCATTCGAATGGACATGAGCAATCACTCGAAGAAGAAAACAAGGTCACTTACCTGGAACTGCTGTTCTTCAAGATGTGTTGTTCATGTCCATGCGATTCCCCCCGCCTCCCCTGTGTCGGAGTTGCTCCGACAAGAAGGAACTGAGGAGGGGGAGGGCCGGCAGGGGTACTTATGCTCCGCTATAGCGCCACTTCAGGGGGCGATCTGCTGGCCTGACGGGTACCGCTGGGGAAAAAATGCTCCGGGACCCGTGCACGCAGCGTGCATGCACCTTGTTCGAATGGACATGAGCAACACATCTCGAAGAACAACAGTTACAGGTAAGTAACCCTGTTTTCTCACTGGTCCAGAGAAGGGGTCTGAACAAAGGAAGGGGGTGGTTTGGAGAAGGGGCAGTCTTGGCTGGGAAAACACGAAGGGTATGTCTACACTAGCCCCCTAGTTCGAACTAGGGAGGCTAATGTAGGCATTCGAAGTTGCAAATGAAGCCCGGGATTTAAATATCCCGGGCTTTATTTGCATCTTCCCGTCCGGGCACCATTTTTAAATCCCCCTAGTCCGAACTAACTGCCCACAGCTACATGCGGCAGTCAAAAGTTAACTCGAACTAAGTCCTTAGTTCGAGTTAACTGTTACACCTCATTCCACGAGGCTAGTGTAGACATACCCAAAGAGAAGAGACTAAGTGGAGTACTGGGGGTTGAGGGGGCGATGGACCCCCTACCCCAAGGGGTCTGAGGCATCCTGGCCCTGACTCCTGTAACCACGTCACGTCTATGCTGTGCTGTATCCTGGAGAAGCAATAAACCCTCTCTATTCTACCGGCTGGCGGAGTCTCATCTTTCCTGCGGACGGGGGTGCAGGATCGGGGGGTACCCGACACGCCACCACAGCGGGGCCCCTGCTCCCCTCCCCACATCCTAAGCCAGCCCCACTGCCCCATAAACCCAGCAGGGTGGGGCTGCCCTGGGCCCCTCATCTTGATTGGCTGTTTGTGTTCCAGGTGCAGGACAGTCGTCCAATCAGCTTCCCCTCCCTGCTCAGCCACATCACCTCCATGCACCTGAACGGGGAGGTGCTGGCCATGCCCGTGGCCCAGGAGAAGCCGGCGCCCCCGGCCCTGCGGTCCTTCCGGCCCCTCGCAGCCACCGTGCCCTGCGACTTCCACATCCTGAACCTGCGCACGCTGCAGGCCGAGGTGAGAGCCCAGCAGGCCCGGCCGCCCCGCCGTGGGTCTGGGCTAATTCCCACCTGTGTCCGGGCGGGCACGTGAGTGGGGAACGGGTGTCTAGGTCAGTAGCTGCAGGGCAGAACGGCACCCCAGGGACCCACGTGCACCCCGACAAGGGACACACAAAGCTGGGGAAAGGGAGCACGAGACCTGGCCTGTGCTCTGGCCTTGGTTCTTGTGGCATAGCCAGGCCCAGCCATGGGGGATACTGCATGGCTGGGTGGAGGCGGGGGGGATGCAGGGTGGCTGGGCAGGCGGTGCGGGGGGGATGCAGGGTAGCTGGCAGGGGGTTGCAGGGTGGCTGGGCAGGAGGTGCGGGGGGGATGCAGGGTAACTGGCAGGGGGTTGCAGGGTGGCTGGGCAGGAGGTGCAGGGGGGATGCAGGGTGGCTGGGCAGGCGGTGCAGGGGGGATGCAGGGTAACTGGCAGGGGGTTGCAGGGTGGCTGGGCAGGAGGTGCAGGGGGGATGCATGGTAACTGGCAGGGGGTTGCAGGGTGGCTGGGCAGGAGGTGCGGGGGGGATGCAGGGTAGCTGGCAGGTGGTTGCAGGGTGGCTGGGCAGGAGGTGCGGGGGGGATGCAGAGTAACTGGCAGGGGGTTGCAGGGTGGCTGGGCAGGCGGTGCGGGGGGGATGCAGGTAACTGGCAGGGGGTTGCAGGGTGGCTGGGCAGGAGGTGCGGGGGGGATGCAGGGTAACTGGCAGGGGGTTGCAGGGTGGCTGGGCAGGCGGTGCGGGGGGGATGCAGGGTAACTGGCAGGGGGTTGCAGGGTGGCTGGGCAGGAGGTGCGGGGGGGATGCAGGGTAACTGGCAGGAGGTTGCAGGGTGGCTGGGCAGGAGGTGCAGGGGGGATGCAGGGTGGCTGGGCAGGCGGTGCAGGGGGGATGCAGGGTAACTGGCAGGGGGTTGCAGGGTGGCTGGGCAGGAGGTGCGGGGGGGATGCAGGGTAGCTGGCAGGTGGTTGCAGGGTGGCTGGGCAGGAGGTGAGGGGGGGATGCAGAGTAACTGGCAGGGGGTTGCAGGGTGGCTGGGCAGGCGGTGCGGGGGGGATGCAGGGTAACTGGCAGGGGGTTGCAGGGTGGCTGGGCAGGAGGTGCGGGGGGGATGCAGGGTAGCTGGCAGGTGGTTGCAGGGTGGCTGGGCAGGTGGTGCGGGGGGGCGGGGGCGGGGGGCTGCTGCTGCTATCATACACCTCTGTCCTGTCCCAGGAGGAGTCGCTGCCCTCAGCGGAGATGGCCCTGATCCTGCACCGCAAGGGCTTTGACTGCGGCCTGGAGGCCAAGCACCTGGGCTTCAACTGCACCACCAGCCAGGGCAAGGTGGGTCTGGGACACGGCCAGCCCCTCCCAGCCAGGCTGCCCCCCAAGGCCTCGGTTTCCCTGGGCACAGGGTGGGGATGACTCACTGAGGAAGCGCATGGGGTCTCTCACACCTAGCCCTGGGAAGGGAGCCAAGGGCAGGCAGGGCCGACTGCAGGCTGGGGCCTAGGGCCTGGGAGATGGGTCAGTCTTGGCTGGTTTTAGGGCGGGACGGGGGCGGGAAGGGAGGAACGGAGCCAGAGCCCCTTCTCCCCGAGAGGAATGGCACTGGCTGCCCCCGGCTCCGGTGTTACCAGTGATCCCAGGCAGCGCTGTGTCCGTGCCGTTCTCCCTGCTGGCTGAGAGTCCCCTTCGGCTGCGGATGGCGGGGCAGGGCCCGGGGGCTCCCCCACGCTCTGTGACAGTGCCCAGGGAAACTGAGGCACAGAGCCACTCCAGAATGGCACAGGACAGCACCTCACACAGCCCAGCAAAGCAGACAGTGTGACACTAGGACTGTCTGACTGCAAGAGTGAATCCAGGCCCACTGCGTCGCAGTGGGTCTGGGACATGGCCAGCCCCCCAGCCCAGCCTGCGGGCGTGGCAGGGCAGGCAGGCTGTGGGAGCGCTGGGAGGGGTCTCTCCATGCTCTGGCCTCAGGCTCTCCATCAGATCCTGATCTGGGAGCTGGACCCAGCCTGCAACGCCCGCCCTCACCCCTGCTCCTCTCCTCTCCAGCTCTCTCTGGGGGGCCTGTTCCATGGCCTGGAGCTGGGCGCCCTGCAGCCCACCTCGCTGACGCTGATGTACCCTCTGGGCAGCCCCTCCAACAGCACTGTGATCCACATGGAGCCCATGGAGATCGCCACCTTCCGCCTCCAGCTGGGCTAGCCTCCGGGTGCCACACGGCACAGCTGTTGGTCGCCTGCCGGGGCAGGCGGGGGCAGCTACTGGAGACACCTGCTGGGGGGAACCAGGGCAGCTGCTGGAGTCGCCTGCGGGGGGAGGTGGGAGCCGGCTGCCAGGAGTGGGGACTGGACGGCTGCTGGAGTCGCCTGCGGCGGGGGGGCAGCCGGCTGCTGGAGTCGCTGGCTGGGGGGCAGGGCAGCTGGCTGCTGGAGTCACCTGTGGCGGGGCGGGGGCGGCCGGCTGCTGGAGGCGCCGGCCGGGGGGCGGGGCGGCCGGCTGCTGGAGTCGCCGGCTGGGGCGGTGCTACCTCCCTTATTTATTAATCCGTATTTTACGTACCCTGGCCAGTGGCCAAGCCTGGGGGCTGGGCGCTGGGCCCTGCCCGGGCGGCAGAGCAGCAGGCTGGTCGCTGCATCCCACGGCGATGCCGCTGGTTCAGCCAGGCGGCGGGCGCAGCTTCCCTGGGCTGCCAGGAATCTGCCCTGTCCCTGTGCCGGGAGGCAGGTCTCCGCCCCCCATGCTGTGCTGTGGGCCAGCGGGGCAGGCCTCTGGGTGGGGACCTGCCTGAGGGCTGGGGGGCCGGGGCGCTCGTGGACACTGTATGGGCTGGCGCCTGTCAACGTGCCCGTTTGCCGTGAGCTGTTAGGCAAGAAAAGGCCTGTTTGCACCCCTGCCGTGTCTGGTCTGTGCCTCGTGCTGCCGGCCCCACGGACAGAGCCTCCCGCTGGGGGGCTGGTGCTGGGCGTCCGAGGGCCTCTGCCCCTCTCCCTGTCAGCTCATGGGCCTGCCCCCGTCCTCACACCCCTCAGCCCCCCAGCAGGGGGTGCTAAGGAGCAAGTAGCCCCTCCCCCCAGCTGAGACCCCCTGCCCAGCAGGGGGTGCTAAGGAATGTGTGCCCCTGTGGAGGTGTGTTGGGGGGGCCCCGACCATGCACCCCCGTCCGCAGCCAGATGGGACTGTGCCAGCCAGTAGAATAGGGAGGGTCTATTGCTGCTCTGGGATACAGCCCGGCCCGGGTTCCATGTGGACGTGGGAGTCAGGGCAGGCAGCCTCAGACCCCTTGGGGCAGGGCACACAGGCCCCGACCCCCCAGTACCCGCCGTAGTCCGTTCTCTTCATGTTTGCCCAGCCCAGCCAGCCCCCCTCTCCCAGCCACGGGCCACTCACCCCCCAGCCAGCCCCCCTCTCCCAGCCACGGGCCACTCATCCCCCAGCCAGCCCCCCTCTCCCAGCCACGGGCCACTCACCCCCCAGGCAGCCCCCCCTCTCTCAGCCACGGGCCACTCACCCCCCAGGCAGCCCCCCTCTCCCAGCCACGGGCCACTCACCCCCCAGCCAGCCCCCCCCTCTCAGCCACGGGCCACTCACCCCCCAGCCAGCCCCCCTCTCCCAGCCACGGGCCACTCACCCCCCAGGCAGCCCCCCTCTCTCAGCCACGGGCCACTCACCCGCCAGGCAGCCCCCCTCTCCCAGCCACGGGCCACTCACCCCCCAGCCAGCCCCCCTCTCTCAGCCACGGGCCACTCACCCCCCAGCCAGCCCCCCCTCTCCCAGCCACGGGCCACTCACCCCCCAGCCAGCCCCCTCTCTCAGCCACGGGCCACTCACCCCCCAGCCAGCCCCCCTCTCTCAGCCACGGGCCACTCACCCCCCAGCCAGCCCCCCTCTCCCAGCCACGGGCCACTCACCCCCCAGCCAGCCCCCTCTCTCAGTCACGGGCCACTCACCCCCCAGCCAGCCCCCCTCTCTCAGCCACGGGCCACTCACCCCCCAGCCAGCCCCCCTCTCCCAGCCACGGGCCACTCACCCCCCAGCCAGCCCCCCTCTCTCAGCCACGGGCCACTCACCCCTCAGCCAGCCCCCCTCTCCCAGCCACGGGCCACTCACCCCCCAGCCAGCCCCCTCTCTCAGCCACGGGCCACTCACCCCCCAGCCAGCCCCCCTCTCTCAGCCACGGGCCACTCACCCCCCAGCCAGCCCCCCTCTCCCAGCCACGGGCCACTCACCCCCCAGCCAGCCCCCTCTCTCAGCCACGGGCCACTCACCCCCCAGCCAGCCCCCCTCTCCAGCCACGGGCCACTCACCCCCCAGCCAGCCCCCTCTCTCAGCCACGGGCCACTCACCCCCCAGCCAGCCCCCCTCTCTCAGCCACGGGCCACTCACCCCCCAGCCAGCCCCCTCTCTCAGCCACGGGCCATTCACCCCCCAGGCAGCCCCTCCCCTTTGTTCACACCCCTTCCCCTGGCCAGGGGAGAAGCGGCGGGGCCACGGCCTACATGCCACACACCCCCGGAGTCTCTGCAGAGCAGCACAGGCCAGCAGGGGTCACCCCCAGCCCACACAGCAACCAGGGACTGCAAACCAGAGTGGGCCCAGGGCCACACGGGTGAACAGCCCTCCCCACGTCACAGCCCCCCCCTCCAAGTGAGACCCCTGCAGCCCTCACCCAGCAGGGGTGCTAAGGAGCCAGTGGCCCCACCCACTGTGCCAGGCTCAGCGTGGGGGCGGGTCTGGTTCTGCACTAGCCGCCCAGGCCTGCTTGCCCCCTCTGCCACCGGCTGAGCCATGCCCAGCGGGCCGCACACCAGGTTGCCTGCTAACCCGTTGGTCCCATGGGCAAGGCCCGGCCCACAGCCGCCCGGGTAGCTGCCAGCAGGTAGCCGGGGCCGTTTCCCTGGCAGCTGCCTTGGGCGGAGCAGCCCCAGGGCACGCTGAGGTGCGTGAAAAAGGCTAAAGCCACTGGGGGGGCCCAGCTGCTCCCCTCCCCCCACGGCACTCAGGGGCCCAGGTTTGTGGCAAGCAGTGGTGGGGCCTGAGGAACTCCCTGCCACTGGAACCAGTGCTGCAGAGGGCTCCAAGAGCTCCGGGTTGCTATGGCGAATGGGACAAAGCAGGCGGGGGGACGGTTATCCCATTGCCACCTCCCCGGGAGGCAGCCAGTGCCAAGCAGAGCCCCGCTCCAGCTCTGAGCCCTGTGGGGCAGGGACTCTGCTCTCTGGTTGCTATGGGGCAGGGTCACAACACTGTGGCAGGGTGGCTGTGGGCCTGCCTGGCCTCCCCCAGGGCTCATTACTGCAAGAAGGGGGGCAGCGAGGTGCCCGCAGCTCCCTCTGGGGTGCTGAGCACAGCTGCCTGCCGGGGGCCTGGCCTTATCTGGCGCAGGCAGGCGGGGCTGGGCCTCTCCTGCTGCAGGGCGCTGGGCCGGCTGCTCGCGGGCAGCCTGGCACAGGCCAGGATGGGAGCTCTGCGCCCAGCCAGGCAGGGGTCCGGGCTACAGTGCGAGGCTCAGGCTTGTGCTCAAGGCGGGGGGCCCCGGGGCGCGGCGGCTGAAGCAGCCCAGGCAGGGCTCTGCTGGGCGTGGGGACAGGCGTGCCCTGGGGAAAGGGGCCCTGCCCCGGGCTGGCTGCTGTGTTAGTGCATGTGGGGCGGGCAGGGGGAAGGGGCTGGAGCGCGTGGCCCCTCCAGCTGTGGGGCACCTGGCAGTGCAGCCGTTGGCTCTGGCTCCCAGCAACCACTAATGGAGCCCCTGGTGAGGGCCAAGGCCCTGCTGCTGGGCAGGGGCTGGGAGGAGAGCCCTTGTCCTGGGCAGGCCTGCCTGGGCTGCCCGGCTCGGCAGGTTTCTCTGAGCGAGCCCCGGCCGGTGCCCCGCTCACTGGCACCGCCCTGCCCCATGGCGTGTGGCCACGGCTCGGCATGCCAGGCGCTGGCACGGGGGTCAGTCCCTGGTTAGCCTCGCGCGGGTCCAGTGGGCACACTCCCCAGAGCTCTGTGCACCCCGGTCTCCAGACAGCGCCGTCCCCCCCCGGGCAGAGCCCAGCCCCGCGTCCCAGCTGTGGCTGTGAGCAGAGCCTCCCAAACAGAGAGCCGCTCAGCCCATCTGCCCAGGCTCCTCTCCGACCTGCTCAGCCCAGCCCCTGGATCCTCCCTGCCCGGGGAGCCACTGCCCCCGGCAGGGCCAGAACCAGCCGCCCCTCCTGCCTGACAAGGGGCGCTCGGAGCGCCAGAGGCTGCTGCCCCCGGGGCACTGGCTTCCGGAGCAGCTCCTTAGCGATGCGCCCGCCTCCCTGGCTCGCCTGGGTCCCAGTGGGGCTGGGCAGTAAGTGCAGGAGGCTCTTGTGGCAAGGCCTTAATGGCTGCGGGAGGCAGAGGCACTTGCTGGGGCCGAGATGGAGGAGGGGCCCTGGGTTCTGCTTCCTCAGCACGGAGCCGGCACTGCCCTGCCCAAGCAGCAGGCGAGAAGATGCGGCCCAGAGTCCTGCTGGGGGGCCTCGTCTGCACAGCACTGCTCACCAGCTTCCTTGGCACAGGTAGGGCCCCCCTCGGCACGTTGCCCCTTCGGCTCCCCAACCCCCTCGGCATGTTGCCCCCCTCGGTTCCCCAACCCCCTCGGCGCAGGCACGGTGCCCCCTCAGCTCCCCAACTCCCTCAGTGCAGGCACGGTGCCCCCCTCGGTTCCCCAACCCCCTCGGCACAGGCACAGTTCTCCCTCGGCTCCCCAGCCCCCTCGGCATGTTGCCCCCCTCGGTTCCCCAACCCCCTCGGCACAGGCATGGTGCCCCCCTCGGCTCCCCAACCCCCTCGGCACAGGCACGATGCCCCCTCGGCTCCCCAACCCCCTTGGCATGTTGCCCCCCTCAGTTCCCCAACCCCCTCGGCACAGGCACAGTGCCCCCTCGGCTCCCCAACCCCCTCGGCACGTTGCCCCTTCGGCTCCCCAACCCCCTTGGCATGTTGCCCCCCTCGGCGCAGGCACGGTGCCCCCTCGGCTCCCCAACCCCCTCGGCACAGGCACAGTGCCCCTTCGGCTCCCCAGCCCCCTCGGCATGTTGCCCCCCTCGGTTCCCCAACCTCCTCGGCGCAGGCACGGTGCCCCCTCGGCTCCCCAACCCCCTCGGCACAGGCATGGTTCTCCCTTGGCTCCCCAGCCCCCTCGGCATGTTGCCCCCCTCGGTTCCCCAACCCCCTCGGCACAGGCACAGTGCCCCCTCGGCTCCCCAAGCCCCTCGGCACAGGCACGGTGCCCCCTTGGCTCCCCAACCCCCTCGGCACAGGCACGGTGCCCCCTCGGCTCCCCAACCCCCTCGGCACAGGCACGGTGCCCCCTCGGCTCCCCAGCCGCTTCAGCATGCGTAGAGCGCCCCTGTCAGGCACCAAACTGCTCTGACTCTGCATGGCACCGTGCCCTTCCTGCGGTTGGTTCCGGGGATGATGCAGGCTGGGGTGCGTGTCCCGGGGTGGCGACTGCTGGGTGGGGTGTGTCAAGGGAGTGCCAGCTGGGTGTGAGGCTGGGGCATGTTTCTCCCGGTGGGCTCAGCGTATGGGCCGGGCACCCTGCAGCCACACGCTGCATGCCAGCCATGCTGGGGACAGCACCGGGGCCGGGCACTGGAGATGGGAGCCAGTCGCAGCCCCCTGCCACGGCCCACACGTGGGGGCCACAAGCAGCCTGTGGCCAGACGCTCTTGGCCCCCAGCCCTTCTAGCCTGGGGGGCATGGGCCACCAAGTTGCTTTAGCTGATGCAGCGCCCAGAGCCTGTAGGCCCCGGGCAGAGTCCCTGCGTGGGGCGGGGCCCCACTGTAGCCACATCCAGCCATTATCTGGCCTTCTCCCCAGCCCCTCCCTGCAGGGGCCTGAAAGCTCCAGGCAGTCAGCGCCTGTTGTCAGAGTTGCTGCCCCTGCTCAGTGCCAGGCCCCCACGAAGGTCGTTCCCAGGATCGGAACCCAGGCCTGCCAGCATGGGCCTTCCCCACGGAGCCAAGGGGGCTCCACGCCGGGAGCAGCTGTAGGCTGTTACCTGCTGGGACCGTGCAGCAGGCTCTTGTGCTTGGCTCGTGTTCAGAACAGGCTCTGAAAACCGCGACTTCCCCTTGCAGCCTCGGCCTGTAACCTGCACCTCTGTGAGGGGTATCCCAGCCCCGACGGGCGTTACCACGCCGGCTTCTACTGCCCGCGCCTCACTGACCCCCCCGCACACAGGTACTGCTGCCACCACGCACACCTCGCCCTGAAGTCCTGCTGCCCCCAGCCCGAGGCCGAGAGCCTGCGGAGGGTCAACCTGTCCCACGTGCCCAGCCCAGCCCGACTCCGGTAAGCAAGGGTAGGGGCAGGCTCAGGTGCAGGGGGGCAGGGGCAGGGGCAGGCTCAGGCGCAGGGGGGGCAGGGGCAGGCACAGGGGGGGCAGGGGCAGGCGCAGGGGGGCAGGGCAGGCTCAGGTGCAGGGGGGCAGGGGCAGGCTCAGGTGCAGGGGGAGGGACAGGCACAGGGAGGCAGGCGCAGGGGGGGCAGGGGCAGGCGCAGGGGCAGGTGCAGGTGCAGGGGGGCAGGGGCAGGCTCAGGCGCAGGGGGAGGGACAGGCGCAGGGAGGCAGGTGCAGGGGGGCAGGGGCAGGTGCAGGGGGGCAGGGGCAGGCGCAGGGGCAGCTGCTGCGGGGTCCAGTGCCGGCGTGGCTGGTCGTGGCTGCACCGTGTGCATCACTGGCGCTAGCGCAGTGTGAGGCGTTCACCCGGCCGCCACTCACGAGCCAGTGCACGGGGGCTGGGCGCTAGGGAGTGGCAGTGCCACGAGCCCAGCAGCCGGGCTTCGCAGCAGTCAGCAGGCCCCAGCCGGATGGGCGCTGCGAGGCCCTGGTGCACCCCTACCCGCAGCCCTGCTCGGGAAAGGCCCCTGCTCTGGCCGGCGGGCCGCGGGGGCTGAGCCGGTGCAGCGGCTGAGAGAAGACGAGGACGGGAGCTGCCATGGGGACCTGTGACATGAGTGTCACTTACTCCATCAGCTCGCACCGGCACCAGGCCAGCTGTGGCCTTAGCAGCCCTGGTGGGAGGCAGGCCATAGGCGGTTCTCACAGCCCTCGGGCTGCCGAGCGCCCGGCCCGGGGAGGCTGTGAAGCCCACGAGAAGAGCCAGAGAAGTCCCTTGGGCTGTTAGCCAAGCAGGGCGGGCACCCCCCCCCATGCTCTGGGTGTCCCTAGGCCTCGGCCAGGTGGCAGGGCGGGATCACTAGGTCGCCGCCCTGGTCTCACTCCCTCCAGGCCCGTCAGAGACAGGACGTGGGCTGGCTGGGCCGTTGCCCTGACCCAGTGTGGCCGCTGGAGGGGCAGAGGAGAATCAAGCCTCTGAATCCGGCCACGGGGCTGGAGCTCAGTAATGGGCACCCGTGGTTCCTGCCCAGCCTGGTTTGCAGCAGCATCTGCAAAGCAAGGGGTGTGTGGCCGCATGCAGCAGAGTGCCGCGGGCAGAGTCCCGAGCAGCACCCGGCTCCCCTGGCACCCTGTGGGGGAGATGGGCAAGTCGGCAGGGCTGCCTGGGAGCACCCTATGGTGCCCAGATGAGGGATGTGCCTGGCGTGGGCTCCCTGGGACGGTGGAAGCCACCCTGGAGTAGCCATATGGTGCCTCGTGTAACACTGCTGTTCCGTATAACACTGGTGCCCCGTGTAACGCTGCTGTCCCCTGTAATACTGGTGCCCTGTGTAACGCTGCTGTCCCCTGTAACACTGGTGCCCCGTGTAACGCTGCTGTCCCCTGTAACACTGCTGCTCCATATAACACTGGTGCCCCGTATAACACTGCTGTCCCCTGTAACACTGGTGCCCCATGTAATGCTGCTGCTGCCTTGTACAGAACAAATCATGTCACACCAAAGCTGATAGCTTTCTGTGATAGGACAATGAGCCTTGTGGCTAAGGGAGAAGCGGTGGACGTGGTTACCTAGACTGTAGTAAGGCATTTGACCCAGGACCTTCTTCTCAATAAACTAGGCAAATACAACTTAGATGGGGCTACTCTAAGGTGGGTGCATAACTGGCTGGATAACCGTACTCAGAGAGTCGTTATTAACGGTTCACAATCCTGCTGGAAGGGCAGAACAAGAGGGGTTCCGCAGGGGTCTGTTTTGGGACCAGTTCTGTTCAATATCTTCATCAACAATTTAGATATTGGCATAGAGAGGGCGCTTATTAAGTTTGCAGATGATCCCAAGCTGGGAGGGGTTGCGAGTGCTTTGGAGGAGAGGGTCCGAATTTAAAATGATCTGGACAAACTGGAGAAATGGGCTGAGGTAAATAGGATGAAGTTTAATAAGGACAAATGCAAAGTGCTCCACTTGGGAAGGAACAATCCGTCTCTCACATACAGGCTGGGCAGCGACTGTCTAGGAAGGAGTCCTGCAGAAAGGGATCTAGGGGTCAGAGCGGACCACAAGCTCAATATGAGTCAGCAGTGTGACACTGTTGCAAAAAAAGTAAACGTGATTCTGGGATGCATTGACAGGTGTGTTGTGAGCAAGACACGAGAAGTCATTCTTCCGCTCTACTCTGTGCTGATCAGGCCTCGGCTGGAGTCTTGTGTCCAGTTCTGGCCCCACATTTCAAGGAAGATGTGGAGAAATTGTAGAAGGCCCAGAGAAGAGCAACAAGAATGATGAAAGGTCTAGAGAACATGAGCTATAAGGGAAGATTGAAAGAACTGGGCTTGTTTAGTTTAGAAAAGAGAAGACTGAGAGGGGGATATGATAGAGGTTTTCAAGTATCTAAAAGGGTGTCACAGGGAGGAGGGGGAAATTGTTCTCCTTGGCCTCTGAGGATAGAACAAGAAGCAATGGGCTTAAACTGCAGCCAGGGGGGTTTAGGTTGGACATTAGGAAAAAGTTCCTGCCTATCAGGATGGTTACACACTGCGATAAGTTGCCCCGGGGGGTGTGGAATCTCCATCCCTGGAGTGATTTCAGAGCAGGTTGGATAAACGTGTCAGGGATGGGCTAGCTGGTGCTTGGTCCTGCCACAAGGGCAGGGGTCTGGACTTGATGCCTCTCGAGGTCCCTGCTAGTTCTAGTGCTCTATGAAGAACGTACAAAACAACGACTACTCTAGTAGCACGTAATGGCTAACAGAACATGTTGATGGTGCGCCCACGAATGCTCGTGATCCCATCAACATGTTCTCTTGGTCTTTCAGGTGCTACTAAAATAACCAGACTAGTCACTGCTTTGTAAGTTTTTCATAGAGCACCGGCACTAACCTGGCTCCCCTCTGAAGCTAGTGTTCTGTGATCCTATGTACCTACTGTGCCTGGAAAGCCTCATCTACGTACCTCTCTGCCGCCCTTAGGCTCCTCCGCTTCAGCCAGCCTGGCCTCCAGTGCCTGCTCACAGCCTGAGGGCCAGGAGCCCCTGGCACATGCACACCCGCCTCCCGCCCACAGAGCTGATAAGCAAACGTCCTGCATTGGGTGCAGTAGACTGGACAGTCCCCATGCTGCTGCTGGGCTTGTGCCTGCATCCTCTGTGTTCGCCTTCCTTGAGAGCTTGTTGTGAATCAGGTGGTTTGGGGTTTAGTGGAGTTTAAAGAATGTTAATCATGTCCAGCCCCCTTCCAACTCCCCCTCTAAACTCCCTCGCCAAACTCCCCTCTGCACCGCTCCTATTCGCAGTGGAGTGGTCCCATCCCACGCAGACAGCCCCTGTGCTGTTGAGGAGGGTGAAAGGCTCAGGGAAGGACAACATTCAACTGCAGCAGAGGGAAATGATCCCATAGTTGGGACCCTCCTTCCAGAGAATGTTTTGTATCCTCTCGCACTGAGGAGACCTCTCTGGGAGAGGGAACTCCAGTCGTTAGGGAAAGGCAGGTGTTCGTAATGGGGGATTCGATCATTAGAAACATAGAGAGCTGGGTTTGTGATGACCGGGAGAACTGTGTGGTGACTTGCCTGCCTGGTGCGAAGGTTGTGGATCTCTTGAGACATCCAGATAGACTTATGTGTAGTGCTGGGGAGGAGCCGGTGGTCGTGCTGCATGTAGGTACCAATGACATAGGGAAGGGTAGGAGAGAGGTTCTGGAGGCCAAATTTAGGATGCTAGGAAAGAGATTGAAATCCAGCATCTCTATGGTAGCGATCTCAGAAATGCTTCCAGTTCCACGCGCAGGGCCAGATAGGCAGGCAGAGCTTCAGAGTCTCAATGGGTGGATGAGACGATGGTGTAGAGAGGAGGGGTTTAGATTTATTAGGAACTGGGGAAACATTTGGGATAGGAGGAGCCTATACAAGAAGGATGGGCTCCACCTAAACCACAGTGGAACCAGATGGCTGGCACTTAACATTAAAAAGGTCGTAGAGCAGCTGGAGGAAAGCCAACGGGTGCGGAGGAACACATGGATCGGACCTTTTAATTTCTGATCTATCTCTTACGGGAGGGTCTATTAATAGAGATTCTCCATGTCCCAGTAAAGAGGAGAGGATGGTAAGATAATAAGATATGAGTAAGATCAGATGAGAAACAGTCAAAAGAAAAAGAGTCCCAGTCAATCACATCAGGAAATGGCAGACAGATAAATAATGACAAGTTTGTAACGTGCTTACATACAAACTCTAGAAGTTTCTTGAAACCTTCAATGACCTTAAATTGCTGCTTCTTGGAGCAGCTGGTTCTGGAAGAGGAGAGGCAATTCTTGATTTAGTCCTCAGTGGGGTGCAGGATCTGGTCCAAGAGGTGAATATAGCTGGACTGCTTGGAAATAGTGACCCTAATATAAATTACATGTAACATCCCTCTAGTGGGAAAAACACCTCAGCAACCCAACACTGTGGCACTGAATTGGAGAAAAGGGAGCTACACACGAATGAGGAGGTTAGTTAAAAAGAAATTAAAAGGTACAGTGACAAAAGTAAAATACCTGCAAGCTGCATGGAAGCTTTTCAAAGACACCATAATAGAGGCCCAACTTAAATGTACACCTCAAATTAAAAAACACAGTAAGAGAACCAAAAAAGTGCCACCGTGGCTCAACAGCCAAATAACAGACGCAGTGGGAGATAAAAAGGCATCGTTTAAAAAGTGGACGTTAAATCCTAGTGAGGAAAAGAGAATAAACTCTGTCAAATGAAGTGTTAAGAAAGCCAAAAAGGAATTTGAAGAACAGCTAGCCAAATAGCAATTTTTTAAGTACACCAGAAGCAGGAAGCCGGCTAAACAACCAGTGGGGCCCCTGGATGACTGAGATGCCAAAGGAGCACTCAAAGACGATAAGGTCATTGCAGAGAAACTAAATGAATTCTTTACTTGGGTCTTCACGGCTGAGGATGTGAGGGAGATTCCCAAACCTGAGCCATTCTTTTTGGGTGACAAATCTGAGGAATTGTCCCAGATGGAGGTGTCGTTAGAGGAGGTTTGGAACAAATTGATGAATTAACAGTAACAAGTCACCAGGACCAGATGACATTCACCCAAGAATTCTGAAAGAACTCAGTGTGAAATTGCAGCACTATTAACTGTGGTTTGTAACCTAGCCTTTCAATCAGCTTCTGTACCTAATGACTGGACAATAGCTAATCTGACGCCAATATTTAAAAAGGGCTCTAGAGGTGATCCTGGCAATTACAGACCGGTAAGTCTAACATCAGTACCGGGCAAATTTAGTTGAAACTATAGCAAAGTATAGTCAGACACACAGGTGAACATAATTTGTTGGGGAAAAGCCAACATGGTTTCTGTAAAGAGAAATGATGCCTTACTATTCTACTAGAGTTCTTTGAGGGGGTCACCCAGCATGTGGACAAGGGGGATCCAGTGGATATAGTGTACTTAGATTTTCAGAAGGCCTTTGAAAAGGTCCCTCACCAAAGGCTCTTAAGCAAAGTAAGTTGTCATGGGATAAGAGGGAAGGTCCTTTCATGGATTGGTGACTGGTTAAAAGACAGGAGACAAAGAGCAGGAATAAATGGTCAGTTTTCAGAATGGAGAGAGGTAACTAGTGGTGTCACCCAAGAGTCCATACTGGAACCAGTCCTATTCAACTTACTCATAAATGATCTGGAGAAAGAGGTAAACCATGAGGTGGGAAAGTTTGCAGATGATAATATCCAAAGTAGACTGTAAAGAGCTTCAATAACATCTCATAAAACTGGGTGACTGGGCAACAAAATGGTAGATGAATTTTAATGTTGATAAATGCAAAGTAATGCACATTGGAAAACATAATCCCAACTGTACTTTCAAAATGATGGGGACTAATTTAGCTATGCCCACTCAAGAGAGAGATCTTGGAGTCATTGTGGATCGTTCTCTGAAAATATCCACTCCGTGTGCAGCAGCAGTCAAAAAAGCAAACTGAATGTTAGGAATCATTTAAAAAGGGATAGAGAATAAGACAGAGAATATCTTATTGACTCTATATAAATCCATGGTACGCCCACATCTTGAATACTGTGTACAGATGTGGTCGCCTCATCTCAAAAAAAGATATATTGGCATTGGAAAAGATTCAGAAAAGGGCAACCAAAATGATGAGGGGTTTGGAACGGCTGCCATATGAGGAGAGATGAATAAAACTTGGACTTTTCAGCTTAGAAAAGAGGAGACTAAGGGGGGATCTGAGAGAGGCGTATAAAATCATGAGTGGTGTGGAGAAAGTGAATAAGGAAAAGTTGTTTACTGTGTTTACTCTGTGCCCATAACACCAGAACTAGGGAGCACCAAATGAAATTAATAGATAGCAAATTTAAAACAAACCAAAAGAACTAGATGAATTCGTGGAGGTTAGGTCCAGTCTGGTCGCTCTGATGTCCTGTGTGCTTCCCACAGGAACCCTCTGCCTCTTCTGGCCGTGGGGCTCTATGGTCTCCTTGTCCTCACACTCATGACTCTCGACTTCCTCCACTTCTGCCAACTCAACCAGCACCGCTTCTACAGCCTCCTGAGCAGCAGCCGCCTGGGCAAGCACCTGGCCAGCTCCTTCCCACATCGCTGCTCGCAGCCCAGCCCAGCGCCAGCAGAGAGCCAGCAGCAGGAGCTGGCGGGACCCACGGCCCAGCTCAGCCAGGACAGCCAGTGTGAAGAGAAGCCGCGGCAGTGACTGTGGGCGGACCCGTGGGGTGGAGGGTGTGGCGGCTGTAGGGATTTACAGAGGCACCATGAGCAGGGCCTGGCGCGCTGCCCATACCTCAGCCTGGCACTGTCTGGCCTGGCTTGGCCCTTATAAACCTGCTTGACTGGCCAAGCCTTGCCCCCGAGTGTTCTGTCTGGGATGTGGGTGAGGTGACAGCTGGGTGCACTTGGCCATTCCCTTTTAAGCCTCACCCTGGGCACCAAGGGACACGGGCGGGATCCTCCGGGCCCTGTTCAAGGGAAGATGGGAGGCTGGAGGTGTGGGGGTGTGCACTTGAGGAGGAGTGGGTGTGAGAGCTGTGCACCTGGAGGAGTGTTGGCCCACGGGTGTGGGGGTGGGCCCATGGGTGGGGGTGTGCACGTGAGGAGGGGTGGGCAGTGGGTGTGAGAGCTGTGCACCTGGAGGAGTGTTGGCCCACGGGTGTGGGGGTGGGCCCATGGGTGGGAGTGTGCACGTGAGGAGGGGTGGGCAGTGGCTGTGAGAGCTGTGCACCTGGAGGAGTGTTGGCCCACGGGTGTGGGGGTGGGCCCATGGGTGGGGGTGTGCACGTGAGGAGGGGTGGGCAGTGGGTGTGAGAGCTGTGCACCTGGAGGAGTGTTGGCCCACGGGTGTGGGGGTGGGCCCATGGGTGGGGGTGTGCACGTGAGGAGGGGTGGGCAGTGGGTGTGAGAGCTGTGCACCTGGAGGAGTGTTGGCCCACGGGTGTGGGGGTGGGCCCATGGGTGGGGGTGTGCACGTGAGGAGGGGTGGGCAGTGGTGTGAGAGCTGTGCACCTGGAGGAGTGTTGGCGCCACGGGTGTGGGGGTGGGCCCATGGGTGGGGGTGGCACGTGAGGAGGGGTGGCGCAGTGGTTGAGGCTGCACCTGGCAGTGCTTGGCCCACGGTTGGGGGTGGGCCCAGGGTGCCGGTGTGCCGTGAGGAGGGGTGGGCAGTGGGTGCTGGCAGCTGTAGCACCTGGGAGGACGTGTTGGCCCCGGGTGTGGGGGTGGGCGCTGGGGTGGGGGTGTGCACTGAGGAGGGGTGGGCTGGCTGTGAGAGCTGTGCACCTGAGAGTTTGCCAGGTGGGGTGGCCGGTGGTGCGGGAGGGGGAGTGGGGTGAAGCTGCACCGAGGGTGCCCGGGGTGGGGGCCGGTGGGTGTGCCTGAGGGGTGGGGTGGGGCTGTCACCTGGAGGGTGTTGGCCCACGGTTGGGGTGGCCAGGTGGGGTGTCGTGGGAGGGTGGCAGTGGTGTGGACTTGCACTGAGAGGTGGCCCCGGGTGGGGGTGGGCCTGGTGGGGTGTGCACTGAGGAGGGTGGGGTGGTGTGAGAGCTGTGCACCTGGAGGAGTGTTGGCCCACGGGTGTGGGGTGGGCCCATGGGTGGGGTGTGCACGTGAGGAGGGTGGGCAGTGGTGTGAGAGCTGTGCACCTGGAGGAGTGTTGGCCCACGGTGGGGGGGGCCCATGGGTGGGGTGTGCACGTGAGGAGGGGTGGGCAGTGGTGTGAGAGCTGTGCACCTGGAGGAGTGTTGGCCCACGGGTGTGGGGGGGCCCATGGGTGGGGTGTGCACGTGGGAGGGGTGGGCAGGGTGTGAGAGCTGTGCACCTGGAGGAGTGTTGGCCCACGGGTGGGGGGTGGGCCCATGGTGTGGGGTGTGCACGTGAGGAGGGGGGGCAGTGGGTGTGAGAGCTGTGCACCTGGAGGAGTGTTGGCCCACGGGTGTGGGGGTGGGCCCATGGGTGGGGTGTGCACGTGAGGAGGGGTGGGCAGTGGGTGTGAGAGCTGTGCACCTGGAGGAGTGTTGGCCCACGGGTGTGGGGGTGGGCCCATGGGTGGGGGTGTGCACGTGAGGAGGGGTGGGCAGTGGGTGTGAGAGCTGTGCACCTGGAGGAGTGTTGGCCCACGGGTGTGGGGGTGGGCCCATGGGTGGGGGTGTGCACGTGAGGAGGGGTGGGCAGTGGGTGTGAGAGCTGTGCACCTGGAGGAGTGTTGGCCCACGGGTGTGGGGGTGGGCCCATGGGTGGGGGTGTGCACGTGAGGAGGGGTGGGCAGTGGTGTGAGAGCTGTGCACCTGGAGGAGTGTTGGCCCACGGGTGTGGGGGTGGGCCCATGGGTGGGGGTGTGGTGGGAGGGGTGGGCAGTGGGTGTGAGAGCTGTGCACCTGGAGGAGTGTTGGCCCACGGGTGGGGGTGGGCCCATGGGTGGGGGTGTGCACGTGAGGAGGGGTGGGCAGTGGTGTGAGAGCTGTGCACCTGGAGGAGTGTTGGCCCACGGGTGTGGGGGTGGGCCCATGGGTGGGGTGGCACGTGAGGAGGGGTGGGCTGGGTGTGGAGCTGTGCACCTGGAGGAGTGTTGGCCCACGGGTGTGGGGGTGGGCCCATGGGTGGGGGGGTGGAGTGGGAGGGGTGTGGAGTGGGTGAGAGTGTGCCCGGGGGGTTGGCCCAGGGTGGGGGTGGCCTGGGGGGGTGGGCAGTGGGTGGAGGTGGCACTGGGGAGGTTGGCCCCGGGAGGGGGTTGGCCCAGGGTGGGGGTGCAGGGGGGGGCAGTGGGTGGGAGCGTGCTGGAGGAGTGTTGGCCCACGGGGGGGGTGGGCCCAGGGTGGGGGTGGCCTGGGGGGGTGGGCAGGTGGAGAGTGGCACTGGGGAGTGTTGGCCCACGGGGTGGGGGTGGGCCCAGGGTGGGGGTGGCCTGGGGGGGTGGGCAGTGGGGGAGGTGGCACTGGGGAGTGTTGGCCCACGGTGGGGGGTGGGCCCAGGGGGGGTGTGGGGGGGTGGGCATGGGTGTGGGTGTGCACCTGGAGGAGGTTGGCCCGGGTGTGGGGGTGGGCCCTGGGGGGGTGGCACGGGGGGGGTGGGCATGGGTGGAGTGTGCACCTGGAGGAGGTTGGCCCAGGGTGTGGGGGTGGGCCCTGGGGGGGGTGTGCACGTGGGGGGGGGGGCATGGGTGGGTGTGCACCTGGAGGAGGTTGGCCCGGGTGTGGGGGTGGGCCCTGGGGGGGGTGGCACGGGGGGGGTGGGCATGGGTGGGGTGTGCACCTGGAGGAGGTTGGCCCAGGGTGTGGGGGTGGGCCCTGGGGGGGTGGCACGGGGGGGGTGGGCATGGTGTGGAGTGTGCACCTGGAGGAGTGTTGGCCCACGGGTGTGGGGGTGGGCCCTGGGGGGGGTGGCACGGGGGGGGTGGGCATGGGTGGGTGTGCACGGGGAGTGTTGGCCAGGGTGTGGGGGTGGGCCCAGGGTGGGGTGGCAGTGGGGGGGTGGGAGTGGCTGGAGAGCTGTGCACCTGGAGGAGTGTTGGCCCACGGGTGTGGGGGTGGGCCCATGGGTGGGGGTGTGCACGTGAGGAGGGGTGGGCAGTGGGTGTGAGAGCTGTGCACCTGGAGGAGTGTTGGCCCACGGGTGTGGGGGTGGGCCCATGGGTGGGGGTGTGCACGTGAGGAGGGGTGGGCAGTGGCTGTGAGAGCTGTGCACCTGGAGGAGTGTTGGCCCACGGGTGTGGGGGTGGGCCCATGGGTGGGGGTGTGCACGTGAGGAGGGGTGGGCAGTGGGTGTGAGAGCTGTGCACCTGGAGGAGTGTTGGCCCACGGGTGTGGGGGGTGGGCCCATGGGTGGGGGGGGACACGTTTCCCCCTCTGGCCCCTCAGCGCTGCTGCTGGGGCCCCGCGGCCGGACCCATCGTTCCGCTCCAGAGTCAACGCTCAGAGGCGCCGCAGCCCCGGTGGGGCGGGGTCAGGGTGGGCGGAGTCCCAGGACCTCACCTTAAGCCCCGCCCCGGGCCTCCTCACGTGATGCGCCTGAGCGTCACCGCGCCGCGTCTTAGCGAAGCTGACAGGAGGGGCGGGGCGATGGCTGATGACGTCGCGGGGCGGGGGCGGGGCCAGAACGGAGTGTGGTCTGAGCGCTCGAACCCAGCATGGAGGGGGCCGTGAGTGAGCGGGAAGAGGGTGGGGGTATCGGGGGGGCGGGGTATCGGGGGCAGGGTGGAGGGTATCGGGGGGCGGGGTATCGGGGGCAGGGTGGGGGTATCAGGGGGGCGGGGTATCGGGGGCAGGGTGGAGGGTATCGGGGGGGCGGGGTATCGGGGACAGGGTGGGGGTATCAGGGGGGGCGGGGTATCGGGGGCAGGGTGGAGGGTATCGGGGGGGGGGGTATCGGGGGCAGGGGTGGGGGTATCGGGGGGGGGGTATCGGGGACAGGGTGGGGGTATCAGGGGGGCGGGGTATCGGGGGCAGGTGGAGGGTATCAGGGGGGGGGGGTATCGGGGGCAGGGTGGAGGGTATCGGGGGGGCGGGGTATCGGGGGGGCGGGAGGGGGGGGGGGGTATCGGGGGGGCGGGATGGGGGGTGTGGTTATCGGGGGGGGGTGGGGGGTATTGGCGGGGGGTCGGAGGGGGTATCGGGGGCGGGAAGGGGCCTGGGTGGCGCCGGCCGGGGGTGTGGAAGGGGGTATCGGGGGCGGGAAGGGGGGTCGCGCGGCGGTATTGGGGGGGGGGGGGGGGGTGGCGGGGGGGTGGGAAGGGGGTATCGGCGGGGCCGGCGGGGTATTGGGGGGTCCGTCCCCCCTGACTGTCTTTTCCCCAGGGGGCGGCGGGGCAGCTGCGGCAGGAGGGGAACCGGCTCTTCCAGGCGGGGGACTACGGGGCGGCGCTGGCCGCCTACACGCGGGCCCTGGAGCTGAGCGCCGAGCCCCCGCAGCGCGCCGTGCTGCACCGCAACCGGGCCGCCTGCCACCTCAAGCTGGTGAGCGGGGGGGCAGCCCCCTCCCCCCGCACCGCCTGGCCGCCGAGCTGGGGGGCGGGGGCGGGGGAGCCGCTTGGCCAGGCCCTTGGCGCTCGCACGTGGGTAGCGCGGCGATGGGGCAGGCTGAGAGCGGGACGGGCAGGCGCCGGGGCCTTGCCCTGGCCTGCTCCCTGCTCAGGCTCTCAGGGCTTGAGGGGCCAGCGAGCGTTTGCCTGGTGCTGCCAGGAGGCGCAGGGAGGCTGGGCTGTGCCAGCCACACCCGAGCCAGGGACCGGCATGAAGCCCAGTGTCCCAGCCTTGCCACCGACTGCCCCTGGCCCAGCAGGCTGCCCTGACGCCCCGCTTGTCTGCTCCCCTCGAACAAGGTGCATGCCCCCCGGAGCGCTGAGCTGCTCTTGTGCCCCCCCCCCGCACAGCGCGCTGAGCTGCTCTTGTGCCCCCCCCCGCACAGCGCGCTGAGCTGCTCTTGTGCCCCCCCCCCGCACAGCGCGCTGAGCTGCTCTTGTGTCCCCCCCCCGCACAGCGCGCTGAGCTGCTCTTGTGCCCCCCCCGCACAGCGCGCTGAGCTGCTCTTGTGCCCCCCCCCGCACAGCGCGCTGAGCTGCTCTTGTGCCCCCCCCCGCACAGCGCGCTGAGCTGCTCTTGTGTCCCCCCCCCGCACAGCGCGCTGAGCTGCTCTTGTGCCCCCCCCCGCACAGCACGCTGAGCTGCTCTTGTGCCCCCCCCCGCACAGCGCGCTGAGGTGCTCTTGTGCCCCCCCCCGCACAGCGCGCTGAGCTGCTCTTGTGCCCCCCCCCGCACAGCGCGCTGAGCTGCTCTTGTGCCCCCCCCCGCACAGCGCGCTGAGCTGCTCTTGTGCCCCCCCCCGCACAGCGCGCTGAGCTGCTCTTGCCCCCCCCCGCACAGAGCGCTGCCCCCCCTGTGAGCGGGTCACCTCCCTATGTCCCCCGGGGGCGGGGGCCCAGCCTGGCAGGTCTGAGCTTGGAGGCGTCTCACCAGCTGCCTTCCCTGCAGGAGGACTATGCCCAGGCAGAAGCGGACGCGTCGAAAGGTAGGGCGGCTGGGTTCGCGGGTGCCCGGGGGCAGAGGGAGCTGGCCACGGGCCCGCTTGACGCTTGCTCTCTGCTCAGCCATTGAAGCCGACGGGCAGGACGTGAAGGCGCTGTTCCGCCGCAGCCAGGCGTTGCAGCAGCTGGGCCGCCTGGACCAGGCTGTCTGCGACCTGCGCAGGTGTGTGAGCCTGGAGCCCAGAAACAAGGCTTTCCAGGAGGCGCTGCGGGACCTGGGCAGCAGCCTGCAGGAGAAGGTGAGCGCCAGCGGGCAGGGCCAAGGATGGTAGCGCTGTGCTCCCCCCAGGCTGGCTCTAACCCGGCCCCCTCTCTCAGCTGCAGCTCATGTCCTGCACAGACTCCAAAGTCGAGCAGATGTTTCAGATCTTGCTGGATCCCAAAGAGGCCGACGCAGACAGAAAGCAGAAGGTAGCAGGTCTGAGCAGCCGCAGGGCGGGTGTGGGCGAGGGGGAGAGGGAATGGGGGGCAGGCCCTGGCAGGGGCGTGGGGCGCCTGTCCACCGGCAGGTGCTGCTCGCTCGTAGGCCTGAGCTGTGGCGGGCACAGACTCTTGTGGCTCTGGGCACGGGCACTCGTGTGCCTGTCCCAGGAGGATGCGGCTTGGCACGTCTGCCTCTCGCTGGCTGCCGGCCTGTGACCCCAGCCGGGGCCCTTAGTGTCCTGCCGCAGGCTCTGGCTGGCAGCCGGGCGGGGCTGACCAGCCTGCACATCACCCCTGCCCACAGGCCGCACAGAACCTCATTGTGCTGGCCCGGGAGGAGGCCGGGGCGGAGAAGATCCTGCAGAGCAACGGGGCACAGCTGCTGCTGCGCATGCTGGACTCGGGCACGGAGGAGACGGTGCTGGCGGCCCTGCGCACCCTGGCTGGCCTGTGCGCCGGGCACCGCTCCCGGGTAGGTGTGGGCCTGCGGGCCCCCTGGGGGCGGGTGTGGGCCTGTGGGCCCCCAGAGCAGACACGTGGCCCGGTGGCTGGGAGAGGCAGCTGCTGCGCTGCAAGGGGGAGCAGCGAGTAGTCGGGCTCCTGCTGCCTGCGTGGCTGGCAGCGGGCGAGAGGGCAGCCGGGCACTGACTCTCAGGGTGTCACCGCCGATCCCCATCTGCCTGGCTGCAGCCCATCCCCTGCAGGCAGGGCCACTTCTCCAGGCGGCTGTGCCCCCCCCAACCCCGTTCCCTCCGCCAGGTGGCCAGTGCTGTGGGGCGGGTCCCTCGGCCAGGTGGGCACTGCTGGGTTCTGGGCCAACTGGGGGGTGGAAGCAGGCTGGCGGCCTGGGGCTTCCCAGCAGTCCTCTAACAGCTGCTCCCCTGTGTGCAGACGGTGGCGGTGCTGGCAGAGCTGGGGGCGCGGCGCCTTGCAGCCGCCCTGGGAGCGCAGTCCGAGCGGGTGGCTCTGGCAGCCTGTAGCCTGCTGCAGGCCGTCTTGGAGGCGCTGAAGGAGGGGCTGCAGAGGGACTTGCGTGGCAAGGAGGAAGCCCTCGTGCCGGGTGAGTGGCCCTGCCCGTGTCCCTGGGCGTCGCCTGGCACAGGCCCCGGTGCCAGCGGTGTTGTGGGACGGAGAAGGGGCCTGGCTGGGATACCCCGGGCTGTGAACCTCACCCCACCACTTCCTGCCCCTTGCTGGAGCCCCCGGCCCGCCCCGCCCCATGCTGCGCTGCAGGGGCCGCTGACGCTCTGGGCGTGTCTCCGCCAGATCCTGCCAAGGAGCTGAAGCTGCTGCTCGGGCACCTCTTGGAAATGCTGCCCCAAGAGGCGGCCTTGGGCCACGGGCGCGACCACGCCCTCGACCTGCTGATTAGAGCGGTGCCGCGGAAATCGCTGCGCCAGCCCGACAACAGCCTGACCCTCTGGGTCATCGACCAGGGTAGGAGCTGCTCCCAGCCCCACGGTGCTGCCCCCGCCTGTCCCCCCGCAGCCCTGCCCCGCCCCAGCATGTGTCACACATGGCCCCACCTGCCCTGGCGTGTGCCGTGTGGCCCTGTCCCTGCCTCTTCTGGTGTCTGCCATGCCCCCCCCAGCTGCCCGGCCCTGCCTGTACCACGTGCAGCCCTGCCTCCCCGCAGCTCTGCCCTGGTGTCTGCCACCCCCCCGCATGCTCCGGCATCTGCTACCCCCTGCCCCTGCCTCCTTGCAGCCCTACCTGGTGTCTGCCATGCCCCCCCACAGCCCAGCCTCCCCCCCCCCCACATGCCCCAGTGTCTGCCACACTCTTACCCCCACAGCCCTGCCCCTCCCTGTACCACGCGTGGCCCTGCCTCCTCGCAGCCCTGCCCCGGCCTACCCTGGCATGTGCCACCCGTAGCCCTGCTGAGGCAGCGTCTAGCGCCCGGCTCTTGCAGGCCTGCAGAAGATCCTGGAGGTGGGGGGCACGGTGTGTGAGGCCGCCGGCAGCCTGCCCATGACCGAGAACAGCCGGATGAGCGCCGCTGTGCTGCTGAGCAAGCTCTACGCAGACCTGAAGTGCGACGCCGAGAGGGAGAACTTCCACCGGCTGTGCGAAGACTACGTCAGGTGCGGAGTGAGGCCCGGGCCCGGGGTCCCTGCTCCCCTGGGCTGTGTCCGGCTGGGCTGCTGTCTGCGTGCGGGGTTAGCCTCTGTTGCTGCTCTTCCCTGCAGGGGCTGGCTTGAGGGGCACGGCTTGGCCGGGAAGCTCCGTGCCATCCAGACGGCGTCGTGCCTGCTGCAGGGCCCCGTGGAGGCTGGGAACCGGGTGCTGGAGCTGGAGGGGGTGATGGAGGGCGTGCTGGCCTTGTGCGCCTCCGTGCGGGACATGGACCAGCTTGTGGCAGTGGAGGCTCTGATCCACGCCGCCGCCACGGCCAAGCGGGCGACTTTCATCACGGCCAACGGGGTGGCCCTGCTCAAGAACATCTACAAGTGCAGCGCGAAGGACAGCATCCGCATCCGGGCCTTGGTGGTGAGGGGGCGGGGCAGCTCTCCGGGCAAGTGGGGCACTCGGGGGCTGCGTCTGGCTGCAGAGCATATGGGAAACCGGCAGAAGCCCTTGGCTGGTGGGCTCCTGGCCAGCCTGGCGGGTGGAGGTTCCCCTGGGGCAGGGCGCCCCCCCCCCCCAGCACGCTGGGGGGCAGGGAGAGGCCAGCCTGATGAGCTGTTCTTTGCTGTAGGGGCTCTGCAAGCTGGGCTCGGCCGGAGGCACCGATTTCAGCATGAAGCAGTTTGCCGAGGGCTCCACCCTGAAGCTGGCCAAGCAGTGCCGCAAGTGAGGGCCGGGGCAGGGTTGGGGGGTGGTTCCGTGGCGGGGTGTCCTGGGTGGACCCCACAGGCAGTCTCGGGTGTGGGATGGAGGCCTGGGGGCAAGGTCCAGGCCCGCAGCGGGGGCTGACGGTGCTCCCCGGCAGGTGGCTGTGCACCGAGGTGCTGGACGCGGGCACGCGGCGCTGGGCGGCGGAGGGCCTGGCCTACCTCACCTTCGACGCCGACGTCAAGGAGGAGTTTGTGGAGGACAAGGCAGCTTTGCAGGCCATGTTCCAGCTGGCCAAGGTGGGGCAGGGCAGGGCTGGGGGGCTGGGTGCTGGCAGCCCTGGGTGCTGGCAGCCCCGGGTGCTGAGTGCCCTGCTGTCCCCCAGGCAGAGGACAGGAGTGTGCTGTTTGCAGTGGCCTCTGCACTGGTGAACTGCACCAACAGCTACGACCACGAGGAACCGGACCCCCAGCTGCTGGAGCTGGCCAGGTACGCCAAGCAGCACGTCCCGGAGCGGCACCCCAAGGTGAGTAGGGAAGCTGGGTCATGGCGGGGGCGCCTGGGAGTGAGGGGGTGGTGGGGGCAATGGTGGCAGGGGTGGGAGGCTCCTGGGAGAGAAGGGGGGGGGCATGGCGCCTGGGAGGGAGGGGGGGGGGCGTGGGGCACCTGGGAGGGGGGGGGTCGGGGCCGGGGCCGGGTGAGCACCGTGTGCCTCTCGTTCCTGGCGCAGGACGAGCCAGACTGTGTGAGGCGGCGGGTGCGCAAGCTGCTGGCCGCGGGCGTGGTGTCGGCGCTCACCTGCATGGTGAAGAGCGAGAGCCCAGCGCTGACCAACCCCTGCCGGGAGCTGATCTCCAGGTGGGCGGGGCGGGGCGGGGCGGGGCGGTGGGAGGCGGCAGGGCAGTGCTCAGGCTCGTGCTGATGGGCTGCCCTTGCTCTGCCCACAGGGTCTTCCTGGCCGTGGTGGAGGACTCAGCAGACCGAGGTGGCGTGGTGGCCCAGGGAGGGGGCAAGGTGAGCTGCCAGGGCCCCGCAGCACCCTCTGTGGGCTGGGGCACAGGCGGGGGGAGCGAATGGCCCTGCAGCCCTACCCAGGGACCCAGGGCGAAGCTGCTGCCCTGTTGGGCAGGCGGGGTGGGGAGGTACCGGTGCAGCCGACTAACCGAGTAGCGAAAGCTCCTAGGTCAGTGCTACAGACGCCACCCCCCGCGGCCAGTCCGTGTGTTAGCAGCAGCTAACCAGGACCTACCCCGCGCGGCGCTGCACTTCTAGTATTGGGAGCCAGGCGGGCAGGCAGCCCGGCTCTGTTCCGGCCCATGCTGGGTCCCGGAGCTCGGCCCGCCCACCCCAGACGGGCTGGTGTTTAAACTGGCTCCCCTTGCGGATCAGCCTGCCTGGCACCCCCCTGCAGCCTCTGATACGGAGGCAGCAGCGCGGCTTGGGGCTGGGCACTGGCTGCTGGCCCCGCCCCCGGGATGATAGACGAGTCCAGTAACCAATCAGAACTGATGAGGTTAATTGGCTATTCAATTAACTGATATCGAACATCCTGAGCGGGGCCCCGGCCCGGCGCTGACGGCCTGCCTCGTAGGTGCTCATCCCACTGGCACTGGAGGGGACGGAGGCGGGGCAGCGCAAGGCAGCACAGGCCCTGGCGAAGATCACCATCACCTCCAACCCTGAGATGGCCTTCCCTGGAGAGCGGGTCAGTGCGGCCCCGCGTGCGTGGGGCCGGGGGAACCCACGCCTGGGCAGAGCCTCCTTGTGCTGGGGCCTCTCGGCAGGGCCCTGGGGCAGGTCTCGCGGCTGCGGCCCCCTCACTGCTGCCTTGTGCCCTAGATCTACGAGGTGGTCCGGCCCCTGGTGCGTCTGCTGCACCTGCACTGCACGGGCTTGGAGAACTTCGAGGGGCTGATGGCGCTGACCAACCTGGCCGGCATCAGCGAGCGGCTGAGGTAGGCAGCGCTGCCCCTGGGGCCGCTCCCCCCGGCCCAGCCAGCCCAGCGGCAGCGCTCACTGGTCCCTTTGCAGGCAGAAGATCCTGGCGGAGAAGGCCCTGCCCATGATCGAGGGCTACATGTTTGAGGAGCACGAGCTGCTCCGCTTGGCTGCCACCGAGTGCATGTGCAACATGGCCATGAGCGCGGAGGTGAGCCGGCAGGCACTGCGGCTGGCGGAGGGGGAGAGGCACTGCAGGCTGAGGGGCGTGTGAGGCAGGCTGCCCTGCGGGAGCCACTACCCCTCTGCCTCTGGCTTGCAGGTGCAAGAACAGTTCCTGGCCGAGGGCTCGGACCGGCTGAAGCTGCTGGTTCTGTACAGCGGGGAGGAGGAGGAGAAGCTGCGGCGTGCGGCCTCCGGCACCCTGGCCATGCTGACCTCGCTGCAGCCCCAGATCTGCAGGAAGATCCCCCAAGTGGTGAGGGCCCTCCCCCCCCACCTGGCGGCATCTGCGCCTCGCCCTCCAGCAGGGCGGAATGACCTCTCCCCCTGCCTCCCGGGGAGCTGCTGTGCAGCAGCAGGGTCCAGCCCAGAGGCGGGGGGGACGGATAGCTCAGTGGTTTGAGCACTGGCCTGCTAAGCCCAGGGTTGTGAGTTCAATCCTTGAGGGGCTAGTTAGGGATCTGGGGCAAATCTGTCAGGGATGGTACCTGGTCCTGCCATGAGAGCAGGGGACTGGACTCGATGACCTTGCAAGGTCCCTTCCCGTGCTATGGAGATGGTATATCTCCATATAATAGACTTGCAAGAGGGCGACCCGGCCCTGTGGGCTCCTGGCTGGCTAGGGGGCTGTGGGGGGAGCCTGTGTGCGCAGGGCAGAGCTGGAAGGAGCAGCGTGTCCCCATGGTAGCCAACCCCTTGCTGTGGCCTTGGTGGGAGGGCGATGGGCCCGGCTGGCGCTTGGCTCTGCAAGCAGCAGCTGGAGGGTGGGGCTGGCAGGAAGCAGCCCCCAGGGCAGGGCTCGGCTGGTGCACTGTGCCCATGTGGGCTCGGGCCCTCTCTCCCCACAGACGGCTCACTGGCTGGAGATTCTGCAGGCCTTGCTGCTCAGCCCCAGCCCGGAGCTGCAGCACCGTGGGGCGGTGATCGTGCTGAACATGATGGCGGCAGAGCGGGAGCTCGCGGCCCAGCTGGTGGAGAGCGAGACGCTGGAGATCCTGTCCGTGCTGGCCAAGGAGAGCGACAAGCCCAGCGTGGCCCAGGCTGCACAGGAGGGCCTGGCGCAGGCAGTGGCCTATGGGCTGATCAAACCCGCTGTGCAGGGAGAGTGACTGGGGAAAGCCAGGCTGGCTCCCTGGATGCAGGGCCAGGGCCTGTGCTGTGCGTACAGGGCCTGGGCTGCTCTGCCTGGCTCCCAGGTACATTTCTTGGGGGATCCCTAGAGGGGCCATGGGCCCCCCCTTCCTCTGGGGCCTCCCAGCTCTGCTTGGGGCTGGCTGCTGGGTGGGGTTAGAGGGGCCAGGCTCAAGGGGCCATGCCCTGGGTCTGTGCTGCCCTGCCCCCTTCATGTGCTGGTGCCTCCTGGCTGCACCAGCTGCTGGCCAGGGGGTACAGGTGGCTGTGATTGGTGGCAGCAGTGGGAGCTGCCTTCGAGGCTGGGGTGGGGTTGATGGTAGGGGAAAGGAGCCAGCCCCTGGCCCCATTGCACTGTGCCCTGCCCCCTGTATTCCCTGTATTCCCTCTGCTCCTGCCAACACGCCTGTACCAAACCGCTGTGCCCCGCCATTCAATTACCCGCCGGGGGGCTTATCACAGGGCCCTTGGGTTCAGGATGCCCTAGTTGGCCTGGATCGTCCTTCACCTGTGCCAGGGCCTGGGGGGGGGGAGTTTGCAGAAAGTTCAGCTGGTGAAGGGGCGGGGCCTGCCAGCACGCGGCCCGTGACCGGAAGTGGCTGCCGCGCTGTGATTGGCTGCGGGGCCGGATGGCGGAGCCGGGGCCCCGGGGCGGCTGGTTCGTTTTCGGGTTCGGCGGCGTCGCGGGGCCTCCGGGCGGCGGGATCCGGCGAGTGGAGCCGGGGCCGGGCGGGATCCGCGTGGTGCGGCCCGCGTGGAGCTACACGGGGCTGGTGACGGGTGAGCCCGCGGGTCCCCCGGTACCGGCCTCCCCCCTCCCCCCCCCCCGGTACCGGCCCTGCCCGCTCTTCTCCCCCCTCTGCCCAGTACCGCCCCTCCCCATTAACGGGGCCCCCCCCCCGGTACCGGCCCTGCCCCCCCCCGGTACCGGCCCTGCCCGCTCTTCTCCCCCCTCTGCCCAGTACCGCCCCTCCCCATTAA
Organism: Pelochelys cantorii; assembly: GCA_032595735.1. NCBI lineage: Eukaryota > Metazoa > Chordata > Testudines > Trionychidae > Pelochelys > Pelochelys cantorii. Next base: position 47,349,413 of record CM064338.1, on the reverse strand, counting down.
CGGGGCCCCCCCCCCGGTACCGGCCCTGCCCGCTCTTCTCCCCCCTCTGCCCAGTACCGCCCCTCCCCATTAACGGGGCCCCCCCCCGGTACCGGCCCTGCCCGCTCTTCTCCCCCCTCTGCCCAGTACCGCCCCTCCCCATTAACGGGGCCCGCCCCCCCGGCCAATCAACCGGCCCGGCCCGCTGACCGCTGTCTCCGCAGGGCGCGGGCGCCTGGCGCTGCGGGGGCGGCCGGCGGGGGCGCTGCCCGGGCGCTGCCGGGACCTGCTCCCGTCCGAGAGCCACGTGCTGCTGCGGCGGGGGACGGCGCTGGAGGCCTGGGCGCTGGGTGCGGGGCGCGGGCGGCCCGTCTGGCGGCGGCGGCTCCGCCCCGGGGAGGCTGCCGGGCCCCTGCCCCTGGCCCCCGGCGGCTACGCGACCCCGGCGCCGCCCTTCCTGCGCCCGCTGCCGCCGGCGCTGCGAGCCCGCAAGCTGGTGCTGGGCCACGAGCACGCGGCGCTGCTGGGCCCCGGCGGGGCCGTCTACACGTGGGGCGCCGGCAGGTGGGTGCGGGGCCGAGCCCGATTGGGAGGGCCGGGGAGAGGATACGGGGGGGGGGCCTGGGGAGACGTGGGGGAGGGGAACACTGGGGGGGGGGGGGGAGAGCCAAGCGGCCGCGGGGAGGGCTGCTGTAGGGAGGGCCAGGGAGCCAGCGAGGGGCTGTTGTCCTGTCCCATGTGTCCCCGCAGACACGGGCAGCTGGGACACGGGGCGCTGGAGCCTGCGTCGGAGCCCCGGCTGGTGGAGGCCTTGCACGGGGTGCCCATGGGGGACGTGGCAGCTGGAGGCTGGCATTCCGCCAGTGTCAGCGGTAAGGCCCAGAGCCCCGTCACAGCAGGGCTGGAAGGGTAATGATGTCCCGGCTGTGCCAACGTACAGCCCCAGCCGGGGGGGAGAGAGGGGCTTTGCTCCTGGGGGAGCCTCCTGGCTGTGGTCAGCAGCAGGGCTCCAGGAGCCATGGAGCTGGCTGGCTGCTGAGCCCTGGGGGTCTAGCTTGTGTGTTTTCCAGAGGCAGGCGATCTCTATGTGTGGGGCTGGAATGAATCGGGGCAGCTGGCATTGCCGTCCAAAGCCCTGGCAGAGGTACCGGCACCAGCCGCAGCCTGGCAGCAGGAGGGGGCTGGCACAGGTGAGGTGCCCTCATACTGCAGGCGTGATGGGATGCACCCCCCAAGGCTGGCATCAGGCTGCAGTAGGGAGAAGAGGGGCTGGGGCCAGAGCTGCTGCTGCTACTACTGGCATTTCCTGCTGGTTAAGGCTCCTCACAGTCCCAAGGGATAGCTCCAGCCAGCCCTGTGCATGAAATCTGGCAGCAGCCTGTCCAGGGTGCATGCTGCAGGGGGGTGGGGGGAGGGAGCAGCCCTGCCCCAGATGTACACTGGAGGTGTGGGGGGGCAGCCCTGCCCCAGATGTACACTGGAGGTGTGGGGGGCAGCCCTGCCCCAGATGTACACTGGAGGTGTGGGGGGGCAGCCCTGCCGTGCCATGCCATGCCAGCTGAGCTGGGTGTTGACTGGTTCCCAGGAGAGGCAGAGCTCAGTGTCGCTGGAGTGGCAGCCTGGGGCCCCGAAGCAGCCGACTTCATTTCAATCCAGGCCCTCCCTGCTTTGCTGGACCTCCCAGCGGGGGCTGAGGTCAGCAAGGTGAGCTGTGGCTCCCGCCACACTGCTGCTGTGACCCGTAAGTGCCAGCCCAGGGCTTGGGGGGCAGGGCCGGGCAGGGGGGCCCAGCTGGCTGGAGAGCTGTGCTGGCTTCAGTACCACCCTGTGGCCTGCAGGAGGCTGGCTGCACTGGCTAGCCCTCTGCCCAGGCTCAAGGGGATGGGCAGCACAGCCTGGGGCTCCCCTTAGTAATATTACCTAGCTTGGCTCTACTGGGGGGGGGGGCTGGTTGACAGGAGCCTGGTGCACTGCATGCAGCACAGCGAGTGGGCAACAGGCCTGGCCCTGCATCTCTGCCCTTCACAGGGATCAGGAGCCGCCCGGCTCTAGCGCATTTAAAGGCAGAGGTGCAGTATCTGGGACCGGGTGCAAGCTGGGACAGCTGAGTCCTGGCTCAGGCCCAGTCCCCCACTCAGCCTCTGCTGCCCCTTTCCCCCCCCATCACAGAGAGGCTGCGTCTACACTGGCATGTGCTTTTGTGCAAAAGCATCCGTGCCCAGTGTAGACACTCTTGCACAAGAAAGCTCCGACGGCCATTTTAGCCAGCAGGCTTTCTTGCGCAAGAAATTAACGTTCCTGTCTACAGTGGCCTCTTGCACAAGAGGGCTTATGCCTGAGCCGGAGCATCAAAGGATTTGCGCAAGCAGCACTGATTTTGTATATTACAAAGTCAGTGTTCTTGTGCAAATTCTCACGGCCAGTGTAGACTGGCAGCAAGTTTTTGTGCAAAATCTTGCCAGTCTAGACGCACCCAGATGGTACTGGCAGGAACCAGCCTTCAAGGCAGCTCCCCCAGCAGAGGCAGCATTGGGGGGGGGGGGGGAAAGAAAGCATCTAGTGGAGTAGCCACATGGCCAGTCACTTAACATCCCTCCTTTGAGCTATGGCTGTTAACTAATGCATAACTGACTAGGCAAGTAGTGGCTGCAACTTCCATCTACACGACAGACACATCCACGTTCCGCTTTGGACACATGCAAGGGGCCCTGCTAGCTCTTGGAGGACCCCGGGGCCAGAGGGAAGCCCTGCTGACTCTGGGCTGCACACAGGTGCCTGCTTTAAAGAGGCCCCCAGCTGACCCCAGGCTCCATGCAGTGCTGCCCCTTTGAAATGTCAGGGTGGTGTTTCAAAGGGGCAGCCCCACACAGCTGAACTGGGGATCAGCTGTGTGGCACTGCTGCTTTGAACTCCCCCCTCTTTGCTGTTGTGTCTGATAGGGGGAACCGGGGGGGCCCTGCGGGAGAACTGACTAGTCCACTTGACTGTCCAATAAGCATTTGCTTATCAGCTAGTCCCTTAACATCCTTAGTTTGAACTGACTGCTCCAGTGCCCAGCCCCTGCACAGCAGTGCAAGTAGCACCCAGCCTGGGCCCCTGGCTCCCCCAGGGAGATGTGTTGTACTGTGCACCCCATGCCCATAGGCCTGGGTGGGTGGGGAATTGAGACCTTCTCTCCTGGGGCCTCCAGCTGACCGCTGCTCTTTGTTTGCAGGGACAGGGGCACTCTACACATGGGGCTGGGGTAAGTGGGGGCACTGCTGGGCCAAGGGGGTGGAGCAGGCACCTGGAGCCTGCACTCAGCCCACACTCTGGTCTGCAGGTAAATACGGCCAGCTTGGCCACGGGGACAGCACCAGTTTGGACCGGCCCCAGCAGGTGGACTACTTCCCTGCCCATGGGCTCACCGTGGAGGACGTGGTCTGTGGCCCATGGAATACATACATCTGCGCTGCAGTGACAGGGGAGGCTGAGGCCAGAGCCACGGCACAGCTGGGCATAGAGCTGAACTGATTTTGGTCCAGCCAGAGACCTGCAAGGCAGCTGCTGGCTCTTCCTGGCCCTGGCACAGCTGAGCCACACGCTGACCCCCAAAACCAGCCATGAGGCAGAACACAGTGGGCCAGAAGCTGCTCCATGTATTTTTTGCAGTGAACTGTACACTTAAGGCAACAGGAGTAACAGGTTAATTCCACGCTACTCCACTCCCCCTGCATCGCACCCAGGCGGGGAGAGCCTTAAAGGAAGCGTCTCTTGTAGTGCTATAGAGGAGCTAAGAGATGCTCCTGCAGCAGCCCAGCTCCCCTGCAATGCTAGCACAGCCAGTAGGCGAGGCCCTATGGAGAATAAATAACCAGGGAGAGGGGGAGGTGGTAGGTACAAGGGGCCCATTGGCACATGATCAGAGGTGCGGGCAGGCCAGGGGAGAAGGGGCAGTGTCACTGGGAAACAGACTGCCCCCTGGGGCAAGTATGACCCCTACTTGAGAACCCCAAGACAGGCTCTTCCTGCCCACAGCCAGGGCAAACTCAGCTGCTACTCACTGCAGCCAGCAGCTAGCTGCAAGACTCAGGCTACCCTGGCCTGTAAGCTTGGAGCCATGCTGCTGTGGGGGCAGGGAAGCTGCCCCCAGGCTCAGCCCAGCTGGTGCAACCCCCCCCCCCCCCCAGTCACACCCAGAGCAAGGTCCAAGATCAGCACCTCTGGCTTTAGCCAGGCAGGGGCCCCCCCCCCACTGCTGGGCCAGGCTAGACCAAACCAGCAGCAGGCACACTAAGGGGGGGGGGGGGGAGAGAATAGCACCCTAGGCCCTTTGTATGGACCACAGGCAAGCCCCTGCCCCCATCCCACAGAGTATGGGCAGCAAGATAAGTAGGCCCAGTTGTGCCAGGCCATGGCAAGAGCCCTGGGCACAGCCCCTCAGCCCAGCCTGAGGGGGTCTGGCTGCCTCACTCTCCATGCTGAGGGCCCACAGGCTAGGTGCAGTAGTGTATGAAGAGCAGGGAGGCCGGAGCAGGAGCAGCCGTACTCTTGAAGATATTGCATCTAACAAAGCCTGAAAGTCTCTGCAGTATAAACCATTAAAAACATCTCCCCCGCCCCGCTGCTGGCTCCTGCCACAGTCCCTGCTGGCCACACGGGAAGCCAGGGGAGGCGCTGCGCTGCGCTGCAGGCTGGCTACAGCAAATCCTGAGAGCCAGAGCCTGGGCAGCCACCGTCACCTCAGCAGTGCAGGTTGGTGCTGGTCGAGTTGAGGATCCGGGAGCTGCTGTCAGATCTGGAAGCCTTTGAAAGTTCGCGCTGCAGGAAAAGGAAACATGGGAATGAGGCGGCAGCGGGGCTGGGCCAGAAGGGCTCCACTGGACCATGCTGCCCACCTCGCCCGAGACCGGGCCACTGGACAAACACAGCACAAGTAGCCCCGGGACCTACAGTTTTCAGACCCAGGTTTCCTACCGTTACAACACGTGTGTTCGAACTTAATGGCAGCCGAGCAGGCGGTGGAGTTTTCGGGTGTAAAAAGTAGAAAAACAAAGTGCTATAAAACAAACAACACTCAGTTTTCTCTACATCTTAGTTGTGCTGACGAACCCCCCCAGACTTCGAGTGCCCGAAAGAGTCTCCCACCAGTGGGTGAGAAACCCCACGCTCGTGCACTGCTGGCCTGGCCCTACCCCGCAGTGGGTGCCCACAGCCCAGACTGGCCCTGGCAGCGGGTCAGGCCCAGGGTGGCAGGAGATGCCAGTGGCAGGCACATGCACTGGCCCTGTCCTGCCAGAGGGACCCTGCTTCCTTTTGGGCCAGCCCTGTCAAGGGCAACGTCTCTTGGGAAGCCCTGGCCCAAGGGGCAGGAGCCTGAGCAGGGGCTACATGGCCAGGCCAGGCCCCACCCCCCCGAGACCCCCCTCACAGCAGGGGGTCAGAGCGAGTTTGTTTCTCCATTTAGCAGGCCCCCCCCATCACGCCTAGGCGTGTGTCCGGAGACTCAGAGTCGCCCTGGCCCCAGCGGTCGCGGTGGTGCTGGAGGTAGGCTGCCCCTGATGACAACCCACCGTGAAGTGGAGGGAGCCCTCGCCCTGGGAGGTGGCTGTGCAGAAGCAGGCAGCCTTCAGTGCGAGGGACCTGCAACCGCCTCAGAGTGAGGCAGGTACCCTGCTCAGCGCAGCCCCCTCGCCCGCCAGCTGAACTGGGGGGGGGCCCCGCCCCACAGCTTCCATCGCCGGTGGACAGTCTGTCAGACGTCAAGGCCACCTTGGAGGGCCCACTGGCATGGATCCAGGCCTGGGACACCCGCGCTGGCAAGGGGGACCATGGCCTGCTTGCAGGGGCTCCTGGACCCAGCACCGCGAGACCCCAGACTGACTGCACAGGCCAGTGGGTGTTCCAGGTGCAGTACCGGGATCACCTGGCTAGACGTGCCTCCTTGTGGGACACTCCATCTAGCACACGACCGGCATTTTGAGCCTGTGGAGAGGTGGCAACCCTGCAGATGGGGCACAGAAGCTCTCAGCAGGCACTCTGAGGTGGTGAATGGAGCTGTACAGACCGGACCACAGGGTAGTCCCAAGGCAGACTTACCCCTTGACCTAGGACCTGCCAGAGGCAGTGCGGGCGGCACCGGCAGGGGCAAGAAATCCTGCAGGAGTCGACCGCAGGCCCGTCCTTGGGAAGTTTTTCCTGCTCAGCCACTGCTGGGGCTGAATTCCAAGTGGGGGTGTGAGCTTGCCTTGGTGAGCAGAACAGCCTGTTGCTGGCTTCTTTCATTTGCCACCGCTCCCAGGGCAGTGCCAGCTGAGCACCCCATGGGAGGCCACAGTGCTGTGCCCAGAGCCTGCCCCTGTGCGTGTCTCCGTCGAGCCCCTTTAGTCTAAGGGCCCGCTCCCACTCCTCCTCCGTTCCCGGCTGACAGGCGCCCAGCCGGAGTCCACAGGGGGACACGGCTCCACACGAAGAGAGCTGTCACTAGGGCGCTAGCCACGCCACACCATGGGGCAGCGCTTGTGCTCGGGCACTGGCGGCAAGGTAGGGGAATGATGCCCTGACACCATGAGGCACCGCTCCCCTTTGGAGCTGCGCGCACACCTGGCGTGCAATGGACGTGAGCAAGCATTCAGACCTCAGCAAGGCAGGGGCACTGGGCCCCAGCACAAAGCCAGCGGCCTGTCGGGGCTGGAGCACGGAGCTGCCTGGCCTTTGGCACCGGGGGAAGGGAGGCTGCTCTGAGGCACTGGAAGGCCAGGCAGAGCTGGGCCCAGCATGTGCAGGCTCCCCCAGAGCCGAGCTGCGCTTCACTGCCCATTGCAGCTGCAGGAGCCGTGCCAGAGCCATGCTTTGCCAGCAGCTCCATGGGCCGAGGGCTGGAGCCCTGTTCTCACTCCCTTCTCCCTTGGTGCAGCGGGAGGGACACTGAAAGGGCAGGAGGCCGCCAGGCACACCCACACTGCCCAGGACCCCCTCGGGCCGGGGAGCGCGTTGACCGTACAGGCCAGTTCCCACAGGCTCCCTCAGCCAGGAACAGGAGCCAGGCGTTCCTGGGAACACATGCAGTGGCAGGACGGGGGCTCCGAGCGCAGCTGTGCTGTGGGTGCACCGGGCCCCCTCCCGCTGTGCTGCCCAGACTGGACGGGTTAGAAAGGTGAATTACCGCAAACTCAGAATAGGTGCTGGCAACAGAGTTAATGCTGCAGGTACGCTGGGCGGGGGCTGCGGGGGAGCACCCACCACTCAGGGCGGTTCCGTTCAGCTGCGACACGTTCTCCTTGTTCCGCTCTGTGTGCGCTGAGAGGGGGGGCTTCCTAGCCATGCGGGCGGGGGTCCGAGCAGGCTGGCTGGGCTAGAGCGCAGGAAATACGGCTGGTTGGACACACACAGAGCCTCCCTTCCCTGCACCCCCCCAGGCCCCAGGAGCTGGTCACCAAGCAGCACGCCCCGAGGGCTGCACCCCATTTTCTGCATCTGTCAGCTCCCACGCTGCCCAGGGCGGGGCTTTACCCAGCACCCTGGCAGCTGACCACAGATTTTCCTGGGACTGAAGCAGCCCCTCCCCCAGGGGAGCATCCCGGAGCTGGGGGGCTCCGCAAGGCAGGGACCGCAGCTTGGTATGTACACTGAGGAGCCACAGCCACCCAGGCAGCCAGACCCGCCTTCTGCTCCCATCACGAGCCCCTCCCTGGGGCCCAGCGCTGGAGGCGGGGCTTACCTTGCCTCCGGAGGGCGGTGGCCGGGCCATGGGGGAGTGGAAGAGCGCCCCCCCAAAGGCGGAGCGGCTCGAGCAGTTGGGAGTGGCGCTGGACGTCGCATTGAGCTGCAGGGAAAGCAGAGGTCAGGAGGGAAGCCCCTGGAGAGACCGAGGCAGCAGCGGTGGAAGGCTGCTAAGAGACTGGTGCCCGTTTTCTGGAGCTGCTGTTCAAAGGGGCCGCTCGTGTCCTTAGCCCTGTGCACCCCATGCCCCGGTGCTGGACGCTTGCCCCTCGGCAGTACCTGGAGGGGCGTGCACACAGCACGGTATATCCAGCGCTGCCGCCCCTGCCCCCTCCCTCGGTTCCTTGGGAAGGAGCAGCGCCTGGCGAAGAACACGGCACGGAGCAGGCCACTCCGCCTAGGCCGTACCCGGGGCACGGGGAGTGCATGGCCCTGCGGGTTGCCACAGGGCTACCCAACCCCCTTTCCAGAGCTTAGGGAAGGGTCCTGGGACCTGCAGGCCAGCTGGCCAGGAAGCTTTCAGGTCATGGAGCTTGCCTGTCTGGTGGGCCCGGTGAGGAGAACAGGAGCAGCCCTCCCCAGTGCCCTTTGCACGGAGGCCCCGTCGCCTTGATGCGAGCCGCAGTCTGCCGGGCCTGATGCCCACTGGAGCCCCTCTCTTCCCACCGCCTTGGCAATCATCCAGACTCTCGCACCGAGGCCTCAGCCTGCCCCGTCGGGCCGCTCCGAACGGCTCCCTGCTGCCAGCCGCTCCCCAGGAGCCCAGCAAGGCAGGACTCAGGGCCATGGCACCAGGCACCGTTGTACTCCCCGCTCCCCCCGAAGATACCCGCGGGCCAGGCTCCTGCTAGGAACGCTGCGCTGGCAGCAAAGCCCAGCTGCCTTGCCAGGCAGCGCGGCCTATTTACCTTCCTCACTTTGCCGGGGGTGTTGGCTCCGAGGCCACGGCGCTTGCTGGGTGTTCTTGGGGCGCTGCCGTACAACATCTCCTCCTCGATCTGACGGCTCTTCTTCAGTTGCTGCACGAGATACACTTCTAGCCGCACCGTGCTGGCCCCCAGTAACTCAGCAGCCCCAGGAGGGGAGGGGAGGACAGACGGGGCACGCGATGGCTCAGCTGTGAATGAGCACGGCCGGGGGAAGCGCAGGGCATGGTGGCCGCACCTGCAGCATACACCACTCGGCCACTAGCTCTGGCCACGTGTGGAATCATGGCAGAGCTTCGCCCCCCGGAGTGGGGGGTTACCAGGCTGCACCCACAGCCCGAGCCGGCTCACACAAGAGGAAAGGGCCTGTCCCGAGGGGTGCACATGCACCTGGGGTGCCTCCCGTCTGCCCTGCACTCACCCGTTCCTGCTTCTCCCTCTCTTTCTCCAGCCGCTGCAGCTGCCACTGCTCGCTCACGTATGCCATGAACCGCTGCCCGTTCACCAAGAAGGCCGCTTCCTGCTCGTGTTCCCAGGCCTCAATGCGAACTCTCAGCTCCTCCTCCAGCTGGACGAGAGAGCCCGTGAGAGCCGCCGCAGGGGGGCTGTGGGGCCAAGCTGGGATTTCCCAGAGCCGAACAGACAGCGCGGCCTCACAGCCTGCTTTCCCTGCCACGCCCGCCCCGGGGCAGCCCAGGGAGTGCCCCCCCCCCAGCCCAGCCCATACCTTGGGGAGAGTCTTCTGCAGTTTGGCTCGTTGCTTCTCTTCCCTCAGGAGGTTGCCCCCTCGGTTAGCAAAGCGACTTGGGTCTGTTGCTTTTCTCTGATGCACAGGCCGGAGGGGAGGAAGCCAAGCAGACAGGTCACTTGTGACACCCACCTCTGCCCCCGCCCTGCCGGCAGTACCATGCTCCGTGTCAGCCAGGCCACCTGCCCATCTCCCCAAACGCAGCCGGGGGCGCCCTGGCCTCCCTCAGCCCCGGCCCTGGCGCACTTGTGCAGCCACTCAGGAGAGCTTCCAGTGCCGCCCAGCGGTGCTGGGTTTTATTGCTATGGTGGTGCACAGCCACACATGCCTCAGTGCACATAAAACATTAATTCCGCACAAGGCTGGAAAACCTGCTAGAGCCAGTCTGGGCTGCTCCTGCAGGGACAGTACCTCCAGCTCCAGGAACAGCCTCCAGTTTTCCTCCCACTTCTGAACAGCTTCGAAGAGCTCTTTGTGCGTCTCGTAGTAACGCTTCACTCGCCCCACCTCTGCCTCATGGAGCTGCAGCAGGGCCTCGGTGCAGTCCTCTGCACAGGGACAGAGAGCAGAGTCACCAGCGAGCCCAGGCCAGGCCGCTGACCAGAGCTCCGCTGGGGAGCGCTCTGCACGGCCCCGCCCGGGCCTCCTACGCACCCTCGTAGTAAGGGGCAAAGGCGCGTCGCTGCTCAGGGCCGTAGAAGCACTTGTCCCAGTAGGCGGCCAGCTCTGCGCGGATCGCTCCCATCACCCTCTTCATGTTCTGCAGCTTCAGCTCCTCCAGGCGCGCCACCTCCAGCTGCAGCTGGAGACCAGGAGAGAGCAGGCAGAGCGCTGGGTGCCAGGCAGCACCAGCCTACAGCGGCTGGCATGGCCCCAGCCCCACGAGCCCAGCTTTCAGCGCAGGGCTGGCACCCCCCTCTCCCCAAGGGCGCAGACGGGCAGGGTTTCCTTACAGCTTTCCTGGTGTGGGCTCTGGAGCCGGTCATGTACGGGGCAAAGGCGTCTGTCTCCTCCGCGGGCACCTGCAGCCTGGCCCACAGCGCCACCACTCTGGCGCGCAGCTCGCCGCAGGCAGCTTCGTTTACAGCTCTCTGGGCCTCCAGCTGGAGCAGGGGGAGCACAGGCTCAGCATTCGGGCAGCACACGCCTCCCCACAAGCCCCTCGCCCCCAGGCCAGGGCCCGTACCTGCTGCAGCAGTGCCCTGAGAGCGGCTATGTTCTCCAGCGACAGGCAGAAGGCGTCCTCGACCTCACACACCACATCCCGCTCAAAGCTGGTGTCAGGCATGTGCTCTAGGTCCTCCATGCAGAGGATAATCTGCCGCTTGATGCTGACAAACTCCTCCCTCCTGCGCCCCTGCAGGCGGAAAGCACGCCGCGCTAGAGGCCAGGGCGGCCATGTCGGCTCTCTGGCTAAGCGAAGAGGCCATGCAATCTGCATTGACTACACGATCAGTCGATACGGCGCCTCCGCCTGTGAAGTGCAGCAACCCAGGGCAGTGCCCCGCTGACCCCGTGCGCCCGCGGCGTTTCAAAGCAGAAGCGCCAAGGGTAGCCCAAGGTCAGCAGAGTCCCCAGCTCGCCCCGGGCTGCCCCCGGACCAGCCCCGCGAAGCGCCGCGGGGAGCCCAGACCAGCCCGCCCCGGGCTGCCCCCGGCACGGCCCCGCGAAACGCCGCAGGGAGCCCTCCCAGCCCTCCCCCCGGCACTGCCCCGCGAAGCGCCGCGGGGAGCCCGGACCAGCCCTCCCCGGGCTGCCCCCGGCACTGCCCCGCGAAACACCGCGCGGAGCCCGGACCAGCCCTCCCCGGGCTGCCCCCGGCACTGCCCCTCGAAACGCCGCGCGGAGCCCGGACCAGCCCTCCCAGCTCACCCAGGGCTGCCCTCGGCACTGCCCCTCGAAACGCCGCGCGGAGCCCGGACCAGCCCTCCCAGCTCACCCAGGGCTGCCCCCGGCACTGCCCCTCGAAACGCCGCGCGGAGCCCGGACCAGCCCTCCCAGCTCACCCAGGGCTGCCCTCGGCACTGCCCCTCGAAACGCCGCGGGGAGCCCGGACCAGCCCTCCCAGCTCGCCCTGGGCTACCCCCGGCATTTCAAAGGGGCAGTGCCGCAGGGAACTGCTGCTTTGAAACACCCCTTCTCCTCCCCCCTTGCTGTCCGCCTGCCTGCCACCTCTATCAGAAAAAAGCAGCTAGTCCCTCAGCTCCCTGCCCGCCACACAGAGCTCTGCCCTGCTCACACGCCCAGCCAGCCCCAGACCTTCTCAGCAGCCAGCGCGGCCAGGTGGCGCCGGAAGCGGTCGAGCTCCTCCAGGCTGGGCACAGAGTTGCTGTCGATGCTGTAGGGGCTTGCGCAGAGCAGCTCACATAAGTCCTGCTCTCGCTCCTGCAACGTTTTCAGCTCCTGCTTCCTCTCTCTCTTCTGCTTCAGCAGAACCTCCAGGCGGGTGCGCAAGTCCTTCTCCAGCTGCAGGATGGTGCTCTCCTCCTCCTGAGGGAGCGGGACCGTCAGCCCGGCTCCCCACGCCAGCTCTAGCCCTGGGCCATGGCCGAGAGCCCCCCAGGCCCCGTTCAGAGCCAGCAGGACAGCCCCCCCGTACACGCGCCAGCCGCCCCTCCCCCCCGCACGCACACGCTTCGCAAGCCCGCCCCCCCACCCCGCACGCACACGCTTCGCACGCCTGCCCCCCAAACCCCACACGCACACGCTTCGCAAGCCTGCCCCCCAAACCGCACACGCTTCGCAAGCCTGCCCCCACCACACGCTAAGCCTGCCCCCCAAACCCCACACGCTTCGCAAGCCTGCCCCCCAAACCCCACACGCACACGCTTCACAAGCCCACCCTCCCACTCACGCTCCACCCTCCCCCACACGCAGACGCTTCGCAAGCCTGCCCCCCAACCCCACACGCTTCGCAAGCCTGCCCCCCCACCCCGCACGCACACGCTTCGCACGCCTGCCCCCCAAACACTTCACACGCCTGCCCCCCAAACCCAACACGCTTCACACGCCTGCCCCCCAAACCCCACATGCTTTCACACGCCTGCCCCCAAACCCCACACGCTTTCACACGCCTGCCCTCCCACCCCGCATGCACATGCTTCACAAGCCTGCCTCCCCACCCCGCATGCACACGCTTCGCATGCCCTCTTCACGCTCTCCCTGCCTGCACACACTTCACATCTGCACACACTCACGCCCCGCCCGCCCCTCCCCCCGCATGCACACACTTCACACCCACCCCCCCACATGCATACGCTCCATACACCCCTCCCCCCGCACGCACACTTCACACGCGCTCGCCCCTCCCCCCACTCTCTGCCTGCCCCTCCCTCCGCATGCACACTCCGCACATGCGCCCCCTCACACACTGCCCCCCCATGCACACACTCCACACGCCCCTCCCCCCACACTCCGTGCCCTGCCCACACACGCGCCACATGCATCCCCCCCACTCACTCCGCCCACATGCCCCTCCCCCACACACACTCCAGCTGCACATTTGTGGTGGTCCAGGGCACTGAGCTCCCCCCAGCTCACTGATGAGCTTTCGGGGGACAGCTTGCCAGCAAGCGGGGGCCCTGTGCAAGGCCCCGGGCTGGATGACAGGAGGGAATCCCAGGGCCAGGCCCCGCAGCCCACCTCAAAGGGGTCCAGCTGGAGCTCCTTGCAGAGTGTATCCAGTTCCTTGCGACACAGGGCAATGCTTTTCAGCAGACGCTCCTTCAGGCTCTCCTCCTCTGCAACCATCATGTCCAGCAGCCCCTGCAGCAAGCGACAGCGTGTGGGCAGGGAGGAGCAGCGGGGGATGCGTGGGAGAGCCCACTTTGCAATGCACAGCCCCGGCCTTCAGCCAATCTCCCTGCCTCCCACACCGCCTCCTGCAGCCCAGCCCTGAGCCCACACCACCTCCAGCGCATGGACCTTGGCCGCTTCCCCATTCTTGGCTGTCCACCATCCTTGCCCTTGGTGAAGACAGTCATAGGGGACACCAGAGAAACCTGCACATCTTTGGAGGCCCTGGGACCCAGAGCAAGAGAAGTTGGCCAAGCTGGCTCCTTCCTGGATGCCAGCCAGGTGTTTGCACTGGCACCCAAAGTAGGCCCTTCCCAAGGGGGTGTATCTGCCATCGGTGTAAATTAGGCTGTCATGGGATAAGAGGGAAGGTCCTTTCATGGACTGAGAACTGGTTAAAGGACAGGAAACAAAGGGTAGGAATAAATGGTAAATTTTCAGAATGGAGAGGGGTAACTAGGGGTAAGATCAGTCCTAGGACCAATCCTATTCAACTTATTCATTAACGATCTAGAGAAAGGGATGAGCAGTGAGGTGGCAAAGTTTGCGGACGATATTAACTGTTCAAGATAGTCAAGACCAAAGCAGACTGAAGAATTTCAAAAAGATCTCACCAAACTGAGTGACTGGGCAACAAAATGGCAAATGAAATGTAATGTGCAGGGCTCGACAAATAACGTAATCTACTCGCCCCGTGGCGAGTAGATTACAACCCAGAAGAGCCGGCGCAGAGCAATCTGCGCATGCACAGAACGCAGAACCGTGCGGCTGGCGAGTGGGGCTCGCCACCGCTTGGCGAGCCCTGGTAATGTGGATAAGTGTAAAGTAATGCACATTGGAAAACATAACCCCAACTAGATGTACAATATGATGGGAGCTAATTTAGCTACAACTACTCAGGAAAGAGATCTTGGAGTTATCGTGGATAGTTCTCTGAAAACGTCCACGCAGCGTGCAGCGGCAGTCAAAAAAGCCAATAGGATGCTAGGAATTATTAAAAAAGGGATAGAAAATAAAACGAAGAATATCTTACTGCCCCTGTATAAAACTATAGTACGCCACATCTTGAATACTGCGTACAGATGTGGTCTCCTCACCTCAAAAAAAGACATTTTGGCATTTGAAAAGGTTCAGAAAAGAGCAACTAAAATGATGAGGGGTTTGGAACGGGTCCCATATGAGGAGAGGTTAAAGAGACTGGGACTTTTCAATTTAGAAAAGAGGAGACTGAGGGGGGATAGGATAGAGGTCTATAAAATCATGAGTGGTGTGGAAAGGGTGAATAAAGAAAAGTTATTTACTTGTTCCCATAATACAAGAACTAAAGGACACCAAATGAAACTAATGGGCAGCAGGTTTAAAACTAATAAAAGAAAGTTCTTCTTCACACAGCGCACAGTCAACCTGTGGAACTCCTTGCCAGAGGAGGCTGTGAAGGCTAGGACTATAACAGTTTAAAAAAGAGCTAGATAAATTCATGGAGGTTAGGTCCATAAAAGGATATTTGCCGGGGGTAAGGAATGGTGCTCCTGGCTTCTGTTTGTCAAAGGCTGGAGAAAGATGGCAGGAGACAAATTTCTTGATCATTGTCTTCGGTCCACCCCTTCTGGGGTACCTGGCACTGGCCACTGTCGGCAGACAGGACACTGGGCTAGATGGATCTTTAGTCTGACCCAGTATGGGCATTCTTATGTTCGGCAGGGTGCGTGCTTCGCACATGCAGGGTTAGAGGCACTGGGAGGAGGAAAACCAGTCATCTCTAGGGCAGGGAGGCCAGGGGTGGAGTGATTAGGCCCATACACCATTCAAGACCAAGCTGGAAAAGATCTGAGCAGATGCACTGGCTTGGCTGGGCTGGGAGTCTAGACCAGAGCCTCTGCCCTGAGCAGACTCGGATCTGACAGGGACACATCGCGGGGCTGAAAGCCCAATGCAGCATCTGAGCCAGCCCAGCGGGGCAGAGCCGGCCAGCACCACTTTGAACAGGGTAGGCTCTCACTGGTTTCCACGGTCAGTACCCCGTCTAGACTGGCCAGTGCTGATGCCCTCGTCGCAAAGCAGCTGCAGCCAGCAGCACATTCAGGGGAAGGTACAGATTTTCTGCAATAGTCACTGTATTTGGCCTGGCTCCTGTTTGAGGAGAAGCAGTAAGTCTGCCTGGGACAGAGCTCCTCCGAGCTGCCAGAAAAGACCCTGAAGAGAAGAAAGGAGCATCAACTCTGTCAAATTAAAGTGTAGAAATAGAAAAGCCAAAACGGAGTTTGAAGAGCAGCGAGCCAAAAACGCAAAGAGTAACAGCAAAATGTTTTTAAGTGCATCACAAGCAGGAAGCCGGCTAAACAACCAGTGGGGCCCTTGGACAATCAAGATGCTAAAGGAGCACTCAAAGACAATACAGTCATTGCAGAAAAACCAAATGAATTCTTTGCTTCGGTCTCCACAGCTGACAATGTGAGGGAGATTCCCAAACCTGAGCCATTCTTTTTGGGTGACAAATCTGAGGAATTGTCCCAGATTGGTGTGTCATTAGAGAAGGTTTTGGAACAAGTTGATAAACTTATCAGTAACAAGTCACCGGGACCAGATGGCATTCACCCAAGAGTTCTGAAAGAACTCAAATGGGAAAATGCTGAACTATTTACTGTGGTTTGTAACCTGTCCTTTCAATCAGCTTCCATTCCTAATGACTGGAAGATAGCTAACGTGACGCCAATATTTAAAAAGGGCTCCAGAGATGATCCTGGCAATTACAGTCCGGTAAGTCTAATGTCAGTACTGGGCAAATTAGTTGAAACTATAGTAAAGAATAAAATCGTCAGACACGTGGATGAACATGATTTGTTGGGAGAAAGTCTATAAAGGGAAATGATGCCTTACTAATCTGCTAGAGTTCTTTGAGGGGGGTCAACAAGCATGTGGACAAGGGGGATCCAGTGCACTTAGATTTCCAGAAAGCCTTTGACAAGGTCCCTCACCAAAGACTCTGTCATGGGAGAAGAGGGAAGGTCCTCTCATGGACTGAGAACTAGTTAAAAGCCAGGAGACAATGGGTAGGAGTAAATGGTCAGTTTTCTGAGTGGAGAGAGGTCACTAGTGGGGTCCCCCAGGGTCTGTCCTGGGACCCATCCTACTCAACTTATTTAGAAATGACCTAGAGCAGAGGTGTGCCGCAGAGAACAGAATTAAAAATGGCCACCCTTAAAGGGGCAGGTGACCTTTTTTGGGCTCAGAAACTTCCCTCCCAACCCCCCCACCCCCGACCTTTTTCTTTGGTTCAACAAAAAAAATCCCTGGTGTTCCTCAAAAAAAATTGGTGTTCCTTGGTCTTAGAAAGGTTAAGGAGCAGCGATCTGGAGAAAGGGGTAAACAGGGAGGTGGCAAAACTCACAGATGATCCCAAACTGCTCCAGATAGTTCAGACCAAAGCAGCCTGTGAAGAACTTCTAAAGGCTCTCACCAAAGTAAGCGACTGGGCAATGAAATGGCAGATGAAATGTAATGTGGATAAATGTAAAGTAATGCCCATTGGGAAAATAATCCCAGCTACATGTACACTATGATGGGGACTGATTTGGCTACAACTACTCGAGAGAGAGAGAGCTTGGAGTCACTGTGGATAGTTCTCTGAAAACATCCTCTCTGTTTGCAGCGGCAGACAAAAAAGCAAATAGAAAGTTAGGAATCATTAAAAAGGGGATAGAGAATAAGACAGAGGATATCTTATTGCCTCTATATAAATCCATGGTACGCCCACATCTTGAATACTGCGTACAGATGTAGCTGTTTCATCTAAAAAAAAAAAGATATGTTGTGTTGGAAAAGGTTCAGAAGAGGGCAACAAAACTGATGAGGGGTTTGGAACGGGTCCCGTATAAAAGAGAGATTAAAAAGACTTGGACTTTTCAGTTAGAAAAGAGGAGACTAAGGGGGAGGATCTGATAGAGGTCTATAAAATCATGACTGATGTGGAAAAAATGAATAAGGAAAAATTATTTACTGGTTCCCATAACATAAGAACTAGGGGTCACTAAATGAAATGAATAGGCAGCAGGTTTAAAACAAACAAAAGGAAGGGGTTTTTTTACGCAGTGCACAGTCAACCTGTGGAACTCCTTGCCAGAGGATGCGGTGAAGGCTAAGACTTTAACAGGGTTCAAGAAAGAGCTAGACAGATTCATGGAGGTTAGGTCCATCAATGGTTACTAGCTAGGATGGGCAGGGACAGTGTCCCTAGCCTGTTTGTCAGAGGTGCCAGGGGTGGGATTTCCTGTTCTGTTCTCTCTCTCTCTGGGGCACCTGGCATTGGCCAGTGCAGATAGGACACTGGGCTAGATGGACCCGTGGTCTGACCCAGTGTGGCCGTTCTGATGTTAAGTCACCCCCTTCCCCACCAAGGCAGAACAGCTGCTTCCCTGGTGCGGTGGTGCACACAGCAGGTCCGTTGGTCCCTTACCGCTTCTCTGGCAGAGCAAAGGGTGCTCGAGGGAAGAGCACTCACCTTGATGTGCTTCTTCACCACTTCTGTTCGCTGCAGTCGCTGCTCCTCCGGGATCCCAATCTCCTCCCAGATGTCCCGAAGGTGGCCCAGCGCTTTGTTCAGACATGCCACCGACTCTGCAGCCAGCACCTCGCTGAGGAAGGAGGGAGACTGGTAGCACACACCCAGCACAATGGCTTCCCTGAGACCAGCTCACTCTTGCAGGAGATTGTGAGGGTGGGGGGGGCACAGAACACTTCTCCGGGCAGGCTGTAAGGATTGCTGCTCTCCGGCCGGCAGGCCCACCCAGAGAACTGGGTCCAGGCTGTGAGGCAGCAGAAGGACCAGGCACTTCCTGTCTCACGCCTGGCCAATACTCCCAACACACAAGGGTACTGCCACAGCCTGCAGGGCCCAGCCCACCCAGGACCCCTCGCACCAGACACACACATGTCCAAGACGAAGACGCTGTTGTGCTATGCACACAGAGTACCCCCCAGCGGTCAGTGCCAAGCACAAGGAAGCGCAGGCTGGAAGTGAACTGGCCAAGCTCAAGATATTCAAGTGAGTTTAAATGCCAAACCAGCACTGCCCCCTACTGCAGTGGTCAGCTTACTCGGGGGTTTAAGCCCTCGGGACCGAGGCATGCCCCAGGACTCGGGGCAGGACATGGGGTTGGGATCCCATAATCTAACTACTACACTCTGCAGAATTACCAACAAGCATAGGACAAGCTGCTACAGAAGCATTTGCTACGCAAGTGATCGTCGGGGCCTAGGCGTGCATTAGTGCACACGTTCAAATGGCTAACGAGCCTGGGCTCACTGGTTAACTCCCACAGTTCCAAGCCAGGCTCCCCCACCCTCCCGTGCTGCTGCCTCCTCTGTATCAGAGGCAGCGGAGAAGGGGAGAACAGGCAGGGGCCAGGGGCCCAGAGCCCCCATCCAGAACAGGCCGGGCGCACCTCGGTAGGGGTGCTCCAGCAGCGGGGTGAGGGAAGGGCTGCTGCAGACCGCCTGCTCGTTTAATCGGTCGACCAGTTAAACATAACATTTAACTGGCCAATTGAAGAGGGTTCTACATGCCAAGTAGAACCCCACTGAAAACATTTCCATCCAGCAAGGACTCCCTGTTGATTACTGTGGAGACCTGTCAGCTACCAGGTCTGAAGCGACGTAACACGTGTTTATAGACATTGCACAGGGCGCGTTGCGCGAATCAGCACGGAGCATGGTACTAACTGAGCGCCTTCCATAGTCTAAATCGGTAAGTAACGTCTCAACCACCTTTGTAACCTCAAGGAATGAAACCCAGGGCGCTTGGCAAGGCCTGGTTTTCAGAAAGCCATCCTTTCATTCCTTAAAAATGCATAGATTCCAAGGCCAGACGGGGTTGTGAGCATCTAGTCAGACTCCTGCATCACAGGCCAGAGACCTACCTCACCTTAAGTCCTAGAGCAGAGCTGTTAGGAAACCATTCAGTCTTGATCTGAAAATTGCCTGGGGTGGAGAACCCACCACAACCCTGGGGAAATTGTTCCAGTGTTAAGTGGCCTCCCTGTTAGAAGTCACACCTTGTCTCCAGGCTGACTTGGTCTAGCTCCCGCTTCCAGCCATTGGACGTGGTCATGCCTGCGAGCCGGCGATATTGCACTTCACAGACTAACCAGATCCCCCCTTCACAGTCTGTGTTAAGATAAAGAGAGCGAGCTCCTGGAGCTCACCACCATGGCATGCTTTCTAATCTCTAATCATTCTCATGGCTCTTGTCCCAGTGCCCTCAATTAACCTACACCCTTCTCCAATTGCTGGTACAGAACTGGATGCAATATTTCAGCACCAGTTCCACTAGTGCCAATTACAGAGGTAAATCCCCGGAGGGGCTGGTGGCGGCCATGTTTCACCACTGTTCAGCCATGTGGGCCCAACTCCACCAATGTTTGGGCTTATGTTTCCCAAGCTGTCCCAGCCATACGACAGATCCGGGTCCTGTGTGGTCTGGAGAATTAGGGGGAGGCCTGGCACTGGCAGCAGTGAGCAACCTGGCTGGCTCTGCCCCCCTGCTCTTCTCCATTCCATCCCTGCCTTTTTCAGCTTCCGCCCCCTCCTTGAGCGACAGTGGGAGCTGAGGGGGTGGGGCAGATCAGAGCAGGACAGTCTAGCATGGAGCAGCCCGGTGTGGTCTGCCCTGGGGATGGGAGTGCCCTGCTGGGACCTGTCTGGACCCTACCAAAACTCATACAAACCTGCCCCCCAGGAAACCACTTCACTATGCCTACTGCACCCCAGTGCCAGGGCCAAGTGCAAGCAGGAGTCATGCTGGGCTGGGCTGGGCTGATTATCCACCAGGACCACTGGCTGCCAGGAGAAAAGCCCTGGGGGTAAGTGGGGCTTCGGTCCTTTGTGCCTGGATATTTACGGGCGGGGGGGGGGGGGGGCTCTCTGCTGGAGAGCCAGATCCGAACTGCATCTGCGTGGCCGCGCAAAGGACTTTGCCCAGGGCTGATGTTCCAGCAGCTGACCGACCCGTACCCGCTCAGCCCCCCGCACTGTTAACACTGCGCCGGGACAGCCCCCCCGCAACGCTCGCCTCGGCAAGGCAGCGTCTCGTTTTAAAACCCTTTCTCCCTAGGGAAGGCCCGGGAACGGCCCCGGGGCCCGGGCCGACGAGGAGCACCGCGCCCCGCACCCCAGCAGGCTGCCCGGCGCCCCCGACACCCCCCCCGCGCCCCCCCTCCCGGCGCCAGGCTCCCCCCCCGACACCCCCCCTCCCGGCGCCAGGTTCCCCCCCCCCGACACCCCCTCCCGGCGCCAGGCTCCCCCCCCCCCCCCGACACCCCCTCCCGGCGCCAGGCTCCCCCCCCCCCCCGACACCCCCTCCCGGCGCCAGGCTCCCCCCCCCCGGCGCCAGGCTCCCCCCCCGACACCCCCCCTCCCGCGCCAGGTTCCCCCCCCCCCCCGACACCCCCTCCCGGCGCCAGGTTCCCCCCCCCGACACCCCCCTCCCGGCGCCAGGCTCCCCCCCCGACACCCCCCTCCCGGCGCCAGGCTCCCCCGCCCGACAGACCCGCTCGGCGTCCCCCGCCCCTCACCTCTTCCTCATGGCGGCCGCTCCGCGCTCCGCGTCCTGCCGATTCAAACTGCCGGCCCTGGCCTGCCCATTGGCCGCCCTACGTCACGGCAAGCCCCGCCTACAACCGCTGCTGGGGCCGCGCCCCCTAGCCGTGACGGTTGCCCCGCCCCCGGCGCCCGCTAACCAATAGCGAGCGAGCTCCCGGAGGCCTCGGGCCAATGACGAGGCATCGCAGTGAGCGGGCCGAGGCGCGCCGGGATCAGGGGCCAAGCAGCCCCGCCCCGCCCCGAGCCCCCCTCGGACTTCTGCCGCCCCCCCGCGGTGCCACCGCCAGCCCCCCCCCTCGGGCATCCGCCCCCCCGCAGTGCCCCCCCTACAGCCCTCCCGTGGACATCTGCCCTCCCGCGATGCCACCGCCAGCCCCCCCCCTCGGGCATCCGCCCCCCCACCGTGCCCCCCCTACAGCCCTCCCGTGGACATCTGCCCTCCCGCAATGCCACCACCAGCCCCCCCCTCGGGCATCCGCCCCCCCCGCAGTGCCCCCCCCTACAGCCCTCCCGTGGACATCTGCCCCCCCGCGATGCCACCTCCAGCCCCCCCCTCGGCATCCTGCCCCCAGCGGTGCCACCGCCAGCCCCCCCCCTCGGGCATCCAGCCCCCCCGCAGTGCCCCCCCCCTACAGCCCTCCCGTGGACATCTGCCCTCCCGCAATGCCACCGCCAGCCCCCCGCCCCAGCCAGGAGCCAAGCCGGAGAGCTTAGAGTGCCCCGTCCCCTGCCCTGCACGCAGGCTGGGATGGAGCCCGATCCAGCCCCCACCCACAGGCCCTGCAGAGAACTCCAGCTGGCGACCCCCCACCGCCACAGGTGCCATGCCAGAGGCTACCAGACCCTCTTGGAAACAGCCCCAGGGCTGAGCCCCACTGCAGCTCAGAGCAAGGCCAGTGCCCCACAGCGCTGCAGCCTGAGCACACGTTGTACAGGCCCCTAGCACACACTTCTGCCGCCGCAATGCCAGCCCTCACTCCACAGCACCCGCGACCTGTCCCCCGGCCCCCTGCCGCGGCTACGCCCTTGCCCGGAGCCAGAGCAGATAGGCACGGCCGTTCTGCCCCCAGAATGAACACGCACTCAAAACTCTGTCACAACACAATTCATTGCCAGTGGGGACCACAGCCGACATCCGCGCCCGGCCTCGCGCCCACCTCCGGTGAACAGGCCGGCGTGCTGCTAGCAGACTGCCACAGGCCCAGGACTTCGCCTTTGCCCCAAGTACTGACTGTCCAGGGACCAGGAGGCAGGCCGTGGGAACCGGGGCAGTGAGGTCCCGTGACCCGCGGTGGACCCAGTGATGGAAGCACCAAGAGAGCAAACAGAGGGCTAGGTAGGGCCGTGGAGGAACAACAGCGTCCACCCTCCTCCAGCCTCCGCGGCGACACTCCCCTGCACCCTCTGCGGGGCTTCTTCCTCCGTTCTCGCCCCACCGGCAGCCCAGCAGAGCTCGTGCAAGCCGGGCCGCGTGTCTGGCCTGCCTGGGCTGCTGCCGGAGCGCTCCAGTCTCTCGCTCAAAGCCTGGGCCGGTAGTGGCCCTGGGGCCCAAGCTGCTGGCCAGGGCCAGCCCACCCTGCCTCAGGTCTTCGCCTCCATCATGGCGTCCATCAGCCGGGCGCTGTTGGTGAGGGCTGTCGTCAGGAAGATGAACTTGTACCCTGAGAACCCAGAGGGAACGGAAAGCGCGTAAGACCAAGGGCAGAAGCAGGGCTGCCAGGCCACAGCGGGAGCCCTGCCTGCGCCTGGCACTGCCGCCCACCCAGCGGCAGAAGCAGGGGGAGGGGGCGCGGACGCCTGCAGGCAGGGAGAAGTTGGAGCCCAGAGCAGGCACCTGGCCAAGCCGAAGGCAGGTGATGGATGCTGCCCTACCAGGTGAGGGAGATGGTCGAAGGTTTCCCCCTTTACTCTGCCCGGCCGGGAGTGAGCCTCTGTGGCCAATTCACAGCTCCCTGAGCCTGTGCCCAGGGCTCACCCCGGGCCCAGGCCGGTACCTTTCTCCTTGCCCAGGAACCGCAGGGCAGAGATCTCAGAGAAGGTGCAGCCTCCCAGGAAGACGGCCAGGACGACAGGCTGGGCCCCGCCGGGACTCTCCTCCACAGCCGGCTCTGGAAGGAGCAGAGGCGATGAAGTGGCTCCCCAAACGCCCCCCCCAGCCTCCCCGGAGCCGGGATTACCTGTGAGGGCGAACTCGCTGCCATTCAGCAGGCGCACCACCTCCTCCAGGCCCTGCCAGCCCTTGCGTTCCAGCACCTGCAGGCAGGGGAAGCACAGCACGTGTGGCCGGGAGCCGAGCGGCCAGCCCAGGGCCCTGCTAGGAGCCATGGGCACAGGAGAGCAGGAGGTGCTCTGGGCCTCACCCACAGCAGGTGAGATGCCTCCAGCCCCTCCCGCCCCAGCCAAAGGGCCCGAGTGCCCGCAGGGGATCTGCGGAGCCCCACACGCCAGGCCAAGGGAGCACTGGGCCCCACCCCCAGGTGCACGCCCACACTCACCTGTTCAATGATCTTGCAGCTCAGCGGAACGTAGGCCCCACTGAAGACATAGGCCATATCCCGAGGCACCTTCAGGTTGTACTCCCCAGCCACACGGGGGATCTGCGGAGACAGGCCGATGGCACAGACAGCCAGGGAGCTGGGGGGCAGGCCCTGGCCCCCAGCCAGCTAGCGAAGCCCAGCGCCAAGCAGGCCCTGCACCGCGCAGCGAATGCAGCCCGCACGGGCCCTGCAGCCGGCCACCAGGTGCAAGTTCCACCCCAGGGGCACCAGGACTCGCCTCTCTGCTGCCCACCACCAGGGTGGAGAAAGCCCATGCTCCTGGCCCACACCGAAGCCTGAATTCTCCCCAGAGCCCACAGGGCGGGCACTGGGCGCTCACTGACCCACTGCGTCCACAGGGGCCTCTGCACTGCGCCAGGCCCGTCTGCCGAGGGCACAGGCCTCCTGCTGCCTGGATAGGGCCAAGCCCACGGCCGAGAGGGAGGGCCACAGCCTCCCTCAGCCCCGCAAGGGAGAAAGCCCCAGATCCCCAAGGCGACGGGCACAGCCAGGGACATGGCACCCCCAGGCCCAGCCTGGGGGAGGGGCGCCGCAGCCAGCAGCTCCGGGGGGACCTACCAAGCCCAGCTTCTTGCTTATGCCTCGGAAATTGCTCTTCCTGGCCAGAGAGCTGAAAGCACCGGTGAGTTTCCCTGCAAAACAAGACCCCACTAGCTCCACTGGCCGCAGCAGATTTCCTCAGGAGGAAGAGCGCTGCCGGGGGCAACTGCGCGGACAGGCAGCCCCTTGCACTTCCCCAGGGCTCCCCTTCCCACTCCCTGCGGGCCCAGCTCAAGCACGCCCCGGCAGTGACAGCGAGCGCCCTGCCCGCCCTCGAGCCAGGCCCTGCCGGGAGTGGGCACCGGGGCCAGGGCTCGGCCCTCGGAGCTGCCCCCAGGGCGGTGGACAGACCTGCTGCTCGGTCGGTCACCAGCTTGCTGACTCTGCTCTCCACAGCGGTCAGGGTCTCGCCCGGGGCCTGCTCCGTCAGCAGCCCAGTGCGCTTCAGGTTATGAAAGGTCAGCAGGTGTTCAGCCCCATAACTCTGCGGGCAAAGGGAAATGGGGGTCAGAACTCTGGTGCCAGGCTCGGGTGGGCCCAGCACAGACCCCCCCCCCAGCCTGCCGGACCGGCTCACGGTGCCCCGGCAAGGGTGGGCCCAGCACAGACCCCCAGCCTGCCGGACCGGCTCATGGTGCCCCGGCAAGGGTGGGCCCAGCACAGACCCCCAGCCTGCCGGACTGGCTCATGGTGCCCCGGCAAGGGTGGGCACTCGGTGTCCCAGAGAAGGGGCCGGGGCCGTGGGAGTTCCAGGAGATGGACCCCGAGGGTGGGCGTGAACAAACATGCAAACCAGCACCCCAGGCCATACGTGTAGCTGGTCGTGAGACCTGGGACCAACGGGCCCAATACCCTCTCTCCAGCCGCCTGCCTGGCTCCTGGATATGGCCTGGGGGCCCGGCTAGAGCCTCCAGCAGGGGGTTCCCCTGCCTTCACCTGCTGGCACCTCTAGCCCCCCCACGCCCACACTCACCTGCAGGTACTGGGTTTTCAGGGAGCGATAGTCCTTCGGGATCAGCCCTGGAGGGAACAGGGAGAGCTGAGTGCGAAGCCCCATAACCCGCCCCGCCCCCCGGCTGCCCCTTCTCCCGCGCGGCGCTCACCGTTCTCTGTGACGGACAGGAGGCACAGTAAGCGCAGACTCTCGCTGGGGGAGACCTGCCCAGAAAGGGGGAGGGTGAGCGAGGGGCCGAGCCAGGCCAGCCTCCCCAGCACCGCCCCCCCGGCACAGCACTCACCTGCCGGTCGATGTGCTCTTCTATGTAGCTGGTGCTTTCGCGGATGTCAAACCCCTCCAGCAGCGCTATGAGAGAGGGGAGCGGTCAGCTACGGCCCCGCTCCCCAGTGAGCCCCCCGCCCCAGCCCTCCCCAGCTCGGGGCACTGCCTGGTGCTGCCCAGCTCCAGAGGGCAAGGCCTGCCCTTTCTCACCCTGCCCCTTGGGGACAGCAAGCCCCCATACCCTGCTCCCAGGCTGGAGAAGCCCATTTAACCCTGCAGGAACCCGCCCGTCAGGTCCTGCCAGCCCCGAAGCACAGGGGTCTGTCCCTGGCGGGGTGGGGCCTGCAGAGGGGCGCCCGTGCGCCCGTGCCTGGTGGGTGGGGTGAGGCCCACGGAGGGGCGCCCGTGCACCTGTGCCTGGCGGGGCCCGCAGACAGGCGCCCGTGCCTGGCGGGGTGAGGCCCGCAGAGGGGCGCCCGTGCGCCTGTGCCTGGCAGGGTGGGGTGGGGTGGGGCCCGCAGACAGGCACCCGTGCGCCTGTCCCTGGCGGGGTGCAGGGCCGCCGGCCCAGAGGGGTGGCGCAGAGCCCAGGGCCGGGTCGCAAGGAGCGGCTGCGGCTGGCGGGCTGGTGGCAGCACGGGGCTGCCCGGGGTCCCGCTCACAGTGCTCTGTCTTCAGCAGCTCCTGGAAATCCTGCTTGGTTTTCTTCTTCATGATGGACTCACAGGCCCCAATATCTGCACAGCCAAGACAAGGGATCAGCCCGAGGGCCACACCCTGCACAGCGCCGGCCAGGGGCCCGGGGCCAAGGGCCCTGGAGCAGGCTCTAGCCTGGCCGTGCGGCCTGCCCCCGCTGCCCGGTACCTACGCAGGCTCAGCAGGCGGTGCTCCTGCTTCAGCCCTTTCAGCTCCTGGGAGACAAAGGTCTTCATCTGCTTGATGTCCATGCTGCGGCGGCGCTGTGGGGGCACAGGGGCTGAGCACCGGGCTGCAGGGGGTCACCCCCACCCGCTGCAGGGCCCGGCCCGGGGCTCACACTCACGTCGTACTGCGCCTGCAGGTTCCGCGCCTTCTGGCTCAGGAAGCCGAAGACGTTGGAGAAGTGCTCGTTCCGGATCTCGCTGAACACCTGCGCCAGAGCACACCATGGGCCAGAGCCACGCTCCGCGCCAGCAGAGCCATGGGGCGCATGGCCTGGCCCAGCTGCCCCCCAGCCAGCAGCAGTCAGGAAACCCTGCGGGCTGAGACCCCCCCGGGATCCCCGGAGGCTGGGGCCTGCACTTCTACAGGGCCAAGCCCCATTCTCCAGTCTCCCCTCCCACCACAGCGTCAATGCAAGCACCTGCCCCAGGCGCACCCCGGCGCCAGCTCACCTTGTCCTGGGCGTTCAGCAGCACTTTGAAGCTTCTGTCGGAGGCGGTGACGTCGGGCCCGAAGTCCACGCCCCCTGCCAAGAGCGGCGCGAGCCGTTCAGCGCTCCGCCCTGGGCCACCAGCCGCACTCAGGGCCCCGAGCCTCCCGGGAATGGGGCCTGCGTGGGGCCCGCCCCCACTGCCGGCTCAGGCCTCCCTCAGAGGCGCCTGTGACAGCCCCACGGGAGAGGCACCAGCCAGGGGGGCCCAGGGCTGACATGCCACAGGGGCCCACACAGACCCCAGGATCCAGCAGAGCAGCCAAAAGAACTGCCCCAAAGCACAACCCAGGGCCTGGGAGGCCATCTGCAGAGCCTGGCCCGGCACCTGCCCACACCCCTGCCCCCGCCCCAGCTTGCAGCGCCCGGCTCCCTGCGGTCACACCCCTCCCTTGCCCAGCCCCCCGACTTACCGCACTTGATGCGGAACGTGTCGTCCACCAGCCCCTCGTACACCACCTGGGAGCAGAGCGCCGTGACATAATCCACGTCTGCAACGAGAGGTACAGGGGCACAGTCCCGCCCGCTGCCAGCTGGCCCCGCCCGCCCCCAGCTGCCCCTTCCCGCTGCCGGCCGGCCCCCCACCCACTGCCAGCTGGACCCCTGCCAGCTCCTGCGTGCCCCCCACTGCCGCTGGCAGAAGCTCCTCCTGAGAGCCCACTGCCCCCCACAGCCTACCGCTGCAGGCCCCACCCCTACCTCTGTCCATGAGGAAGACATGGCTGATCTCAGGCCTCCTGGCTTGGCTCTCACCCTCACTCTCCTCCACCAGCTCTTGCCACGCCTCAGAGACCATCTGGGAGGGAGCGGGGCAGAGCATCAGCCCGGTGGGAGCCAGCCGGCCCCAGGCCCAGGGCCCCTGCATGCTGTGACTTGGGAGCAGATCCGCAAGCGCCTGCCAGCAAGGCCAGGGCCGGGAGGGACCAGGAGGGGCTGCAGGGCCGGGAGGGGGCCGCAGGGCCGGGAGGGACCCGGGGGGGGGGGCTGCAGGGCCAGTGCTCAGAAGCAAAGATGCAGCTGGGCAGATTCCGAGGGGCCCCTGAAGCCAGCCCAGCGACAGGCTGGGTGCAAGGGGACCCTTTGCTCCGTTCCCCACCCTTGCGTGGGAACAGCCCCCGGCTGCCAGCCAGGTGCTGCCGTCGCCTCGGCCCAGCGCTTCGCACCCCACTGTCCTGGCAGCAGAGCCCCCTGGCTACACCCAGGGCGGGCAGCCGGCCCGGGCAGCGCTCCCTGCTGGACACCAACACCGCCAGCCCCTGCAAACTCAGGGGAGGGGGCTGAGGGGCTCAGGTCCATGCAAGTCCTCCCGACCTCCAGCACCCGGCCCCCCGAGTGCGCAGCCCCCACACCTTGGCACCCCGGCCCAGCCCAGCGACGCTCGCAAAAGGCCCGAAGAGGGAGTTCAGCAGCTGCAGCGCGCGGGCAACTGTGCTGGTCCAACGCTGGTCTCCTTCCTGCGGGGCCCCACAGCAGAGTCAGTACGGCCCCCCCACAGGCTGGCCCCACAGCAGAGCCCCCTCCTCCCCCCCGCAGGCTGGCCCCACAGCACAGCCCCCTCCTCCTTCCCAAAGGCTGGCCCCACAGCACAGTGCCCTCCCGGGCAGGCTGGCCCCCAGGCGCCCCCCCAGTATCCAATCAGGGACCTGGCCCTTGCCCAGGTGCTGCGCCCCCAAGGTGCTGAGCTGTTCAGCCCAACAGACCCCAGCTGGCATCTCCCCTGCCAGCCCATGGGGCTGGAGCAGGGCAGGGGGCATGGGAGGGGCAGAGCAGGGGATCAGGGGGCGCCCCGCCCTTTGCTGGGTGCTGGCTCCCCCCAGCCCTGGGCCACTGACCAGGAAGAAGTCCCGGAAGAACTCGGGCAGCTCCATGCTCAGGAGGTCGTCGTCCAGGGGCAGCAGGTAGAAGGCCCACTCGTCGCAGGTCACGTCTGGCGGGCACAGCAGAGCAAGCCAGGGCTGCTGCACAGGCGCCCCGGCCACAGGCGGGGACCCTCCCCTGAGTCTCAGCGGGGTGCTGAGGAGCCCACGGCCTCCTGCTCTGTAGGGCTACACCCGGGTTCCGCGCTCTGGGACCCTGGCCTTTGGCTGCCCTGCACGGCGCCCCCTGGGAACTCCCTCCGGGAACCCACCCAGCACCCCTGGGGAGCCCCCACCAGCGCCCCCTGGGAACTCCTCCCGGTAACCCACCCAGCACCCCTGGGGAGCCCCCACCAGCGCCCCCTGGGAACTGCCCCCAGGAACCCACCCAGCACCCCTTGGAAGCCCCCACCAGCGCCCCCTGGGAACCCACCCAGCACCCCTTGGGAGCCCCCACCAGCGCCCCCTGGGAACCCACCCAGCACCCCTTGGGAGCCCCCACCAGCGCCCCCTGGGAACTCCCCCCCCCAACGCCCCCAGGAACCCACCCAGCATCCTTTGGAAACCCCCACCAGCGCCACCTGGTAGCCCCCTCCGGCATTCACCCACCAGCACCCCCTGGGAAACCGCCCCCACAGCCCCTCAACGTCCCCTTCCCCGCTCACCCCCATAGATCCCCTCCTCCTCCAGCACCAGCTCACACACGTAGAACTGCAGGAGAGGAAGAGGCTGGTTAGCGAAGCCGATGGGAAGGGGCGGGAGGGGCGACGCAGCAGGGCAGCATGGGGCTGGCTCCAGCTGCTGCTTCCCCGCATGTCAACCTTCAGGCTGGGCTCTCTGACTGCGCGAGGAAGAGAGCGGGGTCGGCAGGACGGGGGGGGTGGGTGGGGACTGGCTGTGGGTCAGGCATGAAGGAGGAAAGGAAAATTGTGTTGGGAGACGGAGGGGGTAGGACATAGGCCAGTGTTGGGGGATGGGGGGGGGGGAGGATGGTGGTCAGGGGAGCTGGGGTGGGGCAGAGACACAGACCAGTGGGGGAAGGGACGGGGGTGGCCAGGGGAGCCGGGTGGGAGAAGAACATAGGCCAGTGGGGGGGGGGGAGGATGGGGGTGAGCAGGGGAGCTGGGGTGGGGGAGTCACCAGGGGGACACAGGCCAGTGGGAGGGGTCAGCTGGTAGGCGATCGGCAAGTTGGGAGGACACAGGCCAGTGGGGGGAGGCTGTAGACAGGGGAGCCCTGGGGGGGAAGACACACAGGCTGGGGGGGAAGGACAGGGGTGGGCAGGAGAGTCAGGATGGGGAAGCCACGGGGGGGGGGCACAGGCCAGTGGGTGTCGGCATGCAGGGGAGCCGGGGGGGGGGGGGTCGGCATGCAGGGGAGCCACGAGGGAGGGGGGACACAGGCCAGTACGGGGGGCGGGTCAGCGTGCAGGGGAGCTGCGGGGGGAGGACACAGGCGGTGGGGGGGGGTCGGCGTGCAGGGGAGCCGCGGGGGACACAGGCCGGTGGGGGGGCGGGGGCGTCGACGTGCAGGGGAGCCGCGGGGGGGGACACAGGCCGGTGGGGGGGGGGGGGTCGACGTGCAGGGGAGCCGCGGGCGGGGGACACAGGCCGGTGGGGGGGGGGGGTCGAGTGAGGGGGCCGCGGGGAGGGCAACGTGCAGGGGAGCCGGGCGGGGGAGGGGGGGGGGTCACGTGCAGGGGAGCCGCGGGGGGGGACACAGGCCGGTGGGGGGGGGTCGACGTGCAGGGGAGCCGCGGGGGGGGACACAGGCCGGTGGGGGGGGGGGGTCGACGTGCAGGGGAGCCGGGGGGGTGGGCGGGGGCGGGGGGGGACACAGGCCGGTGGGGGGCGGGGGGGTCGACGTGCAGGGGAGCCGCGGGGGGGGAGGCGTGGGGGGGGGTCACGTGCAGGGGAGCCGCGGGCGGGGGACACAGGCTGGTGGGGGGGGGGGTCGACGTGCAGGGGAGCCAGCGGCGGGGGACACAGGCCCGTGGAGGGGGGGTCGACGTGCAGGGGAGCCGCGGGCGGGGGACACAGGCCGGTGGGGGGGGGGGTCGACGTGCAGGGGAGCCGCGGGCGGGGTGTCAGCAGGCAGGGAAGCAGGGACCCGAGGGTACCCCAGTCCCTCTGGGCTTGAGCCTGTCAGGTCTGAGGGACAAGTCGGAAGGGGGTCTGGCCCAGCGCCCGCACTGACCTTCTGGGGGCTGAAGATGATCTTGTACTTCCGGCTCCTCCCCGCCGCCTTGTCGGCATTGACAATATCTGCAGACGGGAGACCCCACTGAGCCGGAGCCGCCCTGGGACCCCGCAGCCTGCCCGTGGGGGCGCGTATTCAGCTGCAGGCCTGCGAGCCAAGCCGCCCCGTCCCCGGCTGCTAGGGCCCCGAGCCCCCCCCTACCCCTCCGGCTGCCCAGACAGGAACCGGCCCCCCCGCCCACCAATACCCCAGCCAGCCCCCCCGGAACCCCCCCCATGGCCCCAGGTAAGTAACCACTGACCCTCCCTGCACGCAGAGCCCACTCACCGGCGACGTACTTCATGTTGGCGATGCGCGGCCGGACTAAGAAGCACAACCTGGGGGGAGGCAGGCAGAGATTCACCAATGGCGAGGGGGCCTGCCACTCCTGCAGCCTTCCCCCCCTCCCGCCAGCCAGCCAGGCACGGCAAATGCCCCCAGGCAGCAGGCAGGTAGGAGACGGGAACATGGCCCCAGACTAGCTGGCTGAGCTAGGCTTCCCAGCCCCTGTGCCCTCTGCCTCTCAGCACTCACTGCCCTGCAGCACTGCGCCCGCACCCAGGCTGAGGGCCCAGACAGGGCAGGAGCCTGGCACAGCCCTGCTGAGGAAGACGCTGAGCAGACAGCAGTGCAGCGTGTCCAGTCAGGGCGTGGGGTGCACAGCACCACGGGGCAGGCTCCGGGAGTTCCCCGCAGAGACTCACTGGTCACTAGCACTGAAGATGGGTCTGTTCTCCACCTTGTACAGCTTGTCCACTTCGTGTTGCTGGAGAAAGAAATGGGAGAGCGTGACCCGCCGGCCGGCCGGCCAGACAGACAGCCAGCCAGCCAGCGTGACCCGCCGGCCGGCCAGCCAGACAGCGCATGGGCCACCAGCCAGCCAGCGTGGCCCGACAGCCGGCATGCAGGCTGGAGCAGCTTTTGGAGCTGATTCCAGAAGCCCCCTTCCAGGCCTCCGGCTGGGGCACAGACTCAGCTCCCACTCCCGCGTGTCTGAGGCAGTGTTGGGTCCACGAGGCAGCAGTGTGTGAGGCACTCCCCACGCTCCTGGCGCTGCAGACACAGGAACCTGGCACCAGAGGCTCCCGCTACGGCAGGGGTGGGGAACCTGAGGCCGGCTTGCCTGGATGTGGCCCCCAAGGCTCAGGGTCGCCCCACGGCAGGGCACAAAATCTGCTAGCCTGGGCACCCTGGCTCTGCGGTGCAAGTGGAGTGCGGGAAGCGTCCTTCTCCTTCTCTGTCGGGGGGGGGGGGGGGGGGGGAGTTGTGCTTCTCCTTATGGTCAGCAGCCTCCCCCGCACCATGGGCTAACACAGCACGCGCCAAGGTCCCCAGGCCTGACGTGCGGCCCCAGGGCCGGCCTGCGGCGAGACACGTGGGGACTGGCTGAACTCGCTGCATCTGCTGCTGCCGGGGCAGGCAGGGCCCCCCGCCCAATGCCCAAGGGAGCTACCTTGAGAATGGAGACGTTGGCAATTCGATCCAAGGGGCTCATCAGATCCGGCTCAATGAACAGGTCCTTCTTGCCAGGCAGCTGGAGGAGCAAACAAGGCCATGGGGTCCGGGCTGGGGTCTGGACAGAGCTGCTCCCGGCAGCAGTTTGGCATTTGCCCGCTCAGGAGCTGCTCCTGTCAGACGCTGCTGCCGGCAGCAGCCCAGTCCTGCAGGGAGCCGTTACTACGGCCAGCGTGTGCAACGCAAGGCCTGGGACCAGCCAATGCCTGCAGACCAGCGAGCGTGACCCTGCTCCGGCTTCTCGCCCCGTCTCCAGCTGAGGCCTGCTCAGCGCGGAGCAGAGCGGAAGAATGCCGACCTGTGTCCTGCCCCCAGCACTGAGCTTCGCTCTTCTGCAGGAGTTTCCGCTGCTGTCTCGTATTTAGCGTATGGTCCAAAGCATTTGCAGCCCCTCCCAACCTGTTAGAATTCGCAGCCTTCAGAAGTGTGCTCTAAGCCTGCTAGCCACAAGCCACATGTGGCTATTCGCCGGCTGAGTGGCTCGCTCGCTCGGGCTTCAGAACTGGGGGGCACCACAGCTCCAAGCACAAGCAACTGGTGAGGGGGACCCGCAGGGCTGGGCAAGGGCCAGGACAGCCCCCACCCCTGCTCTGCCCCTGCCCTATCCCCGCACAGACTGGCAGGTGGGAAAGCTCTTTGCTGCCCTGGAGGCATGGCCCCACTCCTGCCAGGCGGTGTGGGGGACTGTGACCACTCGTGCCCCTGCCCCGTCCCACAGCTGTTTTCCAGAGCAGTGCTGAAGGTTTGGGACTGAAATGCATCTAGAACTGCTCCCTGCAGGACACCGCTCCTTATGCCCGTCCAGCATGACTGTAAACCACTGACAACTGCCCCCGGCGCCATTTTCCAACCAGTGTGGCACCCACCTTACTGGCGCTCCACCTAGGTTATGTTAGTATCAGCTGATAGACCATGTCAACCCCCCCCCCCCCAGGCGTGTTACTGTGTCAAAGCTCTCAGGTTGGACAGGACTGCTTATTTATGTGCTCTATGGTCTTTCCCTTATTTCCCTTTGTATAGACTAGCCGTGCCATTGCCCTTTTCCACTCTTCTGGGACCTCTGCTGCCTTCCATGGCTTTTCAGAGAACAGCTGATGGCTCAGATTACTCCGAGGTGGCCAAGGAGGTCTCGCATGCATTTCACCAGCCCATGGTGACTAATTTATTGCAGTAATTCTTAACTTGTGCTTTTCCTGTTTCTGCCTCTAACCCTACCTCATTGTCCCTGCCACTCACTCCGTTAAGCGGCCAACCACCACCAACCTTGTTGGTGAAACCAAGACAAAGAATTCAGCAGGCACCTCTGCCATTCCCACACACTCTGCTCCCCTTGGTCTTTTCTATAGAATGTTCCGTTACCCTTCCGGTCTCCAGGTGCACTGAGCTTCTTTCATGCCTTGGCCGTTCTAATTTAGGCCTGCACGCGCGTGCTATTGGTTGGTTTTCATCCTGTGTCACGTGGCCTAGTTCACCCCTTTGGTGGGACTCTTCCTTGGCTCTCAGAGGGTGTCTCTTGCCATACTTCCAAACTTCTCTACCCAGTGGGAAACCTATGCAGCCCCCAAGGCTCAGGACCCTGCCCCCTGCAGCAGGACAAGATGACGCTGGTGCTCCAGCCCCACAGGGGATGGGGGGGGGGGCACCAAGCCTCGGAGCCCCTCCCTCCCCCCATGGTTGGAGCACTAGTGCTGGGTTGCCCTGAAGCGGGGGGAGGGGGGGGAGAGGATGGAGTCCACAGCATCCCAGCCTGTGGGCTGGCCATAGGTTCTCCATCCCCGCCTTAGCGGGACCTCATAACACAATTAGGCAGCTGCAGTCATTTGGATCCCATCAAGGTCCTTTTCCTAGAACTGGCCCAATAATTGCTGATCTGGGTGTGTGTAGGCCAGGGGCCATTAGCATCTGGAGCAGGGATTTCCCATCAGGCGGTGCTTCCCTGCTTTCTGTCTCCCAGAGCGGAGTGCGGCTCTTGCGCTGGACTGTCTGTTCTCCAGTCTGTGTACAAGCAGGCTGGGGGAGCGTTCAGAGCGGTTCGTGTCTTCTGCTCGGCTCTGGGTCCAGCAGACACCGGGAGGGGGCAGCGGGAAGCTTTTCCAGGAGGCCGACAGCCTCGCTCACCAGGAGCGGCTGCTACGGCAGGCAGCAAGCGCGCTAAGAGAAGCGCAGAAAACCCCGCAAGGCGGTAGCGCCTCCGCGCCTCCACGGCTGCGAGCGGGAGCTGTCGCCACGCGGCGCCGGGCGGCTGCGCGGCTCACAGGCGCAACCAAACCGCATCTGCCAGGAGCAAAACCAGCTCGGAGGGGCTGCGGGGGGGGGCTGCGCGGCTCACAGGCGCAACCAAACCGCATCTGCCAGGAGCAAAACCAGCTCGGAGGGGCTGCGGGGGGGGGGGGGGGGGGCTGCGCGGCTCACAGGCGCAACCAAACCGCATCTGCCAGGAGCAAAACCAGCTCGGAGGGGGGGAGGGGGGGGGGCTGCGCGGCTCACAGGCGCAACCAAACCGCATCTGCCAGGAGCAAAACCAGCTCGGAGGGGCTGCGGGGGGGGGAGGGGGGGGGCTGCGCGGCTCACAGGCGCAACCAAACCGCATCTGCCAGGAGCAAAACCAGCTCGGAGGGGCTGCGGGGGGGGGGGGGGGGGGGGGGCTGCGCGGCTCACAGGCGCAACCAAACCGCATCTGCCAGGAGCAAAACCAGCTCGGAGGGGCTGCGGGGGGGGGGCTGCGCGGCTCACAGGCGCAACCAAACCGCATCTGCCAGGAGCAAAACCAGCTCGGAGGGGCTGCGGGGGGGGGGGGGCTGCGCGGCTCACAGGCGCAACCAAACCGCATCTGCCAGGAGCAAAACCAGCTCGGAGGGGCTGCGGGGGGGGGGGGGGGCTGCGCGGCTCACAGGCGCAACCAAACCGCATCTGCCAGGAGCAAAACCAGCTCGGAGGGGCTGCGGGGGGGGGGAGGGGGGGGGCTGCGCGGCTCACAGGCGCCACCAAACCGCATCTGCCAGGAGCAAAACCAGCTCGGAGGGGCTGCGGGGGGGGGGGGGGGCGGCTGCGGGCCCGCTGCCGGGGGTGCAGGCCACGGCCGAGCCTGGCCGCTTTCAGGGGCGAAGCACCGACCGCTCGTGGCCCAGGAAGGGGGGCAGCGAGTCCCCCCCCCGCGCCGGGCGCTGCCCGAGAACCAGGGACACCCCCCCCCGCGGGCCGGACTCTCGCAGGGGGGGCAGGCGCCGCAGCCGCGCATGCGCCCGGACCCCCGCGCCCACCTGCTCCAGCAGGTAGATGAGCTGGTCCCGCGCCAGCCGCTTGAGCAGGGCGAAGTCCGGCCCCGCGGGCGCCTCGCGGAGACCGGCCACGGCCATGCTGGGCCGGCCAAGGCCCGCTTCCGCTTCCGCTTCCGCTTCGCCGGGGCAGGCCTGCGCCGGAAGTGCCCGTCGCCATGGAGACCCCGCCCGCCCCTGGGGGAGGGGGTTCGAGGAGGGGGCTGGGAGAGCTCAGGGGAACAGACGTTGGGGGAGGGGCGCTCGGGGGGGCAGGAGCAGCGGGGCTCGGGGGGGGGGGGGGCAGGAGAAGTTGGGGGAGGGGCGCTCGGGGGGGCAGGAGCAGCGGGGCTCGGGGGGGGGGCAGGAGAAATTGGGGAGCGGCGCTCGGGGAGGGGCGCTCAGGGGGGGGGAAGGAGCAGCGGGGCTCGGGGGGGGGGGCAGGAGAAATTGGGGAGCGGCGCTCGGGGAGGGGCGCTCGGGGGGAAGGAGCAGCGGGCTCGGGGGGGGCAGGAGAAGTTGGGGGAGAGGCGCTCGGGGGGTGGAAGGAGCAGCGGGGCTCGGGGGGGGCAGGAGAAATTGGGAGCGGCGCTCGGGGAGGGGCGCTCAGGGGGGTGGAAGGAGCAGCGGGGCTCGGGGGGCAGGAGAAATTGGGGAGCGGCGCTCGGGGAGGGGCACTCAGGGGGGTGGAAGGAGCAGCGGGGCTCGGGGGGGCAGGAGAAGTTGGGGGAGGGGCGCTCAGGGGGGTGGAAGGAGCAGCGGGGCCGGGGGGGGGGCAGGAGAAGTTGGAGGGGCGCTCGGGGGTGGTGGAAGGAGCAGCGGGGCTCGGGGGGGGCAGGAGAAGTTGGGGGAGGGGCGCTCAGGGGGGTGGAAGGAGCAGCGGGGCTCGGGGGGGGGCAGGAGAAGTTGGGGGAGGGGCGCTCGGGGAGGGGCGCTCAGGGGGTGGAAGGAGCAGCGGGGCTCGGGGGGGCAGGAGAAGTTGGGGGGGCGCTCGGGGGGGGTGGAAGGAGCAGCGGGGCTCGGGGGGGTGGAAGGAGAAGTTGGGGGGCGCTCGGGGGGGTGGAAGGAGCAGCGGGGCTCGGGGGGGCAGGAGAAATTGGGGAGCGGCGCTCGGGGAGGGGCGCTCAGGGGGGTGGAAGGAGCAGCGGGGCTCGGGGGGGGCAGGAGAAGTTGGGGGGGCGCTCGGGGGGGTGGAAGGAGCAGCGGGGCTCGGGGGGGGGCAGGAGAAGTTGGGGGAGGGGCGCTCAGGGGGGTGGAAGGAGCAGCGGGGCTCGGGGGGGGGGCAGGAGAAAGTTGGAGGGGCGCTCGGGGGGGGTGGAAGGAGCAGCGGGGCTCGGGGGGGGCAGGAGAAGTTGGGGGAGAGGCGCTCGGGGGGGTGGAAGGAGCAGCGGGGCTCGGGGGGGGCAGGAGAAGTTGGGGGGGCGCTCAGGGGGGTGGAAGGAGCAGCGGGGCTCGGGGGGCAGGAGAAATTGGGGAGCGGCGCTCGGGGAGGGGCGCTCAGGGGGGTGGAAGGAGCAGCGGGGCTCGGGGGGGGCAGGAGAAATTGGGGAGCGGCGCTCGGGGAGGGGCACTCAGGGGGGTGGAAGGAGCAGCGGGGCTCGGGGGGGGCAGGAGAAGTTGGGGGGCGCTCGGGGGGGTGGAAGGAGCAGCGGGGCTCGGGGGGGCAGGAGAAGTTGGGGGGGCGCTCAGGGGGGGGAAGGAGCAGCGGGGCTCGGGGGGGCAGGAGAAATTGGGGAGCGGCGCTCGGGGAGGGGCGCTCAGGGGGGTGGAAGGAGCAGCGGGGCTCGGGGGGGGCAGGAGAAATTGGGGAGCGGTGCTCGGGGAGGGGCGCTCAGGGGGGTGGAAGGAGCAGCGGGGCTCGGGGGGGGCAGGAGAAGTTGGGGGGGCGCTCGGGGGGGGTGGAAGGAGCAGCGGGGCTCGGGGGGGTGGAAGGAGCAGCGGGGCTCGGGGGGGTGGAAGGAGCAGCGGGGCTCGGGGGGGTGGAAGGAGAAGTTGGGGGGGCGCTCGGGGGGGTGAAAGGAGCAGCGGGGTCGGGGGGGGCAGGAGAAATTGGGGAGCGGCGCTCGGGGAGGGGCGCTCGGGGGTGGAAGGAGCAGCGGGGCTCGGGGGGGCAGGAGAAGTTGGGGGGGCGCTCGGGGGGACCCGGGTAACTATAGGCCTGTTAGTTTGATATCTGTAGCATGCAAGATCTTGGAAAAAATTTTGAAGGAGAAAGTAGTTAGAGACATTGAGGTTAATGGCAATTGGGATAAGTTGCAACATGGTTTTACAAAAGGTAGATCGTGCCAAACCAATCTGATCTCTTTTTTGAGAAAGTAACAGATTTTTTAGATAAAGGAAATGCAGTGGATCTAATCTACCTCGATTTTAGTAAGGCATTTGATACAGTACCACATGGGGAATTATTGGTTAAATTGGAAAAAATAGGGATTAATATGAAAGTTGAGAGGTGGATAAGCAACTGGTTAAAGGGGAGACTACAGCGGGTCATATTGAAAGGGGAACTGTCAGGTTGGAGGAAGGTTACTAGCGGAGTTCCTCAGGGATCAGTTTTGGGGCCAATTTTATTTAATCTTTTTATTGCTGACCTTGGCACCAAAAGTGGAAGTGTCCTGATAAAATTTGCAGATGACACAAAGTTGGGAGGTATTGCTAATTCAGAAAAGGATCGGGATATCATACAGAAAGATCTGGATGACCTTGTAAATTGGAGTGATAGCAACAGGATGAAATTTAACAGTGAGAAGTGTAAGGTTATGCATTTAGGGATTAATAACAAGAATTTTAGTTATAAGCTGGGGACACATCAGTTGGAAGTAACGGAGGAGGAGAAGGACCTCGGAGTCCTGGTTGATTATAGGATGACTATGAGCCGCCACTGTGACATGGCTGTGAAAAAGGCTAATATGGTCTTGGGATGTATTAGGCGAGGTATTTCCAGTAGGGATAAGGAGGTGTTAGTGCCATTATACAAGGCATTGGTGAGACCTCATTTGGAATACTGTGTGCAGTTCTGGTCTCCCATGTTTAAGAAGGATGAATTCAAATTAGAACAGGTACAAAGAA
Organism: Pelochelys cantorii; assembly: GCA_032595735.1. Classification (NCBI taxonomy): domain Eukaryota; kingdom Metazoa; phylum Chordata; order Testudines; family Trionychidae; genus Pelochelys; species Pelochelys cantorii. Next base: position 47,311,011 of record CM064338.1, on the reverse strand, counting down.
GGGCCACTAGGATGATTCGAGGAATGGAGAACCTGTCTTATGAAAGGAGACTCAGGGAGCTTGGCTTGTTTACCTTAACCAAAAGAAGGCTGAGGGGGGATTTGATTGCACTCTTTAAATATATTAGAGGGATAAATACTAGGGAGGGAAGGAATTATTTAAGCTTAATACCAATGTGGACACAAAACAAATGGATATAAGCTGGCTAGTAGGAAGTTTAGACTTGAGATTAGACGAAGGTTTCTAACCATTAGAGGAGTGAGGTTCTGGAATGGCCTTCCAAGGGAAGTAGTGGGGGCAAAAGATCTACCTGGCTTCAAAATTAAACTAGATGGGTTTATGAAGGGGATGGTTTGACAAGATAACATGGTCTTGGTAACTAATTGACTAGTCATTATCAGTGGTAAATAGGTCAATGGAGGGATGATAGGGGTTACTATAGAGAACTTTCTGGGTGTCTGGCTGGGGAGTCTTGCCCACATGCTCAGGGTTTAGCTGATCGCCATATTTGGGGTCGGGAAGGAATTTTCCTCCAGGGTAGATTGGCAGAGGCCTGGAGGTTTTTGCCTTCCTCTGTAGCATGGGGCACAGATCACAGCTGGAGGATTCTCTGCATCTTGGGGTCTTCAAACTATTTGAAGGCTTCAATATCTGAGATATAGGGGTGAGGATTATTCTAGGAGTGGGTGGGTGAAATTCTGCGGCCTGCATTGTGGGGGGGTCAGACTAGATGATCATAATGGTCCCTTCTGACCTTAAAGTCTATGAGTCTATGAGAAGTTGGGGGAGAGGCGCTCGGGGGGTGGAAGGAGCAGCGGGGCTCGGGGGGGGCAGGAGAAGTTGGGGGAGAGGCGCTCGGGGGGGTGGAAGGAGCAGCGGGGCTCGGGGGGGGGCAGGAGAAGTTGGGGGAGGGGCGCTCAGGGGGGTGGAAGGAGCAGCGGGGCTCGGGGGGGGGGCAGGAGAAAGTTGGGGAGCGGCGCTCGGGGAGGGGCGCTCAGGGGGGGGAAGGAGCAGCGGGGCTCGGGGGGGGCAGGAGAAAGTTGGGGGAGCGGCGCTCGGGGAGGGGCACTCAGGGGTGGAAGGAGCAGCGGGGCTCGGGGGGGGCAGGAGAAGTTGGGGGGGCGCTCAGGGGGGTGGAAGGAGCAGCGGGGCTCGGGGGGGCAGGAGAAGATTGGGGAGCGGCGCTCGGGGAGGCGCTCCGGGGGGTGGAAGGAGCAGCGGGGCTCGGGGGGGGCAGGAGAAATTGGGGAGCGGCGCTCGGGGAGGGGCGCTCAGGGGGGTGGAAGGAGCAGCGGGGCTCGGGGGGGGCAGGAGAAAGTTGGGGAGCGGCGCTCGGGGAGGGGCGCTCAGGGGGGTGGAAGGAGCAGCGGGGCTCGGGGGGGGCAGGAGAAGTTGGGGGGGCGCTCAGGGGGGTGGAAGGAGCAGCCGGGGCTCGGGGGGGGCGGAAGGAGCAGCGGGGCTCGGGGGGGGCAGGAGAAGTTGGGGGAGGGGCGCTCAGGGGGGTGGAAGGAGCAGCGGGGCTCGGGGGGGGCAGGAGAAATTGGGGAGCGGTGCTCGGGAGGGGCGCTCAGGGGGGGGTGGAAGGAGCAGCGGGGCTCGGGGGGGGCAGGAGAAGTTGGGGGAGGGCGCTCAGGGGGGTGGAAGGAGCAGCGGGGCTCGGGGGGGGGGAAGGAGCAGCGGGGGCGCTCGGGGGGGTGGAAGGAGCAGCGGGGCTCGGGGGGGTGGCAAGGAGAAGTTGGGGGGGGCGCTCAGGGGGGTGGAAAGGAGCAGCGGGGCTCGGGGGGGGGGCAGGAGAAAGTTGGGGAGCGGCGCTCGGGGAGGGGCGCTCGGGGTGGAAGGAGCAGCGGGGCTCGGGGGGGCAGGAGAAGTTGGGGGAGGGCGCTCGGGGGGGTGGAAGGAGCAGCGGGGCTCGGGGGGGTGCAGGAGAAGTTGGGGGAGGGGCGCTCAGGGGGGTGGAAGGAGCAGCGGGGCTCGGGGGGGGGCAGGAGAAGTTGGAGGGGCGCTCGGGGGGGGGTGGAAGGAGCAGCGGGGCTCGGGGGGGGCAGGAGAAGTTGGGGGAGGGGCGCTCAGGGGGGTGGAAGGAGCAGCGGGGCTCGGGGGGGGCAGGAGAAGTTGGGGGGGCGCTCAGGGGGGTGGAAGGAGCAGCGGGGCTCGGGGGGGTGGACAGGAGAAATTGGGGAGCGGCGCTCGGGGAGGGCCGTCAGGGGGGTGGAAGGAGCAGCGGGGCTCGGGGGGGGGCAGGAGAAATTGGGGAGCGGCGCTCGGGGAGGGGCGCTCAGGGGGGTGGAAGGAGCAGCGGGGCTCGGGGGGGGCAGGAGAAGTTGGGGGAGAGGCGCTCGGGGGGGGTGGAAGGAGCAGCGGGGCTCGGGGGGGGGCAGGAGAAAGTTGGGGAGCGGCGCTCGGGGAGGGGCGCTCAGGGGGGTGGAAGGAGCAGCGGGGCTCGGGGGGGCAGGAGAAAGTTGGGGGAGGGGCGCTCGGGGAGGGGCGCTCAGGGGGGTGGAAGGAGCAGCGGGGCTCGGGGGGGGGCAGGAGAAGATTGGGGAGCGGCGCTCGGGGAGGGGCGCTCAGGGGGGTGGAAGGAGCAGCGGGGCTCGGGGGGGGGGCAGGAGAAGTTGGGAGCGGGCGCTCGGGGGGGGCACTCAGGGGGGTGGAAGGAGCAGCGGGGCTCGGGGGGGGCAGGAGAAGTTGGGGGAGGGGCGCTCAGGGGGGTGGAAGGAGCAGCGGGGCTCGGGGGGGGGGGCAGGAGAAAGTTGGGGGAGGGGCGCTCGGGGAGGGGCGTTCAGGGGGGTGGAAGGAGCAGCGGGGCTCGGGGGGGCAGGAGAAAGTTGGGGAGCGGCGCTCGGGGAGGGGCACTCAGGGGGGTGGAAGGAGCAGCGGGGCTCGGGGGGGTGGAAGGAGAAGTTGGGGGGGCGCTCGGGGGGGGGGTGGAAGGAGCAGCGGGGCTCGGGGGGGCAGGAGAAGTTGGGGGAGGGGCGCTCAGGGGGGTGGAAGGAGCAGCGGGGCTCGGGGGGGGCAGGAGAAGTTGGGGGAGGGGCGCTCGGGGGGGTGGAAGGAGCAGCGGGGCTCGGGGGGGGGGCAGGAGAAAGTTGGGGAGCGGCGCTCGGGGAGGGGCGCTCAGGGGGGTGGAAGGAGCAGCGGGGCTCGGGGGGGGGCAGGAGAAGTTGGGGGAGGGGCGCTCAGGGGGGTGGAAGGAGCAGCGGGGCTCGGGGGGGGGGCAGGAGAAGTTGGAGGGGCGCTCGGGGGTGGTGGAAGGAGCAGCGGGGCTCGGGGGGGGGCAGGAGAAGTTGGGGGAGGGGCGCTCAGGGGGGTGGAAGGAGCAGCGGGGCTCGGGGGGGCAGGAGAAGTTGGGGGAGGGCGCTCGGAGGGGCGCTCAGGGGTGGAAGGAGCAGCGGGGCTCGGGGGGGGGGCAGGAGAAATTGGGGAGCGGCGCTCGGGGAGGGCCGTTCAGGGGGGTGGAGGAAGCGGCGGGGCGGGGCAGGAGAAGTGGGGGGGGGGATGCTCCAGGCCTCCCAGGTGACCTCCCCTGCCCAGCCCGTCTGCCCTGCCCGCTCGTGCCCAGCGGCCCCCCCCCTCCCCCCCGCTTTGCCGGGGGCGCGGGACAGACACCGGGCGCGGGGTGCTCCGGGCTTTATTTCCAGGCAGGCGGGTCGGCCCCACCGGTGCCCGGGCCAGGCACCACCCGCCGCGGGAGAGCCGCCTGCCCTTGCCCCTCCGCGGCCGGCGCTGGAGGGAGTTCGCGGCCCGGCTGCGGGGAAGGGGAGTGCTCTGCAGCAGTGACTCGGCCTGGGCGCAGCCCCTCTTCGGTGCGGAGCAGCCCTGCCGAGGGAGCAGGGGGCGTGGGGTGGAAGCAGCGGGGCCGAGCTGGCAGTAGGAGCAGCGGCGGCACAGTCACTCGGGCAGCCCTCGGGCCCTGAAGAGCTGCTGCAGCTTCTCCTCCAGCGCCGGGCTGGTCTCCCGCAGACCCTGCACCACCTGGGCGGCCCAGAGGAAGTACTCCTGGACCCGCTGCTCCGACCAGCCTAGGGCAGAGCGCGCCAGTGCGTCAGACGTGCCAGCGGCACCGCAGCAGCATGGTGCCCGGCTGGGACCCCAGACGGGCCCGCGGGCGTACGAAGCGCAGGACGGGAACGACCCCGTTCAGTGCCACGGAGGCATTCTGACGAGGAGGGGCAAAGCTTGGATCCTGAGGCAGCGGCGGTCAGCCAAGGCCGGCTGGGGGGCTGAGCCCGGCTGGAACCTGTGGCCACACACAGCTGGGAGGCGCCAGGACCGCCCGCCCCCGGGCACGTAGCCGGCCCGCTTGCTGCTGCGGGAGGAGAGGCGAGTGACTGCCCAGCCCAAGGGAGCGCCGGCCCCGGGCGCCTACCTGCCGGGGTGCAGCGGTTCAGGTCCCGCAGGTTGTACAGCTTGTCCGCCAGCTTGACCAGCTTGGCCCCGCGGCTGCTGTGGGGCGCGTGTTCTATCTGCAGGCGCTTCCGCTCCAGCTTGGGCAGACTCTTGTCATCGGTCACCTCCTCCACCAGCCGCCTCACCTCCTCTCCGAAGCGCTCCTGGATCTCCGCCAAGGTGGTGTCCGTGTCCTCCACCGTGTCGTGGAGCAGAGCAGCCTGCGGCCGGGAGAGGGGGCCGGCTGAGACGCAGTTGGGGGCGATGAGAACAGGGGCTGGGGCAAGGGGGACCCCGGGCTTGTGACAGCCCCTCTCCTGCCCGGATTTACCTGCAGCACCACAATGTCCGTTACTCCAGCCTCCCGAGACAGAATCCGGGCCACACCTAGACACACGGCCGGGTCAGCAGGCAGCCAGGGCGTCCAGCGCTCCCAGCCGGGAGGGGCCGGACCGGGCCCGGCTGCCGCGCACTACCCCCACCCCCGGCAGCCCAGCTGCGGGGCAGGACACGCGGGAGCCCCCGGCCATCTCTCTAGGGCGGCCACTATGCAGCGCAGGAGCCCTCGCTGGCCCCGCGCCCCCCAGCCCGGTTCCGGCCCAGATCCAACCCGCCCCCCCAGGACTCCCCCGGCGCGGTTCCGACCCGCGCACCGATGGGGTGGTTGATGTACGGGGTGCCCTCGGGGTCTTGCCGCCGCTGCTGCTTGTGCTTCTGGGCGGCGAAGTCGGCGGCCTCCAGCAGCCGGGCCGCCTCGGAGCCCATGGCTGGGAAATCGCGGCACGGCTGAGCCGCGCGGCATGCCGGGTAAGAGCCCGCGGGGGCGCGCCCCACGCAGCCCCGCCCTCCCGCCGGCCGCTGCCCCCGCCCCTGGCAGAGCCCTGGGAGCAGAGAGCTGATGGCCGCTTGAGGAGCCCTTCCCAATGCACCCCCCCTTCCCAGCACAGGGCTCCCCAATGCACCCCCCCTTCCCAGCACACAGCCCACTTGCTCACCAGTGCACCCCCTCTTCCCAGCGCACAGCCCACCAGCTCCCTGCTGCACCCCCCTTCCCAGCACACAGCCCACTTGCTCACCAGTGCACCCCCTCTTCCCAGCGCACAGCCCACCAGCTCCCTGCTGCACACCCCTTCCCAGCACACAGCCCACTTGCTCACCAGTGCACCCCCTCTTCCCAGCGCACAGCCCACCAGCTCCCCACTGCACCCCCCTTCCCAGCACACAGCCCACCAGCTCCCTGCTGCACACCCCTTCCCAGCACACAGCCCACCGGCTCCCCAGTGCACCCCCCTTCCTAGATCACCCTCCCTTCCCAGCACACAGCCCACCAGCTCCCTGCTCCACACCCCTTCCCAGCGCACAGCCCACCAGCTCCCCACTGCACCCCCCTTCCCAGCACACAGCCCACTTACTCACCAGTGCACCCCCTCTTCCCAGCACACAGCCCACCGGCTCCCCAGTGCACCCCCCTTCCTAGATCACCCCCCCTTCCCAGCACAGCCCACCCACTCACCAGTGCACCCCCTCTTCCCAGCACACAGCCCACCAGCTCCCTGCTGCACACCCCTTCCCAGCACACAGCCCACTTGCTCACCAGTGCACCCCCTCTTCCCAGCACACAGCCCACCAGCTCCCTGCTGCACCTTCCCAGCACACAGCCCACTTGCTCACCAGTGCACCCCCTCTTCCCAGCACACAGCCCACCAGCTCCCCACTGCACCCCCCTTCCCAGCACACAGCCCACTTACTCACCAGTGCACCCCCTCTTCCCAGCACACAGCCCACCAGCTCCCTGCTGCACACCCCTTCCCAGCACACAGCCCACCGGCTCCCCAGTGCACCCCCCTTCCTAGATCACCCTCCCTTCCCAGCACACAGCCCACCAGCTCCCTGCTCCACACCCCTTCCCAGCGCACAGCCCACCAGCTCCCCACTGCACCCCCCTTCCCAGCACACAGCCCACTTACTCACCAGTGCACCCCCTCTTCCCAGCACACAGCCCACCGGCTCCCCAGTGCACCCCCCTTCCTAGATCACCCCCCTTCCCAGCACAGCCCACCCACTCACCAGTACACCCCCTCTTCCCAGCACACAGCCTGCCGGCTCCCTGCTGCACCCCCCTTCCCAGCACACATTCCGCTGAGTACAGGAAGATGGAGTCTGAACCGGCCTGCCCCACCAGCTGCAGTGCTGCTCCCTGAGGCCTGAAGGCTCAGCACCCCAGGGTAATGCGCCCACTGCACAGCTAGGTGGCCTTGGCTGGGGCAGGCAGTGGGGTGCCAGAGGCTGGGCAGCAAAGGAACAGAAGCAGCACCCCCACGGTAGGCTCAGCAGAGACAGCTGGGATTTTGTAACCTTTTATTTTCTTTCCAGAGCCCCCAAAGGAACAGGAGCCTGAGAACCTAGCGTGGCCCAAGCAGAGACCCCCTCTCCCTGCCCAGAGACCCACAGCACAGACCAGCTCTGAGGAGCCTCTGGCAACACCATGGAGTCCTGGCCCTTTGCACCTCAGCTTGGCCTGGCCAGGGCTTCCCACCCCACTGGTGTCCCTCCCACCCGCCTGCCCAGCGCTCCCCTGCAATTCCAGGCAAGCTCTTGGGCCCGCCCAGGGCGATGGCAGCACGGCTGGAGCCTGAGCCAGGCTGCTGGTGTAAGTCCCAGCCATGCACAGCAGGCCAAGCCCGACACAGCAAGCGCCACGTCCCTACGAAGTCATCTCCACCATGCCCAGAGAAAGCCCAGCCGGCCGGCCCGGGAAGGACAGTCACAGGCCCACCCACCCCTACTCCTGCCTTTCCTTGCCAGCCTTGGCATCAGCCTGGGTCAAGGGCTGCCTGTGGCCACCCCCCTCCCCGTGCGCCAGCCTTGAAGGGACCCTGTACAGGAAATTCCCATGGCTGTCGAAGTATTCCTGGCCTCTCTGCACCACTTTGGTGCCGGCGTCCCAGCCTTCTGCAGCCAGCTCCTCCAGCTCTTCCTCGGTCAGCACCTCACCGTCCCACTGCGCCACGGCTCCTGCCGCCAAAGGGGCACCAGCCTCATGCCTGGCTCCATCCGCCTGAAGAGGCACCAGCTGGGAGCTCCTGCTGCTCTGCCTCTCCCCAGCCCGCCCCAGCTGCCCCTTCCTCTGCAGCTGGGAGCGGCTGGACTGGCCCCCAGGCGCCAGAAGGGCTCTGGACAGGGACGCGTCCTTGGGCCCGGCTGGCAGGAGCTGCTGAGCGGCTTCTCCTGCAGACTCGGCCACCAGCTGAGCTCTGGAGTCTGGGCTCCGCTCTTTACCCAGCACCTTTGCATCCTGCTTCACCCTACGCTCCGGCAAGGGGCAGAACTTGCTCCTCAGCACCCTCTGGATGACATCAGGGCTGACACAGAAGCCGTGGGCCAGCCGGGCCACAGGCCACTCCTCGGGGAAGGCCTGCCGCAGATACCTGCCAGGAGAGCAAGCACCAGACCGTCAGGGCAGGCCCAGCCCCCCAACACCCGGCTCTCGGCCCAGGGTCACCCGCCAGCATGTGGCCTGCTCACCGGATCTGCTCCATCGCCTGCCAAGTCAGGCTGCGTGGGGGCGGGCCCGTGGGCTCCAGCTCCCTCCGCAGCCTCCTCAGCCGCACCACCGTCCTCTGCCGCTGCAGCGCCCTGGGGGGAGGAGGACAGAAGGGCTGAGTGTGCCCAGGACTCCCACCCTGCCCCAGCCCCTCCCTGCCCTCCGCCCTGTACCCCAGCCCCATCCTGCAACCCTGTTCCCGCCCCATCCCTCCCCGCCGCCCTGTCCCCGGTCCCCCAGCCTGCCACCCTGTCCCTGTTCTGCCAGTCCCGCCTCCCTGTACCCCACCTCCGCCCCATCCCTCCTCCCTGCCCCATGGCGCAACCCTGTCCCCCAGCCCTGCTGCCCGGTTCCCACAGCCCCTCCACCCTGTGCCCGTCACCCAGCCCCAGCCTGCCACCCTGTCCCTGTTCTGCCAGTCCCGCCTCCCTGTACCCCACCTCCGCCCCATCCCTCCTCCCTGCCCCATGGCGCAACCCTGTCCCCCAGCCCTGCTGCCCGGTTCCCACAGCCCCTCCACCCTGTGCCCGTCACCCTGCCCCAGCCTGCCACCCTGTCCCTGTTCTGCCAGTCCCGCCTCCCTGTACCCCAGCCTCCGCCCCATCCCTCCTCCCTGCCCCATGGCGCAACCCTGTCCCCCAGCCCTGCTGCCCGGTTCCCACAGCCCCTCCACCCTGTGCCCGTCACCCAGCCCCAGCCTGCCACCCTGTCCCTGTTCTGCCAGTCCCGCCTCCCTGTACCCCACCTCCGCCCCATCCCTCCTCCCTGCCCCATGGCGCAACCCTGTCCCCCAGCCCTGCTGCCCGGTTCCCACAGCCCCTCCACCCTGTGCCCGTCACCCAGCCCCAGCCTGCCACCCTGTCCCTGTTCTGCCAGTCCCGCCTCCCTGTACCCCACCTCCGCCCCATCCCTCCTCCCTGCCCCATGGCGCAACCCTGTCCCCCAGCCCTGCTGCCCGGTTCCCACAGCCCCTCCACCCTGTGCCCGTCACCCAGCCCCAGCCTGCCACCCTGTCCCTGTTCTGCCAGTCCCGCCTCCCTGTACCCCAGCCTCCGCCCCATCCCGCCTCCCTGCCCCATGGCGCAACCCTGTCCCCCAGCCCTGCTGCCCGGTTCCCACAGCCCCTCCACCCTGTGCCCGTCACCCAGCCCCAGCCTGCCACCCTGTCCCTGTTCTGCCAGTCCCGCCTCCCTGTACCCCACCTCCGCCCCATCCCTCCTCCCTGCCCCATGGCGCAACCCTGTCCCCCAGCCCTGCTGCCCGGTTCCCACAGCCCCTCCACCCTGTGCCCGTCACCCAGCCCCAGCCCCAGCCCGCCGCCCTGTCCCCGGCCCCCCCTCACCTCTCCAGCTCCTCGGGGTCCACCGGCCCCGCGGCTCCCCGGCCCAGCAGGCGGCTCAGGCCCGCGACCCGCAGCCCCCGCGGCGCCGCCATGCGCAGCGCAGCGCAGCAGCAGCCAGTGGGCGGGCGCTACGGGCGGGGCGGGGCGCTTCCGAGGACGAGGCTCGGGGGCGGGGCAGTGCCACGAAGAGTGGGGCAGAGGGGAAGGGCCGGGGCAGGGCAGCAGAGCCGGCAGCACAGACTAGGGGCGCAGCTGCCCTTCCCGGCTCCCCCGAGCAGGGTCCCAGGAAGGTGCAGGGGCCTGCCGGTCTCCGTCTCCTGGGAGGAGATGGGCAGGAGGGGCCTGATAAAAGTGGGGACAGGTCTGTTCCCCGCTAACGTGGGGGCTGGTCCCACATCCCAGTATAATCACCACGTGTTTGGGCAGGGAGCTGAAAGCTGGTGCTTGGAGGGTTAGAATAATCTGTAGTGAGCAGGGATCCGACTCAAGGCTGCAGAGGGGCAGGTTACCCTCCATCTGCCTGCTGGCCTGGGGCTTCACCTTCTCAGGCATCTGGTCCGAGTGGCTCTCGGAGACAGGAGCCTGGCCTGGCTGGGCTATGGGGCGGAGCAAGCCTGGTATTTGTCCGTCCCTGTCTGAACTCAGGGCGTGACTGTTGCTGTGCGCTCCGAGGAATGGACAGTACCTCCCAGAGCCAGGCCTTGCTTGGGAAGCCAGGCCAAGCGGCTGCCAGGATCCTGGGCAGGACAGACTGACAGGGGATTGTAAAACTGTATACAACTTTAATAAGTTCAATACAAAAGAACAGACTCTCACAGCCCTGTGGCCGGGGGCTGGGCAGCAGGTGTGCGAAGGAGGCTGCAGCTAGCAGGTGTGCGAAGGAGGCTGCGGCTAGCAGGTGTGCGAAGGAGGCTGCAGCTAGCCGGTGACGGTCGGCTGGGAGGAGGAAGCACTGTGTGCAGACAGCTCTGTCCACTGGAGCCGTGACTCCAAGCGAGCTCCTCGTCACTAGCCGCCAGTCACTGCAGCAGGCCGGGGGTCGCCGACTCCCTCATCTGCCTGGCCCCAGGAGGGGTTTCTCCCTTTGTGCAGAAGAAAGCCTGGTTTAGCACAGCCATGGCCTTTGGCTGTTGGAGTCCCAAGGCCCTTGGTCCCTTTCGTCCCAGAGATGGTCTGGCCGAGGCTCAGGTCCATTTCCTGGGGAGAAGCAAGCGATTGCCGATGAGACATGGCTGGGTTTGCTTGGGGACAGACACAGATAGGAGCTGGCCAGCAAAGAACCCAAATGCCTCTCCCTCCACAGCGCAGGTGAACAGCTGGGAGTGAGGAAAGGACAGAGCTCAGAGCATCCAGCAGCGCCCTCTGTCAGCTTGTTGCGCAGCCCACAGGGCTGCTGGGCTCTGTTCACGCTGCTGGAGGTGGCTGCTGTGTGGTGTGTAGCAGGAGCAGAGGGCAGGGTACCCACCAATTCCCCACACCCGGGGCCCTCTCACGCCAGCCGTTTGCTCGGCCCCAGTCTCCCGACTCGCCGGACCTTTGGCCAGCGTGGCGGGAAAGCCCCTGAGATGGAAACACCCTTCTTTCAGAGGGTGCCTCAGGGTCCCACAGAATTCTACCCTGCTCCTGCGGGCAGGGACCGTGCTCTGGCCAGGGAGAGTGGCAATTCTCTTGCAGCGATTCCGCCTCGCTGGGAGCCTCACTCCTCAGCCAGCCTCCTTGCACAGTCAGAGACAGACAAGCAACCCTGGGTTCAGACCTGTGGCATGACCGCCCACTCCTCCACGCACACGGCCCCAGCCAGCAGCACTTCAGGGTGCGGATCGCTATTACATACCAGTGCCAGACGCCGGCTAAACCCCTGCCAAGCGCTAACAATTGCTCCTGCCTGGCCGCAGGACGGGGATGTGCCCGAGCTTTGCTCAGCTGAAGCCAAAAGTGAGGTGCTCTGGGCAGATTCCAGCAGTGCAACTCATGGAGCAGGACCCCAGGGCATGGCGAAAACACCAGCGAGGCATTTGGGTCTCATTCCCGATGGCCTTCGGCCAGCTGGCGGTGTTTATGCGACGCCTATGGGCCGTGGCTCCGACAGACAGCCCGGGCTGGCCTGGGGACATGCCTGCTGATGACAGCCCTCCACGAGAGGAGTTTGGTAGGCGGGGAGGTGAAGAACGTCCCTCTAGTTGGAAGCTGGCCGGGACACTGGGGCAGAGCTCCGGGCAGCCAGCTCGGGCCATACCTGTGGTGGTTGAAGCTGAGGATGGACATGGCGTTGGTGCGGGGCGGGGCGTGGGCACGCTGCACAATGGGCGCCGAGGCAGAGTTGATGGCTAGCTCGTGGACTGCAGCGTGGCTCAGGGGGTCGGGCACTGTGGGGAAGGTGCAGTTGCTAGACGTGTGATTTGGAGGCTTCCTGGCAGGCGCCAGGCAGCTCAGCGAGTCGCAGTGACCCCGCGGAGGAGCAGGGCCATCTGAAAGGAGAGCACAGAAGGGACAAGGCAGGGCTGGAGCAGCACGAGGAACGCCAAAGATGCCCCTTGGGGCTGGCTTGGAGCCCACCTGGCGACATGGCCACGCAACCTGGGGCAGCGCTCCGCAGACTGGGGGATAAATACCCTGCCCCCCCCACGTCTTTTCTGCCAGCCCTGAGCGCAGCAGGCAGGCCACCATGGCACGCTGCAGGGGTGAGCGTGTCCCCCTACCGTGGCGCAGGACCCCGCAGCGCCTCCCTCAGGAGTCTGGCTGGGAACACACTGGGGTATGGCCTGATACCCAGGAACCCTGTCACTCACTGGCCATCGCTGTGGGAAGGGGCATTTTGGCAAGCCCGGGCCTCCCCCAGCCCTCTCCCCCTTCTCCTTGGACGCTATCGCGGCTGCTGCCTTCCCCCCTTCCCAAGCAAGACTCACGCCCGGCTCCCTCCGCCTGGGCTCCAGCTCTGGGCCCATGGGCAGTGGCAGAGGAGGACCCATCGCCCCGGGACTCTGGGGGACTCTGAGCTCTAGCTCCCTGCCTGAGCCCTGAAGATGAGAGCAGGGCAGGGCTCTCCAACTCCCGGCCCAAGCACGGCTGCTGGCCCACGAGTCCCATTCCGGGGCGGCGGGAAGCAGAGCGCCCCAGGCCCGGCGGGGCCTGTCTTGGGACATGGCTGCTGAGCGGGACAGGCTGCTGTGTGGCTCCCACCATCACGGTGAGTGCAGGGGTCCCACCCCTGTCGGCCCCAGTTTGCTCAGGCCCACGGGCCAACCCGAGTGCGGGGACGGCTCTGCACCCGCCTGCCCTGACCCACAGGGTGTTGGAAGCTGCTCTAGCCCCGTTGCACTGCAGCGTGGGGTGTTAAATTGCCCAGGGGCAGCACGTGGGGCCGGAGGACATGGGGGGGGTGGGGCTGGGAGCCCTGCTAGAGGAGGGTGCCCGCTGGCCCCTCTGGGGATTTGAGGACTGGCCCTAGCCCTAAGGTACACTGAGTTTGAGAGCCCGGACTAGAGACCTGTGGCACCCAGACCTTTCAAGCGTCGTGGCCCCTGGGGAGTCTCGGCGGGAGGCAGGAGACAGACCCCTTCTGCCATCTCGCTAGCTGTGCCAGAAGAGGATGCCGGGGGGCTTGGTAACCAGGCCATACCCAGGGGGGCCCCCAGAGGCCTGGAAGGCAGCAGGGCCTGGGGCCCAGGGCCCAAATGAGGCTGCTTTACACGGCCCAGCAGCAGGCCGGCCCCCGTGCCGTACTCACAGCCTTCGACCTTGTTCCTGGCGCTGGAGAATCTCCGGCCTCCCTCCTTCAGCACCTTGGCCAGAGTGCAGCGCTCGGCGGCCATGGCTGTGCCCAGAGCATGGCTCCCTGGCCAGCTAGCGTTCTTCTGCGGCTGCAGGCCGTGGCCGTGCTGCGCCTTGTGCTGCATGCGGCAGGGGAGGCTCTGGCCCACGCCTGACAGGGTGCCCAGCAGGCTGGGAATGAAGCCCTGGCTGCCCAGCATCTGGGCCCTGGCCGCCGGCTGCTGCATGATCTGCTGCCCTAGGTCGCGCACCGTGCCTCCCAGCAGCGAGAGGGGCACCAGGGTCATTAGATGCTGCATCTCCCGGCTCCCGAACACGCCCTGGAGGAACCGGGGCTGGTGGGAAAGAAAAGGCAACTTGTGCGCCTCTTCCTGGGGGTCGTGAGTGTCTGGTCTGACCTGCCCGCCCAGGCCCGAGCCCCGGCCCGAGCCAGTGCAGCCCTCAAGCCGCAGAGACGCTGCCGGCCCTGCGCATGCCCTGTGCTGCAGCAGAAGGCAAAAAGCCGCCAAGGACTCTGCTAGCCTGACCTGGGGAAATCCCCCCCGTCTCTCACGAAGCCATGACTGTTACACCCCCACGACCCCCCCCTGTGGATTTAGCCCATTTACACCCACACTCCAAGCCACAAGGGGCCATCATGGTCCTCTAGTCCCGCCCCCTCCCCGCCCGTACAACGCAGGCCAGCAATTGCCACCTGCAGCCCCCCAGAGCCCCGCAAACCCACCCCTGCCTGCGGCTGCGGGTACGAATGTGTCTGCACAGGGCTCTCCCTGGGCTCTGCCAGGCGGGACACCCCCTGGATTGCAAAGCACCAGAGATGGAGACTCCGGCGTGTGCTCCAGCCTGTTCCTCGTATCTTACTGCTACTGAGCTGTGCCGGCACTGCCCCTTGCGCTGCACGCCTGCCAAAGCAAAGCCCCTTCCCAGGGCCCAGGGCCCAGGGCCAGGCCAGCCACCGCCCCCCTTCGCCTGGGCAAGCCACCGGGCTGGGCTGCTCTGGCCCTCTCCTGAAGCGTGTACCCTGCCAGCACAGGGCGGACAGGAGGGGAGCCGAGCCGAGCCCTGAGCCATCTCACCATCCCCAGCACAAGGCCGGGTGTTGGCTCAGCCCCGCCCTTCGCAGCCTGACAAATTGAGGCAGTGAATCCTGGACGGCTGGCTCCCGTCCCGGCTGGAGCCAAGGGGAGCAGGCTGCTTGGCTTCCAGAGGACTGGGGAGCCTCCAGCTGGCCTGCGCAGCCCAGCGAGTTTCTCACCGACGGGGGGTGCTCCCCACTGGAACAGGCCTGGAAGCGCCCGAGTTCACCACAGCCCTGCCTGTCCGGCATGGGCCAGTGGCTCTCGGCACTGGGGCCGGCTCTGTGCTGGGAAGGGGCCTCGGGGATTACCTCAGTGCAGCACATGTCCCTACAGCCGGGAGCTGCGCGAGTGCCCGGCGTACTCTGGGCGCAGACAGGCGGCTGGCCCGTTCCCATGGCGCCAGGGCAGTAGGGCGGGCGTCTGCCAGCAGGCAGGCTGAGCCAAGGCCTTTGGCAAAGGGCTCCCAGCCGCTCCAGAGGCCACTTTGCGCAGCGAGGGAAAGCTCGCAGGCCACTTTCGCTGGCAGAGAACAGTGCTTGCGACCACGCGTGTGCCCTGGCGCAGGGGAACACAGGCAGCGAGCGGCAGAGGCTAACCCTAACCCTTCCCCACGCTCCCATTTCCCCCGCTCACCGGGGCACTGCCGGTGCCTACAGGTGCCCCTGTGGGCAGTACCCTAGCCACCCCGCGGACTGCGCCCAGAGCCCTCTTGCCACATCCTGCCCTGACTCCCTCGAAACCGACACATGCAGGCCAAGTCTGACAAGCAACTGTATGGGCTAGTCTATGCTAGAGAGGCTCAGCCCAGAGAGCGAGACTGGCCGAGCCATGCCGTACGAGCAGAGCCAAGCCGTGCCAGCTGAGCCAAACCGAGCCATGCTGAGCCGTGCCAGTTGAGCCAAGCCGAGCCATGTCAGCTGAGCCGAGCCATGCCAGCAGAGCCGAGCCTCGTCAGCTGAGCCACGCTGTGCCAGCCGAGCCGAGCCGCGCCAGCTGAGCTGAGCCAGCCGAGCCACGCCAAGCAGACCCAGTGGAGCTGAGCCAGCGGAATCGAGCCATGCCAGCACAGCCGAGCTGAGCAGACCCAGCAGAGCTGAGCCAGCCAAGCCGAGCTGTGCCAACAGAGCCGAGCTGAGCACAGCCGAGCCGAGCACAGCCAAGCCATGCAGGCAGAGCCGAGCCATGCGAGCGGAGCCGAGCTGTGCCAGCAGAGCCGAGCCAAGCTGAGCAGAGCCGAGCCGAGCCGAGCAGAGCCGAGCGGTGCCAGCAGAGCCGAGCAGAGCTGAGCCGTGCCAGCAGAGCCAAGCAGAGCTGAGCTGTGCCAGCAGAACCAAGCCGGGTCAGCAGAGCCGAGCAGAGCTGAGCCGGGCCAGCAGAGCCGAGCCGGGCCAGCAGAGCTGAGCAGAGCCGAGCCGTGCCAGCAGAGCCGAGCAGAGCCGAGCCGAGCTGAGCAGAGCTGAGCTGTGCCAGCAGAGCCGAGCTGTACCAGCAGAGCCGAGCAGAGCCGAGCTGTGCCAGCAGAGCCGAGCCGAGCCGAGCTGTGCCAGCAGAGCCGAGCCGAGCCGAGCTGTGCCAGCAGAGCCGAGCCGAGCTGAGCAGAGCCGAGCTGGGCCAGCAGAGTGAAGCAGAGCTGAGCCGTGCCAGCAGAGCCAAGCAGAGCTGAGCCGTGCCAGCAGAGCCGAGCCCAGCCGGGCCAGCAGAAGGAAGTTTTATGCCACTGTTCTATGGGTGTCAATAAGATGGGACCCAGCATGTCAGGTGACTGCAGGAGCCTCCTCTGGGTTTTTGAGGTGCCCCTGAGGAGTCACTTTTGGACCCTTCTGATCACAAGAAAACTGAACATAAGGACTAGCCAACCCAGGCCCCAGACAGCCCTCGTTCTCAGTTAGCCCAGCAATGCCTGCATCCTCAGCACCACCTCCTGCCTGGCCCTGGCCCAGGCGGTGCCTCTTGGTGCCCATCCTTACCTGGCTCTCGGTGATATTGACGTGGGGCCTGTGGACATCCACTGGCCTGGGCTTGGTGGTGTGGAGCAGCCGAGAGAGCTGATCCACGATGCCCAGACCCCGGATGAGGTTTTCGCGCTGCAGAAGAGCCTTGATCCTCTCTACTTCCTCATCTTCCACTATCTCCTGGGGCCGCATGGAGTCAAACGCCAGCTGCTGCGTCTGAAAGGAACAACCCTGGCGCTAGGCACAGCGGGGCTTGGCCATGGAGAGGGGCTGGGGCTGCAGGCTGCCTGGGGGTCAGGAACCGGCCTGGAGCAGGAGGGAGATGCCAGGCAGGGCGAGGGGCAGAGACTCCACAGGCTGGCCCCTGCACAGGCCAGCAGCAAGCGCAAGACGTGGCCGGGAGGGAGGTCACTGCCCCTCTCGGCCTGGCCCCCATGCAAAGGAGAGTGGCAGTACCTTCCTGTCGCAGGGCCTGGCACTGCTGTAGGTGAGGCGGGTGAGAGGAGCCTTGGCCTTGCCGCGGACACGGGATTTCTCCCCGGCTGACTCGCCCTGCAGGTTCTCCTTTCGCTCCTTCTTCTTCTTCCCCATGGTAGCCTCTCGCTGCTCTTGCTTCAGGCGGATTTCCTCCAGCTGCTGCCTGGCAAGACCCAGCAGCCCGGGTCAGGGCCACTCCCGGGGAGGCTTGCGGCAGGCTGGGCTCACCCTGGCGGAGGGGGCTGCTGCCGGGAGCCGGCTCCGGGATGGCAAATGCCCTGGGCTGTGGCAAGCTGTTCCCACCCCCTAAGGAAATGCCCTTTGCACCAGGCTGTGCCAGCTGGACAGGGTGGGGACACACCAGGGTTGAGGCTACAAGCCCACTCCGGGACCATACCCCATGCTCTGGGGCGTCCCCCTTGAACGGCCAGCGGCAGGGCAGAGACAGCATGTGGAGGACACAGAACTGTCCCTTGGCGATGGAGCCCCGTGTGTTCCCCGCCGTGGCACCCAGAGAGCCGTGTACCTGGCACACTCCTCTCTGGCCTTGGAAGCCACGGTCTCTTGGAAGAGGGAGCCACTGTGCTTGAAGAAGGGCTCGTACTTGTCTGTCCCGCGCGCTGGGTAAATGCGCCGGTACCCGCCCAGGTGAGTGTTCTCGTACTTCTCTGCTTGGGCCAGCCAGGCTGCCTGGCTGCTCTCGAGTTGCTCGCGCCTGCAGGCAGGAGCAGAGTGGAGAGGAGGGGCCATGGCGCACACATCCCTGGGGCAGGCAGCAGGGTAGGACAGGGCCCAGACGCTGCACTGTCCAGGGGTCCAGCTGGCATTTCCCCCTGGGTGGGACCTCCGGCCTCCATCCACTGCTCCAAGCCAACACGCCCTCCGGTCACTGGGCAGGCAACGCCGCCCTGGTCCCACCCCTCCAGCCCTCAGTGCTGCCTGTGCGAGCTTGACGCCTCACTGGGCGAGGGGCAGAGCGTTTGAGTCGCGGGGCGCCGGGAGCCTTTGCACCAAGGGGACGCTCTGTACACGCTGCGGCCGAGCTGGGCCCCGCTTGGCCCCGCTTTCCTTCCCTCCCTCAGCCACGAACCGACCCATGTTTGGCAGGGGCCCGGCAGCCGGCTGGCCTCTCCACTCGGGTCTGGGCCTCAGCCAAGCGCATGGGCGTGCCGGCAGGGAAGCAGCACTGCTCCGGGGGGCACTGCAGTCTCAAAGCCTCTGGGGGTGCCGCCATGTGGCCAGGGAGGGGCTGCGGCAAAGTAGGCTCAGCTGCACCGGACATGGAGGACCAGGAGTCAGGCGTCCCTGGCAGGCGTCACAGAGCAGCCTCTGGCCTCGTGGTGTTGCTCTCTCCCCGCTGGCGCGGTACCTGGCTTCCCGAGGCGGCTGGTGGGCCTGGAAGAGCCGCTCCTTCACCCGCCGCTTGTCCTCCTCCAGCACCTTCCTCTTGTCGCAGGCTCGCAGGTTGATCAGGTTGATGGCGTCACAGAGCAGCATGTCCTTCACCTCCCGGTCCAGGTGCGAGTCCGTGGTGAAGCTGGGAGAGTGATTCACCTGCGCCACAAACGGCTCGCCTGACGCCCAAAACCGCTGCTGGCCTCCGAGCACCCCCCTCGGGCAGCCCGGGCCTGCGGCTGCTCCTCGCACGGGCTCCCGCTGCTGCCTGCCTCAGCTTTCTGGGACCAGCCGGCCAAGAGCTCCCCGGGTCTCTCTGGCCCCGAGGCCACTGAGATGGGCACATACAGGTCAGCCTAGGCTCTGGATGGTGCTGCAGACTTCCCTCAGCGGCTGGGCTGCACCACTGCCTTGCAGGCTACAAACGCCCTGCGCTTCAGGGAGCCCGCCCTACTGCCAGGCTGCTCCTGCCTGGCTCCTGCTCGCTGATATCAGGATGTCAGCTTCCCCACCCCGAACACATCTCGCGGGGGGGGGGGGGGGTGCACAACAGGCCCAACTTAAATATACCCCAAATTTAAAAGCACAGTATGAGAACCCAAAAAGTGCCCCAGTGCCTTAACAGCCAAGTAACAGAAGCAGTGGGAGATAAAAAGGCATCGTTTAAAAAGTGGAAATCAAATCCTAGTGAGAAAATAGAAAGGAGCATAAACTCTGTCAAAGTAAGTGTAAAACTATAATAAGAAAAGCCAAAAAGGAGTTTGAAGAGCAGCGAGCCAAAACCTCAAAGAGTAACAGCAAAATGTTTTTAAGTACATCAGAAGCAGGAAGCCGGCTAAACAACCAATGGGGCCCTTGAACAATCGAGAAGCTAAAGGAAGCACTAAAAAACAATAAAGTCATTGCAGAGAAGCTAAATGAATTCTTTGCTTCAGTCTTCACGGCTGAGGATATTGGGGAGATTCCCAAACCTGAGCCATTCTTTGTAGGTGACAAATCTGAGGAATTGTCCCAGACTGAGGTGTCATTAGAGGAGGTTTTGGAACAAACTGATAAACGTAACAGTAACAAGTCACCGGGCCCAGATGCATTCACCCAAGAGTTCTGAAAGAATCCAAAGGGAAATTGCACAACTATTCACTGCGGTTTGTAACCTGTCCTTTCAATTGGCTTCCGTACCTAATGACTGGAAGATCGCTAACGTGACACCAATATTTAAAAGGGCTCTGGAGGTGACCCTGGCAATTACAGACCGGTAAGTCTAACGTCAGTACCCAGTCTGGCCGTTCTGATGTTCTTATGGGGGCTTGAGGTCAGATCTGGCACCCAGGGAGCTGCTGCTGTGTCTGAAAAGAAGGCTTCAGACAGCTGCACACACATCTACTTAACGAGGCAGCATGTCTCTGTCACACACACACACGCCCCGCGTGTCTCTGTCACACCCCACATGCACGCCCCGCGTCTCTCTGTCACACCCCACACACATGCCCCGCATGTCTGTCACAACCCCCCACCCATGCCCCGCGTCTCTGTCACACTCCACATGCACACCCCGTGTGTCTGTTACACCCCCACACGCACGCCCCACGTGTCTGTCACACACCCCACGCACGCCCCGCATCTGTCACACCCCACACGCACACCCCGCGTCTGTCACACCCCACATGCACACCCTGCGTGTCTCTGTCACACCCCACACGCACGCCCCGTGTGTCTGTCACATTCCACACGCACACCCCACATCTCTGTCACACACCCCACACTCACGCCCTGTGTCTCTGTCACACCCCCACACGCACGCCCCGCGTGTCTGTCACACCCAACACGCAAGCCCTGCGTGTCTGTTACACCCCACACGCAAGCCCTGCGTGTCTGTTACACCCCCCCATGCACGCCCCGCGTGTCTGTCACACCCCACACACACTCCCTGTGTGTCACATTCCACACGCACCCCCCCGCATGTCTGTCACACCCCACACACATCTCTGCCACACCCCACACGCACCCCCGCGTGTCTCTGTCACACCCCACATGCATGCCCCACATGTCTCTGTCACACCCCACACGCATCTCTGCCACACTCCACATGCACACCCCGTGTGTCTGCCACACCCCACACGCATGCCCCGTGTGTCTGTCACGCCCCACACGCACACCCCACGTCACACCCCACACGTTTCTGCCACACCCCACACGCACTCCCTGCATGTCTGTCATACACCCCGCATGTCTCTCACACACCCCACACGCACACCCCGCGTGTCTCTGTCAGACCCCACACGCACACCCCATGCACCTATACACTCTCTCTCACAGACACATTCCTATACACTGTGTGTCTGTCTTTCACATGCACTGTGTGTCTCTCACACAAACACACACAGTCTTTCACACTCACATACTTTTACTATAGACAGTTCCCTCAGTGTGTTATTTTGGGTTTTTGACTGGTCTATGCATTGCATAAAGGGTATTTTTCTCTGACGTTCACATGTAGTCTTTGAGTAATGAGTTCTAACATGCTTAGCCTGTCATGGGCTGGACTCGTTATCCCTGTGGGAACCTTAAAAACACACATGCTAGCTGGGTTTTGGTTTCCCGCCCATTACCGCAATCTGGTGCACACAACAAAATTCATTCCGCACAGGGCCGGAAATGATCGGAAGGGACCCTGCCAAGGCACCTGGGACCCAGGAAGTCCCAGCTATCGCGCTGGGAGCTTAGGGAAGACCTTGCCTTGCACCTCATGGGCCAGGGATTGCTGGCTCTCTGCCTCCCCACGCCTCATGGCAGGAGTGCTGCAGAGGGTGCAGTGGCCACTTCAGTCCCGATACACTGGCTGCCACGTACCCGGCTTCAGCCCCCTTCTCCCCTGGGGGGCCGCAGCTGTGCAGGGGCGGGGGCTTCCCTCACCTCCAGCAGCCAGGGCTTCAGCTTTCTATCCAGCAGGATGTCAAAGCCCAGGATCTCAAAGCAGGCGCAGCCGGTGATGTGGTTGGGGAAGCAGGTGCGGTAGTTGTGCTTCAGCACCGGGTGGGCTGAGATCAGGGTCTTTATGATGATGTCCTCAATGTCCTCCCAGAGCTCGGTGGTGTCATAGTTGTTGTCCATCATCCAGGCGTTCAAGGTGGAGAGCTTCCTGTTTGAGCAGCAAAGAGGTGAGGGGGGCAGCCAAGCCAAAGGGATTCTGCAGCTGGAGCAGCCTCACCAGGCTGGCCACAGGGGCCAGGTAGGTGTGGGGAGCTGGGGCAGGTGTGGGGAGCACAGGCCCACACGGAGGGGACAGTCTCGGCTCAGGGTGAGCCAGCAAGCAGACCTCGGAGCCTAAGACACTGATGTGGGGGCACTCCACCCCAGCCACCTTACAGAAGAACCACGGGGCGTGAGCAGCCCCAGGGAAGGAAGGCCCAGGGACACTCCCGGCAGGAAGTGGGTGGGGGCAGGGCAGCATGTACCTCTTGCTGCCCATCATGTCATCTCGGATGAAGTTTTCATTGTGCTTGTTGATAGCGTAGTTGGTCAGGTGCATGCAGATGTCATCCTGAGGGAGGGACAGCACGAGACCGGATACTCAACCTTGCAGTCCACGAGAGCCAGCAGCGCTTCACCTTCTAGTCTGCCTGGCCACTCCTCCAGCCCAGGCCTAAGTTCTTCAGCCTCCCCGCTCGGCTGCCTGACTCCGGTCAGCAGCAAACCTGCCCACACGGCCGCCCAGCTCCAGTCAGCAGCAAACCCGCATACCTGGCTCCGGTCAGCAGCAAACCCGCCTGCTCGGCAGCCCGGCTCTGGTCAGCAGCAAGCCCGCCTGCTCGGCAGCCCGGCTCTGGTCAGCAGCAAACCCGCCTGCTCGGCAGCCGGGCTCCAGTCAGCAGCAAACCCGCCCGCAAGACAGCCCGGCTCCAGTCAGCAGCAAACCCGCGCCGCCCGGCTCCGGTCAGCAGCAAACCCGCCTGCTCAGCAACCCGGCTCCGGTCAGCAGCAAACCCATGCACCAGTGAGCGGGTGGCCAGACCGCTGGGGCCAAAACCTGCTGCCCGCTCTCAGACCGCCCGCCCCAGCATGGAGAGCGGCATGGGCGCTGTTGGCATCGAAGCCACACGCAAAGGCTTTTGAGCAACCATCTGCTAGCTGGGGACAGCAGAGCCGGCCCCTGCCCTCTGTGCACCACATGTGCCAGGCCAGGAGAGACAGGAGTGGGCTACCTGGAGCTGTGCCCAGGGGCCTTCCCCATGCTGGGAATCCTCAGCACAGGAGGTGCCGACAGTTTCTGCAAGTGGAATAGACTGGACAATCTGCCCCTTTTCTTCAGTCATCCCAGAAAGGACCCTCGGGTCCTAGAGGGAGGGGGCTGTGCCTGCAGGGGGAAGTGCAGAGCCTGCCAATCTGCAGCTACCCACGGGCCATGGATGCGGGTGGCAGGTCAAAGGCAAAGACAAAGTGTGTATCCGTGCAGGCTCTAGGTGCGTGGTGCTGATTGGCTGGAGGGCCACCAGCAGAGGCAAGAGAACTCGCTGGTGGTCTCTGGATCAGCTGCTTCTCCCTCTCCCTTTCCAAACACCCATTCCCTCCATCTTGCCTCTTCCTGGCCGGAGCCCGCACTGCTCCTGTGCGCAAGGGAGAGTTGCCCCCTGCTCCCTGGGAGCCTGGCAAAGCTGGGGAGCAGCACGTCAGGGCGTACAGCTGGGAAACAGCCCCGTGGGACTAAGCACCCTGACAGGGAACAAAGGGACTGGGGGAGGAGCAGCCAGAGTAGGAGAGGGGATGAGGCCTGAGCTCCCCGGGGTCTGCGGCCCACCCTAGTCTGACTGACGCTACACAGTTACTTGGAAACATCCCTTCTTTACCAGGTTGCTGCTGCTGGGCTCGATGTACCTCATGGTGGCAAAGCGGGCCAGCCCTTCCTCGTAGACAAAAATCTTCAGGGGGTCACAGGACGTGACCAGGACATAGATGCGCATGTCAAATTTGAAGCCATCAATAAGGAAGGGCTGTGAGAGACAAGGGCGGCGTGGCTGTGAGCTGCAGACGCATGGCTGGCTGGGGCAGCTTTCGCAGCAGCTCAAGGGAGGGAGGAAGGCAGGGCAGCCTGGCCCCTGCCACTGGCTGAGCGGTCGCAGAGGGAGCTGGCAGCAGCGGGGCGCAGGGCACGGCTGGCCAGACGCTCACGCCTTGCCCAGCCCCTGGGCGCCCCGTTACCTTGGAGATGTACTGCTGGCAGATCAGGTGCTCCCCGTGTTTAATCTCTTTGGGGTTGCGGGTGATGAAGATGCCCCTCCCTTGACAGCCACTGTCCGGCTTGCAGATGTACGTCCTGTTCTTCCGCATGCGCCCGTAGGCCTGGAAGTCCCCATAGCTATGTGACAAGAAGTGCTTTCGGAGCGGGCGACTGGTTAGCCGATTTCACTCAGGGGCTACCACCCAGACCCACGTGGCCCTGGGGCCTGGCTGTGGCTGTGGGGTCCTGGCCCCCTGCCTGGCCAGCCACCACTGGAGTTCTGCAGCAAGGGTGGGGAAACCAGTTACCTGGCAGGTGTCCCAGTAAGCATGAGGCTTAGCGCTGTATTTCCCAGCTAACTGGTTAACAGCCCTCATTTGGAGGGCCCCGGCTGGGCAAGAAGGGCCACCCGCACTGCCCTGGGCCACTCCTGAAGCACACAGTGCCTCACTCAGGCTGGGGCAGAAAGCCGCTCGGGGCGAATTCTTGAGGGGCCAGTATCGCCATCTCCGCCACACAGAGAGGCCATGGAAATGGCAGCTGCTTCCCAGTCAGGAGCCAGCAGCCTACAGCTGTGCTCCCTGTGGAGGGAACGGGCAACTTCCCTCGGCTTGCATCCCAAGTGTAGTCCTCTTACTAAAAGGGCCTCCTTTTTCTGGGAGGATCCTCTGTGCTGCAATCTAGTCCTAGAGACGACAACTCCCATGAACCCTTGGGAAAAAGGAGGAAACGGGGGCTTGTCCAGGCATTTTGGGAGAGAGGAGCCAGGCTGCTGTGGTGGAGCCTTTGTCCAGTCCAGGAGCTGTTGTGTTGCAGCTAGAGTCTGGGACTGAGAGCCTGTGGGGCTTGGATCTAGCAGGCTGCTTCAGGGGCTGCTAATTGTCCCTGGAGGGGAGAGACTGGCTGTGCCTGTGGCTGAGAAGGGCCTACATAAACCTGCACATGGGAACTGAGAGTAACTGGGCTCTTTGGGAAAGCGCTGCCTGGGACAGACCTCAGAGATATAGACTAACTCTGGGTCCAAACGCTTCTGTCATCTGAAGAAGTGGGCTGTGCCTGCGAAAGCTCATGATCCCATCGACATGGTTTGTGAGTCTTTAAGGTGCTGCTAGACTATTCATTGTTGTTTAAGTTTTTCCTGTTACAGACCAACTCGGCTCCCCCTCTGAAGCTTCTGGGTCCAAAGAGAGGCAGGGTGACCAGCCCAGGGAACCAGAGCTGCTGGCATTTGGTGGGACCCGCTTCAGTGGCAGAGGGATTTTGCAGCTGGCTGCTCAGCTTGGACTGACACACACAGGACCTGCCCAGGGCTGTCTCCACTCCAGCTGCAGACCTCCAAGCGTGCCCATGCCAGCAAGTGTCTGGGACTCTCAGTCCAGAGGAGTGCACTCTGGGGTGGGATAAATGGTGGCAGTGCAAATGCCAAATGGATAAGTTCCCTTTCTTTCTGTGTACTTTGTTAATTGATTTTACTCACTTTTAATCTGTTCAACCCTGTTTCTTTTAAGGATGTTAAAGACTAGTTGACTAGTCCATATCCCCTCCCTTGCTCCCTCTATGAGATAGAGGCAGCAAAGGACGGAGCGGGAGGGGAACTTCAAAGTGGCAGCACCACACAGCAGCGCTGCCACTTTGAAACTTCAAGGTAGCTGCTGCACAGCTGATCTGTGGATCAGCTGTGCAGCGGGCTGCCCCTTTAAAATGCCGCTTCCGCGCATTTCAAAGCAGCAGCTGCCGTGGAGCCCAGGGTCAGCTAGGGACTCCCAGCTGACCCTGGGCTCCTCCTGGCATTTCCCCAGAACCCAGGATCAGCTGGGGACTCCGGGGAAGTGCTGCGCAGAACCCAGGGTCAGCTGGGAACTCCCCAGCTGACCCCAGGCTCCATGGCTTTGAAATGCACAAGAGCTCCTGCTGGGGACCCGTGTGCAGCCCGGAGACAGCAGGACTTCCCACTGGCCCCGGGCTGTACGTAGAGTTCTGCATTCCTCCTTTGAAATGTACAAGAGCCCCAGGAGCTCCCCAGGAGGGGCTCTTGTACATTTCAAAGGAGGAATGCAGAAGTGCCTGTCGACTAGTCAATTAACCACATTTTAACACCCTTATTTTCTTTAAGTTGTTAAGTAAAGGTGTGTTGATTCTAATTGAATTAATGAGACGTATATTATTCATAACTGTTGTCTTGGAGTTAGATCCAGATTACTGTTGGAATAACTGTATTCCTGGAGGCTCCCAAGGCACACCAGTAAGTGTGTACAGGGCCAGCCAAGTGGAGGCGCCGCCACTGTATATTTTTAGGAGCAAGCGACTGCAGCAAGAGGGTGGAGAGGGAATCCCCAACTAAACAACATCACCCATGGAGCACTCGGGATCTCCTTTTCTGTAAAAATATCAGGCACCCAGGCACGCCTGTGAGTGTGACCTGCTCCTGAGTAACCTGGAGAGGAAAAAGGGGGCTACACAAGGAAAGCCCACGCCAGGCCCCAGGGTCCGCAGCAGATCCCCAGAAAGCACCTTTCCCTGGAAGCGGTCCCACTCCCGGAGCCAGTGGCTGGCTGGCAAAGCGGGCACTCACTCGGCAGGCAGGCACCAGGTGCGGGGGAAGATGTTGTACTCCTTGGGGAAGAGTTTGAGCATGCGGTTGAGGTTGCGGGCCAGCAGGTCCTTCCGGCAGACCTCTGTCATACCTGGGAAATGGTTGATTTTCTGAAAGACATGCAGCAGAAAGGACAAGTCAGCCACAGGAGCGGGAGCGACAGCCCTTGGGAGCAAAGGGGAAGCAGCAGGTGCCCAGGACAGGGAGGCAGCTGTCCCACCTGTGGGGCACTCCTGAATCCATCAGCACGGACGCTCGCTCCTCCTAGCTCAGACCTGCGACTCCCCTCCCCAAGAGCCGCCCTCTGGAGGAGCAGCTGTTCAGAGGGCCATGGGGCTGGACAAGGACTCAACAGCGGGGGCGGGGGAGGAGCAGGGGGCAACTCTCCAGCTGTCCATCAACCTGGCACTGAGAGCACCTTTACGGGTACCCCCAGTGCAAAGCTCAGGGTGCCCCTGGCACACCATGGACAGGCAGTGGGGACTGTCCCATAGACAACCAATGCTTACCTGGGATCCTCTACGGCAACACCTGGCATCCCATTGACTCCTCCCCACCTCGTCCTCTTGCCTGAGCTCTTCCCACCCATGGCCTGCCCATGGAGGGGTCTTTACCTGAAACCTCTTCATGTCCATGACACGCTCCAGAGAGACCGAGCAGTCAGTCCAGCACACCGTCCACTCCTCGTCCTCCCCCACTTCCCTCAGGCTGCAGCGCTGGGCAGCACGCCGAACTGGAGCAAAACGAGCACAGGGCTAGCGGCGTCTCCAGGCAGGGCAGGGAGATGGGCTGAGAGCCACGCCTCTCTCAGTGGAAGGAGCAGATGGGAACAGGCGGGCCAAAAAGGGAACACCCAGGACTTCCACCAACAGCTGCCAAGGTGACAAGGGGCTGGGACCCTGGGGAACGCAGCAGGAACATTCCTCTCCCTTAGCTGATGAGATCTGCCCCCACCGGAAGCGCGTTTGTCCAGTTGTCCTGGGGAGCGGCCACGGCCACTGCCCCTGCTTCTTAGGTGCCCACCGTCATAGTATCTGCTCCCCTCCCGAGAGGAGGCAGCCAGGCCCGGCAGCCAGCGGGAAACCGTGTTCTCCCCACAGCAGAGGAGACTGTGTCCTTCAATGTGGGCCTTGTGGATCAGGGGTATTAACAGTCCCACCTGGAGAGAGATGCTGCCGTTTGTGTTCTCCCGCCCCACCCCGCCCACGGCGAGACCCCAGTCCTCCTGCCCAGAGCTCACTCCGAGAGGCACAAGTGGGGAGGAAGGCTCTCCGGCCCAGGCCAGGCCCAGGGCCATTCCCTGCCAGCCCCGGCTGCACAGTGCGCCAAAGGAGTGCGCAGCTCTCAGGGCATGCGTGCCAACCTCTGCCTCCCAGCGGGCATGCCCTGAGCCCTGCGGCAATCTGGGGACTGAACTCGCCTGCCTCTCTCCAGCCCGGGGGGAGCCGCTGGCCTGGCCAGTGCGGGTGGGAAGCCCCCAGCTTCGGCCTGCGCAGGGGGCATGTGGTCAGGGCCAGTCAGCCACAGCAGCCAGTGCTAACAGCGTGCCCGGGTGGGCAGGGGCTCCGCAGCACTTGCCAGAGGGAGGTGGGGCTGAGAGGAGCCCTGGCTTGCCTTCCACTCACCGCTCTCGTATTTGCAGTTGCTCAGGTTGATAGACAGCAGCCTAGAAGGGAGGGAAGGAGAAAGCAACGGCTCAGTGCAGACGTGGCCCTGGGAGCCGTTCCCAAGGGACGCCCGTGCCCCTGCGCTAGACGGCAGCGCCTGGGACAGCCAGCACGGCAGGGGCAGAGACATGCTGCCATGTTTCTTTGTGAGCTCTCGATCCCAGAGGCCTGATGCCCTCAGGGTTTCCCATGCCAGCGCCTTCTCCCAGCACGTGGCACACACTAAGAAATGGGACATGGGGGTTGGAGAGAACCACGCTGAGGCAAGCCCTGTACCAAGACCAGCCCGGAGAGGGGGCTGTCCAACTGCTCTTCTAACCTCCAGGGCTGGGGATCCCAGACCCACCCTTGGCAGCCTGCTCTGGAGCTTAGCTCCCCTTGTCCTTACAAAGCTTTTCCTAAGAGCTAACCTGGCTGCAGATTAAGCCCATCGCTGCTTCTCCTGTCTGCACTGAACAAGGGGAGCAACTGGTCACCAGCCCCACTCTAACAGCCCTTGATAGAACCGGAGCTGGATCAGACACATGCCCCCAGCAGCGTTCCCTGTAACCTGGGCACGTGTGTGGCCGCTCAGGAGAGAGCCCAAGCCACGCAGCTGATCGGTGGGGTGCCCACAGCTCCTTCTGTGTTGCTACTGGTGGTGCACATCCGCACATGCCTCGGTGCAGCAACAATGTATTCTGCACATGGATGGAAAAATTAGAGGGAACATTGCCGCCCAGTCTCCTTTTCTCAAGACTAAACCAGCAATTTTTTTACCTTTTCCCACGGGCCCATTTTTCTAACCCTTTCATCACTGTATTGCTGTCCTGCAGAGCAGAGTCACTTTCCTACCGTGGGGTGCCCAGGACTGGACACAGCACTCCAGCTGAGGCCTCCCCCGTGCTGGGCAGAGACAGTGAACTAACATGAGCTAGCTGCTGCACACAGTTCCCTTCTGCGTCTTACTGTCACACCCGCCTGGACAGCCCTGGGGACCCAAACGAGAGCTGCTTCCTGACACTTTGCACTCCACCTGCTCAGTCTCTGCAGCCAGAGCACCTGCAAACGCTCCCTTCCTGCCAGCCTAGACAAACACCCTGTCTCATTCACCATGTGTCGGAGTGGCTGCGGGACCCCAGGCCCACATGCCGAAGCACCTACAGTGTCTGCCTTGGAGTTGTGGTATGCGACCAGCAGCCTGCGGGCTTGGGGTACGGGGCAGCCATGACCATCACGGGCTCAGCATGCACATGGTGTCCAGAGAAAGCAAATCCGAGCGAGCCATGCTCTGGCCTGGGGGAGCTGCCACCCAGACTTAGCTGGCTCCTCCCTGGGCCTGGGAGGCCGAGGTGACACCTGAGGAGCACGAGGGAACATGCTACAGAGAACGGTGTGGAAGAAACTCACCTGTGTTTTCGCTTTTTCTTTCTCGGGGTGGTCTCTGCTTCGCCGTCTTCTGTCACTTGCTCGTCCAGATCGATCAGGGAGACAGCCGGCAGATCACTTTTCCCTCTCGAGCCGTGCTCGCTCTTCTGCCCTAGGCATGGCTCCTCTGCCTCGAAAGCTCCCTCCAGGGGCTGGGCAGCCTGCCACGCTGCCTGACCTCCTCCACCCAGGCTCTTACTGTGTTCATTGGCAGATTCTTCTTCCTCCTCTTCCTCAGTCTCATTCTCCAATTCACTGCTGTCGTTGGAGTTCATCTTCCTTCTGCTGGCTGCTCTTATGAGTTGTACATGAAGGAACTCGTCAGCATGTGGTGTGCAGACAGCCTGAACGACAAGCTTGTGCCAGCGTTAACTAACACCACAGTGTGCCCAGGCCTAGCACCTGCTAGAACATATTCCTGCCTGCCCTTTTCTCCTACCCTCCCCTAGCAATGACCCAGGGTCAGCCTTGCCTCTCTCAGCCCTCGGTCCCCAGAGAAGCTGCTCCGTTTCCCTTTCCTTCCCCTCTCTGACAGGCTCCAGAGATCACAGGAACTCACTGCTGCACCTTGAAGCTCTGATCTCAGAGCAGATTTGACATTTGAAGAAATGATTTCAGGAGCTCTGCTGGGGCTATTTCCAGGGAAGATCCATCTGGGTAAGCAGCCCAAGGAGACCTTTCTAGCTCCACAACAAAGCTCCTATAGCTCCCAAATACCTATGAGACTTGACTGTGTTGCTACTGCATGTAGGCAGCATACAGGGGAGGGTGACGCTTTCTACCAGTGGTTCTCCACCTCTTTACTACCTGGATTGGCCTGAGGATGCCACAGGGGCCGCGAGGGATGTGACGGCAACTGTGTACACTTAAAAGCCGGCTCCCGAGGCGTCGCCTGCCCCCACGTGTAACTGCTGCTATTTTCAGCAGTTACCTGCTCACTCGATTAAACACATTTTAACATCCCTAGCGCTGACTGAGTGCCTGTGTCACGCTGTTGGATTGCCATGCACAGACCGACAGGCTAGAGTCAGGTCACCTAGAGCCTGGCCCACACTGCCCTCCCACCTGCCAGGTTCTGGCTTTCCCTGGCAAACACCCGCTCCAGGCCCTGTCCCCCCCAGCTCCACGCTTGCCCTCACTCCTTGGATGACCTGTGTGTCTGCCCACAACCACCTGCTCCCCACACATTCCCTGTCCGAAGGGCGTCTCAGAAGATGGCAAGAACACACTTAAATGCGGAGCCGGGTGCATGGCGGGATGGGGATGTATTCTAGTCAATGCGTGTCCCTGCCCCACTCAGTTCCTAAGGCATTGGAATAGCTTATGTGGAAATGAGCACCAATGCCCATGGGCCAGGCGCGCATGGTTCTACAAAGGGCTCTGAGTTCAGGGTTGCTTACACGTAAGCAGTCTTGTGGGCATGCCAGTGAGGCGTGATCTAGGCGTGTAGTGGTGCACACAAGCCAGCTGACTGTGCGGAAAGCCAGGGGGATTCGGGATGAGGCTGACTATTTGCAGCTCCACAGACTTAGAACGGCCAATGCGCCAGGAAAAACTACCATTTCAATCGCCATGGAGTTTAACAGGGCCACGAGGCCTGTGCTGTCTCCTGAAGCCGGTGCTTAGGTACGACATTGCTGGGCACCCTGGAAACAGACAGACAGCTTGGCTTCCCATTGCCGTGTTCTGGGGCTACACGGTGACTTTCCATGTGATGAGGCCAGCAGTCCTTACATACCCCACGCCTCGCCTGTTGTCTGGAATGTCACTGCACGGCCCCTAGAGCTTCCTAGAGCTGCCTGACTGAGCCTCCGAAGGATGCCTCAGCCTGCTGGGTGAGGCAGGTGGGTGGGGAAGGTCTAACATGTGGGGGGAGGGGCAATAAGTGGCCAGCAGGCCAGAGGCAGTTCACTAGGGTTAGCCCCGGTTGGGCCACCTGCACTGGCCATGGATCCCTGTTTCTGGCCAATGGGAGCTGCAGGAAGTGGTGTCCTGGTCTGTGCCACCTCCCGCACTCGCATTGGCCAGGAACAGAGATCTGTGGCCAACAGGAGCTGTAGGCAATTGTACCTACAGATGGGCAAGTATATAAAGCTGTAGCCCACAGAGTTTTACAATGTTTTGTGTGATGCACTTAATGGGGAGTGTGAGAAGAAACATTAAACAGTTCTAACTCTGCTGGCTCCCTTCTCTGGTCTTCTAGGCCATTAATACAGATCCATCAGGCAAACTGCCTGTGATTGTATCAGATGTCGAGAGAGAAAGATCAGCAGGGTCCTTGTGATTCAGCATGATCACACTGTTGCTCTTACGAGTAATTAGAATATAAATTGTGTTATAAAGAAAATATAATCAAAAAATGAAAAGTTTATACTAATAGAAGCTTTGTGTTAGGAATTAGACTGATACCTTTCGTATGGACAATTGTGTCCCTTCTCCCACGTGTGGACTGATTGTGTAGTTCCTGGGGGGGGTGTGAATGGAGTGTGAGTGTTTGGAGAGATAATAGGCCCAACAGTTTCAGAGTTCAAACAGTGGATGAGGGGAGGGAGCTGGAAGACTCAGAGGCATCAAGGTACCAGTTTTTAAACTGAGAGATGGGGGAAAGCCGATTGGTGTGGAGATGCACGTAAATCGGAGGGAGACTTCTCTTGGAGGAGAATCCATTGATAGAGATTCTCTAAGCTGTAGTCAGAAAGAGAGGAGGGGAGAGGGCAAACCATGGGCCAGAGCAGACAAACAACCGTGTACAAAGGAATCCAATGCATCAGGGAAGGGCAGACAAATAAGCAGTGGCAAATTTTTAAAGTGCTTCTACACAAATGCTAGGAGTCTGACTAATAAGATGGGTGAACTAGAGTACCTAGTATTAAATGAGGAGATTGACATAATAGGCATCACTGAAACCTGGTGGAATGAGGAAAATCTGTGGGACACAATCATACCGGGATATAAAATATATCAAAAGGATAGAGCAGGCCGGGTGGGTGGCGGAGTGGCACTGTATGTGAAAGATAATGTAGAATCAAATGAAATAAAAATATTAAATGAATCAACATGTTCAATAGAATCGCTATGGATAGTAATTCCATGCTCCAAAAATAAGAAATTAGCAGTAGGGATATATTACCGACCACCTGACCAGGACAGGGATACTGACATTGAAATGCTGAGGGAGATTAGAGAGGCTACCAAAACAAAGAACTCTATAATAATGGGGGATTTTAATTACCCCCATATTGACTGGATACATGTCACCTCAGGAAGAGAAGCGGAGATAAAATTTCTCAATGGCTTAAATGACTGCTTCTTGGAGCAGCTAGTGCAGGAACCCACAAGGGGAGAGGCAATTCTCGATTTAGTCCTGAGTGGAGCGCAGGAACAGGTCCAGGAAATAACCGTTACAGGACCGCTTGGGAATAGTGACCATAATATAATAACATTCAACATTCCTGTGGTGGGAAGAACACCTCAGCAGACCAGCACCCTGGCATTTAATTTCAAAAAGGGGAATTACACAAAAATGAGGAGGTTAGTTAAACAGAAATTAAAAGGCACAGTGACTAGAGCCAAATCCCTGCAAGCTGCATGGAAACTTCTTAAAGACACCATAATAGAGGCCCAACTTAAATGTATACCCCAAATTAAAAAACATAGCAAGAGACCTAAAAAAGAGTCACCGTGGCTTAACCACCATGTAAAAGAAGCAGTGAGGGACAAAAAGGCATCTTTTAAGAAGTGGAAGTCCAATCCTAGTGAGATAAATAGAAAGGAACATAAACACTGTCAAATCAAGTGTAAAAATGTAATAAGAAAAGCAAAAAAAGATTTTGAGGAACAGCTAGCCAAAAACTCAAAAAGAAATAACAAAATGTTTTTTAAGTACATTAGAAGCAGGAAGCCTGCTAAAAAACCTGTGGGTCCCCTAGACGATCGAACTATAAAAGGCGCAATCAAGGACGATAAAGCCATTGCGGAGAAACTAAATGATTTCTTTGCTTCAGTCTTCACGGCTGAGGACGTTGGGGAGATTCCCAAATCTGCACCGTCCTTTGTGGGTAATGAATCTGAGGAACTGTCCCGGATTGAAGTGTCATTAGAGGAGGTTTTGGAACAAATAGAAAAACTTAATGTTAACAAATCTCCGGGACCGGATGGCATTCATCCAAGGGTTCTAAAAGAACTCAAATGGGAAATTGCTGAACTATTATCTGTGGTTTGTAACCTATCCCTTAAATCGGCTTCCGTACCTAATGACTGGAAGGTAGCCAACGTGACACCAATATTTAAAAAGGGCTCTAGAGGCGATCCGGGCAATTACAGACCGGTAAGTCTAACTTCAGTACCGGGCAAATTAGTCGAAACAATAGTAAAGAATAAAATTGTGAAGCATGTAGAAGAACATAATTTGTTGGACAAAAGTCAACATGGGTTTTGTAAAGGGAAATCCTGTCTTACTAATCTATTAGAGTTCTTTGAAGGGGTTAACAAACATGCGGACAAAGGGGATCCAGTAGATATAGTATACTTAGATTTCCAGAAAGCCTTTGACAAGGTCCCTCACCAAAGGCTCTTGTGTAAATTACATGGCCATGGGATAAGAGGGAAGGTCCTTTCTTGGATTGAGAACTGGTTAAAAGACAGGAAACAAAGGGTAGGAATAAATGGTAAATTTTCAGAGTGGAGAGGGGTAACTAGTGGTGTCCCCCAAGGGTCAGTCCTAGGACCAATCCTGTTCAACTTATTCATAAATGATCTGGAGAAAGGGGTAAGCAGTGAGGTGGTAAAGTTTGCGGATGATACCAAACTGTTTAGGATAGTCAAGACAGAAGCAGACTGTAAGGGACTCCAAGAAGATCTCACCAAACTGAGTGATTGGGCAACAAAATGGCAAATGAAATTTAATGTGGATAAGTGTAAAGTAATGCACATTGGGAAAAATAACCCCAACTATACGTACAGTATGATGGGGGCTAATTTGGCTACGACAAATCAGGAAAGAGATCTTGGAGTTATCGTGGACAGTTCTCTGAAAACTTCCACACAGTGTGCAGCGGCGGTCAAAAAGGCAAATAGGATGCTAGGTATTATTAAGAAAGGGATAGAAAATAAGACCCGGAATATCTTACTGCCCCTGTATAAAACTATGGTACGCCCACATCTTGAATACTGTGTACAGATGTGGTCTCCTCACCTCAAAAAAGATATTTTGGCCTTGGAAAGGGTTCAGAAAAGGGCAACTAAATTGATTAGGGGTTTGGAACGGGTCCCATATGAGGAGAGGTTAAAGCGACTGGGACTTTTCAGTTTAGAAAAGAGGAGACTGAGGGGGGATATGATAGAGGTGTATAAAATCATGAGTGGTATGGAGAGGGCCGATAAAGAAAAGTTATTTATTAGTTCCCTAAATAGAAGAACTAGAGGACACCAAATGAAATTAATGGGTAGCAGGTTTAAAACTAATAAAAGAAAGTTCTTCTTCACACAGCGTGTAGTCAGCATGTGGAACTCCTTGCCAGAGGAGGCTGTGAAGGCTAGGACTATAACAGAGTTTAAAGAGAAGCTAGATAATGTCATGGAGGTTAGGTCCATAAAAGGCTATTAGCCAGGGGATAAAATGGTGTCCTTGGCCTCTGTTTGACAGAGGCTGGAGAGGGATGGCAGGAGACAAAGCGCTTGATCATTGTCTTCGGTCCACCCCCTCTGGGGCACCTGGTGCTGGCCACTGTCGGCAGACAGGATACTGGGCTAGATGGACCTTTGGTCTGACCCGGTACGGCCGTTCTTATGTTCTTATGTTCTTATGTTACCATAAATTGGGCCCAATACAAATCAGACGGATGGAGGCCATATGGCCGGCCTTGGAGTGTTAAAAAGCAAGCGCTCTGTTACAAACAAGACAGCCTGGAATTAACCCTGGGAAGGAGACACCAACACACCAATGTCAGAGTAAAGAATAACTCCCAGATAAACAGATATTAAGCAGAACGGATGGGGATTGATTAAGAGCTGATGAAGCAAAACGCATAGACCTGAATGGGAGAAACGTGCTACAAAAGATGGAGTGACTTGCACGAATCTCCGCGTCTCGTCTTGTCAACATCTGAGTGTCGGTCCAGCCCGAGAGAAGCCCCTGCTCCTCCCCCTCTCATTTAATTTGCCTGGCCAGTGAGTTAATGTGAGCAGCAGACTGGTAACTGTAAGCACCAACGAGAGAGAGAGAGAGAGAGAGTGTGTGTGTGTGTGTGTGAGAGTGTGTGTGTGCACGTGTGTGTGTGAGAGAGTGAGAGAGAGAGTGTGTGTGTGTGTGCGCGCGTGTGTGAGAGTGAGAGAGAGTATGTGTGTGGGGGTGTGTGTGTGTGTGCGCGCGTGTGAGAGAGTGAGAGAGAGTGTGTGTGTGTGTGTGTGAGAGAGTGAGAGAGAGTGTGTGTGTGTGTGTGCGCGCGCGTGTGTGAGAGAGTGAGAGAGAGTGTGTGTGGGGGGGGTGTGTGTGTGAGAGAGAGAGTGTGTGTGTGTGTGTGTGAGAGAGAGTGTGTGTGTGTGTGTGCGCGCGCGTGTGTGAGAGAGTGAGAGAGAGTGTGTGTGGGGGGGGGTGTGTGTGTGAGAGAGAGAGTGTGTGTGTGTGTGTGTGCACGCGTGTGTGAGAGAGTGAGAGAGAGAGTGTGTGTGGGGGGGGGGGGGAGCTAAGCCTGGCAAAGGGCACCAGGCGGTGACAAGCAGCAGGCCGATCCTAGCACAGCCCAGGCAGGAAGCAGGGCTGGAGAGCGTGAGGGGAGGCACAGCCCTGCAATGGGAAACATCGGCCCCCCGCCCCCCTGAAACGATCCACCCCACCCCCACTGGAGACCTGATTCCTGCCCTGCCCCCCCCAGGGGCCTCACCGCTTCTACCCACCGGCCCGGCCCTGCACCTGCTCCCCCCGCACCCGCTGCCCCAGGATGGGGTCATGAACCCTGCCCCCGAGGCAGGGCTGCCCGCTCACCAGGCCGCCCAGCCCCGCATGCGGGCGGGGGAAGGGCCCTGGGGCGCCAGCTGCAGCCGCGCCCCTCGGGCTCCCGCAGGCCCCGCCGCTGTCTCCATGG
The DNA here is from genome assembly GCA_032595735.1 of Pelochelys cantorii. Lineage (NCBI taxonomy): Eukaryota > Metazoa > Chordata > Testudines > Trionychidae > Pelochelys > Pelochelys cantorii. The sequence continues at coordinate 47,275,101 of CM064338.1, read as the reverse complement.
CGACGAAAGACACCAGTCCATTGGGAAACCAAGCGAAGGGGCGGGGTCAGGGCACGGCCCGCCCCGGCACGCGAAGCCATGGAGACCGCGCGCCCACGGCTGGTCACGTGACCGACAGGCTGCCCGAGCGCCTGTGGAGTAAACTGGCTTTTGATTGGCTGAGGGAATGGGCGGAGACTCCCACCTGTACAACGCCTAGGGGCGGAAACGGACGCTCCCAGCATGCCTCGCTCTCGGCCACTCCTTCCCCCCGCCAGGCACCTGGCTGAGAGCGGGGCTGGGCGGGGCCCCCCATCTCGCTGGGACCCGACTCCCCGAGCAACGCGGCTGGGCCCCTGCTGTCAGTGAGCGGGGGGTACCAGGCCCCCCACTTCTCTCAGGCTGCCCTCTTCAATGCTGGCCCTTGCTTCCCTGCCTCCCTTACAACCTTCCAGGGGCATGTGACCCTTTGTGGCCCCCAGTCACCCATGGTCTAGCTGGGACCTGCTCCTGCCATGAGTGCAGGGGACTGGACTCGATGACCAGTTCCCTGCTAGGATTTGAAGGTTTGTTAGGTACCTCAGAAGCAGGAAGCCCACCAGTCCGAGTGGCTGCGGGAGCCCGGCGGCACTAAAGGAGCACTCAGGAACACAAGGCCATTTGGGAGCAGCAAAATGAACTGTTTGCATGTCTCAAGATTCCCACACCTGGGCCATTCTTTTGAGGTGACACATCTACAAAGTTGTCTACACCACAGGTTATGTTGCTACGTGTCACTCAGGGACATCCGTTATAAACCTGGACAAGGATGATCCACTAGATCTAGCATAGCTGTACTTGCAAAGCGCCTGTGACAAGGTCGCTCACCAAAGGCTCTTTGGCAAAGCGCTGTCATGGGACAGAGGGAAGGTCCCCTTCACAACATGTAACTAGTGAAAAGCTAGAAAAAAAGGGTCGGACTCGAGGCTGCCGGAGCCTGGGAGTGGGCGACAGAGGCTGGATCACACAATTACTGCCCTGTTTGGTCTGTACCCTCGCAAGCACTGACATTAGCCACCTCGTGAGCGGGAGCTAGATGGACCCATGCTCTGGCCCATTCTCCTGTTCTTAAGATGCTAACAACCCCGCTGCCAGGAAACTGACCCAGCAAGCAACCCCCAGAAGGCCTTCCTCACCTCCCCTCACCTCCAGATAATAGGACGGGAGAGGCATGAGGTGGGGGTAAGCATCAGGGAGCTCATCTGGCCTGATCCAGGCAGCAAGACAGGGCTTAAACAAGGGCTTCACTGCAGTGTGGGTGGGCTCTGACCAGAATGCAGTGGGCTTTACCGCAGTCTCTCCTATCCCAAGGCCTTCCTAAGCTGTGCTCCAATTGACTAATTATCCCACTGCTCTCACCCCCACCCTCGCCCACTGGTAGCCCCGACCCCCCCTCCCCATCCCACTGCTGCCAACATGCCCCCAGCCTCCCCCCCCCCACTGCCAACATGCCCCCAGCCACCTATCCCGCTAGGAGCCCTGACGGCCCCAGTACCATCACACGGCCCCACCCTCTGCAATACATTTCCAGCTGCTGGGAACCCAACCTCATCACACCTCCCCAGCCCCTGCTCCCACTGGGAGCCCTGTCCCCACCAATGCTGCCTCCTGTTGGGGGCCCTCACCACCCCCACCCTGGGCTGCTCCATACGTCGAGTAAGACGGAACAGTTGCTCAGGGAAGTCTACGCTACCAAACAAGGCTGAGCTGGGGCGACCCACCACCATCGCAGTATGGTTCGGCAGGTCCTCCTGCGGGCTCTCCAGGAGCGCTTGCAACGATGTAGAGTCAGTGTGGGGCCTGAGAGCGAGAGCTGGAAGCAGGGCAGCATCCACATAGAAACTGCGCACACCCCAGTACAGCGGCAGCCGCACTCTGCCCTGGCAGCCGTGCCCTTGGCGGCTGACTCTGGTGGGAGCAAGACTGCAGTGCAGACGCAACTGCCTGGCATCAACCTACCCCTGCAGCATAGACCAGGCCTCCAAGCTGGTGGCAGGTTCTACCAGCTGCTTGCCCCACACATTCCCTGCAGCCCTGGGCTCTGGCTGGGAGTCTCTGAGCTCACTTCTCAGATTCTAGTTTAGCTGCCAGTTCTGTTGACGAGCTACAAGCCCGAGTAGCCGCCTGTGCCCAAACTGAGGTGTCTGCAGGATTAGGGCAGACTCCATCTCTCTGAGCTGGGGGGGCCTGCAGGGCTGCTGATCTATGGTGTTTCTAGGGGCCTGCCCAGTGGAACAAGCACTGGAGTAACGGGTTATACCCTAAATAAACTTAAAAAACAAATGGTCTGGTAGCACTTTATAGACTAACAAAACATGTAGATGGGATCATGAGTTTTGTGGGCACAGCCCACTTCTTCAGATGATTGGAGTTTTGAGTTTAGGATGTGCAGACCCAAAATAAATAGGGGAGAAGGGAGGAAACAAGGAGCAGAGGGTATGAAAATATCAAAGGGAAGAACAAGTGGGCAGAACTGGTCACCTATAAGTACCTAAAGTTTGGATAGTTAAAAGAAGCAGATAAGGATCATAGGATAGCAATTAGATAGGAAGGGTACTACAGGAGGCCCCCGCTTTATGACCACCCGATATACGATACCCCCCCACACACACACTTACAACCTTTTCCGTAAGTGCAGAAGGGGCTGAAATCCCTCAACTTACATCCTTGGCCCCCCATTTACAACGGTGTACGATGACTGTCATAAATGCAGACTTGAGTGACAATGCCCCCAACCTGCGACGCTATTCCCGGAACCGATCGTGTTGCAAGTCAGGGGCAGCCTGTAACGCAAGAATCTACACAGATGAAGAGCTGTTGGCACCTTCATTGACTGTTAGGTTGATAATGTCCCAGCCATCCGTTATCTTGATTCAGGAAGTTATCAGTGTGAGAACTGAATTTGGGGATGAATTGTAATTCCAATGCCTCTCTGTGTATTTGGCTTGTAGAATTGGTTTGAGACAAGACAGCCACCTGGAGATCTTTTAAAGAGTGATTAGGTAGATTGAAGTGTTCACCAACAGGTTTCTGTATGTTCCCTTTATGTATATCTGATTTGTGCCCATTGATTCTTTCCCGTAGGGACTGTCCAGTCTGTCCAGTATACATAGCAGTGGGGCATTGCTGGCATTTGATGGCATAGATCAAATTACTGGATGTGCAGTTAAATGAGCCTTTGATTTGGTAGCTTATATTGTTGGCTCCAGTGATGAATTCGCTTGTATAGATATGTGGACAGAGTTGGCACCGCTGCTGATTGCAGGGCTGGGTTCCTGGATGCTTATGATGTAGCTGTGTAGCATGGTGACTGGAAAGAATTCGTTTCGGGTTGAGGGGTTGCCTGTAAGCGAGAATAAGCTTTTCCCCAAGGCCCCTGAGAGTTAGGGATCATTTTCCAAGATGGGATGTAGATTGTGGATAATGCGTTGGAGGGGTCTGAGTTGTGGACTGTAGGTAATGACAAGTGGAATTCTGTTATTTTATTTTTTGGGTCTGTCTTGAAGTAGTTCATGTCTGAGTACTTTTTTGGCTCTGTCAATCTGTTTTTTTACTTCTCCAGGTGAGTATTTCAGTTTTAGGAATGCCCTATATAGATCCTGTAGGTGTTTGTCTCTGTCTGTGGGATTGGAGCAAATCCAGTTGTATCTTAGGGCTTGGCTGTATATAATAGATTGAGAAATATGTCTGGGATGGAAGCTAGAGGCATGAAGGTAAGTGTAGTTGTCGGTGGGTTTCCAGTATAGGGTGGTGGAAATTTGTCCATTATTTAATTGTACTGTAGTGTCCACGAAGTGGATTTCTCATGTGGACTGGTCCAGACGAAGGTTGATGGTGGGGTGGAAGTTGTTGAAATCCTTGTGAAATTCTTCAAGAGTCTTTTTTCTGTGGGTCCATAGGATGAAGATGTCATCAATTTACTGTAAGTAAAGTAGGAGTGTTAGGGGGTGAGAGCTGAGGAGACATTGTTCAAGATCAGCCATAAAGATGTTGGCATTTTGTGGTGCCAAGTGGGTGCCCATGGCTGTGTCGCTGACTTGGAGATACAAATTGTTTCCGAATTGGAAGTAGTGGTGGGTGAGGACAAAGTTGCAGAGCTCTGTAATCAGATGTGCATTGCTGTCATTGGTGATGGTGTTTCTGATGGCCTGTAATCTGTCTTCATGTGGAATGTTGGTATAAAGGGCTTCTAGATCCATAGTGGCCAGGATGGTATTTTCAGGTAGATTACTGATGTTTTGAAGTTTATCCCGACTGGTAAATGCTGGCAGCTGCTCCGGGGAAGAGAAAGGGGCCACTGGGATACGGGCACATTTCTGACCAAACTGGCCCTTTACCATGTGCTACTGGAAAGAGAGTAGATGCTGCAGCATTTCCAAAGGGGGTTTATTGGCTGTGTTCACCAGAAACAAGCCGATAGTTCAGTCACTACCGAGGTAAGAAATGTGGGGTTACCCCCCAGTTTTATCTCCCACTCCCAGGACAACACAGGGCAAGGACAACGCTTCCTTCCTCTCTGGCCCAGTGTGGCACAACAGGCCAGCATCCAGAGGAGCCAGTAGGCAGTGCCCACAGGGGCAGTGGTGCAAACAACAAGGCAGCCTCCATACTGGACCCAGAGCCAGAGCCCCCCAGTGAACCATTCTGCAGCAATTCCAAAACACACGAGAGTCAGACTGGCCACGAGGAAGTGCGAGGCACGTGCAACGCAGAGCCCACGGGGTTACTGTGTGAGAAGTGCCACCAGCTGGCCACAGAGCTGAGCCAGCTGCGCCTCGGGGAGGAGGTGTCTCTGGATGGTGTGAATAGCTGCTGTCTCTGTGAGGCTCTCGAAGTCTTGGGCAGTTTTGACGGGCAGGTGCCCAGCCAGCTCACAAAGTGCCACGTTAAACGCAGCTTCCTCTTTGCTCCCAAAGCAGGAACTCCTGGCCCAGATGACCACCCGGATCCCAGACCGGGCCTGGGAATGGGCTGGCTCCCCAGGAGCAGTTCCCCGGGTCACAAACACATTGTGTGCAATCTCCTTCTCCACCAGGTAATCAGTGACGCGGCAGATGGTGTGCGCCAGAGCTGCTAGCCCCTCTCCCTCACTGTAGAACAGGAACCCTGGGGCCGGGACCCCCCGCAGGAAGTGGAAGTTGAGTGTGGGGCACAGGGCTTCGCCTGGGGCCGTCTCAATCAGGAGCTGCCAATCCAGGTAAAACCCATGCAGGTGCAAGTGGTTGACTGAGGCGAAGGCTCCCAGGCTGTTAAAGCCAACCCGGAAGCCTGGGTGGGCGCTGAGAAGAACCGACTCCAGCCCGAACTGGAGTAGCTCCTGGGTGAGAATCTGAGGCAGGCAGAGAGCAGGGTCTGGAACAAAGAGCACATGTCCAAACTCCAAGGGGCTGACGTTAATCACCACTAGGACGTGGGCAGGTGTCCTTGGGAGTTCGCACTCTGGCAGGCCCCCTCGGCCCTGAGAGGGCCCCTTGGTGGGAGGAGGGAGCGTAGGGCCCCTGGCCATATGGAAGAGGATTTCCCCTGGGTTGATCTTATTGAAATGGAATTGCTGGGGGTCAAATTTCTGCCTTACACTCTGGATGGCCTGTGGTCGCCTCCTCTCCAGCCCCCTCTGGATGTTCAGTTGGGCCACAAACCGGACCTTCCCAGGCAAGACGCGGGTCTGTAGCTCCCCCAGGCGATACCGGAAGAGCCCGAACCTCATCCTCTCCTCCCAGCCGGCCTGCAAAGCTCTGTCAAAGCGAGACAAGGGGTGGCGTGCTGGCCCCTCCGACCTGCTTCTCCACCACCCAACCCCACACAGCACATAATCTTCTTCACCATAAACAAAGTCTTCCCGGCAGGACACAGCGTGGCTGCCTGGCTGCTCCGGGGATGGCAACCCCACTGGGTCATGGAGGGCTTGGCTGGCACCCAGGGGCGCTGCCATGTCAGATGAGCAGCAGCTCTTAGGGCTCCGCTGCAGGCAGCATCTCCAGCTGATCTGGAACAGACAAAGGAATAACTGGGCATTAGGGGGCCACAGGCAAATCTCAGGGAGGAAGCAAGTGCCACACAAACAGCCTCTCACGGCCTGAGAAAGCCTGTCTGCCCCTCCCCTCCCCTCCCCTCCCAGGGGACACAAACCTGAAGCAGCTGCTCAGCTCTCCCTTTTAATCCCCCCCCGACTCCCCAGTGAGGGGAGGGGTCCACAGGCAGGATGGAGACTCCTGCAGGCTTCTCACTAGAGTGCCCAGCTGAGCCACCTCAGCCCTGCGGGGAGGGGCCCCCGCGCCCAGGCGAGCGCCGCCCCCTGCAGCCCCCCCCGACCCGGCGGGGCCTCGGCAACCCTGCGCCCCCCGCAGCTGGGGCGGGGCCGCTCCCCGAGCTCAGGCTGCGCGGGCAGGGGCCGGCACCTGCCGGGGGGGCGGGGCCTGGGCGCCGGGAGAGCCCCGCCCCCTCCGGCCCCGCAACGCGCCGTCACTCCCGGGGGCCCCCGCCCGCGGCGCGCTATGCGGAGGGGAGGGGGCGCTGAGCCAGGAGCCGCCGGCCCCGCCCCCACTCACCCGCCGGCCCCGCTCCCCTCAGGCGCGCGGCTCCCGGCATGCCACGCGCGTGTGCGTAACAGCTCCCGGCATGCTCAGCGCCGAGGGGTGGGGACACATTTCGACCTGCCACGCGAAGGGGGGGGGGGGTCACAGTCCCGGCGGGGAGAAGGGAGGAAACAAGGAGCAGAGGGTATGAAAATATCAAAGGGAAGAACAAGTGGGCAGAACTGGTCACCTATAAGTACCTAAAGTTTGGATAGTTAAAAGAAGCAGATAAGGATCATAGGATAGCAATTAGATAGGAAGGGTACTACAGGAGGCCCCCGCTTTATGACCACCCGATATACGATACCCCCCCACACACACACTTACAACCTTTTCCGTAAGTGCAGAAGGGGCTGAAATCCCTCAACTTACATCCTTGGCCCCCCATTTACAACGGTGTACGATGACTGTCATAAATGCAGACTTGAGTGACAATGCCCCCAACCTGCGACGCTATTCCCGGAACCGATCGTGTTGCAAGTCAGGGGCAGCCTGTAACGCAAGAATCTACACAGATGAAGAGCTGTTGGCACCTTCATTGACTGTTAGGTTGATAATGTCCCAGCCATCCGTTATCTTGATTCAGGAAGTTATCAGTGTGAGAACTGAATTTGGGGATGAATTGTAATTCCAATGCCTCTCTGTGTATTTGGCTTGTAGAATTGGTTTGAGACAAGACAGCCACCTGGAGATCTTTTAAAGAGTGATTAGGTAGATTGAAGTGTTCACCAACAGGTTTCTGTATGTTCCCTTTATGTATATCTGATTTGTGCCCATTGATTCTTTCCCGTAGGGACTGTCCAGTCTGTCCAGTATACATAGCAGTGGGGCATTGCTGGCATTTGATGGCATAGATCAAATTACTGGATGTGCAGTTAAATGAGCCTTTGATTTGGTAGCTTATATTGTTGGCTCCAGTGATGAATTCGCTTGTATAGATATGTGGACAGAGTTGGCACCGCTGCTGATTGCAGGGCTGGGTTCCTGGATGCTTATGATGTAGCTGTGTAGCATGGTGACTGGAAAGAATTCGTTTCGGGTTGAGGGGTTGCCTGTAAGCGAGAATAAGCTTTTCCCCAAGGCCCCTGAGAGTTAGGGATCATTTTCCAAGATGGGATGTAGATTGTGGATAATGCGTTGGAGGGGTCTGAGTTGTGGACTGTAGGTAATGACAAGTGGAATTCTGTTATTTTATTTTTTGGGTCTGTCTTGAAGTAGTTCATGTCTGAGTACTTTTTTGGCTCTGTCAATCTGTTTTTTTACTTCTCCAGGTGAGTATTTCAGTTTTAGGAATGCCCTATATAGATCCTGTAGGTGTTTGTCTCTGTCTGTGGGATTGGAGCAAATCCAGTTGTATCTTAGGGCTTGGCTGTATATAATAGATTGAGAAATATGTCTGGGATGGAAGCTAGAGGCATGAAGGTAAGTGTAGTTGTCGGTGGGTTTCCAGTATAGGGTGGTGGAAATTTGTCCATTATTTAATTGTACTGTAGTGTCCACGAAGTGGATTTCTCATGTGGACTGGTCCAGACGAAGGTTGATGGTGGGGTGGAAGTTGTTGAAATCCTTGTGAAATTCTTCAAGAGTCTTTTTTCTGTGGGTCCATAGGATGAAGATGTCATCAATTTACTGTAAGTAAAGTAGGAGTGTTAGGGGGTGAGAGCTGAGGAGACATTGTTCAAGATCAGCCATAAAGATGTTGGCATTTTGTGGTGCCAAGTGGGTGCCCATGGCTGTGTCGCTGACTTGGAGATACAAATTGTTTCCGAATTGGAAGTAGTGGTGGGTGAGGACAAAGTTGCAGAGCTCTGTAATCAGATGTGCATTGCTGTCATTGGTGATGGTGTTTCTGATGGCCTGTAATCTGTCTTCATGTGGAATGTTGGTATAAAGGGCTTCTAGATCCATAGTGGCCAGGATGGTATTTTCAGGTAGATTACTGATGTTTTGAAGTTTATCCCGACTGGTAAATGCTGGCAGCTGCTCCGGGGAAGAGAAAGGGGCCACTGGGATACGGGCACATTTCTGACCAAACTGGCCCTTTACCATGTGCTACTGGAAAGAGAGTAGATGCTGCAGCATTTCCAAAGGGGGTTTATTGGCTGTGTTCACCAGAAACAAGCCGATAGTTCAGTCACTACCGAGGTAAGAAATGTGGGGTTACCCCCCAGTTTTATCTCCCACTCCCAGGACAACACAGGGCAAGGACAACGCTTCCTTCCTCTCTGGCCCAGTGTGGCACAACAGGCCAGCATCCAGAGGAGCCAGTAGGCAGTGCCCACAGGGGCAGTGGTGCAAACAACAAGGCAGCCTCCATACTGGACCCAGAGCCAGAGCCCCCCAGTGAACCATTCTGCAGCAATTCCAAAACACACGAGAGTCAGACTGGCCACGAGGAAGTGCGAGGCACGTGCAACGCAGAGCCCACGGGGTTACTGTGTGAGAAGTGCCACCAGCTGGCCACAGAGCTGAGCCAGCTGCGCCTCGGGGAGGAGGTGTCTCTGGATGGTGTGAATAGCTGCTGTCTCTGTGAGGCTCTCGAAGTCTTGGGCAGTTTTGACGGGCAGGTGCCCAGCCAGCTCACAAAGTGCCACGTTAAACGCAGCTTCCTCTTTGCTCCCAAAGCAGGAACTCCTGGCCCAGATGACCACCCGGATCCCAGACCGGGCCTGGGAATGGGCTGGCTCCCCAGGAGCAGTTCCCCGGGTCACAAACACATTGTGTGCAATCTCCTTCTCCACCAGGTAATCAGTGACGCGGCAGATGGTGTGCGCCAGAGCTGCTAGCCCCTCTCCCTCACTGTAGAACAGGAACCCTGGGGCCGGGACCCCCCGCAGGAAGTGGAAGTTGAGTGTGGGGCACAGGGCTTCGCCTGGGGCCGTCTCAATCAGGAGCTGCCAATCCAGGTAAAACCCATGCAGGTGCAAGTGGTTGACTGAGGCGAAGGCTCCCAGGCTGTTAAAGCCAACCCGGAAGCCTGGGTGGGCGCTGAGAAGAACCGACTCCAGCCCGAACTGGAGTAGCTCCTGGGTGAGAATCTGAGGCAGGCAGAGAGCAGGGTCTGGAACAAAGAGCACATGTCCAAACTCCAAGGGGCTGACGTTAATCACCACTAGGACGTGGGCAGGTGTCCTTGGGAGTTCGCACTCTGGCAGGCCCCCTCGGCCCTGAGAGGGCCCCTTGGTGGGAGGAGGGAGCGTAGGGCCCCTGGCCATATGGAAGAGGATTTCCCCTGGGTTGATCTTATTGAAATGGAATTGCTGGGGGTCAAATTTCTGCCTTACACTCTGGATGGCCTGTGGTCGCCTCCTCTCCAGCCCCCTCTGGATGTTCAGTTGGGCCACAAACCGGACCTTCCCAGGCAAGACGCGGGTCTGTAGCTCCCCCAGGCGATACCGGAAGAGCCCGAACCTCATCCTCTCCTCCCAGCCGGCCTGCAAAGCTCTGTCAAAGCGAGACAAGGGGTGGCGTGCTGGCCCCTCCGACCTGCTTCTCCACCACCCAACCCCACACAGCACATAATCTTCTTCACCATAAACAAAGTCTTCCCGGCAGGACACAGCGTGGCTGCCTGGCTGCTCCGGGGATGGCAACCCCACTGGGTCATGGAGGGCTTGGCTGGCACCCAGGGGCGCTGCCATGTCAGATGAGCAGCAGCTCTTAGGGCTCCGCTGCAGGCAGCATCTCCAGCTGATCTGGAACAGACAAAGGAATAACTGGGCATTAGGGGGCCACGGGCAAATCTCAGGGAGGAAGCAAGTGCCACACAAACAGCCTCTCACGGCCTGAGAAAGCCTGTCTGCCCCTCCCCTCCCCTCCCCTCCCAGGGGACACAAACCTGAAGCAGCTGCTCAGCTCTCCCTTTTAATCCCCCCCCGACTCCCCAGTGAGGGGAGGGGTCCACAGGCAGGATGGAGACTCCTGCAGGCTTCTCACTAGAGTGCCCAGCTGAGCCACCTCAGCCCTGCGGGGAGGGGCCCCCGCGCCCAGGCGAGCGCCGCCCCCTGCAGCCCCCCCCGACCCGGCGGGGCCTCGGCAACCCTGCGCCCCCCGCAGCTGGGGCGGGGCCGCTCCCCGAGCTCAGGCTGCGCGGGCAGGGGCCGGCACCTGCCGGGGGGGCGGGGCCTGGGCGCCGGGAGAGCCCCGCCCCCTCCGGCCCCGCAACGCGCCGTCACTCCCGGGGGCCCCCGCCCGCGGCGCGCTATGCGGAGGGGAGGGGGCGCTGAGCCAGGAGCCGCCGGCCCCGCCCCCACTCACCCGCCGGCCCCGCTCCCCTCAGGCGCGCGGCTCCCGGCATGCCACGCGCGTGTGCGTAACAGCTCCCGGCATGCTCAGCGCCGAGGGGTGGGGACACATTTCGACCTGCCACGCGAAGGGGGGGGGGTCACAGCTCCCGGCATGCCCCGCGCCGCGGGGTGGGAGGTGTCACAGGTCCCGGCATGCCCCGCGCTGGGGGTCATAGCTCCCGGCATGCCCCGCGCTGCGGGGTGGGAGGTGTCACAGGTCCCGGCATGCCCCGCGCTGGGGGGAGGGGGTCATAGCTCCCGGCATGCCCCGCGCTGGGGAGGGTGTCACAGCTCCCGTCAGGCCCTGCGCTGGGGGAGGGCGGCGATGCTCCCGGCATGCCCCGCGCCGGGCACTTGTGGGGGGGGCAGCCCTTTAAGCCGTGGGCGTTGCCAGGGGCGGTTTCCTGGAGACGGTGACGTAGTGGCCCCGGTCGGGCAGACTCCGGCCGAGGAAGTTGCGCGGGGCCGGCATGGGGGGCTCGGCCAGTCAGCTCCCGCGGGACCTGCTCGACGAGTACCAGGTACCGCCCCCGAGCGCCCCCCCCCCCCCGGGGCCCATCTCCCCCCCGATCCCCCCCGAGCGCGCGCCCCCCCCCCCGGGGCCCACATCCCCCCGAGCGCGCGCCCCCCCCCCCGGGGCCCACATTCCCCCCCCCCCCCCGCGGGCCACATCTCCCACGCCCCCTGGCTGGACTCCCCTACCTCGAACGGCCCCCCCGGGCTGTCCCCCCCCCGACATTCTGCTCCCCCTCTGGGGCCCCCAGGCCCACCGGATAGATCTCCCCTCGAAGGCCCCCCCCCCCCCCGGCTGGGATCCAGGCCCTGTGCCCCTGGGCCATCCCCCTCCCCACCTGCGCGGGGCTGACCCCTTGGCCCTGCCCGGGGAGCCGGCGGGCGGGGGCAGCGCTGGGTAACGTTCCTCTCCTCTTTCCAGGAGCTGACCTTCCTGACCAAGCAGGAGATCTTGCTGTGAGCACCCCTGGCTGGTTCCCTCTGGCCCGAGCTGCGGTGCCTGCGAGCGGGCAGGCGCCACCCCTTGCCAGGGGCGCAGGAACAAGGGGAGGGTTGCAGGGAGAAGGGGCCAGGGCTTGATGGGGAGGGGTCTGCTTGGAGCGCACCCAGCAGAGGGCTCAGAGCCACTGGGCCATAGGGTGGAGCCCAAGCTAGACGGTCTGTGCGGGGCACCAGTGGGAAGGTTAGCTGAGGGAGGCCCCTGATTCAAGCAGCACTCCTAGCATGGCGGCTGCTGCTCCTGGAAAGCCCCAGATATGACTCTGGCCCCCGAGGCAGGGCCCCCTTCCCCCGCCTGTACTCGGACTCCTTGCCGTGGCCTTACTCCCTGCCCTGGGAGCGCAGGGACACTGGTCCCCTTTGCTCTGAGTTGCAGGTGGTGGCAGCTGCCGCAGCGCACCCTAGCAGGGGTGCAGGCAGAGGTGGCAGCGCGGCCTAGGGGGCACGCATCCTAGCAGGGGGGAGGGGAGTGCTGTGCAGCAGTGCGCAGTGACCAGGTAGTTCCTTCTGCCCTGAGCCTCTTCCTGCTCTTGCTCCCCGCCCTGCTGCACTCCCTGGCACAGGGCCTTTGAGCCTGGCTCCGTGCTGGACTCTGCTCCAGGGTGTGGCGGCTTCTTGGTGTTTCCCTTGATGGGCTGCTTGAGGTGAAGCTGCTGGCACAAGCCCAGCCTAGCTTGGTGGCCAGTGGCCCCTGCCTGAGAGCGAGTCATGCCTTACGTGCCAGGCACCGGCAGCTGGTCCTGGAGTGTCCTGTGCGGGGGCCCTGTGGGGGGGTCCCTGCTGCGGTTGCTCTGGGAGCCTTCCTGGCAGCCACCTAGCATGGTAACCTCTGCAGCTGGCTTCTGATGAGGGGAGCACGGCGGGTGGTGCCTACTGCCACAGTGAGTGGCCAGAAGGGGGGAGCTGGGTCTAGGAGCCAGCTGAGGACGCAGCTGTGGCTGTAGCCTGCAGAGAAGGGAGCTGGCTGGCTGGCTGGGGAATGACTCTTCCTCCTCCCTTGCCCCTTGTTTGTGTCCATGTCTTTCTGCTTCAGCCTGGGAGCATGCTCGGGGCTTGCAGAATGGGTGCCCCGGGGGGAGTGGCCCAGTAGCCAGGCCCAGGCCAGCAGCTCTGCCGGGCTCTAATTCGTCCTGTCTCCCAAAGCGCCCACAAGAGATTCAGCGAGCTGCTGCCCAAGGAGGAGAGGGAGAGCATCCTGCTGACAAGAGTCCCCGAGAGCAAGATGCTCACACTGCCTGAGCTGAGGGTATGGTGCACGCCCCCTGCTGCTTGGCCTCCCCCTGCCCTAGGAGGAACCAGGTCAGCCCCACTCATCTGGGCAAAGACTCGGGTCCTGCCTGGGGCAGCTCCTTGTCCGCTGCCCTTCATGCTGGGGGTGCTCGGCCTGGGCGGTTTGGTCACCGTGCACTTGCTTTGCTGCGAGCGCTGTGGGGGGAGAGGGCCGTGCGGCTGCCCACAGCCAGTGGAGCTGCATGTGACATTCCGAGGGGCTCCGCACAGCAGGAGACTTTACGGGCACGTCTAGAGTATGTCTCTCTGCCGACAGAGGCATGTAAATTAGGCATACCGACGTAGCCAATGAAGCGGCGATTTAAATACCCCCGCTTCATTAGAAAATGGCCGCCGCCGCGTGCCAGCTCAGCTGTTCGTCGGCACAAAGCGGCAGTCAAGACGGGGATCGGTCGGCAAGGAAAGCCTTTGCCCGGACCGATCCCTTATGCCTCGTGCAACGAGGGTTACAGGATCGGTCGGCAAAGGCTTTCCTTGCCGACCGATCCCCGTCTTGACTGCCGCTTTGTGCCGACAAACAGCTGAGCCGGCACGCGGCGGCGGCCATTTTCTAATGAAGCGGGGGTATTTAAATCGCCGCTTCATTGGCTACGTCGGTATGCCTAATTTACATGCCTCTGTCGGCAGAGACACATACTCTAGACGTGCCCTAAGGCTGGAAGGGATCGTGGTGATTCTCTGCTTGGCCCCTCTGTAACCTGCACTGAGCTAGAGCAGAGCTGGCCCGCCCCTGCCAGGATGCCCTGGGGCCTCAGCCCAGCCATGATTCCCCATGTGTTGACAGGCAAACCCCTTCCAGCACCGGATCTGCCGGGTCTTCTCCACCTCGGAGGCTCAGGATGGCAGCATATCCTTCGAAGACTTCCTCGACATGCTGAGTGTCTTCAGCGACTCAGCCACCGCAGAGATCAAATCCCACTACGCCTTCCGCATCTTCGGTAGAGATCGGCCGGGCCTTGGGTGACTGCTCTGCTCCGCCAGCCCCTCTGCGCGGGGCCCTGGGTGGCGGCTGCTCCCAGGGCTTGTTCTCGTGGGGGTTGCAGGGGTGACTGGCAGGCTGCAGCCTGTGGTGCTTGGAGCTGGTTGTGGTGGTGGCCAGCCCTGCCCAGGGCAGAGAGCAGGCTGTCAGGCCTCCAGGGCCAGCTAGGAGCCCCCTCTCCAGGCACGCTCCTGTGTGGTTAGGCCATTGCCATAGAACCAGGGTCTACTGGGCCAGTGTCTCTGATGTAATCTGGGCATTTCCCCCCCAAGATTTTGATGATGATGGGACCCTGGGCCAGAAGGACCTGGAGAACTTAGTGAACTGCCTGACCGGGGAAGGGGCTGAGACCAGGCTGAGTCAGTCAGAGATGGACCAGCTCATCCAGAACGTGAGTGCAACAAGCTCATGCCTGTGGGGTGGGCTGGCTGGGGGGGGGGGGGCGGGCCGGCCGGCCATGTCTGTGGGGCGGGACTGCTCAGCCAGGTGTGTCCTTTTCCCTGACAGATCCTGGAGGAGTCTGACATCGACAGGGATGGGACCATTAACCTCTCTGAGTTCCAGCATGTCATTTCACGCTCCCCGGACTTCGCCAGGTAGCTCTGCCTGCTCTGTGCTGCAGTGTCTGCCTGGAGCTAGTCCAGCGCTTGCTAGCGGGGAGAGCTAGGCAGCGGTGGAAGGGGATTGCTTAACTGCAGCAGGGGCACAGCTCTCCTGGCTGATAGCAGGGCCAGACATCCTGTTAAGTCTCCTAGAACTGAAGAAATCTTTGCCCCGTCTAGCTGTATCCACGGAGGCCTCGCAATGCCCAGGCCCTGGGGCCGAGTACTGGACGTGAGCTAGAGCCAGGGCCTGCCCAAGGAGCTCGCAGACAGGACGGAGCTGCTGGGGGCTGTTATCCCCATGCTGCAGCTGGGGGCAGAATCCAAGTCTGCAAATCCCACAGGCCAGCCCTTCCTGCTTTGTGAACAGGAGTGCCTGGCTGTGGCAGTGCCCAGAGCCGGTCTTAGGGGTGGGCGAGCTGGGCTGTTGCCCAGGGCCGCCGCCAGAGCTGGTCTTAGTGGAGGGGGGCCACAACGGCATTTTGGCCCGAACTCTCCGACTTTTCTTTTTTTGCTTGGCTCGGGGCCGCCGGTTGGTTAGGACCAGCCCTAGCAGTGTCTTTGCTTGCCTAGGCACACCGTGGCAGCTCTGTCGTCTTGTTCTGAGCCTTGGGCACCAGACAGCCCTTCCCACCCCAGGGCTCCCGTGCCCCTTCCTTGGTGACTCCACCCGCTAGCTTGATAGGGGCTGTCTCAACCGGCTCCTGGTGTCCAGGGCCATTGGCAGGAGACAGCCAGAATCGTGTCTGAGACACCAGCTGCAGTCTGCCAGGTCCCCTTGGAGCTCGGTTTCATACACCTTCCCCTCCCCCCGAGGGCTGCCTCCAGCCCACAGCACACATGGCCTTGTGGGAGTCCCAGCAGGTAGCTCCCCTGTGGCTTAGCGACAGCCTGTTCTTAATGCTGTGTCTTCCAGTTCCTTTAAGATCGTGCTGTGATGCAGCGCATCCCTTCCAGCGGAGGCGTCCCGTGGCCGGCTGTGCTCGTGGCCTTTCTCTTCCAAGCCAGCTGCGCATCTCTGCACGGTGGCCGGAGCCTGCCTCTTCTGACCAAGCCAGGACTAGATCAGTGACTGCAGGCTGGTGCTAGGAGCGTGGCAGCTCGGAGCACTCCGTCCACAGTGCCTTATGGCCCTCGTGCTCCTGCCCAGGGTGCTGTATTGCCTGCCCTCCTGGGCTGCAGGGGTGGGGCCACAGGGTCCTATGGTGCAGGGGCCTTGTGCTTCCAGGTCCTTGCCCGCAGGTCCCAGCCATTCCTGGCTCAGAGCAGGGGCTGCTACGACCTCCAGTCCCCATGGGCCATGTTTGCATCTGCTTACTCCTATGCAACCCAGGTTCCCTGGGCCTAACCTGGACACTGAGCTGGAGCAGGGAACTCCTGCTGGGGCCTGCAATAATCCAGGGCTCCCTCCTGGGCCTCCCTGTGCCTTCCACTAGCAGACTGGTGGCTAGGACTCCAGCAAGGAGCCCCTGAGGATGCCGAGGGCCTGGCTGGCCCCATGCCCCTCTGCGGGCTCCCAGGGGCCAGGGCTGCAGCAAACCTGGCTTGTTTTACTATGCAATGATGCACCTGGCACCTTACACTGCTGCAGCCTACAGCTCTGCCCAGGTCCCTCCTGATGGACCCTGCAGAGCCATCTGTCCAGTCAGAGGGGGGTGTCCTGGCATGGCCCATGGCGTTCCCAGGACTGGCAGCAGGCAGGGCCACAGCTGAGAACTCTTGACTTGTAAAGCTTCCACCTGTGCCCCTTCTAGTCTGCCCCAAACTCCGTGGGGAGCCCATGTCTCTGCCCCTGCTCTGCCTGTCTCCCGTCAGCAAGGCTGCCTGGCAGGGGCCTCTCCCGCTAGCCCGTTGACACAGGCCGGGGGAAGGCAGCGGCTCTGCTCTCCTATCTGACCTGCAGCACTTGGTGCTTGTGCCTGGGGTGGGAGCTAAAACTCAGGGTGTCACAAATTTCTTGCTTCCTACTTTTCTTACCGTTCAACGCAGCTGCAGGCCAAGCTGGGCCAGTGAATAAAGAGCTGGAGTCTTACCCTGGGGTGTGGCGTGTGTGTGCAAGGAACTAGCTGCAGTGGGGCCTGTGAGGCTGGGTCCTTCTTCCTCACCCCTGCAGGACAGACAGCACCTAGGCCATGGCGTGGGGCAGCTGCAGCCTGGAAGTGCTGGGGGCATTGGCGAGTGGGCGCTGAGTCCTGCAGCCTGGAACGGCCTGGGAGTGACTGCCAAAGGGTGGAGGAGCCTTGGGCCTGGCCCCGGGCAAGGGGGCCTTCTGCAGGACCCCATCCCTGCCAGCAGCCAGCTTCTCTGGTGGTGTGTGGAGCCAGGCGGGTAGGTGTGATTTCCTACCCGCACCTCGGTCCAGGGCCCACCCCGCGGAGACAGCCTGAGGGTGGGGGACATGACGGTGGGGCCCCTTCCAGAAGCAGAAAGGCAAACAAGCGGCACAGTGACACTGCTGAGAACCATACTTGCCCCCTGGGCTGTCAGAGCCTGGCGACTCGGGCCAGTCTCCTTGGCCAGACTCCAGCTCCCAGTGCCCAAGGTCACTGAGTCTCCTGGGGGGGGGGGCGCTGTCTCCCTCTGGCTCAGTGCCTGCTCCGCGTCCATGTCTGTCCTAGCACCTGGACTTGCCCCACTCCTAGCTGCTTGCTGCTGGGGAGAGTAAGGCCTGCCCTCAAGCAAACTCTTCTTTTCCACTGCACTGGGGGCCAAAGCAGCATGTGGCACACGCCAGCTCCCCACAAGTATTACAGCCGGTTCCCACTTTGGCCCAGCCAGCCAAGCCACGGGCGGGATGAAGGCCGGCCCAGCAGGACAGTGCCTGAGAGCGGGAGGGGCAGCAAGGGCCTGTCTGCTAGTCACCAACCTTAGCCAGGAGCCCGAGGGCTCTGCAGGCAGGGCTCTGGCCCACCGGCTGGGCCCCAGGCCAGCTCCCTCCCTAGAGCAGAGACCTGTGTGTGAGCTGGGTCAATGGTTACGGCCAGGCCAGGGCGGGCGGGAGGCCACCAGGAAGCATGGAGCAGGTGGATGAGAGAAAGGGGCCCAATCTCCAGGGGGACTCACCCCAAACCTCCCCCAGCGCTAGCACCCACCAAACACGCCTGTGCCCAGCACAGGATCCTCCCCCTGGCAGCCAGGAGCATTGGGGCAGCTCCCTCAGGCTGGGGGCTGAGCCAGCAGGGAAGTGCCTCGCAGGCCCAGGCCTGTTGCTATCAACCAGCTGCTGGGAAAACAAGGCAGCAGGCTGCCCTGCTGGCAGGAGAAAGGGGCTGGGTGGGAGGGGGGCACCCCCAGCCCCTCCATCCCTGTGCCCTTTCAGGAGAGCAGAGGGGCTGCAGCTGGGGGTTGTGGGACCCCCATGGGCAGGGTGCCATGCAAAAGTGCTCAGCTTGTGCTTCCTGGAGGGCAGATGTGAATTTTCCTCTCGCTTCAAGTCAGGGGAAGGGCAGCAGCAGCCCCTTGCCCGCCAGGCCTCTCCACCCCCCACCCATGACTCCTTCACCCTCCCGGACAGCCCTCTGCCCTGGGCCCCTTCTGCTCTGTTCTCAAGGTACCTCAGTGGCCATGAGACTCCAGCCAGCTGGGGCTTGCAACCCTTCTTGGCCCAGCAGCAGGAGCCCAGGGAAGGCACAGACCCCTTCCCCCGGGGCTCTTCCCCTGCTTGTGTGACACGCATGGCCCCAGAGCTCCAGCTTAGGCTGGAGGAGACTAGGGCCACCTCTCAGGGCCACAGGTGCCTCGCTCCCAACGGAGAGCAGCCACACGGGGCAGGGTGCGGTGAGGGTTGCCACCCCCGGCCCCAGGAATTCCCAGGTTGCAGACACGGTGCACAGCCTCTGCCAGCCGGGAGTGGCGAGCGACTGACCGCAGGCATCGCACAGCTGGGCCCGGCCATGCCTGCGAGGGTGGCAGGGACACACACCGCACGCCCAGGAGACTGGTGGACTTTTTATAAAAACAATCACTGCTGTGCAAGAACCAGCCGGGCTCAGGCCACAGTCACGTAGCAGAGCAGGGCCTGCCCCGGGCCCAGCTCCCAACAGGAGAGTGGCCGCAGCGGGAGCGAAGGGGATCTGACACACAAACTATCACACCAGGACACAGCTCCACATCCTACTCACACGTGTCAGTGCCCCGCTGCGGTCCCCACTGCCCCTCCCGCAGCACGGGCCCCTGGCCTGCCCGCAGCGCCCTGCTCCTGCTTCCGGTTCAGGCCCCCGCTGGGTAGGACTGCGCGGGGGCCCAGCGCTAGGGAAAGTACGAGCCCCTCTGAGCTCCCCTCTGGAGAACGTGCCCCATCGGGCCAGCTGCAGCAGGGCCCCTCCCCACCCCTGCGGGTCACCGTTAGAGCCAGGGCGGGGGGAAGGTGGGGCAGGGCCCAAGTCACTGGTAGAGCCGGGCGGGGGAGAGTGCGCCCCACTTGCCGCGCCCCCTGTCACCGTTAGAGCCAGGGCGGGGGGAAGGTGGGGCAGGGCCCAAGTCACTGGTAGAGCCGGGCGGGGGAGGGTGCGCCCCCACTTGCCGCGCCCCCCGTCACCGTTAGAGCCGGGGGGGGGAGGGTGCGCCCCCTGTCTGTTAGAGCCGGGCGGGGGAGGGTGCGCCCCACTTGCCCCGCCCCACACCCCCAGTCACCGTTACAGCCGGGCAGGGGAGGGTGCGCCCCATGTCTGTTAGAGCCGGGCGGGGGAGGGTGCGCCCCACTTGCCCCGCCCCACACCCCCAGTCACTGTTACAGCCGGGCAGGGGAGGGTGCGCCCCACTTGCCCCACCCCACACCCTCAGTCACCGTTACAGCCGGGCGGGGTAGGGTGCGCCCCACTTGCCCCACCCCACGCCCTAAGTCTCCATTAGAGCCGGGCAGGGGAGGGTGCGCCCCACTTGCCGCGCCCCCCGTCACCGTTAGAGCCGGGTGGGAGAGGGTGCGCCCCATGTCTGTTAGAGCCGGGCGGGGGAGGGTGCGCCCCACTTGCCCCGCCCCACACCCCCAGTCACTGTTACAGCCGGGCAGGGGAGGGTGCGCCCCACTTGCCCCACCCCACACCCTCAGTCACCGTTACAGCCGGGCGGGGTAGGGTGCGCCCCACTTGCCCCACCCCACGCCCTAAGTCTCCATTAGAGCCGGGCAGGGGAGGGTGCGCCCCACTTGCCCCGCCCCACGCCCCCAGTCACCATTACAGCAGGGCAGGGGAGGGTGCGCCCCACTTGCCACGCCCTAAGTCTCCATTAGAGCCGGGCGGGGGAGGGTGCGCCCCACTTGCCACACCCCCCGTCACCGCCGGGTGGGGGAGGGTGCGCCCCATGTCTCTGTTGGAGCTGGGCAGGGGAGGGTGCGCCCCACTTGCCCCGCCCCACACCCCCAGTCACCGTTACAGCCGGGCAGGGGAGGGTGCGCCCCACTTGCCCCGCCCCACGCCCCCAGTCACCGTTACAGCGGGGCAGGGGAGGGTGCGCCCCACTTGCCGCGCCCCCCCGTCACCGCCGGGTGGGGGAGGGTGCGCCCCACTTGCCCCGCCCCACACCCCAAGTCACCGTTAGAGCCGGGCAGGGGAGGGTGCACCCCGCCCCACGCCTGCGGGAAGGCTCAGCGAAGCAGTGGCTGGTGTGGCTCATGGGCTCAGGTCCCGGCCAGCCCGTCACACCACGGAGTCCCGGATTTCAGAGCCCAGCCGCACCCGGGGTCTCTGGCAGGCGGGGGAGACCTCCACGAAGCTCTCCCGGAGGCTGAGCGGCCTCTTCTCGGACCGGGAGAAGGCGGAGCTGGCGCCCGGGGGCTCGTGCAGGGGGGTGCCGATGGAGCTGTCCGTCAGTGTCTGGTAGCCCTTGTGGTCGGGCGCCGTGCTGGGCAGGCTGCTGCCATTGAGGGGCAGGCTCTCGACGGGCAGCCCCGCCTTCCCGTGGATGCCGGGGGCGCGCTCGCCCTGCTGGAGGAAGGCCTTCAGGCCGGCCCGGTGCCGGCAGAGCACAAAGGAGGCCAGCAGCAGCAGCACGGCCCCGAAGAGCGCGCACATGGCCAGGAACTCGGGCCAGTAGCTCTTGGCGGCCAGGCGGGAGGCGCTGCCCGCAGCCGAGGTGCTGCGCGAGGTGCTGATGGTCTCCATGGCGTCCTGGCCTGGCAGGGGCCTGCCCACGGGCTCCAGGGGCGGGTTCTGCAGCAGGGGGAGCTCCTCCACCCCCACACAGTAGCTAGCCATCAGCTTGTGGAAGCCCTCCTCCAGCGACCAGCACTCGTAGGCGCCCCCGCGCTCCGGGCTGCCCACCAGGATGAGGGCTCCGTCGGGCAGCACCAGGTACGAGGAGTTGATGGGGGTCCCGTTGTGCACCCACTGCCGCGAGGCCAGGTTGGACAGGAGCCGGCAGGGCAGGTGCCTGACTGCGTTGGGCGGGAGCTGGACCTGCTGGCACGGCGTCCCCTCTGCTGGGAGCAAGCCACAGGGCCCGTCAGAGCCGCAGCCACGGGGTCGAGCGCCTGGGGGTGCAGGGCCTCTCCCCAACCCCCAAAGGTGCCACAGCCGGCGGGGGCCACGGGGCTCTGCGCACCGCAAAGCCTCCCTGCTGCCCCCAGCCAGAGCCGCAGTGTGGGCCGGCAGGCACCGGGCAGCCTACCACAGTGCTGCTGCCCAGGCAAGCCAGAGCCCCCCCCACCGAGAGCCAACTCCTGCACCCCAAGCCCTGGGTCCAAGCAGCAATCCTCTGAGCAGGGCCCCCCCCGTCCTGCCCCAAGCCCTCCTTACCTGGGGGTTGGTGACGGCGGGGGATGGGCAGGGACCCATTCCCTGCTTGGCAGAGCCTCTCCGTGTCAGCATCTTCAATGTCCTGGGCCCAGGCTCTGCGGGGAGACGGGCCGTCAGCACGGCCTGCAGGGATGGGCGAGGGGCCAACTGGGGGGTGGAGGGGAGAGGCGTGCGAGCTGTTGCTGTGGCAGAACCGAGACTGGCCAGGCCGGGGCCGGGGAGCCAAGTCGGGGGCGTTGTTCAAGAAGTGCGAGGGCAAAGGAGCCGAGTCGGGGGGTGGGGCAGGACAGGGGCGAGGGAGCCGAGTCGGGGGGCGGCCGAGCGGTGCAGGGGCGGGGGAGCCGAGTCGGAGGGCGGCCGAGCCGAGTCGGGGGGCGGCCAAGCGGTGCAGGGGCGGGGGAGCCGAGTCGGGGGGCGGCAGGGCAGGACAGGGGCGAGGGAGCCGAGTCGGGGGGCGGCCGAGCGGTGCAGGGGCGGGGGCGCCGAGTCGGGGGGCGGCCGAGCCGAGTCGGGGGGCGGCCGAGCGGTGCAGGGGCGGGGGAGCCAAGTCGGGGGGCGGCAGGGCAGGACAGGGGCGAGGGAGCCGAGTCGGGGGGCGGCCGAGCGGTGCAGGGGCGGGGGAGCCGAGTCGGGGGGCGGCAGGGCAGGACAGGGGCGAGGGAGCCGAGTCGGGGGGCGGCCGAGCGGCGCAGGGGCGGGGGCGCCGAGTCGGGGGGCGGCCGAGCAGTGCAGGGGCGCCGAGTCGGGGGGCGGCCGAGCGGCGCAGGGGCGGGGGCGCCGAGTCGGGGGGCGGCCGAGCAGTGCAGGGGCGCCGAGTCGGGGGGCGGCCGAGCGGCGCAGGGGCGGGGGCGCCGAGTCGGGGGGCGGCCGAGCGGCGCAGGGGCGGGGGAGCCGAGTCGGGGGGCGGCCGAGCGGCGCAGGGGCGGGGGAGCCGAGTCGGGGGGCGGCCGAGCGGCGCAGGGGCGGGGGAGCCGAGTCGGGGGGCGGCGGGGCAGGACAGGGGCGGGGGAGCCGAGTCGGGGGGCGGCCGAGCGGTGCAGGGGCGGGGGAGCCGAGTCGGGGGGCGGCCGAGCGGTGCAGGGGCGGGGGAGCCGAGTCGGGGGGCGGCCGAGCGGTGCAGGGGCGGGGGAGCAGAGTCGGGGGTGGGGCAGGGCAGGGCAGGGCAGGGGAGCCCAACAGGGAGCTGGGGGCGGGGCAGCCCAGCACTTACTGGGGCTGCGTGTGCAGGCGGCGCTGGGCGAGGCTGCGGCAGGCGTCCCCGCTCCAGGCGCAGTAGGGGTCCCGAGCCAGGACGCACTCCCCACAGCTCCGGTACAGGCTGCAGTTGGAGACGGGCACCTGGGCCACGGCCGAGTAGGAGGCAGCGTACAGCAGGCCCTGGCGGGAGAGAGGGGTGAGCGCCAGCCCCGCAGAGGGCGAGCGAGGACGCAGCAGCCAGGGCCCTTCCTGGAACCCCTGGCACCCACGGCAGGCAGGGGAGGGCTGGGGAGCAGTGCCCCTGGGGTACCCGGGCAGCGGCTGTCGGGGCGGGCTCAGCAGGCCCGAGAGGAGCCCAGCAGGGGCGGAGGGGCTGAGCCAAGCTGCTCACCGGTTGGGAGTTGCTGTGAAGGCGGAAGCGGGGGAAGGTTTGCCCCAGTCCCTGAGGCTGGGCCCTGCCTGGCTCCCCCAGCAGACACAGTGCTGGGTTGCCTGGATGAGCCTGTCAGGCAGGGCACGCGGGCGCCGGCCATGCCAGGGGCCTTTGAGAAACGAGTCTGGCGGAGCCTTGGCCGTGGGGGGGGCCAGTCCGAGGGCCACGGAGCAGCGGCCTGGCTGGGTATGCACAGGGCCCTGGGCTGCGGGGGGGGTGCAGAGAGGGGCCCATCTCAGCCTGCTGGCTGCCTTGCCTGGTTCTGGTCCAGCAGCAGCTGGAGGACCGGCTGCCCGGCGCGGAACAGGCGCAGCTCCTCGATGATGTGCACTTTCTGGCTGACGCTCACGGCCTTGTGCAGGCGCCCGTCGTCTGCAACACACACAGCGGGGCGCTGAGCAGAACCGGGGCTGGCAACGCCACCCAGGGCCCCCGCCCCTCGCCGGGGGACCCACCTGTGCCCAGGAAGAGGACGGCGTAGGCGCGGTGCAGGCCCTGGACGCGCTGCACGCAGATCTGCCGGTAGCGCAGGCGGCTCTGCAGCAGCAGCGGCTCGCTCCGCACAGCGCCGTCCATCAGGAAATGGTCCTTGACGAAATTCAGCACCCGGTCCGGCATCTGCAGAGAGGAGTTGATCCTCATGCGCCGCGCGCCACTGGTAATGCACTGGGGGGCGGAGAAGGGGAGAACTAGACACACAGATAGCACAGCCCTGCAGCTCCCGGACAGACCCGCGGCCGCCAGCCCCCGGACCCCGCGCCACAGCAGCGCCTGCAGGAGCAGCCGGAAGACGCCAGGGGCACTGGAGGCGGCCGGGTGGAGCAGGCAGGCTCGGGCCCTGCTGGGGTAGGGTCACGTACCTCTCCGGGCCGGGGCTCTGGCACAGGGCGGGTGTCCGTGTACCACTGCTGCGTCTCGCGGTTCACCTCCTTGTAGAGCCCGCCAAAGGCCTTCTGCACATCCCGCATGGCGAAGGCGCACACTGCCGAGCTGCCCGGGCCCCCCTTGTTCCTGGCACAAGACCACAAGGGAGTCAGCAGCTCACACAGGTCCAGGACGACCCAGACACCCCGGCCCCTGCAGGCTGGGGACAAGCCCCCCGCACACACACAGCACCTGCACCAGGCAAACCGCTGGAAGGGAAGAGCTGGCAGCAGCTGCAGCCAGCACCCCAGGGGGACAAGTCCTGCGGCCCATTGCCCACCTCCTGCAGGATCGGGGCCGGCGCCCAGGTTCTAGTCCCCTCCCCACCCGCCACCCTGCTGCTGGCCGCGCCCGGGGGACGCCCGGCTCTGGCCCTGAGCTGCTCTCGCTGGAGCAGCCACACGGCCACGGCCCCCGCCCGCGCTCACCACTGGGAGGTGAAGACGCCGTAGAAGACCGTGTCGCTCCAGTGCTGCTCAGCCGGCGTGAGCACGAACACGTCCTGCAGCACGTTGAAGGGGAACCCATCGTCGGGGCGTGAGCACAAGAGCTGGGCCTTGAGGAACGTGGTCCACCTCCGCTGGAGCACCCGCTCCCCCCCCAGGTCCCCCTGCCGCGGGGAGAGAGCGCGAGCGTCACCCAGCCAGCTATGGGCAGCGGGGGCGCAACAAGCCCTGCCGTGAGCACGCAGGGCGGGGACACTGCTGGGAAATGCACAACCTCCCCTCGCACACCTGTGCCTCTACGTGCGTCAGTTTGCACGCGTGGCCACTCCCCTCCCCCGCCCCGCATACACAGGCCACTGATCCTGCCAAGTGACCCCCCCAGCACACAGGCACGGGAGCACCCACGGGAGCATAGGTGCTAAGCTCCTCCCCTCCCGCCAATCAACTGCTCAGCAGTGTGCAGGAGGCACTAGTGGGCTGTGGTGGAGAGATGGGGGGCAGAGCAGGGGTTGAGCACTTCTGGGAAATGAGAAAGCCAGTGCCCTTGCTGCCTGCCCCACCTCCGCTGGCCAACGAGCTCCTGCCCCTCCGCCGCGAGCCCCACGGCCAGGCCAGGCCCGCCCCTGCCCCGCCGCCGCGAGCCCCACGGCCAGGCCAGGCCTGCCCCTGCCCCGCCGCGGCCCACCTTGCACACACGGGCAATGCGCGACACGATGGTGTTCTCAAAGAAGTCAAACTCCCGGGCAGTCTCGCTGAAGAAGAAGTAGACCTTGTCGTCGTCGCCCTCGGGGCTGCCGGGCGGCAGGCTCTCCCGCAGGTAGGCCGAGCCCACGAAGGCTGGGTCTGCAACCCGGAGACAGACCCTCAGTGCCAGCCCCCCCGGAGCCTGGGGCCAAGACGCAGCCCCCTCTGGGGAGGAGCACCAGGGCCCGGAAGGAGGGCAACCCAGCTTGCCTGGAGGGCTCCTGGGAGTGGCGACAGGAGGGCAGCCCAGGGGAGAGGCAAAGTCTGAGCAGGACCAGCAGCCTGACCCCTCCCCATGCCCGCCAGGCCTGGCTCACACCCCCTCGGCCCCTGACATGCACCTGGGCTGCCCACTGCCAGCCTGGGCTCCCCGGGAGTGCCCCCACCCTATCCCGCCCCGCCGCCTGCACCTTGCAGCCAGCTGAGGGAGTTCTCCGTCTTGAGGGAGATGCGGCTCTCCTGGCTCCGGTAGATGGTCGGCTCCTTGCCCTGGAAGTCACTCACGGTCCCAGCATAGAGCTCACCATCTGCGGGGGAGAGACCCACCGTCCTGAGGGGGGGACCAGCTCCGTCCTGCCCTGGGCCCGCAGCACAGCCTCATTTGGGCGGCTGCTCCGTGCCAGCTGGGCACCCGTGGGCTGGCGTCTCACGGGCCATCACGCCAGGCCCTCCCGCCAAAGGGGCTGATCCGCCCAGGCCGGAGGGACACAGCAGCGCTCAGCCTCGGCCAGGACTGGCGGCCAGAGCACCTATCCCTCGAGCAGCCCACGGCTGGCTCGTCTCTGCTGCAGCCGGCTGCCCTGGGCACTGTCTACAGCCCCCACCCCCAGCCCAGGCCCCTCCTTACCAACCAGGATGGCAGTGGATTGGTATTCGGGGTCGAAAGGGCAGCGGCCTTTCCCGTCCTCCAGCAGCAGGTCCTGCGCCAGGCCGAAGTTCTGCACAGGCTGCAAAGGGGAGAGGATGCTGTGAGCGGGACGGGTCAGGCGGGGGGAGCCCAGGGGACGCCGGCGGGAGGGGGAGGGGGAGGTGTCCTGACACCTGTGGGGTGTTTCACTCGCCAGGTCACTGAGGTGCACCTGCCCTGCTGCCCCAGACCCTCTCTGTCCCCCACCGGGGAGCTGGGGGAAGCGCGGGCTCGGCTCTGGGGCCTCAGACAGCAGGGCACTGCCAGCCTGGGCTGGGCACAACACAGGCTCACGAGCTCTGTTGCCAGAGTGCTGCGGGGAAGGAAGGCCGGTGGGGGGGCCTGAGGGCGGGGAGGGGGAGGCCGGGCGGTGGGGCCGGCGGGGAGGGGGAGGCCGGTGCTCACGAGGTAGGTGCAGACGGGGCTGAAGGCGCCGGTCCCGCAGGCGTACAGGTGGCTGCTGTTGAACTGCAGCAGGATCTTGATGTAGTTGTGACAGTCCCTCTGCAAGGGAAGGCGAGAGGCACCTGCCCAGTCTGCCCGAGGCCCCTTTCCCCCCACCCCACCCCACAGCGCCCCCGGGGGCCACAGGCCAGCGCTGAGTGCAGGGAGAGCCCCCCGCAGGCCCCCACCCCACAGTGCATCCGTGGGCCACGGGCCACCACTGAGTGCAGCAAGAGCCCCCCGCAGGCCCCCACCCCACAGCGCCCCTAAGGGAGCCCAGACAGCAGCACAATGCCAAGGGCTGGCTGCAGGCCCCTGTCTGACTTGCCCCTAAGCACGTCCCATTCAAGGCCTCTGCCCGCGTGGGGCTGCTGGCGGGGCTGGCTGGCCGGCCATGCACCATGCCCCAGAGGGCTCAGCCAGGGAGGTGGGGTCCACACTGGCACTCACCTGGGGGTCCTTGCCCTTGAACGCGCATTGCTTCTTCCTCTCCTTGTCTGCGCTCCAGGGCAGCTGTGGAGAGGGGCCGGTTACCAGGAGCCCCCAACACCTGGCATGGCCCCTCCCTGCTGACAGATGGGCCCCGGCTCCTGTGGAGCATGCCGCTGCCTGGGGATGAGTCTCAGCGCCCGCAGGGGACGCCCACAGCCTGGGCCAGTGAGCCAGCCAGGCGTGGGATGGGTAGAGGCTGGCAGCCTGCCTCTGCAGCTCACCCGCCCCAGCTCGCTGGCCTGCCTCTCCCAGGACACGCAGCCACTCGTGGAAACCCTGCGAGCCCGGGGAAGCCTGCGCCAGGCCCATCCCCAGCACATAGTGCCTCAGCCCCCTGGGCCTGCTCCTGCGGCCAACGTCATCCCCCCCGTCATGTTATCAGATTCTGAAGATCATTGTTGCACCCATGGGGGGGGTATCTGCCCCCAAAGTGCACACAAAGGGGCCATGTGAGGTGTCCCATGAAAGCGTCTGTTCTCCTGGTTCTGTAGGTGCTAGTCACGTAACGGTGTGAGATCTGTGTGTGGAGTTAGAAACACGCACTCTGTGTGGAGGCTGGAAAAGTCTCTGTCTGTGGCTGAGCAAAGGGCAAGGAAAGCTCAGCCTATGGCAATGCTAATTAGCAAGGAGACAATGAATCTCTAGGTGCCAATACACACCTCAGGCATGTGACTGACACCTAAGGGCTACCAGCATGGGACACAGGGATAGGCCACTGGCTGGGTGACCTGCTGCAGCCAAGAAGATGCCAGGAGAGGTATATAAGTGCCATGTGGCACCCTCCATCTTAGTCTTCAGTTTAGCTCCTGCTCCCAGATGCAGCCTTGCAGGGAACAACGAGCCAGAAAGAACCGTGGACCCATCCTGACATAGGATGTAACCAGAGACTTTTAAGCCAGCAGCTATAACATCTCTGCTGCGGGCCTGCGCTGAGAACTGGGAGACTCGATGCATGTGACGAATTCTCCTTAACAACCTCCCTCTCAGGCTTTTCTTCCTTGTAGTAATAAACCTTTAGATGGTAGATTCTCAAGGATTGGCTCGGCGTGATTTGTGGGTAAGATCCCGAGTGTAAATTGACCTGGGACCTGTGGCTGGTTTCTTGGGACCGGAGAACCCGTTTGGGGGAGGTGAGGTTGGGTTCTGTAGCCCCTCACCTGTGTGTTAGGCCTGGGGCTGATTGGGGCATGGAGAGAGCTGGGGTGTCGGAGGGGTTTTGCTCATGAGGCGTCTGGCTGGCCAGGCAGGCAGCTGGAGCGCTCGGTGCGACTGGTTTGTGTCCTATTTGGGAAGGTCTCCAGTGTGAAGCTGTACGGAGCCCCGAGTTTGAGCAATTCGCCCTGAGCGGACGCCCTCAGCTGTGCCCAGACGCGGCCCGGTCCGTCACACCCCCCACCCAGGGGCTCGCCACTGGCTGCTCTGCCCGGCACGGGGCTCCCCGGCAGCGGCCCCGCGCCTGGGAGGCGGGCGACTCACACGCTGGTGCTGGGGGCCGCGCTGGAAGTGGCTGGTGTTGAGGGCGAAGAGGAGCTCGCGCGCCCCCACGTACAAAGTGCCCCCGTCCGGGCTCAGCAGCAGGACCGTGTAGTTGGTGACTCCGTCCTCCTCAAACCGCCACACGGGTCTCTCGGCGGAGCCTGGGGAGCCAGCAAGACGCCCGTCAGCGCGCCCGGGGCTCCCGGCTTGGGCCTGCTCCCCAGACACGGCCCCAGGGAGCCCCCAGCGTCCCAGAACCCACCGCCCGCCGCTCCCCAGCAAGCAAGTGTTAGCGCTCACGAAATGCAGGCCCACAGCCCAGCCCTGCGGGCACCCTCGGCCCCTCGCAGCCCCGCCCCGCCCCCAGCCCTGCGGGCACCCTCGGCCCCTCACAGCCCCGCCCCGCCCCCCAGCCCTGCGGGCACCCTCGGCCCCTCACAGCCCCGCCCCGCCCTGCCCCCCAGCCCTGCGGGCACCCTCGGCCCCTCGCAGCCCCGCCCCGCCCCCCAGCCCTGCGGGCACCCTCGGCCCCTCACAGCCCCGCCCCGCCCCGCCCCCCAGCCCTGCGGGCACCCTCGGCCCTTCACAGCCCCGCCCTGCCCCCCAGCCCTGCCTGCGCCCTCGGCCCCTCACAGCCCCGCCCCGCCCCCCAGCCCTGCGGGCACCCTCGGCCCGCTCACAGCCCCGCCCGGGCCCCCAGCCCTGCCCCACAGCTCTGCCCCCCAGCCCTGCGGGCACCCTCGCCCTCACAGCCCCCGCCCTGCCTGCTCCCCAGCCCTACAGGTCCTCGCCCCTCACAATGCCAGCCCTCCCCAGCCCTGCGGGCACCCTCGGCCCCTCACAGCCCCGCCCGCCCGCCCCCCAGCCCTACCGGCCCCTCGGCCCCTCACAGCCCCGCCCCGCCCCCCAGCCCTGCGGGCACCCTCGCCCCTCACAGCCCCGCCCTGCCCTGCCCCCCAGCCCTACCGCGTCCTCGCCCCTCACAGCCCCGCCCTGCCTGCCCCAGCCCTACGGCCCCTCGGCCCCTCACAGCCCCGCCCCGCCCCCCAGCCTACTGGCGCCGGCCCCTCACAGCCCCGCCCGCAGCCCTCCCTGCCCCAGCCTGCCCCCAGCCCTGCGGGCACCCTCGGCCCCTCACAGCCCCGCCCCTGCCCTCGCCCCCCAGCCCTGCGGCGCACCCTCGGCCCCTCACAGCCCCGCCCTGCCCCCCAGCCCTGCCGCGCCCTCGGCCCCTCACAGCCCCGCCCTCGCCCCCCAGCCCTACCGGCGTCCCTCGGCCCCTCACAGCCCCGCCCTGCCCCCAGCCCTACCGGCGCCCTCGGCCCCTCACAGCCCCGCCCTGCCTGCCCCCCAGCCCTCGGGCCCTCGGCCCCTCACAGCCCCGCCCTGCCCTGCCCCCCAGCCCTACCGGCGTCCTCGGCCCCTCACAGCCACGCCCTGCCCCCCAGCCCTGCGGGCACCCTCAGCCCCTCACAGCCCCGCCCGCCCTGCCCCAGCCCTACCGGCGTCCTCGGCCCCTCACAGCCCCGCCCTGCCCTGCCCCCCAGCCCTACCGGCGCCCTCGGCCCCTCACAGCCCCGCCCCGCCCCCCAGCCCTACTGGCGCCCTCGGCCCCTCACAGCCCCGCCCTGCCGGTTCCCCTCACCCCTGCCCCACAGCTCTGCCCCCCAGCCCTGCGGGCACCCTCGGCCCCTCACAGCCCCGCCCTGCCCTGCCCCCCAGCCCTACCGGCGCCCTCGGCCCCTCACAGCCCCGCCCTGCCCCCCAGCCCTACTGGCGCCCTCGGCCCCTCACAGCCCCGCCCCGCCCGTGCCCCTCAGCCCTACCGGCGTCCTGACCCCTCACAGCCTCCGCCCTGCCCCCCAGCCCTGCGGCCCCTCGGCCCCTCACAGCCCCGCCCTGCCCTGCCCCCCAGCCCTGCCGGCACCCTCGGCCCCTCACAGCCCCGCCCCTGCCCTGCCCCCCAGCCCTGCCGGCCCCTCGGCCCCTCACAGCCCCGCCCTAGCCCTGCCGGCGCCCTCGGCCCCTCACAGCCCCGCCCCTGCCCTGCCCCCCAGCCCTGCCGGCGCCCTCGGCCCCTCACAGCCCCGCCCCGCCCTGCCCCCCAGCCCTGCCGGCGCCCTCGGCCCCTCACAGCCCCGCCCTGCCCTGCCCCAGCCCTGCCGGCGCCCTCGGCCCCTCACAGCCCCGCCCTGCCCCCCAGCCCTGCCGGCGCCCTCGGCCCCTCACAGCCCCGCCCTGCCCCCCAGCCCTGCCGGCGCCCTCGGCCCCTCACAGCCCCGCCCCGCCCCCCAGCCCTGCCGGCGCCCTCGGCCCCTCACAGCCCCGCCCTGCCGGTTCCCCTCACCCCTGCCCCACAGCTCTGCCCCCCAGCCCTGCCGGAGCCCCTCCCCATACACGCTGGGGTCCAAACTAGAGATGTTAAATCTCAGCTAACTGAATAGTCGATTAACCTCACGAACTCTTATCGGTTAATCGACCCGTCTGTAATCCCCGGGCAGCCCCTGTCTGGGGAGGGGCCGGGGGGGGTCTGAGCTCCTGGACCCAGCCTGAGCCGGGCTGCCTGCCCGCCTGGCTCCTCACACACGTGAAGTGCAGAGCCGCAGCGGGGTAGGCCCAGGACCCAGCGCAAGCAGGACTGAGCCGGGCTGCTGGCCAGCCAGCTTCACACTTCTGGTGAGGGGTGGGGGAAATGCGTGTGGCCTGTAGTACCGACCTAGGAGCTTCTGCGGGTTAATGGGCTAATTGACTGCACTGTCACTCTCCTAGTCCGAACCTGCCCGGTCCCAGGGGGAGCCGACCCGGAGCTCCTCCTGCTCGAGCTACGCGGCCGAAAGCAGGACTGGGCCACGACTGGGGGCGACGGGTCATGTCCTGTTTGCCCGAGGGGCTGAGAGCGGGGCATGGACTGGCAGGAGAGCAGGGTCAGTGGCGGGGCGCTGGGCCGGCTCAGCCTCTCTGCTGCGAGCTCCGAGCTGCCCGGTGCCCCGGCATACCCCGGCACAAGCCTGATTTGCTGCCCTGCGGATGGGGCGGGCGAGGGGGCCTGGCGGGCAGGGAGCAGGCAGCTGGGAGTGCTGCTGTGAGGCTGCCAGGCCACCTTCCCCACAACACACCCCCAGGTAGCATCACACTGCTCCCTCCGCCTGCACCACCCGGTGCACCGCCAGCAGGCCCCACGAGACCAGGCAGGCCACGTTGCCTGGCACCACAGCTCTGTCCTCAGCCCCTCACCCCCCAGCGCCACGGGGCAGCCCCTGGCCTCCGGCACTTCCCTCCGCCCCCGGCCCCTCCCCACCAGCCACCACGGGGCGGCCCCCGGCCCCTCCCCCCCCCCCACGGGGCAGCCCCCATTTCCCCACCGCCACAGGGCCCGACACTGACCCCGGGCCGAGCCTCTGCCCAGGGCCTGCAGCACAAAACGCTCGTCAGACCAACCCCCCGCCTCAGACACCCCCAAAACAGCCCTGCCCCGGGCACACCCTGAACACTTGGTCCCTCCTGCCAGGGACAGCCTGAGCAATCCCACGTGCTGCCAGCTGAGTGTCAGAGTGGACCCAGGGCAGCGCAGAGGTGCCCGCAGGTCGGCTCTCCCTGCCTACCGGCTCCCGAGATGCCCAGGCCCGGCGCGCCGCACCCGGCAGCACCTGCCGGCTGCCCTGCCCAGGATGAGGAGTCTGTTCCCAGCCCCAGAGCCCCCAGCTCGGCAGAAGGGGCTGGAGTCGAGCCTCAGCCCCACAGAGCCGGGGGAGGGGTGGGGGTCGTTCCTTGGCCCCACGGAGCCCCAGAGTTGGGGGAGGGGTGGGGGTCGTTCCTTGGCCCCACGGAGCCCCAGAGTCGGGGGGGGGGTCGTTCCTTGGCCCCACGGAGCCCCAGAGTCGGGGGAGGGGTATGGGTCGTTCCTTGGCCCCACGGAGCCCCAGAGTCGGGGGAGGGGTATGGGTCGTTCCTTGGCCCCACGGAGCCCCAGAGTCGGGGGAGGGGTGGGGGTCGTTCCTTGGCCCCACGGAGCCCCAGAGTCGGGGGAGGGGTGGGGGTCGTTCCTTGGCCCCACAGAGCCCCAGGGCCGGGGCAGGGTGCTCTCTGGCCCCCCGGAGCCCTAGCTCAGGCTCTCGGGGTGAGTATTTCAATCGGCCCTACAGGCGGAGGAGCGCTTGTCCTGCGTTCAACAGCCGCCTGTCTGGACAGGCCAGTCAGCGCAGAGAGGAGAAATCTCCCAACAGGCCATAACGCCCGGACTCACTGGCCACAAACTGGGTGGGCTGCGGGGTGATTCGGGAGCCGCACCTCAGAGCCAGGCCGGTGGGGGACCTGTGCCAGGCTCTGCTCGTGGGAGCCCTGCCCGGTGCCCCAGCGCACTGCTGCCCCCAAGCCCGGGCACGCCCAGGCAGCACTGCCAGGAGGGGCGGCGGGGCTGGGGCAGAGAACAGGCTGAGCGAGGTTCTTGCTCTCCCTATTTGGGCAGCGACCTGGGAGGTCCCGGAGCCCAGGCGCAGCCCACGGCAGTGACACGCACACAGCGGCCGGCCGGCTGCCCGGGCACCAGGCGAGAGCTCACGCTGGCAAAGGCAGCTCCGCCCGAGAGCACCTGGCCTGGCCAGAACCAGAAACCCGCCTGCCTCTCGCCTGCCCTACGGTCCCCACGGCCCAGGCTTGCGCTGGGTCCTGCCTGCACAGTAACAGGCCAGGCGGCGCCGGGCCGGGCAGGGCTGCCGGAGGGAGGGCCGGTCCGTAACACCCTGGCAGGGCTGGCCCAGGTGTCCTGGTCCCGCAGGAAGTTCTTGGGGGCCCAGCGCCACGGGCCGGGCTGCCAGGCCTCAGCAACGGGTGCCCCAGGGGCCTGGGCCTGCCCGGCCAGGAGGGCAGCAAGGGCTGACTCACTGCAAGCAGCTGCAGTTACCTGCCTGGCTGGGCTTGTGTCCGGAAGTGCTTCCTCTCCCCAGGGAAGGGCTGTGACAGGCCTCCCCAGCCCTGCCTGTGACTCACGCCCCAGCCTACCGCCTCCCAGCAGGGCAGGCCTCCCCTCCAGCTCCTGCAAGTGCCCATCCCAGACCCCGGCTCTATCCGCAGGCAGGGCTGGGCAAGCGACGGCTGCCTGCCCCGCTCCCCACTGGGGACACCACACGCCGCAAGCAGCCAGAGCAGGAGGCCTGGGTCCCATCGCTTGCTCTGCTGCTGCCTCCCAGCCTCTGTGCCTGGCGCCCCTGCCCCGGGGCTAGTGACCCCCCCGTGGAGCGGTGTCACCCCCCGGCCTGCCTGTCGCTAGGGACCCCCCCGTGGAGCGGTGTCACCCCCCGGCCTGCCTGTCGCTAGGGACCCCCCCGTGGAGCGGTGCCACCCCCTGGCCAGCCTGTCGCTGGGGCCCCCCCAGGGCTAGTGACCCCCCCGGGCCTGCCTGTCGCTAGGGACCCCCCCCGTGGAGCGGTGCCACTCCCCGGCCAGTCTGTCGCTGGGGCCCCCCCCCCAGGCCTAGTGACCCCCCCAGGCCTGCCTGTCGCTCCAGGGACCCCGCCCCGTGGAGCGGTGCCACCGCCCTGGCCAGCCTGTCGCTGGGGCCCACACGCCGCAAGCAGCCAGAGCAGGAGGCCTGGGTCCCATCGCCTTGTCTGTCGCTAGCTGACCTCCCCAAGGCCGGTGTCACTGGCGCCGGCCTGCCTCTCGGCTAGTGACCCCCCCAAGGAGCGGTGTCACCCCCCGGCCTGCCTGTCGCTAGGGACCCCCCCGTGGAGCGGTGTCCACTCCCCGGCCGCCTGTCGCTGGCCCCCCCAGGGCTAGTGACCCCCCCAGTGGAGCGGTGCCACCCCCTGGCCAGCCTGCCGCTGGGGCCCCCCCAGGGCTAGTGACCCCCCCCAGGCCTGTCTGTCGCTAGGGACCCCCCCGTGGAGCGGTGCCACTCCCCGGCCAGTCTGTCGCTGGGGCCCCCCCCCCAGGGCTAGTGACCCCCCCAGGCCTGCCTGTCGCTAGGGACCCCCCCGTGGAGCGGTGCCACCCCCTGGCCAGCCTGTCGCTGGGGCCCCCCCAGGCCTAGTGACCCCCCCAGGCCTGTCTGTCGCTAGGTGACCCCCCCAGATGGAGCGGTGTCACCCCCCGGCCTGTCTGTCGCTAGTGACCCCCCCCAGGAGCTAGTGTCACCCCCCGCCTGCCTGTCGCTAGGTGACCCCCCCCAGTGGAGCGGTGCCACTCCCCTGGCCAGCCTGTCGCTGGGGCCCCCCCGCTAGTGACCCCCAGGCTGCCTGTCGCTAGTGACCCCCCCAGGGAGCAGTGCCACCCCCTGGCCAGCCTGTCGCTGGGGCCCCCCCAGGCGCTAGTGACCCCCCCAGGCCTGTCTGTCGCTAGGGACCCCCCCGTGGAGCGGTGCCACCCCCCGGCCAGTCTGTCGCTGGGGCCCCCCCCCAGGGCTAGTGACCCCCCCAGGCCTGCCTGTCGCTAGGTGACCCCCCCAGTGGAGCAGTGCCACCCCCTGGCCAGCCTGTCGCTGGGGCCCCCCCAGGGCTAGTGACCCCCCCAGGCCTGTCTGTCGCTAGGGACCCCCCCGTGGAGCGGTGCCACCCCCCGGCCAGTCTGTCGCTAGGACCCCGCCTGCCCCGGCACAATGAGCTGCGAGCGCTGCGGAGCCAAGCCCACGGCTGGCAGAGACTGTGCCCCCCTCCCACATACACACCTGGCCAGCCCTGCCCACAGCCACGCTGCCTTGGGCTGTGCTTGGCCCCAGGAGCACCTGCTGCTTGCCAGCCCCCGGCAGGGCATGCCCTGCTAGCAGGAGCCCCAATGCCCACTCCGGGACCAGGGCACCGAGCTCCAGCCCAGCCCCGTGCGGTCCTGCCTCCGCTGCCTCCCTCCCCAGCAGCTGCCAGGCTCCCAGGACATCCCACTGGGGCCCTAGGCCAGGAGAACCGAGCAGCCCCCAGCAGGGCCGGGGCAGGGGCGCTCAGGGTAGCCCAGTCCCAGCCGTGTCGGAGCCTGGCTGGCCGGCAGCAGAAGGGAGGCTGCGTGGTGCCAACGGGCGTGTTGGGACAGGACCGGCAGCTTCCAGGCAAACCGGCTGGAGGTGACTGAGCGTGGCCCGCCCTGGCCCACCCCGCCCCGCAGGCCTGCCACGCCCACAGGCGCAGAGACGGGGCCCACGGCAGGGCGGAGCTGGCAGGATGGGGCACAGAGAGCCTGTCCCGCCCAGCACCACGGCCGATGCTGACCGGGTGTCTGGGCTACGACGCATCGCGCACTGTGCCTGCCCCGGGCACCGAGCCCCTGGTAGCACGTGGCCAGGGCGCCCAGCGGGAATCTGCAGGGAACACCCCTCACTCGCCCCTTCCCGGGCAGGGCGGGGGCCCCAGGGCCGGCTGCAGCGGAGCACAAGCAAGATCCTGCAGCAGCAGGCTGGGGCCTTACTGGGCCCGGGGACAGGCTGCAGTCTGGTCCCACGGGGCGGCCGGGAGCATCCCCTGCGTCCGCCCAGCACCCTCCCCACAGCAGGGCCCAGCCCCTCGCCCTGGCTGCCCCCCACAGTCGGTAACTGACTGGGGGAGACTGAGGGGCCAGTCCCAGTCCCTGGGCAAACCCTGCGCCCTGCTCCGACCGTGCCCAGCAGCTGAGCTCTGCCAGGGCCCCGCACAGAGGGCAGGCTGCCAGGCGGCTCCCGGGGGCCAGACACACAGAGGAGGAACAGAGCTGTGGGAGAGGGGGGCAGAGCCTTGCTCCTGGGAGAGGCAGGGATCCCTGCGCAGCACCCTGGCACGGAGCCTCGGCTCCCAGCAACAAAGGCGGGTGGGACCCCGCCAAGCGGCACATCCCCCTTCCCCCTCGGAGCCCTCGCCAGGCGCAGCACGCTCCCCTCTCCCCCACCAGCACCTCCCCTCCCCACAGCACCCAGGGCCAGCTCAGAGCCATCCTCCCGGGACATGCTGCAGCACCGCCTTCCCCAGCCTGGCCTCTGGGCAGCCCCCATGCTGGGCACGGTGCCTGCTAGCTGGGCAGCCTGCCTCTTGGCTCTTTCACTGCCTCTCTTCACCGCCCCCAGCCTGGCCCTGCTGCCCAGGCCAGCTCACAGCGGGAGCCTCTGGGAGACGTGCTCTGGCTTGCGGGGCTAGGCAGGGCACAGGCGTTTTGCAGCCTCAGCACCTAGCCCAGGTGTCACGAGGCGTTTCGACACCGGGAGAACGTAGGCTGCAGATTGCAGAGCCCAGCACCGGCCCCGGGACGCCAGCAAGCGCCACCCACATCCCGCCCTCGGGAGCCGGGCCAGATTCGCCCAGGGTCTCCCCAGCCAGGCAGGGAAGCTGAGCCACTCGCTGTCCCTGGGGTCCCCGCCACAGGGAGCTCAGCGCCGGGCAAAGGCGCTTCCCAGGCTCAGCAGCCAGCACCAGGCGGTTCACTCCAGGGGCCCAACCCGCCACCTGTGGCCCAAAGCCCACACCGCAGTCCCTGCCAGCTGCTTCGCTGGCACCCTCCAGCTCCGGCCCCACGCAGCCACCAGCTCCCCTGCCCGGCCCCTTGCCCCCGGCTGACCATGCCCAGCCACCTCCTTCCTCTCTCTGGGCCCAGCCAGAGCGGCAGGCACCTCCCTCCCTGGGCAGTCCCACATCCCCAGACACTGCCCAGCCCCCCGGGGAGCGGGAGGGCCGCAGCGCCCCAAGGATGGTCGTCCCGCAGCAGCGCTTGCTCCCACACGGAGCCCCGGGGTGGAGGGATTCCCCTCCAGGAGCACCACTAGGGACATGGGGGGCTTTCAGGTACTGCCACAGGGCAAGGCAGGAGCCCATGGCCAGGTCTGTCTCCAGCGGATGGCTTTCCTGCAGCCCCAGGAATCAGCCACCAGCAGGACACGTAGGCGGAGACCCTGCAACTCCCCACACCTCACTGGAGACGGGGCCGGACAGTGTGCACAGGCCCTAGCCAATAGCCCCGTCCCGGGGGCCAGCCAAGGGGCCTGGGAGCAGCAGTGCCCAAGCTGCTGTAAGCCATGCCCATGTCCGGGGGTCCGTGAGCTGGGGGTGACAGCAGGACGCTCTGCATGCTGCCACCAAGCAGGGGCACAGCCCTTTGCCGGTGCCCATCTCCCGGCAGGGCAACAGCCCCAAGGGGCAGCGAGGACAATCACAGAAGCAGTGCCAGCCCAATCCCACTGCCAGCCAGGCGTAGGGCTGGGCCGGCTCGGTACCTCACACAGCATGGGGGGCACCTCTCTGGTCTGCCCCCTTGCCACCGCCAGCAGCAATTCCACACAAATCCCCACGTCCCCAGCCCAGCTGCCCTCCCAGGACTCTGGGCCACACGGTGCAGTCAAGGGGGCTTGGGGCCAGAGACCCGGCCCGCTGGCACGCCTCTCACCCACGGAGCGCCCACTCCTACTCGTTCCTGCCTCAGCCGCAGCCAGGCAGCAGGTCCCATCGGCTGCCCCGACGTGCCCAGAGCCACCCTGCCCATGCAGCCAGCAGCCCCCAGCATGGAAGGGAACGGGGCCTGCTTCCCCAGGCTCACACCCCACCCAGGAGCCTGGCATCTGTCCCTGCTGCAAGCTTTGGGGGCCCCTGCCCCCCAGCACTGGGGAGAAGCTTCCCTGGCGAGAGGTCTGCCAAGTGCCTGCAGGTGGGGCCCAGGGAGGGGCGGGCATGCTGGGACATGGGGCAGCGCTGCTGGCAGGTGCCAGGGGAGCGGAGAAAGTGTCTGCACTTGGAGAGCCCCCCACGGCTGAGACCTGGGGAGCAGGGGCAGGCTGAGGATCCCACGTGCACAGGCGTGTAACACACCAACTTGCACCAGCTAGGGCGCCAAACAGCGGTTACCCGAACAGTCGAGTAACCGCACCAGGTCTTATCGGTTACTGGACTAGTCTATTGTCCCCGGGGGCAGGGCCGGCAGCCAGTGGCCCCCCGCTCCCGAGCCACCCCCTGCCGCGCCGCGCTGCTGCCGCTGTATCAGAGCCTGCAGCGGGGGGCCAGGGGGAGCGGATCTGCGAGGGGAGCCAGTTTCAACACCAGCCCCCCTGGGGACCGGCCTGTCGCCCTGATCCAGAGGCAGCAGCGGGGAGTGCAAGGGGCTCCTCAGGGTGGCAGCAGCCCCTGCCCAGCATGGGGGCCGAGCTCCGGGGCGAGCCAGAGCGGAGCCGGCCCCCCTGCCCCCCGGCCCCTGACACACTCGAAAGGCAGAGCCGTGGGGGTAGGTCCCGGGCCCGGCGCGACCTGGGCCCGAGTCGGGCTGCTGGCCACCGCTAGAAAGTGACCTGGCCGGGGAGCGGGGGCGCGGCGGGGCCGTCTGTGGCACTGACCTAGGAGCTTTCGGTGCTGGGGAACCGACCGCTATCACATCCCGAGCACCCGCGACTCCGCCCCGGGCGGGCGCCCGGCAGGTCCCGGCCCAGAACAGCGCTGGGTCCCACTGGCCAGCTCTAGGGTAGCGCCAGCTGCTCCCCCCTCCCCGCCCCGCCGAGGCACCCGGCATCCCCCCCGCAGCGCCAGCGCTTCTCCGCCCCCGCACGCAGCCCCCCACCGCTGCTTCAGGGCTTCTCCCCCGCCCCGCCCCGCCCCGCCGCCGCTGTGGGCCGAGGCCCAGCCCGCGGACCCCGCAGGACCCGGCCCGGCCCGGCACTCACCGTAGTGCAGGCTGACCCGCGGCACCGTCTCCTGGGAGGCCGAGAGCAGCAGCAGGGCGCAGAGCGCCGGGGCCAGCAGGGCGAGCCGGGCCGCGAGCCCCATGGCCTGGCCGGACCGGACCGAGCCGAGCCGAGCCGAGTCGCGCCGGGATGCAAAACTTTCCGCCCGCGCCCCGCGTGCGGGGCCCCCGCGGCAGCCGGACCTGGGGGCAGAGAGAGCACTCAGCCTGGGCGGACCCCGCCCCCCGCCTGCCCCACGGCCCGCCCCCCGCCCCGCCCCGCCCCGCTCCGCCGCCAGCCCAATAGCCAGAGCAAGGCAGATCCAGCCCGCCCCACGGAACCCCCGCCTGCCGCCCCACGGCCCCATTGCCCCACGGACGGCAGCGTAGGCCGCTCCGCCCCACCCCAGCCTATGGCCTGTCCACCGCCTGCAGCCACTGCATAGCGCCCCCCCGTGCTCCTGCAAGCAGCCAGCCCCAGGGAAAAAATACAGTTCAGTGCTCGCTGGCCCGTGCCAGCACCCAGCGCTCCCCTCCACCTCGCCCACCGCGCCAGCACCCAGTGCTCCCCTCCACCTCGCCAGCACCCAGCGCTCCCCTCCACCTCGCCCACCGCGCCAGCACCCACCGCTCCCCTCCACCTCGCCCACCGCGCCAGCACCCACCGCTCCCCTCCACCTCGCCAGCACCCGCCAGCCCCCTCCCCTCGCCCACCGCGCCAGCACCCAGTGCTCCCCTCCACCCCGCCCACCGCGCCAGCACCCAGTGCTCCCCTCCACCTCGCCCACCGCGCCAGCACCCACCGCTCCCCTCCACCTCGCCCACCGCGCCAGCACCCAGTGCTCCCCTCCACCTCGCCCACCGCGCCAGCACCCAGTGCTCCCCTCCACCTCGCCAGCACCCAGTGCTCCCCTCCACCCAGCCCACCACGCCAGCACCCACCGCTCCCCTCCACCTCGCCCACCGCGCCAGCACCCAGTGCTCCCCTCCACCTCGCCAGCACCCAGTGCTCCCCTCCACCCTGCCCACCGCGCCAGCACCCAGCGCTCCCCTCCACCTCGCCCACCGCGCCAGCACCCAGTGCTCCCCTCCACCTCGCCCACCGCGCCAGCACCCAGTGCTCCCCTCCACCCTGCCCACCGCGCCAGCACCCAGTGCTCCCCTCCACCTCGCCCACCGCGCCAGCACCCAGTGCTCCCCTCCACCCTGCCCACCGCGCCAGCACCCACCGCTCCCCTCCACCTCGCCCACCACGCCAGCACCCAGTGCTCCCCTCCACCCTGCCCACCGCGCCAGCACCCACCGCTCCCCTCCACCTCGCCCACCGCGCCAGCACCCAGTGCTCCCCTCCACCCTGCCCACCGCGCCAGCACCCACCGCTCCCCTCCACCTCGCCCACCGCGCCAGCACCCACCGCTCCCCTCCACCTCGCCCACCGCGCCAGCACCCAGTGCTCCCCTCCACCTTGCCCACCGCGCCAGCACCCACCACTCCCCTCCACCTCGCCCACCGCGCCAGCACCCACCGCTCCCCTCCACCTCGCCCACTGTGCCAGCACCCAGTGCTCCCCTCCACCCCGCCCACCGCGCCAGCACCCAGTGCTCCCCTCCACCTCGCCAGCACCCAGTGCTCCCCTCCACCTCGCCCACCACGCCAGCACCCAGTGCTCCCCTCCACCCTGCCCACCGCGCCAGCACCCAGTGCTCCCCTCCACCTCGCCCACCGCGCCAGCACCCAGTGCTCCCCTCCACCTGCCCACCGCGCCAGCACCCACCGCTCCCCTCCACCTCGCCCACCACGCCAGCACCCAGTGCTCCCCTCCACCCTGCCCACCGCGCCAGCACCCAGTGCTCCCCTCCACCCTGCCCACCGCGCCAGCACCCACCGCTCCCCTCCACCTCGCCCACCGCGCCAGCACCCACCGCTCCCCTCCACCTCGCCCACCGTGCCAGCACCCAGTGCTCCCCTCCACCCCGCCCACCGCGCCAGCACCCAGTGCTCCCCTCCACCTCGCCAGCACCCAGTGCTCCCCTCCACCCTGCCCACCGCGCCAGCACCCACCGCTCCCCTCCACCTCGCCCACCGCGCCAGCACCCAGTGCTCCCCTCCACCCCGCCCACCACGCCAGCACCCAGTGCTCCCCTCCACCCTGCCCACCGCGCCAGCACCCAGTGCTCCCCTCCACCTCGCCAGCACCCAGTGCTCCCCTCCACCCCGCCCACCACGCCAGCACCCAGTGCTCCCCTCCACCCCGCCCACCGCACCAGCACCCAGTGCTCCCCTCCACCTCGCCAGCACCCAGTGCT
This sequence comes from Pelochelys cantorii, assembly GCA_032595735.1. Taxonomy (NCBI): domain Eukaryota; kingdom Metazoa; phylum Chordata; order Testudines; family Trionychidae; genus Pelochelys; species Pelochelys cantorii. The sequence continues at coordinate 47,233,653 of CM064338.1, read as the reverse complement.
CCCCTCCACCTCGCCCACCGCGCCAGCACCCAGTGCTCCCCTCCACCCCGCCCACTGCGCCAGCACCCACCGTTCCCCTCCACCTCGCCCACCGCGCCAGCACCCAGTGCTCCCCTCCACCCCGCCCACCGCGCCAGCGCCCGCCGCTCCCCTCCCCCTCGCCCACCGCGCCAGCACCCGCCGCTCCCCTCCACCCTCGCCCACCGCGCCAGCACCCGCCGCTCCCCTCCACCTCGCCCACCGCGCCAGCGCCCGCCGCTCCCCTCCACCTCGCCCACCGCGCCAGCGCCCGCCGCTCCCCTCCACCCTCGCCCACCGCGCCAGCGCCCGCCCCTCCCCTGCACCCTCGCCCACCGCGCCAGCGCCCACCGCTCCCCTCCACCTCGCCCACCGCGCCAGCACCCAGTGCTCCCCTCCACCCTCGCCCACCGCGCCAGCGCCCACCGCTCCCCTCCACCTCGCCCACCGCGCCAGCACCCACCGCTCCCCTCCACCCTCGCCCACCGCGCCAGCACCCGCCGCTCCCCTCCACCTTGCCCACTGTGCCAGCACTCTGCCCCACGACAGCACCCACTGCCTCCCCAACTCTTCTTACAACAGCCCTCGGTGCCAGCCTCCCTGTGCCTGCACCCCCCATGTCATGGCTGTGGGAGCATCGCTGCCCCTTCCAACAGTACCCATCCCACACCCAGATTGTGCCCGGGTCAGTACCCCTCAGCACCAGATACCCCATGGCCCTGCAGCACCATCCCCATCCCCATGCACCCACCCCACAGCCCTGCCACAGCTCCACTCGCCCCACTGGGTGGCTGAGGCTGAGTGGACCAGACCCCAGCACGCACACGCCATCCTGCCCACAGTGGCCGGGCCACCCCACACTCACACCGCCTGCCTTTGTCACCCGGCATCGTAACAACTGCACCTCAATGTGCAACCGCCCCACAGCCCTGTGCAGCCCACTGGCTCTGTCCTCTGCCCCACAGAGCGTGCGGCTCCCAGCCCCAGGCCCACATGCTCGGCACCAGAAGCAGCCCCCTGTTTGTGCCGTTGCAGGCAGACAGGGTCCTGCAGGGAGAGGCACCAGCTGGGGACTTCGCACCACTACAGGGAGGGTGCCAGGACTGGGAGCTGCTTGGGGGAGGGACCATCCGGCCCTTTGTGCCCATGCAGAGCCTGGCCCCGCTGCAACACAGAGAATAAGCCACAGGCAGGCAGGGCGAGCGGCAAGGAGTGGGTCTGGGGTCGCCCAGCTGGGAACGCCGCATGTTTCTTCGGATGGCCTGCCAGGCCTCTGCCTGCTCCTGCCCTTGTCAAGAGCAGGGCCCTGGGCCCAGGGCTGCAGTAGGTCCCTGCCCTGCTTAGGGAAGGGGGCAGTGCCCTGCCGGCTGCATGCTCATGTCACAACTCACTCAGGGTGACCCCCCAGCCCTGTGCAGCCCCCCGAGCTGGGCAGGGCTGAGCAGTGCAGCTGGTGCCAGGCCCTGCTGCCACAACTCCCATACACATGTGGGCTCCGTGCCAGGGGAGCCTGGCCACAGGCCCAGCACTGGCAGGCTCGGCGTGGGACCAAAACATCCTTTCAGGCCTCGCCGGAAAGGAGCCCCACCTCGTTCCCCCAGCAACAGGCCCCTGTGCCCGCAAACCCTTCCGCACCTGGAGCCCAGCTGCTTGGCGCTGGCAGCCTGGCGCTCCCACCTGTGCTCCTGGTAGGGCCGGGCCGGAACAGCAGCAATCCCTGCCCAGGGCGGAGCGAGTTACTGTCAGAGCAGCCAGTACCAGCCCAGGCTGTAGCAGGGCAAGCTTCCTCAGCAGTGCTGTGCTCTTCCCAGCAGTGCCCTGTCAGCGCTAGCTGGGATCCCTCCCAATGCTGTGCTCTTCCCAGCAGTGCCCTGTCAGCGCTAGCTGGGATCCCTCCCAATGCTGTGCTCTTCCCAGCAGTGCCCTGTCAGCGCCAGCTGGGATCCCTCCCAATGCTGTGAGCTTCCCTGCAGTGCCCTGTCAGCGCCAGCTGGGATCCCTCCCAATGCTGTGAGCTTCCCCAGCAGTGCCCTGTCAGCGCCAGCTGGGATCCCTCCCAATGCTGTGAGCTTCCCCAGCAGTGCCCTGTCAGCGCCAGCTGGGATCCCTCCCAATGCTGTGAGCTTCCCTGCAGTGCCCTGTCAGCCCCAGCTGGGATCCCTCCCAATGCTGTGAGCTTCCCTGCAGTGCCCTGTCAGCGCCAGCTGGGATCCCTCCCAATGCTGTGAGCTTCCCCCGCAGTGCCCTGTCAGCGCCTGCTGGGATCCCTCCCAATGCTGTGAGCTTCCCTGCAGTGCCCTGTCAGCGCCAGCTGGGATCCCTCCCAATGCTGTGAGCTTCCCTGCAGTGCCCTGTCAGCCCCAGCTGGGATCCCTCCCAATGCTGTGAGCTTCCCCAGCAGTGCCCTGTCAGCGCCAGCTGGGATCCCTCCCAATGCTGTGAGCTTCCCCAGCAGTGCCCTGTCAGCGCCAGCTGGGATCCCTCCCAATGCTGTGAGCTTCCCCCGCAGTGCCCTGTCAGCGCCAGCTGGGATCCCTCCCAATGCTGTGCTCTTCCCAGCAGTGCCCTGTCAGCGCCAGCTGAGATCCCTCTCAATGCTGTGCTCTTCCCAGCAGTGCCCTGTCAGCGCCAGCTGGGATCCCTCCCAATGCTGTGAGCTTCCCCCGCAGTGCCCTGTCAGCACCAGCTGGAATCCCTCCCAATGCTGTGAGCTTCCCCAGAAGTGCCCTGTCAGCGCCAGCTGGGATCCCTCCCAATGCTGTGAGCTTCCCTGCAGTGCCCTGTCAGCGCCAGCTGGGATCCCTCCCAATGCTGTGAGCTTCCCTGCAGTGCCCTGTCAGCGCCAGCTGGGATCCCTCCCAATGCTGTGAGCTTCCCTGCAGTGCCCTGTCAGCGCCCAGCTGGGATCCCTCCCAATGCTGTGAGCTTCCCTGCAGTGCCCTGTCAGCGCCAGCTGGGATCCCTCCCAATGCTGTGAGCTTCCCCAGCAGTGCCCTGTCAGCGCCAGCTGGGATCCCTCCCAATGCTGTGAGCTTCCCCCGCAGTGCCCTGTCAGCGCCAGCTGAGATCCCTCCCAATGCTGTGCTCTTCCCAGCAGTGCCCTGTCAGCGCCAGCTGAGATCCCTCTCAATGCTGTGCTCTTCCCAGCAGTGCCCTGTCAGCGCCAGCTGGGATCCCTCCCAATGCTGTGAGCTTCCCCCACAGTGCCCTGTCAGCACTAGCTGGAATCCCTCCCAATGCTGTGAGCTTCCCCAGCAGTGCCCTGTCAGCGCCAGCTGGGATCCCTCCCAATGCTGTGAGCTTCCCTGCAGTGCCCTGTCAGTGCCAGGTGGGACCCAGGTGCTGTGAGCTTCCCCCAGGAGTGCTCTGTCCTGACCCCAGCCGGGTGAGTTCTCTTCCTCTCTAATCCCATTGCTAACCCCAGACCTCCCTGACCTGTCAAACTTTATTCTATTGACTGAATTTAAAAATGATTTGGGCAGCTGGGAAGGTGCAACACAGCATGGCTGAGCCGGGGCCTAGACACCATGGGGATGGGCACTTGGAAGGCTCAGAGCCCAGTGGCTGCCTGGCATGTGTGTGGAGCTGTTCCTCACCTGCTCCACACAAATCTGAGCCTCACCTGTGGACCAAGGAATTGACCCATCAGCCAGAGCCCACTGGAGACTGGCAAGTCAAAGGGCTTCAGCCTTGCTGACCAGGATGCACAAGACAAAACTGCAGCCTGGCCTGAGGGTGAGTCCCTGGCAGCGCGGGGGATCAGACTCGGGGCTGGCTGGGCTTCCCGCCACTTGCAGGCATTAGGAGAATAGAGACTTTCCAAAGGCCGTGCTCCTAGGATGCAGAACTGTGGGGGGATGGTCACGGGGGTCTCTTCTGGCCTTGGCCTCTGTGGGTGCCCTGGTCCACTCCTTCCTTCCTAGGCCACAGGGACAGGCCCGCCTGCCTTGCCTGCCACACCTTCCTACCACTCACTGCTTTGCACCAGGCAATCAGTCCCAGGCTCCAGGGGCTCCCCTGTGGAGGTCAGGAAGGAATTTTGGCCCCAGCCACAGCTGTGTGTTTCCCCACCTTCCTCTGAAGCAAATCCCCCGTAATGGGCTCCAGGTGAGCAGCAAGTGGGCTGCCACGAGCTGGAAGTGGAAACTCGACAAGCTGCGACTGGAAATCAGGGGTAACTTTGCAATGGCTGCAGCCGTTGGAACAATTGACGAGGGGCACGGTGGGTTCTCCTGCCCAGAGCATGTGTCAATCAAGCTGGGCCGTGTTCCTAAAAGCTCTGCCCCAGGGATCGCCAGGGGCCAGCCCTGGCCTGTGACCGGACCGAACGATGGATCACCCAGGTCTTGGCCCAAGTGAGGCCCACCTGCCCGGCCCCGTGGCGTCAGAGGGAGGACACCGGGCTGCCCTCACCGTGCTTTCCCAGCATTGCCCATGGCCCCAGAGCCCTCCTCCAGGGCCAGCCCAGTAGCCTGCCACACCCTCCCTGCATGTGGGCAGGGCCCCTCCTCCGGCAGGAGGGGCCCAGCAGCGCCTGCCCGCAGAGGCTGTGGCACGGCTTGGCACAGCAAGGCCCAGAGAGCCCTGCGCTGCCCGCCCCAGCACGGCTGCACAGAGGCGCCTGTGGCTGGCCCTGGGCATGGGACCCTGGCGAGGGAGGGCTGGGGCTGCCCCGCTGAGCTGCGCTGGGGGCCTGGCCAGCCCTCCTCCCCCCGCCTGGGGCCACCCTCCCCCATCACCTCCTTGGCTTGGGGGCTCAGCGGGGGAGGGGAACGCACAGGGGCTCTTTGGAGCACACCTGGGAGTCCTCCCCAGGTTACCACGGCAACAAGTTAGTAATGACAGTGACGCTCGCCATGGCAACAGGAGTGAGGGAATGGCTGGGCCCAGCACTGGGCTCCGGGCGCGGGGCGGGGCTGGGCGGGGGGGGGGGGGTCCTGCAGCTCCTGCTCTGGGGGCTGCACTGGCTCCACTCTGGCAGGGGGCTGTGGGGGGACGGGGGGAGCCCAGGGCTGGGCTGGCAGGGGGGGCAGGGTGGACTGGCAGGGGGGAGCCCAGGGCTGGACTGGCAGGGGGCTGTGGGGGGACGGGGGGAGCCCAGGGCTGGGCTGGCAGGGGGAGCCCAGGGCTGGGCTGGCAGGAGGCTGTGGGGGGACGGGGGGAGTCCAGGGCTGGGCTGGCAGGGGCTGTGGGGGGACGCGGGGGAGCCCAGGGCTGGGCTGGCAGGGGGCTGTGGGGGGACGGGGGGAGCCCAGGGCTGGGCTGGCAGGGGAGCAGGGCTGGGCTGGCAGGGGGCGGGGGGGAGCCCAGGGCTGGGCTGGCAGGGGGCGGGGGGGAGCCCAGGGCTGGGCTGGCAGGGGGGGCGGGGGGGAGCCCAGGGCTGGACTGGCAGGAGGCTGTGGGGGGACGGGGGGAGCCCAGGGCTGGGCTGGCAGGGGGCTGTGGGGGGACGCGGGGAGCCCAGGGCTGGGCTGGCAGGGGGCTGTGGGGGGACGGGGGGAGCCCAGGGCTGGGCTGGCAGGGGGCGGGGGGGAGCCCAGGGCTGGACTGGCAGGGGGCTGTGGGGGGACGGGGGGAGCCCAGGGCTGGGCTGGCACGGGGCTGTGGGGGGACGCGGGGAGCCCAGGGCTGGACTGGCAGGAGGCTGTGGGGGGACGGGGGGAGCCCAGGGCTGGGCTGGCAGGGGGCTGTGGGGGGACGCGGGGAGCCCAGGGCTGGGCTGGCAGGGGGCTGTGGGGGGACGGGGGGAGCCCAGGGCTGGGCTGGCAGGGGGCGGGGGGGAGCCCAGGGCTGGACTGGCAGGAGGCTGTGGGGGGACGGGGGGAGCCCAGGGCTGGGCTGGCAGGGGGCTGTGGGGGGACGCAGGGAGCCCAGGGCTGGGCTGGCAGGGGGCTGTGGGGGGACGCGGGGAGCCCAGGGCTGGGCTGGCAGGGGGCGGGGGGGAGCCAGGGCTGGACTGGCAGGAGGCTGTGGGGGGACGCGGGGAGCCCAGGGCTGGGCTGGCAGGGGGCTGTGGGGGGACGGGGGGAGCCCAGGGCTGGGCTGGCAGGGGGCGGGGGGGAACCCAGGGCTGGACTGGCAGGGGGCTGTGGGGGGACGGGGGGAGCCCAGGGCTGGGCTGGCAGGAGGTGGGGGGGAGCCCAGGGCTGGGCTGGCAGGGGGCTGTGGGGGGACGGGGGGAGCCCAGGGCTGTGCTGGCAGGGGCCTGCGGGGGGCAGAGTTCGGAGCTGGGCTGGCAGGGGCCTGCGGGGGGGAGGGAGGGGTGAGCCCAGGGCTGGGCTGGCAGGGGGCTGTGGGGGGATGGGGGGAGCCCAGGGCTGGGCTGGCAGGGGCCTGCGGGGGGGGGGGCGGGGAGTCAGGGCTGGGCTGGCAGGGGGCTGTGGCAAATGGAGGAGCCCAGGGCTGGGCTTGCCGGGGGCGGGGAGGAGCCCAGGGCTGGGCTGGCAGGGGGCTGTGGGGGGACGGGGGGAGCCCAGGGCTGGGCTGGCAGGGGGCGGGGGGGGGGGGGAGCCCAGGGCTGGGCTGGCAGGGGCCTGCGGGGCAGGGGGGAAGCCCAGGGCTGGGCTGGCAGGGGCCTGCGGGGTGGGGGGGAAGCCCAGGGCTGGGCTGGCAGGGGGCTATGGCAGGTGGGCAATTCAGGGCTGGGCTGGCAGGGGGCTGTGGCAGATGGAGGAGCCCAGGGCTGGGCTGGCAGGGGCCAATGGGGGTCAAGGCAGTGCTGTACCGATCTCTTCTAGCCCATCTCAGCTGTTCCCACAGGAGCTGCAGTTCTGGGCACGTTTAGCCACTGCCGCTGACCCATGGCCCGGCTGGGCATGCACGTGGCTTTGCCCAGTAGGGCGCCCGAGGGCACAAATGACAGAACCATGGCAAGGTGGCACATGGGGCAGGGAAATCTCAGACTTGGGCCAGTTCCCATCCTGGAGACACCTGGCATCGCAGAGCGAGCAGGTAGCCAGGCCTGGCCTTCCCTGCAGCCCCTCCCTCCGCCCCCAGCTGCTGTGATCTCTTCCTTCCTGCGCTGGGCCCCCAGGACCTGCTCTCAGCTCCTCCCTGCCCCCTCCTGGGGGCTTTGCCCAGGGAACACTGTGCGGGGAGGTGGGGGTATTGTCACAGCAGCTCCTAGTGGTGCTGGTCCCCAGGCACTAACTGCCCAGCAGCAGGGGCACGCACAGTCCTTCCACAGAGCTGGGGCAGCAGGGGAGGGCTGTGGAGGGAGGGGCAGCCCCTAGGCTCCAGTACAGAGGGGATTTCAACCCAGCCCCACTGTCACTGCGGCTGCTGGCTCCCCTGCCTCAATGGTGTCATCATTACAGAGCTATGGGAACGGCTGTGACATCACCCCGGGCTGCTATGGGAGCAGCAGAACAGGGGTGCCAGGCTGGTCTGAAAGCAGGGGGAAGGGACGGGGGCGAGAACTGGCAGGAGAGGGAGCCAGTGGGAAAGGGGGGAAGGAACAGACGAGGCGGTCTGAGGGTTGCCTGCCCCTTTCTCCCAGGCCAACCAGGGATACTGTTCCTCCAGCCCAGGCCAGAGCACCATGATGGGCAGTACCCCATATGTGGGAGGGGAGGGGATGTTCCATGTGCACCCAGTTACAACCGGGCACAGAGACCTACGCTGTCTGACTGCAGTGCACTCCATGGAAGGTCAGGGGCAGCGTGCACCAAACACGTGTACTGCCCAGCGGCTCCACCCCTGTGCCACAAGCTCCTACTGCTTGTGGGCCTGGGGGCAGCAGGAGCAGGGTTCCCAGCCCAGGCCAGGCAGTGCCACACCTGCGCTGTGACAGTCCGCTGCTCCCACTGCAGCCCATGGCGATGTCCCAGCCGCTCCCCTTCCCCCATTTCGGCCTGAGCTCAGACCTCTGGGCAGTGCGGGGGCGGCTTGTGGGTGCGCACAGTCACACTGCCCATCAAGTCTGCTGCAGCTTCCCCACCGCACGCAGCTGGTGTTAGCAGCGTGTGGGAAGGAGCCGTTAGTGCCTGTCCACACCCCAAAGCCCCGTGTGCAGAGCTGACATAGAACCCTAGAACTGCCAGGCACCTCGAGAGGCATCGAGTCCAGTCCCAGCCCTCATGGCAGGACTCAGCCCTGTCTAGCCCATCCCTGACAGGCGTCTGTCCAACCTGCTCTTACATATCTCCAGGGATGGAGATTCCACGACTCCCCTAGGCACCTTATTCTAGGGACGTTAAATTCTGATTAATTAACTAATCGAATAGTCAATAAGAACTTGCCTGTTCCGCCTTTGAAATGTACAAGAGTCCCAGTGGGGGCACCACATGGAGCCTGGGGTCAGCGGGGGACTGGCCCCAGGCTGCTCCGGGTGCCAGCTCTGAAATGCACAAGAGTCCCAGCGGGGGCTCTTGTATATTTCAAAGGGGAAGCTCTGCATGGAGCCTGGGGTGAGGGGGACTCCCCACTGGCCCTGGGCTCCAGGCAGCGGGACAGCTTTGAAATGTAGGAGAGCCCCCAGCCGTGACTCTTGTACATTGCAAAGTTGGCTGCCACTGCGCCCCTGCCCCCTCCCACGGAGCTGGAGGGAACCGGCTTTTAAGGCGGCTCCCTCCGACACCCACTCCTCTCCCCCCAGCCTTGCTGCCTCTTTGTGATAGAGGCACCAAGGGGGGGAGGGGAGGCGACTATTTGATTAGTCACTTACATCCCTAATTTATTCCAGTGTTTAACCACCCTGACATCAGGAAGTTTTCCCTAATGTCCAACCTAAACCTCCCTTGCTGCAGTTTAAACCCCTTGCTTCTTGGCCTGTCCTCAGAGGCCAGGGAGAACAATTTCCCCCCCTCCTCCTTGTGACACCCTTTAGGTACTTGAAAACCGCTATCATGGCCCCTCTCAGTCTTCTCCTTTCCAAACTAAACAAGCCCATTTCTTTCAGTCTTCCCTCATAGCTCATGTTCTCTAGATCTTTCATCATTCTTGTTGCTCTTCTCTGGGCCTTCTCCAATTTCTCCACCTCTTTATTGAAATGTGGTGCCCAGAACTGGACACGATACTCTAATTGAGGCCTAATCAGCGCAGAGTAGAGCGGAAGAATGACTCCTCATGTCTTGCTCACAACACTCCTATTAACGCAGCCCAGAATCAAGTTTTTTTGCAACAGTGTCACACTGTTGCCTCATACTGGGCTTGTGGTCCACTCTGACCCCTAGATCCCTTTCTGCAGGACTCCTTCCTAGACAGTCGCTTCCCATTCTGTGTGTGTGACACTGATTGTTCCTTCCTAAGTGGAGCACTTTGCATTTGTCCTTAGTAAACGTCATCCTGTTCACCTCAGCCCATTTCTCCAGTGTGTCCAGATCCGTTCGAATTCGGACCCTCTCCTCCAAAGCACCCTAACCCCTCCCAGCTTGGCATCATCTGCAAGTTTATAAATGTAACATGCAAGTGCATGCACACACAGGGGTGCACCACCTCCCCCTCCCCCAAGGCTTCCCAAAAGCATGCGCGCACTCACACCTGTGCACACACGCCCATGCACACACTCAGTGCATGCAGACTAGGGAAGTTAAAATGTGGTTAATGAAGTGACCATGTACCCGCTGAAAGTGTCAGCACGTACACGGTTACACACGGGCCGGGGGGAGGAGGGGGCTTGCGGCTCTCACCTGCTCCCGGGCTGCTGCCTCTGTACCAGCATGGTTCCACGCAGCCTCCTTCCCCCTGTGCCGCCGTCTCTGTATCAAAGGCAGCAGCATGGGATGGGGGCAGGTGGCAGGGAGCCGGCTTAAAATCTGATGTGCACACACTCAGCACATACAGTCACACATACAGAGGTCCACATACCCAGCATAGGTCGACACACACACAGATGCGCACGCGCGCGCGCACACACACACACACACACACACACACCCACCCCCAGCACAGGTAAATACACACACACAGGGGTGCACACACCCAGCACAGGCAGATGCAGACACCCACCCACCCACACACACACACACCCAGCATAGGCAGACACAGGCAGGTGCACACACCCAGTGCAGGCAGACACACACACATACACAGAGGTGCACACACCCAGCGCAGACACGCGCGCACACACACACACACACACACACACACACTCAGAACTAGATGTTCAGTGAGGAGCCCTTGATTTGCACAATTCCAGGGGCTGCCCTGGTGAAGCCCAGCAGCGGGGGGATGTGCGAGGGGCGAGCAGCGTCCAGATCCCACCCGGTCCCTGCTCAGCCTGGGGGTAAGGGGGAAAGGGCTCTGGCCGTGCGTTCGGAGGGGCAGCGCCGGGGTGCCGGGCATGGGGCCCTGCTCACTGGCGGGCATAGGACCCAGCTGACACACTCGCTCTGCTCCGGGAAGAGGCTGACCTTGGAGCTGCCTCTTGAGAGGGGCCCCACTGGTACCAGCAGCCCCTGCTCCCCCATCTGGCCTCCCAGCAGTGCCTGGCTGCACCCACAAAGCCAAACCCCAAACCCCAGGGGCCTTGCACTGGCCTCCCCAGCGCCCATCAGCTGCTCAGACCCCCTCCCCATGTCCCCCGCTGGTGGCTATTCTGCATCAGCAACCCCTTGGGCCTGACGCACTCGCTGTCCCTCACGCTGCCATGCCCTGGCTCGGACAGGCAAACCGCCCCTGCCAGGTGCTGTGTGCACGTCCCGGCTCCTCTGCACGCCTGGGCTCCTGCCACCCCCCCGCCAGAGCGCTGGGCCCCTGCGCCCCCCACGCTGCGCGCCCCCCCCCAGAGTGCTGGGCCTGGCCCCCCCTGCCGCCCCCCCTCCCTCTCTCCCTGCCGGTGCCCTGGGCCCCTGCCGCCCCCCCTCCCGGAGCACTGGGCCCCTGCCATCCCCCCCCCCGGTGCGCTGGGCCCCTGCCGCCCCCCCTCCCGGAGCGCTGGGCCCCTGCCGCCCCCCCCCAGAGTGCTGGGCCCCTGCCGCCCCCCTCCCTCTCTCCCTGCCGGCGCCCTGGGCCCCTGCCGCCCCCCCTCCCGGAGCGCTGGGCCCCTGCCATCCCCCCCCGGTGCACTGGGCCTGCCGCCCCCCCGCCTGGGCCCCTGCCCCCCACTCCCAGGGCGCTGGGCCCCTGCCGCCCCCCACTCCCAGCGCGCTGGGCCCCTGCCGCCCCCCACTCCCAGCGCGCTGGGCCCCTGCCGCCCCCCACTCCCAGCGCGCTGGGCCCCTGCCGCCCCCCACTCCCAGCGCGCTGGGCACAGCTTCTGGGCCCTTACACATGGCGGGGGGGCTCTACACAGACACACCAGCATCTGGAATCAGTCCCCGCCCCTTTCCTCTCCCGCCATCTCCATGGTTACCATCAGCTGAGGGCTGGGATCACCCTGGGGCCCACCCAGACTCCCCCCATCGCAGAGCCACCAGCTGCCAGGAGAACACAGGGCAGGGGCACCTTGGCTGGGCCCCAGGCACTGCCCTCAGCCGCTCCCCCAGCCAGCCCCACAGCCACCCATCTGCACCAGCCCCATAGAGCCCCTCATCTGCACCAACCTCCAAGCCACTCATCCCCACCAGCCCCCCATCCACACCAGCCCCATAGAGCCCTCCCACTCACACCAGTCCCATAGAGCCCCCCTCACACCAGCCCCATAGAGCCCCCCCTCACACCAGCCCCCCATCCGCACCAGCCCCATAGAGCCCCCCTCACACCAGCCCCCCATGCACACTAGCCCCATAGAGCCCCCCATGCACACCAGCCCCCCATGCACACCAGCCCCATAGAGCCCCCCTCACACCAGCCCCCCATCCGCACCAGCCCCACAGCCCCCCATCTGCACCAGCCCCATAGAGCCTCCCACTCACACCAGCCCCCCATCCGCACCAGTGCCACAGCCCCCCATCTGCACCAGCCTCAGAGAGCCCCTCACTCACACCAGCCCCCCATCCGCACCAGCCCCATAGAGCCCTTCATCTGCACCAACCTCCGAGCCACTCATCCCCACCAGCCCCCCATCCACACCAGCCCCATAGAGCCCTCCCACTCACACCAGCCCCCCAGAACCTCCCACTCACACCAGCCCCATAGAGCCCCCCCTCACACCAGCCCCCCCATCTGCACCAGCCCCATAGAGCCCCCCATCTGCACCAACCTCTGAGCCACTCATCCCCATCAGCCCCCCATCCACACCAGCCCCATAGAGCCCTCCCACTCACACCAGCCCCCCAGAACCTCCCACTCACACCAGCCCCATAGAGCCCCCCCTCACACCAGCCCCCCATCTGCACCAGCCCCATAGAGCCCCCCATCTGCACCAACCTCTGAGCCACTCATCTCCATCAGCCCCCCATCCACACCAGCCCCATAGAGCCCCCCCTCACACCAGCCCCAGAGCCCCACACTCACACCAGCCCCATAGAGCCCCCCCTCACACCAGCCCCAGAGCCCCACACTCACACCAGCCCCATAGAGCCCCCCCTCACACCAGCCCCCCCATCCGCACCAGCCCCAGAGCCCCACACTCACACCAGCCCCATAGAGCCCCCCCTCACACCAGCCCCCCCACACTCACACCAGCCCCATAGAGCCCCCCCTCACACCAGCCCCCCCACACTCACACCAGCCCCGTAGAGCCCCCCCTCACACCAGCCCCCCCACACTCACACCAGCCCCGTAGAGCCCCCCCTCACACCAGCCCCCCCCATCTGCACCAGCCCCATAGAGCCCCCCATCTGCACCAACCTCCGAGCCACTCATCCCCATCAGCCCCCCATCCACACCAGCCCCATAGAGCCTTCCCACTCACACCAGCCCCCCCACACTCACACCAGCCCCGTAGAGCCCCCCCTCACACCAGCCCCCCCACACTCACACCAGCCCCATAGAGCCCCTGCCTACGGTACCTACCCGAGGCGGGGCTCCGCTCCCGGGTGCTCACCGGCTCGGAAGCGCCCGGCCCGGCTGCCCGGCAGGACCCCAGCTCCGCTCCGCGTCGCGCCGCCTCTTGCCCGCCGGGGCGCGGTCTGCGCGGCGCCCCCAGCCCAGAGCCCAGGCAGCCCCGCCGGCCAGTGACCGGCCCCGGGCAGCCGGAGCGCTGCCCCCCGGACCCTAGCCAGCGCCAATTGCAGCGGGCCGGCGGGGGCCGCCAGGGTAGGGGGCGGGGCGGGGCAGAAAGCTGGGGGGGGAGCGCCCAGGGGAGGGGCACTGGGCAGGGCTGGGTGTGCTGGGGGGCGCCAAGGGGAGGGGCGCTGGGCGGATGCCCAGGGGAGGGGCACTCGGCAGGGTGGGGGCCCTGGGTGTGCTGGGGGGCACTGAGCAGGGTGGGAGGCTGGGAGGGCACCCAGGGGAGGGGCACTGGGCAGGGTGAGGTGGCTGGAGGGTGCCTAGGGGAGGGGCACTGGGTGGCAGGGAGGGGGTTGGGTGTGCTGGGGGGTGCCCAGGGTAGGGGCACTGGGCAGGATGGGGGGGTTGAGTGTGCTGGGGGGGCTCCCAGCTGGTTTCTGCCCACTGGCATGGCATTTGCCCACTCTCAGCTGTGCCCCCGCTTTCCTCAAGGCTGGTCCCTGTGAGGGGCCTCATCGGCTGTTGGGCAGGGAGGCCGTTTCACGCCGTGAGCTCGGCTCGCATGCAGGGTGCACAAGGGATCAGGTGGGCTGGTGGCCCTGCTCCCAGACCCGGAGTGCCCGGCATTCTGCAGCTGCTGGAGCGACCCCATAATGGGGCAGGGCTGGCAGCAGGAAGCGGGGCCGCGTGTGGGACCAGCCTCAAGTCAGAGCGGAGACCACAACGCCTCCTGTTCCTGGGAGTGCAGCAAGCTCGGGGTGCAGGAAGCAGGTGTTTGCATCCGGCTGGAAGCCCAGAGGGGGGACGGGCCATCATGCCAGGCCCAGGATCCCTGTCCCCTCCCATGCCAAGGAAAGACAGACATCGGGGTGCTTCTTCAGCCCTGCCCATGGGCCACAGCAGGGTATGCAAGGAGGGGGCGTTCTCCCTCCGCTCCCCCACCCCCTGGGACATGGGGGGGTCACTAATTGGTCAGGCCGAGGTACTTGCCTCGGCCCCGCGCTCACCAGCCCTCGCTGCATCGCCCCTTCCAGCCATGCCTGCAGCTGGGCCTGAGCCCTCCCTCAGGCCTCCCTCCAGGTGGGGCAGCAGCATGGAACACGCTGCTGGGACCTGGTGAAGAGCAGGCCGGGGAGTGGCTGGCAGGCCCCACTGCCATTCTGAGTTCAGTGAACCCTCAGCCCAATTGTCTCTGCGGCTGCCGCTCCGGGCGCCTCCGTCCCGCGCAGAGGGGGCAATAACCCGGTGGCGGCTGGCCACGGCTGCTGGATCTGCCTGCCCGGCCGCAGGTGCTGGTGGCTCCCACTGGGCAGTGGCGTGGAGCAGGACACTGCTGCCCACTGCTCCCATTGGCTGGGAGCTGCGATTGCAGTAAACCGCGGCCATGCAGGTCGACACAGCAGGGCAGCTCACCAGGAGCTAACCTTGGCAGATGGAGCCAGCCCGCGGGCTGGTGTTTGCCCACCCCTGCACCAGAGCTTGGGTCCAGCTTGCACAGAGCCCCTGGGCGTGCCACTCCCGGGCAGTGCCTGGCACAGGGGAAGGTTTGGGCAGGGCTGAAGGCTCAGCCAGCTGCTTCTCCCCCAGGAACCTCCTGCCCACGTGGCTCAGACAGAGAGAGGCTGGCAAGTGCCAGGGACGTTGTGCTGCGTCGGTGGGGCACCGCGGCGGGACAGGACTGCGCTGGGTGGACACGGAATGGGCTACGCACCCACAAACGGTGCAGCTCTCGCTGGCACGGTGCCAGGCTGCGGGGGCTGGGGGTTCCACGGGGGCTGCGCCA